>JAQPPZ010014470.1:2500000-3750000 GCA_028583015.1 Wollemia nobilis
AGATAAATGTACAGTCTTGGCTAGTTAGTTAAAATATCTAAATCTCAGAAAAGCTTAACTACATTTAAAAAAAAAAAAAACAACTGTCACATTTTATTCCATACATCACCATCAAAATATATGCAAAATACAAAAACAAAGTTTTCACATGCAAAGTTATTTCACAAAGTCATCCCATTAGTATAGCAAGTCAGTCAAATCTTGTATAGTCTATGGTGCATCGACACATCATCAACACCTCATTTCATTCATTCCCTATCCATACATCATACAAATTAAAAACATCACATTCATAATCGCCTCTGCATACATCAAACACATACATAAAAACACGCAAAACAACCAAAATATAAAAAAAAAAAAAACAAACACAACAAAACAACCAAAAAAAAAAAAAAACAAACACAACAAAACAACCAAAATATAAAAATGACAAATGCCAACAAACCCACTAAAAATTGTCGAATAAAAGTGCTCTTGCACTTGACCTCTTGGCATAAGAAAACTGATGTCGGGGTCTACCTTGTCATTATCCTACTCCCCAAGAAGGCTATCATAGCCGGACCGCTCCACGGGAAGACGGATTTTTGCCAATGTTACCCCCAAATGGCATCCCAAAATGGGTTCACACCCACCAAAAATAGGTCAAAAGAATCGGGAAATTGCTCGCGCATTCAACGGACAACATCTGAAGGCACCCTCACTTAAGTCATCTTAGGTCAAGCGACTCGTCGCTTTTTTCATATCAGTCATTCCTTCATCGATTCGTCGCTTGAGGGGGTAGTCACACTTAAGTCACCAATCAACAACAACACACCCAATCAAGGCAATGGCATGTATTCAAAGAATCATTGACAAAGACAATCACGCTCCTGCTTGGGGCAGCAAACAAGCAATAATCACAAAATTGATCAAACACTTGGCATTCCCGAAGCATGAACACAAGGTTCCCCCATGGACAAAAGGTTATGCCCTTTGCCTATTCATGACTGATCAATGTCCAAGCTCAAGTCACACCTCACCAAAATAGGTTAATACTTGAAATCAAATTCCTTAGCTCGTCAGAAGCAAGGATTCAAGAATGCATGCCCTTTTCATACTTGGGGCATCAAGAGTTGGTTAGGTTACTGAGAAACCCTAATCATTAGTGCTTTGGTTATCTATTTTTGCTCGACACTGCGCCTTGCACAACGCTTCCCAAAAAGGGGCATCTGTAGACACCAAAACAGCACCAATCCGATTATGTGACTACAAAAACTGATTTTGAGGGTTCAGATTTCAAGGTTTTAGCGTCGGTGTGAGAGGGAATTCAGAGCATGCACATTTTTAGGCTTAATGGGTAACTAGCCCATGTGGCGCTCGTCAGTTTTTTGAGAGCACGTGACCAGCGAAGCAACGCGGGGTCGAACAAGTCATCTGCAGCGCATGAGTCATGATTAATTTTAAGGTATGTTTTTTATGGGGTTTATCTTGGGAGCTATAAGGTATGCTTTATCGTAGGAGTTATAAGGTCTCAGGTGTTTGAATGGTTTTATGTTAGTTTGAGGAGACATAAGGGTAAGGAGAATTTACTTACAATATTTTTATTATTTAATTAATTATATGATGGTGTTAGGAAGATATAAGGGGTAGACACTTTGATTTAAATATTTTTGATTAATTAAAAAGAAATTGAGGTATTTAGGAGATATAAGGTCTAGCAAGTTAATTTAAATATTTGTTTTGAAAATATGGGTAATAGTTTTTATGGAGTAGATAAGGTGAATATAAGAAATATGTTATGTATGATTTGTTGAATGAGGTTGAAAGAAGAAGACATAGAACCTTGATTATATTTGGACCAAGGAATATTCTTGAGGAAATATTAAAGAAATATGTTGTCTACTAACCTTCTTGAGTTTGGCAAAAAGGTGGTTATGGTTATGACAAATTTGTGAGATCTTCTTCATCTTCAATAAGGTATGGGCACTTTCTTCTTATGAGTATGATTGATGTATGTTATTCCTGAAATAAGATTGGAGTGAAAAGGTATACAACAAGGGTTCCATTGGTTGCATGTAAATCCTATTTTCTGGTTTGTTGAAGACTACTTATGCATTATTATCATTGATGAGAGTTTTGGTGAGTGCATAATTCTAGTTTGAGGTAGTGGAAGCATTGTGCACTAGGGTTTATGTTTGTGAGTCTTGCTACTTGCTTTGAGATGGTGAAAACCTTAGTTGGTTGTTTTGATATTGATGGTTGAGTTGCTTCCATAGAGGTTGTTTGATCAAGTTATTGCTTTTACTTGATTCATGATATTGGGCTTACTCCATTGAGTTGATTTGAACAAGTTATTCTTTGCATTTGGTGATATTGTGTGGGTGGCTGTTTTGTTCAAATATCTTTGGAGGGAAAAGGATTTCTACTTGTTTCCTTTTATTGTGATGATTGGTTGAATGCTTCAAGGTTAATGTTGAGTTGAATGATGTTGGTTAAACCTTATCTTTGAGCATTGTCGTTGAAGCCCTAATTGGTTGAGAAAAGATATTGGTTGTTGGAAAGAACATGAGTATCATTGTTATATGAGATATTGCTTGGTTGGCAATTGTTGGGTTGTGTTTCATGTTCTTGAGAAAAGCATATTACATCTATATTATTCTTATGAGATTTGAGATTGAGTTGAGATTGAGATTGGGAGTTAAGGATAGAACATATTGAGTCTCTAACAATTCTCTTTATGCTTCTATGAGGTTGATGAATCACATTGGGTCTCTAACCATTCTCTTTGTGGGTTCATGCCAAGCAAGTTTTTCTTGATGAACTTGTGAGCAGGTTTTGGACAGGTTCCATTGGGGACTTGTGAGCAGGTTTTGGATAGGTTCCATTGGGGACTTGTGAGCAGGTTTTGGATAGGTTCCTTTTAGGACTTGTGAAGTTGAGGTTGATAGTTCTATCAGAGAACTTGAGGACAGAGGTGCATAGATAATAGTTATTATCATTGATGAGAGTTTTGGTGAGTGCATAATTCTGGTTTGAGGTAGTGGAAGCATTGTGCACTAGGGTTTATGTTTGTGAGTCTTGCTACTTGCTTTGAGATGGTGAAAACCTTAGTTGGCTGTTTTGATATTGATGGTTGAGTTGCTTCCATAGAGGTTGTTTGATCAAGTTATTGCTTTTACTTGATTCATGATATTGGGCTTACTCCATTGAGTTGATTTGAACAAGTTATTCTTTGCATTTGGTGATATTGTGTGGGTGGTTGTTTTGTTCAAATATCTTTGGAGGGAAAAGGATTTCTACTTGTTTTCTTTTCTTGTTGATGATTGGTTGAATGCTTCAAGGTTAATGTTGAGTTGAATGATGTTGGTTAAGCCTTGTATTTGAGCATTGTTGTTGAAGCCCTAATTGGTTGAGAAAAGATATTGGTTGTTGGAAAGAACATGAGTATCATTGTTATATGAGATATTGCTTGGTTGGCAATTGTTGGGTTGTGTTTCATGTTCTTAAGAAAAGCATATTACATCTATCTTATTCTTATGAGATTTGAGATTGAGTTGAGATTGAGATTGGGAGTTAAGTATAGAACATATTGAGTCTCTAACAATTCTCTTTATGCTTCTATGAGGTTGATGAATCACATTGGGTCTCTAACCATTCTCTTTGTGGGTTCATGCCAAGCAAGTTTTTCTTGATGAACTTGTGAGCAGGTTTTGGATAGGTTCCATTGGGGACTTGTGAGCAAGTTTTGGACAGGTTCCATTGGGGACTTGTGAGTAGGTTTTGGATAGGTTCCTTTGAGGACTTGTGAGCAGATTTGGACAGGTCCTAGCAGAGGACTTGTGAAGCTGAGGTTGATAGTTCTATCAGAGAACTTGAGGACAGAGGTGCATTTGTTATATGAGAAGAACTCGCGGACATTTGTGCTAGACCGAAAGACTGTGTTTAGTGCAGATTTGAGGACCAACTTTTGAGGTGATATAGTTGAGGATAGAGGTCTCCAGCTAGAGCAGAGAAGACAGGTGTCTTCTATGGATAGAGTTCCATTTGCTAAGGGCAGCAGAGGCAGAGGTCTTCTAGAGGATCACCAGCCAGAGCAGAGGTAGGGGAAGGTATCTCCTTTGAGCAGAGGCTCATAAATTTAGATTGGGGGAAGGTATCTCCTTTGAGCTGAGGCTCATAAACATTGTAATTGGGAAGGTTTCCCAAAGAACTTTGAGATAACTTTTAGAGAAAATTTTTGTGGATGAACCATGTTAAAATTGGTGTCACTTTGTGGATGATCTTGTGCATTGTTTTGATATTGCTTTGGATATACTGCTTTACTATTTTGAAGTATAAAGGAAAATTAAAAAGAGGTCTTATACTGTTCACCCCCCCTCTCAGTATAAGCTTGTGTTATTCAATTAAAACCAGTGTAGAGCCTCAGATTCCAAGTTAATGGAAGCCATCTGGACTGATTGAAATATGGGGACATTATGAAGTCTCACGAATTGATCAACCCCACATAGCCACCCATCAACATCCTTCCCACTAAATTTTGGAAAGTCTAATTTGGGCATTTTAAAGGATGGATCATGGTCATGATTCCTTGCAGAACTCTCATCTTGGTGTTCTATTTTGGGTGGTCCTCTTTTTAGTTTGTTGTCTACTTCTATCAGTGCTTCTTCTAAGCGGTTACTAGTGGCCTCATGCTCTAGGCAAAGACCTTGGACTTCTTCCATTATGGAGTGAAAAGATGAGTGCAATTTCCCAATGGCTTTTGTTAAGGATTACAAGTGGTCTAGTTCTTTTTGATGTCCACGGGTGCCCTAGGCCATTTTGAAACCTTTTGTGACCAGTTACTAAAAATAGAATTGATTTTATAGGACTTACTATTTTTAGTAAGTGCCAAAAAAGTACTTGAGTGCTATATATCAAAACGATTAGCTCAAAGAGGTGGTCACAATGAGCTATATCTCTAAACACTACTTTTTGGCACCCTAGAATTTTTTTTGTTTTTTTTTGTTTTTTATCTCTTGTTTTGCTGAATCTAACAGTGTTTACAGTTTTTGATTCTAAGCTATAGAGCAAAAGTTGGGTACTGGAGCACTATCTATAACTGGCCTTGTGTCATGCTCTCACTGCTTGGCCCAGTCCTGATAGTCTCTATAACACTACTGACCTCACTAGCCCCAAGATTCTCTATATTTTGTAGGTGACTATTATGACAGTTCTGTTATGACCCTGAAAACTGTAAATTTTGACCTGACTGTGCTAACCTCTCTGACCTGACTGACATGATTGTGACTGCCACTGTAAATTTGACTGTTATTCTCTAGACTGTTAGCTTAAGTGTCACCCTCATGGTCTATCTCGAATGCATGTACTTTCTGTTATTTTTTTACCTTTCTCATATGCTCATTTTTGGGGATTTGAAATGCAGGTTTACGAATAGGGAGGTTTGGTTTTTTTTTTTTTTTCATTTTTTATAGGTTGAAGTTTTAACAGAACTAGGGAATTCTAGGTAGAGGAGTATGTACCACCCATAGGCCCTCTATTATACCGATAGTGACAAACAATAGTGCTCATACCATTATTTTAGGCCACTACTCAAGGAGGATTCCACACATACCTTGAGCACACTACCTGCCTCTCTGACAATATGGGAGGGTAATCGTCTAGGATGTTGTGTCCCGTATACTATGAGTAATACAAGGCCAAAAATATTCATAATGGATAAAAGTTTATTTAAACCTAGATGGTCTCCTGATATACCCGAAGATACATGGAAGCTCAAGTCTGTGCACAAGTTCTATCTGAGGCCTGGGTATTGGAGCCTAATCGCCCCTCACTTCACTAGATGCTTTATGGGCTATCTAGCTTAGCCAATAATGACAGATCCTTCATGATATTTTAAAACCCCCGACACATGGTTTCTACCTACTCAACTAAAAAGATTTTTTTTTTTGGTCTGCAAAAAAAAATGCATTGTATTTTTGGATTTTTTTTTTTTAACAAAGAAAAATAGGAACGGAAAAAACACAGAATTTATACCTAACAGGTGGATTGGATGGCAAGAATCATTGTAGTTGCAGTAGAACTTGGCCTTGGAAAGTGATCTGATACCACTTGTTAAGATCCTACTATAAAATATACTAAACAACACACTCTCAACTCAAATAAACACACTCTCACACATTTGCTTGGAAATAAACTCACAGAAACATCATAACAATATTCAAAATTAAATGCATATGATAACATAAATTACTTAAAAGGAACAATCTCACAATATATAGAATCGCAGGCATCTTCGAGGGGGCAACCTCCTTCAACACTTCATTAATTTGCAAAAAGATGATTACATTGGTGCCTTTTCGGGTATTTAAAGAGTTTCCTTCCAAGGTTGGCTTACATGCAAAATGCCACCTGGATTACATGCATAATGCCACCCAAATTACATGCATAGTTCCACTTTGAATTACATGCACAATGCCACTCGAATTACATGCATAATGCCACATGAATTACATGCACAATGCCACTCGAATTACATGCACAAGGCAACCTTACCTAACCTATCTACCATGTGTTACATAGAAAAGGGTGCCATTTGTCATAGGCACTACCTAAGCTAAAACTTAGAACATTACAAAATATTAATCATGGGTACTACCCACGTTCACTAGGAATTGTTA
This sequence comes from Wollemia nobilis, assembly GCA_028583015.1. NCBI lineage: Eukaryota > Viridiplantae > Streptophyta > Pinopsida > Araucariales > Araucariaceae > Wollemia > Wollemia nobilis. The sequence continues at coordinate 2,506,660 of JAQPPZ010014470.1, forward strand.
CATCAAGGAAGTTATTACATTAAGGGTTAGGATGAGATCCTAACAAAGCCCGTTTTGTTAGGGGGCCGAGGGAGTTCTAGTAGTGTTTTCACCCTGTTAGGGTCTATATCTAGCCCAACCTTAGAAATGAAATGGCCAAGTAGGAGTCCTTCTATAGTGAATATGAATTTATTTGGATTTAGAGAGATGCCAAACTATGCATTTTTGAACACACTCCTAAGATGTTCGATGTGATCCTCATTTCTATGGGAGAACACTGTCATATCATCTAGATATATCATTATTATCTTGTTGAAAAGTTCTTAAAAATCCACATCCATCACTCTTTGAAATGTTTCCCTAGAGTTAGATAATCCGAAGGGCATCCTTTGATAGAAAAATTTCCCCCACTTGGTTGTGAATGCAGTCTTGAATTGATCTTCTTCTTTAACCCAAACCTGATTGTACCTAGAGAAGCCATCTAGGAGTGAGAATATTTTTGCTCCTAATACTATGTGTAATATTTGGTCGATCTACGGGGGAGGGTAGTGGTATTTTAATGAAGCCTTATTCAAGTTACGTAAGTCGACACACAACCTAATATTTCCATTATTTTTTCTAATCGAGACTAGGTTGGATACCCAAGTTGAATGCTTGATCAAGTAAACAATCTTGGATTCAAGAAATTTTAGTAGTTCTTGCTTCATCAAAGCCTCAATATTAGGATTCACCAGTAGTTACTTTTGTTGGAATGGCTTTGCACCCTCTTCAAGTTCAATCGTATGCTGGATCATTTATTTGAAGTAGACCTTAAGATCACCATAAGTCTAGGCTATGCTATCTGGAAATTCCTTGCATAATCCCCTGATTTCGTCTAGTTCTTCTTCTATAGTGTTTACTCCCACTTTGATGTATTTATCAGGTCCTATTTGAGCTTATTTGTATCTATGCTTATCAAATTTTAATTTATGGCTAGTTGACCTATCATTGTTATCAAATAATATTTCAAGGGCGATCAAACCTTTTGGGATGTGGTTGCTTTTTAACTAGATCATACCTATATCTTCTTAATATTTGAATATTCTGTTACTCGAGCAGTTCATCTCATGAATGAGGAAGTCCACTATCTATTCGTCATTCTCGAATGCTTGCTAAAAGTTATCCCTATTCGACATAGAGGACCTGTATATTAGTCTAATTGTCTTAGACTTCTGTATGACATTGCTGATAGGAAAAAAATTTGCACCTATTGAAGCTAGTAGATATTTATTTGTATTCTTTTCCCTTGGAATTGCTTTTAGATTTAAAGATTCAAAATATTCTAGCAAGCCCCAAACGTTATTCCTATAGGCTTTAAGGTAATGTAGCTTGCTTACACATCTTTCAGTGACTTGATTCACTATCAGTTCGGAATCCCCAAAGATGTATAGCTACTTTATACCCATATTTTTAGCCTTAAGGTCTACGTAGAGTGCTTCATACTCTATTGCATTGTTAGTGCAACTCTAAGTTAATCGGTAAGAAAAAACTTTATCTTCGCCTGTTGGAGAGATTAGAACAATACCTACTACAGATCCATTTTTACATCTAACACCATTGAAGAAAAGTTTCCACATTTGATTAATAGATTGGTCAACCTAAGAAAGAGGAATGGGGTCAATTTTCTCAGGTTTTAAAATTGTGTAGCTCCCCATGTTAGTATTGATCATGGCATTGAAGTCTTGAAGAGAGAACTGGTCTTCCTCCTACAACACATTTAGAGCTTCTTCCATCAAGTTCAAATCTTCCAGTTCTTCTATCATCATATTCACAGTGGTGGCTTGTTTACCTTCCTCTTCAAGTTTTTCAATATGAAAATTCAAAGGTTTATCATTAAATATCTTCACTCTTTTGCCCTTGAATGAGATTTCTAGATGTGAGAAATCTAGTGATAAATATCCTCCTATCTTGGTGGTGAATTCTTTGGATAGACACATACCAAAATAAGGCTCCAAATCCACTACTACTACCTTTTGTATAACTATGAGCTAAGGTAGTCAATGAAAAACTATTGGAATATCTTTAATTACCCCTACCATTTTTATAGGAGTCCTATCTAACTACAAGATACCCAGACTGCTCCTTGTGTACTCCGTTCCCATGATGTCACATATTGCCTTAGGCATCATTATGGTTATAACTCCTTAATCTATCATACAATTGTGAACTACCCATCCTTCCATTTAAAGAGACAAATAGAAGGGAGGGGGTCTATTTTTTCCTGAAAAGGATGTTAGACTAGATCGTGTATAATCTAATTGAATTGGATTTCTATTCTTGTTATTAATAGGTCTCAAGGATTATTGCAACAAGTCAATATACCATGGGAATTTAAAAGCTTCTATAGACACCAAAACAACACCAATCCGATTATGTGGCTACAAACACTGATCGCATTGACACACACAGCCCCCAGGGCAGCCCCCAGAGGTTAAACAATGGTCCTAACCACTCTCACAGTAGTTTTTGAAGGTCAGAGATCGATTTGGCACCTCTCAGGCACTCTGCTCCTTATTCGTTCCACCCAGGGATGATTACAAACTGGTATTCGTCCCACCCAGGGACGATTAGCAGTATTCGCTCCTGGGTGGGGCGAATAGCAGGTTTGATGGGCAAAAGGTCAAATCTCGACAAATGGCAGCCCAGATCCACCACTTAACTCCTCCTTCATTGCATGGGAGTGCGAGTGAGCATTTTGGAGCGCTAGAGGCAGTTACAGAGGCAGTCATGGAGCCCTTAATCAGGGAGGAATCTTCTCCCCCTGGAAAGGCATGATTGCCAAGTGGCGCCTCTGCATGCTCATACACAGAGACCATCAGGTCTATAAAATGGTGAGTCTTCTCACCCCAAAGATATATAGAGAAGGAGCATTTTGAGCAATGAAGTGCTGCCATTTTGCATACTCACTTTTGATTGTGCCTTTCACATCCTTGATCTCTCTTTTGGAAGGGAGGTCATTGGGTGGTTATTGGAAGCGCAATCCGGACCCCAAACCCAACATTTGGCCATAGTATCCCACCCAAATTTTTTGAAAACACCCCACAAGAGGTTTTGGACCCATCCCAAGTGGATTGGTGCCAAAATCGGGCCCCAAACGATGGGCGTCCTGCCCCGGGCGCCCCCCGCACTACTGTAGTCCTAATCGCCCCACCCTGGAGCGATTAGAAATCTGTAGCAGATTTTAGTTCTATTATTTTTGCATTTTATTCTAGGTTGCTTAGATAGGCTTGCATTCAAATTTCATGTAATTCTGAGCAGTTTTGATCATGTTTTTGTTATTTCTCGCTTTCGCTAACATGCAGGTAGCATCATCAAATTCCCGGTGATAGAGGCCGAATTGGCAAAATCTGACCTTCTGGGTCTTTCCAAAATACCCCATTTTACCTAACCCCCAACTTTGTAGGTGATTTGGAGCCTCCCGGATGGGACATTTGGGACAGTGCTTTTTGACATTTTGTTGTAGGTCTAATCGTCCCACCCCGGAGCGATTAGAAATCCATGGTAAATTTTCCAACTATTCTTTTTGTAGTGCCTTCCCGATGATGTTCTCATGCCTCTGTCAAGTTTTTAGCTTATTTAGATCTCTTTTAGTTGTCATTTTATTTATTTTTTTGCATGCACTAATCGTAGGCTTGGGGATTGCATGTTTCATTTCATCCGTAGGTGCTACTGATTGTTTTCTATTTCCTTGAACGTAGGATATCGACACCGGAGGAGCAGCAAAGAATCAAAGACCCTTTCATGCAAGTGGCGACAATGTTTGGTCCGCCCATTTTACATGTGGGCACGCGGAAGAAGGCATACCACCCATGGTGTAACGAAACCTTATTTAACGCTCCTAGCCCCTGAAAAGGGAGGAGACGTGTTGTAACCGAGATTTAAAGAAAATTAATAAAAAGGGTTGTATTCCATATTTGCTTTCTATCTAGTTTTGATTCATTTATGTTTCTCTCCTTTCATGCATTTTCAATTCATAGGATTTAGCGTTATCTTTGGCTTCGCTTGCATCGCACTTGGTGTTTCCTTTTTGCTTTCGTATCCTCATGCTTTCAGTGGCGATCATGGTGGGACCCTGTCCTCTATTTTTGAGATCAAACTTCTGATCAAAAATTGCTTGTTTTTGCTTGTAGGTACCAAGTTTTCAAATGTTGGACTATTGTTCATTCCAGTCTGTGATGAGTACAGAGCTAGAATTCATCTTATCCAGGGACGAATGGGCATTCACCCCACCCTATGATGAATACAGTTCTATTATTCATCCCACCCAGGGATGAATAGCTCTCTATGCAGTTTCAGGGTAGAAACTCAGAGGCATCCGATTTGGGCAGAGAAGAGGTAGGGGTCCTAAACACCTTCTATCATTTTATGCTTTTTGTTTTCTATTTTTTAGTTATTTGCTTGCATAGGAGAGTTTTTAATGCTTGTTTTCTTCATTTATGCAAATTAAAAAGAACCCCACACACCACGTGGTAATTTAAACAACAAGGAGTTGGTCGTAAAACCCCAACCCTTGATCAAGACCAACGGTGGATTTCATCACCACCTTGGCTTGAATTTTTGCATCCATAACCCCGATCGCTACCATTGCTAGACGTAAATCCTGATGAAAGCTGACCGAGTGTAGCTGGGGTGATTCCCAGTGCATGAGGATAAGTCTTCTATGGTAGGTGTCAAAAATAGGGTGATCCCCCTTCCGTACCGCCTATGTTCCATGTACCATTCTGCTCTCGCGTACCAATAGTTTCCCTCACGTAAGGGCGGGTATATTGAGAGGTTTGGTATAATGGCCTGGAAGTGGTATATCGAAGGGGCGACCATTTTGGGAGACATAAGAGACATCATATTGCATATACAACAACACATTCTTTACAAAGCTTTCAAAACAAAAATCAAAACACACTAAACCAGATTTAGGGCACACCTTTAATCTATAAATGAGATAATCACTTCTTTGATTGTGTGGCTCTTGTTTGTTTAGTGTAGAAAAAAAAATCATAAAAAAGATAAAAACCTACATAGCTTGTAGAGAGACACCACCATGGTGTACACCCGTAGCCAAGCCCAATCACGGGAAGGAGCTACGAAGAGTGTACAAGGGGGCACAAGTCACCTCCGCTATAGCCCCAAGGACTTGGTCATACCACCTTGGTGGCCGGACCCACAAGATAGTCCACATCATGCCATTTCAGAATGGGACTATAGAGGCACCCCTTCGAGGGGCACTCCCATTCAACATAGACCCTTTCAGGAGGAGTCCCTACACGTGGCACTCAATATAAATGGGAAGGCTCCCTTAGATGCTCGGTATGAGTGGCCACCATGCAATGAAGTGCTAGAACAACATAGGGTCCATAAGGAGAGGCCACATGATTATGTCATCCCTCCTCTACCCCTCATCACTATTAGGAATAACAAGCCAAATCCAGAGCACAAGGCTCTTCAGACAGGGTGAGCCAACTTTGCCCGCCCCTTTCACATATACGAAAGGGAGCATGAGGAAGACCATCACATTCCTCAAGAGCAATACACAGCATGGGAGCAATGCGCCTCCGCACCTACTATCTACCAGAATCACCTACTGAGGCTAGAACCTCGGGTGAATGCCGCCAACCTCGATAGAGGAAAGTGACCTATAGAGATCTCAGATCATCACGACCAAGATAAATACATAGGAGAGGCATCTAGGCCCCCTAGACCTAAGACGATGGAACAAATTGACTTGGAATTTTCCAAACATGCCACCCGCCAAGCGCAAATCATGCAGCTTGAGCAAGACCAACAATAGTTGGAGCACCTGTATCGCCTTAGCAAAGAGCGCATTCAACATCAAACAGATGAGCTGCTCCATAACACTATGCCTGAGAGGGTTCCAACCCCTCACACCCAAAGAGCAGAACTATATGAGAGGCGCAACCCCTTGGTGCGAGACAGGTCCCCATGACCTTACCAAGTGTTGCCTCCGAGACCTCCTAGACCTGAGCGGGAGGCCACTCCCAGGAACAATGATGGGCACCCTCCATGGGGACCCACCCATGTTTATAGGTCTCACCCAGAAACTCCTCAAGAAGCCTATGAGGAGTATGAGCAAGAAGAAGAGTGGGCCGAAATGCCCTACCAAGGCAGAGGGGGTGCTATCCGGCCACCCCTCCATAGGCCTCAAGTTTCCCACAACCCACAATGGGAACTAACCAAGGAGGAAGAGATCAAATCTTTCGATGCATATAAAGCGTTGCTAGAGCGCTTAGAGTCTATGGAGACCAAGACTTCTGGGCCCCAAAATCCCACTTTATGCCAACTCCGTAGTCACCCAGTGCATCCATCAGTGCCAGCACCCCCATACCCTGAACACTTTAAGCTGCCCTAATTGGCAATATTTAGAGGTGAGGAGGATGCCCAAGAGCACGTGACTAGATTCTTGAGCCAATGCTTTGGCATTCAAGACAATGATGCTTTGCTGTTAAGAACATTTATAACCACATTCGTAGGCCCTACCTCGGATTGGTTCACTCAATTGCCAAAGCATAGCATCAGTAACTTAGATCAGCTAGTGGACGCGTTCCTCGAATGCTTCACCTTCAACACCAAGAAGAAGGCGTCACTAAGCGACCTAGCCAGCCTCAGGAAGTATGAGGAAGAAACCATGGTGGCCTATGGAAATCGATGGAGGACATTGCTTTCAAAGCTGCCCTACCTCCCTCCTATGGCCGACCTTACCCAAATGTTCTCAAAGAGCTATTTGAGATCGATCTCCATGCTATTGTAGCTACAACAATATGCCACTTTAGAGGAAGCTCTAGTGCAAGCCAGAATCATTGAGGAGATCAAGATTCAGGATGGTGAGATTGCCAAGCCAAAGAAGAAAGAATGGTCTAAAAATGCCAAGATAGGGACCATGCAACCAAAACCCATCATGGTCAATCAGGTTGCTATAAATGTACCTAAGCCTGCACAAGCAACACAACCCCAAAAGGCTAACTATCAGGCGGTCCCTCTTGACAGTTATGAAAGGGAAAATCATCGACAAGATCAAAATCAATAGCGTCACCCTAGGCGACAATTCACACCCTTCACAGAGTCTAAAGACTCCTTGTTTGACCATTTGACCATGGAAAACTTGATGAACTTCCCAGAGAGTCGACCTGTAGACCCCAACATGCCAAAACCCAAAGGTTATAGGGAAGACTTGTACTGTAAGTTTCATCGATAGAAGGGACATGACCTCTATGCATGTTGGAAGTTTAAAAGCTTCATGCAAGACCTAATCGACAACAAGATGCTAGTGGTGGATAATCTAGTAGCGCCAAACAACCAATAGATGGAGGTCTTCAAAGACCCCCTACCTACCCATGATGCATAGGCAAAGACCCTACAAGTCAATGAGGTGACACAGAACTACCCCATGCAGGGGTATGTAGGGATGATCAGTATAGTGACTCGAAACAAAAGGTACCCGAGCACAGCTACCCCCATGGTAGCTACAGGAGAGGTGCCAACAATGTCACAACCGCAACAACACCCTACGCAACCTCCTCCACCTAGACCAATGGCCACAATTCAGACCAAACTCACCCAGAGTTTGAGGACCACGTCGGCTAGGCTCTCCATTTACGAGCTCATACAACAATCATCACCCCATCGAGAAGCTCTAATGGAGATACTTAAAGCCATCGAGTTGCAGCCCCATGAAGCAAACTCTTTCAACAACTTTGTAGGACATGTCAAACGATGCACCGAGCTAGTTATCACCTTTAGAGAGGATGAATTGAAATCAGTGACTGGTGACATGGCGGATCCACCCCTGCACGTCATTGCATGGGTCAACGGGATTCCGTATAAGAGGGTGTTGGTGGACACTGGCTCATCCAATAATATCATTACAATAGTGGCATTGAAACATTTGAAGTTGCCAGCATCTCACATCGTGGCCTCCACCTACACTCTACGAGCATTCAATGATGTGATATGCTCGATAGTTGGCACAATTGTCCTACCCATCCAAGTGGGACAAAAGACTATTCCTACATTGTGCCACATCTTGGAGGGTGAGATGGCTTATAACATTTTGTTGGGCCGGCCATGGATCAGGGACATGAAGTGTGTCCCTTCAATAGCCCACCAATGCTTAAAGTATACATTCGAAGGGCAAGTGCATGTAGTCTCGATGGACTTAGAACCCTTCAAGTATTGCAATGCGGTGCAGCTGATGCCGCAATCGACCCTTCCATCAACACATTTGGATTTTTAGTTGAATCCATCTAAACAGGGTCTGATTTCGCATGCATCCCCATTGTTAAGTCCATCAAATCCCTAGTCGGGTCCATCTTCATCATCTAGTCCTTCACCAACGATGCCACCTACGGTGGCCACACCGAAGGACAATGGGAAGAAACCCCTGGAAGAGGCACCGCCATCAGTCTCAACCATCTCTACCGAAGAGATGCCTAGCCGAGTGGAAGTCGAGATGCCTAGTTCACCTAACATGGAGTGGACTCAGGAAGAACTCCCATTCCCTCCTCCTCAACCGCCAACAATCACTGTTGAGATGGCCAACACGGGCCTAGGGGAGTATCTGGTGTGCAACATTGTAGCAACACCCGCACTTGAGTCCATGCAGGACATGGGGAGACCTCGCCTCCCCATAGGCACTATTGTTCCTCTAGGCTACCCACCAAACCAGACAAACTTTGTATATGGGGGCCTTGATAATGGCATTGAACCTTACATGCAAGAAGAGGAAGATGAAGAGCCTTTCACTGAGGACGTCAACTATTTGTCCAACCCAGACTTCGCTTTAAGATATCTTGGCCAATGCAATTGGCATGGATATGGGTTGGGCAGATATGAGCAAGGAGTGCGCGTTCTTTGCCAACCAAGATATCAGATGCCATACGACAAATCAGGAGTAGGGTTCAACCACCCCCTACCCCTGGACATCTTGGTAGAGAACATGCAAGGCCTAGGGATAGGCAACAAGGATGGGTTGGCATTAGATCCATATGCCAATCCTAACACAACATATACATTGGGGGATTACCTCCCATTGTTGATGACCAACCTTGTTGACCTCAACAACCCCTTCCCTCTAACCGAGAAAGGAGAAAGTTTGAGAACTCACCTACAAAGGGGAAATAGACAAGGTCAGGAAGGATCTTCGAAAGACGAGTCAGAGTATGAGGTAGCACCATGGGACCCTTTCGAATCGGATAGCAATCACTCACAAGTGACCCCCATGGATGACTACCAAGAAAGCCTCTTGGCAATGTTCCCTTTGGATGCTCCAATCGAGCAAGTACCACACCAAGAAAATTAGGTCCCCTACAGAGAGCGGAACAACCCCGATGGGACCATATCAATTTGCTCGAGCAGGACGAGCCTCAAATATCACAAATAGTTGTTGGAACCAATGAAGGCCTTTGGATCTCCGATAGTGATTATGAAGATGAAACTGAGATGGCCTATCTCAATCATATGCGACAACAACAATACCCCATGGACATTGATGACATGTTCGAATAGCTAAACATAGGGCCAAGGCATAGGTGGCACCTAAACCCAGCACAATTGGACCAAGTGCTGCATCCGCCACTTTGGGCATACAGAGAGCACCTTCCGCCCAGAGACCCTATAGCGATATCAATGCCGAGGGTAGACCCTGTCCTCCTCTCCGCACATAGGGCCGATCCATTCATGCCAATACCTCCAGAGCCAGATCTAGAGCACAAAAATCATCTAGGATGTCCGAGTCACCACACCCACGGTAATGGAGACCAAAATCATTTCATCAACATGATCTCCATTGACTTAACCACCCCCATCCACAATCCAACCGATCCAACAAAGTCATTATATCTAGACATAGATGCTATAGACTGGGATCACGTCAATTCACCACCATCCCCATCAGAGTACTGGCCTTGCGGTGAGATGCTTCATTTCACCCCAAGACCAACTCAGGATATCTTCCATGCTAAAGAGGAACCCGAAGTTCCTAACGTAGATCTAAATTCAGCGAATGATATCCACTTGATCCCAACTCCACACCAGTTGGAGGATGGGTCCCACATGTCAGTCGAGGAGACGACTGACGTAGACATCGGCTCTGATCCAATGAATCCATAGATCATCAAGCTAGGGGTAAGCCTATCCCTCAAAGAGCAAGCCGACTACATTGCCCTTCTCAAAGAAAAGAAGGAGGTTTTTGCATGGTCCTACAAAGACATGCCGGGGCTAGACCCGTAGCTAGTCATGCATAATCTAACGCTTGATCCGACAATCAAGCCAGTTAAGCAAAAACTATGTAAGATGCACCCAACAGTGGCCTTAATGGTCAAAGATGAATTACAAAAGTTGTTGGATGCACAGTTTGTCATCTACATGGATTACCCACCATGGTTGTCCAACATGGTGCCCATCAAAAATCTTGATGGGAGGATTCGCATATGCACTAATTTTTGAGATCTAAACAAAGTGAGTCCTAAGGATGATTTCCCCTTGCCTAGCATCGATGCATTGGTAGATGCTACAATGGGCCATGAAATGCTTTCCCTCATGGATGGTTTCTCGGGATACAATCAAATTCGTATCAATCCCGAGGACCAACTAAAAATGGCATTCACAATGCCTTGGGGGACATTTTGTTATAAGGTCATGCCCTTTGGCCTTAAAAATGTTGGCGCCACCTACCAACGTGCCATGACATACATCTTCCATGATCACATGCATAAAACTTTGGAAGATTACATGGATGATTTGTTGGCCAAATCTCTTTTGCGCCCAGATCATCTCGATGACTTAAGCAAGATCCTCGATCGCCTCATCGAACATAAAGTCAGACTAAATCCCAAGAAGTGCGTATTTGGCATCACATCTGGAAAACTCTTGGGTTTCATAGTCTCAAAGTGAGGCATCGAGGTAGACCCAAACAAAGTCAAGGCAATCCTTGAAATGCTTCCCCCAACTACCATCAAGCAGCTCGAAGCCTGCAGGGAAAGGTCGCGTCAATCAAGCGCTTCATAGCGCAGCTATCTGACAAGTGCCGACCCATGAATAAATTATTGCACAAGGGGGTAGCATTTCACTGGGATGACGAGTGCCAGTCAGCCTTCGATGATATTAAACAATACTTGGCTTCACCGCCAGTATTGGCACCACCTAGACCAGGAGTGTCATTCTACTTATACATCTCAGCTACTGAGGTGGCACTGGGCGCCATGCTAGCCCAAAAAAATGAACTACACAAAGAATAGGCTACTTACTATCTTAGCCGCACCTTGGTCAGTTATGAACTTAACTATGCATACGTTGAGAAGCTCTGCTTGGCAGTGGTGTTTGCTACCAAAAAGCTATGCCATTACATGCTGAGCAACATGACGTATGTTGTGTCTAAGGAGAATCCATTGTGATACATGATGAGTCATACTTATCATAGTAGCCGCACGGTGAAATGGATCATGTTGTTGATGGAGTTTGACATCGAGTTCATTGGATAGAAATCCATCAAAGGTCAAGTCATAGCCGATCAACTAGCAGAGGCTCCTCTCGAAGACGATCAGCCTCTGACCATAGAGCTACCCGATGATGGGGTCTTCCATGTCTCAGAATCGCCAGATTCTGATGAGCCTGAGTCACAGGCTGACATAACCCTATTTTTTGATGGTTCTAAATGTGAGCAAGGGGGTGGCATGGGAATTGTATTCTTCACACCGCAAGGGGCTCCAATGCCTCTATCATTTAAACTAGATTTCCCATGCACCAACAACAATGTCGAATACGAAGCCTTGCTCATAGGTCTTCAGACAACAATCACCATGAACATCAAATGTTTGAACATCTTTGGTGATTCGCTGTTAATTGTCAACCAAGTCAAAGGGGTATTCCAATGTAAATGCCTAGTTCTGTAGGCCTACAAAGCCCTTGTGGACAAATTCCTGGCAAATCTTGAATGGTACGACATCGAGGCACTCCCTCGATCATCGAATCATTTTGTGGACACTATGGCCTCCTTGGGGTCACTAATCCCGCAAGACATTTCTGGTGATATGACAACCATTCAAGTCAAAACACTATCGCAATCCATGATGGAGCGTGCAAGCTCGACTTAACGCCAGGAATCCACCTGATCCAGATTGAACCATCCCCGGACAAGTTCTCTCGAATCCATGATTGTCTGAATCATGCCAACTGGGGGTCCTTATTCTCCCCTACTCCCCTTAATAGCAACACAACGCTATTCTTACAAGTTCTTTCCTGCTCAACTTTTGCTAGGGATGAACTTCAAGAGGGATTGGTTGTTCATACCATCGAGGTTTTTGATCAGCAAGATTGGTACACACCCATAAGAGATTACCTCAAGTTAGGTAACCTCCCACTTGGATTGACACATGCCACAAAAATATCATTTAAATAGAAAGCGGCTAAACATGTCTTGCTAGGAGACATTTTGTACCATCGTAGCTACGAAGGAATCCTCCTTCATTGCTTGGACCAGAAGGAGTCCACTTGGGTGATCACCCAAGCGCACGATGGTACATGCGATGGCCACTTCAGCGGTATGGCCATCGCAAAGCGCATTCTTCGCATGGGCTATTATTGGCCATATTTAGAGCAAGATTGTTGCGCATATGTAAGGAAGTGCGTGAAGTGTCAACACCATGCTAATTTGACACACGTACCTTCTCAGGCCTTGCAGCCGATCCAATCAGCTTGGCCATTTTCGTAGTGGGGCTTAGATCTAATCGAAAAGATCTCCCCTGCATCATCGGGTCATCACACGTTCATCATAATGGCCACAGAGTACTTCACCAAGTGGGTGGAAGCAATTTCGCTAACCTCTACGACTGGACCCCGCATTGCGGAGTTTATTTTACATAACATCATATGTCATTTTGGTATTCCATCCAAGATAATCTCGGATAATGGGACGTCATTCAAGAACAAAGACGTGCGTGCTTTGACCACAAAGTACAAAATTTAGCATAGTTTTTTGACACCCTATTATCCGTAGGCAAATGGGCAAGCAGAGGCGTCAAACAAAATGCTAGTTGCTATCCTCAAAAATACAGTCATAGATAGTCATAAGGATTGGCACATTCAAATCCCACTTGCTCTATGGGCTTATCGCACTAGCATTCGGATGCCCACTAGGGCAACTCCATTTTCATTGGTGTATGGCTCTGAGGCAGTCATGCCTCTAGAGTTGGAAATACCTTCCCTACGCATATCAATGCAAGAGTTCATCGATGATGACACTGCATGGTAGGCCCGGTTAGACCAACTTACATTGCTCGATGAATGATGCGTCAATGCTCTCGAGCATTTACGTATCTATCAAGAGTGACTTAAGAAAGCATACAACATGAAGGTTCACCTGAGGGACTTTTAGGTTGGTGACTTGGTCTTAAAAGAGAACCAACAAAACTCTAACTTGCCGCCCCATCTAAGGGACAAGTTCACGGCAAATTGGTTAGGTCCCTATGTAATTGATAGTAAAATAGGACCTGGAACATACCGGCTAGCCTCTCTTGATGGAATCAAGGAACTAGAACCCTTGAACATCAGTCATTTAAGGCCATTCCATATTTAAAAGAGCCATAGCCCAAACCAAAAGCTCCAAGGATTCCCATAATCGCTTGGTCAATCCCCAAATGCCCCAAAGGTACCCATTATCCCTTTGGTCAAACCAAAAGCTCCAAGGATTCTCACAATCCTTGGTCAAACCCAAAAGCCCCAAAGGTTACCCATTAATCCCTTTGGTCAAACCAAAAAGCTCCAAGGATTCCCATAATCGCTTGGTCAATCCCAAATGCCCCAAAGGTACCCATAATCCCTTTGGTCAAACCAAAAGCTCCAAGGATTCTCACAATCGCTTGGTCAAACCCAAAATCCCCAAAGGTACCCATAAACCCTTTGGTCAAACCAAAAGCTCCAAGGATTCTCACAATCGCTTGGTCACCCAAAACCCCAAAGGTCCCACAAACCCTTTGTCACAAACCCCAAAGATCCATCATCCCTTTGGTCAAACCAAAAGCTCCAAGTATTCCCACAATCGCTTGGTCAAAAATAAAAAATTCAAAAACAATAAAATCATCAAAAATAACAAAAAATTGCATCTCAATTCCATGCATACTCAAAAATAAAAAAATATATATAAAATCAATCAATAAAACACAAAAATATAAGCTGCATTAGACCATCGCATACCATACATTGCATATTTGTTGATCATACAAGTCAAAGGTACCATAGACTGTAATTACTGGGAAATCCATCATTCTCCATATTTGTTCCACTTTGAAAATAATGCAGCAAACATAAACGCCATACATATTTTTCACCACACCATAGTCAGTTGTCTTCTAATGTATCTAGAGTTTTCGTCATTCAGCTATCATTAAATTTCTAGCCAAAAACTATACAAAGTCAGACAGATTTTACAAAGGTAGAGTTCTACTTGGATCACACCTCGTTACGTAGCATCCCAACACAAGTTAAAACACATAAAAATTCCCAAGTTGTGTGAACGAAAGATGAAACCTGCAAAGCAATCCAGGATACCATCTAGTGAAAAGGTTATCTTGCTCATCCCCCTGTGCGAATGACCCCAAGAATGCTGAGAGTTGGCAAAAGGACAAGCATCTTCCCTACCCAATTCCCCAAGAATCCCAAGTTCTCAAAAAGTTGCAAACATCAAACAATTTTTTTTGCAAAAGTCAAAACTCCAAAATTTGACATCAAAACCAAAGTGCATACATCAAAAGGCACAAGCAATAGTGATTCTCATCACTCAATATTCAAATCCCTTGCTCAAAAGAAAAAACAAAAATAAACAGTGATTTTTATCACTATAGACGAGCAAGTATCCCAATACAATTGAAGAAAAGAAGGGAGTCAAACTTGAATCCTTGGAACTCTCAGCATTCAGAAGGTCATGAGGTGAACCTCAGTACCGGTTTGGTGGATAGCCTATCGGTCACTGGTGGCAAAACCTCCCGCATGACGATATATCTATCACATTAAATTGTGTGTAGATCAATGTTTGCATGTGGATGAGCTAGCTCATGGTATCCTAGATAGCACCGTAGATTAATCTGACTAAATACAACAAAGGAGTTAGTGGAGCTAATTAGGGGATCCTCAATACAGGTTTGGTTGACAGCCTATCTAGCACTGGTGGTATCCTGACAAATACCACATAAACGAATTCAATTGCACACACAGGGATGTGAAATAACTTGGTCAAACTCAAGTCTGATTCGTACCTTGTTCAAAAAATCTTGTGAAATAAATGTACAGTCTTGGCTAGTTAGTTAACACATCTGAATCTCAGAAAACCTTAACTACATTTTAAAACTAGTACATTTCATTACTTACATCAACATCAAAAAATATGAAAAATACCAAAACAAAATTCATACATGCAAAGTCATTCCATAAAGCCATCACATAAGTACAAAAAGCCAGTAAATCTTGTACAGTCTATGGTGCCATCAACAAGTTATCAACAACTCATTTCATTCATTCCATATGCATACATCATATAATTAGAAACATCGCATTCATAATACCACATGCATACATCATCATAAATAAATGTGCATAAACAAAAAAAATAAATCATGACAAGTGTATAACCAAAAGAAAAGTCATGTATATATATATCATCAAAATGCCCATAGGCTACAATAAATCGGTCCTCTGACCTCACAAAAAAGCAAAAGTTCAAAAACCCCCAAGCCTAGGGCATCGGCCACCATGATCACGTAGGATCGGTGCGACGAGAACTACCCCCCATGGTGTGGGTCCTATGCGACCTCTCATGGGTAGCCCGCATCATGCCCACTAGCACCCCCCTCATCCAACCACCTACGATGAGATGATGTCGACTGCTCAGTATCATTGTCTCTCATCCGACGTGAAGACCCACCTCCAGGGAGCTCAGGTAACCGCCCACCGAGGTGGATAATCTCTCCCTCCAAATCCATTCGATGTCAAAACCAATCTGCCTCCCACCGATGGTACGCAACCACTACATCATCCGCTATGACCAACTGAGTTCATAGGAGATCCCTCTCCCAAGCATCTATGTCCCCATCCCATCGATGGTACGCAGCAAATGCATTCTCCCACTCAGCCAACTGAGTCCATAGGAGATCCCTCTCCTACAAAGCCTCCCCAAGCTCCTCATCCCATCTCTAAAGTAGCTCCTCCAATCATGCTATCTCAGCATGATCCCTCACATCCACACCCTTCGAGACAGCCTGGTGCATAGGCATATCCGAGACTATGGGCTGCTCGGCTCCCACTACTCTAGGACGTCCTACATATCCGGCTGCTCTAGAATCCCAAAATCTTTTCCCTCAAAGCTATCAACCTCTACCATGTCTGCATCCTCCAAGAACCCCCAAACCTCTCCTAGTGCCTCTCCACCCTCCCCCTACTACCACATCTGCCCCTCCTAGAGGCCCCTCTCCCTGCCACCACCACAACGTCCACCACTACTCATACTCAATAGACCCAACATCATCCACATCTAGGACATCAATCATTGTATCCTCCTCCCCTAGCAGCGATGATCGACCAAGCCAGAGTCCTCTCATCACCCCGATATCGATAGATCAAGGGCTCACCAGGCAATCCCTGGTGCACCCCAAACTATCGCATCACTCGAACATACGAGAAATACTCCTACTCGGTCCCATGTCACCCGATCAGCCATCTCCCCTATGAACCCACCGGAGCCACTCTCCAGCCTCAAGCCAAGCTAGACAATCCAGGTATGGCCGCCAGACTACCTCCCCAGGAGCAAGCCATGAGAAGGCATCAGCATAGTGCCCCACGACACCTGCCCATCATCGACTATGCCCTCGCTCCTTCGACCTATGCCATAGTGCCGCATACCCTATTTCTCTATCAACCATCTCTGCTCGAGTCATCCATGACAACCCCATCGGCCTCTCCATAGCTATGTGCTACCACGCCCAGCACTGCAATAGGTAACTACATCCAATACCCTTTCACCTTCGATAGTGGACCTCGTACAACTCATCATAGAGTTGTGCTAGTAGTGTCTGCCCCCACCTCATAATCAGGGGTACCTCCATCGGACACTCCACCAACCTAAAGACCACCTCCAACAGGTTCCATGAGAACCTCACACCCGAAGAGTCGGGCAACAGCATGTTGGAGATGAGGCTCATCAGTAATGCATGCCTCACTCCCAACATGCCCCTCTCTAGCCACCACCATACCAAAATACCACCAATATGGAAGTCCCTCTACCCTCTCCATCGGGCTATCCACACCCAACTCCTCCCCATGACCGAAGCATCATGTCAGCACTACCATCCATTGATCACGTGGCATCGTCCTGATAGGAAGCCCATCTATCAAAATCCATAGAATCCGATAGACGTCCTCGAGAGTCACTATCATCTCCCCTATTGGGAGATGGAAGGTATTGGTGCGAGGATCCCATAGGTTGATCAACGTGGTCAGGTATGCCCGATCCCCCACCATAGGCTCTAGTCACGTCACATGCTTGAGCCCAAGGGCGTCAAGCCACTCCCAGTCTACCAAAGTCAGCGCCTCCCGGGCGTTAGAGAACACCGTCGACTGATGGTACCGGCTCTTCACCACCTGCAAAACAAAAACAACAAAACATTAAAAAAAAACATGATAACAAAAAACAACCAAACTATACAACAATGCATAAACGTACAACAAAATAGTTCAATAAACTGTACAATCACACCTAACAAATGTACAGCTAAAAATAGTTCATAACAAACAAAAAAATTCAAAAAACACAGTTTGTCAGCACTTAGGGTTTTTAACTTTAAGTTTGAAACTGACTAATAATAAACAAAAACAAAACAAATTCAAAAATAGTTTGTCAGTACCTAGGGTTTTTAACTCTACGTTTAAACTGATACATAAAAACAAAAAAATCAAAATCAAAATAACAGTTTTTCGTTAACCTCGGGTTTATAACTGAAGTTCACAAATGAAAAATCAGAATAAAAACAATTTTTCTAAAGCTAGGGTTTGCTCTCAGTTTAACCTAGGGTTTTAGTTTTAAAACAATAAAAACATCACATTTAAACCTAGGGTTTCTTATAACCTTAACAAAAATACAAACAAAAATAAAAAACATTTCTTTTTAGCCTCGGGTTTTACCTTAGTTTAAACGAAAAACAAATTCAAAATAAATTATGATTTTAAAACTGTAAAATAAAACACAAGCTAACTAAACGAGAAGGAGCACTTACCGGTCTCACTTCGGCTCTACCGCTCGATCCGGTTCATGAACTCATGGTGTCGGAAAATTTCGACAGTGCTTCGCTTCAGACTCGACCTCCTCCTCAGAGCTCCAAATCGCCAGAAAAATCGAATGATAATGACCCCAAACCCTAGTTTTGGCCCTTAAATAGGCTCTTAGGCCTGTAATCATTCCACCCTAGAATGAGCACTCTAGTTAGTGCTCGTCCCACCCTAGGACGATTACTAACTGGCATTCATCCCACCCCGGGATGATTAACAGACAAAAATTTCAAAAACAAAAAATCACAAAACAAGCAATAAAATTTCCAATAAGAGTGCTTTTGCGACATTCTTGGCATGCAAAATAGACGTAGAGGTCACAAATCCTCACTATCCTACTCCCTAAGAAGGCTACCATAGCACCTCCCACGGGAGGACGGATTTTGAGAATTTCATCCCCAAATAGCATCCCAAAAAGGGTCCAAACCCACCCAAAAATAACAATAACATTGCCGAACAAGGCGCTTTTGCACTTGTGCTTCTTGGCATTCAAAACAGACTTTCAGGTCACAAATCCTCACTATCCTACTCCCTAAGAAGGCTACCATAGCCGGACCACTCCACGGGAGGACGAATTTTCAACAATTTCAACCCCAAACGACATCACCAAAAGGGTTAACACCCACCAAAAATAGGTCTAAATGTTGGGAAACTGCACACACATTCAAAGATAAACAACTGAAAGGCACCCTTACACAAGTCACCTTGGGTCAAGTGACTCGTCGCTTTTCTCATGTAGGTCATTCCCTCATCGATTCGTCGCTTGAGGGGGTAGTCACACTTAGTCACCAATCAACAAATACACACCCAATTAAGGAAATGGCATGCATTCAAAGAATCATTGACAAAGACAATCACGCCCCTGCTTGGGGCAGCAAACAAGCAATAATCACAAGCTGATCAAACACTTGGCATTCATGAATCATGAACTCAAGGTTCCCATAGACAAAAGGTTGCGCCCTTTGCCTATTCATGACTGATCAATGTCCAAGATCAAGTAACACCTCACCGAAAAAGGTTAACACTTGAATTGAGTTCCTTAGCTCGTCAAAAGCAAGGATTCAAGAATGCATGCCCTTTCCATACTTGGGGCATCAAAATTTGGTTAGGTTACTGAGAAACCCTAATCATTAGTGCTTTGGTTATCTATTTTTGCTCAACACTGCGCCACGCACAGCGCATCCCAAAAAGGGGCATCTATAGACACCAAAATAACACCAATCCGATTATGTGGCTACAAACGCTGATCGCATTGACACACACAGCCCCTAGGGCAGCCCCCAGAGGTTAAACAGTGGTCCTAACCACTCTCACAGTAGTTTTTGAAGGTCAGAGATCAATTTGGCACCTCTCAGGCACTCTGCTCCTTATTCGTTCCACCCAGGGATGATTACAAACTGGTATTCGTCCCACCCAGGGACGATTAGCAGTATTCGCTCCAGGGTGGGGCGAATAGCAGGTTTGATGGGAAAAAGTCAAATCTCGACAAATGGCAGCCCAGATCCACCACTTAACTCCTCCTTCATTGCATGGGAGTGCGAGTGAGCATTTTGGAGTGCTAGAGGCAGTTACAGAGGTAGTCATGGAGCCCTTAATCAGGGAGGAATCTTCTCCCCCCTGGAAAGGCATGATTGCCAAGTGGCGCCTCTGCATGCTCATACACAGAGACCATCAGGTCTATAAAATGGTGAGTCTTCTCACCCCAAAGATATACAGAGAAGGAGCATTTTGAGCAACGAAGTGCTGCCATTTTGCATACTCACTTTTGATTGTGCCTTTCACATCCTTGATCTCTCTTTTGGAAGGGAGGTCATTGGGTGGTTATTGGAAGCGCAATCCGGACCCCAAACCCGACATTTGGCCATAGTATCCCACCCAAATTTTCTGACAACACCCCACAAGAGGTTTTGGACCCATCCCAAGTGGATTGGTGCCAAAATCGGGCCCCAAACGGTGGGCGTCCTGCCCCCGGGTGCCCCCCGCACTACTGCAGTCCTAATCGCCCCACCCCGAAGTGATTAGAAATCTGTAGCAGATTTTAGTTCTATTATTTTTGCATTTTATTCTAGGTTGCTTAGATAGGCTTGCATTCAAATTTCATGTAATTCTGAGCAGTTTTGATCATGTTTTTGTTATTTCTCGCTTTCGCTAACATGCAGGTAGCATCATCAAATTCCCGGTGATAGAGGCCGAATTGGCAAAATATGACCTTCTGGGTCTTTCCAAAATACCCCATTTTACCTAACCCCCAACTTTGTAGGTGATTTGGAGCCTCCCGGATGGGACATTTGGGACAGTGCTTTTTGACATTTTGTTGCAGGTCTAATCGTCCCACCCCGGAGCGATTAGAAATCCGTGGCAAATTTTTTGACTGTTCTTTTTGCAGTGCCTTCCCGGTGATGTTCTCATGCCTCTGTCAAGTTTTTAGCTTATTTAGATCTCTTTTAGTTGTCATTTTATTTATTTTTTTGCATGCACTAATCGTAGGCTCGGGGATTGCATGTTTCATTTCATCCGTAGGTGCTACTGATTGTTTTCTGTTTCCTTGAACGCAGGATCTCGACATCGGAGGAGCAGCAAAGAATCAAAGACCCTTTCACGCAAGCGGCGGCAACGTTTGGTCCGCCCATTTTACATGTGGGCACGCGGAAGAAGGCATACCACCCATGGTGTAACGAAACCTTATTTAACGCTCCTAGCCCCTGAAAAGGGAGGAGACGTGTTGTAACCGAGATTTAAAGAAAATTAATAAAAAGGGTTGTATTCCATATTTGCTTTCTATCTGGTTTCAATTCGTTTATGTTTCTCTCCTTTCATGCATTTTCAATTCATAGGATTTAGCGTTATCTTTGGCTTCGCTTGCATCGCACTTGGTGTTTCCTTTTTGCTTCCGTATCCTCGTGCTTTCAGCTTCATACATAGTCACTTTGGAGGGAGTTTTTTTCATTTCTTCGACTATATTGAATGAGAGGGGTTTGAATTTTTTTCTTTCACAGTTGTGTCGTACTTGTTTTTGTACCCATGACTAGCATCTATTCTTTGATGCTTAGTCAGTGAGGGGTATATCAACTTATCTCTAGCTTGTTCCTATATCTCTACTTCTCCCAAGGCATTTCTTTATGAGTTTCTACTTCTTTTTTACCTGAATTCTTGGGATATTTTTGTAAGAGATTCTTTTCTCAATAGGGTCCTTTATAGGGGAAGGCACATTAAAAGGGTTAAACTCTTGGGGATCAACATATAAGGGTTTCTTTCTCAATCTGATTAGAAAAAATAATTGTTCAAAAGAAGGCTTCATGAAATTTTAATTCTCTTCTTCGATCATATTTACCTGACCCTTGAGGGTTTTATTAGCCTTTTCAATAGCTATCCTTTGGACATGATGTTGATGAATCATGCAAGAAGTTTCACCATGAGGATCATTACACATAGAACACCAGAAGTTTGACTCTGTCAAAATGTTACTAGGTTCGCTATCTCCATGGGCATAAATTGTGTTAGAATTATCATAGCTTCTAACGCTCATGGAGCCTTGATCCTTCGTTACTTATGGGAACCTCCCTGGTTGGAAATTTATTTCTGCTTCTCTTCTTTTCATTGAGGTCATTTTATTTGTTAGAGTTTTTAAGGTTGATTGCAGAACTTATAGAGCTACAAGTTGAGCATCTGGAGTTGATGAAACTATCACTATAGGAAGTGCAAGAATAGTAGAAAGCATTGGAGGAGTAAGGGGTTCCTGTATTACTAGAATGTTAGATTACCCAGTCCATTTGGGGAGACTAGTATTATAAGCAGAAGTAGGAGTTGGGAAAGCAATATTCAATGCTTGCAATAGATCTAAGAAAATATGTATTATCATTTTTTTGGAATCCTTCCAATAGTGATCAAATCTCTTTCTAATTTCTGTGCTTCCTTATATCAGATATGACCATGCTTATATCTGTGTTGAAAACTATCAGATAGTAATACATTGAATGTTCATTTTTTGGTCGTAACCCATCAGGTACCCTCTACCAAGTTCAACTAAATCTAATGTTAAAGTTGACAATCTCCTCTTGCAAGTGCTTTTGGATGATAGTAAACTGATTTAACAGGGAGAATGGGTCTGCATATTCATTTAATTCTTCTACTAGTTTACCGGCAAGTTGGACCCAAGTAGATATAGCTTGGTTGTCAAGAGATTTGTACCAATAGAACATTTTCTCTTCAAGAAAATGACTAGCAATATTATCATAACATCTTCTTCGATAATGTTATGTATTGAGGCTAGCACGACTATGTCTTGATAGTGTTCTTAGGCTATCTTTCCAATACTGTCATACTGGGGTAGTGCTTCTAAGGCCACTTCTAGAATTAGATGCTAAGCTACTAGATTCAAGGGGCCTGTAGGGTTCCAAAAAGGGTAAGGTAGATTTGGCTAATTTATGACCATTTTGATTATGGTTCTACTAGATATTGTGGTGTAGACACCTAAAACATGTCATGTCGATGGTGACTACTCATATGGAGATGCTACAAGACCATATGGAAGATATTGGATAAACTCCAAGATGGAGCAGTGGTTCTAACCACTCAATTTGGGCTCCTTGGCCTAATCAGTCTAAACCACAGCTGAGACCTATGGTCTACAGTCTGAACTGCAGCTGTCACCTATGGTCTAAACTAAAGTTCAGTTGGCCTTCATCCAAGCCAAATCAATTTGAATGGCCATTTGTTCTAGAAGAAGATAGTTAAATAATAAAAGCTTCCAATTCAACTATCCTAACCACCCCTTCTTGATATTGGCTTCTCCATGAAGCCACCCCTAGCCCTTGGGTAGTCCTATAAGTACCCCTCAAAATTAGGGTAAACTATCAGAGAGAGAGTTGGAGATTAGAGCAATGAAGCCCTATTGAATTGTGGACTCACTTGAGTGCATTGAGAGAGCCTAGTTACCATTTATTTGCCAATTCACCAAGCATCATGAAAATTCATGCCATAGATGCCCTAAGGAGCTAGAATACCAAGAAACGTGAATTCAGGAAAAAAGAGGCCCTATCGAGCAATTCAACCGCCAAACCTGTCAGAGGACACTGAGGCAACCCTTGATCATCAATTTGACAAGGAGGATCAAGGCCACAACCCTAGAATTTGGAGGGCAAAGTTACTTTGTTGGTAACCGCAGCTAACAGTCGTGGTTTACAGTGTAGACCACTCATCTGAGCTATGGTTTGCAATAGGTGATAGATCTCCTTACTATTTTCTTTCCATTATGCTTAATTAGGTTAGATTAGTCATTTTAGTGGGTTAATTCATGTTTAGAGACAATCTAACCAGTATATTCAGAGTTTAATCAATCTTGTTTTCAATATAGCAAGTAGGACATTAATGGCTTCTTTTCATGTTAACTTGCTTATTTTCATGCAATTGGTAAAGTATATAGATAGTTGCACTTACTGCTTTCATGTTTCTAACAATATTTATGAATTTTGCACAAGTTTGATATGTTTATCCATATTATTAATTTCATAGTTGTTATGGCATCTTTATGTAAATTTTCCTCAAAAGGCCTCATCATGAGAGGTTGCCTATTTGTTTAATGCTTTTATGTTGTTTCTTGATCACAGGGAACAAATTCAAAGGATATTCAACCATCAAGTTCCATCCTCAACACGAAGAAGAGGGTCAAATCCACCCTAGAGTAGTTTGTGACTATTTGGAGAGCATTAGTATTGTGCCTATCTCATTTGGGGCATGGGAATTGTATTAATCGTATCAACATTTGGGTGACCCTAAGAGGGGCATGATTGTAACAGAGAATCTTTTCAATATTAATAAAAGAAACATCTATTTTCTCATCATTTGCAATATTGTTCATTATGTTATGCTTTTATGTTGATTTTGATTAATGTAATAGATAGGTGCATTGCTTTTTGGATAGGTCATGTGGATATATGGGTATCTAGAGTTAATGTTTTGCTAGCAACAGTACCATGGAAGGCTACAGGGGAAAGATTTGTGTCTCCTGTATTGAAAGTATATGAGGAAGTTGTTATAGCAACTAAAAAATGATTAGCTCTGAGGCTACCAAGGTGTAGTTCAACGAACTCGATGGGTTATTTTGAATTTTTTGCTTTAGATTTGGTTATCATAATAGATGGTATATAACCATACATTAGGTGAAGGATTTCATAGGGTTCCTTTCTAGGGTGAAGTCACTAGATGATTTATAAAAAATTATCAGGTCAAAGGTATTCACCGAAACTTTGATCTGCATACTATATGGGATTGTGTCCCACCGGGCATGTCAAAAACTGTTGGTGCAAAATCTACCTTTGGTTACGTTTGCACCCAAGACTTTGTAAATATTGAAATACCGGGTTAAAACAATATTTTATCTGGTTCAATCTCCAGAGGAGGCTGCTTCCTTTCTTATTTGGAAAAAGGGGGAGAGAAGTAAATGCGTAAACAGAGGGAAATATAGCTATTGATAGAAGCATTTAAAGGTACATATTAGACAACAACAAAGCAACCTTAACAATAATTTTTAGAGAAGCATCTATTTAAATCATGAAACAGAGAAACTAATCCTCCAATGTAAATCTGATCAAGCATAAGATTACTGGAATAGTTAATTTCAGAGTTAACAAAACTTTATCGCAGAAATTCAGAATAAGAATTAGAGCAATTAATATTCAATCTAACTATAATCAATAATCAACAATCCATACATTCTTCATAATACACCAGTGGGCAAAAAACTAGAATGGATGATATTTTATTAGCTTTTAGAAGTTTGTACATTTCCTTGTAAACATCTAAGAGCCGAGATTTTATGTAGGTCTCTCATCCTATATATAATAGTTTCACATAACAAAAAAAGTGAAAGTTATTACAACAATATGCTTGTAGGCTCATTCTAGTAAAGAGGCAGTTAGGAGAGCATGGAGTATTCAACTGGAAATGGTTAAGATATTCTTGTTACAACAATCCTCCTTTATATCCTTATAGGTATCATGGTCCAGCTGTATTTTACTCAAAAATGTCACACCGCTTCATCTTGATCTTGAAAATATCACGCCATTGTGACTTTTGGTCTTTGCTTGGTCTCTTGGCTTAAAAATGTCATGCTATCATTACTATTTGCCTTTATCTCTACCTTGATCTTCAAAATGTCTTGCCATTGTAACTTTGGTATTTGCTTGCCCCCTTGGCTTTAAAATTTCACATTGTCGTAACTATTTGCCCTTATCTTCATCGTGATCTTCAAAATGTCGTGCCATCACAACTTTTGGTATTTTCTTGGCCCCTTGGATTCAAAATGTTGTGTTGTCATGACTATTTACCCTTATCTCCACCTTGATATTCAAAATGTCATACCATCATGACTTTTCGTCTTTGCTTGGCCTCTTGGCTTCAAAGTGTCATGTTGTCATGACTATTTGCCCTTACCTTGCCTTGATCTTCAAAATGTCACACCATCATGAATTTTGGTCTATGCTTGGCCCCTTGGCTTCAAAATGTTGCGTTTTCATGACTATTTGCCCTACTTAGTGAAATATTGAGAAGACTACTCCTTACTCCCCTAGATGTGGTTATTTTGAACAACATTATTGGTGCCTCCTAGGGTAATTCTGCCATTGAATTGTTAGAATCTAGAGCCTTTATCTATTGGGGAATGAAGTAGAAATAAAAATAAGAAAAAATGAAATAATACCAAGAAAAAATATGCTTCTTTCTCTGTGCGGTAATTCCTCTAGGGTGTCTTCAGTGGATTTCTCTATTTCATCCTAGCCAGGAGCTGCTGCACTATTCAATAGGGGTTTCTTAGCCTTTTCTTGGATGACTTTATTATAGGTGGTGCAAGATTTTCTCCAAGTCTCTTCATCCGTATATGAAGTATCCTTGAAGGTTAGGTATAGATATTCTAACTCTTCAACCTTTTCATACGATAAGATTTTTGACTTAATGTATAATTAATGTAGGCAGGAGTTGATCTGGGTAATGTCTTGGGCCATGCATAATATTTGTTCCTCCTAAAATAGCTCTTCCTAGCTATCAATATCTGACTCATCTCCCACAAAATTTTTCCAGGTGGCCTTCAATTCATCTACCAATAGGAAATTGGAATATTTGTCCCAGAAGCTAGGCATTCCATAGTTTTATGCTATGCTCACATGTTTCAAAATTGCCTCAGCTTTTGCCTTGAGCTCCTACATAAGCTTAGCAATTTTAGTTACCAGGTTGTGTCTTTTGAAAAAGTTTCTAGTAGCTAGATTGGCTTGGGACCATTTTTCATCCCGCGCTCTATATCCAAGTATTGCATGCATGCTTTTAGCCAGGACTTGAATATTTGTAGCTTTTGATAACCTTTATTTCAAGAGGTTTATTGATGTCTCAAATTCATTCTCTACTCTATCCAATGTTTCTTTAATATTGACCAGGTATGACAATGTGGGTCTTGCCTTCATGATCATCTTTTGGACACCTTCAATCATCTCTTTCCTAACCATCCTTACCTTTTCCTTAGACAGTCTATTGGTCTTGTCAGCACTGTTTGAAAGTTACTTCTTGACATCTTCAATCTACTAGTTCAATAGTTGTATTTATTCTTCGGCCTTCTCAGAATTCTATTTATAGGGGTCTTCTTCATTGAACATCAACTCCCATTTTTTCACTTCATTCTTCAAAGCCTTATCAATTATTTTTTGTTGGTTTAAGGCTTCTTCTAAACACTTTCTTGCTTGTTCAGCCTTGAGGTACTTTTCATTGTAATATTCAGCATTTAGGTATATGGTTCCCATGTGGTATTGGGCCTTTCCCCACTCATCCTCCATTTGTAGCTGAGTTATGTCTTCTATAGTTATCTCAGCTTGGTAGTCTTTTAGGGTCATTTCTTCCTCTGGATTCTGGATGAGCAGTGCCATTTTTACAATGGAACACTGCATGTTGATGGGATATAGTGCTATCCCTTCCCTGGTGTGGGCTATATCTTTAGAAATATGAGTGTTGCATGATTTCAACCAGGTAGCAGTGTTCAAGGTTACCTTTTTTAACTTTTTTAACTTGGCAATGGTAGGGTTGTTCTCAGAAGAAGAGGTAGGAATGGCTTGGAAGATTAGGAGGTTGGTGAAATAAGGAAAGGGAATAATGGATAGAGAGGAATCCACTTTTGATTTTTTAGTCAGGGAATATGTGGGGATAGCCAAGGATTCTTTTGGATCATTTTGGACTGATCCAAAAGTTTTCTTAGAGATTTCTTCTATTCTCTCCTTGTCCTTTATTTATTCCTGTTCCCCTATTTCTTTAGAGGGCATTTATTCTTGATTTATTTTCTTTTTTTATTCTCCTTTTGTTGATTCTAATTTTTGATTCCTATGGAGGAGAAGAGTATTATCATCAAACTGTATGTTTAATGTAGAAGGGGGAATAAATTTTTGATATGCCTTTTTAGGAGCTTCAACTTGCTCAGTGGCAATATATTTTTCTTTACCTTTATCAATGTCCATTTTTCTGAGATGGGCTTAATGGGGACATCGTTGATACCCAAAGGTACTTTGTACATAATAGTGGTAGACCATGTGGCATGGTGGTTTTCGTACCTTTTAGAAAACTCTTGGTTGATCTTCATCCCATACCTGGTATATGTTTGTATTTGGCATCTTATTTGCCACCATGCAAAGATTTTGGTGTGATATTAGTCTTTCCCTTTTTCTTCATCCTATCAATGATATTTTCATCTAGCTTATGGGTTGGGTTCACATAAGGGCTCTAGTATATTAGGTGCTCATAGAAATCATGCCACGGAGGTAATGACTACATCTGTTTAATGTACCATTCCAATGGTTCATCCTCCTCGTTGTTCCTGCCCTGTACATCGATTTGCCTATCTGATGCATGATTTTTTTTGAAGGGGGCTCGATTAAGGGTAGCCTTATTTTGAGAAAATTTATCTGAAGTATCATACTTCCAATTCTGTGGTAACTCAACCAACTTAAAATTTTTCAAAGTTCGAGCGATTCACTCGTGGTCCCATTTCTTTGACACTAATACACCCACAAATTGGAAGGGAATGAGGCATGTACCTATCTTACTAGCACCTATGCTAAATTTATAATTAACATACTCAATTTTCCTCACGTATTCTAGAGCGAACAATCACTTAGTGATGTAATAAGGTAGCTAAAAAGTCTTTCTTGTGAAGCCATATAGTCTAATGACCACTCCTTGGGTCAAAATAAACCAATACCCTTCTTCTGCATGGATGTGCTGCAAAGTATCCCATATATTTTAGGGAATTCTTGGCATGGTGCCATACATGATTTTCAATGCAAGACCCAAGAATTCCATATTAAAATGGTAATACAACCTCACTTTCAAGAGGAGTGGTGTCTACTCATACAAGGGTGAGTTGTTTTCATCTTGGTCCTTTGTTGTAGTAGAGATAAAATTTAAATTCTTCACTTGAAAGAAAAAGAAAAGCCATACTAGGTAAGAAGAAAAATTGAATGTATTAGGGAGCTTTCTTTGAAGCTTGAAGATGACTGCATGTAGCTATTGGGCCAAGTTTTTTGGCCAGTCGAAGAAGAGTGATACTATTTTTGGGTCTACGCATGCAACATCATAGAATTTGGGGTTTTATATGCAGTTTTCCACTGCAACCTACCATCTGTAGACCTGTGGATCGGTTTCTAACCCTGTCACCATGGCCAACATGGATTTTTTTTTTTAATTTAGATAAGGGAATTAGAGACCTTGGTAGGGTTTACTTGGGAGGAGATTCTATCAAATGATCTTGCAGAAAAAATCTGATGTTGAGGGTGTTGGTATAAAACTTCACTGAATTTATGGGGTCAAAAGGGATAGGGTTTACTATAGGCCTTCTCTCAAAATTGAAGGTGATCCTAACTGCATCGACATCGAGAGTAAATATGACCCCTCCCCTGGAATATTTCACAATTATGTGCTTTACGTTGTAGAACTCTTTCATAGCTTTGATTAATTTAGGACAAGGGTGGACTTGGGTGTAGATGTACCAAGAGAGCAAGGTATGGTAGGAAAATATACTTGGGCACGACGATGTGATATTCTTGGTGATCCTAGACCCTACATCCTTCTAAATCTGCTCTAGGTTTTTCCATGTTACCCTGGTGTCAGTGATATGAATGTTTGGATCCACGAAACCACTTTCACTCTTAGTCGACTTGCGTTTCCATTTGGTGGTTGGTGGAGAAGCCATCATGGTTTCCTGTTATGATTTTAGCATAGAATAAACTTGGAACGCTTAAAAAAACTTAAAAGACTTTTGAGAAATAAAGAAGCATAGTTAGCAAAAAAATGCAGAGGATAAAGAAGTAATGAAAAGGCTTCTACGGTATAAGTGGATGTGCATTCACGTACCAAGGCAACATGCATTAACTATGGTTGGTGGTATACATTCCACTACTAATTTCAAATGTTGTTGGATGCTTTGGTTTGTATGCCACCTTCAAGAAACCAACTACCATGTATTACAATTTTTCTAAGGCCAATGGCATCGCTTCGCTATTGTCCTAGACTAATAAATTGGCATCACCTCTGCTCTAGGATAATAAGTTGGTATAGTGGTACCCTAAAAAGTAGGGTTTTAAAAGTTTGAGAAAAATGCTTTTCCTTACAAAAGGCATGGTTGTTCTGAGGTGGCCTTTGGGTGCCAAAATATCGTGCCATCATGAAACATTTCCTTGGAGTGGCCATCGAATGTAGAAATATTGTGAAATCATGACAAATTTTCTTAGAGTGGCCATTGGATGTTGAAATATCATGAAATCATGACAATTTGCTTTGAGGTGGCCTTTGGGCATCGAAATGTCATTCCATCATGACATATTTCCTTGGAGTGGCCATCGGATGCCGAAATATCATGAAATCACAATAATTTTCTTTGAGGTGGCCTTTGGGCATCAAAATGTCATGCCATCATGACAAATTTTCTTGGAGTGGCCATCAGATGCTGAAATGTTGTGAAATCATGAAAATTTGCTTTGAGGTGGCCTTTGGGCACCGAAATGTCATGCTATCTTGAAAAATTTCCTTAGAGTGGCCATCGATCATTGAAATGTCATGAAATCACAACAATTTGCTTTTAGGTGGCCTTTGAGCATTGAAATGTTGTGCCATCATGACAAATTTCCTTGGAGTGGCCATCAAATGCTGAAATATCATGAAAGCATGACAATTTGCTTTTAGGTGGTCTTTGGGAGTTGAAATGTTGTGCCATCATGATAAATTTTCTTAGAGTGGCCATTGAACATCAAAATGTCATGAAATCATGAAAATTTACTTTGAGGTGGAATTTGGGCATTGAAATGTTGTACTATCATGATAAATTTCCTTGGAGTGGCCATCGGTCACCAAAATATCATAAAATCATGATAATTTACTTTGAGGTGGCCTTTGGGTGTTGAAATGTTGTGCCATCGCAACAAATTTCCTTGGAGTGATCATCAAATACAAAAATATCATGAAATCATACCAATTTGCTTTGAGGTGGCCTTTGGGCATCGAAATATCATGCCATCATGATAAATTTCCTTAGAGTGGCCATCAAACATCGAAATATCATGAAATCATGACAATTTGCTTTAAGGTGATCTTTTGGCACCGAAATGTCATGCCATCATGAAAAATTTCCTTGGAGTGGTCATCGGATGCTGAATTATAAAGAAATCACAACAAATTTCCTTAGAGTGACCATTGGATATTGAAATGTCATGAAATTGTGACAATTTTCTTTGAGGGTGCCTTTGGATGCTGAAATGTCGTGCCATCGTGACAAATTTCCTTGGAGTGGCCATCAAATACTAAAATATCACAAAATCATGATAATTTGCTTTGAGGTGGCCTTTGGGCACCAAAATGTCATGCCATCATGACAAATTTCTTTGGAGTGGCCATAGGATACTAAAATGTTGTGAAATCATGATAATTTGATTTGAGATGGCCTTTGGGCATCGAAATGTTACACCATCATGAAAAATTTTCTTAGAGTGGCCATCAGTCATCGAAATGTTATGAAATCATGAAAATTTAATTTGAGGTGGCCTTTAGAGGCCGAAATGTCATGCCATTGCAACAAATTTTCTTAGGGTTGCCATCAGATGCTGAAATATCGTGAAATCATGACAATTTGCTTTGAGGTGGCCTTTGGGCATCAAAATGTTGTGGCCATAAAACACCAAAATATCATGAAATCATAACAATTTGCTTTGAGGTGGCTTTTGGGTGTTGAAATGTCATGCCATCATGAAAAATTTTCTTGGAGTGGCCATCGGTCACCGAAATATCGTGAAATCATGACAATTTGCTTTGAGGTGGCCTTTAGACACCGAAATATCATGCCATCATGAAAAATTTCCTTGGAGTGGCCATTGGATGCTGAAATATCATGAAATCATGACAATTTTATTTGAGGTGGCCTTTGGATGCCAAAATTTCATGCCATTGTGACAAATTTCCTTGGAGTGGCCATCAAACGTCGAAATGTAGTGAAATTATGATAATTTGTTTTGAGGTGGCCTTTGGGCATCGAAATGTTGTGCCATCATGAAAAATTTCCTTGGAGTGACCATCGATCACCAAAATATCATGAAATCATGACAATTTTCTTTGAGGTGGCCTTTGGGCACCAAAATGTCATGCCATCACGATAAATTTCCTTGGAGTGGCCATTAATTACCGAAATATCATAAAATTGTAATAATTTTCTTTGAGGTGGTCTTTGGGTTCTAAAATATTGTGCCATCATGATAAATTTCCGTGGAGTGGCCATAAGTCACCGAAATATCATGAAATCATGACAATTTACTTTGAGGTCACCTTTGGGCATCGAAATGTTGTGCCATCGCGATAAATTTCCTTGGAGTGGCCATCGAATGCCGAAATGTCACGAAATCATGACAATTTACTTTAAGGTGGCCTTTGGGCATTGAAATATCATGCCATCGTGAAAATTTTCCTTGGAGTGGCCATTGGACACCAAAATGTCATGAAAGCATGGAAATTTGCTTTAAGGTGGCCTTTGGGCACCAAAATGTTGCGTCATTGCGATAAATTTTCTTGAAGTGGCCATCGAATGCTAAAATATTATGAAATCATGACAATTTTATTTGAGGTGGTCTTTGGGCACCGAAATGTCATGCCATCATGACAATTTTCCTTTGAAGTGTCCTTTGGGTGCCAAAATGTTGCGCCATCATGACAAGTTTCCTTGGAGTGGCCATCAGATGTCGAAATGTCATGAAATCATGATAATTTGCTTTGAGGTGGCCTTTGGGCACCAAAATATCATGCCATCATGACAAATTTTCTTGGAGTGGCCATTGGATGCCGAAATATCATAAAATCATAATAATTTACTTTGAGGTGGCCTTTGGGCATCGAAATGTTGTGCCATCATGATAAATTTCCTTGGAGTGGTCATCAGACACCAAAATTTTATGAAATCATGACAATTTGCTTTGAGGTGGCCTTTGGACACCAAAATGTCATGCCATCATGACAAATTTCCTTGGAGTGGCCATCAGATGTCGAAATGTCATGAAATCATGATAATTTGCTTTGAGGTGGCCTTTGGGCATAAAAATATCGTGCCATCATGACAAATTTTCTTGGAGTGGCCATTGGATTCTGAAATATCATAAAATCATAATAATTTACTTTGAGGTGGCCTTTGAGCATCGAAATGTTGTTCCATCATGATAAATTTCCTTGGAGTGTCATTAGACGTCAACATTTTATGAAATCATGACAATTTGCTTTGAGGTGGCCTTTAGACACCGAAATGTCATGCCATCATGACAAATTTCCTTGGAGTGGCCATCGATCACCGAAATGTCATGAAATCACAATAATTTGCTTTAAGGTGGCCTTTGGGCACCAAAATGTTGCACCATCATGAATTTTTTTTTTGGAGTGGCCATAAAACATCGAAATGTCATGAAATCATGACAATTTATTTTGAGGTGGCCTTTGGGTGCCAAAATGTCATGCCATTGTGACAAATTTCCTTGGAGTGGCCATCAGATGCCGAAATATCATAAAATCATGATAATGTGCTTTGAGGTGGCCTTTGGGCATTGAAATATCACACTATCATGACAAATTTCTTTGGAGTGGCCATCGGTCACCGAAATATCATGAAATCATGATAATTTGCTTTGAGGTGGCCTTTGGACGTCAAATGTCATGCCATCACGACAAATTTCTTTGAAGTGGTCATCAAACATCAAAACATCATGAAATCGTGACAATTTACTTTGAGGTGGCCTTTGGGCATCGAAATGTCATGCCATCATAATAAATTTTCTTGGAGTGGCCATTGGACACCAAAAATTCACAAAATCATGATAATTTTCTTTAAGGTGACCTTTGGGCACCGAAATATCATGCCATCATGATAAATTTCCTTGCAGTAGCTATCAGACATCAAAATATCATGAAATCATGACAAATTTCCTTGGAGTGGCCATCGGATGTTGAAATGTCATGAAATCATGACAATTTTCTTTGAGGTGGCATTTGGGTGCCAAAATGTCATGCCATCATGAAAAATTTTATTGGAGTGGTCATCGAATGCCGAAATGTCATGAATTCATGAAAATTTCTTTGAGGTGGCCTTTGGGCATCGAAATGTCATGCCATCATTACAAATTTCCTTGGAGTGGCCATTAGACATGGAAATGTTGTGAAATCATGACAATTTACTTTGAGGTGGCCTTTGGGAGTTGAAATGTTGCACCATCGCAACAAATTTCCTTGGAGTGGCTATCGATCACCAAAATGTCATGAAATCATAATAACTTGCTTTGAGGTGGCCATTGGATACTAAAATGTCACACCATCGCAACAAATTTCCTTGGAGTGGCCATCAGATGCCAAAATATCATGAAATCATGATAATTTGCTTTGAGGTGGTCTTTGGAAACTAGAATATCAAACCATCATGACAAATTTCCTTGGAGTGGCCATCAGACATCGAAATGTTGTGAAATAATGACCATTTTATTTGAGGTGGCCTTTGGATGTCGAAATATCCTGCCATCACAAAAAAATTCCTTGGAGTGGCCATCGATTGCTGAAATATCGTGAAATCATGAAAATTTGCTTTGAGGTGGCCTTTAGGCACCGAAATGTCATGCCATCACAAAATGTTTCTTTGGAGTGGCCATCAGATGCTGAAATGTCATGAAATCATGACAATTTGCTTTGAGGTGGCCTTTGGGCACCGAAATGTTGTGCCATCATGATAAATTTCTTTGGAGTGGCCATTAGATGCCAAAATGTCATGAAATCATGATAATTTGCTTTGAGGTGGCCTTTGGGCACCGAAATGTTGCACCATCATGATAAATTTCCTTAGAGTGGCCATCAGTCACTAAAATATCATGAAATATTGACAATTTGCTTTGAGGTGGCCTTTGGGCATCGAAATGTCATGCCATCATGGCAAATTTACTTGGAGTGGCCATCGGTCACCAAAAATGTCATGAAATCATGATAATTTGCTTTAAGATGACCTTTGGGCATAAAAATATCACACCATTGCGACAAATTTCCTTGGAGTGGCCATTGATCATCGAAATATCATGAAATCACGATAATTTCCTTTGAGGTGGCCTTTGGGTGCTGAAATGTCTCATCATTGTGAAAATATTTCCTTGGAGTGGCCATCGAACATCGAAATGTCATGAAATCATGACAGTTTGCTTTAAGGTGGCCTTTGGGCACTAAAATATTGTGCCATCATGAAAAATTTCCTTGGAGTGGCCATTGAACATCGAAATGTTAGGAAATCATGACAATTTGCTTTGAGGTGGCCTTAGGACATCGAAATGTCATATCATTACAACAAATTTCCTTGGAGTGGCTATCGAACATTGAAATATTGTAAAATCGCTACAATTTGCTTTGAGGTGGCCTTTAGGCATTGAAATGTTGTGCCATCATGACAAATTTTCTTTGAAGTGGCCTTTGGGTGCTAAAATATCATGCCATCACGTCAAATTTTCTTGGAGTGCCCATCAGACTCCAAAATTTCATAAAATCATGACAATTTGCTTTGGAAGTGGCCCTTTGAAAGAAAACATAACATATTTACATAAAATACATACAAAGTAGAGGGAAACTTTTTACTTATAGTACAACTTTTGGTAGAAGTCATTAACGGGGATGGGTTAAACCTGATCCTGTTTGTTCCTCAACTGGAAGGAGTTTTGCTATTTTTCTTCGATTACTTCGAAGGGGCCTTCCTAGAATGCATCGAATTTTTGATGATTTTTGGGTTTCACCTTATTTTCATTCCACCTTAGGACCAAGTCTCCCACCTTGAAATTTCTTAGAATGACCTTCTTATCGAACTATTTATTCGTGATGACCATATATTTTTGATAGTGGTCATAGGATTGTTCCTTCTATTCTTCTAACCACAGGAGTTGGATCAACATGTTCTCCATTGGTTTTGCCTCCTCTGTACCAATTTGATTGAGCAGTTTTAAAGTTGGTATCTCTATGTGTATTGGAAGAATTACTTCTTTATCGTAGACTTAAGAGTAGGGAGATGTGTTTATAGACTTCTTTATAGTTATTCTACCAGCCCATAATGCTTGGTTTATCAGAGAATGCAAGATTCTCTTATTGTCCTTTAAAGTCCGCTTCAAGATCCTTAGCAAGTTTTTATTCGTTGATTCAACTAATCCATTTCCCCATGGATAATAGTTTGAGAATTTTTTAAAGTAAATCCTATATTTACATGTAAAGTTAATCATCTTGGCACCTATGAAAGACGTGTCATTGTTTGTGACCAATGCGTCTGGAATGCCAAATCTTGTGATCAAACTTTCCACAAATTCCATCACAACTACCTAGTCTACTTTTTTAGTGGGTATTAATTTAGCTCACTGAGTGAAATAATTAGTAGTTGTCAAGATGTATTTATGCCTAGTGGATGAGTTGAGATCTATTATTCCAATGAAATCCAATCCCCATTGTTGAAAAGGTTATTCAATCTAAATGGATTTTAGAGGCATAGAAGCATTTCTATTTCTCCCAATGTATCTCTGGAACTTCTCATGGTTTCTTGTTACTCTGAAAGTGTCTGTGAATATGGTTGGACAATAAAATCTAGTCCTAATGATATTCAAAGCAGTGGTCCTTCCTAAGTAGTGTTCTATCGATGGTCCTCCATGGAATTCCTCCAAGATATTCTATTTTTGATCATCCTTTATGCATCGAAGCAATACTCCATACAATTTTTTTTGTACAACCCTTTAGGTAGTAGAGTGTAATTTAAATCTTGGATCATGTATCTTCTTCTCTGTGAAGTGTTCAAACCTATTGAACACTTTCCAATCTAGAAGTACCTGATTAGTTCATCAGCCTAGTCAAGCTGCTCTGAGGGTTGATCATCATATGAGGCTACTTCTTGAGTTTGGCAAGCTATGTATTCTGATGAGGCTTGCCTGGCGAGTTCTTGGCATAGTGCTCTACCTCTTACCATCTTGGTTGGATGTATTTCAATATTATATTCTTGTATATTTGACACCCAACCAAATATTTTATCATCGAGTTCCCCTTGTATGATGAAAGTTTCTGACGTTGGGGTGGACCACATAAAATATAGTCCTGCTATGTGAAAGGAAATGCCTGAAATTTTTCAAAGACTTCATTATTGCATAAATCTATTTTTCAATGAAGTTATACTTCTCTTCATGTTATTGCATAATCTAACTTAGAAAAGCTATAGGCCTCTCTTCATTGTCAGGACCTTTCTCAGTGAGTACTATGATGTAGCTCTCTTGTTCACCTACAACATATAATATGAAACCTCTAGAGTAGTCTGGGCTTATCAAGATGGGGGCTTGGGCTAATTGCTCTTTAATTTTGTTGGAAAGCCTTTTTTCTTGAGTCTGTCCACTTGAACTTAGCATCCTTCTTCAAAAACTCGATCATGGGTTTAAAAATTTGCATAAAATTGGCTATGAATTTGCGCACGAAGTTTATTTTTCTAAAGAAAGAATCTAAGCCCTTTTTGTTAGGGGGTAGAGGGAGTTCTAACAGTCCTTTCACTTTGTTAGGGTATATAGCTAGACAGGTCTTAGAAATGATATGGCTGAGTAAGAGTCCTTATTCAATAGCAAAGATGGATTTCTTTGGATTTAAAGAGATGCCAAACTCTCTACATTTTTAAAACACACTCCTAAGATGTTAAATGTGATCCTCATTTCGATGGGAGAACACTCTCATATCATCTAGATATATCACTATTATCTTGTTGACAAGTTCTCTAAAAGCCACATCCATCGCTCTTTGAAAGGTTACCCCAATTTTAGATAATTTGAAGGGCATCCTCTAATAGGAAAATATCCCCCACTTGGTTGTGAATGTAGTCTTGAATTGATCTTCATATTTAACCCACACCTGATTGTACCCAGAGAAGCCATCCAAGAGAGAGAATATTTATGCTCTTGCTACTGTGTGCAGGATCTGGTTGATCTATGGGAGGGGGTAGTGGTATTTTAATGAAGCCTTATTCAAGTTATGAAAGTTGATGCAAAACCTGATATCTCCATTCTATTTTCTAATCAGACTAGGTTGGCTACCCAAGTTGAATGCTTGATCAAATAAATAATCTTGTCTTCAAGAAATTTTAGTAGTTCTTGCTTCATCAAAGACTCAATCTGAGGATTCACTGATCGTCGCTTTTGTAAGAATGGCTTTGCACCTGTTTCAAGTTTAATCGTATGTTGGATTATTTCTTTGGAGTAGACCATAATTTCACTAATTCTAGGCTATGATATTTAGAAATTCCTTGCATAATCCCATAATTTGATCCAATTCTTCTTCTGTAGTGTTTACTCCCACTTTGATGGATTTATCAGGTCCCATTTGAGCTTCTCCATATATGTTCTTATCAACTTTCATTTTATGGCTAGTTGACCTGTCATTGTTATCAAATAAGCTTTCAAGGGTGATCAACACTTTTGGTATGTTGTTGTTTTTAACTGGATCATGTCTGTATCTTCTTCATATTTGAACATTTTGTTACTAGAGCAATTCATCTCATGAACGAGGAAGTCCACTATCTGTTCGTCTTTCTCAAATACTTTCCAAAAGGTATCCCTATCTAAAACAAAGGGCCTGTAGATTAGTCTAACTATCTTAGAATTCTGGATGATTTTTCTGATAGAGAAAAAATTTGCACCTATTGAAGCAAACAGATCTACATGAGTATTCTTTTCCCTTGGGATTGCTTTTAGATTTAAAGATTCAAAATATTCTAGAAAGTCCCAAACCTTATTCTTGTAGGCTTTAAGGTAATGTTGCTTGCTTACACATATTTCAATGACTTGATTCACTATTAGTTTGGAATCCCCAAATATATGTAGTTGCTTGATACCCATATTTTCAACCTTCTTAAGGCCTAAGAAGAGTGCTTCATACTCTACTGCATTGTTAGTGCAACTCCATGTTAACATGTAAGAAAATAATTTCTCTTTGCCTATTGGAGATATTAGAACAAAACCTTCTTAGCCTCTATTTTTACATATAGCACCATAGAAGAAAAGTTTCCATAGTTTATTAATAGATTGGCCAACCCGAGGAAGAGGAATGGGGTTAATTTTCTCAGGTTTTGAAATTGTGTAGCTCCCCATATCAATCTTGATCATGGCATTGAAGTCTTGGAGAGAGAACTGGTCTTCCTATTGCAACACATTTAGAGATTCTTCCATCAAGTTAAAATATTACAGATGTGAGAAATCTAGTGATAAATATCCTTCTATCTTGGAGGTGAACTCCCTGGAGAGACACATGCCAAAATAAGGCTCCAAATCCACTACTACTACCTCTTGTATAACTGTGAGCTGAGGTAGTCTGTGAAGAACTATTGGAATATCTTTAATTACCCCTACCATTTTTACAGGGGTCTCGTCTAACTTCAAGACACCGAAACTACTCCTTGTGTACTCCATTCCCATGATGTCACATACTACCTTAGGCATCACGATGGTTGCAGCTCCAGAATCTATCATACAATTGTGAACTACCCATCCTTCCATTTGAAGAGATAGATAGAAGGGAGGGGGCCTATTTTTTCCCGAAGTGGACATCAGACTAGCTTGTGTAGAATATAATTGAACTGGGTTTCTATTCTTGTTCTTCATAGGTCTCAAGGATTCTTGCAACAAGTCAATCTACCCTGAGAATTGCAAATCTTCATACATAGTCGCTTTGGAAGGATTTTTCTTCATTTCTTTGACTATGTTGAATGGTAGGGGTTCAACATTTTTTTATTTCATAGTTGTGTCATACTTGTTTCTGTACCCATGAGTAGCATCTATTCTTTGACACTTAGTCAGTGAGGGGTATTTCAACTTGTCTCTAGCTTGTTCCTATGTCTTTGCTTCCTTCTTTCGAGGTATTTCTTTACACGTTTCTGGTCCTTTTGGACCTAAATTCTAGGGAGCTTTTTCATAAGAGGTTATTTTCTCAATAGGTTCCTTTATAGGGGAAGGAATATTCAAAGGGTTAAACTCTTAGGGATCAACCTGCAAAGGTTTCTTTCCTGATATGGTTAGAACAACTACTTGTTCAATAGAAGGCATCATGAAATTTTTATTCTCTTCTCTAATCATATTATCCTGACCCTTGAGGGTTTTATCAGACTTTTCAATAGCTATCCTCTAGACATGATGTTGATAAATCATGCAAGAAGTTTCACCATGAGGATCATTACACATGGAACACCAAAATTTTGACTTTGTTGAAATGTTACTGGGTTCGCTGTCTTCATTGGCATAAACCGTGTTAGACTTATCATAGCTTCTACCACTCATGGAGGCTTGATCCTTTGTCACTTATGGGAACCTCCTTGGTTGGAAATTTCTTTTCGCTTCTCTTCTTTCCATTGAGGTCATTTTATTTGTCAAAGTTTTCAAGGTTGATTGCAGATCTTGTAGAGTTGCAAGTTGAGGATCTAGAGTTGATGAAACTGTCACTATAGGAAGTGTAGGAATAAAAGGAAGTATTGGAGAGGTAAGGGGTTCTTGTATTACTAGAATTTTAGGCTGCCCAATCCATTTGGGGAGACTAGTATTAGAAGCTAAAGTAGGAGTTGGGAAAGAAGTATTTGATGCTTGTGGTAGATCCAAGAAAATAGGCATTATCATTTTTGTCGGGAACCTTCCAATAGTGATCAGATCTCTTTCTGCTTTTTGTGCTTCCTAGTAAATCTCAGGGAAGGTAAATACATGGGACTTCCTGATGGCCATGCTTATATTTGAGTTGAAAGCTCTTAGATAATAATACATTGATTATTCATTTATTTGCAATAACCCATCAGGTACCCTCTACCAAGTTTGATTGAATCTAATGTTAAAGTCGACAATCTCCTCTTGCGGGTGCTTTTGGATGATAGTAAAATGATTTAGCAGGGAGAATGGGTCTGCATGTTCGTTGAATTATTCTACTATTTTACCAAAAAGTTGGGCCCAAGTAGATATAGTTTGGTTGTCAAGAGCTCTATACCAATAGAGCATTTTTCCCTTCAAGGAAATGACTAGCAATCTTATCATAACATCTTCTTCGATGATGTTATGTATCGAGGCTAGCGCGGCTACATCTTGACAGTGTTCGTAGGCCATATTTCTAGTACCATCATACTGGGGTAGTGCTTTCAAGGCCATTGTTGGAATCAGATGTTGAGCTACTAGATTCATGGGGCATGTATGGTTCCATAAAGGGTAAGGCAGATTTGGTTGATTTGTGGCCATTGCATTTATGGTTCTACCAGATATTACGGGTATATGGGTATCTAGAGTTAATGTTCCACTAGAAATAATACTAGGGAAGGCTATAGAGGAAGGATTTGCGTATCCTGTACTGACAGTATATGAGGAAGTTGTTCTAGCAACTAAAATAGGATTAGCTATGAGGCTACCAAGGTGTAGATCAAAGAACTTGATGGGCTCTTCTGAGTTTTTTGCTTTAGATCTGGTTATTATAAAAGATGGTATATAACCAAAAATTAGGTAAAGGCTTTCATAGGGTTCCTTTCTAGGGCGTAGTATCCAGGTTATTTATAAAAAATTATCAGGTCAAAGGTATTCACTAAAACTTTGATCTGTATACTGCATGGGATTGTGTCCCACCGGGCATGCCAAAAACTATTGGTGCAAAATCTGCCTTTGGTTATATTTGCACCCAAGACTTTGCCAACATTGAAAGACCAAGTTAAAACAACATTTCTCCAGAGGAGACTGGTTCCTTGCTTTTTTAGAAAAGGGAGAGAAGTAAATGCATAAAGAGAGGGAAATATAGCTATTGATAGAAGCATTTAAAGGTACAAATTAGACAACAACAAAGCAACCTTAACAACACTTTTCAGAGAAGCATCTATTTAAACCATCAAATAGAACAACTAATCCTCCAATGTAAATCTACTCAAGCATAAGATTAATGGAATGGTTAATTTCAGAGTTAACAAAACTTTACCATAGAAATTCAGAATAAGAATTAGAGCAAGTAATATTCAATCTAACTTTAATTAGCAATCAACAATCCATACATACTTGATAATACACTAGTGGGCCAGAAACCAGAATGGATGATATTTTATTAGCTTTCAAAATTTTGTACATTGCCTTGTAAACATCTAAGAGTCAACCTTTTGTTTAGGTCACTCATCCTATATATAATAGTTTTACATAACAAAAAAATTGAAAGTTGTTACAACAGTTTACCCGTAGGCTCATTCTGGTAAAGAGGCAATTAGGAGAGAATGGAGTCTTCAAA
Organism: Wollemia nobilis; assembly: GCA_028583015.1. Classification (NCBI taxonomy): domain Eukaryota; kingdom Viridiplantae; phylum Streptophyta; class Pinopsida; order Araucariales; family Araucariaceae; genus Wollemia; species Wollemia nobilis. Next base: position 2,548,804 of record JAQPPZ010014470.1, read on the forward strand.
TGGAAATGGTTAAGATTTTCTTGTTATAATAATCCTCCTTTATCTCCTTAGAGGTGTCGTGGTCTAGCTATATTTTACTCAAAAATGTTACGCCACTTTGTCTTGATCTTCAAAATGTTGTGCCATCATGACTTTTGGTCTTTGCTTGGCCTCTTGGCTTCAAAATGTTGTGTTGTCATGACTATTTACCCTAATCTCTACCTTGATCTTCAAAATGTTGTGCCATCATGAATTTTGGTCTTTTCTTGGTCCCTTGGCTTCAAAATATAGTGCTATCATGACTATTTTCCCTTATCTCCACCTTGATCTTCAAAATTTCATGCCATCACAAATTTTGGTCTTTGCTTGGCCCCTTGGCTTCAAAATGTCATGTTGTCATGACTATTTTCCCTTATCTCCACATTGATATTCAAAATGTTGCACCATCATGACTTTTGGTCTTTGTTTGGCCCCTTGGCTTCAAAATTTTGCAATGTCATGATTATTTGCCCTTATCTCCACCTTGATCTTTAAAATATTGTGCCATCACAAATTTTTGTCTTTGCTTGGTACCTTGGCTTCAAAATGTCATGTTTTCATGACTATTTGACCTACTTAGTGAAATATTGAGAAGATTAATCCTTACTTCCCTGGATGTGGTCATTTTGACCAACATTATTGGCACCTCCTAGGGTAATTCTATGAGAATAATGTTAGAATATAGAGCCCTTATCCATTGGGGAATGAATTAAAAAGAACAACTAAGAAAAAGAAGGGAAAAAAAGGGAATTATACCAAGATAAAATATGCTTCTTGCTCTGTGCGATCATTCCTCTAAGGTGTAGTCTTCAGTGGATTTCTCTGTTTCATTATGGCCAGGATCTATTGCACTACTCAATGAGGCTTTCTTAGCCTTTTCTTGCTTGTATATTTCTTGGATGACTTCATTATAGGTGGTGTAAGCTTTTCTTCAAGTATCTTCATCCGTATCTGAAGTCTCCTTGAAGGTTAGGTATAGATATTTCAACTCTTCAACCTTGTAATACAATAGGATTTTTGACTTCATGTATAATTCATGTAGGTAGGAGTTTATCTGGGTAATTTCTTGAGCCATACTAAATATTTGTTCCTCTTGAACTGGATCTTCCTAGCTATCAATCTCTGATTCATCTTCCACAAAAATTTTCTAGGCAGTCTTCAATTCATCTATCGCTAGGAAAATGGAATCTTTGTCCCAGAAGCTAGGCATTCCGTAGTTTTTTTGCTATGCTCACATGTTTCAAAATTGCCGTAGCTTATGCCTTGAGGTCCTACATAAGCTTATCACTTTTAGTTACCAGCTTGTGCCTTTTGAAAAAGTTCCAAGTGACTATCTTATCCTGGGACCATTTTTCATCGTAGGATCTATATCCAAGTATTGCTTATGTGCTTTCGGTCAGGGCTTGAATATTTTTAGCTGCTGATAACCTTGCTTTCAGGAGGTTGATTAATTTCTCAAATCCATCATCCACTCAGACCAACATTTATTTAATCTTGACCAGGTATGACAGTGTGGGCCTTGCCTTCATGATCATATTTTGGATACCTCCAATCATCTCTTTCCTAACCATCCTTACCTTTTCCTTAGATAGTTCATTGGTCTTGTCAGTACTATCTAAAAGCTACTTCTTGAGATATTCTACCTACTGGTTTAACAATTGTATTTGTTCTTTTGCCTTCTCAGCCTTCTCATTATAGGGGCTACTTCATTGAACATCAACTCCCACTTTTTTACTTCATTCTTCAAAGCCTTCTTAATTTTTTTTGCTGGTTTAAGGCTTCTTCTAAACGCTTTCTTGCTTGTTTAGCCCTGAGGTACTTTTCTTTGTAATATTCAACATTTAGGTATATGGTTACCATGTGGGCTTGGGCTTTTCCCCAATCATCCTCCATTGGCAGCTGAGTGATGTCTTATGTAGTTATCTTAGCTTGGTAGTCTTCTAGGATCATTTCTCCCTCTAGATTTTGGATGAGCGGTGTCATTTTTACAGTGGAACACTGCATGTTGATGGGATCTAGTGCTATACCTTCCATGGTATAGGCTATATCCTTAGAAATATGAGTGCTACATGATTTAAACTAAGTAGTAGCATTCAAGGTTGCATTTTTTAACTTTTTAAACCTAGAAATGATAGGGTTGTTCTTAGAAGAAGAGGTAAGAATGGCTTGGAATTTTGGGAGGTTGGTGGAATAAGGAAAAGTAATAGTGGCTAGAGAGGCATCCATGTTTGATTGTTCAATGAAGGAATATATGGGGACAATCGAGGATGCTTTTGGATCATTTTAGGTTGATGGTGGCGATAGTGGAGGCTAGTGAGTGGAAGGAGGAGAGGTATCACCCTGACCTGTAGAATGATATGAGGAATTACTCTAAGGGTGAGAAGAATAAGAAGTTAATTTGATAGGAGACATACCTTGTTCTTTCATTGGATCAATATCTCCTATTTTTGGTGCCTTCTTGAGAGCTTCTACTATTTGTTTCAAGCTCAAATCACCAATATTAGTTGCATCTTTTGCTGGAAGCTATTATTTTCTAGGGTCCCCTTTGGTGGGATAGGTTTTTAGATCATCTTGACCTCTTCTTGTTCGTATGTTCCTTGGTATTCAAAAGGTTACTTGGAGCTTTCATCTATTCTCTCATGGTCCCCTATTTCAACCTATTCCCCTATTTCTTCAAAGGGCATTTTTTCTTGCTTTTTTTCTTTTGTTCTCATCCTTTTTTTTATTCTACTTTCTTCTTCCTATGGAGGAGAAGATTATCATCATTAGACTCTGTGTCTGATGTGAAAGGGGGAATGGATTTTTGAGATGCCTTTTTAGGAGCTTCAGCTTGCTCAGTGGTAATATCTTTTCCTTTGCCTTTTTTGATGTTCACTTTTTTAGAAATGGGTTTAATGGGGATGCTGTTGATACCCAGGGGTGCTTTTTTCATGAGAGTGTCAGACCATGTGGCATGGTGGTTGTCGTACCTTTTAGAAAAATATTGGTCGATATTCATCCCATACATGGTATGCATTAGAATCTCATTTGCCACCATGCTAAGATTTTAGCGTAATCCCTGTATTTCCCTTTTTTATTCATCTTATCAATGATATTTTCATCCAGCTTATGGGTTGGGTTCACGTCAGGGCTCTAGTCTATTAGGTGCTCATAGCAATCATGCCATAGAGGTAATGGCTACATCTTTTCAACATGCCATTCCAATGGTTCTCCTCCTTGTTGTTCCTACTATATCTATCGATTTGCCTGTATGATGCATGAAATATTTTTAAGGGGGATCGATTAAGGGTGGCTTACTTTTGAGCAAATTTTTTTGTAGGATCATACTTCTACTTCTGTGGTAAATCAGCCAAATTCAATTTTTTTAAAGTTCAAGCGATTCGCTCGTGGTCCCATTTCTTTGACACTAATACACCCACAAATTGGAAGGGCATGAGGCATGCACCTGTCTTACCAACACCTGTGCCAAATTTGTAGTTGACATATTCAGTTTACCTCACGTATTCTAGAGTGAATAATTTCTCAGTGATGTAATAAGATAGCAAAAAATGCTTCCCTATGAAGCCATATAGTCTAACAATCACTTGCTAGGTCAAAATAAACCAATCCTCTTCTTTTGCATGGATGTGTTGCAAAGTATCTTGTATATTTTTGGGAATTCTTGGTATGGTGCCATACATGATTTTCAATGCAGGACCTAATAAGTCCATATTAAAATGGTAATACAACTATGCTTTCGAGAGGAGTGGTGTCCACTCATACATGGGCAGGTTGTTTCCATCTTGGTCCTTTGTTGTAGTAGAGATAAAATTTAAATTCTTCACCTGAAAGAAAAAGAAAAGCCATACCAGGTAAGAATATTGAAGGTGTTAGGGAGATCTATTTGAATCTTGAAGAGGTCTGCATGCAGCTGTTGGGCCAAGTATGTTGGCCAGTCAAAGAAGAGTGGCACTATTTTTTGGTCTACGCATACAACATCATTGAATTTGGGGTTTGATATGTAGTGTGCCACTGCAACATACCATCCGTAGACCTATGCATTAGTTTATAACCCTACAACCATGGCTAGCATGGAAAAAAGCTCCTTGTTCTTAAATTTGGATAGGCAAAATAGAGACCTTGGTAGGGTTTCCTTGGGAGGAGATTCTATCAAATGCTCTTGCAGAAATAATCTGATGGTGAGGGTGTTGGTATAAAGCTTCATTGAATTTATGGGGTCAAAAGGGATAGGTTTACTATGAGCCTTATACCGTACCTAAATGTGGCCATAACTACATTGACATCAAGAGTAAATATGACCTCTCCCCTGTAATATTTTATAATTTTGTGCTTTACATCATAGAACTCTGCCATAGCTCTTATTATTTTAGGGTAGGGGTGGATCTGGGTGCAGACGTACCAAGAGAGTAGGGCATGGTAGGAAAATGTTCTTGGGCATGACGACGTGATATTCTTGGTGATCCTGGTCGCTACATCCTTCTGAATATGCTCTGGGTATTTCCATGTTACCCTGGTGTGTTAGTGATGTGAATGTATGGGTCCATGAAACTGCTTTCACTCTTAGTCAACTTGCATTTTCCTTTGGTGGATGGTGGAGAAGCTATAATGGTTTCCTACTACAATTTTGATGTAGAATAAACCTGGAAAATTTAGCAGAACTTAAAAGACTTTTGAGAAATCAAGGAGTGCAGTGAGAAAAAAAAATGCAGAGGATAAAGAATCAATGAAAAGACTTCTACAATATAAGTGGACGTGCATGCGTGTGCCAAGGTAACATGCGTTAACTATGGTTGGTGGCGCACATTCCACTACTAATTTTGAATATTTTCGGATACTTTGGTTCATGTGCCACCTTCAAGAAACCAACTACCATGCATTATTGTTTTTCTAGGGCCAATGGAATCACTTCATTGTTTTCCTGGGCCAATAAATTAGCATCACCTATACTCTGGGACAATAAGTTGGTATGGTGGTACCTTAAAAATTAGGGTTTTAAAAGTTTGAGAAAACTGCTTTTCCTGCCAAAAGGTGTGGTTGTTCTAAGGTGGCCTTTGGGTCCAAAATATTGCACCATCATGACAAATTTCCTTGGAGTGGCCATCGGATGACGAAATATCATGAAATCATGATGAATTTACTTAGAGTGGCCATCGAACACCAAAATGTCATAAAATCACAACAAATTGCCTTGAGGTGGTCTTTGGATGCCGAAATATCATGAAATCATGACAAATTTCCTTGGAGTGGCCATCAGACACCGAAATATCATGAAATCATGATAATTTTCTTTGAGGTGGCTTTTGGGTACCAATATGTCATGCCATCATGATAAATTTCTTTGGAGTGGCCATCAAACATCGAAATATTGTGAAATCATGACAATTTGCTTTGAGGTGGCCTTTGGGCATCGAAATGTCATGGCATCATAAAAAATTTTCTTGGAGTGGTCATCGATCATCAAAATGTTATGAAATCATGATAATTTTATTTGAGGTGGCCTTTGGACACCGAAATATTGCATCATCACAATAAATTTCCTTGGAGTGGCCATCAAACATCGAAATATCATGAAAATATGACAATTTACTTTGAGATGACCTTTGCGTGCTAAAATGCCTATGGCCTCATTCTGGTAAAGAGGGAGTTAGGAGAGCATGGAGTATTCAACTAGAAATTGTTAAGATATTATTCTTATAAAAATCCTCCTTTATCTCCTTAAAGGTGTCATGGTCCAACCCTCTTTTACTAAAAAATATCACAACACTCTGTCTTGATCTTCAAATTTTTTTGCCATCATGACTTTTGGTATTTTCTTGGCCTCTTGGCTTCAAAATGTCGTTCTGTCACAAATATTTGTCCTTATCTCTACCTTGATCTTCAAAATATCACACCATCATGACTTTTGTTCTTTGATTGGCCCCTTGGCTGCAAAATGTCAAGCTATCATGACTATTTAATCTTATATTTGCCTTGATGTTCAAAATATCACACCATTGCAACTTTTGGTCTTTGCTTGGCCCCTTAGCTTCAAGATGTCACACTGTCATGACTATTTGCCCTTATCTCCACCTTGATCTTCAAAATTTTACACCATCATGACTTTTGGTCTTTGCTTGGCCCCTTGGCTTCAAAAAGTCATGCTATCATGACTATTTGCCCTTATATCTACCTTGATCTTCTAAATATTGTGCCATCATGACTTTGGTCATTGCTTGGCCCTTGGATTCAAAATGTTGCACTATCGCTACTATTTGCCCTACTTAGTGAAATATTGAGAACACTACTCCTTACTTCCCTAGATGTGGTCATTTTGACCAACATTAAAGGTGCCTCCTCGGGTAATTCTGCTAGCGAAATATTAGAATCTAGAGACTTTATCCATTGGGGAATGAAGTAAAAAGAACAACTAAGAAAAATAAGGGGAAAAATGGAAATGATACCAAGAAAAAATATGCTTCTTACTCTATGCGGTCATTCCTCTAGGGTGTCTTCTTCAGTGGATTTATCTATTTCATTCTTTCCATGAGTTGCTACACTGCTCGATGAGACTTTCTTAGACTTTTATTGCTTGTATTTTTCATGGATGACTTCATTATAGGTGGTGCAATATTTTCTCCAAGTCTATTCATCCGTATCTAAAGTCTCCTTGAAGGTTAGGTATAGATATTCCAACTCTTCAACCTTATCATACGATAGGATTTTTGACTTCATGTATAATTCATGTAGGCAGGAGTTGATTTGGGTAATGTCTTGAGCCATGCTAATTATTTTTTCCTCCTGAACTAGATCTTCCCAGCTATCAATATCTAACTCATTTTCCACAAAATTTTTCTAGACGACCTTCAATTCATCTATCGCTAGGAAATTAGAATATTTTTCCCAAAATCTAGGTATTCCATAGTTTTTTACTATGCTCACATGTTTTAAAATTGCCTTAGCTTTGGCCTTAAGCTCTTGCATAAGCTTAGCACTTTCAGTTACCAGCTTGTATCTTTTGAAAAAGTTCCTAGCATCTAGCTTGGCCTGGGACTATTTTCATCTTGCGCTCTATATCCAAGTATTGCTTGCATACTTTTGACTATGACTTGAATCTTTGTAGATACTGATAACCTTTCTTTCAAGAGGTTGATTGATATCTCATATTTATCCTCCACTCGACCCAGTATTTATTTAATTTTGACTAGTTATGACAATGTGGGCCTTGCCTTCATGATCATCTTTTGGATATCTCCAATCATCTCTTTCCTGATCGTCCTTACCTTTTCCTTAGATAGGCCATTGGTCTTGTCAGCACTATCTAAAAGCTACTTTTTGAGATCTTCAACATTTTGGTTCAACAGTTGTATTTATTCCTCGACCTTCTCATCCTTCTCTTTATAGGGGTCTACTTCATTAAACATAAAATCCCACTTTTTTGCTTCATTCTTCAAAGACTTATCGATTGTTTTTTTCTGGTTTAAGGCTTCTTCTAAACACTTTCTTGCTTGTTCAGCCCTGAGGTACTTTTATTTGTAATATTCAAAATTTAGGTATATGGTTCCCATGTGGGCTTGGGCCTTTCCCCACTTGTCATCCATTGGCAGCTAAGTGATGTCTTCTATAGTTATGTCAACTTGGTAGTCTTCTAGGATCATTTCTCTCTCTGGATTCTAGATGAGCGGTGTCATTTTTATAGTGGAACACTGCATGCTGATGGGATCTAGTGTTATCCCTTCCTTTATGTGGTTTATATATTTAGAACTCTGAGTGCTATGCAATTTCAACTAGGTAGCAACATTCAAGGTTGCCTTCTTTTATTTTTTTTATCTTGGCAATGGTAGGGTTGTTCTAAGAAGAAGAGGTAGGAATGACTTGGAAGTTTGGGAGGTTGGTGGAATAAGGAAAGGGAATAGTTGTTAGAGAGGCATCCATATTTGATTATTCAGTGAGGGAATTTGTGGGGATAGCCAAGGATGCTTTTGGATCATTTTAGGCTGATGGTGGCAACGATGGAGGTTGGTGAGTGGAAGAAGGAGAGGTATCACCCTGACTTGTAGAATGGGAGGGGGAATTCCTTTGGGGGTGAGAAGAAGAAGAAGAAGTTAAGTTGATAGGAGACATACCTTGTTATTTTGTTGAATCAGTATCTCTAGTTTCTGATGCCTTCTCAAGAGCTTTTGTATAGGCTTCTGCTATTTGTTTCAAGCTTGAATAACCAGTATCAGTTGCAGATTTTTTTGGGACCTATTGTTTTCCAAGGGCCCCTTATGTGGAGGTAGGTTTTTTCATCATCTCGACCACTTCTTGTTCATCTATCCCCTGGTGTTCAAAATTTTCCTTAGATATTTCTTCTATTCTCTCCTAGTCCCCTATTTCTTCCTATTCCCTTGTTTCTTTAGAGGATGTTTCTTCTTGCTTTATTTTTATCCATTCTCCTCCTTTTGTTGATTCTACTTTCTACTTCCTACGGAGGAGAAGAGTATCATCATCAAATTTTTTGTTTGATGAGTAAGGAGGAATGAATTTTTGAGATGCCTTTATAGGAGCTTCAACTTACTCAGTGGCAATATATTTTCCTTTGCCTTTGTCGGCATCTACTTTTTCTACAATGGGCTTAATGGGGATGCCATTGATAGCCAGAGGTACTTTATCTATAGGAGTGTTGTACCATGTGGCATGGTGGTTGTCTTACCTTTCAAAAAACTCTTGATCGATATTTGTACCATACCTAGTATGCATTTGTATTTGGCATCTCATTTGCCACCATGCTAGAATTTTAGTGTGATCCTAGTATTTCCCTTTTTTATTCATCCTATCGATAACCTTTTCATCCAGCTTGTGGGTTGGGTTCATGTCAGGGATATAGTTTGTTAGGTGCTCATAGAAATCACACAGAGATAATGGCTACATCTATTCAACATGCCATTCCAATGGTTCGTCCTCCTTTTTGTTTTACCCTATCTATAGATTTGCCTATCTGATGCATGATTTTTTTAGAAGGAGGATCAATTAAGGGTAGCCTGCATTTGAGAAAAAAATTTTGCAGGGTCATACTTCCACTTTTGTGGTAACTCAACCAACTTCAATTTTTTTGAAGTTTGAGCAATTCACTCATGGTCCCCTTTCTTTGACACTGATACACTCGTGAATTGGAAAGGCATGAGGTATATTCCTATCTTACCAGCATATGTGCCAAATTTGTAATTGACATACTCAATTTACCTCACACATTCTAGAGAGAACAATCACTCAGTGACATAATAAGGCAAAAAAGGCTTCCATGTGAAGCCATATAGTCTGATGACCACTCCATGGGTCAAAATAAACCAATCCCCTTCTTCTGCATGGATGTGCTAAAAAATATCTCACATATTTTAGGGAATTCTTGGCATATCACCATACATGATTTGAAATGTAGGACCCAAGAATTCCATATTAAAATGGTAATACGACTCTGCTTTCAAGAGGAGTGGTGTCCACTCATACATGGGTAGGTTATTTCCATTTTGGTCCTTTGTTGTAGTAGAGATATAAAATTTGAATTCTTCATTTGAAAGAAAAAGAAAATCCATACCAGGTAAGAAGAAAACTTGAAGGTGTCAGGGAGGTCTCTCTAAAGCTTTAAGAGGCCTACATGTAGCTACTGGGCCAAGTATGTTGGCCAGTAAAAGAAGAGTGGCAATATTTTATGGTCTACACATGTAGTATAGTATAATTTGGGGTTTGATATATAGTGTGCCACTGCAACCTACCATTAATATACCTGTGTGTCAGTTTCTAACCCTTCCACCATGGCCAGCATGGAAGAAACTCTTTGTTCCTAAATTTGGACAGGGGAATTGGAGACCTTGGCAGGGTTCCCTCAGGAGGAGATTCTATCAAATGCTCTTGCAAAAACAATTTGATGTTGAGGGTGTTCGCATAAAAATTTGCTAAATTAATGGGGTCAAAAGAGATAGGTTTTACTATGGGCCTTCTGCCATAGCTGAAGGTGGCCATAAATGCATCGATGTCGAGAGTATATATGATCCCTACCTTGGAATCTTTCATAATTATATGCTTTACATCGTAGAACTCTGCAATAAATTTGATTAATTTAGGGCATGGGTGGACTTGGGTGTAGACTCACCAAGAGAGAAGGGCATAGTAGGAAAATGTGCTTAGACATGATGAGGTGATATTCTTGGTGACCCTGGATGGTAAGTCTTTTCGAATATGCTCTAGGTCTTTCCATGTTACCCTGGTGTTAGTGATGTGAATATCTGGATTCACAAAACCACTTTCACTCTCAGTTGAATTGCATTTCCCTTTGGTGGGTGGTGGAGAAGTCGTTATGATTGCCTGCTATGATTTTGGCATAGAATAAACCTAGAATGCTTAGTAGAGCGTAAAAGACTTTTGAGAAATTAGGGAGCGTAGTGAGCAAAAAAAATGTAGATGATAAAGAAGAGATGAAAAGGCTTCTATGATATAAGTGGACATGCATGCACATGCCAAGGTGACATGCATTAACTGTGGTTGGTGGCTCATATTCCACTACTAATTTTGAACATTACTGGATGCTTTGGTTCATGTGCCACCTTCAAGAAACTAGCTGCCATGCATTACCATTTTGCTAAAGCCAATGGCATCGCTTCGCTATTGTCCTGGACTAATAAATTGGCATCACCTCTGCTTTGGGCCAATAAGCTGGTACATCGTTACCTTAAAAAGCAAGGTTTTAAAAGTTTGAGAAAACTAATTTTTCTACCAAAAGGCATGGTTGTTCTGAGGTGGCCTTTGGATGCCGAAATATCATGCCATCATGACAAATTTCCTTAGAGTGCCCATCAGACACCAAAATATCATGAAATCACAAAAAAAAAATTGGATTGGCCATCGGATGTCGAAATGCCATGAAATCACGATAATTTAATTTGAGGTGGCCTTTGGAAATTGAAATGTTGCACCATCATGACAAATTTCCTTGAAGTGGTCATTGAATTCTGAAATGTCATGAAATCATAAAAATTTGCTTTGAGGTGGTCTTTGGACATCAAAATGTCATGCCATCATGACCAATTTCCTTGGAGTGGCCATCGAACGCCAAAATATTGTAGAATCATGATAATTTGCTTTAAGGTGGTCGTTGGACACCAAAATATTGTGCCATCATGACAAATTTCCTTGGAGTGGCCATTAGTCACTGAAATGTCATGAAATCATGACAATTTGCTTTGAGGTGGTCTTTGGGTGCTGAAATATCGTGCCATCATGACAAATTTCCTTGGATTGGTCATTAGATGCTGAAATGTCATGAAATTATGACAATTTGCTTTGAGGTGGTCTTTGGGCACCGAAATGTCATGCCATCATGACAAATTTTATTGGAGTGGTCATCGAACATTGAAATGTCATAAAATCATGATAATTTACTTTGAGGTGGCCTTTGGACACTGAAATGTTGTGCCATCATAATAAATTTTCTTGGAGTGACCATTAGTCATCGAAATATCACGAAATCATTACAATTTTCTTTGAGGTTACCTTTGGGTACTGAAATGCCATGCCATCATGAAAAATTTCCTTGGAGTGCCCATCAAACATCAAAATATTATGAAATTTTGACAATTTGCTTCGAGATGGCCTTTGGACACCGAAATATCGTGCCATCACGAAAAATTTTCTTGGAGTGGCCATTGAACATCGAAATGTCATGAAATGATGACATTTTGCTTTGAGTTTGCCTTTGGGCACTGAAATGTCACACCATCATGATAAATCTCCTTGAAGTGGCCATCGAACATCGAAATATCATGAAATCATGAAAATTTGCTTTGAGGTGGTCTTTGGGCACCGAAATGTTGTGCCATCACAAAAAATTTCCTTGGAGTAGCCATTGATCGTTGAAATATCATGAAATTGTGACAATTTGATTTGAGGTGGCCTTTGGGTGCTGAAATGTTGTGCCATCGCAACAAATTTCCTTTGAGTGGCCATCGAATGCTGAAATGTCATGAAATAATTACAATTTACTTTGAGGTGGCCTTTGGGCATTGAAATGTCATGCCATCATGACAAATTTCCCTGGAGTGGCCATCGGATGACAAAATATCACAAAATCATGACAATTTGCTTTGAGGTAGCCTTTGGGTACTGTAATGTTGTGCCATCATGAAAAATTTCCTTAGAGTGGCCATCAGACACCGAAATATCATGAAATCATGACAATTTGCTTTGAGGTGGCCTTTGGGCACTGAAATATCATGTCAGCATGATAAATTTTCTTGGAGTGACCATCTGTCACCAAAATGTAACAAAATCATGACAATTTGCTTTGAGGTGGCCTTTGGGTGGTGAAATATCGTGCCATTACGATAAATTTCCTTGGAGTGGCCATAAGATACCGAAATGTCATGAAATCATGAATTTTTTTTTTGAGGTGGCCTTTGGATACCAAAATTTCATGCCATCATGAAAAATTTCCTTAGAGTGGCCATCAAATGCTAAAATATTGTGAAATCATGACAATTTGCTTTGATGTGGCCTTTCGACATCGAAATGTCACACCATTACAAAAAATTTCCTTTGAAGTGGCCTTTGGACACTGAAATGTCGTGCCATGGTGAAAAATTTCCTTGAAGTGGCCATCGGACTCCAAAATTTCACGAAATCGTGACAATTTACTTTGGAAGTGGCCCTTTGAAAGAAAACATAATATATTTACATAAAATACATACAAAGTAGAGGGAAATGTTTTACTTATAGTACAACTTTATGTGGAAGTCGTTACAGGGATGGGTTGAGCCAGACCCTGTTTGTTCCTCAACTAGAAGGAGTTTTACTATTTTTCTTGGATTACTTTGAAGGGGTCTTCCCAGAATACGTTGAATTTTTGATGATTTTCGGGTTTCGCCTTCTTTTCATTCCACCTTAGGATCAAGTCTCCCACATTAAAATTTCTTAGAGTGACCTTCTTGTTGTACGATTTCTTCGTGGTGACCATATGTTTTTAATAGTGTTCGTAGGCCTATTCCTTTTGTTCTTCTAGCTGTAGGAGTTAGATCAAACTGTTCTCCATTGGTTCTGCCTCCTCTATGCTAGTTTGATTGAGCATTTTTAAAGCTGACATCTCTATGTATATTGGAAGAATTGCTTCTTTGCCATAGGCTAAAGAGTAGGGAGATGTGTTGATAGAATTTTTGATAGTTATTCTATCATCCCACAATGCTTGGTTTTTCAGAGAGTGTCAACTTCTCTTATTTTCCTTCAGAGTTCGCTTCAAGATACCGAGTAAGTTTTTGTTTGTTGATTTAGCTAATCCATTTCCATTTGGATAATAGTTCGAGGATATTTTCAAATAAATCCCATATTTACATGCAAATTCAATCATCTTGGTGCCTATTAAAGATGTGTCATTGTCTATGACAAATGCATCTGGAATGCCAAATATTGTGATCAAACTTTTCTCAAATTCCATCACATCTTCCTGGTCTACTTTTTTAGTGGGTATTGCTTTGGTCTACTTAGTGAAATAATAAGTAGCTATCAATATGTATTTATGCCCAAGGTATGAGTTGGTCTCTATTATTCCAATGAAATCCAATCCCCATTGTTGAAAAGGTTCTTCAACCTGAATGGATTTTAGAGGCATAGAAGAATTTTTGTTTCTCTCAATGTATCCTTGGTACTTCTCATAGTTTCTTGTTACTTTGAAAGTGTCTGGGAAGATGGTTGGCCAATAACATCCAATATTGATGATATTAAAAGTAGTGGTCCTTCCTGAGTAGTGTCATCCTGATGAGACTCCATGGAATTCCTCCAAGATATTCTATTTATGATCATCCTTTATGCACTGAAGCAATACTCCATCCAAATTTTTTTGTACAACCCTTCAGGTAGCAAAAGTATACTTTAAATTATAGATCCTATATCTTCTTCTTTGTGAAGCATTCAAACCATCTAGACACTTTACAGTCTAGAAGTACCTGATTAGTTCATCATCCCCATCAAGCTGCTTTGAGGGTTGATCATCGTCTGAGGCTGCTTCTTGAGTTTTGCCAGATATGTATTCTAATGAGGCTTACCTAACGAGTTATTGGCATAGTTCTCTACCTCTTACCAGATCTGTTGGATGTATTTAAATGTCATATTCTTGTATCTTCGAAAACCAAACAAATATTTTATCATTGAGTTCCTCTTGTATGATAAAATTTCTAACATCGAGGTTAACCACATAAACTATAGTACTACTTTGTGAAGGAAATGCCTAAAATTTTTCAAAGAGTTCATTATTGCATAAATTTATTTTTCAATGAAGTTATACTTCTCTTCATGTTCTTGCATAGTCTTACTTAGAAAAGCTATGGGCCTCTCTTCATTGTCAAGCCCTTTTTGAGTGAGTACTACGGTGTAGCTCTCTTGTTTGCCTACAACATACAAGATGAAACCCCTAGAGTAGTATAGGTTTACCAAGATGGGGGCTTGGGCTATTTGCTCCTTAATTTGCTAGAAAGCCTATTTCCTTGAGTCTGTCCACTTGAACTCAACATCCTTCTTCAACAACTCGATCATGGGTTTGACCATTTGCACAAAATTGGCTATGAATCTATGCATGAAGTTGATTTGGCTGAAGAAATATTGTAAGCCCTTTTTGTTAGGGGGCAGATGGAGTTCTAACTGTGCTTTCACCTTGTTAGGGTCTATAGCTAGCTCAAATTTAGAAATTACATGGCCGAGTAAGAGTCCTACAACGAAGATGGATTTATTTGTATTTAGAGAGATGCCAAACTCTGTATTTCTCGAACACGCTCCTAAGATGTTTTATGTGAACCTCCTTTCGATGGGAGAACACTATCATATCGTCTAGATATATCACTATTATCTTGTTGATAAGTTCTATAAAATCCATGTCCATAGCTCTTTGAAAGGTTTCCATAGAGTTAGATAATCTGAAGGGCATCCTATGATAGGCAAATGTCCCCCATTTGGTTGTGAATGTAGTCTTGAATTGATCTTTGTATTTATCCCACACCTGATTGTACCTAGAGAAGCTATCTAGGAGTAAGAATATTTCCTCTCTTGCTACTGTGTGTAGGATGTGGTCGATCTATGGGAGGGGTAGTGGTATTTTAATGAAGCCTTATTCAAGTTACAGAAGTCAATGCACAACCTCATATCTCCATTCTTTTTTCTAATTGAGACTAGGTTGGCTACCCGAGTTGAATGCTTGATCGAGTAAAAAATATTGGATTCAAGCAATTTTAGTAGTTCTTGCTTCATCAAAGCCTTGATCTTAGGATTCATTAGTCATTTATTTTTTGAGAATGGCTTTGCACCTTCTTCAAGTTCAATCATATGTTGAATTGTTTCTTTGGAGTAAACGTTAAGATCACCATAAGTCTAGGCTATGATGTCTAGGAATTCCTTGCATAATCCTCTGATTTGGTCCAGTTCTTCTTCTGTAGTGTTTACTCCCACTTTGATGGATTTATTAGGTCCCATTTGAGCTTCTCTAAATTTGTGCTTATCAGATTTCATTTTATGTCCAGTTGACCTATCTTTGTTATCAAATAATATTTCAAGGGTGATAAACCCTTTGGGGATGTGGTTGTTTTTTAACTAAATCAACCTATATATTCTTCATCTTCAAACATTTTGTTACTCGATAAGTTCATCTCATGAACAAGGAAGTCAACTATTTGGTCATCATTCTCAAATACTTTCCAAAAGGTATCTCTATATAGTACAGAGGGCTTGTAGATTAGTCTGTCTTAGACTTCTGGATAACGTTGCTAATAGGGAAAAAAATTGCACCTATTGAAGCTAGCAGATCTGCATGAGTATTATTTTCCCTTGGGATTGCTTTTAGATTTAAATATTCAAAATATTCTAGCAATTACCAAAGCTTACTCCTGTAGGATTTAAGGTAATGTTGCTTGCTTACACATATTTTAGTGACTTGATTCACTATCGGTTCAAAATCCCCAAAGATCTGTAGTTGCTTGATATCTATATTTTTAGCCTTCTTAAGGCCTAAGAAGAGTGCTTCATACTCTACTGCATTGTTAGTGCAACTCCAGGTTAACCGGTAAAAAAATAATTTCTCTTCGCCTATTGGAGAGATTAGAACAATACCTGCTCCAGCTTCATTTTTAAATTTAGCACCATCGAAGAAAAGTTCCCATAGTTGATTAATAGATTGGTCAACCCGAGGAATAGGAATGAGGTTACTTTTCTCAAGTTTTAAAATTGTGTAGCTCCCCATGTCAGTCTCGATCATGGAATTGAAGTCTTGGAGAGAGAATTGGTCATCCTCCTGCAACACATTTAGAGCTTATTCCATCAATTTCAAATATTATAGATATTCTATCATAATATTGACAGTGGTGGATTTTTTACCTTCCTCTTCAAGTTTTTCAATATAAAAATTTGAAGGTTTATCATTAAATATCTTCACTCTTTTGCCCTTAAATGGGATTTCCAGATGTGATAAATATCCTCTTATCTTTAGGGTGAACTCCCTAGAGAGACACATGTCAAAATAAGGCTCCAAATCCACTACTACCACCTCTTGTATAACTGTGAGTTGAGGTAGTTTGTGAAGAACTATTGGAATATCTTTAATTACCCCTACCATTTTTACAGGGGTCCCGTATAACTGCAAGACACCCGAACTGCTTCTTGTGTACTCCATTCCCATGATGTCACATACTACCTTAGGCATCATGGTGGTTACAACTTTAGAATATATGATACAGTTGTGAACTACCCATCCTTCCACCTAAAGAGATAGATAGAAGGGAGGGGGCCTATTTTTTTCCAAAGTGGATATCAGACTAGCTTATGCATAATCTAATTGTATTGGGTTTCTATTATTTTTATTCATAGGTCTCAAGGATTCTTGCAACAAGTCAATCTGCCCTTGGAATTGCAAAGATTCATACATAGTCACTTTGGAGGGAGTTTTATTCATTTCTTCAACTATGTTGAATGGGAGGGGATCAAAAAATTTTCTTTCATAGTTGTGTCATACTTGTTTCTGTACCCTTGAGTAGCATCTATTATTTGATGCTTAGTCAGTGAGGGTTATCTCAACTTATCTCTAGCTTGATCCTGCGTCTTTTCTTACTTCTTTCGAGGTGTTTCTTTACGAGTCTCTTCTCCTTTTGGAGCTGAATTCTGGGAGCTTTTTCATAAGAGGTTAATTTATCGACAGGGTCCTTTATAGGGGAAGGCACCTTCAAAGGGTTAAAATCTTCGGGATCAACCTATAAGGGTTTCTTTCTCGATTTGGTTAGAACATCTACTTGTTCAATATAAGGCATCATGAAATTTTGTTTCTCTTCTCTGATCATATTTACCTAACCCTTAAGGGTTTTCTAAGCCTTTTCAATAGCTATCCTTTGGATATGATGTTGATGAATCATGCAAGAAGTTTTACCATGAGGATCATTACACATGGAACACCAAAAGTTCAACTCTGTCAAAATATTACTTGGTTCACTATCTTCATTAGCATAAACTGTGTTAGAATTAACATATCTTCTACCGCTCGTGGACGCTTGATACTTTTTTTATAAGGATAATTCTATCCTTATCCTTGTAATGCAATTAGAATGCTCAAAATGCAATAACACAATATGTAACACAATACTTCTCAGAAATAAATGAATGAACAAATGAAAGTAAATCAATTAAGCTTACCACTTAAGGAGGGCTGCGTCCTCGCCACTTGGAGGGCACAGTCCATGCGATATCGCAAATGAATTTGAGATGATATGAATGATGATAAAATAAATCAAATCTAAACTATATTAATAGTGAATTAATTAAATCACTCTTGGAAGCATCAACATAGCCGACTAGCTATGTTAGGGTTGTAACATGGCTCCCCTCCTTGGAAAGCTTTGTCCTCAAAGCTGGAAATGTCTGGAAAATACTTTCAGGTTCCCATGTAGCATCTTCTTCAGGTAGGTCCTGCCATTTGATGAGGAATTCTTTGATGTGATGAGATCTCAACATACGTGTTCTGCTTTGTAAAATTGCTTCAGGCTGGAGATATATACGTCCTTCTTCATCGAGTACTGGTAATTCTGACTGAGAATGTACTTTCTATCCGATCACCTTTTTGAGATAGGAAACATGAAATATTGGATGTATACGAGATGAGGGAGGAAGCTCTAGTTGATATGCCACTTCTCCAATGCGACGCACTATTTTGTAAGGGCCATAAAATCGTGGAGCCAACTTTTGACTGGTCTTGATCTTCAATGACAACTGTTTGTAGGGTTGCAAATGTAGGAACACCATATCACCTATATTAAATTATCTTTTCGAACGGTGTGTGTCTTGTTGCTGCTTCATACGATTTTGTGCTTGGACCAAGTTGTCTTTGAGAATGTTGAGCATTGACTGTCGGTGTTGGAACCAATCATCTACTTGGGCCACTTTGGAAGAACCTGGAACATAATCTGCTATTGTTGGTGGTTTGACTCCATACAATGCTTCAAATGGAGACATCTTAATGGAATAATGGTATGAAGTGTTGTACCACCATTCTGCCAAGGAAAGCCAATGACTCCATTGATATTGTTTATCCTGAACAAAACATCTTAGATAGGTACCCAAACATTTGTTAACTATCTCAGTTTGGCCATCTATTTGTGGATGGTATGTAGAGGACATATTCAACTTGGTACCACTAAGATGAAATAATTCTTTCCAAAAATTGCTAGTAAATATGGGATCACGATCACTTACAATATTTTTTGGCATTCCATGCAATTTGAAAATTGAATCCATAAATACCTTAGCCACTTTGCTTGCTGAAAATGGATGTTGTAAAGCATGGAAGTGAGCATATTTGGAGAGGCGATCCACTACCACAAAAATTACTATTTTGCCTTCTGATTTAGGAAGACCTTCAATAAAATCCATTGAAATATGTTCCCATTGATGATCTGGAATAGGTAATGGTTGAAGCAATCCTGGTGATTTGACTATTTCACCCTTATTGCGTTGGCATACTTCGCATTCAACCACCCATTGTTTAACCTCTGCTTTTAATCCTTTCCAATAAAAGGATTGTTTTATCCGCATATATGTTTTCAAAAAACCTGAATGTCCTACTGATGGAGAAGCATGTGATTCATCCAGAATCCGGGATTTGATTGTAGAATTGTGTGGAATGTAAATGCGATTCTTTCTTCTTAAAACCTTGTCATCATAGGAAAAAAGAGGATGCTTGGATGAACCCAACAACAATTCCTGAATTATTTGAGTAGTTTCTGTATTTGACAACCATTCTTCTTGCAACTGAGAAATCCATTGGGAACATGGACCTGAAATAGCATTAATAACCACTTCATCTTCATATTTTCGTGATAATGCATCTGTTGCCATGTTTTCTTTCCCTTTCTTATACTCGATAACAAAATCATATCCCAACAATTTTGTTAACCACTTGTTTTGCTCTGGATAAGAAAATCGTTGTTCTAGAAAGTGCTTGAGACTACTATGATCGGTTTTAATAATAAAGCGGCTACTGATTAAGTAGTGTCTCCATTTCTCCACTGCATGTAGAATAGCCAACATTTCTTTCTCATATGTGGACCTTCCCAAATATTTTCCTGAAAGTTGTTTACTTTCGAATGCCAAGGGATGACCTTCCTGCATTAGTACTGCCCCAATACCTGTTCCTGAAGCATCACATTCAATCACGAATGGTTTGTGAAAATCTGGAGTTGCCAAAACTGGAGTAGTACACATTGCTTCTTTGAGGGCCTCGAATGCTTGAGTGGCTGCTTTCGACCAATGAAAAGCATCCTTTTTTGTAAGAGCCATGAGAGGAGCTGTAATTTTTCCATAGTTACGCACAAACTTGCGATAGTAGCCGGTAAGACCCAAAAAACCATGAAGTTTCTTGATGGTTTTAGGTAAGGGCCAATCCTGAATTACCTTTATCTTATTAGGATCCACTTTAACACCTTCATGAGAAACTATATGACCCAAGTACTCAACTTCTTGAACACCAAAAGAGCATTTAGAGCATTTGACAAATAATTTTTCCTTGTGTAGTATATGAAGAACCCTTCCCACATGCATCAGATGATCCTTCCATGTTTTACTATATATGAGTATGTCATCAAAAAAGACTAGGACAAATTTGCGAAGGAGTGGATGAAACACATGGTTCATGAGACTTTGGAATGTGGATGGGGCATTAGTGAGACCAAAAGGCATGACCAGGAATTCATAGTGACCTTCATGAGTACGAAAAGCTATTTTAGGAATGTCCTCTTCCCTAACTCTAATTTGGTGAAAACCAGAACGTAAATCCAATTTTGTAAAAAAATTTGCACCATGTAGTTCATCTAGTAAATCATCAATGATAGGGATAGGGAATTTATCCTTGATGGTGATTTTGTTAAGGGGATGAAAATCAGGACACATACGCCAAGAATTATCTTTGCGACGGGCCAAAACTACTGGTGAAGAATAAGGACTAGTGTTGTGATGGATGACTCCATGTTCTAAAAGTTCTTGGACAATTTTCTCAATTTCTATTTTTTGAGGTTGGGGATATCGATAAGGATGACCATTAGGAGGAAGACTTCCTGGGACAAGGTGTATGGCATGGTCATGAGATCTTTTGGGAGGTAGTCCTTTTGGTTCTTGGAAGACATCATCATAGTTAGCCACAATGTTTTGTAGATCTTCTGATTGAATTTCTGGCATATCTTGTGCTTGCCTTTCCATACAATTAATTTGAGCAATGAATCCGTAACTACCTTTTCTTAATATTTTCTCCATGTTGTGAGAACTTACTACCCTTGATGGAGGTGTTGGAATTCCTTGGAGGTGAATGGTCTTTCCATTTTCTTTCCATTCCACAAAGCGCTGCTTGTAATTAAAACTGACCGTGTCCAATTGTTCTAACCATTCAACTCCCAAAATAACTTTTGAATTCCCTAAATTCATAACAAAGAGAGGCCCATGCCAAGTATAACTTCCCATTTGTAATGAAATTGGAGATGTTCTACCGATACATTGAGCATTTCCTCCATTTGCAATTATAACTTGAAACTTATCTTGATTGGAGGAGTTAATGTGTAAGTTTAATGCCCTGGCTGTTTTTGTGTCGATAAAATTATGAGTACTTCCTGAATCAATCAACACATTTACCTTCCTTTGTCGAATGAATCCTGATACCTTGATTGTATGGTGAGTTGATAGTCCCATAAGAGCATGTACTAAAATTTCCATAGTGTCCTCTTCAACTACCGCCTCCCTATGTTCAATTTGTTCTTCTGTTATGGGGGAGTCAGGTGAATTGATATCCTCTATTTCCTCTTCATCTTCCTTGTCAGCATATTCTATTTGAAATTTTTGTCTTGGTACACATGCTTGATATTTTGGATGGTGATTGTGACATTTATAGTAGTAATATCTTGATGGTTGATCATTTCTATGGAAAGAGTTGTTGCGATATTGATGTCGACTATAGGAATCACGTCGGACAGATGTTCCATATTGCACCTTTTTCTCAGCCAACTTGGCAACCTTTATACAGGTATCTAAAGTGTATGGATCATGCAAGTCAACTTCAATTTGAATATTCTCTTTCAACCCATTTCTAAAAGTGGATACCACCACATCGGATGGTAAGTTCCTTGCGTATGAAAGCAAACTAGTGAATTCTAAAATATATTCCCTTACTGATCCTGTTTGCTTAAGTGACAACAACCAAACCATGTATGAAGATGAAGATCCCTCATCAAATCTATTGAGGAAAAGTGTGCTGAATTCATCCCATAATATGGGATGCCTATGCTCATATTTTTGCCATGCAAACCATTGGTAAGCTTCAGTACCTAGTTTGGAGGAAGCAAAAGGAACTTTTTCGAATTTGGGAATCCGGTATAAATCTAAAATGCCTTCCATTTTAGCTAACCACCCATGTGGATCATTACCCTCAAAGGTGGGCATATCAATGCATGGGAAATTAACACCATTAGGACCTCTTGGTTGTTGATAAACTTCATCTCTATCCTGATCCTCATTATTCCTCTGTCTATGGAAGTGATTTGGGGCAACACCAGTAGGACCTCTTGGTTGTTGATAAACTTCATCTCTATCCTGATCCTCATTATTCCTCTATCTATGGAAGCAATTTGGGGCAACACCAGTAGGACCTCTTGGTTGTTCATAAACTTCATCTCTATCCTGATCCTCATTATTCCTCTATCTATGGGAGCGATTTGGGGCAAGAGGGGTTGTTTGGTTTTGGTTGGTCATTAGTTGTGTCAACATTGCAGTCAAATTATTCATGCCCTCTAGTAATTGGGTGACACAATTTTGCATATTTTGGCTATTTGCATTGGGGTTTTCTATTTCCTCCTGTGTGATATTCTCATGGGAAGAGGTAGGAGAAGGAATGGGGGCCATGGTGTTAAGAATTGGATGATCGGGATCAAAACTATTAATGCATAAAGGAGAGTTGTATTGTGTACCTTTTGTTCTGGGAGGTCTTCTTGGTGATCTGAGGAACCCTTCGTTTGGATTCTCTAAGCTTGATAATCGATCGTTTGGTCCTTTGGTCCACCTTTCGCTCATGCACTTGCTAAAAAGAAATAAATTCCTATTTTATCTTCAAATTTTGTAGAAAAATTTGGTTAATTTTGCAAAAAAATTGTTTGTTTTCTACTTCAACTGTCGCTCCAACTGTGACATATAATTTTGAATTTGAAATTCCAATGACTACTTTTTCTTGAGTTTCAACGACTATTTCCTCAACAGATAGATTCGATGGCTTAGGCAATGGGTAGAAATAGCGCTTTACAACAGCTAGATTTCAAACCACAATGATGCTTCACAACACGATGACCACAAGACTACTACCATCGAATCATATGATTCAAAAGACACAAGGATAACACCAAGTACAAAGGACACAATGAATAAACATGACCATACTACATAACAACATGACTCAAGATAAGCGATGATGCGAGGGGAATACACTGACCAAATGACACACGATGCAAGACTGATGCAACTGGATATGACAAAGAGGCAGACATGACCAAACAACATATAATGTGATATTGACATGATAGGAGATAGATTATGATAGCGAGGAAGACATGACTAAGACCGTGACATGAGAAAGAGACACGATCATGAGACTGATGCAACAAGAGATAGAAGATGACAATGAGGTAGACACAACTAGGACCACGACACAAGACAAGAAATGAGACACGACCGTGACACAAGGTAAGACATGAGACATGATAGTACTTATGGGGTGTAGGAGATGATGATGAAACCCGATTGAACTAAGACACAATAGGCGAGCAAGGTGAAATGAAGAGCAAGGCATATTTGGGGAAGACAAGATTGAAGACGTACACATGAGGAAAAGCAAGTCTATGTGATCGAAGTCACATTTAGATAAATGTGATGCTTTACTTTTAAAAACCAAATCATCCACATGGTTCGTGTGGGATATTGCCCAATGAACAAAAATGAAAAATTAATATGTACCTTAGTTTTTCCCATAAATAATTTATTTTCCTATAATTTTATTGGTCGACGATATTTGATATTTTGCGTTACTTCTTTATCTGTAGTTTTTCTATGATTTCAATAGTGATTTGAATGTGTGCTATACCTAGCCTTCCTAGCAAGGATGATACTTTGTATTTGCTATATTTAAGTTGTGATACGACTTGACGATTGCCTCGTTTGCTAGACGTTTAATGAGAAGCTCCTTTCGCAGCATAAATGGATCCGCTTGCTACTTACTAGCATTGATAGTGAATGCATTTGATATATCCAACACTAGGATACCTGGAAACTCTTATCCACCCTTGTTTTCTATCAGATGGTGTGGAGGTATGCACCAAATATCCTCACTACGTTTTAATTATTTTTCGCTACTCCAACTGTTTTCTTCAGACGATGTTGTTGAGTGTTGTAGATTGATTGGTTGTTTAAGTGGCAGTAGAACCTCACCCATCCACTCAGAACATGGAAACCAGGGTTATGCATAAGAGGTAGGACCCGAAAGGTACTTATAAAAAAATGGCGAAACTATTTCGAAAACCCGGTGAAACCTGTCGAACTGCATGTATGATGGCATGGCGAATGACCTTAATTTTTCCCAAAAAATTGGCAAAAAAGGGTGAATTTCAAAGTTTTGCTAGACCAGGTCAAAAATATGTCGGTTACGTTTAAAATCGTGGCAAAGGCTCGGACGCAAAATTTGGCCCGGTCTTGGATCGGATGCATAATATCGTTCGACCTCGAACCGGATGCATAATATGGTCCGGTCTCGGACCGGGTGCATAATATGTACCGATCTCTAACTAAATGCATAATATGGTCCGATCTAGGACCAGGTGCATAATATGCACCAGTATCGGACCAGTTGCATAAAATGGTCCGACCTCGAACCGGATGCATAATATGGTTTGGCCTCAAATTAGATGCATAATATAGTTCGGTCTTGGATCGGATGCATAATATGTACCGATCTTGGATCAGATGCATAATATGATCCGACCTTGAATCGGATGCATAATATGATCGGAGGTGGCCCGAATGCATAATATGATTCGGTGGTGACCCGAATGCATAATATGATCTGGTGGTACTCCGAATGCATCTTATGATCCAATGGCACCTCGGATGCATATTATGTCCCGATCATGGACCGGATGCATAGTTTGGTCCAACCACCACCCGGATGCATACTACAATCCGACCACCTACATTTTATCGGATGCAGAAAAGGTTCATCTGCCACATGTCCAATACTGCATGTCCAGTACGATGCTTCCACGTGTCAAATATATTTCTCAATCTATAAAAGGGCATCAACTATCATTTTCCCATTTTGTTTCTATGACTACTACAACTAGAGCTAACCTTTTCGATCATCCTTTTAGTTTTGATTCCCAATCCTTTTTCTTCCACTTCCAACTACTTGCAATGGATACCCCTTCCACAATCGCACCAAAATTCAAGAATTTTTCATGCACTTTGATATCAGATCTGATAACAACTCCAGGGATGAAATTTTAGTGGCTCCATAACGCAGGTTTATCAACCCTCATTTCCATGCCATAATTCAGAATAGATAAAGTTCTCCTACAACATATTATCTCTGGTTATGACCATGATAGGGGTACAATGAACATTAAACTACGAACTAGAAATGTGGTTTTCAGCATCACCCCTGGAGATATTCACAGATTGACAGGTCTTCCATTCATTGGTTTTAATCAAGTGTCGATGAGGTCACAGCTTTCTCCAGATGACAAAGCACACCTCGATAACAATTACGGTCTTTCATCGGAATATTTGGCAGGTATAAATCTTGTTAATTATATTTTATTAATTTTCAATGTTTTAAATTTGTAAATTGACATCTAATTTTTTTATGCAGCTTCTACCGCCAAATCAAAAAGAGGTTTATCGATCAATGATGTTAACCATCAAACTCTGAAGGCCATTATCAAATTTTTCTAGGCCAGACTTATTCTATTGGGAAGATCAAAAATTCTATTTTGGGCACTTTATTATATTGTTCAGTCTGAGAAAAGTCACAAGTTCGATTGGTGTACTTATATTTTAGATCGAATCAGGACCGAGTTGCATGTGGTCCAAGTGGCAACCGCCAAGACTCAACCCATTGTGGGCACTATAAATTTTCTTTTAGCTTTATATTTTGAGTGTTTTCATAATTTGTTGACTACTCCTGTACCAACTGTAGTGCATGCAACACTACAGTCTATTGCCATGACACCAGAGGAATTGAGGGTAATAACTACATCATTGTCCTTGACATACTATTTTATAGTTTACCACATTCCCTTTTTTAATTTTTCTTTTCATCTATATGCAGGTGAAGGCAAAAATTTCAAGGAGTAAATAGATTGCTGCCAATAGGGGTCACAAGCCGAAACAAACAGGTGATTCTGAAGACACGGGCTCTGAAGCAACACCTGGTCCTATGCAGAGGTCACACAAACATTCCAAGCAAGCAACTACTCCTAGGGTTTCTCATACACCTAGGTATGCACAAAATGTGCAAGCCGAATCTAGTGTGGCCAACCCCTCCCCCAATGCAGGACAATTGCAACACATTTCATCATCTTCAGGTAAATCTATGTGTAGTTAATTTAAATTAAGATATTTTTTATTTTAAGAAGAATTCTAACAAAATATTTTTGACTATTTTTAGTTGATTCTCATGTTCAAGTAGTAACATCACAAGTTAGAGGGCATATGCCGCCACCACCTCCACATGCATCACACTCACCGGTTTCACCACTTCCACCCAATCAGCAACAGGCATAGTCACAACCTCCGACAATGCCTATGCGAGGGCAAGTCGATGTTGGAAAATGATTGTATTCACAGAGATCACAGGGCACTACACGAAGTTCTGGGCATGGGTTTTCACACCCATAGAGATCACACATGCCAGCAACAAGTTCTAGGTATGGATTTTCTCAATTTACATTTTCTTCAAATTCACAGGCACCAGAATGTTCTGGATAGGGATTGGATGATATTCCACTTGATGAGGATTTCATGTTGCAGGGCAACATTGTAGGCTTCAAGGCAACATATGTGCTTAAAGATCTAGCACAAGAAGAAGAAGCCCCTATAGCTGAGCAGACATCAGTACCACCCACTCAAGGAGACAACCCTCATCCTCAGGGTCCTCAAACTGAGGATGATGTTGTCAATTTTAATGAAAATGTTTCATTGGCTGAAAGTACCGAGTCAACAATTAAGGAGTTTGTGTTGAAATATTTGCAGGAGTTGAAAGAATGGGAATATCGGGCAAAGGTCCTTATTAGGGAAATTAATGCCCGATATAAAAATTATGAAAAAAGGGAATCTATTTATTCTTTGGTCAAATATGAACCTGAAAAGCTTGATGGCCTGCTAAAACAGGCTACATCAAGAATAGTTAAATCTGATTTTATTTATGATGATGATGTGTTAAATGTTGTTGTTGGTAGATTGGAGAATGTTAATGTTGAAGCCCAAGCATTTTACAACCAATGGGCTTCTGATAAGGACAGGGTTGCAGTTGCTGAGGCTGCAAAAGAATTGGCTGAGGTAAAAAAGTTATATGTATTTCAATTTTCTATTGCATTTAAATTTTTATATTTCTTGAAAATTTGTAATAATTTCAATATATCCCTTTTGAATTAAGTTTTCAATTTGTTTTTGCAGTCAAATTTTGAAAATTTGAAAACACAGGTTAAGAGCATGGATGTCAATATTCATACAACAAAGACATGTTTGATGAAATCAATGGAAATGAAAAAGAAAATGCAGGCAAAGGTTTCAGAAAACAATCGTTTAAAAAAATACATCAAAGAGAAGCTGAGAGAAGATCCGGATAAGGTGCTTGAGAAAATGAAAGAATCGCTTCCAACAATACTTGAAGATCCAAACAAAGAAGAAGCAACATGTGTGTCAAGTATTATGAAAGTACGTGACAACCTTGTTAGAGTTGGAGCACTTCCAGAAGAGAGTGTCACAGAAGCTGATAAAGGAAAAGAAACGGCAACTCCAACCACTAGTGAAGCAACCAAGCACCAATCAAAATATTGAAAATGTTTTAAAAAGACTGCAATATGTAATTTCTGTTTGAAATTGGTATGTAATATTTGAGACTTGAGTTGGAAAATGTTTTAAAAAGACTGCAATATATTAATTTCTGTTTGAAAATGTTATGTAATATTTGGGTTTACAAATGTTTGAACGATGTAATATATTTCTTTTTGAACTAGTTAATATGAAATTTTTTGTTTGAAAATGTCATGTAATTTCTATTTGAAAATGTCATGTAATTTCTGTTTGAAAATGTTTTAAAAAGACTGCAATATCTAATTTCGGTTTG
This sequence comes from Wollemia nobilis, assembly GCA_028583015.1. Taxonomy (NCBI): domain Eukaryota; kingdom Viridiplantae; phylum Streptophyta; class Pinopsida; order Araucariales; family Araucariaceae; genus Wollemia; species Wollemia nobilis. The sequence continues at coordinate 2,576,714 of JAQPPZ010014470.1, forward strand.
AAAATGATATGTAATATTTGAGTTTGAAAATGTTATGTAATATTTGGGTTTACAAATGTTTGAACGATGTAATATATTTCTTTTTGAACTAGTAAATAAGAAATTTTCTGTTTTAAAATGTTTTAAAAAGACTGCAATATCAAATTTCGGTTTGAAAATGTTATGTAATATTTGAGTTTGAAAATGTTATGTAATATTTGGGTTTAAAAATGTTATGTAATATTTGGGTTTATCATTGTCAATGAGGGTTGAGACACTAAGACACAAACATACAATTTTACAATCTACAAAAATGATATAAGCCATGTAATTTTAAAACAATAATGTGATTTAAAACAATTCATTGAAATCATATAAATCTAGAACAATATTGAGAAATCTGCTATCTTTTTTTAAAATCAATTCATGTTTATCATTGTCAATGAAATGAGAGTTGAGACACTAAGACACAAACATACAATTTTACAATCTACAAAAATGATATAAGCCATGTAATTTTAAAACAATAATTTAAAAAAAAAAAAAAAAAACATTAATATCGAACAATATTGAGAAATCTCTATCAAATCAATTCGTGTTTATCATTGTCAATGAAATGAGAGTTGAGACACTAAGACACAAACATACAATTTTACAATCTACAAAAATGATATAAGCCATGTAATTTTAAAACAATAAGAGAAAGAAGAGACAAATCTGCTATCAAATCAATTCATGTTTATCATATAAATCTGGAACAATATTGAGAAATCTGCTATCAAATCAATTCGTGTTTATCATTGTCAATGAAATGAGAGTTGAGACACTAAGACACAAACATACAATTTTACAATCTACAAAAATGATATAAGCCATGTAATTTTAAAACAATAATGTGATTTAAAACAACAATTCATTGAAATCATATAAATCTGGAACAATATTGAGAAATCTGCTATCAAATCAATTCATGTTTATCATTGTCAATGAAATCATGGAAAATTATCACTATGGAAGTTGAAACATATCAGCTTGTCCAGAATCATTATGAAGCATAGCAAAAATTTGTGTCTCCACCATCTGATCACTGGAAGCATCATCATCATCATTATCGATCGTATTCAACGTTCCTCTTCTATCTACCAAGGAACTCCAGTATTCCAATGCTCTGTCATACGAAAATGTATCCAACTGATATGAAGACACATAAATTCTTAAACAATTTTCTAAATTCTTGTCGAGTCTATTGCGGAGTTTAGATTTAACAAAAGCAAGTGCACTGAAAACTCTTTCATCTTCGACTGACCCCAAAATCATTGTTTCACATAATTCATATAAACGAAAGTATTCACTTATAGTATCTTTTAAGACTGTGCTTGGATACAATTTTTGCCACAAACGTGCAATGGAACCAATCTCATGGACACTTGTCATAAGTGATGTTTGCACAACCATTGTTCTTCCAAAATGCGATGATTGTTCTTTCAAAAGATCACTATTGAGTATACCTTTAATTTCAACACCATTGACTTCCACACTCTTACTGAAATGGTCAATGAGGTTACCCATATATTTAATAAACAACTCATTTGTAGAACTGTATTCAGTACAAGGTCCCCAAAACATGGGGTTAACCACACCCATGGACTCAAGCAACTCATCTCTCTGAAACCGTTCTCTTATCTCACCTATCAAAGTTTTTGCTATATTTGACAAATTACTCTTTGTTTTCTGTATTACAACATGAAATCTATTATGTGTTACAGGAACTTCTTCAAAATCTTCCACAACTATACTTGATTGCCTTTCAAAACAATAAACATGTATCATCTTTTCATGAACATTAATACAAAGATGATCATTGATGTCAAACTTCAAGAAGCTTTTTGGATTGTTCACGTTTATCAATGTATTCCAACTATCAAATACAGGTTCTATAAAATCTGCATTAGACACATATAATGTATCAAGAAGCACGCATATTTGTTTTCTCATCCTCATAAAATCAACGATATAGATGGATCTCTCTTGTGCAAGATTAATTAATCTGTTCATTTCTTTTAACATTGGAAGAATACCACATAATGTCAAAAGTGTTTCCAAGTCAGTCAAACGGAACAACATATCTTTTGCCTTATCAACTATTCTGCGATTTGCATGCATAAACCCAATCAATGATTGATATTCTGCCAAAACTCTCTGAGCAGGTTGATACAGTGAAATCCATCTTGTATCCACATATTTTAACAATTTTTTCCCTTCTGTAACTCCTAGTGCAAATTGTTGAAACTCTGCAAATATTTTTGGACTTAATGAGAAATAAGAATGAATATCACGAATAAGGTTTTCTACTTTAGCAACATTTGAAAATGTGCTCACAATTTTATATGCAAGATTAACTCTATGAGCCATACAGTGAATGGGGATCATATATGGGGCAACTGTGGTTTGGAGTCGAACACAAAGACCAGACCTGTGACCTTGCATAATAGCAGCTCCATCAGCTCCAACGCAAATTAACTTTGTTGCTATGTCTATATCATTCATTCCCGCAATATTCTTTAAACTTTTAACAACAACATTATAAATATTTTTTGCATTTGAACTTTCCACCATCTTATGTATTCCCAACAAAATAGGCCTTCTAATATGATTTTGAAATGTGTACACATGCATGCAAATCCAAGAAGTGTTATCCACAGTTGTTACCTCATCAATAGAAAGTGAAATGAATTTGGCAAGTTTTACTTGCTCCCTTAGGTCTTCTTTCTCAACCAAAGATAAACATTTTGCCATTTCCCAACCACTTCGGTCTGACCAATGAGAACTAGGAAGGTTTTGCACATTAAAAAGGCATAATAGCTGCTTATAATCAATAAAATCGGACATTGGTCTACCTTTCTTGAGAATATTGTAAACAACGACAAACTGCTTACTTTTTGAAGCAAAAATAGTCTTATGTATTTTGTGAAATTGGGCTCCAATTGTTCCACCTTTCTCAACAAGAGATTGTTGTTGCTTTAAGTGATTGTCATATTCTATAGCATATCTTAAATGCATACATTCTGATGCATCCTTCCACTTAACTTCTTTACTAACTTCACCATTACTTTTTATAACTTTTACATAAGATTTGCCAACATGTTTTTCAATTGTATCAATCTTGTTTTGAAGCCTATGATCCTTACCAAGTCTCCAACTGCAAATTTTGCATCTACATTCTTTTTCATCAATTTGGTTATCCTCGGTCATGACAGGCTCAAGCCAGGGAAATATTTCTACCCATTCTTTCCTAAATCCCCTTCCAAGTATCCAGAGAGATGCTTTTCTTTTTTTGGAATTTTTGGTTGAAGATTCAATTGAAGCTTGTAATGATTTTGATTTATCACTTTCATTTTCAATTGTGATGTCATTTTGCGTGTTGTCTTCAAGTGTTTGTTGGATGTCATTTCTAAGGGGATTTTCAATGAAAGGCATCTCTTCTTGGGGAATATCTTCAAGTGGAGGCATATCAGGATCGACAGGGTATTCTGCATAGTAGCATACCATAATATTTTTTATCATTATTGGATAAAAAAATTTACAAAAAAATATTCAAATCGTCAATCAAGCACATACTGGGAAGTCAAAAATCATTTGTACCTTGAATTTGCATAGATGTCGTTGGCTCGTCGCATTTCGAAGTTTGGCTAAAATATTTGAGGATACTCTTTTCAGCAGAAGATTTGGTGCCCATCTTTCCATCATTGGGTGACATTTTACTTGTTACAAAAAAAAAGTTAAAGAGGGTGTACTTTCTGGAGGCCTTAAGATAATATTGTAAATAGAATAAACAATTGTTTGGGTGGTAAATTATACATACTTTTTTCCAGCCATTCTTTATTGTGATTTTATCAGTTTATGCCACTAGTTGTTTTCTGGTGAAAGCACTCTAACAGAGAAAAAGAGCATCAATATGTCAATAGAGAACCAAAGCATTTACTCATTTATAATCTTAGCAAGGAAAAAAATATCTAAATTGAAACTAAGAATCAAAGAGTTTTAAAACATTCAGAACATGGCAAAATAGAGAAAAACAAGGGAACAGAGCAATGACATTCCAGATGTAGAAGAGGGCTCCGATATTGGTGTGGTGCAGAACAAGATTGAAAAATCATTAAATAAAGAAAAACATGCAGAACCAGGCAAAATAACATGCAGAACATGGCAAAATAAAGAAAAACATGGCAAGAAGAGAAGTGACAGAGAACCTGGTGTGAAAAGACGTTTCGATCATATGCAGAGAAACTGGTTTCGATCGTATGTAGGAAAAGATCCTAGTAAACGTAATCTCATCCGGTTGCACGATAGTTTTTGGATGCAAGAATGGTTCCATCCGATTGCACGATAGGTTTTGGATGCAGGAATGGTTTCATCTAGTTGCACGGTTGGATCCGAATGCAAGAAAGGTTTCGTCTAGTTGCACGATAGGTTCTGAATGTAGGAATGATTACGATCGGTTGCATGGTAGGTTTCGGATGCAGGAATGGTTCCTTTCGATTGCACGGTAGGATCTGGATGTAGGAAAGGTTCCATCTGGTTGCACGATAGGTTTCGGATGCAAGAATGATTTCGACTGGTTGCACGATAGGTTTCGGATTGCAAGATTTGTTCCATTCGACTGCACGATAGATTCCAGATGTAGAAGTTACTCCGACCGATCCTAGAACACTATCCGGCTATAGAATTAGTTTCGTTCGATTGTAGAACAAGACACGGTTCCGTTCGGTTGCTGAATTTGTTGCGGTCGATCGTAGAAAAGGTTTCGATGTTGTGAAGAATTGTGTCGGTATTTTCGTCGGGTATAGAACACGGTCTAAAAATGGAAATGTATCCCTGGGGTGTTATTTATATATAGAGGTATACTTGGCGAGTTTGGCGGGATAATTTAGAAATTCTAAAATTTTAGGGCGAAAAGGGTACTTTATTTAGGCGGGATTACTTGCGAATTTTTCAAAATATTCGTGATACTCTCATCAAAGGACGGCTAACCGACACCGAAAATTTATTTTTTCTCAAAAATTCTGGCTACATGGCCGACGTTCGGGTCCCAAAAATTTTGCAAATTTGAATTTTTGAAAATGGTTTTTTCGCCCCAATGGCGAAGTTTCGCCGCTATGCATAACCCTGATGGAAATTGATACCACTTGTAAGGATATTTCTATCCTTATCCTTGTAATGCAATCAGAATGGTCACAATGCAATCATAAAATATGTACCACAGTACTTCTCAAAAATAAATGAATGAACAAATGAAAGTAAATAAATTAAGCTAGCCACTTAAGGAGGGCTAAGTACTTTCCACTTGGAGTGCACAGTCCGTGTGAGATCGCAAATGATTTGAGATGATATGAATGATAATCAAATAAATTAAACCTAATCTATATTAATAATGAATTTATTAAATCACAATTGGAAACCCAACATAGCCAACTAGCTATGTTAGGATTGTAACATCGTCACTTGTGGGAACCTCCCTGGTTGAAATTTTTTTTCTACTTCTCTTCTTTCTATTCAGGTCATTTGATTTGTCAGAGTTTTCAAGGTAGATTATAGATCTTGTAGAGTTGCAAGTTGAGGATTTAGAGTTGATAAAACTGTCGCTATAGGAAGTGCAGGAATAGTAGGAAGCATTGAAGGAGCAGGGGGTGCCTGTATTACTAGAATTTTAGGCTACCTAGTCCATTTGGGAGACTAGTATTATTGTGACGTCCTTCACAACGACCCCAAAATTGGGACCCACCTTAAATTTTGTGATTTCGGGAAATTTTTGTTTATCTAATTTTGCTCGCATCAAGGTCTTGGAAAATTTACTTTCACTTTGGAATTGCTAACATATTTGCATTTTGAAGGTTTGAATGTAGTTGCAATGCTTCAAAACTGAATATTTTGATTATTTGCATATTAATTGCATTATTTCAAATCAAATAATTTGATTAAAATCATTTTCAAAAGTTTAAATAAAAAAATTGATTAAAATCATTTTCAAAGGTTTAAATGATTAATTTTCATTTAAATAATTAAATTTCATTTAAATAATTAAATTTTATTTTAGGGTTAACCCTAAAATTAGTGCAAAATTGAAATGAACATATCTTGAGGCAGAGAACTCTATTTGATCTCATTCAAAACTTGGTAAAAAGATATGGATTTTCTCTTTCTAATGATACCAGACTTGCAAGATTCCAGATGTCAATTTCACCAAAAAAAAATAATAGGTTAATTTAGCAATATGAGAACTTTGAAATACTTTTGAAAAAAAGGAAAGTTACGGGAAAGTAAAGTTTAGTTTAGTTTTGATATTATGATTATTGTTTCATTATGCAGGTAATACAAGGGCAAGGGTTTGAAGAAGATCGTTATAAAATCCGTTCTCGGTGATGAAACAGAATAACTAAACTTTTCAAATTATAAATAAATCATTGAGATTCATGGAAAGGGTCGGACATTGGATGCAGATAAGGAGATGAACGATTGGAAGGAGCAAAGCTACACATTCGGTGGAGGAAAACAGAGAAGGCCATTTGCAGAACAATGGAAATTATTATAAGATTTTATAAATTATTTTAAGCATTTTGGATCCAGATTTGTGCACAAATTGTATTTGGAATTAATAAAGTGCTTATTGCAATTTCTTAATAGTTTGTATACCTTAGAAGATTGCATCAATTTATTTGATTTCACTTTGGATTGGTTTTAGAATTTTGTAAATGGAAATTTGTTCTGTTGAATTTTTTCGAGACATTAGTTTAATTTCTAAAGCTTAAATATTTTATTATTTTATTTTCATTATGAAAACTATATATTATAACTTAGTATAATTTTATAAAGTAAAATTATATGACTAAGTTATAATTAAATTTATAATTTGGATATTACATTAATTAATATCCGAATTAATAAATTTATAAGGGATAAATGAATATTCTATTCCTCACCTTAATTTCATAAGGTTGAGGAACTTGGATTGATATCTCCAAAATTCAATTTGGATTTTATTTATAATATAGTTTTATCTATTTCAGAAATCCAAATTTCAAACCAGAGATCACATTTACTCTTTTGAATATTTAATTTTATAAATATTTCAAAAGATAAATATTATAAGCAAATCTAATTTATAAACTTTATTTTATCATAAAATCCAAAGTTTATAGATTAGTTTCATATTAAGCCCTAAGATTTTATCATTGACAAGGTTTTGGAACCTTATAAATTGGGCAAGACATTATTTCATTTATTCATCTCTTCTGGGTTTGATTTATAATTTCATAGGGGAGTTTGAATAAATGATTGCTTTATCAAATAAACATTTGGGAAGTGAATTGATTATAAATCTATTATGTTCCAAAGGTTTATCAAGTTTAAAAAATTTCATTTACTTTGATTTTTATTAAAGTTAAATTGAAATTTAATATAAAATGCTAGATTCTTTTTATGCTAATTTCATTTAAAGCATTTTGAGACATTAAATTGAAGAGAGGAAATAAAATTTGGTATACTTTAACCTAAGATCATGAAACAAATTTTATTTTGTTGAATTGATATCAAAGCATGTTATACATGATAAACTTGAAATCATTTACCTAATTCCAGGCCCCTTGTAAACAATAGTTCACAAATCCAAGAGTTATTCAAGTACTCATTGATGTATATACATATGAAATGTTAGATATAACATAAGAACCTTGGAGATATATAATATTATTTTCAAGAGAGAATCATAATTTTGAGTTTATTGGGTGGCTTTGTGACTGGACAAAATCATGCCTCAACAAGTATTAGAAGTTGAAGTAGGAGTTGGGAAAGCAATATTTGATACTTGAGATAGATTTGAGAAAATAGGCATTATCATTTTTATCGGGAACCTTCCAATAACGATCATATATCTTTCTGCTTTCTATGTTTCTTGGTAAATCTCAAGGAAGGTAAATACATGGGATTTCCTGATGGCCATGCTTAAATCTGAGTTGAAAGCTCTCAGATAATAATACATTGAATGTTCATTTTTTTTCTGCAATCTGTTAGGTACCCTCTGCCAATTTTGACTGAATCTGATGTTAAAGTCGATAATCTCCTCTTGCAGGTACTTTTGGATAACAATAAACTTATTTAGCAGGGAGAATGGGTTTGCATGTTTATTGAATTCTTCTACTAGTTTTTGGCAATTTGGGTCCAAGTAGATATAGTTTGGTTGTCAAGAGCTCTGTACCAATAGAGCATTTTTCCCTTAAAGGAAATGACTAGCAATATTATCATAATATCTTCTTCGATAATTTTATATATTGGGGCTAATGTGGCTATGTCTTGATAGTGTTTGTAGGCCATCTTTCTAGTACCATCATACTGGGGTAGTGCTTTAAAGGCCATTGCTAGAATTAGATGCTAAACTGCTAGATTCAGGGGGCCTATATGGTTCCACAAAGGCTAAGGCATATTTGGCTGATTTGCAACCATTGAAATTATGGTTGTACTAGATATTGCAGGTATATGGATAGTTAGAGTTAATGTTCTACTAGCAACAGTGCTAGGGAATGTTGTAGGGAAAATATTTGTGTATCCTGTATCGACAGTATATGAGAAAGTTGTTCTAGAAACTAAAATAGGATTAGCTTTGAGGCTACCAAAGTGTAGTTTGAAGAACTCGATGGGCTCTTCTAAATTTTTTCTTTAGATCTAGATATCATAAAATATGGTATATAACCAAAAATTAGGTAAAGGCTTTCATAGGGTTCCTTTCTAGGGTAGAGTCACTAGGTGATTTATAAAAAAAATATCATGTCAAGGGTATTCATTGAAACTTTGATTTGTACACTACGTGAGATTGTGTCCCACCGGGCGTGCCAGAAACTGTTGGTGCAAAATTTACCTTTGGTTACGTTTATACCCAAGACTTTACCAACATTGAAATATTGGGTTAAAATAATGTTTTATCCGGTTCAATATCCAGAGGAGGCTGGTTCCTTGCTTCTTTGAAAAAAGGGGGAGAGAAGTAAATGTGTAAAGAGAGGGAAATATAGCTATTTCTAGAAGTGTTTAAAAGTATAAATTAGACAATAACAAAACAACCTTAACAAATCTTTTCAAAGAAGCATCTATTTAAACCATCAAATAGAGAAACTTGTTGGAAATATGAGCAAATTTTGTTGTCATTGATGTCAAGAAGATGATGACCAAGTTTTATTGTCATCCATGTATTCATGTCCAAGTTTCATTGTCAAGGTTGATGTCCGAGTTTCGTTAATGTCCTCCAGTGGTTTTTCCAAAAAGGCAAAGAAGTAGGTTTAAATGAAAAATAATATTATAATATTTAATATTATAATATTTAAGGATACAGGTTGGGTTTAAGAAAAACAAGGGCCAAGGAGTTATCACATTTTAAATCTCCTAAAAACCCATGTGGCAGATTTTGAGGACTAAGGTTTAAATTATTTAATTTTAAATATTTTAACCCTAAGGTTAAAATTTAAAATTAAATAATAATAATTCAAGGCGCTAAAGTTTAAAATATAAAATTTGAAATTAATTTCAAATTCCAAATATCCACCGACGTGGTGAAGCACATTGCATACAATATAAATAGGGTAAATTTTTTATTTCAAAATTCATCCATGCGATTAATGCCCAAGCGATCTAAGGAAATCGAGCACCGAAGAAGAAGTAATTTCGCATGTGTTTTAAAATGTGATTGGGCAGAGATAAAGGACAAGGTGAAGTGGAGTACGAAAATAAACCCGAAGCACTAGGTAGCATAGGTGGCAGCCAAGGGATGCATTAAGGCATTAGTGGAATGCGAGATCGCGGGTTTGATCCTCGCGATCACCTTTTGTTGAAGGGAAAGCATTTCATTTTGCGCTAAGTGGAAGGGCAAGGTTGATAAGCGACAGGGCATGCTTTTGTTTTTTGTGAGGGCACGTAGCCCAAGCGATGGATGTGCTAGGTGCTAAGGTGCTTGGAGAGGCAAGGTGGGGTGTTTGAATCTCGTCGAATGCAATTTTGTTGAGGTGGCATTAAAACAAGGTATGCGCTTATGGTTTAATTTTTAAAGGTTTTAAATGTGCAGAAATTGCATTGTGTGAAGTTTACAAAGGAGGTTTGAAAGTTTGTTAAGAGGGAGATATAAGTTTTATAAAATTAAAATATTATATTTTGATTTTTATGGTTAGAGTTTAGTAGGAGTGATAAGGTATTCAAAGGACATTATATTTTATTTTGAAATAAAGTTTTATTGTGTTAATTATTTGAGAGGAGTAATAAGGTGCATAAGGAAAATTAATTGTGGAAGTGAGTTATTTAATTTTTGCTAATCATTTTTGAAGTGTGGAGATTATAAGGTGTAATTGAGATTTAATGTTTTGTATGGTAAAATATTTTGAGGGAATATTTGAATGAAAATTTTGAGAAGGTTTTTGCTATCTAACCTTTGAGATTGGCAAAGAGGTTGATTGTGATTGAGACAGGTTTTGAGGTCAAATCTTCTTCAAAACAAAAGGTATGGGCATATCATCCTTGTGAGTGAAATATTGTTGAATGTTGTGAAGTGCAAGTTGGAGTGAAAAGGTTTTGTTTGATAAGCATTGTTGGAAATGATTGAGTGAGTTTTCACATGCATGATTGGTGAATGTTTGTGAGGACAATTGAGTGTGAAATTGAGAACTATCTTGAACTAGGGTTTGTGCAAGATCATGAGTATCATTATTATGTGAGATTGTTTGATAAGAATTATTGGAAATATTTGAGTAATATTTCATGTGCTTGATTAGGGTTTGTGAAATATCATGAGTATCATTGTTATGTGAATTTGGAATCATCTTGAGTCAAGGTTGAGTTCCATAGTGAGAGTTATTGGAAGCATTGTGAAACACTTGGTTAGGGCTTGTAAGCAAGTTGTGTTTCATTGAGTGAATGGTTGAGTGAAATTGGATGAGCATTATTGATTGAAAGCATTGGAGTGGTAGTTCAAGTTCTGTGAAACAAATTATTCTCTATTCTAAATTGATTTGAAAAAGAGTTTGAAAGTGATAGAGTGATTTGTGAGTGTGAAACATATTGAGTCTCTTACCATTCTCTATATGTTTCTGTGGTTAAACAAAATTTTGAGTGAAATTTGTTTGTGTGATTGAAGAGGTTTTCTGAAAGAGATTAAGTTGAGTTTTGTGAGTGTGAAACATATTGAGTCTCTAACCATTCTCTATATGTTTCTGAGGTTAAACAAGATTTTGAGTGAAACTTGTTTGAGTGATTGAAGAAGTTTTCTAAAAGAGATTGAGTTGATTTTTGTATGCAAGTTTTGCAATTGATTTGAATAAGATTTTGTGAAAGCTTGTGAGCTGATTTGAGTAAGTCCTAGAGTGGACTTAAGGATAGAGTTGAGGAAGATTTTGTGAAATCTTAAGGATAGATTTGTGTGAGATTTTGTGGAAGCTTATAATCAGATTTGAGGTAAGTCTTAGTGAAGATTTGAGAGTAGATTGAGCAAGTTCTTGAGAGGACTTGATAAGATAGATTTGAGATAAGTATTTGAGAAGACTTAAGAGCAGAGTTGATTGATTGATTTGTTCAAGCTTTGAGTTAAGGCTTGGGGTAGATCTAGTAGAGTTGATTTGTGATTAGATAAAGCTTTGTGTTAAGGCTTGAGGATATATTTGAGGATAGATTTTGGTGCATATTTGAGGGTAGATTTGTGACAAACTAGAGATAGATATTGAGTAGATTTATGCTAGACCGAAGGACTATGTTTAGTACATATTTGAGACAGAGATTGAGAATATTTGTGCTAGATTGAAGGACTATGTTTAGTGGAAATTTGAGATAGATATTGAGCATATTTGTGCTAGACCGAAGGATAGTGTTTAGTGTAGATTTGAGATAGAGATTGAGTAGATTTGTGTTAGATCGAAGGATTATATTTAGTGTAGATTTGAGATAGATCTGAGAGTAAGATTTGGAGGTGATAGAGTAGAGGATAGTAGTCTCTAGTGGATAGATTTCCATAAGCCAGGGTAGTGAGGATAAGTATTCTAAGTGAGGATAGAGGTCTTCAGTGGAGAGAGATCCACAAGCCAATGTAGTGGAGGTAGTAGTCTTCTAGAGGATCACCAACCAGAGCAGAGGAGGAGTTCTCCTATGGATAGAGATCCATAAACCAATTGAGGGGATTGGTGTCTCCTATGGATAGAGATCCATGAACTTGATTAGGGGATTGGTGTCTCCTTTGGATAGAGGTCCATAAATATTGTAATAGGGAAGGATTCCCAAGATATTTGTTGAGAAAATTTTAGTGAAATATTTTCTCTATGGAGTAGCCCACATTGGGTGAACCACATTAAATTGGTGTCTCTATTGTGTATGGTGATTTGTGCATTGCTTTGATTACTATTGTTGATATTTCCATTGATATATTGGATAATATTGTTTGAGAAAAGAAAAGTAAAAAGTGGTCTTATACTGTTCACCCCCTCTCAGTATAAGCTTGTGTTCTTCAATTGGTATCAGAGCGGGTTCCTTCGAAAGAGTTTAACAACTTGAAGGAAAATCTCACAAGAACACAGATGGATTCTCAAAATGGATCTTCAAGGAATTCGACACCATTGTTCGATGGGAACAATTATGCACTTTGGAGTATGAGAATGAAGATTCACCTAATGGCACTTGGAAATGAAATATGGCAAGAAATTGAGTATGGATACATACCACCAACAACTCCACCTAAAGATAAATATGGTAAGCTCCTACAACTAAATAATTCAAAGGCAATTAATGGAATTTTAAAGGGTTTGCATGAAATAGATTTTATAAAGGTTATGCATTGCACATCAGCAAAGGAAATTTGGGATAAGTTGAAAGGTATATATGAGGGAGACAAAAAGGTCAAAAGGGCAAAGTTGCAAAATTACAAGAGAACATTTGAAGACCTAAAGATGAAGGATGAGGAAAACATTGTTGCATACCTACTTCATGTGGATGAGGTTGTTAACTCCATGCAAGGACTTGGGCTTAAAGTTGAAGAAATAGATGTTTGTGATAATATTTTAAGGTCACTCCCAAAAAGGTATAGTGAAAATATTTCAGCTATAGAAGAGTCAAAATATATTGAAATTTTGACAAGGGATGAATTACATGGAATTCTCACAACTTTTGAGATGAGAATAAAAGAGGAACCTATTCCCCAGAAAGAAGTAGCCTTCAAAGTTACTAAAAAGACAAAGGGTAAGAAGTCATATTCAAGAAATGAGTTATCAATGATGAAGAAGCAAATTATGGCAGAAGGAACAAGGACTCAAGAAAGTATAAAGGTACGAAATTAGTTAAATATTTTAATTGTGGTAAATATGGTCACTATGCAACTGATTGTCCAAAAGCTAGAAATAGTAGTGAAGATGAGAAACAAGATCATAAGAATAGGGAAACAGGAAAACACAGGTACCAAAAGAAAAGTAGGGATGGACAAGGCAAGCAAGGAAAGAAGTTTTTCCAAAGGCATAAGAAGAGTTTTTATGCAGATAAGGTAGGTAAGAGTTCAAGTGATAGTGATGGTAGATCCTCAAATAATGAAGAAGAAGAAATTCTATTTTTGGTAGAAGAAAAAGAAGATGTTAAGAAAAAGGTAAAAAGGGCACCAATAATTCTCAAGTGTTTTAGGTGTGGTAACTTTGGTCATCTTGAAGATAGTTGTACAAGGAATGGATTCAGTTTCAGTGATGATGAATATGAATATGCTCTTGAAGGTCCAAAAGAAGAAAGTCTTCTTATGGCAATAGAAGAAGAAGGAAGTGCTCCTAGTGAAGGTAAATCAGAAAGGAATGAATATGATCCTAAAGGTAAAGATATAGAGGAAGAATCAAAAAAAGGAGAATTTGATCTTGAGGGTGAGCTTATTTCTGCCCTTGATGCATTAAGAAAGGTAAGAAAGTAGAACTCAAAACTCAAGCTTCAATTTCAAGAATGTGATGAAGAGAAAGGAAAGCTTATAGAGGATCTAACCAACTCAATAGCTAAGACAAGGAGATTTAAAGAGAAGTTAGAAGCAAAGGTTTTAGAATGTGAGAGATTAGAGCATGAGGTAGCTTCACTAAGGAAGGAAGTAAAAGAGTCTAGAGATAAGCTACACAAGTTTGGGAGAAGCTCAAAGACCTTGGATAATATTATCAAGGTACAAAGATCTTCATCAAACAAGACAAGACTTGGTTTTGAATAGGAACATAGAGAACAAGGAGAGGAGTCAATATCAAGCTCCAAAGAAGAAGAAGATTCAGAAGAAGAGAGTGTAAGAGAAAGTGAGACTTTTGAGGATGAGTTGGACAATAGAAATTTCAACAAGAGAAGGAACAATGCACAAATGAGAAATAGATGGAACAAGAAACATCACAGGGTAAAAGAGACTAAGAGACCAATGGGGTCAAGGCAAGGTAGTTTCAATGGATGATGCTTCTCATGTCACAGGTTTGGGCACAAGGCTACACAGTGTAGGACACATGAAAGACAAGAATATGGAAACTTTAGAAATAGGCAACTCTTTCAAGGGTATTGCTACTCTTATAATCAGTTTGGTCACAAGGCAGTAAATTGCAGGGTTCATGACAGGAATGGATATGGCTTCACCAGGAGAAACTTCAAGATATTTACACCTTCAAGGAACCACACCACAACATTAAGTGTTATAAGTGCAATAATGTTGGGCATATAGCCAAGTGGTGTAGAGTAGAACTTCCAAAGATAAGAAGGAACAAGAACATTCAGAGGAATCAGAAGGATTAGTTGAGAAAGAAGGTGGACAAAGGTAAAGATCAGTGTATGCTGGGAGTAGAGATACTCCCACCCCAAAATTAACCACCTCAAGAGAGGAGTGTTGAGTGAATATTTTTCCCTATAGCAAAATGATCACGACAACTAGAGTCTCAAACAGGAAACTCTCGCTTGCAAAGAAATTAAATAGCATTATTCATTTCTCCAAGGTTCTTGTGAACAAACATTCATATTGCATATAATCACTCAAGACTAAAGCAAATAAATGAATGTATACCATAATAACTTAAACCATGCAAGTAACATAACAAGGGGCAGTTAACAAGGGGCCTTTAATGATTCGAACAAGTACTTTGCAACCATAATCCATTAAGTCAACCAAATGCGAAGATAGCTTCTTTTAATGTTCTTGAGATTAAAGTAATCTACCCAAAACCCAATTAGTAACCTCTTTTATCTTCAGCTTAAAAATATTCCAAATGAGAAAGTGTGTGGTATGAGCCACTTCATTTTAAGCTCCGTGCCTTTAACATGAGGTTCATTTAGAGTTAGCGGGTTCATTTTAACTTCATTTAAAAGTGTTCCACTATCCCTATGTTAGAATTTGGTGTTAGTAAAGTTAGCAATGTTAGCATTAAATGCTAGCAAAAATTAGTAAATTAGCAAGCTAGGATTCATTCACTTGATCTAATTTAGTGTGCATTTGGAATTAGTAGCCCTCCTAAACCCATATTTTATCTGAAGATTAGATGAAGGTGTTTGGAGATGCAAGAATGAAAATCTAAATTAAAGAAGTGGATCTAGAAGCGACTTTCTCTTCTCCACTATTAATCCCTAGTTTTCTTTGGGAAACACTAGATCTATAAACAAACCCTCCAATTTTTGGTGCGAGCAGATCGCTTTCTCAAGCGCAGACGCAGAGCATACTCTTGGAAGATTTATTTACCTTCTTTATAACTTAGATTATTCATGGCAATAAATGAACTGTTTATGAACAATAAATTCTGGAAAAGGACCAGAATCGAGAAATCAGCTACCTACAAGAATTATGGAATGGACCAAAATCTAGGAACGATTAGCAAAAATTTTGGAATGGACCAAAATAGAATGAAAACAAATGCAAAAATTATGGAATGGACCCGAATCGGAACAATAGATTTTAAAGCAAGACTAATCTAAATATCATAAAACTAAAACAGAAACATTATTTACAAAAGTTAGCTGGAAAAACAAAACAGGACATTAATTTGGTTAGCAATCTCCTCCCTGCAAAACCCCAAGTTATGAGATGAAATTCTAAAACAACCTGACCTAACAGACCTGCAACATAAACACAATCAAAT
Source organism: Wollemia nobilis (assembly GCA_028583015.1). Lineage (NCBI taxonomy): Eukaryota > Viridiplantae > Streptophyta > Pinopsida > Araucariales > Araucariaceae > Wollemia > Wollemia nobilis. The sequence goes on from JAQPPZ010014470.1 coordinate 2,592,820, forward strand.
TAGATCAGATGCAAGACTCTAAGGAAACAAATAATTGCATCATTCTATCATTCACCTATCGTAACCCACTTTATGGCGTAAATGAATAGATACAAGAAGCAATAATGCAAAGGAAAGATTTATAGAAATAGCAGCAGTCTTAGTTTCAATATCCTTTTGATTTCACACACAAGAGTTGCTCTTGCCAAAAAAAAAATCCTTTATTCCGAAAAATAGTCTTTGTTTTTTTTTTCTACAATTTCCAATCCCTCTCCACTTCTTTGAATGGTGTATTTAAAACCTCTGAAAAAATTTTGTTTCTCCCTCCATGACTGTTCATTTTCTCCTTCCCTTGTGCATGCATGTGTTTTGATTTCAAAAAAAAAAATTCATTTCTATTTTGTGGCCCTTCGTTTCATTTTCTCCACATGGGCTTGCGTCCGTTTCCTTCCGTGTGTAATGACCATCTTAAATGATTTCAAATAATTAAATATTCCTTATGTAACATTTTGTTTTATTCATTGGATTTTGTCCTTATGTCCACATCACTATGCAGTCTTCAGTTTCACTGTCCTGGTGCTCATCACTAATATCAGACACACTGTCAACTACTCTGTTCCCTTGGCAAAAATGCAACATGTCGCGATATCGTGACACTTTTGCCTCCTTGCTCTCTTTTGTTGCTTTTAGCCACGAAAATGTAACATGTCGTGATATCACGACACTTTTTCTTTCTTGTTCTTCTTTCTTCTCTTTTGGCCGCGAAAATGCAACATGTCGCGATATCGCGACACTTTTCTTTCTTCTCTTTTGGCCGTGAAAATGCAACATGTCACGATATCGCGACACTTTTTCTCTTTTGGCTACAAAAATGCAACATGTCGCGATATTGCGACACTTTTTCTCTTTTGGTCGCGACAATGCAACATGTCACGATATCCCGACACTTTTTCTCTTTTGGCCGCGACAATGCAATATGTCGCGATATCGTGACACTTTTTCTCTTTTGGCCGCGACAATGCAATATGTCATGATATCGTGACACTTTTTCTCTTTTGGCCGTGATAATGCAACATGTCATGATATCGCGACACTTTTTCTCTTTTGGCCACGACAATGCAACATGTCGCGATATCATGACACTTTTTCTCTTTTGGCCGCGACAATGCAACATGTCGCGATATCGCGACACTTTTTCCTCCTTGCGGTGTTTTGCTTTTTCTTTGATCTTTAGCATATGGGCCACTTCGGTCTTCTTGGAAAACATGCAAAAAAGGTGGGTCCCAAATTTTGGGGTATGTTGTGGAGTAGCCACAACAAATGGCGACTCTATTGGGAAATGCTCCTGAGCATTTCGGTGAGAAACCCAACCTGAAAACCTACAACTCAACTGCAAGCGTTAGCAAATATCCAAAGAATGTAAATAAACCAAAAATACATGAAACATTAGAATTATTCAGCATCCGCTCAATGTGTGCATAGTGATTCATTATTTATCATTTGAAATAGTTCCCCATTCTATTGCCAATTTCACATGAATGCATATAATGAATCATGGAGGGTCTATGCAAGATCAAATGTACTGCCAGCATAATGAACTATGGCTAACCTGCTTTACCAGGACTCTTAACTTTTAGTAGCACGAGCACAAACATTAAAACTATCAAACCCTCTCAGGACCAATCATGCATGAATTGAGTTCATATACCCAATCTCAAGGTTGGTTATGCGCCACTGCCATATTGAATCAATGTGCATGTGTAAGTGAAATTAGAGCTTTGGGGAATCAGATTCTCAACCTAAGCATGATGAGAATTTAACCCTATCCTTACTACTTTGATTTGAGTTCATTACCTCATCTTAAGCAAAATTATTAAACCTATTATGGATAACTTCTAGGCTAGCCTATCCGTGTGAGAGGTTAGAGGTATTGCTTTTAAATGAGACATGTCACCATGCATGAGCCTAATCCACTGCCATTCAGGCATCTATAGCCCCGGTGGAGATCGGCCCCATAGTCCAGGCTTTGGCTTTGGCTTTCTTGAATTTTAGGGATGACTACCCATCCTTGTGAGGGACACGTAGTACGATCCTTCCAACTCAAATGATGTGATGGAGGTGGATTAATGATGGATTCCTTGAATCTTAGGGATGACTACTCATCCTTGCAAGGGATATGTAGTACGATCCTTTCAATCCAAATGATGTGATGGAGGTGGAGTAATGATGGATTCCTTGAATCTTAGGGATGACTACTCATCCTTGCAAGGGACATGTAGTACGATCCTTTCAATCCAAGTGATGTTATGGAGGTGGAGTAGTAATGGCTTCCTTGAATCTTAGGGATGGTTACTCATCCTTATGAGGGACATGTAGTATGATCCTTTCAATCCAAGTGATGTTATGGAGGTGGAGTGGTGAAAACCACTGTTTCATGGACTATGTTTTGCATGATGGGACAGACAAGAAAAATTCTTTTTGCCTCACTTTTCTTCCAAGTAAGGTTTCAACCATTTTGCCCAAGATGTTCTTTATATGTGCAGAACGTGTCTAATTCAAGACAATGCGGCATCAATTTCCAACCCCAAGACCTTACTTAATGTTTATTGTGCAATGATCCTAAGAGGGTCTGACATGCTTTTGGTGGTTGTCTTTGAAATATGGAATGGAATGAGCCTCGAGGCTATTATGCAATGCATCTTGAACACAAATGGGTAAGATGGATTATACCAACATGCTTCACCCTATCTTGCAAAATTGACAACTTTCATGTATCCCAAATTTCAAACGATATTCTTTAATGTGTTTGCAGTGCTCATGGAGCTTTCTGTAATACAATTCTATTGTTTCATATACTTCTAGTTTTAGAACATTGATAAGGATAAAAAATAACCACTTTGCTATCCCATTTTTTTTAATCAAGCCCAAAACTGGTCCCATGACCAACACACTAAGCTAAGAAAAGAACAATGCAATCAAAATGCCTCCAAAACCTCGTTCAGAACAATCTCATCATGCTGAAATAAAGGTTGAAGGCAAAAAAAACTAACACACACCTAAGAAAATCAAATCTACACACACAAAAACAAAGCATGACATATTTACATATAATACAAGGCCTTGCCATTTCAGGCTTGGAAATAGTGCTTTAAATGTAGCCCATTGATAGGTAAAGCCATATATTTTTCATCCAGGGTTTTTAATCTAAAGCTGTTTTCATCTAGGAATTCTGAAATTTGGTAAGGACCCAACCATAAGTAATCAAATTTATCATGATATCCTTTCCTCTCATGTCTCTTATCCCACAACAACACTAAATCTGAAACTTTAAATGTTTTGACTCTAGAATTTTTATCAAACCACATTTTTACTACATCTTGGTGTTTACTAAAGTGAAGCATAGCCTCATCCCTCTTTTCATCCAGATGCATCAATTGTGTTAGTCTAGTTTCAAGTTTATTATCAGTTCCAAGGTAATCTTTCATGAAATGTAATGTTTGTAACTTAAGATTTGTGGGAAAAATAGGATCTTGTACATAAACTAAGTGGTAAGGAGATGTTCCTAATGATTCCTTGATTCTGATTCTATCAGCCCAAAGAGCCAACTTAAGTTTTTTATGCCAATCTCTAGGATTTCTTTCAAGCAACTTTTTAATGACACATAACAAGTTCTTATTAGAAGACTCAGCCAATCCATTACCTTGTGGATAATAATTTGAAGAAAACTTCAAACTCACCATGTTGTCGAATGCCCAATTTGCAAATTCCAGAGAGGAGAAAGCGGAATCGTTGTCACTTACAATGGAGTTAGGCATTTTGAATCGAGTGACAATGTTATCCTCTAAGAATTTAATAACAACTTCTGAAGTGGCATTTTTAGTGGGAATAGATTCCGTCCACCTTGTGCAATAATATGTAGCCATGAGAATGTATTTATGGGAATCAAATGAATTGGGACTGATGATCCCAACAAAATCCAAACCCCATTGTGCAAAAGGTCTAGACTCGATTACAGATTGTAATTGCATAGAAGCACCCCTTTCTCTATTTTTCACCATTTGACAAGTATGACATGACCTCACATGAGCATGAGCATATTTAAATACTTGAGGACAATAGTAACTAGCTCTAAGGATTTTATGGGCTGTGGCATTAGCAGACCCATGTCCTGTCCCATACTTACCATGGAATTCCTCTAGTACTTGTGCTGCCTCTTTTCGATCAACGCAACAAAGGTAAATTCCTTCATGGTTTTTTTTGTATAATGCACCGGATCTGATTAGAAAATTAGCATATTTTAAACACAAGGCTCTTCGTTGAGTAGAATTCAAATGTGGTGGACACTTACCATTCAGTAAAAAATACACAACATCTATGTACCACTCGTCTTCAGTTATATCTGCTATTTCATAATGCTGACATGAAACTAAGGTATATTTTTCTGCTATGGCCTTAACCAACCCTTGTCCCTGCACTATCTTCATAGGTTGAATTTCAAGATCAAATTCTTGAAGAGTTGAGATCCACTTACCTCACCTTTCACCCAGTTCATTCTGTATAAACATGGCTTTAACTGCAGGATCTAGGACTATAGCAAACACCCTACTATGGACTATATAATGTCTGAATTTTTTTACAGTCTTAAATAGGGCATACATTTGCTTGTCCAAGATGGAATATCTTAATTTTGCATCTTTGAGAGGAGTACTAAGGAAGGCAATGGGATTTTCAATGTTGCGTTCACTCTTCTGAGTTAGAACACTCGCAAAGGAATGGTCTGAAGCAAATGTGTAAATGTAGAAAGGCTTTGCATAGTCAAGACTCACTAAAACTGGGGCTCTAGAAATCATATCCTTGATTCTTTGGAAGGCATCCCTATTTTCATTCGTCCATTTTATTTGGGCCTCTTTCTTAAACATATCGTTCAAGGGCTTTGCAATTTCTGAAAAACCTGAAATAATTTTTCTAACAAAATTAATCTTCCCAAAAAATGATCTCCATTCTTTTTTGCTATTGGAAAAATGAATCTATTGCATGGCATCTATTATTTTAGAATCAATGGAAATTCCATCTTTAGATATTACATGTCCCAATAATTTTCCTTTCGTTACCCCGAAAATGCTCTTCTTTGGGTTGAGTGAAATGCCATGTTCCTTACATCTTTGGAGAACATTCCTTAGATCCTTGACATGGTTCTCCCTGTTCTTAGAAAATACAATAATATCATCTACATATACAATAATGCACTTATCGATGAGTCCCTTAAAGGCAAAGTCCATGGCTCGTTGGAATGTAGCACCTGCATTCAATAATCCAAAAGGCATTCTCCTATATGCAAACATGCCCCATTTTGTGGTGAAGGCGGTTTTCATCCTATCATTAGGATGGATGAGGACTTGATTGTATTCTGAATAGCCATCTAGGAATGACATCATTTCTGACCCATTTATCTTTTGAAGGATTTCATCAATGGTAGGTAAAGGGTAATTGTCCTTTTGTGAGGCCTTATTCAGATTTCTAAAATCAATACATAGCCTTATCTCTCCACTCTTTTTCCTCACAGGGACCAAGTTAGCAACCCATGTGGAATACCTAACAGGAAAGATGATTTTAGCTTCTAATAGTCGCTTTACCTCCTTTTCTATCAAGGGTTGTAGTAACAGATTGACTGGCCTCTGTCTTTACCTAAAGGGTTTGGAGTCTGGTTTCAAAGGGATTGTATGCATTATAAAATTTTTATCATAAGTTCTCAACTCCTTATAGCTCCAAGCTATGCAATCTATGTATTCCTTTAATGCATTGGCAATGGAATTCTTTTCATGTTCGGTACATGCCTTTGCAATGAGTATTTCGTAAGGGTTTTCTACACTTCCAATATTGACTGAGTCATAAGCCTCTTTGGGAGGTGGAACTTTTCTCCCTCCTTTCGGTTGGTATCCAATATCAAACATTTTCTCTAATGAGGTGTTGAGCAAGGTGCAACAACAGTATTGTCATTGTTGTCAACACAGTCAGATAGATCGGTTGATGCAGTGGACAGGAGTTCAAAGGTTATTCAGAGTATGTACAGTGATTTTCCAAGAAGACCGAAGTGGCCCATATGCAAAAGATCAAAGAAAAAGACAAGTAAGAAAAGTGTCGCGATATCGCGACATATACAGTAGGCAAGAAAAACTGTCATGATTTCGTGACATGTTGGAAGAGAGAGAAAAAGCAGAAAAAACTATCACGATTTCACGACATGTTGGAAGAGAGAAAAAACAGGAAAAACTATCACGATTTCGTGACATGTTGGAAGAGAAAAAGGCAAGAGGAAAAACTGTCACGATTTCGTGACATGTTGGAAGAGAGAGAAAAAGTGGAAAAACTATCGCGATTTCGCGACATGTTGGAAGAGAAAAAGGCAAGTGGAAAAACTATCACGATTTCGTGACATGTTGGAAGAGAAAAGAAAGTGGAAAAACTGTCGCGATTTCGTGACATGTTGGAAGAGAAAAAGGCAAGTGGAAAAACTGTCACGATTTCATGACATGTTGGAAGAAAAAGAGAAAGTAGGAAAAAGTGTCACGATTTCGCGACAAGTTCGAAGAAAGAGAACAAGTAAGAAAAGTGTCACGATTTTGACATTGTATTTAAAGAGAGAAAGTAAGTTGGAAAAGTGTCACGATTTCGTGACATGTCGCATTTTCATGACTAAAATAGGAGAGAGAAAGTAAGTTGGAAAAGTGTCACGATTTCGTGACATGTCGCATTTTCCGACTAAAAAGAGAGAGAAAGTAAGTTGGAAAAGTGTCACGATTATCCGACATGTCGCATTTTTTCTCGACAAAAAAGAGAGAAAGCAAGTTAGAAAAGTGTCTGATTACATGACAAAAGAGAAAGAAGGAAAAGGCAGAAATTTACGACAAAAGAAAGAAGGAAGTACGAAAGAAGTGTCACGATTTCATGACAAAAGCGAGAAGAAGACTTCGAAGGCAGAAGTGTCACGATTTCATGACAAAAGCAAAGAAGCAAAGTACGAAAGCAGAAGTGTCACGATTTCACGACAAAAGCTAAGTTGAAGACTACGAGGAGAAGTGTCACGATATCGTGACAAAAGCAAAGTCGAAGTCTTTGGAAGCAGAAGTGTCATGATATCACGACAAAAGAATAGAGAAAGCGTACGGAGGTAAAAGTGTCACGATATCGCGACATGTTGTATTTTCATGGGCCAAAGCTAAGAGAAAGAGCAAGGAGAAAAAGTGTCACGATATCGCGACATGTATTTTCACGGTCCAATGCAAAGAGAAAGAGCAAGGAGAAAAAGTGTCACGATATCGCGACATGTAGCATTTTCGCGGTCCGATGCAAGGAGAAAGAGAGAGAAAGAAAAAGTGTCACGATATCGCGACATGTGTTTTCGTGGCAACAACAACAAAAGAAGCTTCAGAGGCAAAAATGTCATGATTTCATGACAGGTCGTATGTGCACAAGACAAGAAGAAGAACCCAACTAAAATGAGAAGTATGACAGTGGACCGACATCTCTACAACATTTACAAGGGCAGATACAGAGTGAATTCATGCAGCTAAAATATGAAGAGTGAACAAAAGTCAGTGCGACGGCTACAGGGACTGTTATCGAATGAAATCTTCGAGTGATGGAATTACCGAATATCTTCATGAGTTGAAGCCGACTAAGACCGATGACAGCCGACTAAGATTAGGGTTTACATTTGTTATGCAAGCCGACTAAGATTAGGGTTTTCATCATGAAAATATTGTTATAAAAGGAGGGTTATTTGGAGAATTGTAGAGTTGTTGAATAAGTCGTCGAATGCGTGTCGAAGTGTGAAATGTGGTCGTAAGAGCGCAGAAAGCGTAGAAGCGGTGAGATGATGGCGAAGTGCGCAAAGTGAGTGAAGAGTCATATCGAATTGTCCTAAGTGCGTCTGTGAGTGCGTAGAGAGAGCAAAGTGCGTAGAGAGGAAAAGGTTGAAATTCGACCAAGTGCGACTATGATTGCGTAGAGAAAGTAGAAGTGCGTAGAGAGTGCAAAGGGCGAAGACGAACGCAAAGTGCAGCTATAAGGGTGCAGAGTGTACGAAGACAGTGCATAGAGGGTGCGTAGAGAAGTGACTCAAAGAAGGTGAAGTGTGGCTGTAGATCATAGAAGATGTGTCTATTCCATAAATAGTGAGAGAGATTGGGTAAGCAATAGACCAGTCAGGGTCTTGTAAAAGTGAAGGTATTTTTCTGTTAAACTTCTAGATTCAAAATTGAAGTCCAGGTTGCAGCTTGGCATCAGGGGTTGGTGCTCCTTCTAGTAGGTGCTAGTAAATCAGGGGTTGGTGCTCCTTTCTATTGGTGCAGATAAATAAGGGGTTGGTGCTCCTTCAAGTGGGTGTTGGTAAATTGATTGTAAAGTTGGTGCTTTGCAAAGGCTAGATTTGGATGGTAGTCCAAGCAGTCATTCTTGAGGAGTAGCCAAATTGGTGAACCTCATTAAATCTTGTGTTGTGTGATGTTCTCTTGTGATACTTGCTTTATCTGGTTTTAAGGTTTCATTATTTCAGTTTTAAGAGCTATGAATTTAAGTTTAAAGAACTACACTGATTCACCCCCCTCTCAGTGCCATTGTAAGACTAACAATTGGTATCAGAGCCAAGTTCCCTTCTCAGGCTAAATCAGTTCAGGGTTGATCTTGGATTAGTATGCAATGGGTAAGAAGAATAGATCCTCCTCCAAAAGGGCATCTCAGTCAGTTTTAGTTCCTGTGGAAGAGAAAATTGAACCAGAAAAGGTTGAAGACTTCTCATCAAACAAAGCACCTTTGTTTGATGGAACTAATTACGTGGTCTGGAGAATCAGGATGCAGACATATCTTTGTGCTTTGGGATACGACATCTGGGATTCAGTAGACAGTGAATACACAATACCCATCACTCCTCCAACCGATGCTGTCGATAAGAATCTGTTTGAGAATGACTCAAAAGCAAAGAATGCTATCAGGTGCGGATTAGTAGACAGTGAACTGGTAAAGATCATGAGTTGTAAAATGGCAAAAGAAATATGGGACAAACTGAGGAGTATTCATGAAGGAGACGATGAGATCAAGGAGGCCAAGTTACAAACACATCAAGCTCAGTTCGAAGCTTTAAAGTTGAATGACGATGAGAACATAGAGGCATATATGTTGAGAGTTAATGAAGTCCTAGAGGATGATTCTAAAAAAGAAATAGGTGGAGGTCTTTTCATGACACTCGAAGAAGAAACAGAAAAAGAACAGGAATGTGATGAAGAAGAAATTGATGCAGAAATAAATTTGAAAGAGGAACTAATTGCAGCTCTGGATGAATTGAAGATAGAAAGAAAAAGGAATAAGGAAATCTCAAGAAAGCTTGAGGATGCAAATGAAATAATAACCAGTTTGAAAGTACAGGTAGAAGAATTCAAAAGGATTGAAGAAACTCTCAAGTCACAGATCAATGAGAAAGAGATTGGTTGCTTCAAACAAGAGGAAGAGATTGTTTTATTGAAGAAACAACTAGAAGAGGCCAATACAAATCTCAAATTTGAGAAGAGCACAGAGTTGCTAGATAAAATGATAAGCCAACAAAGAAGCTCCACGGATAAGCGTGGTCTTGGATATGAAGTTGAACAACCTTCATCTTCCAACTCTAGAGAGAAGAAGAAGTTCAACTATTGAAGGATCGAAGCAAGAAAAGTTTGAAGTTGAATCTTCAAAAGGAAGAAAATATCAAAGGAGATCTACAACAAAGCAACCACAACAAAAGAGGTTCTATCACTCTCACTCTATTCATAATAATACTTTTAATGGCTATTGTTTCAGATGCAACCAGTATGGTCACAAGGCAACTTATTGTGGATTGAATAATAAATCAAAGAGTTATTTTGGTAGAAATACATCTGCATTTTTGAGTGAACACTATGTACAATGTTTTCAATGTAATGGTCATGGGCACATAGCAAGGTTTTGTCCAAGCACTTTTGTATCTAATCTAAGGCAAAATAGTAGATTTCATCAGACGCAAAGAACGCAACACAGACAGGGAATAAATCATGTACATAAAAGAAAGGAAAATAATCATTCATCAAGGATGCACAAGAGACAACCACACAAGAGAAATGTTCGAGTTCACGAAAAGGTGCAAAATAGGGATGTAGTTGAAAAATCCAAGCCCGAGTTCAAGAAAGTTTGGAGAAAGATAGAAGAAAGGAAATCGTGTCTCCTTGGAGTGAAGGAGACTACTCCGCTATTGCACTAAGCAACTCCAGGTAGCACATCCTCGGGGGAGCAATCTTGAAGTTTCATTTTAATGCTCCTATGTATTTGTTTGATTACCTGAGGATGAAAGGCAAGTAGTCGGGGAAGTTGTCGTATAGTTGTCGAAGTGTGTTTTCAGTTCATGTAGTTGTTTGTGGAAGTGTCGTGAAGGGTGGTGATTAAATTGAGAGTTGTCATTATTGGTAGTATTGCTATATGTCATTGTTGTACTTGGTGATGGCTCTTACCTGCCACTGTCCAAAGTTAAGGATTATAACAGTTCAGATAATTTGGTTAGTGAAAGAATGTTGCCCTAGCCGCATATATGTGTTTCGATAAAAGCAGTGTGTATTTGAACTACACATTGACGTGAAGATTGTTAGATCTATTATGACGTTGTGGTGAAAAATATTGAAGTCTGATTATTGATTCATGTTTAGCTCATCAAGATGAGCAACTTTGCTTTGTGAATCATACCTATCCGAGGTCCGAAAGTATGAGTTTGAGTAAGGTGCACTATAGTTGGCCGTGAAGTGTTTGACAAAATGTTGTCTCCTGATTCGAACAGTTGAAAGTAAGGTGTGACCAGCGGTGACTGTAGAAAACATAGACCAAGTTGAAAATGTAAAAAGGGATTTGGTTGGTGTTGTGGTACAGTGTTTGATGCTTGCACAGAGTTGGCGATAAAATTGCAGTGTCGGTACAGTGTTGGACAAAAGTTGGTACAAGTGTGAGTCACTTGACAATTTTTTTGACAGATGTGAAATCAACATTTTTGAATGGGAAGCTTGAAGAAGAGGTTTATATTGAGCAGCCAGATGGTTTCCAACTTGGTGATGATCCCAACTTGGTTTGTAAGTTGAAGATATATGGCTTGAAATAGGCACCCCGAGCATGGTATGCAAGGCTAGACAACTATCTCACTCAACAAGGGTTTAAGAAAGATGATATCATATTTGGCAGCAACAAAGATGAGTCATGTAAAGATTTAGCAAATAAGATGCAGAAAGAATTTGAAATGTCAATGATTGGTGAACTTTCGTATTTCCTCGGGTTGCAAGTTAATCAAAATAAGAAGGGCATATTTATTTCTCAAGTTAAATATGTGAAAGAGATGTTAAAAAAGTTCACAATGGAGGATTGTAAGCCAGTTAGCACTCCCATGATGACAGGTTGCAAGTTGAGCAAGGATGACAAATCTCCACCTATTGATCAAACCATGTACAGATCTATGATTGGGAGCTTACTGTACCTAACAGCTACCAGACCAGATATTTTGTAGGTAGTATGCATGGTAGCACGATTTCTAGGCTAATCCCAAGGAGACTCATGTGACAAAGGTGAAGAGGATTCTTCGGTACCTCAAGGGTACTATGGAGTATGGGTTATGGTATCCGAAAGGTAAAGACTTCACCCTTATTTCGTATTCAGATGCAGATTGGGCAGGATGTGTAGATGACAGAAAGAGTACCAATGGAGGTGCATTCTATCTTGGAGACAAGTTGGTCGCATGGCACAGTAAGAAACAAGAGTCAGTTTCTTTATCGACAATAGAGGCAGAATATATTGCAGTGACAACATGTTGTACGTAGGTATTATGGATGAAACAAACCTTGAAAGATCTTGGTATTAACTTCAGTGAGCCAATATCAATTAAGTGTGATAACACTAGTGCCATTAACATCTCCAAGAATCCAATTATGCATTCACGCACAAAACACATTGCTATCCGGTATCACTTTTTGAAGGAGAAAGTTGCGGAAGGTGAGGTTAAGTTGGATTTTGTTCCAACTACAGAGCAAGTAGCAGATATCTTCACAAAACCATTGCCCAAGGAAGTTTTTGAGTACCTTCACAATAAATTGGGAGTGGTCACACTTCCCAAGAATTGACTAGCTACAGGGATCACATTCTCGGGGGAGCATTTAAGTATTTGATTATCTTTTTGCTCATGTTCATGATTTTTGCTAAGTGTAAAAAATTTTGCCTGAGAATGTTGTGCATGGACTCAGGGGAGTCTGCAGTAGCCCTTTGGTATTATTGTCAAAGGGGGAGAAGAGTTACAGGAAATTGCACATGTGTTGCCAACAATTCCAAAGGGGGAGATTGTTGAGCAAGGTGCAACAAAAGTATTGTCATTGTTGTCAACACAGTCAGATAGATCTGTTGATGACAGGGAAGTTAGATGACTCGAGGAGTTCAAAGGTTATTCAGAGTATGTACAGTGATTTTCCAAGAAGACCGAAGTGGCCCATATGCAAAAGATCAAAGAAAAAGACAAGTAAGAAAAGTGTCGTGATATCGCGACATATACAACAGACAAGAAAAACTGTCACGATTTCGCGACATGTTGGAAGAGAGAGAAAAGGAGGAAAAACAATCACGATTTCGCGACATGTTGGAAGAGAGAGAACAAGCAGAAAAACTATCACGATTTTGACATGTTGGAAGAGAAAAAGGAAGGGAAAAACTATCACGATTTCGTGACATGTTGGAAGAGAGAGAAAAGCAGGAAAAACTGTCACGATTTCGAGACATGTTGGAAGAGAAAAAGGCAAGTGGAAAAACTGTCACGATTTCACGACATGTTGGAAGAGAAAGAGAAAGGGGAAAAAACTATCGCGATTTCGTGACATGTTGGAAGAGAAAAAGGCAAGTGGAAAAACTGTCATGATTTCGTGACATGTTGGAAGAGAAAGAGAAAGTAGGAAAAAGTGTCACGATTTCACGACAAGTTCGAAGAAAGAGAACAAGTAAGAAAAGTGTCACGATTTCGTGACATGTCGCATTTTCGTGACTAAAATAGGAGAGAGAAAGTAAGTTGGAAAAGTGTCACGATTTCGTGACATGTCGCATTTTCACGACTAAAATAGGAGAGAGAAAGTAAGTTGGAAAAGTGTCACGATTTCGCGACATGTCGCATTTTTGACTAAAGAGAGAAAGTAAGTTTGAAAAGTGTCACACAAGAAAGAAGGTTAGAAAAAAGAAGAGTAAAAATTTCGTGACAAAAGAAAGAGAGTGAAGTACGAAGAAAGTGTCATGATTTCATGACAAAGAGAGAAGAAGACTTCGAAGGAGAAGTGTCACGATTTCATGACAAAAGCAAAGAAGCTAAGTACGAAAGTAGAAGTGTCACGATTTCACGACAAAAGCTAAGTTGAAGACTACGGAGGCAGAAGTGTCACGATATCATGACAAAAGCAAAGTCGAAGTCTTTGGAAAGAAGTGTCACGATATCACGACAAAAGAATAGAGAAAGCGTACGGAGGTGAAAGTGTCATGATATCGTGACATGTTGTATTTTCAGGGCCAAAGCTAAGAGAAAGAGCAAGGAGAAAAAGTGTCACGATATCGCGACATGTATTTTTACGGTCCAATGCAAAGAGAAAGAGCAAGGAGAAAAAGTGTCGCGATATCGTGACATGTAGCATTTTCATGGTCCGATGCAAGGAGAAAGAGAGAAAGAAAAAGTGTCACGATATCGCGACATGTGTTTTCATGGCAACAACAACAAAAGAAGCTTCAGAGGTAGAAATGTCATGATTTCACGACAGGTCGTATGTGCGCAAGACAAGAAGAAGAACCCAACTAAAATGAGAAGTATGACAGTGGACCGACATCTCTACAACATTTACAAGGGTAGATACAGAGTGAATTCATGCAGCTAAAATATGAAGAGTGAACAAAAGTCAGTGCGATGGCTACAGGGACTGTTACCGAATGAAATCTTCGAGCGATGGAATTACCGAATATCTTCATGAGTTGAAGCCGACTAAGACCGATGACAACCGACTAAGATTAGGGTTTACATTTGTTATGCAAGCCGACTAAGATTAGGGTTTTCATCATGAAAATATTGTTATAAAAGGAGGGTTATTTGGAGAATTGTGGAGTTGTTGAATAAGTCGTCGAATGCGTGTCGAAGTGTGAAATGTGGTCGTAAGAGCGTAGAAAGCGCAGAAGCGGTGAGATGATGGCGAAGTGCACAAAGTGAGTGAAGAGTCATGTCGAATTGTCCTAAGTGCGTCTGTGAGTGCGCAGAGAGAGCAAAGTGCAGAGAGTGAAAAGGTTGAAATTCGACCAAGTGCGGCTATGATTGCGTAGAGAAAGCAGAAGGCACAGAGAGTGCAAAGGGTGAAGATGAACGCAAAGTGTAGTTGTAAGGGCACAGAGTGTACGAAGACAGTGCGCAGAGGGTGCATAGAGAAGTGACTCAAAGAAGGCGAAGTGCGGTTGTAGATCGTAGAAGATGTGTCTATTCCATAAATAGTGAGAGAGATTGGGTAAGCAATAGACCAGTCAAGGTCTTGTAAAAGTGAAGGTATTTTTTTGTTAAACTTCTAGATTCAAAATTGAAGTCCAGGTTGCAGCTTGGCATCAGGGGTTGGTGCTCCTTCCAGTAGGTGCTGGTAAATCAGGGGTTGGTGCTCCTTTCTGTTGGTGCAGATAAATAAGGGGTTGGTGCTCCTTCCAGTGGGTGCTTGGTAAATTGATTGTAAAGTTGGTGCTTTGCAAAGGCTGGATTTGGATGGTAGTCCAAGCAGTCATTCTTGAGGAGTAGCCAAATTGGTGAACCTCGTTAAATCTTGTGTTGTGTGATGTTCTCTTGTGATACTTGCTTTATCTGGTTTTAAGGTTTCATTATTTCAGTTTTAAGAGCTATGAATTTAAGTTTAAAGAACTACACTGATTCACCCCCCTCTCAGTGCCATTGTAAGACTAACATGAGGCCATCCCATTTGGCATCTCATTCCATTTTCTAGTAGCTTCCATTTTCAAACCTGCCTCTTCTTGCCCCCTCTCGTCTTCATCAATAACCTGATTTTCAAAGATACCAAAATTAGTAACAAAATTGAATATATGTCTATCCCTATCAAAGACTTGGAAATTCATGACGTTATCAGGTATCGAGGGGCAAGGGACTAATTCTATGGAAAATTTCTTGCACTTCTTATGATCCACTAGTTTAAGCATGCTAGCCGCTATGGCCAAAGAATCTTCCAAATGATGGCCTTTTCTAGAGATTAGAGATATGTTAAAAGCATAAAATTCATTTATTAAATCTCTAACTCTAGTTCGGTAAAGGCTGAGCCACTTGTTCTTACATGCATATTGTCCTTTAACTTGTTTTGCCACCAATTCAAAATCACCTAAGACATTGATACATTTGATTTTCTTTCGAAGGGCCAATTGAAGTCCAAAAATCAAGGCCTCATATTCTGCCACATTGTTGGTGACTGGGAACTGTAATCTATATGCAGCCAACATAGGTTTTTTGTCTAGACATGAAAGTTCAATACCATCTCCCACCCCTTTTTTGTACTTGGATCCATCAAATATTAAAGTCCAAACCTTATGGTGTTATTCAGAATCATTGCATCCAATATCCCTTCTAGTTCGAGTCGAAGTTGAAGAGACGATTTTGAGAATTCTCAAGAATTTCTATGTCCAAGCAATAGTCTCCTAATTCAGTTTCAATGTATTGAATCTCATTAGGTTTGTTGTATTTTGTTATCATTTCCTTGAGCCTAGGTTCACTATCAATTCAAATTTGGTTGGCCACTCCTCTCCAAGGCAACCACATATGTGAAGAGTCTATTACAATGTATCCATTTAAGTTCTTGCTCCAATATCTTCCCAACACCATGCCATATTTGATAGGAATTTTAAGTACCAATATATCTATGTGATGTTGAACCCTAGGTTCTGAGTTGACCTGAATAAGAATATCTCTTATTTCTCCCACTACCTCCATGGCTAATCTATCTAGTTGCACCACCTTGCTTGTAGAAGGTTTTGGTGTAAGTCCAAATTTTTGACAGATTTCTAGGGGTATAATGCTAGCAAAGGCCCCTAAATCTATTAGACAATTGTGTAGATTTCTACCAACAATTCTAATGGTTATAAGAAATGGGGGCATGTCTCGCTTTTCCCTTTTCAAAACCAATTGGGATTCAACACCCTTAGCTTCATGAACTTGGGTAGGTGGATCCAAACCTTTTGGTGGACTTACTTCTTGGCCTAAAAGTTGGGACATATCATACATTGAGACATTGGCCTTAGTTTTCTTCATGTCTTCTATCAAGTCATAAGTGGGTTTTTCCAAATTTGACATGTTTTGCACCAACTTAGACTTCTCCACCATTGATGGATGAGGTGGATTAACATCTCCTTTGAAATCATGAGGAAGTAATGGGTTGTTTGGAGGGGTAGAGGAAGTTTTGGGATCCTTAGAAATCCTTGTGTAATACTTGTGATTTCCTTTCCCAAAATGTTTATTGGCATGAACTTCCAATGTTTCTTCATCTTCTTTTCCAAAAAACTCCACATCCTCCTCTTCTTCACTTTCTTGGGAATATATAACTTCAGTCAATATAGACTCCTACTTTCCATGGCAACAATGTAGGCAATCATTATCACAAGATCTTGACTCTCCAAAATCTTTCGAGACATCTTCCTGATTGGCTATGGGATTGGGTACTCGCCCATTATTAGGATGTGTGTTGTGTGTTCCTTTTCCTCTATGGTTATGATATCAGTTATGACCCATGACTTGGTCAAAAT
This sequence comes from Wollemia nobilis, assembly GCA_028583015.1. Taxonomy (NCBI): domain Eukaryota; kingdom Viridiplantae; phylum Streptophyta; class Pinopsida; order Araucariales; family Araucariaceae; genus Wollemia; species Wollemia nobilis. The sequence goes on from JAQPPZ010014470.1 coordinate 2,609,629, forward strand.
TTTTATTAACATTTCCCACAATAACCAAAACTTTGGCCAATGTTTCCTTCATGTCTTCTATCATGGATTCAGGCCCATGTGGTTGAGGCACTATAATTTCAAGCCTAGTTGTATTTGCTGCATTAGCCACCTCTGGAACAAGTACAATGGCTTGGGTCTGGGCACTTTGATTCCATTTTGGATTCACACTTTGAATAGGAGTGATTGTTGGATAAGTCATTGGGCTTGGCATACTAATCGAAGTAAACCCAGGTATGATCAACAAGTTATTACCCATACTGAACCCAAGCAAGGTCATCGAGTTATTTGAAATCAATGCCTATGTTGAAACAGATGCATTAGGATAAGTGGGAAATGATGTGGCTTGAGATGGTTGTTGGAAATTGTTCATTGTTGGAACTTGTGATGCCATTAATTGATTCATCATGGTGAATTGAATGTATGGACCATATTGTCCCATCCCAGTCAATTGAGACAACCATACTCCGAGTAATTTTATTTGTTGTTCAAGGGTCATTGTCTCTGCATAAGCTAACGAAAGCGTCGTAACCTGAGGATTCCTTCTAGTCAGCAAGGATGTTAATGGATCTAAAGCTCCAAAGTACAGTTGTAGGGCCACCGCAGGATCTACTACAAAGTGGCGTGTTAAATTTATATATAGTTTTTGGAACCTCTGATTGAATGTTCTTATGGGCTCATTGGGTAACCTTTTGCATGATACGAATAAATTATAAATTATGGAAGGATCCAAAAACATTCAAAATTGGCTAATAAAGGCAGCTTCTAATTGGGCCCATGAAGTAATGGACCCTGCGAGAAGATTCCTATACCATTCATTGGTCGTACTGTCTAGACTAGCAGGGAAAATTTGACAAGCGATACTTCATGGGTAACTCCTTGTCTAAACATGTAATCCTATTAAATTTGGACATGTTCTTTGGTTGTTATGGGACCATCATGCACAAATTTAGGCAATACCCTTTCAATATTTCTAGGCAAGTCATGGACTACCCCAGGGATATCTAAGGGAGAACTTTGCACACCATAAAAAAGGGCAGGTGGCTATTGTTGTTGTTGTTGGGCCATGTTATTCAAAGGTATTGACCCTATAGGAACAATGGTGACACTTGTAATTATGGGGACAGATGCAATTGGTATAGATGTCACGTTTGAAATTGTGGGTTCAGGCCCACTAGACATACTTCAGTCTAAAGAGGCTCCGAACTCAAGTACACTGGGTGGTATTTCGATCTCTAATGTTTTGTTTCTCAGCTTCCTAGCAGTGGGAGAAAGGCTTTGGAAAATATGGTTTTGGACCTAGTTGCTATGTAATTAGGTTGGACTAGCTTGAAAACTCTAGAACTCTAAAAGACTTCTCTCAACTCACTTGCAAAATGAAACAAATAAATGTTATACCTGTAAGCACAATAGGTGGAAACAAAACTACCCACGTTAATCGTTAGAATAGATCACAATCACAAAGTAATAAATAAGGCCCTCCTTCTAGCGCAAAAATGTTGAGTGAATATTTTGCCCTATAGTAAAATGATAACCACAACTAGAGTCTCAAATAGGAAACTCTCGCTTGCAAAGAAATTAAATAGCATTATTCATTTCTCTAAGGTTCTTGTGAACAAACATTCATATTGCATATAATCACTCAAGACTAAAGCAAATAAAAGAATGTATACCAGAATAACTTAAACCATGCAAGTAATAGTTAACAAGGAGCCTTTAATGATTCGAACAAGTACTTTGCAACCATAATCCACTAAGTCAACCAAATGCGAAGATAGCTTCTTTTAATGTTCTTGAGATTAAAGTAATCTACCCGAAACCCAGTTAGTAACCTCTTTTATCTTCAGCTTAAAAAGATTCCAAATGAGAAAGTGTGTGGTATGAGCCACTTCATTTTAAGCTCCATGCCTTTAACATGAGTTTCATTTAGAGTTAGCGGGTTCGTTTTATCTTCATTTAAAAGTGTTCCACTATCCCTATGTTAGAATTTGGTGTTAGTAAAGTTAGCAATGTTAGCATTAAATGCTAGCAAAAATTAGTAAATTAGCAAGCTAGGATTCATTCACTTGATCTGATTTAGTGTGCATTTGGAATTAGTAGACCTCCTAAACCCATATTTTATCTGAATATTAGATGAAGGTGTTTGGAGATGCAAGAATGAAAATCTAAGTTAAAGAAGTGGATCTAGAAGTGACTTTCTCTTCTCCGCTATTAATCCCTAGTTTTCTTTTGGAAACACTAGATCTATAAAAAAACCCTCCAATTTTTGGTGCGAGCAGATCGCTTTCTCAAGTGCAGACGCAGAGCATACTCTTGGTAGATTTATTTACCTTCTTTATAACTTAGACTATTCATGGCAATAAATCAACTGTTTATGAACAATAAAATTTGGAAAAGGACCAGAATCGAGAAATCAGCTACCTACAAGAATTCTAGAATGGACCAGTATCTAGGAACGATTAGCAAAAATTATGGAATGGACCAGAATAGAATGAAAACAAATGCAGAAATTCTGGAATGAACCCGAATCGGAATAGTAGATTTTAAAGCAAGACTAATCTAAATATCAGAAAACTAAAACAGAAACATTATTTACAAAAGTTAGCTAGAAAAACAAAACAAGACATTTATTTTGTTAGCAATATCCTCCCTGCAAAACCCCGAGTTATGAGATGAAATTCTAAAACAACCTGAACTAACAGACCTGCAACATAAACACAATCAAATTAGATCAGATGCAAGACTCTAAGGAAACAAATAATTACATCATTATATCATTCACCTATCGTAACCCACTTTATGGCGTAAACAAATAGATACAAGAAGAAATAATGCAAAGGAAAGATTTACAGAAATAGCAGCAGTCTTAGTTTCAATCTCCTTTTGATTTCACACACAAGAGTTGCTCTTGCCAAAAAAAATACTTTATTCCGAAAAATAGTCTTTGTTTTTTTTTCTATAATTTCCAGCCCCTCTCCACTTCTTTGAATGGCGTATTTAAAACCTCTGAAAAAATTTTGTTTCTCCCTCCATGACTGTTCATTTTCTCCTTCCCTTGTGCATACATGTGTTTTGATTTCCAAAAAACAACTTTTCATTTCTATTTTGTGGCCCTTCGTTTCATTTTTTCCACATGGGCTTGCGTCTGTTTCCTTTCGTGTGTAACGACCATCTTAAATGATTTCAAATCATTAAAGATTCCTTATGTAACGTTTTGTCTTATTCATTGGATTTTGTCCTTATGTCCATGTCACTATGCAGTCTTCAGTTTCACTGTCCTAGTGCTCATCACTAATATCAGACACACTGTCAACTACTCTGTTCCCTTGGCGAAAATGCAACATGTCGCGATATCACGACACTTTTGCCTCCTTGCTCTCTTTTGTTGCTTTTAGCCGTGAAAATGTAACATGTCACGATATCGCGACACTTTTTCTTTCTTGTTTTTCTTTCTTCTCTTTTGGCCACGAAAATGCAACATGTCGCGATATCGCGACACTTTTTCTCTTTTGGCCACGATAATGCAACATGTCGCGATATCACGACACTTTTTCTCTTTTGGCCGTGATAATGCAACATGTCACGATATCGCGACACTTTTTCCTTTTTTGGCCGCGACAATGCAACATGTCACGATATCGCGACACTTTTTCTCTTTTGGTTGTGACAATGCAACATATCGCGATATTGCGACACTTTTTCCTTTTTTGTCCACGACAATGCAACATGTCGCGATATCACGATACTTTTTCTCTTTTGGCCACGACAATGCAACATGTCGCGATATCGTGACACTTTTTCTCTTTTGGCCGCGACAATGCAACATGTCGCGATATCGTGACACTTTTTCTCTTTTGGCGGCCACGACAATGCAACATGTCGCGATATCGCGACACTTTTTTCTCCTTATATTTAGCATATGGGCCACTTCGGTCTTCTTGGAAAACATGCAAAAAATGTGGGTCCCCAATTTTGGGGTACGTTGTGGAGCAACCACAACAAGGAGGTGGGGGAGGGGCTAAGCTAAGAGTCTCATTATTATCCCCAAGCCCCAAAGGTGGCCCTTTGCCATTGATGGCAAAGGGGTAGAGATTTGAGTTAGGGGGAGAGTATTCAGTCAGGAGGAGTAGTTTCTCAGGGGGTTAGAATAGAAAAAGGTAAAGGAAATGGTAAAAGGAAAATGGATTGCCATCAATGACAAAGGGGAAGATTGTTGGAAATATGAGCAAGTTTTGTTGTCATTGATGTCGAGAAGACGATGAATAATTTTTATTGTCCTCCATGTATTCATGTCTGAGTTTTGTTTTCAAGGATGATGTACGAGTTTCGTGAATGTCCTCCAATGGTTTTTCCAAAAAGGCAAAGAAGAACGTTTAAATGAAAAATAATATTATAATATTTCAGGATACAGGTTGGGTTTAAGAAAAATAAGGGCCAAGGAGTTATCACATTTTAAATCTCCTAAAAACCCATGTGGTAGATTTTAAATACTAATGTTTAAATTATTTAATTTTAAATATTTTAACCCTAAGGTTAAAATTTAAAATTAAATAATAATAATTTAAGGTGCTAAAGTTTAAAATATAAAATTCAAAATTAATTTCAAATTCCAAATATCCGTCGACATGGTGAAGCGCATTGCATACAATATAAATAGGGTAAAGTTTTTGTTTCAAAAGTCATCCATGTGATTAATGCCCAAGTGATCTAAGGAAATTGAGCGTCGAAGAGGAAGTAATTTTGCATGTGTTTTAAAATGTGATTGGGCAGAGATAAAGGACAAGGTGAAGTGGAGCACAAAAATAAACCCGATGCGCCAGGTAGTGTAGGTAGCAGCCAAGGGCTGCGTTAAGGCGTTGGTGGAACGCGAGATCGTGGGTTCAATCCTCACGGTTGTCTTTTGTTGAAGGGAAAGCATTTTATTTTGCGCTAAACAAAAGGGCAAATTTGATAAGCGATAGGGCATGCTTTGGTTTTCGATGAGGGCACGTAGCCCAAGTCGTTGACGTGCTAGGAACTAAGGCACTTGGAGACTCAAGGTGGGGTGTTCGAATCTCGTCGAATGTAATTTTTTTGAGGTGGCATTAAAAAAAGGTATGTGCTTATGGTTTAATTTTTAAAGGTTTTAAATGTGCAAAAATTGTATTGCATGAAGTTTACAAAGGAGGTTTGAAAGTTTGTTAAGAGGGAGATATAAATTTTATAAAATTAAAATATTATATTTTGATTTTGATGGTTAGAATTTAGTAGGAGTGATAAGGTATTCAAAGGACATTATATTTTATTTTAAAATAAAGTTTTATTGTGTTAATTATTTGAGAGGAGTAATAAGGTGCATAAGGAAAATTAATTGTGGAAGTGAGTTATTTAATTTTTGCTAATCATTTTTGAAGTGTAAATATTATAAGGTGTAATTGAGATTTAATGTTTTGTATGGTAAAATATTTTGAGAGAATATTTGAATGAAAATATTGAGAAGGTTTTTGCTATATAAATTTTGATATTGGCAAAGAGGTTGATTGTGATTGAGACAGGTTTTGAGGTCAAATATTCTTCAAAACAAAAGGTATGGGCATATCATATTTGTGTTGGAAATTTTGAGTAGTTTTGTTGTCATTGATGTCAAAAGAATATTGGTTTAATGTCGTCGTCATTAAGGACATCAAGTGGTTTTTCCAAAAGCAAGAAGGTCTTGGAAAGGAATAGGATATAATATTTATTTTTAATATTATATGCCTAAAAAGGGCCCAAAGGATGAAAACCCGAGAAAGGAGAAGCAAGTTTAAATTAAATAATAATATTTTATTATTATAATATTTTGGGCCAAATAACAAGGTGAAGAAAAATGAAGTCCAAATTGAAAAGACCCATGAGCAATTTTCAAAGGTTTAATTTAAATTAAAATATTTTAATCTTTGATTAAAATTTTAATTTAAATTAATAAAGGAGGCAAAGGTTTTTAAATTTAATATTTAAAAATTAAATTCGAATTTTTAAATTCGAAAAAGGGCCGACGTGAGAAATCAAAAGATGAATGTGTATTTATATAGGAAATGATTTCCATTTCCTAAGGTCTTAATCACACCTTCGAATGCAAAAAGAGAATATCGAGCATTGTGTCTAAGAAGAAGATAATTTGAATTTCAAAAGAGCTTGGAGGGAAACGAAACAACAAAGGTTGCATAGTGGTTTGACATCCCACCGATGATGGTAGCACAGATGATAGTTGGGAGAGTGTTAAGGTTTGCATGGAGGAGATCATGGTTCGATCCACATGATCGACATTTTGGAGGAAGAGCCCTTCATTTAATTTGTTTGGCATTTTTATGAGGTAGGTTTTGTGGGACAACGTGTGCATTGTGTTTCATGTGGGCACGCAGCCCACTTGGTGGCCTAGCTTGGAGCTAGGGTGTTGGGAGTGCAAAGGTCACATGGTCGAATCCATCAAAGATATTTTTTATGGGCAGAACAAACAAAAGGTATGCCATTCAATTTTATTTTCCAAGGTGTTGAAAATTAAGTGCTTTGAGATTATCATGAATGCTAAGTGCTTAGGGGAGTTATAAGGTAAAGAAAAATTAAAATATTTTATTTTTATTTTTGGTGATTGAAATTTATAAGGTGTGGAGATTATAAGGTGTATAAGGGTTTTGCTATGCATGTTTTTTTTAATGAAATTATTGAGTTAAATATTGTGAGTTTGGAGATTATAAGGTGTGCAAGGAAAATTGTTAAGTGTTGTGTTATGGTGAAATTATTGAGTTAAATATTGTGAGTTTGGAGATTATAAGGTGTACAAAAGGATTTGTTATTTTGTATGAAAAATAATATTTGAGAAAATTATTTTGTGGAGATCTTGAGAGAGGTTGTGGTAACCTAACCCTAGTGTTGGTAAAGAAAATTTGATTGTGGTTAAGACAGGTTTTGAAGACATATCTCCATAAAAATAAAAGGTATGGGTACATCTTCCTTGTGAGTAAAATATTGTTGGATTGGATGTTGTGAATGCTAAGTTGGAGTGAAAAGGATTGTTTGATAAGCATTGTTGAGTTTGGTATTGAGATATCCAATATTGATTGATGAAGGTTTTTCTAGAATAAAGGTTGATGATAGAAACCTTGTTTGATAAGCATTGTTGGAAATATTGAGTGAGCCTTCATGTGCATGATTAGGGTTTGTGAAAGATCATGAGTATCATTTTATTTTGAGTTTTATTAGTTTTATAAGCATTGTTGAAAAACTTTCATTGAGTGATTGGTTGAGAGGAGTTGATTGAGCTTAGTTGATTGGAAGTGTTGAAGTGATAGTTCAAGTTATGTGAAACAAATTATTCTTTATTTCTAGATTGAGTTGAAGGAAATATTGAAAGTGATTAAGCATTGTTGTGAGTGTGAAACATATTGAGTCTCTAACAATTATCTATATGTTTATGGTAAAAAGAGAGATTGAAAGTGATTGAGCATTGTTGTGAGTGTGAAGCATATTGAGTCTCTAACAATTCTCTATATGTTTCTATGAGATTAAACAAGATTCTATGTGAAACTTGTTGGTGTGATTGAAGAGGTTTTGTGATAGATTGAGTTGAGTAAATTTTTGTAGAAGCTTACAAATTTAAAGACCAAGTTCTAGTGAGGACTTGTTGAGCAATTTGAGGTAAGTCTTGGTGAAGACTTGTTGAGCAGATTGGACAAGTTCTAGTGAGGACTTGTTGAGCAGATTTGAGGTAAGTCTTGGTGAAGACTTGAGAAAAAGTTCTAGAGAGGACTTGTGGATAGATTTGAGGTAAGTCTTTGAGAAGACTTGTGAGCAGAGTTGATTGATTGATTTTTTCAAACCTTGAGTTAAGGTTTGGGGCAGATCTAGCAGAGTTGATTTGTGATTGAGTCAAGCTTTGTGTTAAGGCTTGAGGATAGATTTGAGGATAGATTTTGGTGCATATTTGAGGACAGGTTTGTGCCAGATCAGAGATAGATATTGAGCAGATTTGTGCTAGATCGAAGGACTATGTTTAGTGCAGATCAGAGATAGATATTGAGCAGATTTGTGCTAGACCAAAGGACTATGTTTAGTGCAGATTTGAGATAGAGCTGAGAGCAAGCTTTGGAGGTGATAGAGTATAGAGGATAATAGTCTCTAGTGGATAGAGGTCCATTAGCTAGGGTAGTGAAGATAAGTCTTCTGAGTGAGGATAGGAGTCTTCAATGGATAGAGATCCATAAGCCAATGTAGTGGAGGCAATAGTTCTTCTAGAAGATCACCAGCTAGAGCAGAGGAGAAGGAGTTCTCCTATGGATAGAGATCCATAAACTTGATTAGGGGATTGGTGTCTCCTTTGGATAGAGGTCCATAAACATTGTAATAGGGAAAGGATTCCCAAGATATTTGTTGAGAAAATTTTAGTGAAATATTTTCTCCATGGAGTAGCCCACATTGGGTGAACCATATTAAATTGGTGTCTCTATTATGTGTGGTGATTTATGCATTGCTTTGATTACTATTATTGATATTTCCATTGATATATTGCATAATATTATTTGGGAAAGAAAAGTAAAAAGTGGTCTTATACTATTCACCCCCTCTCAATATAAGCTTGTGTTCTTCAATTGGTATCAGAGCGGGTTCCTTCGAAAGAGTTTAACAACTTGAAGGAAAAGCTTACAAGAACACAGATGGATTCTCAGAATGGATCTTCAAGAAATTCAACACCATTGTTTGATGGGAACAATTATATACTATGGAGCACAAGGATGAAGTTTCATCTAATGGCACTTGGAAATGAAATATGGGAAGCAATTGAAAATGGATACACACCACCAACAACTCCACCTACAGATAAATATGGTAAGCTTCTACATCATTACAATTCAAAAGCAATGAATGCAATTCAAAAGGGCTTGCATGAAATAGAGTTTATAAAGATTATGCATTGCAAATCAGCAAAGGAAATTTGGGATAAGTTGCAAGGCATATATGAAGGAGATAAAAAGGTCAAAAGGGTAAAGTTGCAAAATTTCAAGAGAGCATTTGAAGACCTAAAAATGAAGGATGAGGAAAACATTGTGGCATATCTACTTCATGTGGATGAGGTTGTTAACTCCATGCAAGGACTTGGGCTTGAAGTTACAGAACCTGATGTGTGTGATAAGATTCTAAGGTCACTTCCAAAAAGGTTTAGTGAAAATATTTCAGCTATAGAAGAGTCAAAAGATATTGATATTTTGACAAGGGATGAATTACATGGCATTCTCATAACATTTGAGATAAGAATAAAAGAGGAACCTATTCCCCAGAAGGAAGCAACATTCAAAGTTACTAAGAAGACAAAGGGTAAGAAGTCAGATTCAAGCAATGAGTCATCCAGTGATGAAGAAGCAAACTATGGCAGAAGGAACAAGGACTCAAGAAAATATAAAGGTACAAAATCAGTTAGATGTTTCAATTATGGAAAATATGGTCACTATGCATCTGATTGTCCAGAGGTTGGAAATAACAATGATGAAGAAAAATAGGATCATAAGAACAGGGAAACAGGAAAACATAAGTACCAAAAGAAAAGTAGGGATGGACAAGGCAAGCAAGGAAAGAAGTTTTTCCAAAGGCATAAGAAGAGTTTCTATGCAGACAAGGCAAGTAAGAGCTCAAGTGATAGTGATGAAAGTTCCTCAGATAATGATAAATATGAAGTACTATTTCTAGAAAAAGAAAAAGATGTTGTTAGAAAAAGGGCACCAATGATTCTCAAGTGTTTTAGATGTGGTAACTTTGGTCATCTTGAAGATAGTTGTACAAGGAATGGATTCAGTTTTAGTGATGATGAATATGAAGATACACTTGAAGGACCAGAAGAGAATCTACTCTTGGCATTAGAAGAAGAAGGAGGTGATCCTATAGAAGATAAGTCAGAAAGGAATGAAGATGATCCCAAAGGCAAACAAATAGAGGAAGAATCAGAGAAAGGAGAAGTTGATCTTGAGGGTGAGCTTATTCATGCCCTTGATGCATTAAGGGAGGTAAGAAAGCAAAACTCAAAACTCAAGCTTAAATTTCAAGAATGTGATGAAGAGAAAGGAAAGCTTATAGAGGATCTAACTAACTCAATAGCTAAGACAAGGAGATTCAAAGAGAAGTTAGAAGCAAAGGTTTTAGAATGTGAAAGGTTAGAGCATGAGGTAGCTTCACTAAGGAAGGAAGTAAAAGAGTCTAAGGACAAGTTACACAGGTTTGGGAGAAGCTCAAAAATCGTAGATAAGATGATCAAGGTACAAATACGATCATCAAACAAAATAGGTCTTGGTTTTGAACAGGTACAAAAGAAACAAGGAGAGGAGTCAATATCAAGCTTCGAAGAAGAAGAAGCTTCAGAAGAAGAGAGTGTAAGAGAAAGTGAGACTTCTGAGGATGAGTTGGACAATAGAAAGTTCAACAAGGAAAGGAACAATGCACAAATGAGGAACAGATGGAACAGGAACCAACATAGGGTAAAAGAAACTAGGAGACCAATGGGGTCAAGGCAAGGTAGTTTCAATGGATGATGCTTCTCATGTCATAGGTTTGGGCACAAGGCTACACAGTGTAGGACACATGAAAGACAGGAATATGGAAGTTTCAGAAATAGGCAGCTTTTTCAAGGGTATTGCTACTCTTGTAATCAGTTTGGTCACAAGGCAGTAAATTGTAGGGTTCATGATAGGAATGGATATGGCTTCACCAGGAGAAACCCCAAGATATTTGCACCTTTAAGGAATAACAACATTAAGTGTTATAAGTGCAATAATGATGGGCATACAACAAAGTGGTGTAGAGCAAAAATTCCAGAGACAAGCAGGAACAGGAATAGTCAGAGGAATCAGAAGAATCAGTTGAGGAAGAAAGTGGACAAAGGTAAAGATCAGTGTATGCTGGGAGTAGAAATACTCCCACCCCAGAATTAATCACCTCAAGAGGAGGTGGGGGAGGGGCTAAGCTAAGAGTCTCATTCTTAGCCCCGAGCCCCAAAGGTGACCCTTTGCCATTGATGACAAAGGGGGAGAGATTTGAGTTAGGGGGAGAGCATTCAATCAGGGGAGCAGTTTCTCAAGGAAAGCAACTTTTGAAAAAGAAAAAGGAATGGTAAAAATAAAGGGGTTGCCATCAATGACAAAGGGGGAGATTGTTGGAAATTTTGAGTAGTTTTGTTGTCATTGATGTCAAAAGAATATTGGTTTAATGTCATCATCATTAAGGACATCAAGTGGTTTTTCCAAAAGCAAGAAGGTCTTGGAAAGGAATAGGATATAATATTTATTTTTAATATTATATGCCTAAAAAGGGCCCAAAGGATGAAAACCCGAGAAAGGAGAAGCAAGTTTAAATTAAATAATAATATTTTATTATTATAATATTTTGGGCCAAATAACAAGGTGAAGAAAAATGAAGTCCAAATTGAAAAGACCCATGAGCAATTTTCAAAGGTTTAATTTAAATTAAAATATTTTAATCTTTGATTAAAATTTTAATTTAAATTAATAAAGGAGGCAAAGGTTTTTAAATTTAATATTTAAAAATTAAATTCAAATTTTTAAATTCAAAAAAGGGCCGACATGAGAAATCAAAAGAGGAATGTGTATTTATATAGGAAATGATTTCCATTTCCTAAGTTCTTCATCACACCTTCGAATGCGAAAAGAGAATATCGAGCATTGTGTCTAAGAAGAAGATAATTTGAATTTCAAAGTGCTTGGAGGGAAACGAAACAACAAAGGCTGCATAGTGGTTTGGCATCCCACCAATGGTGGTAGCGTAGATGAAAGTTGGGAGAGTGTTAAGGTTTGCATGGAGGAGATCATGGTTCGATCCACATGATCAACATTTTGGAGGAAGAGCCCTTCATTTAATTTGTTTGGCATTTTTGTGAGGTATTTTGTGGGACAACGTGCGCATTGTGTTTCATGTGGGCACGCAACCCACTTGGTGGCCTAGCTTGGAGCTAGGGTGTTGGGAGTGCAAAGGTCACGTGGTCGAATCCATCAAAGTTTTTTTTGTGGGTAGAACAAATAAAAGGTATGCCATTCAATTTTATTTGGTGTTGAAAATTAAATGCTTTGAGATTATCATGAATGTTAAGTGCTTAGGGGAGTTATAAGGTAAAGAAAAATTAAAATATTTTATTTTGATTTTTGGTGATTGAAATTTATAAGGTGTGGATATTATAAGGTGTATAAGGGAGTTTTCTATGCATGTTGTTTTAATGAAATTATTGAGTTGAATATTGTGAGTTTGGAGATTATAAGGTGTGCATGGAAAATTGTTAAGTGTTGTGTTATGGTGAAATTATTGAGTTGAATATTGTGAGTTTGGAGATTATAAGGTGTACAAAAGGATTTGTTATTTTGTATGAAAAATAATCTTTGAGAAAATTATTTTGTGGAGATCTTGAGAGAGGTTGTGGTAACCTAACCCTAGTGTTGGTAAAGAAAATTTGATTGTGGTTAAGACAGGTTTTGAAGACATATCTCCATAAAAATAAAAGGTATGGGTACATCTTCCTTGTGAGTAAAATATTGTTGGATTGGATGTTGTGAATGCTAAGTTGGAGTGAAAAGGATTGTTTGATAAGCATTGTTGAGTTTGGTATTGAGATATCCAATATTGATTGATGAAGGTTTTTCTAGAATAAAGGTTGATGATAGAAACCTTGTTTGATAAGCATTGTTGGAAATATTGAGTGAGCCTTCATGTGCATGATTAGGGTTTGTGAAAGATCATGAGTATCATTGTTATGTGAAGTTTTTTTTATAAGCATTGTTGAAAAATCTTTCATTGAGTGATTGGTTGAGAGGAGTTGATTGAGCTTAGTTGATTGGAAGTGTTGAAGTGATAGTTCAAGTTCTATGAAACAAATTGTTCTTTATTTCTGGATTGAGTTGAAGGAAATATTGAAAGTGATTAAGCATTGTTGTGAGTGTGAAGCATATTGAGTCTCTAACAATTATCTATATGTTTCTAGTGTAAAAAGAAATATTGAAAGTGATTGAGCATTGTTGTGAGTGTGAAGCATATTGAGTCTCTAACAATTCTCTATATGTTTCTATGAGATTAAAAAATTTATTTTGTGAAATCTTTTGGTTTGAAGACTTTGAGAGATTAAGTTCTAGTGAGGACTTGTTGAGCAGAGTTGAGGTAAGTCTTGGTGAAGACTTGTTGAGCAGATTGGACAAGTTCTAGTGAGGACTTGTTGAGCAGATTTGAGGTAAGTCTTGGTGAAGACTTGTTGAGCAGATTGGACAAGTTCTAGTGAGGACTTGTTGGAAATTTGAGGTAATCTTTGATAAAGTTCTAGAGAGGACTTGTGGATAGATTTGAGGTAAGTATTTGAGAAGACTTGTGAGCAGAGTTGATTGATTGATTTATTCAAACCTTGAGTTAAGGTTTGGGGTAGATCTAGAAGAGTTGATTTGTGATTGAGTCAAGCTTTGTGTTAAGTCTTGAGGATAGATTTGAGGATAGAGTTTAGTGCATATTTGAGGATAGGTTTGTGCCAAACCAGAGATAGATATTGAGAAGATTTGTGCTAGACCGAAGGACTATGTTTAGTGCAGATCAGAGATAGATATTGAGCAAATTTGTGCTAGATCAAAGGACTATGTTTAGTGTAGATTTGAGACAGAGCTGAGAGTAAGCTTTGGAGGTGATAGAGTATAGAGGACAATAGTCTCTAGTGGATAGAGGTCCATTAGCTAGGGTAGTGAAGATAGGTCTTCTGAGTGAGGATAGGAGTCTTCAATGGATAGAGATCCATAAGCTAGTGTAGTGGAGGTAATAGTTCTTCTAGAAGATCACCAACTAGAGTAGAGGAAGGAGTTCTCCTATGGATAGAGATCCATGAACTTGATTAGGGGATTGGTGTCTCCTTTGGATAGAGGTCCATAAACATTGTAATAGGGAAAGGATTCCCAAGAGATTTGTTGAGAAAATTTTAGTGAAATATTTTCTCCGTGGAGTAGCCCACATTGGGTGAACCACGTTAAATTGGTGTCTCTATTGTGTGTGGTGATTTGTGCATTGCTTTGATTACTGTTGTTGATATTGCCATTGATATATTGCATAATATTGTTTGGGAAAGAAAAGTAAAAAGTGGTCTTATATTGTTCACCCCCTCTCAGTATAAGCTTGTGTTCTTCACCTTGTGAGTGAAATATTGTTGAATTTTATGAAGTGCAAGTTGGAGTGAAAAGGTTTTGTTTGATAAGCATTGTTGGAAATGATTGAGTGAGTTTTCACATGCATTATTGGTGAATGTTTATGAGGATAATTGAGTGTGAAATTGAGAACTATCTTGAACTAGGGTTTGTGCAAGATCATGAGTATCATTGTTATGTGAGATTGTTTAATAAGCATTGTTGGAAATATTTGAGTAAGCTTTCATGTGCTTGACTAGGATTTGTGAAAGATCATGAGTATCATTATTATGTGAATTTGGAATCATATTGAGTCAAGGTTGAGTTCCATAGTGAGAGTTGTTGGAAGCATTGTGAAACACTTGGTTAGGGCTTGTAAGCAAGTTGTGTTTCATTGAGTGAATGGTTGAGTGAAATTGGATGAGCATTATTGATTGAGAGTGTTGGAGTGATAGTTCAAGTTCTGTAAAATAAATTATTCTCTATTCTAAATTGATTTGAAAAAGAGTTTGAAATTGTTAGAGTGATTTGTGAGTGTAAAACATATTGAGTCTCTTACCATTCTCTATATGTTTATGTGGTTAAACAAAATTCTGAGTGAAATTTGTGTGTGTTGTTGAAGAGGTTTTTTGAAAGAGATTAAGTTGAGTTTTGTGAGTGTTTTGAGAGTGTGAAATATATTGAGTCTCTGACCATTCTCTATGTGTTTTTGATGCTAAAAAATATTCTGATTAAAACTTGTTTGAGTTATTGAGGACATTTTATGAAAGAGATTGAGTTGATTTTTGTATGCAAGTTTTGCAATTGATTTGAATAAGCTTTTGTGAAAGCTTATGATCTGATTTGAGTAATCCTTAGAGTGGACTTAAGGACAGAGTTGAGGAAGCTTTTGTGAAAGCTTGAGGATAGATTTGTGTGAGCGTTTGTGGAAGCTTAAAATCAGATTTAAGGTAAGTCTTGGTGAAGACTTTTTGAGCATATTGGACAAGTTCTAGTGAGGACTTGTTGAGTAGATTTGAGATAAGTCTTGATGAAGACTTGTTGAGCAGATTGGACAAGTTATAGTGAGGACTTGTTGAGAATATTGGACAAGTCTTGGTTGAAGACTTGTTGAGAATATTGAGCAAGTTCTTGAGAGAACTTGTGGATAGATTTGAGGTAAGTCTTTGAGAAGACTTGAGAGCAGAGTTGATTGATTGATTTGTTCAAACTTTGTGTTAAGGCTTGGGGTAGATCTAAGAGAGTTGATTTATGATTAGATAAATATTTATGTTAAGGATTGAGGACTGATTTGAGGACAGATTTTGGTGCATAGATTGAGTAGATTTGTGTTAGACCGAAGGACTGTGTTTAGTGCAGATTTGAGATAGATATTGAGTAGATTTGTGCTAGACCGAAGGACTGTGTTTAGTGCAAATTTGAGATAGAGATTGAGCAGATTTGTAATAGATCGAAGGACTGTGTTTAGTACAGATTTGAGATTGATCTTGAGAAAATTTGTGGTATAACAAAGGACTATGTTTAGTGAATATTTGAGATAGATATTGAGCAAATTTGTGCTAGACCAAAGGACTATGTTTAGTATAGATTTGAGACAGAGCTAAGAACAATATTTGGAGGTGATAGAGGAGAGGACAATAGTCTCCAGTGGATAGATTTCCATAAGCTAGGGCATTGATGATAAGTCTTCTAAGTGAGGACATAGTTCTTCAGTGGAAAGAGATCCACAAGCTAGTGTAGTGTAGGCAGTGGTCTTCTAGAGGATCACCAACCAGAGCAGAGGAGAAGGAGTTCTCCTATGGATAGAGATCCATGAACCAAATGATGGCATTGGTGTCTCCTGTGGATAGAGATCCATGAACTTGATTAGGGGATTAGTGTCTCCTTTGGACAGAGGTCCATAAACATTGTAATAGGGAAGGATTACTAAGAGATTTTTTGAGAAAATTTTAGTGAAATGTTTTCTCCGTGGAGTAGCCCACATTGGGTGAACCACGTTAATTGATTTCTCTATTGTGTATGGTGATTTTTGCATCACTTTTATTACTGTTGTTGATATTGCCATTGATATATTGCATAATATTGTTTAGGAAAGAAAAGTAAAAAATGGTCTTATACTATTCACCCCCTCTCAGTATAATCTTGTGTTCTTCAATTGGTATCAGAGCGGGTTCCTTTGGAAGAGTTTAATAGCTTGAAAGAAAATATCATAAGAACACAAATGGATTCTCTAAGCTGCAATAACAACAAAGTAAAATTTTTCCATCTATAAGTTGAATTAAAAACTTCAAAAAAAAAGTAAAACTACTTAATTAATTAAAATAAATTAAATCAAAAATATTAATCATTACATAATTAAATTTTACATATCCAAGTTGCTTGCTTGCATCCTTTCTTCCTTTCCCTTCTTTCTTCCTTTTTATTTCTCTCTTATCTTCATTTTTCCTTTTTCTTCCCTTTTCAATGAAATCGCGCCTGGTTTTCAAGGAGCACGATTTTGCCGAAGCAAAGTCGCACCTCGCAAGCATGATTTTACAAAATTGTGCCTGGTTATTTTCACCAGGTGCAATTTCATCACTACTACCCAGGGCAACCACAAGATCATGCATGGGTCGTACGTGGCAAAACCATCGGTTTTGATGGAAAACTGTCCAAAAATTGCAAAAAAAATTGAAATTTTCAAATTGCAAGAGTGGTTTGCGACCCTACCTATGCTCGCTCAGCTTCTGTGTTGGCTTCACCCCTCACGATCATTGAATAATGTATCGGTAGTTCCATCTCCCTTGTTTCTCTAGAGCTCCTTTTTTGCTTTCTCATGTGGTTAAAATGAATTAGGGTTTTGCCCCCTTTTCACTTTTAACCATGTTTTCATGTACTTTTTCTTTTTTTTCTTTTTTAGCTTCTTCTTCTTCTTAGTCTACATTTTTGAGTTTTTATGAGGAACATTTTGCTCCTAAAAATTGATGGGGCACCCTGGTATTAGAGGTATTAATATCCCTAATACCTCGATTTACGTTTAAAATATGAAAGTGTTTGGAATAACACTAATTTTGCACCATCCCTTTCTTCTAAACCAACCACCTTGTTTCTACTTGTTGTCTTTCATTTATGAGTGTTTACATGTTTTCTTTGACACATTTACTAGGCCATAAATGCATCAAAGAGGGGTAAAATTGTAACACAGAAAATCGACCCACTTTAGTGGGCAATCTTCCTTGAGCCCTCTAGGGGACCACTTAGACTTGCCTAGGGCAAGGGTAAGGCTCCTTCCTCTATTTTTTGCCTTGTTTCCCTCTTTATGCGAAATCACGCTCGGTCCTTAATGGGATGTGACTTTGCATTACAAAATTGTGGTCAGTCCTAATGAGGCACGATTCACCTTTTTAGAGTTTGACACATTGAAACCCTAATTTTTTAGGTTTGGCATGTTTTGCATCGGTCCTCCTTGGTTTTCCCACTCTTTTTGCCTTTAAATATACTATATAAGGAGGGTTTGAATTCACTTTTTCACACACGCTCACATAATCGGTATTCTAAGGATTTATGATTTATTGCTCACTAAAATTTGATTTCTTGTAAATTTTTTTACTCGGTCTGCATCCTTCTTCTTCTTCTTTCACAAGCAACTTAGAAGTGTGAAGTTTGGTTGATTGTTTGATGCATTGGATTGTTGTTATTCACTCTTGGTGGATTTTTGTTGAAGCCCTAAGGAGAGATCGACTACCTGGAAGATCTCAAACCTTTCTACTTGCTTCCTCGCTCTCTACCAGGTGAAAATATATTGTTGCATGTTTTATTTCATTCATTGCATCATAGTTTTGTTATTTCACTTTGATTTGAGATATTTTGTCTCACTTCTATGAAATCATGCCTGGTATTCTGCAGGGTGTGATTTCACCTTGCATTATTGTGGTCACTTGTTATGGGGCATGATTTCACCTAAGACAAATATGGTGGCAATATGTTGTTCCATTTTTTATCATTGCATTCTAGACTGCATTTAGAGCATAGTGGTGTATTCTGTTTCTATGATTTCATCATTATTTTTTGCTATATTGTATTATGTTTATTTTCCTCCAAAGGTCAATTTCCACTTTTAGTTATCAAAGTTTAGTTAAAAGGACCTAGGGGGCTTGACTATTGCACCTCTAATTATTTTTATACAACGGCCTAAGTAAGCCCCCTAATGCTAATCACATTTTTTAAGTGTTTGTCAAGTTATCTTGTAGGAACAGGAATTACTGATAGCATTGGATCAAAGGGATAAAAGCAAGAATAAATCATCAGATAAGATAAGTGTTATAATTATACTTTAGTCTATTTATTGAATGATTTATATTTCTATTGTAAACCCTATATATGATTTTATTAAAATACATCTAATTAATTTCTAGGCATTTGAAAGATAAACAACATATAGTGTGCATTTAGGGATAATTTTGTTTGTGCATTATTTCTTGAGCCCTTGCTTAAAGGTTGTCTATTTAGAACCCTAGGTTAGAAATCATTCAAAGGAAATAATCATTCTAGGGTTAGCTCTTGTGTTCTTACAATTTTGTATTTTTGCATTGTCCTTTATCTTTTATAGCAATATCTAGAAATGTCAAATCTAGGTGGTTGTCTCAAATCTCATACATCAAATATTCTTGAAAATCAGAGGACTTGGAGAGAATCCTTAAATCATTCCTGGTGAAACCTTCCCCATTAGCACTAAGTGTAGAGAACAACATACTCTTGTGGTTCACCCCAAAGGCTTCTCTCTTACAGATCAGCCTTTTGGGAATTGTACACGGTAGGGCAGTTTCTCCCTCTACAGTTAGACATGCTCTAGGTCTACTATTTATCATAATGACACTATTAGAACTAGAGGTCCTCCAGCTTGACCCCATCATTAAGAAAATTCTTACTACCCATGGATTCACTCCCTTCCTTCAAAAATACAGTGGTTGTGACTCCGACCTTTCATCTAAGGTGGTCGATTAATGGGATGATGACAAATTCATGATCCACAGCCTTAGATTCACCATCATATTTACATGCTTGATGAGGTGATTGGTCTACCTGATGATGGATACATAGTGCAACATGAGAAAAACTTATTGGCTGATGAAGTGGGCTACTTTAGAGGTAAAGAGAAAAATTTTGGAAGGGAAAAAGGGAGAATTATCAAGAAATACCTTCCCAAGCCTTAGGACAAAGTCATGCTTCCCATTCTCTAATAATTTACAATTGATAATACCAACTCCACTCTTAGGAGCTTCCACATAGCCTTCTTGAATCACCTTTGAGATATTAAAGCCATCAACATCCTAAACTATCTATTCATATCCATGGAGTAGTTGGTTCTCAATATCCAAAAGGTACCTCCACACACCCTATTCACCAAGACCTACACCTTATTCTCTATAGGCATACCCTACAAAAAGAAACCTAGAAATCAATCATTTCCAAAATTGGTTGCCCTCTTGCACACCCCAAGTACTTGATGCCAACCAAGGGAGCCCCATCCTGAGACCATGGACGATGATATTGCTCTGAAGAATGCCTTGGAAGATACACCTAAAATAGGCTAAAGTTGGACTTTGGTCCCAACTCTAGAGATACCCATTCCTCTGTGAATATGGAGGCTTGGTGTATCTTCTTGCGTAGAAAATCCCAAATTGGGAAGTGAAAGTCTCCAATTATCATCAAACATGAGCACCAAAATTTTGAATATTTGCCTATGTCATTAAAGAAACCAAAGACCGAAGTCATCTCGATCCACTTGTCCTCGAAGAAGGGAGCTAACCCTAGAGTGGACCTTCCAATAACATCTATTAGAGGTCGGATTATCCTTCCCTCACCAACAAATACCATGTCAAGGACCTAGAGGGGGTGTTTAATGCTATGTCTAAAGCCTCCAAAATGATTTGTTATCTACTCCAAAAAGCTTTGATTATTGTGTAAGATCTCAAGGACCAAAACAAGGAGCACCTACAAGTGATCCCAGATAATTAGGAGGCCCTCATGGATACTATTCAACTATATTCATCTGCTTCCAAGGGCATTTTGGATTTCCAAGGCTTGTAGTTGTGTCTTTTGCTTCAATTTGTTGGCTATTGTGTTTTTATTGTTTCTCAGTATGGTTTCTCCTTGAGTTTTCTCTTGTTGTCTAGATTTTATTTTTTGTAGTCTCGTGGAGATTATCTATTTTGGTGTCCTTTGATGTGCAATTTTTGGAATCCCTTTCAAAAACCCCTTCCGTAGATTAATAAAAAAATATATACTAATATATTTAAATTGAAATATATTAGTTCTATATTGAAACTAATATAAATATTATCACTTGAGTTTAGGTGAATGGGTGAGTGGTTGAAATAATTTGTCTAAATTTGTATGAATGTTAATTTTTTTTCCACTTTAGGAATGATTACTTGTAGTGGATATTTGGTTTACATCTATTGTACTTTATTGATGCACTTATAATGTATTTATCTTGATTTTTATTTTGTGTACCAAATATTACTAACATATGAAATATATTAATAGGACATCAATTTATTTTAAAAATGAGTGCATATGTTATATATATATATATATATATATATATATATATAAGCTTTAATTTAAAAAAAAAAAAATTAAGGTGAAAAATAAATCATTGTAAATTCTGTGACAAAACTAATAAATTATATTAAAAACATAAAAAATAGAAGTGATTCAAAATCTAGAATTAATAATTAAAGTAAAAAAATAAGGGAAGACGAAAAGAATAGATAGAAGGTGGATTCCCATAGGCACCCTAATATATCACATTTTATTCACACTTAAATATAGATGGATTCTCAATCAAAGTTATTTATAGTGATACCAAAACCCCAATGAGATGTTAACCTTAAGCTAACATTGACTTGACCTTGAGGTTAACTTTATAATAAAATAACACTTAATTATACCCCTTAGGCAAGGTTATCCATAATATGTGGATTAACCAATACCAATAAGGGTGAAATATAAAAGAGGACCGAGGGCTTACATGAACATACTTGTAGGCTTACATAATCACATGTCTATAGGCTACATTAATAGTGCTCATGAGTAATTCTTCACACTTTTTGGCCTTGGCCTAACAATATCAAATTACACAAATTTCAACACCCTCTCATAATCTAGTTTGAGGTTACCAAGGAGATAACACATTAGAGGTAAAACTTATGCCTAGAATGGATGCTCTAGTGGGCCTCTATTTTACCATTTTTATTATCAGAAAGCTTGTATCTAGCACTCAAGAGTTATGTCTCAATCTTATTCAACCTTGTAATATATTTTTTGATGGAATGTCCTTCCTTTTTATAATACTCACAAGTATTTGAATTCTTGGAAATATTAGATTTTCCCATGGGCTACTGAGCCTTAGATTCCATTTATTTGAAGGTTTTTGTTGAGCTTGTGCATGAGAAATAGTTGCACAATTTATTATTACAACTTCATAATGCATTAGAAGCATGAAAAGTCCTTCAAGAGAGATGGGTTATGGATCCTTCTAGTCATAGTATTCGTATAAAGAACTAATCCAACTATATAAAAGGGAGGAGAAATATTGGAAGTAATAGATTTGACACACTCTTCATTACTTTTTACCTTATCTCCTATCAAATCTATATGAGCTTTTAAAGCTTTGAAGTGAGATAAGTAGTCTTCAATATTACTGAAATCAAAAAATTTGAGATTGAAAAGCTCTATCTCTATCCTATTAACTTCGCTAGCACTTGCTTTTCCATAAAGATATTTCAAAGTAGACCATGTGTGAATAGGACAAATTTTCTCTTTTATGTGAAAAAATACATTTGGTTCCACTAACGTGAAAAAATAAGTCTTTTTCCACTAATGTGAAAAATATGTTACCGTATATTACATTTTTTAGGTACATGTCAATGTACCACCTTAGGTACATTATTATATGAGTTACTTGGGGAAGAAGTAACATATGCACAAGTGTCAGAATGTGCAATGATGTAAAAGGACATGTGTCCTTAAGGTAGTTAGGTAGAGTAAGGCCCAAGTAACTTATATTCTTCTATATAGGGCTCATTGTAATGAAGCATGTATTATATATAGCATGCACTAGTAGAGTGAGCTCCATATATTGTAGCAAGTTCCATTTTCGTGAGATTACATTACTGGTTATTTTATGTGCATTTTTTGAAGTCTCTTATCATACTTTCATGCTTACTAGTCCTCCATTATCATAGTTATATCATTGCTTACTTATTTTATTACTTGTGGCTACATTTCCTTTTAGTTTATAGTCTCAAAAGCTAACATGGTATATGAACATATGGTAGATCCATAGAAAATAGGAAAGCCACAAGATGGCAGCATTTCCTTTTAGTTTATAGCTTCAAAATCTAACATGGTATCAGAGCACATGGTAGATCAATAGAAAATAGGAAAGCCACAAGAAAGGTGCAAAAACTAGGACTTCCTAGGAGGTCACCCATCCCAACACTACTCCAACTGAAAATGCTTAACTATGGAGTTTTTTTATGGGTTGAAAATACTAGGTCACTAGAGATATTTGAGTTTTTTATTCTCATTGTAAGAAGAGCTTAAAAAAAAAAGCCTTGCCCTTACATTGAAAACACATTTTTTTGGATTTTGTTTTTTTTGGTTTTATTTGCAGGTTTCGGGCCACTGTTCATTGCTTCCACGGGATTGGCTTCTTTCTTTGTTCTACCCATACCTATAATAAAGGCCACTGTGCTTACATTTCCCTACTACTTATTGTTGTTCACTATTTTTGAGGGTTTCCATTTCAAAATATGAACCCTTGTTGCACACCATGTTCACAAACTGGACCCACCATTGCTTTGCTCGATGATGCACAACATCCTGCATGGGGATTTCCATTTTCCTACATGAGGTTTTGAACACCAATTGTATCTACGAGTGCTTTCCTTGAAGTACTTGTGCATCATTCCTTCTTCTACCATTCATGCTCGCATGTTTTCAAGCCACATCTATGTCGTCCACCCAAAAACTCTTGGCTATGCATGAAGGTTTCCCATCAATAATATTCTTTCTGTTATTCATGACTGCACACATCCTTTGTCCCAGTTGTTGTTGCATGTGTGAGGGTTTCCAAGCCTGCTACTACCCTCCAACTATTCTGTCTTCCTGCCACCAAGGACCTGACCTAATATCCACTATCCATCGCACCTCCCTTCTTGTACACCTATGCATAGATCCACAAAGCACCTGTAGACTATTTAGCCGATCGTGTTCGTCGATCCAAACCCTACTGATGCACCTGCAATACAGTAATTCAGTCGTTACATTCAAGATCTATACGGTGTTATTAATATAGCACACCAAGGGACAACGCATGGCAAAATGGTATTAAAGGCTATTATAGCGCTCAAAATCATTCACGTGTAGAATCATAAAGGTAATGCATATCATATCAATAACTTGCTTTTATTAAGGTTTAACAAATATATAAGGTTATCGAAGGTAATTTATCAATTATATTTGCTTTCAAATTATTGGAGATATAAGGTGAACATTTCTAAGGTTAAATCATTGCATTAAAGCAATTACAATATTACCTAAATAGAAAGCAAATTGAAGATAGGAAAATATATCATTGCTTGAGATTCAAACCTTACTATATTTTGTAAATAATTAAGTAGGAGATATAAGGGTTTCTACCATTAAAGAATTAATATTAATTTGCAAAATCTTATTTTTTTAAATTCCAAATTAAGGAGACAATCAATACTACACCAAAATCTAGAACATTAAAATTTAGAAAATTAAACCATTAAAAGTTAGAGAATTGACAAGAGCAATTCAAAGCATTTATTAAAAGGTTGGAATTTATTACTATTCTCTAAATTTCTAAATTTCTAATTTGGGAGACATAAGGTATTCAACATCAAAACATAGTCTTGTGAAATTTAGAATTTAATTAATTACTTAACCTAGGGAGTTATAAGGTAGTCAACTTCAAAGGAAATGGCTTATACAAGAATCTTCTTTTTTGAATCCCAATTATTAAAAGGACCTAAATTTACCCCATGGAAAAATAAAATGAGGTTAGTACTTATTGTTGAAAATTTTTGGGATGTAGTAAATGGAGAAAGGAAAATTTCAATAGCAAAAATAGGAATTCAAAAATTCAAAAATGATGATGCTAAAGCCTTGATGTTAATTTTATTTGCCATATCTGATGAAATTCAAGCACACATTAGTGAAGCAGAAACATCAAAAATAGCATGGGAAAAATTGTGTATGATATTTGAAGGAAAGAATAAGGCAACAATTCTACATCTACAATCACTACTGCATACAATAAAAGTTCATGATGGAGAAAATATAGAACAATTTCTTCAAAGGATATCAAAATTAAATTCAAAATTACACAACTTAGGAGAATAGGTTGAAGATCAATTTCTAGTCTCAGTTGTACTTAGAGCACTTCTTGAATATTTCAAAATGTTGGTCACATCACTTCAAGTATCAAACCAAAAGGTGTCATTTGAGGAATTAATAAATATTCTTCAACAATATAAACTTGAAAATCAATTGAGAAGTGAGTCATCCAATAAGGTTCATGCATTAGAAAAATAATTTTGCACTTCATCACAAAAACAAAAACAAAAGAAGTATTGTTATATTTGTGAGAAAGAGGGTCATAATACAAAATCTTGTAAGTATAATGCATTGACAAGGAAAGGTCAAGATAAATAATATCCTAACAAGGAATCTCCTAAAGGGAATCAAAGTGATCAGAATAATCAACTAGGGTATGATGCACAATCAGAATTTGTACACAAAAATCTTATGGTAAATCATATATGTTTGTTATCAAGTATTGAGAAATCCAATGAAGATTTAGAATCTATGACAACAAATGCAAAAGATATAGATTCTAGCTCAGATGATTTGAGTTCAGTTCATGATTGGTTAGAAAAAGCTTATACTATTAGCATTGATGATGATAAATATTCAAATAATGACAGGGATAGTGATGGTCGGAATTGTATTGATATTGATAGGGATCAATCTAATGATTGTATTGGTCATTTTGAAAAATATACTAAAGGAATTGGTTCAAAATTGATGAATCAAATGGGATATAAATATACAGGTTTAGGTAAATATGAACAAGGAATAAAAGAACCAATTATACCAGAAATAAGACCTAAATATGAAGTTCTTGGATATATAGGTTAGACTAGCAGTAATGAACATGGAATTGAATTTGTGATAGGAAATTGTAACATCAAATATATGGTTGGGATTGATAGAATCAATTGCAATAAATGGTAAAATGGTAAAAGGAATTTTGTAACAGAAAATATATGTAGTCATTGTGGTAGATATGGACATAAGATAGAGAGATGTTGGAATCTCCATTGTTGTGAAACTTGTGGAGGATATAATCATTCTAAAAATAGTTTTCTATATAAAGAGAAGGAAAGACAAAAATTGAAAATGGATTGTGGATGGATAAACATAGATGAATGGAATAAGATGAAAGGAATGTTGTATGGTTTCTACAAAAGAAAACCAAGTGTGATGAAAAATCAAAATCCATTGAATGAAAAGAATGATACTAATCTTATCATGAAGAAATATGAAATAAATGATCATGATCCAAGCACAGCTTGGGAGGTAACCTATAGTGAAAGTAGTAAAAGTAGTGGAAGCATTTGTAGTGATGATCCTATAGAGGCAATAGCCTTATGAGTATTCTAGTGGATGACCCAAAGATAATGATTATCTAGAGGTGACCCAGAGGTAGATTTCCAGAGACAATGATCCAGAGGTAGTTATATGGTGGCTATGACCTAGAGGTAGTGACCCAGAGGTGAAACCAATGGTAGTGACCCAAAGGAAGTGACATAGAGAACAAAACCTAGAAGTAACTCAGATACATTGATCTAGGTAGACACATATTACTTATCCAACCATGACAAAGTCAAAGTTGAATATTGAAGATAATACCAGATTGAAAATCCATATTTAAGACTAAAGTCTTCAATACCTAAATAATGTAATACAAGGGGGTGTTAGAGTATATTACATTATTTAGGTATATTTCAATGTAGCACCTTAGGTACATAATTAGATTAGAAGTTACTTGGGGAAGAAGTAACATATACACAAGTGTCATAATGTGCAATGATATAAAAGGGTATGCGTCCTTAAGTTAGGTAGAGCAAGGCCCAAGTAACCTATCTTCTTATATATAGGGCTCATTGTAATGAAGCATATATTATATATAGCATGCACTAGTAAAGTGAGCTCCATATGTTGTAGCAAGTTTCTTTTTGTGAGATTACATTATTGGTTATTTTATGTGCCTTGTTTGAAGTCTCTTATCATACTTGCATGCTTACTAGTCCTCCATTATCATAGTTATATCATTGCTTGCTTATTTCCTTACTTGTGGATGCATTTCCTTTTATTTTATAGCCTCAAAAGCTAACAAAAGAATCTAACAACTTTCTCCTTTCTCTTACCAAGTTCATGATCATTGAGACCTTTTAATTCATTGTTAAATATGAACTTGAGATTATTGCTTCTAATTAGTCTTGTCATTTGAATAGACCAAGTGCTATAATTTTATCCATTGAGACAAGTAACATACCCTAAAGAATATATTTTAGACACAAACCCTAAATATGACAATAACAAGTCCATAAAGTGTTATCATCATTGCATAGAGCTTAAAAAAATATGCATCTAAAAAAAGGGTTCCAAATGTTTTTGTATGTAAAAGATATGGCCTCTGAAATATTTAGTATATTAGCACTTAAATAAAAAAATTTAATTGCCAAACCTTAAAAATTTGTTTACCAAAATAAAAACTACTAATTGACAAGTTAATCTACTTGATTGGCTAAGATCCTTGTGATATATATATATTTCATGGACCAATATGTCATGTGTGCTAGGTTTAACCAAAGTACAAAAGGAATCAATTTGAACATTATGCATGAAATAAACATGCCTTGGAATAAGCAAAATCTTCATCCAAATGGCACATACACAATCCATCAAATGGAAAACAATGTAAATCTTCATCCATATGGCACATACACCATCCATCAAATAGAAGACAATATTCTTAAAAAGAGGTTGCTTGTGAGGATCGAACCACTAACTTGAATGCTACAAGGAAGTTGAATAATCACTACATCATGAAAATGGAGTTGAGAAAAAAGAAGAAAAATAAATATTTTAATGTACCTTTCCAAGAATTTTTGTGGAATTTTTTTTGTTGTGTAGATTCATCCAGTAACCTTATCCAAGTAAATGAGAGGTCAAATGGCCACACCATTTTATATTTTTGGAGCGGAGCTAAGAAAAAAAATTCTTAGCACATACATGCATCATCCAAAAAAAATACCTTACAATAGTTGTGTTCTCGTGACTCAATCCTACAATATTCACTCGACAAAAGGATTTCCTCTACCGTGGTGCTACTCCCTTCTATCCAAAAATAGAGGATTTAATGCAAAAAGATGATCTAAACGTGATGATAATGAGAAAAAACACATTGGAAATTGAACTCATCTCCTCCGATAGCAATCACATGACCCTACCATCATGACATCCATGTCGATACAATCACATCTATTGCACCAAAATATGTGGATGTGTGATGATGAAAATGCATGGCTCGAAACATGCATTCATCATTATCACATGCAAAAAAGAAGTCAAAGCTATTCAAAAAATAATAGTAGTAAATAAAGTAAAAATATGAAGAAAGATGATAAGAATAGATAGAAGGTGGGGTGTTTGTAGGCAACCCAATATATCATATTTTATTCATGTTTATTATATAAATGCATCCTCATTGAGGAGTATTTATAATGATACCAAAATCCCAACGAAATGTTA
The DNA here is from genome assembly GCA_028583015.1 of Wollemia nobilis. NCBI lineage: Eukaryota > Viridiplantae > Streptophyta > Pinopsida > Araucariales > Araucariaceae > Wollemia > Wollemia nobilis. Next base: position 2,637,699 of record JAQPPZ010014470.1, read on the forward strand.
ATATCAAACCGACATAGGCTTGACCTTGATGTTAACTTTATAATAATAATAACTTATAACCTATAAGTAAGGTTATTCATAAAATTGAATTAACCAATACCAATAAACATGAAATATTAAAAATATATTAAATATTACATGAACATACTCATAGTTTTACATAGTTACATACCCATAAACTACATTAATAGTTGTCATACGCACTTATTAAGACTTTTAACCTTTGGTCTAACAAGATCAGACACATATTTTAAAAATAAGACCATTTATAAAATTCATGTGAAATAATATAATTTTAATATTGTTTAAATATAAGCCCCAAGGGTTAGGTGGATTGGTAACTGTTTGGTCAAGCACTTACCAAGAAGATACTTAGGTTCAAACCTTGGGGGCATGTATGTTGTAAAGGTAGTAGTATGATCTGAATCCTTTAAGTGTGTGCCAGACTGACGATGATGGTATGAATCCCAAGTGATCAATGGTCCTCCTCATGCCTGATCAATAGTAACTAGGTGATATAGATTGACGATGATGGTACAAATCCCAAGCGATTGATGGTCCTCCTTATCCCGGATCAACAATAACAAGGTGATATAGGCTTGTTGGGAACAACCCCTATTGTTTGAACCCTGCACTTTGCAGTTACTAAAAATAGTGTGGATGTAACCAAATCCCCTATGTATCCAAAAAAAAATATTGTTTAAATATAACAAATCCCTTTATATTTATTTTTTAATTATTTATTTGTATAATAATTTTTATTTTTTTAATGGGTTATATAGGATTGATTTTTTTTTTTATTTGAGTAGTGTGATAAACCCCTACAATCGGTTGAGCAGTCCTCTCCCAACCATGACTCCTCGTAAGGTTGAGGGCTACACTTATCAATAAGGGATTAAAGGCACAACCCCACACACGTCGTGGTTTGAATCATGGACCTCCTAAAGATCCAAACCTTGAACCATTGTGTAGTCTTCCCAAACAAAAAAATATAAAGTATTATACAAATAAAAATATTAAAAAACACATTTCAATCCTATATAGTCTTTTTTAATTTTTTTCAATAAATTTACACAAGCTTTTACGAGGGGTACTTGTCCACACATAATGAGTGGGATTTGAACCTTGGACCTCTCAAAGAGAGGCCAAAGCCCTTTTATGAGCACCAAAAATGCTCATTTTATATACACGATTAAGGAGAATTATCACTGGTTCAATTAGCATATGAGATGTATTTTATATAACTTATGCATATAATTGATAGAAAATCCGATATTATGCTTGATTGGTGTTTTTAATGGGAAATGTGTATAAATGCAGGTTTTATTACTAATATGGTGTTTTCCAGTCTACATCCACTTGGACCCGACATACTTCTGCTTACAGAGACTAAGGCAAGAGAGTAGGCGCCTTCCTCTTCAAGGAAGGCACCCAATAGAAGTAGGCGCCTTCCTACAGTCGAAAGGCGCCCACAGAAGACGAGTGCCTCCCTACAAACAGAAGGCACCAACAAAATACGAGCGCCTCCCTACAACCGAAAGGTGCCAACGAAATAAGAGTGCCTCCCTACAACCAGAAGGTGCCGACAGAAGATGAGCGCCTCCCTACAATCGGAAGGCACCAATGGAAGACGAGCACCTCCCTGCAACTGAAAGGCACCAACGAAAGAAGAGCGCCTCCCTACAATCGGAAGGCACCAATAGAAGACGAGTGCCTCCCTACAACCGAAATGTGCCAACGGAAGATGAGCGCCTCCCTGCAATCGAAAGGCACTAATGGAAGAAGAGCGCCTCCCTACAATCGAAAGGCGCCTCCATGCCTTCATACTTTGCAAGATTTACCAAGTCAAATTTGACTGGTTGACCAAGGACTATGGAGGAGGTTGCACGTGAAGACAAAGGAGATCTATTTTAATCATGCATTTATTAAATAGAATAAAGTGTTTGTTATTATCAACCGATTGGCCGGTTGACCTTGTAAAGCTCTTAAAGCATATTATTATTTTTAGGATGCATTAGTTTAGGATTTGTTGTTATGTACACCTAAGGATGTTTATAATCTGGTGAATGAACATACTTTAAAATAGAAGAATAAAATATGTGTAGAATCAATTGTAACTAAATCACATCACGTGATTAAAATAGACCGATTTGTTATTGTAATGATATCTGGCTGCGCTTTATATAAAGACGTAGGCCAGATGAATAGGGGAGATCAAAAAATCAATGATTAATTTTACACAACTTATTTTATTTTATTGTTTAATTAATTAAGAGTGCAACTCCTCTTATTCGAGCAAGCTCTACGTAGCTAGCCGGGCGAACTATCTGCGGGAGCTTGGGCCCACTCCCTACAGTAGTCCTCCCCTATTTATTTCTATTCTTTATCTTCTGTAGATTATTTTATTTCTTTAGTTCTTGCTTTATTTAATTTAGGTGTGTGCTTTTATTTTCAGCATTTTATTTCCATAATTGTATTTTATTTATTTAAATTTTCTACACTCAGTTTATTTGGTTTGGCTAGAATCCAATTACACTAACCTCCCCACCAAACTAAATAAGGTACAACCAGATTTGTTCCCCAACACTGCAGGCATATACTGTGCGTGACACTCATAAGTTTACGAACTTATCGGATTGATAATTTATGGAAGAGAAATGAATGTTTTTCGGGACATGAATTTATGCTCACCACCCTTACCACTGCAGTAACCTTACAACACATAATTGTTTTCAATCGGTTATATGGGATTGAAATAGGTTGTATATGTATTACATCATCACCACTTAGTGGTATTACAATGAAGCTTGGATACTATCCATGTATCACTTGACAAGATTTGAACCTTGCCCTTCTATTTAAATATTAAAGAATCTAAATAGTTGAATTAATGCCACTTTTTTTTATGATGGTGTTGAGTGGTGTTTTCACCCAAATGTGAAAGCACACTCTCCGATAGGATCTGAGTCCCAAAATCCTCTGCTTACAAAGAAAGTAATTTCTCCAAGGTTCCTGTTATGTTGATTCTTTAACACCAATGATGTTGTTCAATGTAAATGCTGGGAACACCTTAGGGTTGCAAGTGGATGTTAACAAGGGGCACTGTAGTTTACTTTAATTTGAATTTGCAGTGGACTCAAAGAGAATAAATCTAAGAAATAAATATATTTTGATCCTTAGCTTTGATGGATTTTCAGTTGTTTATTTGAATACAGTAATTAAAATGCAAAATAAAATAAGGGTTTGAAAATAAGAGAAATGCAAATGAAAGTAAAACTAAATTATATCCAGTAGTGCGACCATCTCCGATTGATAAAACCGAAGCTAATGAGGTTTCTCGCATGCAACCTAACCTACTGAACCCCGTAAATTCACACAATCCAGATAAGCTAGGTGCGGGCTTCTGGGGTTTTTAATGTAATTTCAGATTCAGACATTCGCATGAAGCAACCAAGAACACTTGCATTCAACTTCACCTATAAGCCTAGAAATCTGAAAGGGAAAGATAACACATTGAATCATGCATGCAAAAATGACTCCTCCTTTCTCATCAATGAAATGTCAACTCTCTCGTATTTCGCATTAAAATGATGTATCAATTACAATTACAGAATGTTCCAGGTTTTACAAATCCAGAACAAATGAAGGAAATTGCCCAAGTGCAGCCCGGAATGGCATGAAGCCCTTGTCTCTGCAACTTGCAAGCAGCAATTTCCAACCCCTAGTCCAATCTGCGCTTTCGACTTTATACTGTCTGGCACGGCCTTTCAGTTCCCCTGCGTCGCTTCGTTTCACCTCCTAGAATGCTTCTTTTCAAATTCCTGCCCTTTCGATGCTTTTATTCCATGCTTTATGCCGAAACGTTTGAAATCTTCCGTTGCATGTAACGCTTCTGCAACTCTGACACCTGTATGCCACGTGTCACACGTTCTCTGCGCCTTCTGTAACGTCTTTCTACGAAAATCGTGACAAAAATGGCATGCAGCCTGTTCACCTTCTCCGGCCGCAGAAAATCGCGACATGTCGCGATATCGCGACGCTTTTCTATCAGCAACCTTTCTTGCAGTCACTCCCAGCGAAAACGCAACATGTCACGATTTCGCGACATGTCACGAAATCGCGACGCTTTCCCTGTCCGTACGCCTTCGGCTGCTTCTTGTCGCAAAATCGCGACAATTTTTCACTTGGGGTATCCTGTGGCTTTCTGTCACGAAATCGCGACACTTTTCTTTTTCGTACCATTTGCCCCAACCGTCGCAAAATCACGACATTTCTCCTTCTTGCTCCTTCACCGCACGTCGCATTTCGCGACGCTTTTCCCGCACCTTTCCCCTTTCCCACGCCGAAACCCCAAACAATTTCACATTTTCGTGCTTCATGCATCTTTGCTGATTTTGTCACATTTCGTGACCTTCTTTTACTTGTGCCTTTTCACCCGCATTTCGCTACCATTTACTCTTCGTACCTTGCCATTTTCATCCGAAATCGCTACGCTACCTCTCGTACTACTTACGCTTAAAAAATCGCGACCTTTCGCGATTGACGTCTTTCTTGCTCGCACTACCTTCCCTCGCGAAATCGCTACCATTTTTGTTCCGTACACCTTGTGAGAAACGACATGTCGCGATATCGCGACGATTTCTCGTTTCATGCCTTCCCCTCGATTTCGACCTTTTCACTACCTTTTGCTCAATGATTCGATTTTGCCATCTCTATTTTCATCCGATCAACAAACATCTCCGATTTCACGACACCTTTTCATTTTGTCTTTCTCTCTCTCGCTCGGGTCGCGACGGAGCAACATGTCGCGATTTCGTGACACTTTTTCATTCTGGCAGCGATGGAGCGACATGTCGCGATATCGCGACAACTTTTCATTTTTGCCAACGACGGAGCGACATGTCGCGATATCGCGACGTTTTTCTATTTTTCGGCAGCGATGGCGCGACAGGTCACGATTTCGTGACATGTCGCGATTTCGTGACACTTTCCTCACTTGTGCATTTTTTTGCCTCTTTTCCTCATCTTTAGCATCTGGGTCACCGAGATTTTTCTCTGCAAGCCTGCAAAAAAGGTGGGTCCCCAATTTTGGGGTGTGTTGTGGATCAGCCACAACAAATGGCGACTCTGCTGTCAAATGCTCTTGAGCATTTTTAGTAAGAACCCAACCTGAAACGCATATAAACTTGAAAACATGCGTTAGCACACAAGCAATATAAACAAATGCCCAAAGATCAGAAGTACATGAATCATCTGAATCATCAAGTATTAGCTCAGTGTGTGCCATGGATTTCTTTCCCTATCATTTGAAATTGATCAACATTCCATTGTCAGTTTTGCATGAATGCATATGCGAGATTGTGAATGATTTGTGTAACCTAATGAATATGCTAGGAGATTTTGCTTTTATGCAAGGCATAGTCTTTCTTCTAGTATCATGTACAAACATTCAAGATTGCCAAACCCTCTTAAGATCTACTGATGAATTATTTTATTATATCCCAAAGTTGGTTATGAGTCCCTACTATCTTGAACCCATGTGCAAGTGAATGTGAAATCAGAACTTTGGGGAATCAGACTCCCAACCAACCGAGATGAGAGTTTAACCCTATCCTTACTATTCTGATTTAGAATTCATTACCTCACTTTAAGCAAAATAACTAAACCAATTATGGAAGAAATGGTCATGCTAGTCTAACCCTTTGGACAATCAGTGGTCTTGTTTTTTAGACAAGACATGTTGCCATGCATGGGCATATCTTACCCCACAATCCAAAACTTATCTTCATTTCTTTGGACCTTGGGGATGACTACCCATCCTTTGCAGAGGACAAGTAGTACAATCCTTCCAGTCCAATATAAATATGAGATGGGAAAATTTTATTTTTACTTCTTGGATCTTAGGGATGACTACCCATCCTTGCTAGGGACATGTAGTACGATCCCACCAATCCAAACTTTAGATGTAAATGAAAATATTAATTTTGTTGCTTAGACCTTGGGGATGACTACCCATCCTTTGCAGAGGACAAGTAGTACGATCCTTCCAGTCCAAACTTTAGATTTATTATGAAATGAGACATAAGAGCTTTGGGGAATCAGATTCTCAACCTAAGCGAGATGAGAATTTATGCCCTATCCTTACTACTCCATGTGGGTCAAATCAAAGCTTTGGGGAATTGGATCCTCAACCTAAGTTCGATGAGGATTTAACCCTATCCTTACTACTCGATTTTAGGCTTTAAGCTCTATGGAAGTGGTCAAAACCACTGTTTTAAGGATCATGTTGCATAATAGGATAGACATGAAAAACTTCTTTCGCCCAACCTTTTCCTCCAAGTTAGGTTTTGATCATTTTGCTCAAGATCCTTTTTAATGTATAAGACGTGCTTGGTTCTAGATATCTCAAGACTCAGTTTCCAACCTTAGGATTTTTCTTACATTTATGTTATAACACAACCCTAAGAGGATTTGACATACTTTAATGATTTGTACCTAAGATGCATATGCAACTAAGATGAAATGTATGTAAGGTGAGATGGAACATGAATGCATTATCTCTTGACTTGCAAATGAAATGATTTGTCATGCAAAACTGACTCTTTCATGCATCACAAAATCAAACAATATAACTTAAGATGTTTGTGTTACTTGTGGAGCTTTTACAGGACAATTCCAATATTTCATATTCTCCTAACCTTAAGCATAAGTTGACATCCCACTTTTTTTATTTTTTTATATATATTTTTTATCAAAATTAACAAAACATGTCAATTGAAATCAAATCCACCACCAAAATCCTAGCTAGACTAACAATCCTAAACAATAAAAACAAAAACTGAAAATCCCCACCAAAACCGAAAGAATAATATCAAAATCTCACAACCTAAGGGCTAAAATAATGCTTTAAAATCTGCCCATTAACCGGTAGCATGAAATCTCTCCCTTCTAAAGTTTTTAGCCCGAAGGTATTCTTCCCAAGAATCTTCGAAATCTGATATGGGCCTAACCAAAGACAATCAAACTTTTGATGATTCCCTTTTTCCTCATGTCTTTTGTCCCATAGTAATACCAAATCTGAAATTCTCGAATGACTTAACTTTGGCCCTTCTATCAAACCATCTTTTGATAACTTCATGGTGCTTATTCATGTGATTCATGGCTTCTTCTCTCTTTTCATCAAGATGCAACAACTGACTTAACTCGGCTTCAACTTGATCATCTCGTCCCCAAATACTCTTGTATGAAATGCAAGGTCCGCAACTTCAAATTTGCAAGAAATATCGGGTCTTGCCCATAGACCAAATGATAGGGAGTATTCCCTATAGATTCTTTCACTCGGTCCTATCTCGCCCAAAGGGCAAACTTCAATTGGCTATGCCACTCCCGAGGGTTCTTTTCCAAAGAACTTCTTAATGATGTTCAATAAATTTTTATTTGAAGATTCGGCCAAACCATTTCCTTGAGGATAATAATTGGATGCAAATTTTAAGCTCACTTTGTTATCATATGCCCAATCTGCAAATTGCGTAGAAATAAACGCTTTACCATTGTCACTGACAATAGAATCGGGCATTCCAAATCTTGTTATAATTTGGTCCTCAAGGAATTTAATCACAACGTCCGTGGTGGCATGTTTAGTAGGAATCGCTTCTGTCCACCTTGTACAGTAATCTGTAGCTGTCAATATGAATTTATGGGAATCAGAAGAATTTGGGTTAATAACCCCGATAAAATCTAGTCCCCACTGTGCAAATGGTCTCATTTCAACTACAGAGTTGTAACGGCATGGCTGCATTTCTTTCTCTATTGGCAGCCACTTGACAGATATGACAAGATCGTACATGGGCATGTGCATCTTTGAAAATATGGGGCCAGTAGTATCCTGCTCTCAGGATTTGATGTGTTGTAGCATTTGCCGCACCATGACCAGTTCCATGTTTCCCGTGAAATTCCTGCAACACCCTGGCAGCTTCTTCTTTGCTCAAGCACCTCAGGTAGATTCCTTCATGATTCTTCCTGTAAAGAACACCAGATTTCATCAGATAATTGATAGACTTAAGCCTTAAAGCTCTTCTCTCGTGTTGAATTCAGATTAGAAGGACACTTACCATCAATAAAAATTGCACAATATCAACATACCAGTCATCCTTAGCAATGTATTCTGTATTCGAGCATTGGCCTGTTATTTGCGGATTATTTTCTGCGATCGCCTTCGCCAGTCCCTGTCCTCGAACTAGTTTCATAGGTTGGATTTCGAGATCAAATTCCTGGATGGTGGAAATCCATTTCCCTCTTTTCTCACCTAGTTCATTTTGTAAAAACATGGTCTTAACAACAGAGTCAGGCACAATGGCAATAACTCTCTGTGCACAATGTAATGCCTAAATTTTTTCACCGTTTTAAAAAGTGCGTACATTTGCTTATCAAGGATTGAATACCTTAATTGAGCATCTTTTAGGGGGGCACTTAAAAATGCTATGGGTTTTTCGGCACTATCCTCGCCTTTTTGGGTTAAGACACTCGCAAAGGAGTGTTCTGATGCAAAAGCATAAATGTAGAAAGGTTTGGAATAGTCTGGACTTATGAGGACCAGGGCCCTGGAAATGGCATCTTTGATGTTCTGGAAGGCCACTCTACTTTCCTCGTTCCATTTTACATCCACATCTTTCTTGAGCATCTTGTTCATAGGTTTGGCTATCTCAAGCAAAGCTAGAGATAAACTTCCTCACAAAATTAACCCGCCCAAAGAAAGATCTCAATTCTTTTTTACTACTCGGGAGAGGTAAGTTTTGGATAGCTTGTATCCTTTCTGGGTCGATGGATATTCCCTCTTTTGAAATGATGTGACCCAACAATTTTCCTTCTGTTACTTCGAAAATGCACTTTTTGGGATTTAAGGAAATTCCATGTTCTCTGCATCTTTGAAGCACTTTCTTTAAATCTTTGACATGGTCCTCTCTCTTCTTCGAGAAAACTGGGATATCATCCACATACACGATGATGCATTTGCCTATGAGTCCTTTGAATGCATAATCCATGGCGCGTTGAAAAGTTGCACCAACATTTAACAGTCCGAACGACATTCTCTTATATGCAAATGTCCCCCACTTGGTAGTGAAGGCTGTTTTCATCCTGTCATCTGGATGTATAAGAATTTGGTTGTACCCGAAATACCCATCGAGAAAGGACATCATTTCAGATCCATTTACCATTTGTAGAATTTCATCGATTGATGGCAATGGATAATTATCCTTTTGAGAGGCTTTATTAAGATTTCGAAAATCTATGCACAACCTAATCTCTCCACTCTTTTTTCTCACTGGAACGAGGTTAGCCACCCAGGTTGAGTGCCTAACAGGAAAAATGATTTTCGCTTCCAATAATATTTTAACCTCCTTTTCGATCAAAGGCTCCAATAGCGGGTTAACAACTCGTTGTCTTTGCCTAAAAGGCTTGGAGTCTGGCTTCAAAGGGATGGTATGTGTGATGATGTCTTGGTTGTATGTTTTCAATTCATTGTAATTCCAAGCAATACAATCTATGTAATGCTTCAATGCCTGCATTATATTGCTCCTTTCTTCCTCTCTACATGCCTTTGCTATGTACACCTCCTTTGGATTGTCTCCACTCCCTAGATTAATTGAATCACATGCATCTTTAGGGAGTGGGACTCTTTCTCCTTTCTTGGTCTTGCATCCCATGTCGAACATCTTTTCCAATGAAACCACGTCTTTAGGAATTTTGTTGGATTGATACGCAGCTTCAATTTCATCTTCTCGTTTCATCCTCGCCACCTTTGCTCCTCATCAATCACCCGATTTTCAAAAATACCCGAGTTCGTGACAAATTTGAAAATGTGTCTCGTCACTTTCAAAAACCTAAAAATTCTTGACATTGTCGAGTATTGATGGACAAAGAACCAGCTCAATGGAAAACTTTTTACATCTTTTTATATCAACCGGGTTTAACATGCCCGCGATGACCGCAAGAGAGTCTCGCTATTCGATTTCCTTTCCTAGAAATAAGGGCTATATTGAACGCATCGAACTCCTCAATGAGGTCCATAACCCTAGTTCTATAAAGGCTTAGTCTCCTGTCATGGCATATATACTGTCCTTTGATTTGTTTGACTACCAACTCAGAATCTCCCAAAACCTTCAAGCATTTAACATGTTTGCTCAATGCTAGACGTAAACCAAAGATCAATGCTTCGTATTCTACCACATTGTTCGTGCAAGGAAATTGCAGTCTCGTAGGCAGCCAATAATGGTTTACCTCCCGGGCCGGTGAGCTCGACTCCGCCTCCTGCTCCCTGTCTAGATTTTGATCCATCGAACCTGAGCAACCACGTGTAATCATTTTCATCAGAAGAGCTACCATGACACGCCTCCTCTTTAGGCTCTTCAGCTGCTTCCTCAACATCAAGTGCATAAACTCCTAGTTCTGGCTCAGAAAACTGAACTTCATTCGGCTTGTTAAAATCTGTTATAATCTCCTTAAGCCTCGGTTCATTTTCCACTCTGATTTGGTTTGCAATTCCCTTCCATGGTAGCCACATATGTGAGCAGTCTGTTGAAAAATAGCCATTCAGAATTTTCATCCAATCCCTCGCAAGTAACATTCCATACCTACTTGGGATATTAACCACCGTAATGTCTACAACCTGCTGGACCCTGGGTTCAGAATTTAATTGAATCTTGACATCATATAAGGTCCCTACCACATTTACCTCTGAACGGTCCAATTGCAAGACCGTACATTTGGATGAAACAGGTTGCAGACCTAGCATTTTACATATTTCTGTAGGCATGAGGTTGCTCGTGGCACCTGTGTCCACCAAACAGTTATGCAAATTCTTACCCGCAATTCTCAGAGTCAGCAAGAATGGCGGGACATCCCTTCTCTCCTTTCGCAAAATCAGATGGGATTCAACTCCTTTTCCTTTCCACGTTTGATCAGGTGAGTTCAAAGCTTTTATCAATGCCTCCTTTTGGCCCGGCAATCTAGCCGCGTCCAAGAATGAAAGGCTAGATTTGGACTTCTTTAGATCCTCCACTATGTCATAGTTTGGCTTTTCGAATTTGACTGTCTTCTGCACATCATTAGACATTTCTCTTCTGAGTGGAGGGGGAGGATTATTATTTGCCTTAGTATCTCGAGGAAGAATAGAATTGTTTGGAGGTGTCGATGAGGTTTTAGGGGCTTTAGATTTACTTCTCAAATGGTATCCATGATTCCCCTTTCTGAAATCTCGAAAAGCTTGCACCTCCCTGTTCCAAAATTTCGTCTTCTTCTTCCTCACTCTCACCTTCTTGATGATATACAGCTTCCATCACCATAATATTATCATCTTGATGTTGTGATGGACCCTCATTTGATACCAGTTCCAAATCATCAACTTGTGCCTGAAGACAATGAGTGTATCTAGCAATTTCAGGACAATTCCTCTCATTGTGTTCTTTGGTGTTGTGCAACCTGCACCCCCTTTCCCACGCCAAATCTGAAAGATTCAAAAGAGAATTGGATTGGCTAGGTCCTACAGAAGTATCTAGTTGATTAGCAATGGGAGCGGGAACTCCCCCATTGTTTGGCTTGGTGTTCCAGTGCCTCCCTCTATTGTTAAAATTTTGATTTGGGTGAGGGGCATGGGACTCATACTTCTACTGTTGAACCCTGTCATTGCTCAGTTTATGAACTAATTTCTTGAGCTCTTCGACTTCTGAATAAATTTCCTACGGTGGAATCATATTGTTGTTAACCCCCGTTGGATTCGCATAATTAATGGGGTCTTGATTCAACACTGGGGTCGGGTTCTGAGGAATTTGATTCTCGTATGGATTGACACTTTGAATCGGGGTTGGATTTGGAAAAGGAACTATGGCCTGAGGATTGACTTGGCTAGTTCCTTGCATAGTTGATTGACTGTTCTGCAAAAATGCAGGGACAGGTGGAATGGATGTGATTGGTTGGATTGGAATGGGTGCATACGCAGGTGCTGGTGGATACGATTGCTGATATGGGAAGGCGTTCATGCTTGGCACTTGAGGTGCCATGATTTGATTTGCCAAGGGAGCTTGACCATATGGAGCATACTGTCCCATCATAGGCATCTGGGTAAACCCGTAGCCCTGTGGTGTCATTTGCTGCTCGATAGTCATGGCTTCATTATAGGCCAAAGCCAGCATGGTGACTTGAGGATTGCGCCTTGCAAACATGGCTGTCATGGGGTCCAATGCCCCAAAATATATCTGTAAAGCCACTGCGGGATCGATGGCAAAATGCCGAATTGCTCTATTATAGCACTTTTGGAATCTCTGATTAAACATTCTGATCGGTTCCCCTTGGCCCCTTTTGCATGTAATAAACTGATTGTAAATAGTTGCGGGATCCAAGGGTGACCTAAATTGATTAACAAAGGCATTTTCCATTTGAGTCCAAGAGGTGATTGAACCAGTTGGTAAGCATATATACCATTCATATGCTATTGGATCTAAGCTCATGGGGAAAAGTCTCGCAGGCCACATCTTCATATTGAACTTGCAGACTAATTAAAACATCCCTATAGGCATGGATATGTTCTTCTGCTGTTCTTGGGCCATCTGGTTTGTATTTAGGCAAAAATATTTCAATGTTCTTGGAGATTTCATGGATATCCCCAAGAATATTCAAAGGAGTATTATTAGCTCCATACCAAGGAGTTGCTGGAGCTTGAGCCATTTGACTCAAAATCGATGAAGACAAACCTACAATAGCAGTAGAAATATTACTGACTATAGGCACACTAGGGGCAACTGATATTACCGGCGTAAGTCCACCCGATGTTCCTGGAGAAAACAGGTCTTTTGTGACTGGTGAACTTACGACCTGCTTGGTTTTACTCTTGGGAGTACCAGTAAGGTCATGAAAAATGGTTTCCCTGGTTGTTTGGGACCTGGTCGCAATACGACGCGGTGGGTCCAGCCTGCCTGATGAAACCCTCGGCTATTTCAAAGAAAACCTGCAACAAAAACAAAAACAAATGTTGCAGTTTAGCCGTCTGTGAGATTTAACAAATGATTTCAAAATTAGATCAAAAAGATACTATTCAGGTATGAAAATCAAAATAAAATAAACCAATTCGGGCCCTCCTTCTAGCGCCAATCTGTTGAGTGGTGTTTTCACCCAAATGTGAAAGCACACTCTCCGGTAGGATCTGAGTCCCAAAATCCTCTGCTTGCAAAGAAAGTAATTTCTCCAAGGTTCCTGTTATGTTGATTCTTTAACACCAATGATGTTGTTCAATGTAAATGCTGGGAACACCTCAGGGTTGCAAGTGGATGTTAACAAGGGGCACTGTAGTTTACTTTAATTTGAATTTGCAGTGGACTCAAAGAGAATAAATCTAAGAAATAAATATATTTTGATCCTTAGCTCTGATGGATTTTCAGTTGTTTATTTGAATACAGTAATTAAAATGCAAAATAAAATAAGGGTTTGAAAATAAGAGAAATGCAAATGAAAGTAAAACTAAATTATATCCAGAGTGCGACCATTCTGATTGATAAAACCGAAGCTAATGAGGTTTCTGCATGCAACCTAACCTATTGAACCAGTAAATTCACACAATCCAGATAAGCTAGGTGCGGGCTTCGGGGTTTTTAATGTAATTTCAGATTCAGACATTCGCATGAAGCAACCAAGAACACTTGCATTCAACTTCACCTATAAGCCTAGAAATCTGAAAGGGAAAGATAACACATTGAATCATGCATGCAAAAATGACTCCTCCTTTCTCATCAATGAAATGTCAACTCTCTGGTATTTCTCGCATTAAAATGATGTATCAATTACAATTACGGAATGTTCCAGGTTTTACAAATCCAGAACAAATGAAGGAAATTGCCCAAGTGCAGCCCGTAATGGCATGAAGCCCTTGTCTCTGCAACTCTGCAAGCAGCAATTTCCAACCCCTAGTCCAATCTGCGCTTCCGACTTTATACTGTCTGGCACGGCCTTTCAGTTCCCCTGCGTCGCTTCGTTTCACCTCCCAGAATGCTTCTTTTCAAATTCTTGCCCTTTCGATGCTTTTATTCCATGCTTTATGCCGAAACGTTTGAAATCTTCCATTGCATGTAATGCTTCTGCAACTCTGACACCTGTATGCCACGTGTCACACGTTCTCTGCGCCTTCTGTAACGTCTTTCTATGAAAATCATGACAAAAATGGCATGCAACCTGTTCACCTTCCTGGCCGCGAAAACGCGACATGTCACGAAATCGTGACATGTCGCGATATCGCGACGCTTTTCTATCAGCAACCTTTCTTGCAGTCACTCCCAGCGAAAATGCAACATGTCACGAAATCGCGACGCTTTCCCTGTCCGTATGCCTCCTTCTTGTCACGAAATCACGACATTTTTCACTTGGGGTATCCTCGCTTCTCGCGAAATCATGACACTTTTTTTTCGTACCATTTGCCCCAACCTTCCAAATCTGACGTTTCTCCTTCTTGCTCCTTCACTCATTTCACATTTCCTGACCATTTTTGCTTCATGCATCTTTGCTGATTTTGTCGTGATTTCGCGACGCTTCTTTTACTTGTGCCTTTTCACTCAATTATTTCGCTACCATTTTACTCTTTACCTTCCAATTTTTCCAAATATGCTACCTCTATCCGTACTACTTCGTTGCTTCGGAGCCACGAAACCGCAACCTGTCACGATTTCGCGACGCCATTTCGTTTCATCCCCCTTTGCTGCTTTTTGTCACGATTTCGCTACGCCTTTCTGTTCCGTACGCTTGGGCTGCAATCTGTCATGAAATCGTGATGATTTTTCATTCCGTACATTTGGCTTTCCCCCCCACATTTTGACCACTCTTCGTGCCCCGTTTGCCGCTTCTTGTCGTGATTTCACGACGTCTTTCTTGCTCGCACTACCTTCCTGCTTTCTGTCGTGAAATCGCTACCATTTTTGTTCCGTACACCTTTGGCTGCTTGGAGTCACGAAAATGCGACATGTCGCGATATCGCGACGATTTCTCGTTTCATGCCTTCCACCTGCAATCTGTCACGATTTCGCGACGTCTTTTCACTCGGCACCTCTTTGCTCAATGCTGTCGCGATTTCATGACGTTTCTCTTCTCCGTACGCCATGGCTGCTTCTTGTCGCGATTTCGCTACGCTATTTTCATCCGTACAACTTCTGCAGCAACATGTCGCGATTTCGCGACACCTTTTCATTTTGTCTTTCTCTCTCCTGCCTGGGCCGCGACGGAGCAACATGTCACGATTTCGTGACACTTTTTCATTCTGGCAGCGACGGAGCGACATGTCGCGATATCGCGACAACTTTTCATTTTTGCCAGCGACGGAGCGACATGTCGCGATATCGCGACGTTTTTCTATTTTTCGGCAGCGATGGCGCGACAGGTCGCGATTTCGCGACAGGTCACGATTTCGCGACACTTTCCTCACTTGTGCATTTTTTTGCCTCTTTTCCTCATCTTTAGCATCTGGGTCACTGAGATTTTTCTCTGCAAGCCTGCAAAAAAGGTGGGTCCCCAATTTTGGGGTGTGTTGTGGATCAGCCACAACAGATGGAAAAGGGTTTTGAAAGGGACCCTGAACCTTTTACAAAGCAAAAAGCAAAATAGGGTAAATCAGCAAGATAAACCCAAGAAGAAAAAAAAAGGGGAGCAACCAAAACATCTCAAACCAAATGGAGAGAGAAAAAAACCCAAATAAACCCAAGTGCAACCAGTTCCAATAAATGCACAAATATCAACTCCAGTCAACTATGAAGTGAGTCTCATTCGCATAAACCAGCATCAAGGAACTTCATGTGAGTGATAGATTGATGAACCAAATGGAAAGGAAATTTAGAGTAAACAAATATCATCATATTGATTGGTAGACTTGAGGTTCTGAGGGAAATCAACATGCCAAACCCAAAGGTTCTCTTCCTCGACTCCTCTATTAGCAAGTGAGTCAGCAACTTTATTTTCTTCTCTTAACACATGTTGGATAATAACATTAGAGTACCTACTAACAAGCCTCCTGCATTCATAAGTGATATTGGAAAGGCTCCACGAAGGGGATTGAGAAGCTTTGAGATAGTTGATAACCAGCAAAGAATTTCCTTCCATGATTAAGTTACTGAAGCCAGAGCCTTCTAGGAGAAGTAGACCTTGATAAAGAGCTTTTGCCTCAACCATGTTGTTGGTTTGAACTTCAATATTCTCTGCATAGATTGCAATTATTTTCCCTTTATCATACCTGATTATGCTGCTGCTCCCAACCCTTCCAAGATTTCCCTTAGCCACTCCATCGAAGTTGAGCTTTATCCACCCTATAGGAGGAAGGGTCCAAGTAATTCCTGATCTATCAACAACAGAGCTAATACCACTTGATTAAATGAGTCTACATAGATTTTTATGAGGGGTTTTGGTCCCCTCATATTGAGTGGGGTTTGAACCTTAGACCTCTCAAATATAAGCCAAAGTCCTTACCACTACAGTAAGCTTACAACTATCATTTTTAATATTTTTATCTATATAATAATTTATATTTTTTGTCCCAAGGGGATAGTGCAACAATTCGAGGTTTGGCTCTTCTTCTGAAGGTCCAAGGTTCAAACTATAATGTGTGTGGTTGTGTGTTAATCCTCTATTTATAAGTTTAGCTCTTGGCATTATGAGAGGTCATGGTTGGGATGGGAATGCTCAGCCTTAAGTGTGGATTGTAGAGGTTTCTCACACTAGCCAAATAAAAAATAATAATAATAATTTATATTTTTTTAATGGACTACATGAGATTGAAATGGGTCCCATGCACATTATATAATGAGCATATAATAGTATTGTAATAGCTTGATAACTATGCATATATAGTTCAACAAGATATGAACTTTGATATTTTCTTTGAAAGTCAATAATTTGATCAATTAAACTAATGTTATTTGATATTTGTATAAATAATTTTAAAAAAATTATTAAATGGTATTATTTTAATTAATTAAAAATTCCAACTTTAAAAGAAAAACTTAAGTTTAAATCTTACCAAACTATGCATGTATAATTTTTAAATCATTATAATACTACTATGTAATCATACTATAATATAAATACCCCCAAGGACTAGGTGGATTGGTAGTTGCGTGTCTGACTAGGCACTTACCAAGAAGACAACAGGTTCAAACCTTGGGGGCAACTTATTTGCAAAGTTAGTAGTTTGATATGAATCTTCTAAGTACGTGGTAGACTAACAACTATGACATGAACCTTAAGCGACCGATAGTCCCCTTCACATCAGGTCAACAAAAGCAAAGTGAAATAGGTTTGATGAAAGAAACTCCTATGGTTTGAACCATGTGCTTGACAGTTACTAAAAATAGAGTGGCTATAACCAACAACCCTATATATCGAATAATAATAATATAATATAAATGAAAAATATTTCCATTTTGTATAGTATAATATAATATAATATTTATATATAAATAAATAAATAAAAGCAAGCATCCATTCAATTTATTAAATGAAAGTTAAAGGAAGATATAATCAAAAACCTATATTATGCTTGTTCTTTGGTTGGCTTGGGTCTACTCCATTCAAACCACTCAAGCCCTTCTATTGCTCTTAAAGAATGCTACTCATTATTATCATATAGAGATTTTTTATTTTGGGGTTACATAGGAGAGTTGGTCACAATTACACTATTTTTAGTAACTGACAAGAGCAGGGTTAAAACCTAAGGGGTTGCTTTTATCAAATCTATTTTGGCATGAAGAGGATCATTGATTGCTCAGGATTTGTACCATCATCATCGATCTGATGCACACTTAGAGGATTTAGATCAGATTACATAGGCCAGTTGGTTACATCCACATTATTTTTAGTAACTACCAAATGCAAGGTTCAAACCACAAGGTTGCTCACAATAAGTTTATATCACCTTGTTATTGTTGACCTGACGTGAGAAGGATCATGGGTCGCTCAAAATTCGTACCGTCGGTCTAACACGTACTCAAAAAATTTAGATCAAACTACTACCTTTTTTTCGTTATTGTTGGCCTAGCACATACTCAAAGGATGCTTCTTCTTGATACAAAACATGTTTTTTTTATATTTTATCATAAAATTATTATAAAAATAGTTTATAAATTGTTCTAATATTTTATAATTTTGAATGTTTTCCTACAATATGTTAAACAAACATCCTAAATACATCTTGTTACTTAAAATTGGGTTAAGCCAACTCTATATTGTGGAGCCTAACATTTGGATCTTTTAAAATTTTATAACAATTTCAGCTTCTCTAATGGAATGGAATATGCAATTAGTTTTTTAGTTGGTTAGTGTGAGAAACCCCTAAATCAACGCACAGGGTTGAGCAATCTCCTCCCAACCATGACCCTTCATAAAGTCGAGTGTTATGCTTATCAATATAGAATTTAATACACAACCACTACACACCCACCCCCTCACACACCTTGCCCACACCGTGGTTTGAACTTTGGACCTCTTGAAGAAGAGCCAAAGCCAAAACCGTTGTGTTGTCCCCCTAGGACTAGAATATGCAACTTTAGTTATAAAAGTTTTTTTTCATTTTTAATATTTTATAAAATTATCTTTTTATTAATAATTTTTTTTATTTGGTTAGTATGATAAATTTTCATGATTTGAACCTTGGATCTTTCGAAGAAGAGCCCAAACCCGAACCTTGGACCTTCTGAAGAAGAGCCAAAGCCCGAACCTAACATTTGGATCTTTTAAAATTGGACAACAATTTTAGCTTTTGGAATGGAATGGAATATCCAATAAATTATTTTTTTATTTATTTGGCTAGTGTGAGAAACCTCTACTATCAACACACAGGGCTGAGTAGTCTCCTCTCAAATATGACCCTTCGTAAAGCCAAGAGCTATGCTTATCAATATGGAATTTAACACACAATCATCACACATCCACCCCCTCACACACTCGCCCACGCTGCGGTTTGAACCTTGGATCTCCTGAAGAAAAGCCAAAGCCTAAACCGTTGCGTTGTCCCCCTTAAGACTGGAATATGCAATTTTAGTTATAAAAAGTTTTTTTATTTTTAATATTTTATAAATTTATATTATTATTATTATTTTTTGGTTAGTATGATAAATTTCCATGGTTTGAACCTTGGACCTTCAGAAAATGAACAAAAGCCCAAACTGTTGCGTTGTCCCTCCTAGGACTGGAATATGCAATTTTAGTTATAAAAGGTTTTTTCATTTTTAATATTTTATAAAATTATATTTTTATTATTATTTGGTTAGAATGATAAATTCCTGCGACCAACGCACACGGCTGAGCAGTCTCCTCTTAATCATTATATTTTTTTTATTATTATTTTTTATTTGGTTAGTATGATAAATTACCATGGTTTGAACCTTGGACCTTTTGAAAAAGAACCAAAGCCTGAACCATTGCGCTATCCCTCTTGGGACTGGGATATGCAATTTTAGTTATAATTTTTTTTTCATTTTTAATATTTTATAAAAGTATATTTTTATTATTATTTGGTTAGAATGATAAATCCCTATGATCAACGCACACAACTGAGCAGTCTCCTTTTAATCATAATCCCTCTTAATCATTATATTTTTATTATTATTATTTTTTATTTGGTTAGTATGATAAATTACCATGGTTTGAACCTTGGATATTTCGAAAAAGAACCAAAGCTCGAACAATTGCGATGTCCCTGGAATTTGGAATATGCAATTTTAGTTATAAAAATATTTTTCATTTTTAATATTTTATAAAACTATATTTTTATTATTATTTGGTTAAAATGATAAATTCCTATGACCAACGCACACGGCTTAGCAGTCTCTTTATGATTTAACACACAACCACCACACACCCACCCCCTCACACACTCGCCTACACTGCACTTTGACCAATGCACAGGGCTAAGCAATCTCCTCTTAATCATGATCCCTCGTAAAGCTTAAAGTTATGCTTATTACTAGAGAATTTAACACACAACCACCACACATCCATCCCCTCACACTTGCCTATGCCGCACTTTGAACCTTAGACCTCTCGACAAAGAATCAAAACCCAAACCGTTGCGCTATGCCCTTGGAATGACTATATTTTTATTATTAACTAATTGATATAACATGTTGGATAGTTTAATTAGTAACATTTTGATTTAATGGTTGAGATAAATTAAAAAATTAGTATATATCAAAGTTCAAATCCCAATCATATCATAGAAAAGGTTATATAATTTACGTGAGGGTAAAATGAAAAGGACAAAGTGTCAAAAACCCCCCCCTCAGTGTTATTAAAAACATATTGGATAGTTGAAATGAAATGAAAGATTTTAATTACGTTCCCTAGACCCAAATATGGTCTATGGGACCTCAAATATGGAAGTCCAATTACTCAAATCATATCATATGATCTTAATATCTTTGAGAAGGTTGTTCCTTCTCCTGCTGATTTGTGTTAGCAATTCCCCAACTTTTTTTATTTTACTGTCTTCAAATAAATTTGCCATAAAATCGTTCCTAAGTGTTTTTTTGTATTCGTCACAGATATCTGAAAAACTCAGGCATTTATAGATTAAGTGCTCCTCTATCTCTATTGCCCCTGTGCACATAGAGTACATATCTTTTCTTCCCATTGTTCTTTGGGCATTGTCCATCTCCCTGTTTCACATCTAAGCCTATCAGAGCTAGTCCTTATCTGAGTAATGAGTATTTTTTCCTTCCACTTGATTTCAGCGCCTATATACGCTTTTTCCTTGTGGTCATACATTGGGTTAAAATTTGCAATATAATATTATCTTTTCCTGCTTGCATTTTTCCACATTCCACTTCTGAACTTTTCATTCACATAATTTTTTGTCTTTGTTGACATTTGGGCATTCATTTATGTTGATTTCTCAACGTTTCATCCATTTCTGATTTTGTTTCATCCATGTATTCTTTCGCCTATGCAACTCTTCGTCCCTAGCTGCCCTAGGCCATCTATCATTTGTCATGTTTTCTATTTTTTTCAAGTAACATAACAGCTTGGTCATAGCAATTGCTTCTAAAGGGAACATTCCAATTTCAACTAGAATAATTTCATAAGGGGTTGTGGCCTTAATTTTGAGAAAGTTTGTGATTAGATATTTTTAAATCCTTTCAATTTGCCTCGATTTTGCATTTGTTGTGCCACTAGCCCACACCTCGCAACCATACAACAGAACCAGTGCAACAAGTAGGCCAAATAAGACCTTGGTGGTTTTCCAGTCCCACAAGTCTGCATTCCTACACCTATTTTGAAGTGCATATAGTGCTCTCCAACCACTTTGAGTTATTTTCATCCTACATGTATTCCAATTAAGTTTTTCAGAAAGTCTATGCCCAGGTATTTGTATTCTACTACTACATCAAGCAAAGGCAACATTATATTTTAATATAGGTAAAGTAAATTTTAAGGTATAAAAGCCCAAAAGTGACAAATTATGGAGGATGTTTTTTAACTAATTGTTATAGTAGTGTACAACATATGGAAAGCTAGAAATTACTGTATCTTTGGTAAGTATTCTTCCTTTCTTCACATCTCTGCTTTTGAGAAATCTAATATTATTTTGTCTATATATTTTCAAATTGCAATTCAAGCCAGTAAGGTGACTATGAAACTCTCTCATCTTCAAAAGTTTAATGATCATTAGAGGAACTCTCTGTGCACAATCAATTGTGGGTTCCTTCTTAACAAGATTATCCCCAAAGCTGCTCCAAATCCAGGCATCGTTGTCACTTGACCCCAAATCGCACTCCTACCCTATTTTAAGGTCCCCTCATTATAAAGTTGACCTTGGTAACCTGATCTTTATTTATACCATCTTGATCTATTTCAATTTAAATTTAGATTTTTTTTTATATTAATTTTATATCTAACAAGGAAAAACAAACTTTAATAAATATTAAATACATTAAAATTTTCAAATCACTTTATCGTGTGATAATAAACATGAACAGGTATTATAAGAAAGGTCGCTTTACATGACGTTTCAAGATTCGGGAACATGGGAATAAGGACACAATATGACGCCTAACAAAGGATATATTGTAATTCTTTTCAAAGAAGAACAAATCCAAAAAGCCTGGACATGGCAAGAGGACAGCAAATAAAAGGTTGTGATGATCATATGCACATCACTCTCGCAATCCTTATGATCCGATCATCCATATAAAAGGTCAAAATGACACTCAAAATGGAGTGTCACTAAGGTTATGTGTCCATCATTGTTTTGTGTTTTTTATGGTTGAAATTTAAAGAAAGGAGAGTATTATAATATATCAATTAAAAAGTTAATTATTTTGATATAAAAATTAAAAAAAATTATAAACAAGAGAACGAGGATTAACACCAAGTATTCATTAAAAATAAAATTTGCCCATAGATTGAGTGTATTTTGTTACAAGCACATGGGCTGTTATCCATGCTGACTTGAAACGCTGATTTATTGTAAAAGGCCCATGTGGATGGTATTCTTTGTTAGGGGTTTTGGATTAGAAAAACATGACATGTGCAACTCCTTTGGGATGCATTAAGGAGAGGGTTGAAGGGATGATGAGGTTATGGAATCTTAAAAGTGGATTTTAGATATTATTATAATAATATTCAAATATAAATAAAAAGTATTAGTTAAAATTATAGTTGCAAAAATCGGAATCAGGAAAAGAACTGAAAATTAAATATTGCAATTTACAATGAATTCACATTATGCAAATTAAATATTACAATAAAAACAATAATTTATGTCAAGATATTATACAAAGCTCAAGTTTTAATTACATATGAAAGTGACAAAACACATCTTGTATTGCTTATAATATGAAAAGGTACAAAGTTACAAGTAACAACAAAAAAAAAAAGGTTTTATTTTTTAAATATATGAAAACAAGTAACAACAAAGTTACAATCCCTTGGAAAAAATGAAAAAGAAAAAAACTAAACCTTAAACCAAAAAGCTAAGGTTTAGGGTTTAAAATTGAAACGTTTACATCTAAAAAATGGGCTTGCATACATAGTTTTTTTTTTGGTATAAGGTAGAGGTGGTTATAAGGTCCACAAACCTTTTACATAGTCAAAATGGGCTGGTTCTAGCATCAAGCCCGTATAATCAAAATACAAAATGGATCTTTCTAAGACCCACATTAAGCCATACTTAGAGTCCACAGTCCTATACTTGTCGCTTGACCATTCAAGATAAAACAAAAACCAAACAACACCTAGCACTTACTAATACCACTAGGTTGTTGTACTATACACTTGTCACCTCCCAGGCCCCAACAAATGGGATGCCTTTTGTACCTTTGCCTAATTCCATATGTCGGATTACTCATCATCAACCCCTATGATCTCCTGATGCTCTAACATGTTTGATCTTAGCTCTTCTCTAGAAGCCAACACCAATAGTTCTTGAGGGAAGTTATCCTTCCAAATTTGCATCTCCCCAACAAAAACTGCAATATTTGCCATTAGATCCATTGCCTGGTTCCCTTCTCTGAAGGTGTGTTGGATTCGGGCATTAACCAAATGAGATTTATGAATCTTTGCTTCTAGGATAAGCTCCAAGATGGTCCAGCTGGGGTCTTTATCCTCCTTAATTGCATTGATTATATTAAGCGAATCCCCTTCAAAGATAACTTCCTTATAACCCTCAAGTCTGGCAATTCTCATTGCCTACATGCAGGCTCGGGCTTCTACAAAATTATTTGTTTGAGTTCCCAAAGGCTCTGCAAAGGCAAGGACCACTTTTCCTTCCTCATTTCTCAAAACTCCTCCTGCTCCTGCGACCCCAGATTTCCTTTAGCTGCCTCATCAAAATTAAACTTAACCCACTTTTGTGTGGGGTGTATCCACTTGACACCATCCCGTGGGTTGGTTGTAATGTCTAGGTCTGGAAGTTCCTCTCCCCAATTCCGTAAAATCCTCCTTTCCCTTAGAGACATGGTCTCATTTTTGAAGAAGAAAATTTTCCAGTTTTCTTTCAAAGCTCTGATTATTTTATTACCACATAACTTGGGACCTTTCTTACGTCCTTTAAATACTCTCTTATTTATCTCATTCCATATCCCCCATAAAAAATGGGGTAAGCTGAGCTTCTAGAGCCAAGCCAAAAGTTTTGCCCGGAAGGGGGAAGCCCACTGTATGCGAAGTTAGACATGCTATTTGGACGGACAAAAGATAGGATCATTTGGAAGACTGTACAAGAAAATTCACAAGTTAGAAATATATGACTTATAGATTCTATCACTTTCTCACACAAGATACATCGATTGATGAATTGGAAACCTCTCCTTTGCAGATTATCTATTGTCAGAATCTTATTTTGAACTGCCAACCAAAATAAGAAAGCTATTTTTGGGGTTAAATTATTTAACCAAATAATAGAAGTTGGAGTCCAGCCATTGAATCCTGAGTGGATTAACTTATAGGCAGTTTTTACTGAATAGATCCCACTTGTAGTTTTGCCCCAAATCGCCTTGTCTCTTCCTTCCCTAGGAATGATTGGGAACACCCTTAAAGCATCATTGAGTTTGGTTAGGGCCACCTTCTCTTGCTTCGACAGATTATGAACTGTGATTTTCTTCCAAGAGGAAGTTTCCTGTGCTACAACAATAAAATCCCCTACTTTTCCTCCCATTTCCTCCGAAAGTTTATGTTGGAGGACCTGAAGGTCTAAGTTATCTTTCAGAGGGGCCTCTTCCAACCACCGGTCTTTCCAAAAGTCCACTTGTCTTCCATTACCAATTCTCCATCTGATGCCTTTCCTGACTACCTCCCGACATTCAAGCAAACAATTCCAGAAATAGGATCCTCTAGGGAGATTATCAACTTTCAGGAAGTCCTAATTATTTATGATATATTTTTCCTTAAGAAGTTTTACCCATCCTAATTGATCATTATTGATAAATCTCCATACCTGTTTGCCAATCAGAGCTTGATTCATTTCTTTCATTCTCTTTAGCCCCAGGCCCCCCTGATCCTTGCTTGCACACACCTAATTCCATGCTACCAACAAAATTCTCTTTCTCTCCTTTGAACCTGACCACAAGAAGTTGCGTTGAATTTGCTCCAATGTAGCTCGGACCTTTGCAAGCATTCTAAATAGAGACATGCAATAAATTGGAATGCTCTGTAAAGTAGTTTGAACTAATAAGGATTTTCCTACGGAGCTGAGAAGGCTGCCCTTCCACCTTGCTAACTTTTTGGAGATCCTGTCAATGACTGAGTTCCACAATGTAGCCTTCATTCTTCCTTCCAACATAGGCATGCCTAGATAAGTTGCTGGTAGAAGCTCCTTTCCACAACCGAAGAGGTTAGCTATTATTTCCTCCCTCCCACCAGGCGTGTTAAATAAATAGATGCTACTCTTCTTATAGTTAATGTATTGTCCAGCTTCTATCTCATACTTGGTTAGAATTCTCTTCAGCTTCCTAGCCTGAGGCACTGAGGCTTTGGACACAATGATTGTATCATCCACAAACTGTTGGTGAGACACCTGCTCTGTTGTTGAGGCTGGTTTGAAACCTTCCAATTGACCATCTGCCACCACTGCTGAAATGTTCCTACCCAATGCTTTCGCTAAAATAATAAACAAGTATGGAGACAAAGGATCTCCTTGTTGCAACCCCATTTCACTCTTAAAGTAATCGGAGGGTGACCCATTCACCATGACAAAAAATCTTGTAGTAGAGATACAACTAAAAATCAACTTAATCCAATCCATTGGGGACAAAAACCAAACTTACCCAAAATCTTGGTGAGGAACCGCCATGAGACCCGGTCGTAGGCTTTATTCATATCAAGCTTTAGTAACATACCTACTTCCTTACTAGCCACCATTGAATGAATAACCTCATGAATTGTGATGATACCATCCAGTATTTGTTGCCCTTTCACAAAGCCTCCTTGGTTCATATCAATGATGAAAGGAAGGATAACCTTCAACCTATTGGCGATTGTTTTTGTGAGAATCTTCATCAGAGTGTTACATAAACTGATAGGGTGAAAAATGGAAAATTCTATTGCTCCCACTAGTTTAGGGATGAGGACTAAAATTGTAGCATTAAATCCTTCTAGGATTTCCATGTCCTTTTGAGCCTCAATTATAGCTTCCACTACATCATTGCCTAGGATATCCCAAAACTTCTGGAAGAAAGCTACGGGGAAGCCATCCGGTCTTGGGGAGCTGTTACCATCCATGTCAAAAACCACCTTCTCGATTTCCTCCTTTGTGAAAGGACTAAGTAAGAATCCATTAAGATTCTCGATTATGAGGGTGGAATGGTTGCCAACGAGAGAGTCCTCTTCTTCAATAGTCGGATTTACATCTTCTAGCAACGATTTAAAGTACTCAACCGCTTCCCTCCTTATGTCTTCCATATCTTTGGTGTTAGACCCATCGACCATATTGATCTCCTTAATTTTGTTAGTACTCCTATGGCGAAGAGTAGAGACATGGAAGAAATTTGTATTTCTGTCACCCTCCTTTAACCAACGTAGTCTGGATTTCTGCCTCCAAAAGGTTTCTTTAAATCCTAGCATCGTGTGGTATTCGGCTAACAGCTCCCTCTCCTGGTTTCTCAGATCCTCTGTAAGCTACTATGACTTCAGCTTCTCTTGTAGTTCATTGATCTTGTCTTTTAGTTCTACCTTTTTAAAAAAAATATTGCCAAAGGAAGTTTTGTTCCACTCTCTAATGTTAGCCTTCACATTCCTTAGTTTACATGCCACTTGGGCCAGTTTCGAACCATTATACTTTTTGTCCCACCATTGGGCAACTAGATCCTTGAGATCCTGATGTTGGAACCACATAAGTTCGAATCAAAAGGGTCTGATGTATATTTTCTTAGAGTCCTCCCCTATTTCCCACAAAATTGGGTTGTGATCAGACCCGATTCTTGGGAGTGCCATTAATGAAGAGTCCCCAAACCTCTCCAGGAATTCTTGAGAAAGAAGAAACCTATCTAATTTGATCTGAATTTGGTTTTCCTTCAATCTTTTGTTAGACCATGTATAGGAGAATCTACGCAGGTCCACATCCATTAGCTCATGTTGCTCAACAAAATCTCTAAACTCGTAGATATCAATAGTTATTCTTTGAGAGCCCCCCAATTTATTTGCAAGATTAAGGTAGCAATTGAAATCCCCCACCACAATCCAAGGGTATTTGGGGACCGTCTCCCTCAATTCAGCTAGCTGACTCCAAAGAACCCTTCTCAGTCCCTATCTAACTGGAGCATATACATTCATTAAGATCCACTCTTCCTGCGTGGTTTTATCCACACATAAGAGACAAATAAACCAACTAGACATCAGAATCACTCTACTATCAATCACATTCTTGTTCCACATAACCAGCAACCCTCCTGCTATTCCAGTGGCCTCTTGGCCTACTACTTCAGCTTCTCGCCAAGTCCTATTCTTAAAAGGAATAACTCTACTCTCCTCCATTTTAGTTTCTTGCAGTAAAATCATATCCGGTTTGTGTTCTTGTCTAAGAGCATACAAAGCTCTTATTTTTGTAGGATTACTCTCACGAATATTCCATGAAAGAATATTCATTTATGGGCTTTGGATCCTCGAGCCTTCGCCCCAAAGAGCAATACTGCTTGAGTGCCATCAACCACTCCTTGCTCTGCTTCTTTCTACCTTAAGGCAACATTGCTAGGTTTCCCTCTTCCTATCGAACCATATCCCCATACATCCGCTCTAGGCTAGGGTTCCTTGGGATTCACTTGGCTTCTAGTAACCATCTTGGATAGGTCAGTCTTGGTCTTTGGGGTAACAATATGGCTTTCCAGGTTAACTGGTCTTTCTGACAGTGGAGATGATTTTGTGCTCTTAGCTTCTTGATTAGTAGATTATTTTTTCCCTGCTTTGGGGTTACACTGATCTTGGTGGTTCACCTCTTCCTCCTGAGTATCCTTGCCTGTATTATTAGTTTCCTACTCCTTCCTCTGATTTTTCTCCTCTAAATCCTTCTCTTGAGTATCCTCTACCTTAGATTCCACTTCTTGGCTATCCATTTGATCTCTCTTTAGATGATTTAATGCATCAAAATTGTTCTCCACTGGGATGTTGATCTCCTTGGAATTTCTTCCCATAAATTCCTCTACAATACATGGGACCACTTCCACCAAGCCTCCATAGGCCTTCCGTATTACCCAATCAAACTTACTTTCCCTAGGGCGTTGATCTATGG
This sequence comes from Wollemia nobilis, assembly GCA_028583015.1. Taxonomy (NCBI): domain Eukaryota; kingdom Viridiplantae; phylum Streptophyta; class Pinopsida; order Araucariales; family Araucariaceae; genus Wollemia; species Wollemia nobilis. Next base: position 2,665,933 of record JAQPPZ010014470.1, read on the forward strand.
GGTTCTTTCCTTTGTGATTTGGCTCTGAGGCTTGTTGTATCATCTTAGGAGTAGGTTGAGCTTGAGGGTTCCCATCAAAGGGACCATCTCCCCTGTGAGAGGGTTTCGGGGCATAGGTATTTTTGGGAGGAGGGTTATAACGTTGCCTCTTGCTTACAATAGGGCGAATAGGGTCTCTGATATTTGGATTTTGAGCTCCACGTCCTTGAGGCCCATGTTGGGTAGGAATGGAGATCTGCGAGGGAGGGATATTCTTCTGGGTTTGAGGAGCAATATTTTGGAGTGGGGGTTAGTTCTTAGAAATGCAGTGGATACCCTGGTGCCCTACCTTCCCGCAAACACTACACTTAAAAGACATATTTTCATATTCAAACACTTGAGTATGAATGCCAAACATAGATGACAATATAATGGATTTGGGGAGCTCTTTACTCAGGTCCGCCAACACACACATGCAAGTAGAAAGGAGTCTTGTTTTGCTCAAGGTTACAGGATCAATAGCTATTAGTTATCCAATCTCTGTAGCTATCCCGACCAAGATTTGTTAATTCTAGAAAAGCAGAGGTAATCCCGGCATCTTAACCCAAATAGGAGCCAAATCCAGCACCTGAGTCTGGGGGTTGAAATCGGGGGACCAACGCTTCAGATACAAGCCCATTTTCCCAAAAAACCAAGGACCTCCTTGGAGAGTCCTTTCCATGTCCTATTCACATTGAAATGTCACCAAAAGAAAACTCTTAGGTAAAGCCTTAATCATCATATTGGCCCTTGGCTGCCATTTTTGGATGGCCCATCTCCTTATGACTTCCAAGTCTGGCCTCACCCCCATAAATTTAGCCACCAGAGATGTTCTACCCTCCATAGCCACATGTTGAGCTAAGGTATCCGGGACATGCAACCTACCATTGACAGATTTTAGATTAAAACAAGAGTCGGATAATTTTTGCTTATCGCGAAGAGCATTAAGATATGAAGGTCTCCAGTTGCCAGGTTTCTCTTTGTCTCCTTCCTGGGTCTTCCTTTGATCCTGACGCACAGAGTCCTGGTCCCCCTTAGAGATATCTTCAACCGCATCCGCCCAATGCCCTTGGACCGGTTCCAATAGAACTTCCTTGTCCACATCCTCCGCCTGGGGGCCTACTATCTCACTAGAGCCCCCACTTGCCGTGTCTGCTGATCTGCCCTCCGAAGCCCCACACCTAGGGTTTGTTGCCCCTAGACCTCCCGCTCCTCCTCCTTTTTGCTCCATCCGTCACAACTTGCTGCCTCCAAAATCTACCATTTTTTTTTTTAGGGCCAAAATTTTTGCGACCACTACAGTGCACGGGCTACTATAGTGGCGGCTGCTACAGTTTGCAGGCTTCTACAATGTCGGCTGCTACAGTGGCGGGTGCTACAGTCCACGGGCTGCTACAGTGACGACTGCTATATTACTTCACATTCTATGCACTTTGATTTCAATGAAACCAAATATATATTGGTCGTCTAAGTGATAAAGGGATTTTACCACCTTCTGTGTTATTCGAGTTCAAATTTTACAAAGGATCTACAAAAATCAGTTTCCTTAATAATTGAAAATTAATAATAATAATACTAGTTATAAGGGTCCACTGCATGGAAATCTATCTTCTGGGGCGGATAACCCAGAATACTGTGACAACCATACAAAATAAGACAGGTTACCCGAAATAGTCGGCTTGCATACATAGTTATCATGCACCAATATTTACTTTAAAAGAGGAGGAAAAAAAAACCTTAAACCCAAAATCCTAGGGTCTAGACTAGGGTTTAGGGTTTAAACTTCAAGTTCAAAGTTTCAAATTCAAACATAAACAACTAAAAAATGGGCTTACATACATAGTTAAAACAACAAAATTTACTTAAAAAGAGGAGGAAAAAAACAAAATGTTTAAACTTCAAAGTTTAAAGATTCAAACATTTAACAGTTGAAAAATGGGCTTATATACACAACACTTACTTAAAAAGAGGGTTTTGGGTTTAGGGTTTAAACTTTAAAATTTGAAGTTCAAACATTAAAAACTGAAAAATGGACTTGCATAAAATAACCTTAAATTGGGCGTAACCTAAATAGAAAAAAAAAATTGCAAAAAAATCGATGATGTTAAAAATCGGTAAAAAATCTTTGCATCACCAAGAGTTTGTCAATTACATCAACATTTTAAAAAATCAACAAAAAATCAAAATTCTAGATTTTTTTTGCAGATTTTCTCAACTATGTTTAAAACTTATCAATGTATATTTAATAAGAAGATTTAGATTCGAATCTTGTCCAGCTATACATTGATAATATCTAAGTTGTTGTAATACCACTACATGTTAATGTTAATGATGTAGTAGGGCTCATTTTCAATCCCATATAAAGAATCAAAGAAAAGAAAAATAATATTTAAATGCAAGATGAAGTTTTTTGTGTTTATATATATATATATATATATATATATATATATATATATATATCATCACAAAACTCAACATTATTAATAAATAAAAATTATTCAAATACGGATATAAATTACTTAAACAAATGTTTAAATTTGGATAATTATTTTTTTCTAATTCATATCTTAAGTGTGATAATATGCTTACATTAGATTATGGTGCTAAAATAACATTATAATAATTTTATTATTTTTATTTATTTTTAATACGTTATATACAACTGTCTCTATAGGGGCATTGCAATGGTAAAAGATATTGGGTTCTCCTAACAAAGACTCAAGTTCAATTCATGGGAAGGATGGGCCTCGATGTGCCCTTACTTTTCAACCTCTTCAAAAAAAAAAAAAAAGGTATATACAACTTGGGAGCTACTGCCATAAAAATATTATATTTGTTGTTAATTGACGAGTGTGCCTTTTTATCACAAATATATATATATTTTTTATCACAAATATTTTTCATTTCTCTTTTTATAAAATATATTCTTCATCTTCCTCAAACTGCTATGTTTTTGTAATCAACTCCTTAACATCATTCTTATTAAGAGATAAAATCTCACTTGGCTAGTTACCTTCTAAAATTTGAATTTCACCAAAATGAAGATCAACACCACATATGGCTAAATTATCTGCTATGTGATTTCCTTCTCTATAGATGTGTTGATATTTCTAAGATATTATCTCCAATAATAGATGATAAAAATTAATAATAATATTATTATTTATACAATCCAAACATCCAATTTGTTTTTTTATGAGTAATACTTTTTATATAAACATCCAATTTGTTGATAGCATTAATGACAATTTGTGAATCCCCCTTAATTGAAATATATTTCCATTCTTTTCCAATTGCAATTTTAATCCTTAGAAGTTCCCTAGCCTTTGCATAGTTGAATTTCTATATTATTATGAGGAAAAGTTTACCTTCATTATTTTGAAAAACACCATCTTTACCTGTATTTCCCATATTTTTGTTAGAAGCACCATCAAAATTAATTTTCTTAAACCCAATTTCTAGACATTTCAAGTTTACCATAGATCTGTTAGGTTGTGGAGTCTGATCTTGGCTAAAATTAAGTTTTTTCTAATTGTATAAAGAAAAAGAAAAGCAAAAAGCCCAAAAAAAACAAAAAGCCAAGAAAGCAAAAAGGATAAAAAAGATAGATTTAAAGATAAAAAAAACATGGTCTATGGTTAAGAAAAACTATTGTAATAATTCTATATATTTGAGTATCTTGTTTATGGGAAGTGCATAGGATTGTGCATCTCCTGTAGAGAGATCAGGAAGCTTGGTGTAGAGCTTGATGCAAGGGTGTTTGTATGTTGAATTACTGTTAGAGTAATTGTGTGGAGATGATGGTGTTTTGAAGAGAAATTTGCAACTGGTTGTGTTGCAGGATTACTCTCTTCAGAGATTGTATTGGTGTTAATACAAAGGATTGGTGTGGGGTGAACCACGTTATATGTTATGTTTTATCTTGTCTTGCATGTTTATGTTCTTCTTCTGTGATGGTTAATCATTTATGTTGTTACTGATTAAGTTGCTTGCTTCAAGAATTCCATTTTTGTTTATATAGTGAATCCTAAAAATTGGTATCAAAGCGAGGTTGGAATTCAGGATTGAGTGGGAGCTTGACTTGAGTGGGAGCTATGGCAGAAGAAGGGAAGTTCAGAGTGGAGAAATTCAATGGCCAGAACTATCAGCTATGGAAGATGCAGATGGAGGATTATCTATATCAGAAATATCTCTATCTACCTTTGGAAGGTAAAGCGAAGCAACCGTTAAGCATGTCAGATGAGGAGTGGGCTCTTCTAGATAGGAAGGCATTGGGTACTATCCGTTTGTGCCTTGCAACTTCAGTGGCATTCAACATTTCAGAGGTGAAGACTACGAAGGATCTTATGGACACACTAAAAAGGTTGTATGAAAATCCCTCGGCTTCAAATAAAGTTTTTCTAATGAAGCATCTTTACAATTTGAAAATGTCAGAAGGTGGATCTGTAGCTAGTCATTTAAATGATTTCAATACGGTTGTTAGTCAGTTAGCCTCGGTTAATATTAAAATTGAGGAAGAGATGAAGGTCATTCTATTCCTGTGTTCATTACCTGATAGTTGGGAGAGCTTGGTAATGGCTATTAGCAATGGTACTATTTCTGGTATTCTTTCTTTTGATGATGTAGTGAGTGCAGTCCTTAGTCATGAAATGTGAAGGAAGAGCACGAAAGAATCATCATCTGGTGTAGCATTGATTTCCAGAGGAAAATAGAAGACAAGAGGAGTGAATTCGAGGAACCGTGAAGAGCAAGGTGGATCCAAGTCCAAAGGAAAGATGGTGTGTTGGCATTGCGACAAGAAGGGGCATCTGAAGAAATATTGCTGGTCTCAGAATGGAGATGGAGGAGAAGCAAACATAGCAGATGAAAAAGAGGATTTGATCCTTTCAGCAGTGGGAACTGGGAGACATGTCCAAGAAGATGGACATGGCTCAAGATTTATTGTATGATTTTTCAAGATGGAACACATAATATGGTTATAGCTTTGGATCATTGCGACCCCAAGTCCCTAAGTTGGAAGGTAATTCCACACTCGGGGAGTGTGCTTTCAAAGCTAGTGGTAAAGCCATATTGTGTGTGTGCATGCTATGGGTCATCCATAGTATTTAGATCTTGCCATGGTGGTGATGTTTGATTCACCATGATACAAAGTAATTTTGAGGATGTTGTTATTATCATTGATTTGTGGTAGAGAGATTGTGTGTTGCTTGTTGATCACAGGATAAAAGTGTGTGGATGACACTAGTCCGATGTGATGGTTTAGAGCATGGTTACAATAATTTGGAGGAGTTGAAATTCCTTGTTTGGCTTAAAGATGTTCTTTGGCGGATGCAACAACGATAGAGTTGTTGTGGATCAGTCTCCAAGTGGGAGATTGTTAGGTTGTGGAGTCTGATCTTGGCTAAAATTAAGTTTTTTCTAATTGTATAAAGAAAAAGAAAAAAAAAGCAAAAAGCCAAGAAAGCAAAAAGGATAAAAAAGATAGATTTAAAGATAAAAAAAACATGGTCTATGGTTAAGAAAAACTATTGTAATAATTCTATATATTTGAGTATCTTGTTTATGGGAAGTGCATAGGATTGTGCATCTCCTGTAGAGAGATCAGGAAGCTTGGTGTAGAGCTTGATGCAAGGGTGTTTGTATGTTGAATTATTGTTAGAGTAATTGTGTGGAGATGCTGGTGTTTTGAAGAGGAATTTGCAATTGGTTGTGTTGCAGGATTACTCCCTTCAGAGATTGTATTAGTGTTAATACAAAATGCTGGTGTTGGGTGAACCACGTTATATGTTGTGTTTTATCTTGTCTTGCATATTTATGTTCTTCTTCTGTGATGGTTAATCATTTCTGTTGTTACTGATTAAGTTGTTTGCTTCAAGTATCCCATTTTTGTTTACATAGTGAATCCTAACAAGATCAAAGCATATCCTTTATTTTAATGCTTTAAAATACATAATACTTTAGCTTTGAAATAATTAATCGAACATTTCATCAACTCTTTCAATGTTAATGGAGCTATCTAATGTATTCTCATGTTTTTTAAAAAGTAAACCCAAACGGTGTGAGCAAAGGGACAATGAAGAAGTAAGTGGTCTAATGTTTCTAAGTCTTTCTCACACAAGGCACATCTAAAAGTTCCATTATATCCTCTTCTTTGTATTATATATTTTCTAACCAAAGGAATTTTGAGGCCTTAGGGAGAGCCTCCAATGACCAAAAATTCTTCCAAGGGAATATTTGGGCATAGGAAATTTTAATTTCTCTAAATTCTCATATCCCAACTTAACCAAGTATCTACAATTCTTAGAGAGATTTTAAACCAACTTATCCTTTTGTGTAAAAGTAGGTAAACAAAACTCTTGAAGCATATTTTTAAGCTCATATGCAATTTTTTAGAGTTCCTCTCCTTTAACTGGATTACTAATAGAATGCCATGGTTTGGAGTTGTTGCTCAATTTAAGGTAATCTTTGATCATTGGATCTTTACAAGCTAGACATGCCAAAGTCAATGGTTGTCATTTTGAATTATAGATAAGAGGATAAGGCTTCAACCAAGCATCATACCAAAAAATTATATAATTCCCTTCATGGACTGACCATCTAACATATTTCTTAATCAATTGAAAACTATCTAATATGAAGTTCCATATTAACAATCCTTTAGGTAAGGTTATTTTCCAAAATTATTTTATTTCAATAAGAAAACCTATATATTTTTAAGTAACATTTTTTCCCAACTCTTTCCTTGATCTCTGAATAATCTCCACCTAAGTTTTGCCCCTAAATCCAAACTCAAAAGTCTACAATTCTGCAAGCCTGCTCCTCCAATATTATTTCTTTTGTAAACCCTATCCTACTTAAAACGAGAATTCCTATATTGCTCATCACATCCTTTCCAAAGAAAGTCTCTTTTAATTTTATCAAATTTTTATGTTGTACCCATTCGCAATCTTGAAAGTGACATTATATAAATAGGGATGGATTGCAATGTAGTCTTTATGAGCTATAGCCTTCATGGTATGGTAAAAAACTTACCTTTCCAACCTACTAAACAAGTTTTCATTTTATCCAAGCAAGAGATCCATAGTTCCTTCTTATTTTCATTACCAAACAAAGGAATACCCAAGTAAGTTAATGGAAACTTTTCAATTTTAAAACCTAAAATATCCACAATAATTTATTATAAATATAAGGTCTTGGAGATGAAAAAAATATGAATTTTATAGTATTAACCAACTATCCAATAGCCTTCTCATAGAACACTAATATTTATTTAACTCCATGGTCTTACTGGCAAAGGGATGGCCTAATACAAAAGTATCTTGACATATCCATATCGATATCTCTACTTTAACTTTGATTTTAATATTGACTTAAAATTTAATAAAAGTAGTGTTGTTTTCAACCTTGTAATATTTCTAATATCTTAGTTGAAATATTTTTAATTAAACATTAATGTTAATTTTTTTAAATGAGGTTTTTGAATCAACTTGTTTTTTAAACTTTGCTAAATTTTGGTACTTCATCCAACTCCTAAACTTTTCATTAAGAAAATATATTAAAAATAACAAGCTAGAGTTTTTAAAATATTGTATTATTATGCTTGATATAGGCAAATAATATAGTGATTTTTCATTCTCGCTAATTTTTTTCAAGTCATATTGTTGGTCAATCACATTATAAAATTAAATTGATGTATAACATTTTGTTAAGTTAAAAATATACTTTTAAATACACCAAGGAAAGGATGCATTAAAATTTACAAACACATACTAAGTATATCTATCATAGAAATATACCACTCAAAGAAAAAAAGCTAACTATCCTCTCACACATGCCATAACTTAATATTAATTGGAGTGAGAAATCTCCATAAGCAAGATCAAGGGCTTGTGTCACAGAAAGGACAAACACAATAATTTATATAGAAAGGAAGAGGACCAACTACCACACACATGCCATATCTTGACATTAATATAAGGAATCCCAAGTACACATGACCAAGGGCTTGCACGTCTAAAATTACTACCCCATTGATTAATTTTTTTGCCAAGTGGTGTGGCACATAGACCACTAAAACACCACAAATAGATCAACTTGAGATTATACTCTTACACACTATACTAATTAAGAAGAAATGGGCATAAATATTTCTTATCTAAATTTTAAATAAGAAATGTTATTAAACTTATATAGGTATATGTATGACCTCTTTATCAACTAAAAAGCTACTTTGAGGTGACCTCCCACTCTGGGTAGGAGGTCACCCTTTCACTTTCTCACTCCCTCCTCGGCTCCTCCTAGGGATCTTAGGTGGATCTCCTACTATGTTGTGTAATCCCAAAAAAATATCCTTGTCTTTCTAGGATTTTTGGCCCTTCCTATCGCTGCTTGGTGCTTGGAGGGTCTCCATGGTCATTTTTGCTTCTTCATGTGGTGTTCCAGGAAAGAGGAGGTAAATCTATTTTCCTTCTGGTGTATTTGTAGTGCTCTTAAGATATGCCCCAGTGTGGAAGCAAGAGACCTCCCGTTGTGGGCGAGAGGTCACCTCTTCATCTTCTTGCTCCCTCTTTAGCTCTTTCTAGGGCTCTTGAGCAGGTATCTTGCTTTGTTGTATTGTTCTAGGCAAATATCCTAGTTCTCCTAGGGTTTTTGGCCCTTCTTGTCATTGCTTGGTGCCTAGAGGGTATCCAAACCCTTTTATTCTTCTTCCTGAGGTGTTCTAGGTAAGAGGAGGCAGATCTTCTTTTCTTCTAGTGGATTCAAAGTGCGCTTAGGATATTTCCTAGTGCAGGAGCAATAGACCTCTCGTTATGAGCTGGAGATCACCTCTTCATATTCTCACTCCCTCCTCGGCTCTTCCTAGGGTTATCTAGAAGATCTATTATTATGTTGTGGTTTTACAAGTAGATATCCTACTTTTCCTAGGATTTCTTTCCCTCCCTATCGTTGCTTGGTGTCTGGAGGGTCTCCAAGACCTTCTTTGTTTCTTCCTGATGTGTTCTAGGAAGTCTTTTTGGGTGATGTTACACAAAAGGATAAATCTAGTTTGTGGTCTTAGTATGGGGGTTGGATTTGCTTTGGAGTGGATCCAGTTTATTTTTTTGCTTCTCGAGAAGGTCATACGCTGGTTTTTGTGCTTGGGGGAGGCCCTGATTGTTCTTAACTAGGTGTTTCCCATGGTTTGCAATTTATGGTTGGTGTCTTAGGGTTTTTTGTGCCTTTGTTTCACCTTTTTTGCTTTTCGAGATGGCCTCTCACTAGTTTTTGGGCTTGGGGGAGACCCCTTTTGTTTCCAGTTGAGATTTTCCCATTATTCACGGTTCGTGGGTGGAGTTTCAGGTTTTTAGGTGAATGTGTTTCTTTGTTTTGCTTACTAGGGTGGTCACTCACTACCTTTTCTGGGCTTGGGGAGACATTAGTTTTACAGTTGAGTTTCTACCATGGCTAGCATTTTGGGGCTTGTGTCCAAGGGTCTCTATTGGATTCCTTCTCATATTTTTTGGTCTTGGGGGGACCATGTATGGCAGAAGGATTTTGTGGTTTCTCCATTGGTGGTAGGGTTAGGGTTTCTTGCTAATATGGGCATCATCCTTCCATGGTTTGTCTTTAGCTGTGCTTCATCTTCTTCTTTGATATTTCACATGGGGGCTTTTGCGGATGGTCCAATTTGGTTTACGGATGGACCTGGGCTATTTTGTAGATGGTCCTATGCTAGTTTTTGGTTGGTTCTTGTTCCTTTGCGGATGGTCCTATTTTGTGTACAGATGGTCCTATGTGGTTTTCGATTGGTGATGGTCTTGTTTTAGTTGGTGGATGGTCTTGTTTCATCTTTGTGGATGGTTTTGTTTTTCCTGTAGATAGTCTTGATTCATTTATGGATGGCCTTCAATATTTGAGGTTTTCTCATGTGTGGGAAAACCCTTTTATTTTGGGTGTGAGTTTTTTTTCTTTACGAAAAAATCCTTTTCATTTTTGTGTTTACCTTTGAGGTTTTCCCTGCTACCCCTATGAGGGCTTCTCTTCTCAGCTGGTGTGGCTTTCTCTCTTGCTCCTGTGTGGGCTTCTCTTTCTTTGTTTTAGCTATTTTTCTCCAATAGCCCATAGAGAGTCTATTTCTTCAACTATTTTGTGGTTGGGATCTCTTCTCCCAACCTTCTCTTGTAAAAGGTTATGGTATCCTTTCAAAACCTCTTTTTACCAATAAAAAAAGGTATATGTATATGTTTTACCATTATCACATTCACACATATATCAAAAATAAGATATTACATTAAATATCTACAAGGTGTGAGAGGGAGGAGGAAATGGTACGAAAAGATTGAAGGAAAACACAATAGATAAGATTAGATAGGTTTCTTCTTTCTCAAGAATGGGAGAGGTTTGGGGACTCTTCATTAACGGCACCCCAAGAATCGGGACCACCACCGGGGAAGACAGGGGAGGACTCTAAGAAAAGATACATGACCCTTCGATTCGAACTTATGTGGTTCCAACATCGGGATCTCAAGGATCGGTTGCCCAATGGTGGGACAAAAAGTATAATGGTTGAGCGGCCCAAGTGGCATGTAAACTAAGGAATGTGAAGGCTAACATTAGAGAGTGGAACAAAACTTCCTTTGGCAATATTTTTGTAAAAGGCGGAAAAAAGAAGGGGGAGGGAGACGGAGGGAAATAGGAGAGGAGGGGGGAAGGGAGGGGGGGAGAGGGAAGGGGGGGGAGATCCGCCCCGCCCCCCCCGCCGGGAAGGAGTCAAGATGGCCGAGGGCAACACCAAAGATATGGAAGACATAAGGAGGGAGCGGGGACAAACGCGCAGGAGGGGCCCCGCCGAGAGGGGGGCGCCCCCCGCGGCGGCCCCCCCCCCCCCCCCGCGCACACAGGTCCTCCCCCCCTCCCCAAGGAGGAAATCAAGAAGGTCGTTTTGACATGGATGGTAACGGCCCCCCGGGACCGGATGGCTCCCCCGCCTCCTTCCCCCCGAAGTTTTGGGATATCCAGGCAATGATGTAGTGGAAGCTATAATTGAGGCCCAAAAGGACATGGAAATCCCCGGAAGGAGTTAATGCTACTTCTAGTCCTCATCCCTAAACTAGTGGGAGCAATGGACCCGGCCCCCCCCCCCCCGCCCCACCCGCCCCCCCCCCCCCCAGAGGAAGATTCTCACAAAAACACGCCACGCAAGGTCGAAGGTTATCCTTCCCTTCATCATTGATATGAAACAATGTGGCTTTGTGAAAGGGCGACAAATATTGGATGGTATCATCCACAATTCATGAGGTTATTCATTCAATGGTGACTAGTAAGGAACGCGAGTATGTTACTAAAGCTTGATATGAATAAAGCCTACGATCGGGTCTCATGGCGGTTCCTCACCAAGATTTTGGGTAAGTTTGGTCCTCCGTCCCCAGTGGATTAAGTTGATTTTTAGTTGTATCTCTACTACAATATCTCCGTCATGGTGAATGGGTCACCCCTCCGATTACTTTAAGAGTGAAAAGGGGGTTGCGACAAGGAGATCCTTTGTCTCCATACTTGTTTATTATTTTAGCGGAAGCATTGGGTGAGGAACATTTCGGCGGGCGGTGGCGCGGATGGTCAATTGGAAGGTTTTAAACTAGCCTCCCACGCGCGGCCGCGTGTCCTCACCACAGCGATTTGTGGATGATACAATCCATTGTGTCCCAAAGCCTCGGTGCCTCAAGCTAGGAAGTTGAAGAGAATTCTAACCAAGTATGAGACGGGGGAGGCACATAAACTATAAGAAGAGTAGCATCTATTTCTTTAACACGCCCGGTGGGAGGGAGGAAAGAATAGCTAACCTCTTCGGTTGTGGAAAGGAGCTTCTACCCAAGCAACTTATCTAGGCATGCCTATGTTCGAAGGAAGAATGAAGGCTACTTTGTGGAACTCGATCATTGGACGGGATCTCTAGAAAGTTAGCGCGGGGTAGGAAGGGCAGCCTCCGCCCGCGGAGAAAAGCCTTATTAGTTCAAACTACTTTGACGAGCATTCCCAATTCACTCCGCATGTCTCTATTTAGAATGCCCCCAAAGAGTCCAGAGCTACATTGGAGCTAATTCAACGCAACTTCTTGTGGTCGAGGTTCGAGAGGAGAGAAAGAGAATTTCGTTGGTAGCATGGAATCGGGTGTGTGCAAGCAAGGATCGGGGGGAGGGGTTAAAGAGAATGAAAAGAATTGAATCAAGCCTCCCGATTGGCAAACACGGATGGAGATTTATCCAATAATGATCAATTGGGATGGGTCAAAACTTCTTAAGGAAAAATATATCGAAATAATCGGGACTTCCCCAGAAGAAGCCCGATAATCTTCCTAGAGGATCCTATTTTTGGAATTGTTTGCTCGAATGTCGGGAGGTAGTCAAGAAAGGCATCGAGATGGAGAAGTGGTAATGGAAGACAAGTGGACTTTTGGAAAGACCCGTGGTTGGAAGAGGCCCCCCTCCGAAAGATAACTTAGACCTTCGAGGTCCTCCAACATAAACTTTCGAAGGAAATGGGAGGAAAAGTAGGGGATTTTATTGTTGTAGCACGGAAACTTCTTCTTGGAAGAAAATCGCGGGTTCATAACTCGTCCGAGCAAGAGAAGGTGGCCCTAACCAAACTCAATGATGCTTTAAGGGTGTTCCCGATCATTCCCCGGGGGAGGAAGAGACAAGGCGATTTGGGGCAAAACTACAAGTGGGATCTATGTCGAGAAAAGCGCCTATAAGTTAATCCACTCGGGATTCAATGGGGTCGGACTCGCCGACATTATTTGGTTAAATAATTTAACCCCAAAAATAGCTTTCTTCTTTTGGTTGGCGAGTCAAAAATAAGATCCCGACAACGAGATAATCTGCAAAGGAGAGGTTTCCAATTCATCAATCGATGTATCTTGTGTGAGAAAGCAATAGAATCCGCAAGTCATATATTTCTAACTTGTGATTTTTCTTGCTGCGACGGGTCTTCCAAATGATCCCCTCCCAAATTTCATATAGATTGGAGTCCGGCTCCAAATAGCATGTCCGACTCACGCATACGGTGGGCTCTCCCCCTTCCGGGCAAAGCTTTTGACTTGGCTCCGGAAGCTCGGACAACCCCATTTTTTATGGGGGATATGGAATGAGAGAAATAAGAGAGTATTTAAAGGACGTAAGAAAGATCCCGGGTTATGTGGTAATAAAATAATCGGCAGCTTTGAAAAGAAAGACCGGAAAACTTTCTTCTTCAAAAATGAGACCATGTCTCTAAGGGAAAGGAGGATTTTGCGGAGCAGGGAGAAAGGAACTTCCGGGCACCTACGACATTACAACCAACCCACGGGATGGTGTCAAGTGGATACCCCCCACACAAAAGTGGGTTAAGTTTAATTTTGACGGGGCAGCTAAAAGGAAATCCGGGAGCTGCGGGAGCGAGGAGGAGTTTTGAGAAATGAGGAAGGAAAAGTGGTCCTTGCCTTTGCAGGAGCCTTTGGGAACTCAAACAAATCATTTTGCAGTAAGCCCTGAGCTAGCATGCAAGCAATGATAATTGCTAGACTTGAGGGTTATAAGGAAGTTATCTTTGAAGGGGATTCACTTAATATAATCAAGGCAATTAAGGAGGATAAAGACCCCAGTTGGACCATATTGGAGCTTATCCTAGAAGCAAAGATTCATAAATCTCATTTGGTTAATGCCCGAATCCAACACACCTTGAGAGAAGGGAACCAAGCGAGCGGATCTAATGGCAAATATTGCGGTTTCTGTTGGGGAGATGCAAATTTGGAAGGATAACTTCCCTCAAGAACTATTGGTGTTAGTGTGCTAGAGAAGAGCTAAGATCAAACCTGTTAGAGCATCGGGGAGATCGAGAGGGGTGATGATGAGTAATCCGACGAGATGGAATTAGGCGGAAAAGGGCATCCCATTTCGTTGGGGCACAGGAGGTGACAAGTGTACGATACGACAACCTAGTGTTAGTAAGCTAGGTTGTTTGGTTTGTTTTATCCGAATAGTCAAGCACAAGTATGGATGTGGCTCTAAGTATGGCTTAATGTCTTAAAAATCCATTTTGTATTTTGATTATAGGCTTATGCTAAAAGCATTTTGACTTTGTAAAAGGTTTGTGGACCTTAAAACCACCTCTACCTTATACCAAAAAAAATATCTACAAGCCTTGTAATTACTAATAATAAATTCTAAATATTAATTATTATTAAACTTATTAACATTGACTTATTTCTAAGATGTTATAAGGATATTATTTGTCATAACTTACCTATTTGCATATCTCTATTGAATGCTCTTGAGCTCTATGTATTAAATGCATTAGTGAATATTAAATCAATGTGATTATCATAGTTAATATGGACTCATTCATGTTGTAGATTTACAAAGTTGCAACCTACTATCTTATTGTTATTTAGCTTATCTACAAATAAGGGTACGAGGTACGAACTATCTTATTCTCATTATAATACATTGTCTTCTTGTAATTGAAATTATCTATAAATAAGGGTATCATGTACATAAGTTAAAAATATCTTGTGTTACTGTCTATGGTGAATGCTTTTCTTCTCATGATTTTAGGTTTTATACTTTCTATCATATGGAAGCTATGATAGCAATTTTTATCAACATTATAGAGGATCTCATGACTCTTAATGTCCAAGCTTATTCAAATACCATCCTTTAGAATAATTTTAATACCTCTTTGGCTACATTATACATGAAATATTTATCATTCAAATGACCTATCTTTGTGAGTTATTTATATTTTGTTATTTTTACATGTTGATTTTCTCTTCTTATAGGAGCTTTTCGATATTAATCCCTATAGAAAAGAGTACCATGTACCTTATTTTAAAATATATTATATTTTTATTTCCTAATTATGAATTATTTACTTCTCATGATTTTAGTTTTGTATAGATTCTCATCACATCAAAGATAAGATATAAAGGAGCATCAACCTTATAGAGGATTTCATGACTCCTTGTATCCAAGCTTGTTTAAGTGATATACTTCAAGGTGGTTTTATCACCTCTTAGATACACTATGCATGCAATCTCTATTAGTTAAAGAACTTATATTCAAAAGTTATGTAATTTTCTTTTATCATTTACACATATCAATTTTATTTATCTAGAGGTGGCAATTGCACATATTTGAATCCATCATTATTCTTAGAGCCCTTGAGATTTGAAGCCTCATCCTTGAAAATATATGCTTTGTTAATTGATAAGGTTATAAAGGAGCGATTCTATAGGTTATCAAGAATACAAAAAGTAAACTTTTATAGTTTAGATTGTGTCTTAAAATTGTTAAATCAATCCCTTAAGAAGTCTAGTATCAATCTTCCTTTTTGTAATTTAAGCACAAGTTAAATTAGACCTAATGACATACTTCCATCCAAAAGATGATAAAACTACATATAGATCTATTTAGTTTTTATTTATACCACCCAATTGCAAATATATGAAAAATGGCCCTCAAACATCAATAGTAAATTATATGAAACTAATCTTCTAAATTCCAAAACTCTCTCTTGTAAACTACGTTTTAACAATTTTTTAGGTTATATGATTTTTGTATTGTATGATTCAATGTTATTAGTTTTCAAAAAAAATGTCATTTTGGTTTATTTATATAGATTTTAGAAAAAAATCATAAAGGGAATTCCTTAGCCATATAAACTAAAAACAAGTCAATTTTTAAAACTTCATATTTTTTACAAATTTATGTATTAGTATTTTTTGAAAAATTATTAATAGTTGACTTGATTTTTTTAACTCCTTGGATAATAACAACTATAATTGATGGGATCATTGCACGAAAAATATTTTTTGAGTTGTATCCTTTTTTATTGTATTGTAGATGCATAATATTAATGTTAAAAAGCAAAAAATATTGCATCAATCTATCCATATAAGCTAAGTCAAATCCTTAACAAAATTCTCAACAAAGCTTTTACCAAAATTATTGAACAAAGTCAACAACTTATAGAAATATTTTTTGGGCTTGAAAAACATCATTTATAGTTTGTTTATAACATAAATAAGGGGCCGGGCCCCCCCGGGCCGGCCCCCCCCCCGGCCCCACCAAAAAAAAAAACATAAATAAGTTGAACATTGATGACTAATAGTTGCCTCACATAATCCAAATCAAATTTATCCTTTGATCCTTTGCTTAATATCTCCAAGAAGGTTATTGATCCTTCTCATCTCAAATGTAACTCTGGATAGTAGATGATAATATCCCTTCCTATCATTCTTATTGACCTACACTTTCTCTTTCGAATTTGTAATTAACACTTCAACCTAAAGACCATAGGTAGAGTACAACATATGAATTTAAACTGCCTATAAGATATTACTAGAATCAAATATGTTATAACATCTAATGATCCAATTATGAGCTAAAATCACATGTTTGAATTTCTTATTTAATTTATTAAGTTAGGCAAAGGCTCCTTAACAATGCCTCCTTACACCTAGTCTTACTAGTGAAAACCACAAAAAGGTTCTTTTAAAATCCATTCCAATTTTTTTTAGCAAGTAGCAACCTTACAAGCCAGGAAGATATGTTTGATTGTTTTAGATCTACCACAAACAACAAATTTATTACCAACAAGTCTAACTTTAGCTAGTAAAACCCAAGATGAAAGTTTTAAATGCATTACCCTATAAGCTAACAACTTATTAGATATAGAATACCTTGTTTTCTAAATCCTATAGTTAACCCACATCCAAGTCACTTAAAAATAAGACCTTCCACTTATCATTAAGCTTAGAAAAACAACAACAAGAAGAAATAAGAATTTATATATAGATTAAACAACTAGAGAGAAGATCCTATTCCCATAAAGCTACTTCTTGTCCTAGAATATATTGCAAGTTAGTGTAGGGTAAATTTGAGCCTAAAGTTTAGCCAAATTCAAGCCCTAGATTTTCATAATCATGCCCTTGTAATTATTATGAATATTAAATTAAAATTCTAAAACATCCTAGGTTTTCCAACAAGAGGAAACTAAATCCCAAAGTTCAATAACCTTGCAAATTCCCTTCTTTGCAAGAATATTGCTTTTAAAACTTGCAATAACATCTATAGGTTTATTATCAAATAAAATCAACATATTCATCCATAAAGAAGAAGAATATAATCTCAACCTAAGTCTAAGGTAATAAATATTCCACTATAGCAAGAAGAAAAAAATTATCAAGATTTCCACAAACCCATGACTAGAAGAGACATCATTGTACTAATATAACCAAAATTCAAGAGCTTGTCTATATAAGAACACTTGAAGCACCTTAATACTGCATAGATTGGATTCTAAAATTCATAAGGTATTTACAAGGCCCATTCCCAATAAGACATTGAGCAACCCTTTTAGACATTACATTAAAACCTTGGATCTAAATGTCTTTAATTCTAAGACTACAACTTTTCTAGGTTGAGTACATTGTGTCTATGGAATAGCCACCCTCATATTTGATCTATACCATTTCCTTCACATAAACATATTGAATAATTTAGTAAATTAGGTCTACTAAGTCCCATTAGGTAGCTAACATGAAGTATTAAAAACCAAGTAGTAACAAGTATCTATGCCATAAACTAAATCCAACCAACCAATGACAAATATTGATTAATTCAATTATCAAATTGCTGCTAAAATTTGGACAAAACCCACTTTCGCTAAAGCCAAAAAGTATACCAAGATACCTAACAAGCTCTCCTTGTTATATTTGTTTTCCCTAATAAGGGATCCAGTATTCCTTTACCTTAGCTTACACTAGAATAAAATGTATTTTGTGATGGGAAAGTTTGACTCTAAAAAAATAGAAAAAGGTATCTATAAAATATTACATATGCCATCTTGGCATAGAATATTTTTAGTAATTTTTATTGATCCCTTCATTTTTTTGAAGTTTTAAATGCAAGAAATTAGACATGGTACAATAGGATTAGAACTATTAACAAGGATTTTTTTAATCTAAGTTGGTTGAACTTCTCTTTACCAAACAATAACATAATATTGGCAATTCATATGAGGGGCTAGTAGCATATAACAAGACATGATTACCATCTCATAAAATATAAGGGGTGTTAATGCTCCCTCAAAGTAGAGGTGTATTAAAAACCTTTGTTTAAGTAATAAGCTTGATATTATTTGTATCCAAAAAACTAAAGTGAGAAAGGAAGAAGTTTCCAAAATATGAAAGCAATATTGACAATATGTGAATTAGATGTTGTGGATTTAGAATGAGTGATAAGGGGAATTCAAACATGTTGGAATCCAACTAGAACCTTTAATACAACCATTCATAAAACTAGACATTGAATAGCCTCGTTAGTCATATGCTAGTTTGTAGATATTTATTTCATCCTTATCAATATCTATGGACCTACAACTCAATGAAGTAGATCAAAAATATGGAGTGGGATTGAATATTTATGAGAATTAAAGACCAATAAACCTGATTCATGATCATAGGATATTAATGCCATAACCAAGCTAGATGAAATTTTTTGAGGAATTAGGAATATAACCCAAAGTATAGAATTTTTCAACTCTCATTCAAAATAAAAATTTGTTTGAGGTTGAGTTTGAAAAGCACATCTATACATGGACCAACAATAGGATAGGCCAAAACCTAATAGAAAAATATTTGGATAGATGCATACTCTAAGATCATTGGCTAGATGAATGGATTATGCTAAAATTAATACCTTGACAAGGATTGGTTCAGATCATTGGTCAATAAGAGTTAAAATGGTGGTAAGTGAATTAAAAAAATATTATATTTGAATATGAGAAGATGTGGGAAGACCATCCTTAATTTGATGATATATTCATATAAACATAGAATTATTCAAGAAATGGTGGGCCAAATACACTTCCAAAATAAATTAAATCAATGACTTCTAGATTAAAAGAATGGAACAAGAACACATTTAAAAATATTTTTGAGAAGAAAACTAAAAGAGAAACTTTAAAAATTCCCAAAATTATTAGCACAATAATCCAATCTTAAAATATAGGGAGTTTCTTAGTGGCTATCATAATATTTTTAGCAAGGAAGATGAATTTTTTAGGTTAAAATTGAGGTAGACTTGGTTAAAAGAAGATAAAAACACAAAATTTAAAATGGCAATAGTGCAAAGATCAACTTCTAGAATTAGTAGAATTAAATCATTAAAATTAATTTGGATTAAGGACCAAAGTGAAATTAGAAAGGAGTAAAGGTCTTTTTACCAAAATATTTTAGGATTAGAGAAGATTGAAATTCTTAATGATGAGCTATGGTAAGAAGTACCTTTAGTTATAATAAATGAAGATAATAGCAAATGAATGGAGCCTATTAATATAAAGTAAGTTCATTAAACTTTTTTCTCCTTTGATAAGGATAAATCCCCATGTCCAAATGGACTCTCTGCAACATTCTATCAAAATAATTGAAAAATAGTAAAGGATTCTTTATTTGTGGTAGTGGAACAGTTTAGGGTAAAACAATACATACCTTATAAACTAAATGCAACATATCTTATCTTGATTCCAAAAAAGAAGAATGCAAAATTGTTTGATTCATCCAAACTCATAAGACTATGTAATGTGACATAAAATATAATCAATAAATTTATGGTAAATTGGTTAAGACCACTATTAGACAAAATTATTTCAAAAGAACAAGGAAAATTTGTGAAAGGTAGACAAATTATAGATGAGATCATAGTAGCTCATAAAGTAATACACTCAACAACTTCTAGAAAAGAGAGCAATAATATTAAAACTTGATATGATTAAAACTTATGATAGGGTTAAATGGATTTTGTTTCTACAATATTAGAAAAGTTTGGATTTAGGAAGAAATAGGTCAAATGGATTAAATGTTGTGTCTCTACAATATCATATTCAATGCTAGTCAATGGGCTAGTAACATAATCATTTAAAGACAAGGGGGGTCTTAGATTAGGAGATACTTTATCATCATATTTTTTCATTATTATGGTAGAGGTATTAGGCAGGAACATGAATAAGACATACAAATATGGGCTAATAAGCCAAGTTAAGGCTAGTAATTGTTGGACATTTTGAGTTCCTAAGCTAAGAGTTGTCATTGATGTCAAAAGGATCTATGTAAGCTAACACTATTTTTGTGTAGAAGCAAAGGTTTTGATCAAAGGTTCAAGAAGGGATGCATAGAATTTGGTTCTAAAAGGAGCTTCAAGGGAAGCTTAGCAAAAGGTTTTTATTTAAAACCATGGATGGTAGATTTGAAATGGGTTTTTCTTAAAACCCAAGTTGGCTTTTCATTTCATCGAAAAAGGTACCCCGATGATGAATAAATTTAATTTAAAATGTTTTATTTAAAACTATGGATGGCATATTTGAAATGGGTTTTTCGTAAAACCCAATTTGGCTTTTCGTTTCATTGAAAAACGTGCCCCAATGATGGAGATATTTAATTTTAAATATTTAGTTTGAATTTTAATTTATTTAAATTTTAAAATTAAATTAAAAGAATATCCGCCGATGTCATGAGGAAGCGTCGACATTTCCAAGTGAAGGGAAGGCATATATATATACCATTAAATTTTTCAATTTAAATTATCCTTGCTCTTGTTGTTAATGCGATTGTTGGAAAGCGAATAGAGCTCATGCAAAAAAAGGTTTTAGTGGTGGAAGCAACGAATAAATCGGATGACACGCGAAACCCAAGTCACCTTGGGCAGTGTGGCCTATTGGCAATTCGAGCAGCACAAAGGCATTTAGTAGCACGAGGTCATGTGTTCGATTTTTGGCAAGGTTCGTTCATTGTGCTTTGTGGTGGAAGTGCCTAGGGAGCACAAAGTTTTTGAGGCACGTGGGCCTGCAACATATAAAGGGAAGTCGTGTCCCTTTTGCATTGTGAATAAGCGAATAGATCTTTTGGCTACCTTAGCCACGGCTAAGGCACTCATGGTGAGGGCAGGGCAAGGGGTCGAAACCCATTAAGGAGGTATGCAAATTTTTGATTAAAATTTAATTAATGCTCTAAAGTTTGGAGTGATAAGGGTTAGGAAATATTTTATTTTTGTAAACCTTTGTTGTGTTATTAAAAGGTTAATTAATTATTTTATTGGTGAAAACCATATATGATTAATTAAGACTTATGATAGTGATTTAAATTTTTGAGAGCATTATATTAGGAGAAATAAGGGTTTTGAATAAAGTGGAAATTGAATAGTGACTTATTGATTATTATTTTTAGAGAGTTTTTCTATAGAGGGACTTTGGTGGATGTGATTATTGAGTTGGAGTAAAAAGGTGTAAATTGAGTTATACTTTATCTTGTGATTATTATTTGAAGTCCACTAACCCTTGTTGAGATTGGAAAAAAGAAAGTGTGTTGAGTGTGGCATATTTTGTGGACAACTACTTGGCATCAATAAGGTATGGGCAATATTCTCCATTGATTTATTTGGGTGGTTGATTTCTAAAAATATCATTGGAGTGAAAATGATTGATTGTGGTTTCCTTTTGAGAGTTTTTGGTTGAATACTTTAAGGATTTCTGGTTTGAGAGTTATGGTTAAAACCTTGTTTTATAAGAATTGTTGTTGAAGCCATTAGTTGTGTGAAAAACCCGAGTTAGGGTTTGAGAAGAACATGAGTATCATTGTTATGTGAAGAATATTTTATAATCATTATTGTTGAAGCCCATTGGTTGTGCAAAGAACTTGAACTTGAGTTAGAGAAGAACATGAGTATCATTGTTATGTGAGATTTGTTTGTTGAGCAAGGTGTTGCAAGAGTTTTGTCATTGTTGTCAACACAAATAGTTAGATCTAATGATGCAGTGGACAAGCAGTTCAGAAGTCATTCAGATGCAGAGGACAGAAGTTCAAAGGTTAGTCAGATCATGTACAGTGAGTTTCCAAGAAGACCATAGTTGCCTATTTGCAAAAAATCAAAGAAAAAGACAAGTAAGAAAAGTGTCGCGATATCGCGACATGTTTTGAAAAAGGAAGAAGAAAACTATCGCGATTTCGTGACATGTTAGGAGAGAAAGCACAAGAAGAAAATTGTCATGATTTCATGACATGTTGGGAGAAAAAGCGCTAAGGAAGAAAACTGTCGCGATTTCATGACATGTTTGAAGAAAAAGCGCTAAGGAAGAAAACTATCGCGATTTCGTGACATGTTTGGAGAAAAAGTGCTAAGGAAGAAAACTGTCACGATTTCGTGACATGTTTGGAGAAAAAGCGCTAAGGCAGAAAACTGTCATGATTTCGTGACATGTTTGGAGAAAAAGCGCTAAGGAAGAAAACTGTCGCGATTTCGTGACATGTTTAGAGAAAAGGAGGAAAAGTGTCACGATTTCGTGACATGTTTTGGGGAAAAGAGAGAATGTACGAAGGAAGATGTCACGATTTCATGACATGTTATGTTTTTGCGAGCGAAAGGCAGAAAAGAGCTTAAGGCAGCGAAAGTGTCACGATTTCATGACATGTCATGTTTTCGCGGGTGCAAGCCGAGAAAAGGACAAAGAGGAAAAAAGTGTCATGATTTCATGACATGTTGAGGTTTCGCAAGTACAAGCCAAGAAGAGAAGCAAGAAAGAAAAAGTGTCACGATATCGTGACATGTTGTATTCTCGCGAGCCAAAGCAAGGAAAGCTAGAAGGAAAAAGTGTAACAATATCGCTACATGTATTCTCGTGGGCCAAAGTTGAGGAAAGCGTACGGAAGAAAAAGTGTAGCGATATCGCTACATGTTGCTTTCTCGCGGTCAAAAGTGAAGTTGAAGTCTCTAAAGGTAGAAGTGTTGCAATATCATGACAAAAACCAAAAGGAAGCGTACGAAAATAAAAAGTGTCGTGATATCACGACATGTGTTTTCATGAAAACAATAATAGAAGAGTTGCAGGGGCAGTCGAGGCCAACAAATACCATTGCAGGCCGACAAATTTTAGGGTTTGCAGCCGATAGAATTTAGGGTTTTGCAGGCGACGATCTTTAGGGTTGAAGCCGACAAAGTTGAATCGGCGACAGATTAGGGTTTTGCGGCCGACATCTTTAGGGTTACAACTGACTATAGTTCAAGATTTATTATTGAAATTTCTATTATAAAAGGAGGGCGGTTTTAGAGTTTGAAAGTGAAGTGTGTGTATCGAATTTGCACAAATTAAGTGCGTAGGATGTAGAGGTTGAGTCGAGTCGATCTAAGTGCGAAGTGAGAGCGAACTAAGAGCAGGAAAGCACAAAGGAGCAGAGGCGATCAGTTGTTGGTGCGTGGGACTGTTGCGTAGAGGCAAACTGTTGGTGCGAAGAAATTGTGCAGAAGCAGCAGAGTGTGCAGAAATAGCAGACAGTTTGCAAAAGGTTGAAGGTATCTTTCTATTATTTTCTTTGAAGTCCAAGTTGCAGCTTGGCATAAGGGGTTGGTGCTCCTTCCAGTAGGTGCTGGTGAATTAGGGGTTGGTGCTCCTTTCTGTTGGTGCAAAAAAATTGAGGGGTTGGTGCTCCTTCCAGTTGGTGCTGGTAAATGAGTTGTAAAGTTGTTGCTTTGCAAAGGCTGGATTTGGATGGTAGTCCAAGCAGTCATTTTTGAGGAGTAGCCACATTGGTGAACCTCGTTAAATCTGTGTTGTGTGTGATGCTCTCTTGTTATATCTGATTTAAATTTGCTTCATTTTTGCATTAAGTATTGCTAGTTTAAAATTTTAAAAGATCACACTGATTCACCCCCCCTCTTAGTGTCACTATAAGTGCAACAATTGGTATCAGAGCCAGGTTCCTGAATAGGCTCAATCAGCTAGGGTGATCTTGGAAGTGACGCAATGGCAAGTGGTGAAGGTTTCTCCTCAAACAAAGCACCATTGTTTGATGGAACTAACTATGCTTTCTGGAAAATAAGGATGCAGACATATCTCCGTGCTTTGGGTTTTGACATACGGGGTGCAGTAGTTAATGGTTACAAAGCTCCCGCCACTGCTCCAATAGACACTACCGATAAAAAGGCATTTGAAAATGATTCGAAAGCAAAAAATGCCATCATGTGTGGATTAGTGGACAGTGAGCTAGTCAAAATCATAAACTGTGAATCCGCAAAAGATGTATGGGATAAACTAGAGAACATTCATGAAGGAGACGATAGGATCAAGGAGGCCAAGCTTCAAACACATCGAGCTCAATTCGAATCCTTAAATATGGACAATGATGAGAACATAGAGGCTTTCATGCTAAGAGTCAACGGAATCACTAATTCTATCAGAGGTCTCGACGAAGATATGGATGATGCTACGATCATGAAAAAGGTATTAAGATCTCTCCCTCCAAGGTTTGATTCGAAAGTCTCAGCCATAGAAGAAGCTAAAGATCTAAATCGCTTTAGTATGGATGAGATGCATGGTTCTTTGACTACTTTTGAAATGAGAATAGGAAGGTCTAATCCCATAGATAGAGAAGCAGCTTTCAAAGCCCTAAAAGGCAAAGACACAAAACAAGAGTCTGAAGAAGAGGATGTATCAGATGAAATGGAAGCAAATTTTGTCAAAAAACTGAGAAAGGGAAAAGGAAAATACAGAGGAAAGCTACCATTTAAATGCTTTAACTGTGGAGGCATTGGGCACTTTGCGACAAAATGTCCACTCAATGAGAAGAACCAGGGTGAGGAAACTTCGCACCAAGAAAGAAGTGACTGGAAGAAGAAATCAAACTTCAGGAAAGGCAACTTCAAAAAGAAAAGCTTCATCTCCAGGAATACAAATTCTTCAGAGGACAACTCTAGTGAGGATTCTGAAGAAGGAACGGGTGAAGCTCTATTCATGGCATTTGAAGTAGAAAAATCAGAAGAGGTAGAAAAATCAGAGAAGAGAGAAGGAATGAACTCTAAAGCATGTGTTGAAAAACCTGAGGCAGAAGTTGATCTAGAAGGTGAACTGGTCTCTGCTCTTGTAGAATGGAAATCTGAGAAAAGAAAAAATTATAAACTTTCAAGGAAGCTTGAGGATGCAAATGACATCATAACCAGTTTGAAAATACAGACAGAGGAATACAAGAAAATATCTGAGGATCTCGAAGTTCAGATAACCATGAAGATAGATTACTGCTGTAAACTAGAAGAAGAGAATGTCAGTCTACGAATGCAGATGCAAGAACTGGATCAAAAAATCAGCTGTCATCAAAAGCGTGAAGAAAGTTCGATGAAGCTGGATAAAATTTTAAGTGACCAAAGACCTGCTGGCATCAAATTTGGTCTAGGCTTCATGGAAGGAGAATCGTCAAATGGACCAAAAGCCAGAAATGTAGAAACTATGAGGAATGAAGAGAAGAAACAGACTGATGAAAGAAAAACAACTCAGGCAAATAAAAGCAGTAATGCCAGGCCCGAAAGGAGAACTGACAATGATGGTTTTACCAAGGTCACAAATCAAAGAAAAAGAAGATCTATGGTTCCTACTACAACCTGGCAAAGACCATCTTTCAGGTTCAATCATCACTTTTCTGGTTTCTGTTTCAAATGTAACGGTTATGGGCATAAAATTGCAGACTGCAAGTATATTGTAGGACCAAGAAGCTTTACTAGTAGAAATGCTTTTGCTCCTCTAACAAATTATGCAGTAGAATGTTTTAACTGTCACAACTATGGGCATATTGCAAGAAATTGTCGTAGTACCTCTGTTTCAAATCAACTTCAGAAAAGAAAATTTCAACCACAGAGGCCAAGACAAAATGGAAATTTTTTTGAAAGATATGCAAAAGATATTGAAAAAGGGAAGTCCAAACTAGAACCCGATATCGTAGTCAAATCAGAATGGAAGCAGAAAGAACAACTTAGGGAAGAAAAGGAATCCTTAATAGTTCAAACAGCTTTCAAGGCACAGAGCAAAAGGGTACCATGGATACTTGACAGTGGATGCTCAAGTCATATGACAGGTGATAAACAGAAGTTTGAAAAATTGCAGAAATATGAGGGTGGTTCTGTAAAATTTGGAAATAATGATGGAGCTAAGATAATCGAAAAAGGATCAGTTAAAATTAGTGATGGGAAGATCAAGTCAGAAGAAGTTTTGTTTGTCGATGGTTTGAAGCACAACTTTTTGAGTGTCAGTCAGATCTGTGATAAAGGACATGAAGTTGTTTTCAAGAAGCAGGGTTGTGAAGTCAGGAAATCAAACAATGGAAAATTGATAGCTACTGGATCAAGGACATCTGGCAACCTGTACACACTCTCAGAAACCTTAGAAGGTAATTGTTTCATTGGATAGGAAGAAGAAAACTGGCTATGGCACAAGAGACTTGGTCACATTAGTTTTGATAATCTAGTGAAAATCAGCTCGAATCAGGCGATAAGAGACATTCCAACCATTAGAAAACCTTCAAATAGCATTTGTGCTTCATGTCAAAAAGGAAAGCAAACCAGAACCTCATTCAAAACAAAAGAGTACTACACCAGCAAACCTCTGGATCTTATACATACAGACTTATGTGGACCGATGAGAACTCAAAGCATAAATGGTGATAAATACTTTATGTTGTGTATTGATGATTATTCCAGAATGACATGGATATTTTTCTTAAAGAATAAAATAGAAGCTTTTGAAATGTTCAGATCTTTCAAACATCTAGTTGAGAATGAAACAGGAAAAAGGATCAAATGCTTACGATCAGATAGAGGAGGAGAATTCATTTCAGATGAATTTAAAGAATACTATGAAAAACATGGGATCAAGAGACAATATTCAGCAGCTAGAACTCCCCAGCAGAATGGTGTAGTAGAAAGAAAGAATAGAACAGTACAGGAAATGGCACGTACTATGCTGGCTGAGAACAAAATAGCAGACAGATTTTGGAAAGAAGCAGTCCACACTACAGTATACATTCAAAATAGGTACATGCTGAGAACTCATGAAAGTAAAACTCCTTATGAGCTGTGGTTTGGAAGAAAGGCAACAACAAAACATCTCAAAGTTTTTGGCTGTAAGTGTTACATCAGAAACACTGATGACAATCTTGGGAAGTTTGAAAATAGAGCAGATGAAGGTGTCTTTGTTGGGTATTCGATAAAAAGCAAAGCTTATAAATGCTACAACAAGAGACTCAAGAAAATTGTGGACAGTGCTGATGTTAAATTTGATGAAGGAAGGGAAAGAACAGTTAACTATGAAGAAAATTACCCAATTTATGAAGAAGCCATTGAAGGTGATGAGGAAAATGAAACAGAAAAGAAATCAACACTTGACTCAGATGACTTATTTGATGACTCGGAGGTGGAAGAAAACAAGAAATTCAAAACAGGCAGCTGGCAGAAGAATCATCCCAGAGATCAAATAATTGGAGATCCCACAGCTGGTGTTCAGACAAGAAAGAAAGTAGTAAGCAATTATTCTCTTTTATCCTGCATTGAGCCCAAAAGTATAGCTGAGGCAAGCAAAGATGATAGTTGGATGAAGGCAATAAATGAAGAGTTAGATCAGATTGAAAAGAACAGAACTTGGGAATTAGTTCCTAGACCAGCAGATAAGAATGTAATCGGCACCAAATGGATATTTCGAAATAAATTGAATGAAGACGGACAGGTAGTTAGAAATAAAGCGAGATTGGTCTGTAAAGGGTATGCACAAGTTGAAGGCATTGATTTTGAAGAGACTTTTGCACCTGTGGCCAGATTAGAAGCAATCAGAATGTTTCTGGCCTTAGCAGTTCATAAGAATTTTAGAGTTTACCAGATGGATGTAAAATCAGCTTTCTTAAATGGGAAACTTGAAGAAGAAGTGTACATTGAACAACCAGATGGTTTCCAAATTGGTGAAGATCCCAATCTTGTCTGCAAATTAAAGAAAGCTTTATATGGCTTAAAACAGGCACCCCGAGCATGGTATGCATGGCTAGATAACTATCTCTCTCAACAGGGGTTTAAGAAAGGTATGGTGGACAGTAATCTGTATGTCAAAATAGAAAATGGGCATCTCATTGTTCTAGTTGTTTATGTAGATGATATCATATTTGGCAGCAGCAAAGATGAATCATGTAAAGACTTAGCAAATAAAATGCAGAAAGAATTTGAAATGTCTATGATTGGTGAACTGTCTTACTTTCTTGGGTTACAAGTTAATCAAAATGAGAAAGGCATATTTATTTCTCAAGTCAAATATGTGAAAGAGATGCTAAAAATATTTACAATGGAGGACTGTAAGCCAGTTAGCACTCCTATGGTGACAGGCTGCAAGTTGAGTAAAGATGACAAATCTCCACATGTAGATCAAACCATGTACAGATCAATGATTGGAAGCTTACTTTATTTAACAGCTACCAGACCAGATATTCTACAGGCAGTTTGCATGGTAGCAAGATTTCAGGCCAGTCCCAAAGAGACTCATGTGACAGTAGTAAAAAGGATTCTCAGATATCTCAAGGGTACTATGGAGTATGGGTTATGGTATCCGAAAGGTAAAGACTTCACCCTTATATCTTATTCAGATGCAGATTGGGCAGGATGTGTTGATGATAGGAAAAGTACAAGTGGAGGTGCTTTTTATCTCGGTGACAGGTTGGTTGCTTGGCACAACAAGAAACAAGAGTCAATTTCTTTATCAACAGTGAGAGCGAGAATATATTGCAGCAACAACTTGTTGTACACAAGTTTTGTGGATGAAACAAACTTTGAAAGATCTTGGTATTAATTTTAGTGAACCAATATCAGTTAAGTGTGATAACACCAGTGCAATTAACATCTCCAAGAATCCAGTAATGCACTCACGGACAAAACACATTGCCATCAGGTATCATTTCTTGAAGGAGAAAGTTGCAGAAGGAGAAGTTAAATTGGATTTTGTCCCAACCACAGAACAAGTAGCAGATATTTTTACAAAACCATTGCCCAAGGAAGTGTTTGAGTACCTTCGAAACAAATTGGGAGTAGTCACACTTCCCAAGAAGTGACTAGCTATAGGGATCACTTTCTCAAGGGGAGCATTTGAGTATTTGCCTATTCTTTTGCTCATGATCATAATTTGTGCTAAGTGCAACAAATTGTGCCTGAGAATTGTGTGTATGGACTCAGGGGGAGTCTGCAGTAGCCCTTTGGTATTATTGACAAAGGGGGAGAAGAGTTACAGGAATGTACACAGGTGTTGCCAACAATTCCAAAGGGGGAGATTGTTGAGCAAGGTGTTGCAAGAGGTTTGTCATTGTTGTCAACACAGGCAGTTAGATCTAATGATGCGGTGGACAGGCAGTTCAGAAGTCATTCAGATGCAGAGGACGAAGTTCAAAGGTTAGTCAGATCATGTACGGTGAAATTCCAAGAAGACCATAGTGATCCATTTGCAAAAAATCAAAGAAAAAGACAAGTAAGAAAAGTGTCGCGATATCGCGACATGTTAAAAACTATCATGATTTCATGACATGTTGAGGAGAGAAAGCAAGAAAATTGTCATGATTTCGTGACATGGGAGGAGAGAAAAGTGCAAGAAGAAAATTGTCATGATTTCGTGACATGTTCGGAGAAAAAAAGGCAAGGAAGAAAACTGTCACGATTTCATGACATGTTTGGAGAAAAAGTGCTAAGGAAGAAAACTATCATGATTTCGTGACATGTTTGGAGAAAAAGCGCTAAGGAAGAAAACTATCGCGATTTCATGACATGTTTGGAGAAAAAGCGCTAAGGAAGAAAACTATCACGATTTCGTGACATGTTTGGAGAAAAAGCGCTAAGGAAGAAAACTGTCGCGATTTCATGACATGTTTGGAGAAAAAGCGCTAAGGAAGAAAACTGTCACGATTTCGTGACATGTTTGGAGAAAAAGCGCTAAGGAAGAAAATTGTCGCGATTTCATGACATGTTTAAAAAAGAGAAAGAGAAAAGTATGTCACGATTTCGCGACATGTTATGTTTTCACGGGCGAAAGACAGAAAAGAGCTCAAGGCAGCAAAAGTGTCACGATTTCATGACATGTCATGTTTTCACGAGTGCAAGCCGAGAAAAGGACAAAGAGGCAGAAAGTGTCACGATTTCGTGACAGGTTGCAGGTTTCGCAGGTACAAGCCAAGAAGAGAAGCAAGAAAGAAAAAGTGTCGCGATATCTCTACATGTATTCTCACGGGCCAAAGTTGAAGAACTAGCTACGATGAAGAAAAAGTGTAACAATATCGCGACATGTCATTCTCGCGACAAAAGTTGAGGAAAGCGTACAGATGAAAAAGTGTAGTGATATCGCTACATATAGCTTTCTCACGGACAAAAGTGAAGATGAAGTCTCTAAAGGCAGAAGTGTCACGATATCGTGACAAAAGCCAAAAGGAAGCGTACAGAAATAAAAAGTGTCGCGATATCGTGACATGTTGTGTTTTCACGGCAACAGCAATAGAAGAATTGCAGGGGCAGTCGAGGCCGACAAAGACCATTGCAGGCCGACAAATTTTAGGGTTTGCAGCCGACAAAATTTAGGGTTTTGCAGGCAACGATCTTTAGGGTTGAAGCCGACAAAGTTGAATCTGGGCCGATAGAATTAGGGTTTTGTAGCCGACGATCTTTAGGGTTATAGCCGACTATAGTTCAAGATTTATTATTGAAATTTATATTATAAAAGGAGGGCAGTTTTCGAGTTTGAAAGTGATCGCATGCGTATCGAATTTGCGCAAGTAAAGTCCGTAGGATGCGAGAGAGTGAGTTGTGTCGATCTAAGTGCGAAGTGAGAGCGAACTGAGGGCAGTAAAGAGCAAAGGAGTAGAGGCGATCAGTTGTTGGTGCGAAGGACTGTTGCGCAGAGGCAAACTGTTGGTGCGAAGAAATTGCGCAGAAGCAGCAGAGTGTGCAGAAACAACAGACAGTTTGCAAAAGGTTGAAGGTATCTTTCTGTTATTTTCTTTGAAGTCCAAGTTGCAGCTTGGCATAAGGGGTTGGTGCTCCTTCCAGTAGGTGCTGGTGAATTAGGGGTTGGTGCTCCTTTCTGTTGGTGCAAAAAAATTGAGGGGTTGGTGCTCCTTCCAGGTTGGTGTTGGTAAATGAGTTGTAAAGTTGTTGCTTTGCAAAGGCTAGATTTGGATGGTAGTCCAAGCAGTCATTTTTGAGGAGTAGCCACATTGGTGAACCTCGTTAAATCTGTGTTGTGTGTGATGCTCTCTTGTTATATCTGATTTAAATTTGCTTCATTTTTGCATTAAGTATTGCTAGTTTAAAATTTTAAAAGATCACACTGATTCACCCCCCTCTCAGTGTCACTGTGATTATTGAGTTGGAGTAAAAAGGTGTAAATTGAGTTATACTTTATCTTTTGATTATTATTTGAAGTCCACTAACCCTTGTTGAGATTGGAAAAAAGAAAGTGTGTTGAGTGTGGCATATTTTGTGGACAACTACTTGGCATCAATAAGGTATGGGCAATATTCTCCATTGATTTATTTGGGTGGTTGATTTTTGAAAATATCATTGGAGTGAAAATGATTAATTGTGGTTTCCTTTTGAGAGTTTTTGGTTGAATACTTTAAGGATTTCTGGTTTGAGAGTTATGGTTAAAACCTTTTTTTATAAGAATTGTTGTTGAAGCCATTAGTTGTGTGAAAAACCTGAGTTAGGGTTTGAGAAGAACATGAGTATCATTGTTATGTGAAGAATATTTTATAATCATTATTGTTGAAGCCCATTGGTTGTGCAAAGAACTTGAACTTAAGTTAGAGAAGAACATGAGTATCATTGTTATGTGAGATTTGTTGTTGAACATTGTTGGAAACATTTTGAGTTGGTTTATACATGCTTGGAATAGGGTTTGTGAGAAAGGGTTGTTCATTAAGGTGATTGGTTGAGTAGATTTGATTGAGCCTAGTCAAGTGATTATGTGAAGTGGTTTTTCAAGTTCCATAAAATAAACTATTCTATATTTTTAGTTGAGATTAATTTGAGTTGAGATTGTATTTGAGTATAGAACATATTGAGTCTCTAACAATTCTCTTTATGTTTCTATGAGATTTATGAGTTGAGATTGATTTGAGTTGAGATTGGGATTTGAGTATAGAACATATAGAGTCTCTAAAAATTCTCTTTATGCTTCTATGAGATTGAATTATTGATTGAGCATTTGAGTATAGAACATATTGAGTCTCTAACAATTCTCTTTATGATTCTATGAGATTGGACAAGTTCTGTGTGAGCTTGTTAAGCTGATTTGAGGTAAGTCTTTGAGAAGGCTTGTGGACTGATTTTGTGTAAGCTTTTGTGAAGGCTTGCTATGCAGATTTGAGCAAGTCCTAGAGAGGACTTATTGAGCAAATTTTGACAAGCTCTGAGTGAGATTATTGAGCATATTTGAGCAAGTTTTTAGTGAACCTATTGAGCATATTTGGACAAGTTCTGAGTGAGATTGTTGAGCATATTTGAGCAGGTTCTGAGTGAACCTATTGAGCAGATTTGAGTAGGTTCTAAGTGAACCTATTGAGTAGATTTGAGCAGGTTATGAGTGAGCCTATTGAGCAAATTTGAGAAGGTTCTAAGTGAGCCTATTGATAGGGCTTTGGAGGTGATAGAGTATAGAATATTAGTGGATAGAGATTCAATAGCCAGGAAAATTGAAGATAGATCTGAGTGAGGAGTCTTCAAGTGGAGAGAGATCCACAAGTCAGTGTAGTAGAGAGACAAAGTCTTCTAGAAGATCACTAGACAGAGCAGAAGGGGAAAGAGTTCTCCTGTGGAAGAGATTCACAAACTTGATATTTAGGGGATCAGCATCTCCTTTGGACAGAGGTCCATAAACATTGTAACTGGGAAGGATTCCCAAGATATTGATTGTGAAATTTTTAACATAATATTTTCTTTGTGGAGTAGCCCACATTGGGTGAACCACATAAATTGTTGTATCACTTTTGTGGATGGTGTTTTATGCATTGCTTTGATTATTGTTATTGATACTGCTATCTATACACTGCATAATATTGAATTGGAAAGAAAAGTAAAAAGTGGTCTTATACTGTTCACTCCCCCTCTTAGTATAAACTTGTGTTCTTAAATTGGTATCAGAGCAGGTTCCTTTAAAAGAGTTTGACAGCTTGAAGAAAAATGGTCTAATAACATAATGGATCACAAGGATCAAAATTATGGGTCATTCAATAATGCAATACTAGTCTTTGATGGAAGTGACTTCTTGTATTGGTGTATGCTGATGAGATTTTACCTGATGGCACTTAAAAATGAAGTTTGGGATGTAGTGGAAATTGGATATGATTCAACAGTCAATCCTCCTACAGATAAGGAAGGTAAGCTTCTAATGCATGCAAATTCAAGAGCTATGAATGTAATTATAATGTTGGCAATTTTGGGTACCTTGAGTACATTGCCTTTGCTCAAGTGTAGTTGTTGTCATTGATGTCAAGGAGCTCTTGGTAGTTGTTGTCTTTGATATCAAGGAGTTCTTGAAGCAATTTGTTTTTATGTCAAAGAATGTGTTTTGATGAAGGTTTCAGCTGGTCAGTAAGTCTCCAAGAAAATCAGAGTAGCCCAGTTGCAAAAGATCAAGAAAAAGATAAGTTAGAATAAGTTTGCAGGCGGTTGGAAAAACTGTCGCGATTTCGTGACATGTTTGAGGAGAGAGAAAGTTTTGGCAAAACTGTCACGATTTCGTGACATGTTTGAGGAGAGAAAGCGGCAAAACTGTCATGATTTCGCGACATGCTGGAAGAGAGAAAGTAGGCAAAACTATCACGATTTCGTGACATGTTTGAGGAGAGAGAAAGTTTAGGCAAAACTGTCACGATTTCGTGACAAGTTGAGTTGGCAGTGTTGAGTTGCAGGAAGTGTCACGATTTCACGACAGGTTTCAAAGAAGTTGTACGGATGCAGAAAGTGTCACGATTTCATGACAGGTTGAGTTGGCAGGTTGCAGTTGACGAAAGCGTCACGATTTCGTGACAGGTTTCAAAGAAGTTGTACGGATGCAGAAAGTGTCACGATTTCATGTTGTAGTTAGCAAGTGAAAGCGTCATGATTTCATGACATGTTCCGAGCTTTCGTGGGCATTTGGAGAAAGAGCTTAAGGCGAAAAGCGTCACGATTTTGTGACATGTTCCATTTTCTGGTGCAAACCGAGAAAAGGTTGAAGAAGCAAGAAGTGTCACGATTTCGATGACAGAATTACAGATGACGTCAGCAAGAGGCAAAGGTGTCACGATTTCATGAAAGAGAAGGTTTGAAGTTCTAAAGCATATGAAAATAGTGAGATGACGTCGAAAGAGGCAAAGGTGTCACGATTTCATGACAGAAGCGGAGAAGAAGGCTTTGAAGTCTAAAGCGTCATGATTTCATGATAGAAGTGAGATGACGTCAGCAAGAGGCAAAGGTGTCACGATTTCATGACAGAAGCACAAAGGAAGTCGACAAAGGCCAAAGTGTCGTGATATCGCTACAGCAAGCTATAGAAGGTGTACGACAGGCAAAGGTGTCGCGATATCGTGACATGTTGAAGTTTCACGCCAGAAGCTACAAGGAGGCAGTGAAGCCGACAGAGTTAAATCTGGGCCGACGCAGCACAGGGTTTTACAGCCGACGTGATTGAAGGGTAAATAGCCGACTAAGATCAAGGTTCTAATCTTGAGATTATGAGTATAAAAGGAGGGATGCTTGAAGAGTTTGGCATCGATCGAAGTGTGCGTTCGAAGTGCGATCTACGCAATTATAGTGCGAGGGAGAAGTTCGATCGTCGAGAAGTAGAGTGTGCAAAGTCTGTGCTGTTGTGGTTGCGCAAAGTGTGCGAAGACTATACTATGGTGGATGCGCAAAGGAGCAGAAGTTGTTGGTGTTGCGACATTCGAAGACAACGCATAGAAGTGAGAAGTTCGATAGCCGAAGTGTTGTGTCTTTGCTATGTTGCGCAGTCTATGCGAAAGTTGGTTTCGTCTAATATAGCTGTGATAGAACAGTGAAGACTTGGGGATAGCATTGAGCAAGCATTTGAAAGCTTGTGAACCATTTTTCTTTAACCAATTTTGAGGACCAGATTGAGGACAGAGATTGAGGCAGAAGAGGACATTTGTGCTAGACCGAAGGACTGTGTTTAGTGCAAATTCGAGGACCGACTTTGCGGTGACAGAGTTGAGGACAGAGATCTCCAACCGGAGCAGGGAAGACAGGTGTCTTCTGTGGATAGAGTTCCACTTGCTAAGGGCAGAGGAGGTAGAGGTCTTCTAGAGGATCACCGACCAAAGCAGAATTAGGGGAAGGTGTCTCCTTTGAGTTGAGGCTCATAAACATTGTAATCGGGAAGGATTCCCAGAGGACTTTGATATAACTTTTAGAAGAAAAGTTTTATCCGTGGAGTAGCCCACCTTGGGTGAACCACGTAAATTGTTGTGTCACTTTGTGGATTGTATTTTGTGCATTGTTTTGATTACTGTTGTTATTACTGCTATCTTTATTCTGCATGTTATTGATTTGAAAGTTGCTTTGAAAGAAAAAGTTAAAAAGTGGTCTTATACTGTTCACCCCCCCTCTCAGTATAAGCTTGTGTTCTTCAATTGGTATCAGAGCGGGTTTCTCCAGAAAAAGCATAACAGCTTGGAGAAGGATCTTTCAGAAGAACATACAGTTTTAGAAAAGGATGAAGAGGTTAAGTTCGATCTCTAAAGTAAATTCTTCTGGGCTTTAAGAATTTCAGGGAAGAGAGTTCTGTTCTCAAGAATCATGACAGGAAGAAGAGACAGCAAGATCAATCTTCAGCCTGAAGAACGATGGATTCCAGTTGGTCACAAAAAGAACAATCATCCAAGGCATCAAAGCAGGTTACATAATACTTTCCATGGCTACTATTTTTCTTGCAAGAAATTTGGTCACAAAGCTATACATTGCATTAAATCCGTGAATAGCCATAGTAAGGAAAATGTTAACTCTTTTGCACCTCTTTTGGATAAAAATGTCATATGTTACAATTGCAAGAATGTTGGGCATATAGCAAGGATGTGCAGTTTGGATAGACCTAGCCTAAAGTCTGCTAAAAAGAGAAATGAGATCAAGTCTAAGTCAATGATAGTTCAAACTGCTTTTCATGCTCAAGACAAAGTAGAGAAATGGTATCTTGATAGTGGTTGTTCAAAACATATGACTGGTGAAAAAGATAAGTTTCTGGTCTTAAAAAACACAAACAGAGGAACAGTTAGTTTTGGAGATAACAGGTCTGCTAAAATCTGTGGTAAAGGGACTCTTAGCTTGGATGGGAAATCTAAAACTAAAAATGTGCTTTATGTAGAAGGTTTAAGACATAATATTCTAAGTGTGAGTCAACTTTGTGATCAAGGACACATAGTATCTTTCTTTTCAGATAGATGTGAGATTCGTAAAGAAAAAAATGGAAAACTCATTGCAAGTGCTACAAGGACTCCAAACAATCTTTACATGCTAAGTGAGATAAAAAAGGAAAAGTGTTTTCTAACTCAAGAAGATGAGAGTTGGTTATGGCATAAAATATTGGGGCATTTGAGCTTTGATAATCTTGTCAACATTAGTAACAAGGAAGCGGTTAGAGACTTGCCCAAAATAAAAAGGCCCCATAACACCATTTGCGGTCCTTGTCAACATGGAAAACAGACCAGAACCAGTTTTAAATCAAAAGGGTATACTTCTTCAAAACCATTAGATCTCATTCATACTGATTTATGTGGCCCCACCAGAACTCAGAGCATTCAGGGAGAAAGCTACTTCATGTTGTTTATAGATGATTATTCTAGAATGACTTGGGTGACCTTTCTCAAAGAAAAATCTGAAGCTTTTGAAAAATTCAAAGCTTTCAAAGAAATGATTGAGAATGAGACTGAAAAGAGAATCAAATGCTTAAGATCGGACAGAGGAGGAGAATTCACCTCAAATGAATTTGTGGAATACTGTGAGCAACAGGGAATTAAAAGAGAATATTCAGCAACAAGAACTCCTCAACAAAATGGAGTAGTTGAAAGAAAAAATAGAACTATTGAAAATATGGCTAGAGCTATGTTAAATGAGTCAAAACTTTCAGATGGTTTCTGGAAAGAGGCAATCGAGTACAGCGAGTTTACATCATCACCGGGGCCCAACTTAGAGTAAATCATCATAAAACTCCTTATGAGTTGTGGAAAGGAAGACCGACTACAGTAAAACATTTCAAAGTGTTTGGGAGTAAGTGCTTCATCAGAAGGGAAGATCAGAACCTGGGTAAGTTTGATCCTAGGTGTGATGAGGGAATTTTTCTTGGTTATTCCAATAGAAGCAAGGCTTACAGATGCTTCAACAAAAGAACGCATACAGTCGTAGAGAGCATAAATGTAACAGTTGATGAAAAGACAGGGATAAGAGAACCTATCAAGGAAATCAGTGATGAAATCTGTCAAGAAGAATTCAGAGAGGTTTCAGATGAAGAAGAGGAAAAACAATAGTTGCTTCCCAAAACTCCGTCACGATATGTTCAGAAACATCATCCCAAAGATTTGATCATTGGTGATCCAAACAACAGACAAACTAGAAGAAGAGTCATTCCGGCACACGATTCTACAAATATTTCTTTATTATCTCAGATTGAGCCAAGAGATTTCAGTGAAGCATGTGCAGATAAATTTTGGGTAAAAGCAATGGATGAAGAGCTAAATCAAATAGAGAAAAGTGAAACTTGGGATTTAGTTCCAAGACCTAAGAACAAGAATGTCATTGGCACAAAATGGATTTTCAGAAATAAACTCAATGAGGATGGAAAGATTGTCAGAAACAAAGCCAGGTTGGTTTGCAAAGGTTATGCTCAAGTAGAAGGTGTTGATTTCGAAGAGACGTTCGCTCCTGTTGCTCGTCTCGAAGCCATCAGAATGTTTTTGGCTCTTTCAAGTTTCAAAGCATTCAAGGTGTATCAAATGGATGTGAAATCAGCCTTTTTAAATGGAGTTTTGGATGAAGAAGTCTACGTAGAACAGCCAGAAGGCGTGTCTCTCTCAGATCAATCGGACTATGTGTGCAAACTGAAAAAGGCCTTGTATGGGTTAAAGCAAGCACCTAGGGCTTGGTATTCAAGACTAGACAGGTACCTTCATGAGCAAGGTTTCGGGAAAGGTGTGGCGAGATAGCAATTTGTATATAAAGGATAAAGGTAATGATATGTTGATTGTAGTTGTCTATGTTGATGATATCATTTTTGGGGGAAATAATACCCAGATGTGCAAAGATTTTGCTAACACCATGCAAAAGGAATTTGAGATGTCTATGATTGGAGAGTTGTCATTCTTTTTGGGTCTTCAGATTGCTCAATCAAAAGACGGTATATTTCTCTCTCAAGGAAAGTATATCAAAGAAATGTTAAAAAAATTTGGGATGATGGACAACAAACCTGTATGTACTCCAATGACTACGGGGTGCAAGATGAGTAAAGATGATGAATCTCCAGCGGCAGATCAGAAATTGTACAGATCGATGATTGGCAGTTTATTATATGTTACAGCTACCTAGACTAGATATCATGTAGGTTGTTGGGTTAGTAGCCAGATTTTAGGCTGCTCCGAAAGATTCTCATGTTATAGCAGTTAAAAGGATATTCAGATATCTGAAGGGCAATATGGACTTTGGGCTTTGGTATCCCAAAGGTGATGATTTCACTCTCACAGCCTATACGAATGCATATTGGGCAGGCGATAATGATGACAGGAAAAGCACCAGTGGTGGAGCATTCTTTCTAGGAAAGAGTTTGGTTTCTTGGCTAAGTAAGAAACAACCTTCAGTTTCTTTATCTACGATAGAAGCTGAATACATAGCAGCAGTGGCTGGGTGTACACAAGTTCTATGGATGAAAACCACCTTGGAGGATTTCAAAGTCAAGCATGAACAACCCATCTCCATATTTTGTGATAATACTAGTGCCATAAGTATTTCCAAAAATCCGGTAATGCACTCAAGGACAAAGCATATTTCCATCAAGTATCACTTTCTAAGGGAGAAAGTGCAAGATAAGCAGGTCAAGGTAGAATATGTGTCTACTAAAGAGCAGATTGCAGATATCTTCACTAAACCTCTTCCAAGAGATACATTTGAGTATCTAAGGGAGAAATTGGGAGTTGTACTCCCACCCCAGAATTAATCACCTCATCAGGAGGTGGGGGAGGGACTAAGCTAAGAGGCTCATTCTTAGTCCCAAGCCCCAAAGGTGACCCTTTGCCATTGATGACAAAGGGGGAGAGATTTGAGTAAGGGGAGAGATATGAGTAAGGGGGAGAGCTTCAAGTGAAGAGGAAAGCTTCAAGTCAGGGGGAGCAAAACTTCAAAGAGATTGATTTCAGTTTTGGCTCTTGAAGATGTGTTTTTAGTAAAGGTTTGCCATCAATGACAAAGGGGGAGATTGTTGGCAATTTTGGG
This sequence comes from Wollemia nobilis, assembly GCA_028583015.1. Classification (NCBI taxonomy): domain Eukaryota; kingdom Viridiplantae; phylum Streptophyta; class Pinopsida; order Araucariales; family Araucariaceae; genus Wollemia; species Wollemia nobilis. The sequence goes on from JAQPPZ010014470.1 coordinate 2,705,262, forward strand.
TACCTTGAGTACATTGCCTTTGCTCAAGTGTAGTTGTTGTCATTGATGTCAAGGAGCTCTTGGTAGTTGTTGTCTTTGATATCAAGGAGTTCTTGAAGCAATTTGTTTTTATGTCAAAGAATGTGTTTTGATGAAGGTTTTAGCTGGTCAGTAAGTCTCCAAGAAAATCAGAGTAGCCCAGTTGCAAAAGATCAAGAAAAAGATAAGTTAGAATAAGTTTGCAGGCGGCTGGAAAAACTATCGCGATTTCGCGACATGTTTGAGGAGAGAGAAAGTTCTAGCAAAACTGTCATGATTTCGTGACATGTTGGAAGGCAGAGACAAAGCAGGCAAAACTGTCATGATTTCGTGACATGTTTGAGGAGAGAGAAAGTTTAGGCAAAACTGTCATGATTTCATGACATGTTGAGTTGGCAGGTTGCAGTTGACGAAAGTGTCACGATTTCATGACAGGTTTCAAAGAAGTTGACGAGAAAAGTGTCACAATTTTGTGACAAGTTGAGTTGGCAGTGTTGAGTTGTGAAAGTGTCACGATTTCATGACAGGTTTCAAAGAAGTTGTACGGATGTAGAAAGTGTCATGATTTCATGACAGGTTGAGTTGGTAGCTTGTTGAAAGCGTCACGATTTCATGACATGTTCTAGTTTCACGGGCTTTGGTAGAAAAGAGCTTAAGGCAGCGAAAGCATCACGATTTCGTGACATGTTCCATTTTCGTTGGTGCAAACCGAGAAAAGGTTGAAGAAGCAAGAAGTGTCACGATTTCACGACAGAGTTGCAGATGACGTCAGCAAGAGGCAAAGGTGTCACGATTTCATGAAAAGCAGAGAAGAAGGCTTTGAAGTCTAAAGCGTCATGATTTCACGAATAGAAGAAGAGGCAAAGGCACGATTTCATGAAAAAGAAGAAGGCTTTGAAGTCTAAAGCGTCACGATTTCACGACAGAAGTGAGATGACGTCAGCAAGAGGCAAAAGTGTCACGATTTCACGATAGAAGCACAAAGGAAGTCGACAAAGGCCAAAAGTGTCGCGATATCGCTACAGCAAGCTATAGAAGGTGTACGACAGGCAAAGGTGTCACGATATCGTGACATGTTGAAGTTTCACGCTAGAAGCTACAGGGAGGTAGTGAAGTCGACAGAGTTAAATCTGGGCCGACGCAGCGCAAGGTTTTACAGCCGACGTGATTGAAGGGTAAACAGTCGACTAAGATCAAGGTTCTAATCTTGAGATTATGAGTATAAAAGGAGGGCTGCTTGAAGAGTTTGGCATCGATCGAAGTGTGCGTTCGAAGTGCGATCTATGCAATTATAGTGCGGGGGAGAAGTTCGATCGTCGAGAAGCAGAGTGTGCAAAGTCTGTGCTGTTGTGGTTGCGCAAAGTGTGCGAAGACTATACTGTGGTGGATGCGCAAAGGAGCAGAAGCTGTTGGTGTTGCGACATTCGGAGACAACGCGTAGAAGTGAGAAGTTCGATAGCCGAAGTGTTGTGTGTTTGCTTGTGTTGCACAGTCTGTGCGAAAGTTGGTTTCGTCTAATAACTATGACAGAACAGTGAAGACTTGGGGATAGCATTGAGCAAGCATTTGAAAGCTTGTGAACCATTTTTATTTAACCAATTTTGAGGACCAGATTGAGGACAAAGATTGAGGTAGAAGAGGACATTTGTGCTAGACCGAAGGACTGCATTTAGTGCAAATTCGAGGACCAGCTTTGCGGTGACAGAGTTGAGGATAGAGATCTCCAGCCAGAGCAGGGAAGACAGGTGTCTTCTATGGATAGAGTTCCACTTGCTAAGGGCAAGAGGAGGTAGAGGTCTTCTAGAGGATCACCAACCAAAGCGAGAATTAGGGGAAGGTGTCTCCTTTGAGCTGAGGCTCATAAACATTGTAATCGGGAAGGATTCCCAGAGGACTTTGATATAACTTTTAGAAGAAAAGTTTTATCCGTGGAGTAGCCCACCTTGGGTGAACCACGTAAATTGTTGTGTCACTTTGTGGATTGTATTTTGTGCATTGTTTTGATTACTGCTGTTATTACTGCTATCTTTATTCTGCATGTTATTGAATTGAAAGCTGCTTTAAAAGAAAAAGTAAAAAGTGGTCTTATACTGTTCACCCCCCCTCTCAGTATAAGCTTGTGTTCTTCATATAAAAGGATTAGGTAGATCAGAATATATGAAGGTTATGGATTGTAAAACAACAAAATATATGTGGTATCTACTACATGACATATATGAGGGTGATAAAGGTGTCAGGAAAGCTAAGATGAGAAATCTCAATGGAGAATTTGAGAACTTAAGAATGAGAGATGATGAAAATATTTGTGATTATCTCAGTAAGATTGATGAGCTTGTACATGAGATGAGAGATCTTGGAATGAAGGTTGATGAATCTGATGCTTGTGATAAGATCTTGAGAACTCTTCCAAAAAGGTATAGTGAAAAAGTTTCTGCTATAGAAATATCAATTGATAGTTATTCTTTGACAATGAATTCTTTGCTTGGCATGCTTACTACTTTTGAGATAAGAACAAAAGATCTTATTCCTCCGAAATAAGCTGCATTCAAAGTAGGCAAAAAGAAAAAGGGTAAAAATATAGAATCAAGTAGTGAGTCATCTAGTGATGAAGAAGCTAACTATGGTAGAAGAGATAAAGGTTCCAAAAGATCTATAGATATAATATCTATTAAGTGCTTCAATTATGGAAAGTATGGACACTATACAACAGAGTGCAAATAGCCAAAGTACAACAGTGATGAAGGAAAACAGGATCACAGGTACAGGGAATAAAAAAGAAACAGGTACCGAAAGAAAGGCAAGGATGGATAAAACATACAAGGAAAGAAGTTCTTCCAAAGGAAAAAGAAAAGCTACTATACAGATAATGCAAGTAAGTACTCAATTGATAGTGATGCTAGTTTTTCAGACAATAATAGAGATGAATTCCTATTTATGGTTAGAGAGAAAAGGACTCCAATTATTCTCAAATGTTTTAGATGTGGTAAATCTGGACATCTTGAATATGATTGCACTAGGGATTGATATAGTTTCGATGATGATGGTTTTGAAGATGCGCTTGAAAGACCAAATGAGAATCTTCTAATGGATCTAGAAGATGAAGTGATCCTATAGAAGATAAGCCAAAATGAAGTAATGATAAGGACAAATGCAAACAAATAGAGGATTACTCAATAGAGAATGGTTATGATCTCAAGGGAGAACTTATCTATGCCCTTGACACAATAAAGAAGGTAAGAAAGCAACACTCTAAGCTTGAAAGTCAGTTTCAATAATGTGATGAAGAAAGATTATTGCTCATAGAGGACTTAGAGAAGTCAAAGGCTAAGGCAAGTAAGTTCAAGGACAAGTTAGAAGCAAATATTTTGGAGTGTGAAAAATTAACACAAGAAGTGGCACTACTAAAGGAAGATTTAGAGGATTCCAAGAAAAATTTGTACAAGTATGTAAACAGTGCAAAGAGTGTAGATAAAATAATTAAGATACAAAGAGGAGCAACAAACAAGACAGGTCTTGGTTCCAAACAGGTTCAAAATAAATGGGAAGAAAAGTCTACTTCAAGTCTTGAATAAGAAGGAACTTTGGAAGAAGATACTTCAGAATATGATAGTGTAAGTAGGAATGAGACATCAGAGGATGAATTGGACAACAGAGAGTTCAACAAAGATAGGAACAATGCACGAAGAAGATATAGATGGAACAACAATCAGAATAGGAGACCAATGAGGTCTAGGCAAGGAAGCTTCAATGGGATATGCTTCTCATGTCACAAGTTTGGGCACATGGCTTCACAATGCAGGTCATATGAAATACAAGAATATGGGAAAGGACAACCTTTACATGGGTATTGCTACTCATACAATGAGTATGGTCACAAAGAAATGAATTGCAGGGTTCATGGCAGAAGAGAATATGGATTCACTAGGAGGTAATCTAAGACATTTGCACCTCCAAGGAATAATAACATTAAGTGTTATAAGTGCAATAATGATAGACACACAACAAGATGGTGTAGAGAAAATATTCCAGAAGTAGGTATGAACAGGAATAGGAGCATGGATGAGAATTGGAATAGGAACAAGAATAGAAACATGGATGAGAATAGGAATAGGAACATGAAAATGTATGAGAATAGGAATAGAAACAAAAATGGAAATGATAAAAGAAACAGGGATGATGGCTTGGAAAGAAACAGTGAGAGGATTCAAAAAACTCAGAAAGGAAGAGAGAAAGATAAAGGTAAAGAGCAGTGCTTTCGAGGAGTATAAATACTCCCACACCAGAATTAACCACCTCATGTGGAGGTGGGGGAGGGGCTAAGCTAAGAGGATCATTCTTAGCCCTAAGCCCCAAAGGTGACCCTTTACCATTGATGATAAAGGGGGAGATATTTGTGTATATTGAGGAAAGTTTTGATATAGGGAAAGATTTGATATTTGAGAAAGCTTTGAGCCAAGGGGAGCAAAGTCCCAGGGGGAGCAAAAAAGAAGGTCATATTTAGTAAAAGGATATGGGTTACCATTAATGACAAAGGGGGAGATTGTTGGACATTTTGAGTTCCTAAGCTAAGAGTTGTCATTGATGTCAAAAGGATCTATGTAAGCTAACACTATGTTTGTGTAGAAGCAAAGGTTTTGATCAAAGGTTCAAGAAGGGATGCATAGAATTTTGTTCTAAAAGGAGCTTCAAGGGAAACTTAGCAAAAGGTTTTTATTTAAAACCATGGATGGCAGATTTGAAATGGATTTTTCTTAAAACCCAATTTGGCTTTTCGTTTCATCGAAAAATGTGCCCTAGTGATGAAGAAATTTAATTGAAAAGGTTTTATTTAAAACCATGGATGGAAAATTTGAAATGGTTTTTTTCGTAAAACCCAATTTGGCTTTTTGTTTCATCGAAAAATGTGCCCCGGTGATGGAGATATTTAATTTTAAAAATTTAGTTTAAATTTTAATTTATTTAAAATTTACATTTAAATTTTAAAATTAAATTAAAAGAATATCCGTCAACATCATGAGGAAGCGCTGACATTTCCAAGAGAAGGGAAGGCATATATATGCCATTAAATTCTTCAATTTAAATTATCCTTGCTCTTGTTGTTAATGCGATTGTTGGAAAGCGAATAGAACTCATGCAAAAAAAGGTTTTAGTGTTGGAAGCAATGAATAAAACGGACGGTGTACGAAACCCAAGTCACCTTGGGCAATGTGAATTATTGGCAACTCAAGCAACGCAAAGGCATTTGGTAGCACGAGGTCATGTGTTCAATTTTTGGCAAGGTTCGTTCGTTGTGCTTTGTGGTGGAAGTGCCTAGGGTGCACAAAGTTTTTGAGGCACGTGGGCCTGCAACATATAAAGGGAAGTCGTGTCCCTTTTGCATTGTGAATGAGTGGGTAGCTCATTTGGCTACCTTAGCCGCGGCTAAGGCACTCATGGTGAGGGCAGGTCGAGGGGTCGAAACCCATTAAGGAGGTATGCGAATTTTTGATTAAAATTTAATTAATGCTCTAAAGTTTGGAGTGATAAGGGTTAGGAAATATTTTATTTTTGTAAACCTTTGTTGTGTTATTAAAAGGTTAATTAATTATTTTTTTGGTGAAAACCATAGATGATTAATTAAGCCTTATGATAGTGATTTAAATTTTTGAGAGCATTATATTAGGAGAAATAAGGGTTTTGAATAAAGTGGAAATTGAATAGTGACTTATTGATTATTATTTTTAGAGGGTTTTTCTATAGAGGGACTTTGGTGGATGTGATTATTGAGTTGGAGTAAAAATGTGTAAATTGAGTTATACTTTATCTTGTGATTATTATTTGAAGTCCACTAACCCTTGTTGAGATTGGAAAAAGAAAGTGTGTTGAGTGTGGCAGAATTTGTGGGCAACTACTTGGCATCAAAGGTATGGGCAATATTCTACATTGATTTATTTGGGTGGTTGATTTTTGAAAATATCATTGGAGTGAAAAGGATTGATTGTGGTTTCCTTTTGAGAGTTTTTGGTTGAATGCTTCAAGGATTTCTGGTTTGAGAGTTATGGTTAAAACCTTGTTTTATAAGCATTGTTGTTGAAGCCATTAGTTGTGTGAAAAACCTGAGTTAGGGTTTGAGAAGAACATGAGTATCATTGCTATGTGAAGAATGTTTTATAAGCATTATTGTTGAAGCCCATTGGTTGTGCAAATAACTTGAACTTGAGTTAGAGAAGAACATGAGTATCATTGTTATGTGAGATTTGTTGTTGAACATTGTTGGAAACATTTTGAGTTGGTTGATACATGCTTGGACTAGGGTTTGCGAGAAAGGGTTGTTCATTAAGGTGATTGGTTGAGTAAAGTTTATTGAGCCTAGTCAAGTTATTGTGTGAAGTGGTTGTTCAAGTTCTATAAAATAAACTATTCTATATTTTGAGTCGAGATTGATTTGAGTTGAAATTGGATTTGAGTATAGAACATATTGAGACTCTAACAATTCTATTTTTGTTTCTATGATATTGCTGAGTTGAGATTGGGATTTGAGTATAGAACATATAGAGTCTCTAACAATTCTCTTTATGCTTCTATGAGATTGAATTATTGATTGAGCATTTGAGTATAGAACATATTGAGTCTCTAACAATTCTCTTTATGATTCTATGAGATTGGACAAGTTCTGTGTGAGCTTGTTAAGCTGATTTGAGGTAAGTCTTTGAGAAGGCTTGTGGACTGATTTTGTGTAAGCTTTTATGAAAGCTTTCTATGAAGATTTGAGCAAGTCCTAGAGAGGACTTATTGAGCAAATTTTGACAAGTTTTGAGTGAGCTTGTTGATAATATTTGAGCAAGTCCTCGAGAGGACTTATTAAGCATATTTGGACAAGTTCTGAGTGATATTTTTGAGTAGATTTGAGCAAGTTTTGAGTGAAACTATTGAGTAGATTTGGACAAGTTTTGAGTGAGCTTGTTGAGCAGAATTGAGCAGGTTCTGAGTGAACCTATTGAGCAGATTTGAGCAGGTTATGAGTGAACCTATTGAGAAAATTTGAGCAGGTTCTGAATGAGCATGTTGAGCAAATTTGAGAAGGTTTTGAGTGAGCCTATTGATAGGGCTTTGGAGGTGACAGAGTACATAGGATAGATTCTTAGTGGATAGAGATCTAGCAGCAAATACAATTGAAGGTAGATCTAAGTGAGGATTATTCAAGTGGAGAGAGATCCACAAGTCAATGCAGCAGAGAGACAGAGTCTTCTAGAAGATCACTAGCTAGAGCAGAAGGGAAAATAGTTCTCCTATGGAAGAGATCCACGAACTTGAAATTTAGGGGATCAACATATCCTTTGGATAGAGGTCCATAAACATTGTAATTGGGAAGGATTCCCAAGATATTGATTGAGAAATTTTTAGAAAAATATTTTCTCCATGGAGTAGCCCACATTGGGTGAACCACGTAAATTGTTGTGTCACTTTTGTGGATGGTGTTTTGTGCATTTCTTTTATTATTGCTATTGATACTGCTATCTATACATTGCATAATATTGAATTGAAAAGAAAAGTAAAAAGTGGTCTTATACTATTCACCCCCCTCTTAGTATAAGCTTGTGTTCATCAGTAATAACATCAACAACATCACCCATTAATAGTTTATAGATGATAGAACACTTTTGAAAAGGGCACCAAAAAATGAGTCCAAATATTTGAATAACTTATTAAAGGAATATGAAAGAGTGTAGGAAAATATTAATAGGACAAAATAAATAAATAAAAAACACTTCCTAAACACTCCATATAGAATCGGATTACGGATATGCTAGTTACTTCAAATGGAGGAGGTAACTTTACCAACAACATATCTAGGGATACCCTTATTTGAGGGGATAATGATAATAGAATTGTAGAATCCAATTATAAGTAAAGTTTAGAATAAAATATCAACATGGAAAGGTAGATGGCTATTGTTAGCAAGAAGAGTGCAACTAATTATATCAGTCTTATAGGCCCTTCCAACATATTATATATCCTTGTATATTATGACAATATCTATAGACAAAAATTAATCTATATTATATGGTCATTTTTGTGGTTAGGATTATATGATAAAAGGAATTTTCCTTTGGTGAAATGGAGTAAGGTGTGTGATGATAAAACTAAGGGAGGTCTTAATAGAGGATAATGAAGCTAGATTCTCTTTTCCTTGATTAGATGAAGTAATAAGTTAAGCTAAAGTCGACAAAAAAAATCTAAAAGGACCAAATAAAAATAATGTTCTAGAGGATTACAAAATGTTTATGGGATCCATTTATAGATCAATGCATTAGAGGAAACTAACAATCTAGATTTGGTAAAGCAGAATATGATTTCATTAATAAAGTAGAAGTTTTGTAGGTTGAAGCTAAAGAAGATGATATCAAATGGACTTCATGATTGAATGGATTATTTGACTTGTTGGTTGTTGGTTGGATAATGGGACAGAGTACGGATTGGATATTTTAACATTTTAAGACTGCTAAATTATTTATTAAAATAATATTATTATATTTTTTTAAATGTCATTAGAATATGAAGAGATTCATTTCATAAGTCATTAAAACGATTAAAAAATAATTTATTTGGCTATTTGGGATTAAAATGAAATCCACTTGTATTATATAATGACCCATAGATTAGTTACTATGCATATATTCTTTGATAAGATTTAATCATGAAATTTCAACTTTTTTATACCACTAAACTATTTATTATAGTTCTTATGCTTACACTTATGCTTCAGGAAGGAAACTACCAGTCTAGAGTTGGTAAAGTGAACTATGATAACACAAAGTTTTGGGAATATCACTCTACTAAGATGTAGTGTGTAGCTAGTAGATGTGTACTTTTGGTATTGTGAACGCTACTCTAGGAAAATATCAAGAAGAAGGATGTTGAATTCTAGAATATTTGTATTTACAAAGAAAATTGAAGAAGATCCAAAAAATGAAAATCAAGAATTCAATTTTTTTATGAAAAAATATGTAGATATCTAGCTATAGCAACTCAATTAAGATAAAAATCACATCTATTTATAAAATCTCAAGATCTAAAGGAGAGAGTTGTAATTTTTCAAGGGTAAGGAACCTGAGTACAACCCCTTTTTCACAAGCATAAAAATAAAAAACTAACACATTTAATTAATTTTTTAGATACAAATAAGGGAAAAATATTAACAAAATGAGAGTTGACTATGATACCCCCTTAGGAATTGAAATTCCTTTACTCAAATTAAGTTGTATTTTCCTTTAAAAAATATACCCTGGAGCATTGGCAACACTGACATAAAAAAAGGTGTCAAAGGACACCCCTACTTAATGGACCTTTGGAATAGAAAAGGGGCAAAAATGACTCCATTCAAATATATATGAGTTGAAGCATATACAAAATATAAAGCAATATTACTTCTAAATTCTAGGTCAAATCTAAACCACTTTGGAATATGTAAATTAAATGACCACCTAATCCTATCATATGCTTTTTCAAATTCAAGTTTCACAAAATTTGCATCATGTCCTAATTTAGTTGTTCATTTAATACTTCTTAAGCTAAAGTTAAATTATCCAAAATATATCTACTCATTAAAAAATTGTTTGATTTATTATCATAACTTGTTGATCCATAGGTCTAAATCTGTAAGCCAAAACCTTTGCTCCAACCCCCAACTTTGTTAGCATTATTTCCCTTATGAATTAACTTGATCAAATCTTGATTAATTTCAAGTCCAAGAGACACTAATCTATTATCCTCTAAATAATTCATATAGAAGTCCCATCCAATCAAGTCCTACATTTCTCTAAATAATTCAGTTAGTAAATATCAATGTCAAGATATTTTTCCTTAAGCATAGCAAATAGAGCATCAATATTTTACTTGAAGTAAAGATAGCCATCTAGATAATTTTAAAAAAAGCTAAAAATCTAATATCCATGGCAATATGTAATCAAATGCACAAGATATAACTTGAAATCAATGCAAAGATAAGGAAATATAAGAAATAGTGCTAATTTTATTCATATTCATGAGTTCTCTTTTACATGAGGTTACAAGAGCATCCCTCTGAGGGATTGACCATTTGATACATATTACAAATAAATCACTCCATGTGATAGATGTCTTCAACATATTCTTAGAATCCTCAAAACTTGATTATAGGAGGGATTATCCCTGGAACCTCCTCTTTGTGATGCTAATGATGATGGATCTTGATGATATTTAATCATGAAATGCTCTGTAATCTACACACAAAGAACTACAATATGGATTAGTAGCATATGAGGCCTCTCAAAATGAGGCTTGTCTCTTGAAAAGTGTAAACCATAAAGAAAATACATGAAAATATAAAAATATACATGAAATACTAGAAAGGATGCTTAAAATACATAAATAAATGCAAGAAGATGAAAGAGATGCTTCTAATCTATGTTAGACAACAAATTAAAATGCTAGAAATACAAAAATCTATAGCTAAAATACAGGAAAAGATATATCAAATCGTAGTTGTTGATGATCAGAGAAGCCAACTCTGTTAGCCACTATCAATGTCGATGGCTACACTTGCGGCCCGTTGTCAAAAATAGTGATTGCAGGATGGGGTATCTGCTCTCTATTTTCTAGCTTGATGTTGATCAATTCTACTATGAAATTGATGTTCAATGGTTGCTTGTAACTTGGTACATGGTTTTGCAGTAAAATTAGCTTCGATCCATCGTAATTTAGCACTTGAACAATAAGGGTGCTCTACAAGCTAAGGCAATATCAAATGGTGGAAAAATAGGTATCATTGTGCAACTCGATAAGGCTTTGTTGTACCTTAGAGATATGTTGATTCACTCATCAATCCGACAAAGCTTGGCTATGGCATTAGCACATGAATTTCTCTAGGGTTTGCATATAAAATTGGGGCCTTAAATAGACACCCAATTTCTCATCCTAGCTTCATAGGGAAGCCAAGAACAAGAAATGGTTATGTCTGGGCAGTTGCAAGGATGCTTCCAGAAGCTTCAATCTCCTAACCATTCAAGAAATCATTATGCTCAACAAATTTCACTTGACTTTGGTAGCCCGAGTTGGTTACAAGCTTAACCACTATCAACAAGAACGGTTATGGATAGGTAGGTAGCCCATAGCTATTATCAACAGGCGCAGCTAGCCCGTAGCCACTCTGATAATTGACGATGGTGGTTGCTACCACTGATTACATCAGTGTCTATGGTTGCATAGGACTAGATTGCCCTAAAACCACTGTTGGGTCTTGGAAAGGTCCAAGATTAGTCAACTATGCTTCATAAGAATTTTTTTTGTTGGAGAATAAAGGGTTATAATTGGATACCCCACCTTTGAAAAATCACAACTCTTCTTTAGAGCTTGATACTTTACAAACAAATTCAATTTCCATATCAATTGAGTTGCTATAGCTAAATACCAATATCATTTTTCATAAAAAGTCTAAATTTTTTATTATTATTTTTGGATCTTCTTTAATTTTTTATGTGAATAAAAATATTCCAAAATTCAACATCCTTTTTCTTGACAATTTTCTATAGCAACTTTCATAGTACCAAAACTCCACCTCTATTGTCTATGCATTGCATCTTAGTAGAGTAATATTTCCAAAAATCTTCGCTATCATAGTCTACTTTACCAAATCTAGATTGGTAGTTTTATTCTTGAAGTATAAGTGCAACCATAAAAATTATAATAAATAATTTATGAAAATACATTAATATTTGTAGTTTTCAAAAGTGTTTTTTTTCTACAATTTCAAAAGACTATTTTTGGCTCTATTTGATTGTTTTATAGGTTTATGCTAGGAATGGTTCAACAATTATTTGTGGGAGTGGAAGTTTGAGTAGGTCAATGAAAGAAGCCTACAAATGATCTTCTAGGCTTGGGATGGTTTTGAAGAACATTGAATTAAATTTTGCATTTCTGTATTTTTAGATCTAGTTTTTTAGCAATTGTTATCTTGTTGTAGGATGTTGAAGAATTTTTGTAGTTTTAGAAAACCTCTTTTGGCACTATTTGGTAGTTTTAGAAGTTTATGCTAGGAATGGTTTAGGATTTCTTGGTACGAGTTGTGGATTGAGCAGTTATATGCTATCGAAGGAAGCCTAAAACTAATATTATATGCTCAAAAAGGATTTTGAAGATTGTAGGATTTGGTTTTACATTTCTCAAATTTTTAGATCTTTTTTTCCATCAGATATGATTTTGTTTGTCATGAGATCTTGAAGGTTTACAATTTTGAAAAATCACTCTTGGATCTATTTTAAAATTTTAGAGGTTTATTCTAGGAATGATTCAATAATTCTCGATGGTGTGGTAGCTTAAGTAGTTCAATGCTAGAGAAGAAAGTTTGCAACTATTTTTTTGCACACAGAAGGGATTTTGAAGAATGTCTGGTTCAGTTCTACATTGCTAAAATTTTTAGATCTTGTGCTCTAGTAGATATGATTTTGTTTATCATGGGATATCAAATATATTTTGTACTTTTAAAAATCGCTTTTGGCTTTGTTTGGAAGTTTTTGGTGAGAGTGGTAGCTTGAGTGGTTTAGTCAAGGAAGAAGATTTAAATGGTTGTCTTCTTCTTTAGTAGAGTTGGAGGACATAAGTGAGGGTTTTTACTATGGAAATGTTTGGTGCAAATCCATGGTATTTGATCAAGTGACTCCAAAGGCCTAATTTGAGAAAATTTGATTGTCTCTTCGTTGTAAACTATAAGCCTTAGCTTGAATGGTTGTTATCGATGTTTAATATCATAAATTGGACTTGACCTTTTTATTCATTTGTATTTTATTGAGAAATATCACCATATTCCATAAAAATAAACATATACTAGGGTTTTTAGGGAGGCTATGGATGCAACTATCGTGTAGATAACCACTTATAAAATTGTAATAAAAAGTATAGGGAATGAATAAAATGAATAAATATGAGAAATAGTGAGAAGTAAGAAGCTTCAAAGAGATAAGTAATCATAGACAGTGAAGCTTTAGATCAAAATAGGTCATTGATGTATAATCAACCAACTCCCACAATGATAGAAGCAAGAAAGGAAGATATGGTAATATCCTTCCATATTATCTAATGGACAATTGGATAGAGAATGAAAGCAAGCATGATTGGGAATTTTCTAGGTCCTTGGAAGGGGTTATTCACTATCAAAAAATGGGTCATGGAGAACTAGGGAGTCAAAGGGCATGTAGAATTTACTATACTCTCTATAGGATTCCTCCAAGCTACCTTTATGGCCAAGGAATACATGAAGTATATCTTTAGCATAGCAACGTTCAAGAATAATGAAAGACTCCATCTTAGATGATGGTCAATGATATTTAATCCAAACAAATAAAAATGAGGGTTTATCCTTGTTTTGGTTAGATTGTATGGATTACCTATAGAATATTTGAGCCTAAGACCATTAAGGCACATTGGAACCTCCATGGGAGAATTCATAAAATATGAACCCACCATGCACAAACACTTCAAAGTGATCTACATGAGGATTTGTGTTAGGTTAGACATAATCAACCCACTTCCCTAAAATCTTACCCCAAATTTGAAGGTAGACACACACTTCCAATAGGTAGATTATGATTGTAGAAACTATTTTGAGATAGGTCATATAGCATTTAACTATGATAAAATAGAAGAAACCATGTAAAAAATTATAAGGAATACTCAAGAGATGAGACAACAGACCTATCAAGCACCTTCCAAGTGGGTGATCAAAGGAAAGAATATTCAATCCTCAAACTTTGACAAGAAAAAGGAATTGGAAAAATAATAAGAACTAGCCAAAATGGGGATAAAGAAATAATAGTTACTAGAAGAGATTCATCTAGTAAAGGATAAGAGACCAAGACTAGTAATGGAGGAAGAAGTGAGAAATTATAGGTACAACCCACTATAACATAAGCCTTAGATAAAACAAGAACAAAAGAGAAATAAATATCAACCTAGGGGAAGGAAGATCCAAGAATGGAAATTAGCCATCAAATTAAATAAGCGAAAAGAGTTAATATTGAGAAAAACACATGAATCACATTAGTAAACAACTCTAAAGAAGAGGTAGATTTTGTCCAAGAATATTAGCTATAGATAGAACTAGAAGACCAAGGAAACATTGAGGGTTTAGAAGATAGTGAGATAAATACTGAGTTCAGACTTCATTAGTCAAAATATTAGGATGGAAAATCAAGCCAAACCTAGACTAGGAAAATCTTCTAGTAGGTAGACCATCCAAATACAACAAACTAAAAAAAGAGATGAAGAAAGAAGTGGCTAATTAAGTTGTGTCATTGTCACACCACATCCTAAAAATTATACTAATTTCTTGGATCATTAGGGGACTAAACACACCTACTAAAAAAATACTGCTCAAGTCTTTCATTCAAACCAAGAAACTAAACCTTTTACTATTATAGGAAATAAATTTAAGTGGAAAAAAATGAGAGAAAATAATGAGAGGAATATGGAAGAACCACCAATGGTTCAAGGTAGAAGCATAGGGGACCTCTAGAGGATTACTCATAGCTTGGGTAGATAAATACATAGAGGTGGTAGAAATTGATAAATCTAGAGATAAAATGATAGTGATAATCATAAAAAACGAGTGGAAATGCTTGGTTACCAATATATATGCTTTGAATTAGTATACAAGCAGAAGAAAACTATGGCAAGATCTAAAAATAAAAGTAGAAGTGTGGAAAGACAAAATATGGATGGTAGTTGGGGATTTTAATACACCCCTAAATCCAAGTGAAAAGAAAGGTGGCTCCAAAGAAATGAATGAAAGCATGTTAGATCTAAATGACCTTCTAATTGAATCAAATTTAATGGATTTAGAGCTAGAAGGAACCAAATTCACATGGTCCAACAGGAGGATAGGACCACAAGGAATCTAATGCCAACTAGATAGATGTTTAATCTCAATAAATTGGTACCTAGAAATCTAGAATTGGTCCCTCAAAGATCTATCAATAATAGGATCAGATCACAACCTTTTGATACTTAGTGCATATGTTAAAAAATAGTCCAAATCACCTTTTATATTTGAACTAATGTGGTTGGAAGATGGGAACTTCAAGGAGAATATCAAATTATGGTGGGACTCAAGAGCTGATGGATCTAAAATGGCCCAACTAAGTCAAAAACTAAATAATATCAAAAGGGAGTTAAATAAATGGAACAAAGAGGTTTTTGGGAACTTACATAGTAAAAAAAGGAATCTAGAAAATGAAATACAATGAACAACAATGACTCTTGAAATAAGAGGCAATGAGGAGGCTCTATATAGAAGTAAAAAGAGTTTTTAATACAATACCATGACTTACTAAGGAAAGAGAAAATATTTTGGAGGCAAAGGTCAAGAATCACCTGGCTTCAACAAGGCGATAAAAATACAAAACTCTTCCATGCCACAGCCACAAGACACGAGCCAAAAAAAAATTTGGGAATTAGAAAAGGAAGATGGCACTATCATAGAGGAGGAAGAGAATATTGCTAATAGTGTGGTGGAATTCTTCTCCAACCATTTGAAACAAGACTCAATAAGGGAAGAAGAAATGGAGGAATTAATGTTGAAGCATATCCCCAAAGTCATTACCAAAGAGATGAATAAACAATTGAACATAGAAATCAAGGAGAAAGAGATCAAAGAGGTAATCTTTGGAATGAATAGAGATATAAAGCACCAAGTCTAGATGGTTTCTCAATAGGGTTCTTCTAGGAGTTTTTGGATGTGGTAGGTGAATATGTAATTGCAACAATGAAGGAGACACATAGATTGGCCAAATTACTTAAAGAAATCAACAACACTTTTATTGCCCTAATTAAAAAAAAATTAAAAAACAAAGGACATGAAAGGAATTTAGACCAATCAATCTATGCAATATGATATACAAAGTGTATGCCAAGATATTAACCAAGATATTAATGGAGGTTCTCCCCAAAATAATCTCAGAAGAATAGTACATCTTTCTTCAAGGTAAGCAAATTTTAGATGGTATCCTGATGTCTCATGAGGTGATTCACTCTGTAGATAGAGGAAAGAAGGAAGGTATGATAATTAAATTAGACATAAGCAAGGCTTATGATAGATTTTCCTAGAACTTCCTACTTAAGGTCTTAAGAAAATTTGGCTTTTCATCAAGATGGTGTGACATCATAAAAAATTGCATTTTGATCTCTAGGTTCTTGGTTCTAGTTAATGGGAAACCTGCTAGATTCTTCATATCTTCTTATGGACTAAGACAAGGAGACCCTCTTTCACCATCCCTCTTTATCATTATGGGAGAAGCATTATGCAAGACTATAAAGGCCTCCCATGAGAAGGGGAAAGTTCAAGGTCTCAAAGTTTCCTCATCTATGCCACCCTTCACCAATCTACACTTTGTAGATGATACAATTCTCTTTGGTAAATCTTCAATTCTTGAAGCGAAGGAGTTCAAAGAAATCTTGGTTACTTATGAAAGAGCCTCTAGATAAAATAATCAACTATAATAAATCCAAGGTTTACTTCTTGAACACACCCATTTGAAAATGTCAAAAAATCACAAATATATTGGGCTACAACAAGGAGAAGCTCCCAACAACCTATCTTGGAATGACCATGTTCAATGGGAGAATGAGGAGAGAAATGTGGAATCTAGTTATTGAAAGGATTCAAGGTAAATTGATAGGATGGAAAGGAAAATTACTATCTCAAGTAGGTAAAATGGTATTACTCAAATCAACTCTCCAATCAATTCCTATCTATTACATGTCCCTATACAAAATGCCTACAAAAGTAAATCAAGTGGTTGAATCTATCCAAAAGAAATTCCTTTGGTTAGGAACAGAGGAGAAAAGGAGAATAGCATTGGTTAATTGGGACCAAGTATGCAAACCCAAAAGAGAAGGAGACCTTGGTATGAGGAATATGAAGGAAGATGAACATAGCTCTTGGAGCAAATATAGTGTGGAGGTTCCTACATAGCAATGCTACATGGGCAAAAGTCATTAGATCCAAGTATATGTATGGGAAACTTGCCATCCACCTACTTCAACAAGCATAAATAGAAGAAGATCAAAATTTGGCAACAAAAGGATCATCCGTTTGGAAATATATAAACAACTACAGGAGCTTAATTCAAGAGGAACCCATGTGGATTGTAAATATATGCAACGAGAAGATATTTTTGGATGATAAGTGGTGTGAGAAAGCCCCATTGGAGAGAAGGAATATTTTGAAGAAAATAAAAGAGGTGATGATAAGATATTAGGGAAAGAAATCTATAATTACATATACACCTTAAACCCTAAAAAGACCCTAATGATTTTCTAATCCCACCACTATATTTTTTTACCCCTATTTAGCAATGAGTAGAGTGCCCTCCATCCTGCTTGTATTTATCTCATTATGCATATTCCTCTATTGAGTTTACTCTAAAAATCTAACCCAAGGTATTTTTATTTTGTTACTAACTTTAAAGGATTTCCTTCAAATAAAATATATGGTTGTTTTTGCTCTCTCCAAGTAGAGAAGATTATAATTTTAGTCTTTATAGTGTTTAACTCCATCCCAACTATGTGGCCTTTGTCACATGATGTTGTAGATAGCCTTTTTTTATCTCTTATTTTGGAGTGGAATATCCTTGATCTAATCTAGCTTCTATTATAGTTTGATTTTCTTGCTCTATCTTGAAGTTTATCTCATGACCAAAATTTTATTTCTTCATTTTTTTCACTTTGCAATCTCTTGCAATGTGTTTAGTGTTATAACAATTGTGACATCAAAAAACAATATTTTCATAATCTCTTATTCATTTATTTCTCTTGATTTATATTTAATCATAATGGATTGTGGCAAAGACTTTGAAATATCCATATCAACACAAATCCAAGTATATATATATATATATATATATAGAAAATATAGTTTCACTTCATAGTAGTTGGTCTCTTCTTGATAAACTCCCTTCTAGTATTTCAAATATTCTTGAAAAAATCTTATTGATAAGTTGGTATGGAAGTCAAATAAACCTAACCCACGTCAGAATATTTTTAATAGTTTTTATTTCAACATAAAAAATTTCACTTCATGGTTTTAAATAAAGGACATCTTGGAAGAAATGTCATAGAGTAATTTGAACTCAATCCTTACTTCCACTTGATTCAATTTTAAATCTTATAAACCTTAACTGGTATCCATGGAACTTACATATTAAATCTCTACTTTTAAGAAGCATTATATCATGTTTGATCATCTCATCCTTAATCACTTCCTATATGACATCTATTTCTTGGATCAAACTTGTCATAGATTTGTTCTTCCTCTTATTTTTAACTTGGACATCCATATTTTTAGCTAGGGCATCTTGGATTTCAATTAGAGCTTTCAAATATGGTTTTCCTTCTATGCTACCTAGTGCATTTCACACTCACTCTTAACTTGCACTGACTTTTGGCTCTTAAATATTAAAAAATAAAAGAAAACACACTTTTTAAATTTATTTTTCATGTTCAAATCTATATTTCAACCAAACAATTTTCATTGTAAATTAAAAAGTTGATCTTATTATAAATATGGACACAACCCTAAAAAATATATTTTTGTAATATAAAAACAAATTATTAAACTCATTTAATTACAATATTAATATTTATAATATTTGTCTTAAACTTTATTTTATTTAATTTTTGATATTGGGTGAAAAAATAGGGTTTTGAAAGGGGCCATATCCCTTTTACAAGAGAGGCCTGATTATATCGGAAAATAAAAATACCAACATAAGAGATCCTAGCACAAATCATACACCTTTTTCTCCTAGAAATAAATTATGCTAAAGAAACACTAATAAAAAAATAAATTACAAAGACAATGCCCATATTGACTAGACTCATATTAAGCATTGTCTTTTAGCTCAATGACCTTGATAGAAACTAACAACCCACTTCAATAAATTTTTGATATTATTCAATCTAATAGGCTGACCTTCAACCTCCAATGCAACTATTCTTTGTAATGGCGATGGAAAGTTGTCATCCCAAATTTTGTTTTGACCACTATCCACCCCCATATTGGCCATAACATCAGCATCATGATTACCTTCTCTATAGATATGATCAATTACAACATCACTTATGTCTTTTAGGATCCTTGAAGTATCCTTTATAATGTTCATTATAAACATGTCCTCTATTTCTCTTGATTTCAAATCTTTAATAATGTTTAAAGAGTCTCCTTGGACCATAAATTTTCTATAACCTCTATTATATAACTATTGAACTCCTAAAAAAAAAGCTTTGGTTTATGCCATATGGTTGGTCTGAACTCCATAATCCTCTGCATAAGCCCATAAAATTTGATCTTTATCATTTCTAATCACGCCTCCCCTCCTGCTCTTCCTATATTTCCTTTGGTTGTCCCATCAAAGTTAAGTATTTCTCAACCTTGTATTGGTTTCATCCATATTGTGTTCATTTTTTTTTTGGGCTGAGTCCATTATGCATGGTTTGGATTGTTTTACCTTCCACCCTTCAACAATATTTTTTTCTTCTCTTTTGTCATACCCTTTAACCTATGGGAGAATGGATAAATTTTCTTCAATAATAGCTTTTATTCTTTTGAATATATATACTTCATCCTTACTCTTATTCCTAAATATGCATCTATTCCATTCCCACCATATGCCCCATATATAGTGAGGGAAAATCAAGCTCCATAATCTTGTCATGCTCTCACTTACAAAGGGAGATCTCCATTGGTTAGATAAATCTCTAAATATTTGTGGTATGCTCCTCTTGACTGAAAGAGAGTTCATTATAGCATAGAAAACTTTGTTTGAACCCTCACAATAGAATTAAGTGGTCTAATGATTCAACATCCTTTTGGTATAAAGAATATATATTTGTCATTTGGAATCCTCTTTTGCATAAATTATCTATAGTTAAAATATTATTCTGAAGGCATAACCAAATAAAGCAAGCAATATTCGATACAAAATCAGGGTACCAAACCTTCTTTACTGGATAATCTCCTTCTCTAGGGGGAATATGAGCTTCATAGGCTGATTTGACAAAGAAGATTCCTTCTGGAGAATGGTTCCATAGCAAAGAATACTCTTGTTGATGGGAGATGTGGAAGCTCCTAATCAACTTCTTTAAAATTTGAAGACCCTACTGAATATAAACTTCATCTGAATCTAAAGAAAGGTATTTCCATTTCTTTCTACCATGAAGACATTTTATGTAATCCTTGACTTTTTCCCCATATTTAGCTACCAATGGAACCCACAACTCCTGAAAATCTTGTTTATTTATTAGAGGTTCCTGAAGGATCCAAGAATCTTCCCAAAAGAAAACTTCCTTCCCTTATCCTACTTGCCATCTTATATTGCTCCTTAAAAAACTTCTAGTTTAAAAAACTTTATTTTATATATATATGGGGTAAATAAACATTGATTCATTTTTCTATTAAATACAACTTTATAACCACCTATGGCTTGTAGTTGGGATTTCACCATTCTTAACTATTTAAGTTCATGCTATTTATAGTTTTTTTAAACTAAAATATTAAAATAAATCATAAAGTGATATTTACTTCAAAGAAAAAATTAAAGAAGCATTAAATTATAAGTTTATAATTATTATTAAATGGTATTAACAAAACTGGTTTATCTAGGTAATTAAAAACATATTTCAAAGTTTAACACGCTATTAGCATAATATTTAAACATATAATTAATAACCTATTTTACTAAAATTAACAGTAATATATAATTTAATAAATAAATATGTTTAAAGTGAAATATATTAGTTATATATTAAAATTTATATAAATATTATCACTTGAGTTTAGGTGAGTGGTTGAAATGATTTGTTTAAATTTATATGAATGTTGATTTTTTTGGTTTATTTTAGGAACACTTATTCTACTTTATTGATGCACTCATAATGCATTTATCAATATTTTTATTTTTTGCGTGTCAAATCTTAAATGCATATTATCAAATGACATTAGCTTAATTGGTTAGATTCTTCAACATTAAAGAGAGGAGACTCAGTTTCAAATCTTGCAAAGTGATACATGGATAATATTTTAGCTTTGTTGTAATACCACTATGTGATGATGATGTAATACGGGTGGGACCCGCATCAATCCCATATAACCAATTATATATATATATATATATATATATATATATATATATATATAAAGTGCATATTACTTATACATGTACTATTTGGATAAGATTTAAGTTTGAGTTAATCTTTCAAGAATATTGAGAAATTTAACTGAATAAGGTCTTATAATTTAAATTTTTTTATTATATTTGTATATTTATAAAAATTTAATATTTATCAAATATAAAATTTATATTTTTATATATTTAAATATAATAGACATTGAAAGGTGAACAACAGAAAATGTTGGAAACCTCTTTCCTTCCTCGATTGGTCTTAAGATAAGGAATCCACTTGTAAAGCCCTTTCAGAATTGCTAAGTAACATTGTTATGGTCTATGAAGATAAACAAGATAAGTTGGTTTGGGGAGCTAAAAATAATGGATGTTTCTCGATCAAATCGGTGTATGCATTCCTTGACGATCACAAAGAACCTTGGTTCTTAGCTACGAAAATTTGGTGTAAAGGTCTCACGCCCAAAGTGAATATATTTTTTGGTTGGCGGTGCAGGGAAAGTGCTTAACATTGGATAATTTATAGAAGAGAGGTCTTAGTTTTCCCAGCATATGTTATTTGTGTGGGCTAACGAAAGAATCTCCCAAGCATTTGTTCTCCTTGTGTTCCTGTTCTAAAGAAATTATTGGGATGTTGCTTCATCTAGTAGAAATGGATTGGGTTCCCTCCTAAAGATCTAAATGCCCATGTGGAGCAATGGAGCACTCCTTATTTATCACCTTGAATTATATCATTCACATCCTTTGTCCTCCCCCATCTATGATGATGGATATGAAAGGAAAGAAATTCCAGAGCTTTTAAAAATACTTCTCATCACTACGAGTCAGTTTTCATTAAGACTGTCCTTTCCACAGTGGAGAATGTTGATCTTCTATCCTTGGATGCAGGGAATGTTGGTACGAAAGTTGGGATAGAAAATAATTTAAATTTTAAATCTTCTCTTACTTTGGTCTCAAGAATCCATCACCTAGTAAGAGAAGACACTATTTGGGAACCACTCCCTCTTGGGTGGATAAAATTAAACTTTGATGGTGCATGTAAGGATAATTCAAGTCGAGTTGGAGCAAGTGGTGTCATCAGGGATGCGAAGGGGTAAATTTTATTGGCATTTATTGAAAATATCAAAACCCAAACTAACCATGTAGTTGAGGCTAGAGATCTCTTTCAAGGAGTCTTGCAGTTAAAATCTCTAGCTCTAGAAAAGTTATAATCAAAAGTGACTCACTCAATATTATTAATATAGTTAGAGGGATGGAAACTCTAATTTGGACAATCTCAAACCTATTGGAGGAAGTGCATAAGTTGGCCCAAAAATTTGAAATTATCTAATATCAACATGTGTTTAGGGAGGATAATAATTTAGATGATTTTTTGGCTAACCTGGGCACCTCTCAAAATGGCATCATAGTTTTGAATTGGGAGTTTTTGGAAGGTTTAATCCAACTAGCTAATGATTTCATAAGAAGGTAATTTACTTGTTGCTTATTTGGTGATAAAATTTTAACTCTATTCAAGGGGGATTTTGTGGTACTTTTTAAATTTTAGGAACCATCTTTTTTTTATTCAAACAAGAGGATATCTTGGCCCTGATGGGGTTGGAAGAGTGGGAATAAAAGGATGAAGAGCTAGGAAAGGAAGTTGGAACCAATAACTAGGTTCCAGTTCTGGGTGGTTTGTTGGGAATGTTTTGTATCCTATCATTTTTGTTTTTTAGTCTAGTTAGCTCAGCCAGGGTGTTTTCTCTTCCCCACATGGGATTGAGCTACCTTAGGCCATCTCAAAATTTTAGAAGTATGTATGGAACTATTTTGGTAGCTTTTTTGGGTTTGATCCTGTTGGATCACTGGATCTTGATTTATCTTTTGGTGGCCTATGGGCCTCCCTTAATCTCTCAAAGCTATGTGGATCCATTTTTTAAAATGTTTGGGGTTCCTTTAAAATCTCCTTCTTCCATAAAATAAAATAAAATAAGAATAAATTTTAAACTCACTGTGAAAATAAATTATTGTAAATTCTTTGACATAACTAATAGATTATATTAAAAACATAAAAATAAAAAAGTAGAAGCAATTTAAAGTATAGCCATAGTAAATGAATTAATGGTACAAAGAGAAATGATAAGAAAATATAGAAGGTGGATACCCATAGACACCCTAATATGTCACATTTTATTCACATTTCAATATAATAGGATCCTCATTCAAAGTTATTTATAGTGATACCAAAACCCCAATAAGATATTAACCTCAAGCCAACATTGACTTGACCTTGAGTTAAATTTATAATAAAATAATAATAAATCACACCTTTCAAGAAAGGTTATCCATAAAGGTGGATTAACCAGTACCAATAAGGATGAAATATGAAAAGGGCCCTAGGGCTTACATGAACATGCCCATAGGCTTACATAATTACATGCATATAGGCTACATTAACAGTGCTTATGAGCACTTCTTCACACTTTTGGCCTTGCCCTAACAAGATCAGATAACACATATTTCAACACCCTCTCATAATCTAAATTGAGGGAGCCAAGGATATAAGACATTAGAGGTAACACCTTTGCCTAGAATGGATGCTCTAGTGGGCCTTTATTTTTCTATCTTCATCATCAAAAATCTTGTGTCCAGCCCTCAAGAATTTCATCCCAATATTCTTCTGCCTTGTAATATAATTTTTGATGGACTATCCTTCCCTTTTATAATACTCACAAGTATTGGACTTCTTTGAAATCTTAGACCTTCCCTTGGGCAACTAAGCCTTATATTCCATTTATTTTAAGTTTTTTATTGAATTTGTGTATGATAAATAGTTCCATAGTTTTTTATTGCAACTTCATAATGAATTAGAATCTTGAAAGCCCTTCAAGAGATATGGGTTATGGATCTTTAATAGTCATAGCATTTACATAAATAACCAAGCCAACTATATGAAATGAAGGAGAAATATTAGAAGTAATATATTTGACATACTCTTCATCAATATTTTCCTTATCTCATGTCATAGATATATAAGCTTTTAGAGTTTTGAAGTGAGATATGTAGTCTTCAACATTACTAAAATCTAAAATTTTGAGATTAGAAAACTCTATCTCTATTATATTAACTCACTAGCACTTACTTTTTCATAAAGATATTTCCAAGCAGACCATAAGTGAATAAGATCAGTTTTTATTTTGATGTGAAAAAGTACATCTCGTTCCACTAACATGAAAAGGAGTCCAAGAGCTTCCTCCTTTCTCTTATCAAGTTCATGATCATTGATACCTTTTGATTCATCATTAAATATGAACAAAAAATTATTGCTTCTAGGTAATATTATCATTTGAATAGACCAAGTGCTATAATTTCACCCATTGAGATGAGTAACATCCCCTAAAGAATCCATTTTTTAATCCTCAATTCATTGGTTGAAATATATGTGTGTGTGTGTGTGTGTGTGTTAATTTGGTGGGTTTGAAGCCAATGAGGCTCAAACCCAAGATGGATCACTTGAAAATGAGAAAGTGAATCAATGTGTCACATGTGCTAGCTATAACCAAAGTAGATAAGAATACAATTTGAGCATTATGTATGGAATAAACTTGAAACAACAAAAAAGATGTAAGTACCAAGTTTTGAACTTAGAACCTACCCTAAATAAACAACCTTTCCAATCATTATGCAATACATGCAGTTGAGTCTAATTCTTCTTCCATATGATGCATACACCATCCATCAAAGGGAAGATAATATTCTTAAAAATAAGTTGCTTTTGGGGGTTGAATTGTTCATCTAAACGCTACACCACGGTTATGGAGTTGGGAGAAATGAGAGAGGTAAAGATTTTTAATGTCCCTTTCCAAGAATTTTTGCAAATTAAAATTGGTGGTCAGATTTTGATCAATGCCCTTATCCAAGCAAAGGAGAGGTCAAATCACTATACCATTTTATCTTTTTGGAGTAGAGCTGCAAGAACAATTTCTTGACATGTATGCACATCATTCAAAAATATTGCCTTACAAAAAATTGTGTCCTAGTGACTCGATCCTACATGTTCACTAAATAAAGGATTACCTCTACCGGGGTGCTACTCCCTTTTGTCAAAAGGAAAGGAGAATTTTATGCAAAAATATAATCTAAATGTGATGATGACCAACAAAGACAAATTGGGATTTGAACTCATCCCCTTCGGTGCCCATAAAATACTACCATCATGCCGTCCATATTGGCATGATCACATCTACTATGCTAAAATATGTGGACATTCGACAACAAAGGTGCATAGCTTGTGCATGAAATAGATGAAACAATGTTTGGTTTTAGTGCCAAAACAAAGACAAGAAATACATTTTAAAATTTTAAATCTTGTTTGAAAAGAAAAATGAACTGATTTTTTAGGATGTGAAGCCTTTGATCACCTGAAAAATATTCTCTTTTGCTAATGAGTGATGTAGTTTTAAACCTCACTTCGATACCATATTCGAATTCACATTATTAAAAAAAAACATTTTGAAACAGGCATTCACCATAATCACATGCAAAAAATAAGTAGAAGTGATCCAAAATATGGCAGCAGTAAATAAAGTAAAGAGATATAGGAAGATGATAAGAAAATATAGAAGGTGGGTGCCCGTAGGCACCCCCAATATATCATATTTTATTCACACTTCTAATACAAATGCATCCTCATTTGAGGGGTATTTATAGTGATACCAAAACTCCAATGAGAGGTTAACCTCAAATCAACATAGGCTTGACCTTGAGGTTAACTTTATAATAATAATAAATTATACCCTTTAAGCAAGGTTATCCATAAAGGTGGATTAACCAATACCAATAAGGATGAAATATGAAAGGGACCCTAAGGCTTACATGAACATGCCTTTAGGATTACATAAATGATAACTGTCTATAGGCTTACATAATTACATGCCCATAAACTACATTAATAGAGGTCATAAGTACTTCTTCAAACATTTGGCCTTGGTCTAACAAGATAAAATTAAACATATTTAATAATAAGGCCATTTATAAAAGACATCATGTGGAACGATATACATTTAATATTATTTAAAGAAAATAAAACTCTTTATGTTTGTTTTTTAATATTTATTTGTATAATAATTTTTTTTAATAGGTTATATGGGATTGAAATTTATTTTTAATTATTTTATTTGTATAATACTTTTTATTTTTTAATGGGCTATATGAGATTGAAATAGGTCCTATGTATATTATATCATGATCATATAATAGTATTGTAATAGCTTGATAATTATACATGTATAGTTTGGAAGGATTTAAACATTGGTATCCTCTTTGAAAGTCAAGAATTTAACCAATTAAATTAATATTATTTGATATTTGTATAATTAATTTTAAAAAATTATCAAATGATAATATTTTAATCAATTATATCCCTTAACTTTTAAGAAGAAAATCTTAGTTTAAATCTTACCAAATGATTCTTTCATAATTATTGAGTTATTATAATACTACTATGTAATCATAATAAAAAGTATTTTAATTTATAACTTATAAAAAAAAAAGATATAACATGTATAAGATTTTTTTCATTGTGACAAAAAAATTAAGAGAACAAATAACCCACATCCTCAAATTCTCATAGGTATCACTACCTTTAGAATATTTGGGTATCCCCTTAATAAAGAAGGGCATTAAAAATGGATAACCCACATCCTTAGATTCTCATAGGCATCACTACATTTAGAATATTTGGATATCCCCTTAATAAAGAAGGGCATTAAAAATAAATATTGAAAACCAATAAGAGACAAAATACATTGCACCTACAAGTAGCTAAGCTTTGGAGGAAGAGTAACGTTGCTTAAATCAGTTTTACAAGCAATTTCAGTGTACAAATTCTCCATTTTGGCAGCCCCAAAGAGCATTCTAAAAGAATTGAACAATATGATGAGACACTTTCTTTGGTCTAGATTTTAGGGTAATCACACAAGGGCACTAGTCAATTGGAACAAGGTTTGTACGCCAAAGAAAGTTGGAGGTCTAGGAATTAGAGCAACAACAACAACAAACAACTCAACTCTAACAACCAAGCTGTATTGGATATGGGTAACTCATCAAGACCAAATTTGGAGTAAAGTATTGAAAGCTAATACCATCCTTCATAAAATATAAAATATCTTCCTCGTCTTCTAGTAACAAGATATGGATCACCAAAAGTATTGAAAGCTAATACCATCCTTCATAAAATACAAAAGATCTTCCTTGTCTTCTAGTAACAAGATATGGATTAGAGACCTACAAAGCTATAAAGAAAGGGGATTCACTTATCAAAGAATGGATATACTGGAAGTGGGGAATGGTAGGACTACTAGACTATGAGAATATTCTTGGGAACATTTTCCCCCCATAAGTGGTCAATACCCCAACTTACTAGGACTCAAAGGAAAGGGTGGTATATCATAGGTCATTATTTTAAACCACCAAATCAACTACAAGGCAATCATAGTTAGTGGTAAGTTCCAGAGGAGGAGCTAAGGGAAGAATGGACTAAGGAGAAAAGATAACTGAAAGAAATATTGGACAAAATAAAGTGGCCAAGGAGGAATGGACCTGATCAACTAAGTTGGGGGCTAGCCAATTAGGAATTTACATTATCAAAGAAGGTTACATAAATATTATCCAATAACACTCAAATTTGTCCAAAGCCCTCATAGTTGAAATTATGACAACCTAAACGATGGCCAAAGATAAACTACTTTGTGCGGTTGGTTGCAAATAATAGTATTATAACTTAGGATAACTTGAGGAGATGTAGATTTATTATACCTAACTTGAGGTGTGTAATGTGTCACTAAGAGGAGGAAAAAATAGGCCACCTTCTTTTTGTGTGTCCCTATACCCAAATAGTATAAATTTTGTGGTACAACATTTTTTATCAATCAAAAATATCCATTCCCACTGAGAACAACTTCTGAGACCATTGGAAGACCAATAGATTTAAATCAAAGACATTGAAGATAGTTTAGGATTTAGGTTTGGGTTTCATCTCCTAGCAACTTTGGTTGGAATGTACCAACAAGATCTTGGTTGAAATTATGACAACCTAAACGATGGCAAAATATAAACTACTTTGTGTGGTTGGTTGCAAATAATAGTATTATAACTTAGGATAACTTGAGGAGATGTAGATTTATTAGACCTAACTTGAGGTGTGTAATGTGTCACTAAGAGGAGGAAAAAATAGGCCACCTTCTTTTTGTGTGTCCCTATACCCAAATAGTATAAATTTTGTGGTACAACATTTTTTATCAATCAGAAAGATCCATTCCCACTGAGAACAACTTCTGAGAACATTGGAAGACCAATAGATTTAAATCAAAGACATTGAAGATAGTTTAGGATTTAGGTTTGGGTTTCATCTCCTAGCAACTTTGGTTGGAATGTAACAACAAGATCTTAAAAGAATAATTTAGACCAAAGGAAATAATTTGGGGTACTCTAATTAGGAAATTAGAGGCAGTGCAGGCTAAAATTCAAGAGGACTCTTAGATGACAGAGGATGAAGCAAATATGTGGACACAACTCTAGAAGCAATTGCAATATGGGAACTAAGAAAGGGAGTATAAGAATAGAAAAAAGGATTTGTAGATTTAGGATGAAGTCAAGAGATTAAAAAAAGGGTAAATGGAACACCTTAAGGGGTCATCCAACAGGGACTAGAACATCTAGAAGTTGGATAGTCAAAGAAATAAAGTTGAGCCACATTTTAAGCCTTGCCAAGAAAGGCAAGTTATCAAAAGTAAATGTATAACTTGAGTTTTTTTGAATAAAAAATTTACCTTTTACTCAAAAAAAACATGTATAAGAAATTTAGAGGAAGATATAAATCAAAAACCTACATTATGCCTATTATTTGGGTGGTTTGGATCTACTCCATTCAAACCACTCGATCCCTTTCATTTCTCTTAAAGAATGCCATACATGCAATGTTGTTATATATAGAATTTTTTATATATATACATAGGGGAGTTGGTTACATCCACACTATTTTTAGTAATTGCCAAGCGTAGGGTTCAAACCATAGGGGATGCTCCCAACAAGCCTTTACCACCTTGTTATTGTTTATGCGACATAAGGAGAACCACCGATCACATCGTCGGTTTGGCGTGCACTCAGAGGATTCAGAACATACTACTACCTTTGCAACAAAGCATGCCATATAAATAATATTACTACATAGTAAAAATGATGCATAAGAGTTTCTCAAAGTTGAACAATCGAGCATTTACCTTCATTGATTTCATTTTATCTAAAAAATTAAAAAAAGGTGACCTCTTTTCATTTTTTAAATTATATTTGATAAAAAAATACTTTCCACTAATCTTAGATGCTTGTTCTCCATAAGAATATTTAATAGAAAATATAAATATTGATCCTTTGTTATTTAATTATTTAGGTCAGATCATCATGGAAAAAGAAAAACCATTTGTCTTCTTATCTTTTATCATAAAATCATTATCAAGAGAATAGTTCACACATTGCTCTAATATTTTTTAATTTTATAAATATTCCTTCCATGTGTTAAACAAACATGCTATACATTTTTTTGATTGGAATTTTATTTATTTATTAGGTTATTGTAAGAAAGGTTGAGCAGTATCCTCCCAACCATGATCCCTTGTAAAATCGAGAGCTATACTTATCAATAAGGAATTTAACACAAAGCCACCACACACCCACCCCTCACACACTCGCCCATGCCACATTTTGTTTTCATCTAAGGCATGACCCTTTATAAGGTCAAGAGATAAGCTTATCAATAGGATGATGATGATGCATGACCCATCATAAGGTCGAGAGTTAATATTATCATCCTGAACCTAAGGAAGACGAATCTAAGGCGACTGGTGAAGAGGACGATAAGGAAGAAGACAAAGCTGCTGTTGAGGATTGATTTCCTCCTATCTGCGCCTTGTTCCTACTATATTTTTTTGCTAGCAAATTACTGTGCTCATGGCTACCCTGTGTGGAGCCTAGGTCTTGTTGGTTTTTAGGCTTCTCTGGTTAGTTTCAACCCTGCGTGAATGTATTTATGTATTTTGGGTTTAATCTTCTATTTCAAGTCCTGTTCCTTTTTGCACTTGGTCTCAGGCACAAGGCTACGTCCTCACTATTTGTTTTTTTGGAATTACATTTGGATGTCTAAGGCTAAGGCTGCGTCCTATTTCACGGTCTTTATTCATCAAATCTTCTACAGGGATCCTCAGTATACCCTTTAGCATGGCTCAACTTTCCTTGATAATTATGTAAAAAGGTTCAAGGACCTTTAAAACCCGTTTTGCAATACAAATCTTTTATTTAGCAAAAAAAAAATATGAGGATGATAACACACGTTGTACTCAAAACGTTACCTTGTCCTCCTTGAGACAAAACCTTTGTGAAAGGAAATCCACTACTTCAATAGAGCCTATTACCAGTCCTATCCAAATATACCTCTAAAGCTTTTATAGTGAACTTTTTGTGTATGCAAACACAGCATAGAGGATGGTTCGAACATTGGATTTCTCGGTCATTTCATGACCATGTCCCAAAAACCAACTGCAATACAAAGGCATACTAGACCTCCCATTCATTAATTTTGGAGCCATGTTTGGGGACCATGTCTCAGAAACCAACTACACTATGAAAACATACATGATAAATTATTTTTAATAAATTAATAGATACAACACACTAGCATTATAATTTTAAGATTTTAATATAAATTTATATTTTTTTAATAATAAAAATATATAAATTTTAAATCTTAGTTGTTTTATTAAAAATTAAAAAAACTAATTAATTAAACTCATATCATTTAATTAGATTTATAAAAATATTTAATATAAATTAAAAATAAAATTGTGAAACTTCTAAATTAAAATATATAATAGAAACATAAGGGATCATTGGTATTACTCCTAACCTACTTGATCCACCTGGTGGTTTAAACTTGGGTTTTTTTGATGAGAAGCAAAAACATACTAATTGGGTGTCCGACAAAGAAAAATAAACTTTAATAAAATCAGTTTCTTTTTGTGATTATATCATGTCAACGTTTTTTTTTTTCGGAAACCTTTATAAACCATAGTCCACCAAAAATAAAGTCAACATATCCCATTAAACTGAAACAATTCAAAAACAAATATCCAACAACTATCAATTAACTTATTCTTTTAAATTCTAATGTCAACTAATATTAACCTGTTGTATTTATTTAGAAAACATATAATATAGTTAATGAAACTGATGATAATAAACATAAACATCCCATTATAACAAAGGTCGCTTTATATGACTTTTCAAGATTCGGGGGAATATGACAATGATTGAGTGCATGAGAACGAGGACACAATATAACGCTTAACAAAGAATATATTATTATTGTTGCCTAAAAAGAACAAATCTAAAAAAAAAGCCGGACATCCCAAGAGGACACCAAATAAAGGTTTGAGGTTGTGATGATCATATGCACATCACTCTCACAAATCACTAGATCATCCATAGATTGTAGGTGGTAGCATAAAAGGTAAAATGGAGTGTCCATAGGTTGTAGGTTGTAGCATAAAAGGTCAAATGAAGTGTCACTAGGATATGTGACCATTTTTTTTAAAGAAAATAAAAGTATTAAAATATATTTATTAAAATTATAAGGGTTAATTATTTATATATATATATAACGATTTTATAATAATAAAAATAAAATTTTGGAGAGGCTTTTTCTTTAATGAAGGTTTTTTTAGTTTGTTAGCTTTTGTAAGTGGTCTTGTTTCTTCTATTGAGGCTTTTCTTTCTTTTTGATCTAGGATATTGTTTTTTGTTCCACTCATCCAAAGTCTTTTCCTAGTTCTCTTTTGCTTTCGGAAGAGTCCCTTCATATGCTGAATCTACATTCCTCTCCCTTTCCTAATGATGTCTTCCCCTAGGACCCAAATTTTATCAAAAGCTTTTCGTTTTGTTTTTATCTCTAAAGAGGCTCCTTCGATCTCCAACCTCATTAAAGGTGATGTTAAGCCCTTCTCAACCCCCATCCCAATTGAAATTGTTGTCTCCAATCAGAGTCCTCCTCGTGCTATGACCAAAAACCATAAAAAATAATTTGTTGTTATTGACAGCAAAAAAATGAAAGGGCAGTCTTCAAATCAAGACATTAAAAAAAGAGAATTTAAGGAGGATATCACCAATGAAGCTCAGTCCACCCTATGTCTGTCTCAAATAGAAAACCGACCTTCAAAGTCCATCGTTGTGGTGGGAATAAAAAATAAACTCTCCTTTGCCTAGGGTAGAGGAAGAAAATTCCCCTCAAAAAGTAAAAAATAAATATCCTCTCATGGAATGTAAGAGGTCTCAATGGTCATGCCAAGCAATGGTTGCTAGCATCCATGAGGAGAGATTTGAACCCTCATATCATTCTTCTTCAAGAAACTAAAGTCAAAACTTCCAATTTGGAAAGAGTCTTCAATGTGATATGGAAAAAAGGGGAGTTCATTGCTAGTCCTACTTAAGGTGCTTCTAGGGGTCTACTTTATCTTTGGGATCCCTCGATTATTGAAGGTAGACTTATAACTACTTCAGAGAGAATCAACGCACTTGAGGCACAATGAAAAGGAACTTCTCATTGAATTCCACAATATTTTGGCCTGCAAAGAAACTTTCTAGAAACAGAAATTTAGAGCTATCTAGTTGAAGGAAGGGGACTTCAATACCAAGTTCTTTCATGCCTCTACTCTTGGAAATAAAAGCTTTAACAAGATAAAGGAGGTGGTCAAGGCAAATGGATCCACTATAGAGGACCTCTTGGAAATCAGAGCTAAGGTAATCTATTACTTTGAAAACTTGTTTGGTCTAGGTGATCCCAACAATATTCAAGCCTCAAAATAGTCTGTTAGACAATATTCTTTCTCTCATATCCCAAAATATTAATTCCTTCCTATCTAGCCCCTTTTCTATGGATGAAGTCAAAACAACTATATTTCTATGGAAGGGGACAAGGCTCCTAGGCCCGATGGGTTTCCAGCCCTATTCTTCTAGAAGTTTTGGAATGTGGTCAGAGCAGAGGTGGTGAATGCTATCCAAGAAATATAGAAAACCACTTACATTCCCAGAGATGTCAATTCTACCTTTTAGTTCTAATTCCTAAAGTAAATGGAGTGAAATCCTTCTCATAATTTAGGTCTATCAGTCTTTGGAATGCCATTTACAAAATCCTCTCCGAAGTCATGGCCAATAAGATGAAGAAAATTCTTCCCCTCACCATAGACCCTTGTCAAGTTAGCTCTATTGAAGTAAGGCTTATCATTGATGGACTCATCACCATTCATGAGCTTTGTTAAGTTGTATCTCATACACTTAATTTGTCAATCCATGTTAGATTTAAAGAACAAACAACCCCATATAGAATATTTCATAATCACTAATCATTTGACTTTATTCTATTTCCTTAGTCTCGTTTGCAGGAAATAAAAGTTATAGAAAATAAAATGAAATAATGTTTCATTAAAAGTGCAGTTATGACTTAAACTAATTTTATGTGTTGTGGATCCACGTGCAATCTAATAATGCATTAACTATTA
The DNA here is from genome assembly GCA_028583015.1 of Wollemia nobilis. Classification (NCBI taxonomy): domain Eukaryota; kingdom Viridiplantae; phylum Streptophyta; class Pinopsida; order Araucariales; family Araucariaceae; genus Wollemia; species Wollemia nobilis. Next base: position 2,739,049 of record JAQPPZ010014470.1, read on the forward strand.
AAATGAATTATAATCTTGTATTACATAATTTAATTTATATTAAGACTAATTTTATTTTCTAACTAATCCTAATCTATTTAAGGAGAAAGAGAGTAAGGGTATGGTTGTTCGGAGTGGGTCCTACCTCCTACAAGTCAGTGTAATTCTCTTTTCCTTGCTACTTTACTTTACTTCAACAGCTAATATTTCATTCTACTAATCTAACACTATTTAATTCATTGTGCATGAAAGTAATTAATAAGTTTACAAAGATAAATGAATCATGCAAAAATACAAAATACAAATGCTGGAATCATGGAAGAAAATGTTGCTACTTTATTTATGAACTTTAATTCTTCATGCGTACAGACTATGCAGATAGACATATTCAAACATCAAATGATGAACCTTTAGAATATCAACTTATAAATTGTAGACAATAGACCTTTTCAAAGCTCTTTACATATAATTTTATAATGTCACGTTGGACATTTTTAATGAAATTCTTCCACACATTCTATCATGTCTATATCGATTTGATGAGTCGAATACTAACCTTACACAACAAAAATAATCTAAATTAATACAATCTCCTAACTACCTTGGACTTATTACAATCAGAATTGTCCAAGTGGCATAGTTGCCAAGTATACATAATGAATATCCTAAATTTAAATAACTTGCTGACAAGATAGGATAATTATTTGTCTTATTCCCAAGGGAAAATATAAATTAAGGTTTCGTTCAAATCTCGACAACTTAAGAGCCTTAACAAAATATATTTTGAATGACATGTTACAAATTATACAAGAATTAAATCATATGCCAAATATTAATGTCACCACATTAAACAATCATGCTAACTGTATAACCTATGTGGTGTTGATATACTATCATCGGACATAGAATTCCATTGCATCATATGGTTTACTCTGTCAACATTATTTTTGTAGACCCTTTCAATAGGTACTTTCTATAACACCTTTATGTAGGTGTTTTTTGTAACACCTTTCTATAGATATTTTCTGTAGCACTTTCCTGTAACGCACTTCCACGTGGCTTTTGTGTGCACTTTCACATGATTGGTTCATCCATACTTGACATCTAGTTAGTGTTCTACTGCAACATATCCTGTAAAATACTTGCAATATTTTTCTTCTGAAAAACATACAGAAAACTCGCACAATTTGTGTAAAATACAGGCATCTATCACTTAATATTTTATAAATCAAATTCACTCATAAGTCATGCAAATAAGATATAACAATCATCGAAACTCATTTATTTTTATATATTTATAGATAAAATACAGATTAAAATTTGCATAAAATATACATGATTTAACACTCATCATTTCCCCCCAAACTGAAGGGGATGCATGTCCTCATGCATACAAGTTTAAATATCATAGCATAACAAATAAAACACTATAAATATTATAGATAGAATACAATAAATTTTATAACTGGAATATTGTAGATATAATAAATGAAACATTGCAAATGTTACAGAGATAATTCTGCAAATATATCAAATGAAACACTACAAATGTTACAAAGAAAGTACTACAAATTTTATAAATAAAACTCTACAAATATAATAGATGAAACATTTCAAATATAACAGGGAAAACACTACATATATAACAAGTAAAATACTATAAATATCATTCAAATACTACCATCATAATCAATAGAGTACTGCAAGTATATATATAAAAATATGCAAGTTCATCAAAAATCTGGTATGATTTTTTTAAGATCCAAGTTTGTTTTAATATGAGCCGAGATGAAACCCAGGTTGTTGCCAACATCCTCTCACACTTCACTTTCTGAACCTACACCTTGGCTTTCTCGATATCAGGTGGTGTTTCAACAACTACAATTTTTATGTGTGTGACTTCCTTAGGTTTTTCATCCTTTGATTCATGTGGCATATTCTATTTTTTCTGATGGTGGAATTTGTCCTGTTGATTCGATGATTTTGGTAATCACTACACCAACTTCAAGAGGCATCCCTATCTCAATGGATGGTTTTAATATTTTGGGGCTACGTGTATGCCTTTGATGTCATTGGGATAAAACTAGGATAGTGGGAGTGAGCTATCCTCATAAATAACCTTGGTCAAATCAAAATATTTGGTAAAGTTCACCATTTTATTTATCTTTTTCTAGATGTGGAGCTTTTGTTATGGGATGCACTAACATTCACCAGTTGGATAACTAGATCAATCAGTTTTACCACCTTATATGTAGAAAGTTTCTTGAGGAGGTCAAGCTAAAGAGTGAGAGCTCATTTTACTAAGGTGACATGTTCTGAAAACTTACCCTTGAGGTTGTCTAGTTTGTTGTACAGCAGGATCTATTGCGCTTGGATTTTAGCCAGGGTTTCAGTGGTAGGATTAGAGGTAGGTGGGATTTCCTTAGGACTAGATGTCTCTCCCTTCCCTTAGTATTTCGTATTATTTTTCATACCTAATTTTTCTTGCATGTGGAGAATATTTAGATGGCTTGGTACGGGTAAGATGTTTGTGCACCGAAGACTCATCTTCCTCCTGACTCTCAGATTTAGGGTCTTCTCTGGATTCACTACCTTCACCAAAATCTAACTTGCTCAACTCAGATTGTATGGGCAGGTTTGCCTCCTCAACCACTTTGTCCTAGGCAATTCCAAGTTCAAATGCTTTATGTAGGACCAATGATTTTATAAACCCATGATGGACAATCAAATATAATTTAGGCTCATCACTAGACTTCATAGGCTGGAATCTAGTAATAGTTGCCTTTAGGGATCTATATAGAAAGTAAGGCAAATTTATAACACAATCTTCATGTTTGAGATATTTGAGGTTCAACATCATTTTTAAGTGATAACATCCACAATTAGACAATCTCCCTTCTAATGTGAAAAACTTCATCAAAATAGTGGTAGCCTCCTACCATTTCAAAGGGAGTGAAGTAGTGGCTACACCCTTGATCCACCCATCCTTGTCTTTGATAACTACACATTTCTTCCCTAATCTATCAACCATTTGGCTCACTCCTTTGTAGGTGGATTTGTAATACTATTGGCCAACCTTAAAGAGACTTAAGACTTCGAAAAGTTAAACTATGGGTAATCTTGATTTTAAATTTACCCGCATGGGTAACCATGGTCGTGGGATCGCAGTCCAAAATGAACTACTTTGCCATGCCTTCATTGTGCCCTTAAAACTTGGTTAGGACCTCCCACCAACGTGCTTCTTAAAACAATTTCTTGACGAAGTTGCTGGGATTTTGGGTGTTGATAGACAAGGGTTCACTGCGTTTGTGAAAAGTAGATCTCGACATGGTGGTAGAGGTATGGTAAATAGAGGGGTAGGGAATAGAGGACAAGAGGTTTAGCTTAGGTTTTTTTTCAATTTTTATTTTTCAGAAGATCTTGGATAAGGTCCTTGCAAAAGAAAAAAATTCAAGTACGCATACATATATTTGTCACCATTCTTAAAATTTTACCTAGCAGGTTTATCAAATTTAAAAAATATATCTAAAGACAATAATATCCTACAGAGATTTTTTTGAAATGGAATTATCATCCCTATTCATCTGTAGGGTTTCATTGAGCTATGTCTTCAAATACTTAAAATTTTAGTTTAAACCATACATTTTGCCATAACTCTATCCCATTGTTCCTTCTTCGGTGTTCAACTGCAAATATCTATTTGTCCAACTCAACACCTCCACCACCTTGTATTCTACATAGTGGTTCATCGTTCCATAACTATGTTTGTGGCTAGATCACTCGAGGAGTCGATCAAAAAATTGCCTCAACTTTGCCCTAATCAATTACAAAGGGAGATTGCAGAGGGAGATTGTGAAATTAGGTTTGTTTTCCTTAAACTCCTTATTGCATAATGGCCTTAAAAAATATGGTCGTTAATCTTACTCTAATAAATGACTTGTAGTTTGATTGAGATATTTCTTCCTGTTGCACCGTGCGTCCAAGTATCACTGATCGACATCTTCTCATGTGAGGTGGTTGCCTCGTCTTGGAAATGAACATCCCTTATCACGCCACCTTTTCCCATACCTAAAATTAGAATTACATCATCCATCGAAGATCCAAATATATATATATATATATATATAACTTACTCCAGTTTAATTTTCCTTTTTAAATTATGTTTAATAAAATTACTTTGTTGATGGACGATTAAAATCAAATTTATTGTCATATAGTTAAAAACTTAAATTTGCAACCACAATATAGCTTTGGTTTTATTTTAATTTACCTTTGATAGGCTCTGTCCTCAGATAGGTTTCCCATGTGTATACTCTTCATTGACATTGGTTTTTTCATGTGTGTAATTCAAGCGTATTTCGTTCGATGTCAAGCTTTGAAACCAGATCTGTTGACTTGCATCCTTGCATTGTGAATTGCTTTCATGTCTTGTTCGATTATGTTCTTGACTCCATGCGATAGTTTTAAACACGATGATACTCAAGGTCCCCTTTTTAATCATGTGTAAACATTAGAGGTGGCATTTATATTTTTAAAATAAATGTGTTGATTAGAACAATACGAAAATAACTTATATACCCTATGTATTATTACACAAAATCAAGGTATGCTTTAAGACTTCACCCATTGTCTCTGGGTGTTCTCCAATTTCACGTGAGCGTTGACAAACTTTCAATGATTAATTCCCTACATTGATGTCTACGTAGATCATTTTATTAGTGTTTGTTCCTTGTTATTTTACCTTTCCTCCTAAATCTATGTACACATGTCATGCACAGGTGATGGTTTATATGGTACTTAGAATAAATTTACACACTCGTCTATTGCTTATGAGCATCCCATTATTTCTTACGTTTCAAGTTGTATTTGGTGATCTTCGAGTCAGCTCTATGCATGGTTAGATTTCTTGTTGGTTTACTATCCCATGCTTACCCATCATTGAATATTCCGCACATGATTTCCAATATCAAGGTCACTATTTTATTGATGCATCATAGCTCACAAGATGAGATTTTAAATATCTATACCAAGGTTTTCACAATAAAAATTTGAAGACTTTGGATAAAGGTCACTTCATATGATAGCAGGGGGAGGATTAGACGTTTTTCGCAGGACTGCCCAAACTGCCGAACTCGTTTCGGCCATATCTCACTCATCCGAACTCGGATTGAGCTAAAATTTTGAGGGTAGATGCCTGAAAAACCCTAGAACGTCTCCACCAATTTTCATATCATTTGGAGCAACACAGATCCTAGCGCATCCCTATGTGTGAACGATATATTTGGCAAGCGGCTATGCGAGGGTTTCATCCCGGGTTGAGTGCAAGCAGCTCCAGAGGTTGGTTTTTAGGGCCTTCGGGCCCTAGCGGCCAATATTTTTGTGGTTTATGCTCAATATTTTAGCAAGAAATGTTGCAGGGGATACAATATGGGTTAGAAATTTGTCTTTCAACAGATCATACTATGAACTTGAGTGACAACGGCTTCCAATTTGCTGCACAAAAGAAAAGTGAAAACCATACCTTTCCACGACGTCTAGGGCAAGGATTAAAGAGACCACGAAATAAGTTTCAAGCAGTTGATCAAAAAATGGCTCATATCTCAAGTGAATCTGGTGCTAAGGTGCACCCACAAAATAATTCTACTGTGAAAACCCCTGTCAAGGGTAAGAATTTTGAAGACTCAGTCCCAAAAATGAATTTTAGGGATGCCCTTCATGGTGGACAGCCTCAGCCCAATGCTAATATCAATATTAGGGCTTCTCATAAACCTCTAAGAATGCCTAAGATTGATCCCAGGAAAACGGAGTCAGGATGTCTTAAAGCAGCTGATGGAACTCCTATTGTTAAGCTTGATATGGGTAACATTCAGACTGGCATTGAAGATTTGGAAAAAAGAGGACTAATTTGTCGGTTCGTGGGTTTTCGTCCGAGTCTATCTGCTTTCAAAGTCTGGGCTGCAAAAAGCTGGAAAACTAAAGGTGAGTTACAAATCTCTATTTATCCAAATGGTTATTTTCTTGTTTTATTTGCTAATAATGAAGATAGAGAGAAAACTTTTCAAGGGGGTCCTTGGTTTTTTGGAAGGGCAGGGCTTTTCATGAAGCCCTGGCATACTAAATTTAAAGCCGAAGAAGAGATGCCTTCTATAGCTCCCGTGTGGGTTAGACTCTTTGGCCTCCCTATTGAATTTTGGAATCCTACTATTTTTTCTTCAATTGGAAACTCTTTAGGAACTTTTATGATGACTCGCTGATTGTACTCAAAATTTTGAACATATTATTTATGCTCGAATTTGTGTTTTAATGGATTTTGACAAACCCCTACCTAAAAAGATCACATTACAATTTGGGGAAGACACTTGGGAGCAAGTAGTGGACTATGAGAACATTCCTTTTCGTTGTAGAATTTGCCATGAATATGGTCATTTGGCCAGTGCTTGCCCAAATAAAATTCCCGATCAAAAGAAAGAAGATATAAACTCAACAGGTTTCCAAATACCTAAGAAGAAGAACACTAAAAAAAACCAGTAATGAAGGATCAATCAAAGTCATTTGCTAATATGTTTGAAATCCTTTCCACAAATGATGTCCCAAGTGAGGAAGAGGAAATAATGGAAACTGAAATCTTAGAAACACAATTTAAATATGAAGGAAAGAACTCAGAGACAAACCAACAAATCAAAGGTTTTCAACAGAAAAAAAAGGAGAAAATTTACACAAGAAAAACAATATTTCAAATGTCAAAACTTCAAATAATGCAGGTCCCAATATAGACTCCATTGAACCATCTAGTAAAATTTTGGCTGTGTATGAGCATTCTTCAAGGTTAGAAGCCATCTCAGATTCAATTGGAATAAGTCAAGAAACAGGGAAAAAAAATTGAAGATGGATTCTAATCAAAAAGTAGGTCGCAAGACCAATCAATATCATATGGTAAAAGAAGGTGAAAAGCTTGTAGAGGAAGGTAAGATTAATGCCCTTCCCAACATTTTTAGCCCTGGTATTAATGAAGATCATCACTTGGAATATTAGAGGACTCAAAGGGAGTCTTTCAAAACAAAATGAAATTAGAAGAATGATTCAGATAAATCATCCACATCTTGTTTTCCTTCAAGAAACAAAGATGTCAATGGAGGATATGGACTTAATTGCCAATAAAATTTGGCCAGCCGGAAAAGTGGTTTCCCTCAGCTCCCAAGGGACTTCGGGTGGCATTGCTTGTCTTTGGGACCCAAAAGAGGTAGTTATTCACCATATGGTTGGCAGTTGGGGTTTGTTGGCTATAGCTATTCAAAGTAGACATTCCAACCAGATTATGCTCTGCATTACTCGTTTATGCCCCGACTTCTTTGGAGGAAAAAAGAAGACAGTGGAAGGATATTACTCATATTATCTCTCATTTTCCTAAAGCTTGGATCTTGATCGGAGGAGATTTCAATACCATCCTCTCTCTGGATGAGAAAAGGGGGGAAATAGAAATTTGGACAAAAGTACTGACCTCATGAGCGAATATATTGCAAACCTCCATCTTGTGGATATCCAACCAGATAATGGCCTTATGACTTGGTCTAACAGAAGGCAAGGCTTAGCTTGTATAATGGAGAGATTGGATAGGTTTTTGCTCTCTAAAAATTTCTTAATCCATGGTCACATTCCTAAAGTGAAGACTCTTAATAATGTTGGTTCGGATCATTGGCCAGCCATGGTGGAAATGTGGAAAACCAATGTGAGTTTCTCTCCTTTTCGTTTTCAATTAATGTGGCTTAGAGACATTTCCTTCAGACCTCATGTGCAACAATGGTGGAAGGAAGGTAAACCTAGGCATGGGACTAAGATGTTCTGTTTTGCCAAAAGACTAGAATACATTAAATCCAAAATCAAGACTTGGAACTGGAAAGAGTTTGGGGATGTTCATAAAAAAAACATGAAGTTATTGCTCATCTTGAAAATTTGAATAAGAAAATCCATTTAGATGGCCTCACAGAGAAGAGAAGTGCAGATGAAATTAAACTCACAACTCAGTTAGAGGAATGGGAAAAAAGAGAAGAAATCTTATGGAAGCAAAAATCTAGAATTCAATGGCTCAAAGAAGGAGATCGAAACACAAATTTCTTCCACAAATCTCTTCTAGCTCGAAGATCTCACAACTTTATTTCTTCCTTAAAATCAGATTCTGGAGATGTTGTTTATACTTGGGATGGCATGAACTCTATTGTTGTTGATTACTTTTCCAATATTTTTGTCGCTACTCCTCTTGACTCAACTTCACAACAAAATGTTCTTCAAGCAATCCCTTCTCTTATCACTTCTGAGGAGAACTCTATTTTGACTCGCTCCTGTTACTATCAATGAGCTTCAACAAGTAGTTTTTAAAATGCAAAAAGGGAAAACCCTAGGTCCTGATGGTTTTCCTATTGAGTTCTACCAAGAGTTCTGGGATATCCTTCATGTTGATTTATTAGAGGTGGTGGAAGAAGCCAGGAAATCCAAAGAAATTTTGAAGGTTATCAATAAAACTTATATTACTCTTGTTCCAAAAGCTCAAGAGGTTGATCATATCTCAGCTTTTAGACCTATTGCTTTATGTAATGTTCTTCTCAAAATTATTACTAAAATCATGGCAGAAAGGTTGAAGCCTCTTTTGCATAAGATTATTTCCCCGGAGCAAGGGGGATATGTGGAAGGACGTCAAATAGTAGATGAGATAGTTCTTGCTCAGAAGCCATCCATTCCATGGATATGCAAAATTCTCCTTCTATGTTCATCCGGTTAGACTTATCCAAAGCTTATGACAGAGTGGATTGGCACTTCCTTATCAAAGTTTTGAGGCAATTTGGTTTCTCTAAGGATTGGATGGATTGGATTATGGGATGTATCTCTTCAGTTTCCTACTTAGTTCTTATCAATGGCAGGCCTTCTCGCTCTTTCCCAGCTTCCAGAGGTATTAGGCAAGGTGACCCGCTATCCCCTTATTTATTCATCATTCTTGCTGAATGCTTGGGTAGGACTATAACCAAAAAGAGGGAAAACAAAACCCTTGAGGGAGTTACCATTGCTCATGGAGCTAGACCTATCTCTCATCTTCAATTTGTGGATGACTCTACCCTTTTAGGTAAAGCTACAGTTAAGGAAGCTTCTAATATTAAGCAAATCATTAGCTATTTTTCTAAGGCTACTAGGCAGCTTGATCAATGAAGACAAATCTAAAGTTATTTTCTTTCACTGCTCTGCTAGACAGGAATCCATGGTCTTGGATAAATTAAGATATAAGAAGACCTCTCTTCCAATCACTTATTTAGGTATTCCCATAAATATTCAAAGGCAGAAAAATAAAGATTGGAATTGGTTGTTGGACAAAGTCAAGAAGAAAATTGGAAAGTGGACCAACAAGTGGCTTTCTTCTGGGGGTAGAATCACCTTGGTAAAATCAGTCCTTCAAGCTATTCCTATTTATGTTTCTTCCATTTTGAATATCCCAAAGGTTGTTCTTCGAGAATTGGATCAAATCAGTCATCGTTTCCTTTGGAGTGGTACTAAGGAGAAAAGAAAATGGGCCTTGGTGAAATGGGATACTTTATGTCTTCCTAAGAGTGAAGGGGGGTTAGGATTCCGGTCTTCAATTAATAACAACAAAGCTTTAGCTGCTAAATTATATTGGAGGATGTTGCATAACCCCAATGCTCTTTGGGCCAATAATCTTCGTGCTAAATATGCTAGAGAACAAAAGTCCCGAAGACCTTGTTCGCTATCAACTTCCTACCAAAGGTTCTCCCATTTTAGCAGTTCTTAAGACTGGTGAGGATTTGATAAAGAAAAAATTATTTTGGATCATTCATAATGGTCAACATGCAAATTTTTGGACAGATTCTTGGGATGGTCACAAGCCTTTGATAACTCGGCTTCCCGATTGGAGGCCTTGGATGGAGGAGCTTCACCGAGCTAATTGGATAAAGGTGGCTAATTACTGTCGGTACCATACCGGTAATTCAAAGGTTGGTAGATATTGGATCCCTATTGAGGACTGGCCTATTCAAATCCTAGAAAGGCAAAGACAAGATATCCAAGGCATCCTTCATATGAGATCCCTCTCTTGGTCCCATGAAAAAGATTGTTTTGGATGGAACAACACTACTAAGGGTGAGTATTCAGTTGCTCAAGGTTATTTGACCTTATGCCATAATAATCCCAACCATTCTTCTGACATATTTTCTCAATTGTGGGCTCAAAAGCTCTGGCCTAAGGTGAGGTTCTTTAATTGGCTTTTATTGCATCGTAGGGTGCTTACTGGTGAGCAACTTATGAAGCGTGGTTTTCATGGCCCTTTTAGATGTGAAATGTGTGAAGAGAATGTAGAAAATATCAACCATATTTTTATTGAGTGTACTTTAGCCTCTGAGCTATGGAGGAGAATGGCAACTTTACTTGGCTTACAATGGTCCAATTTTTTCACTTTTGAACAACTTTGGAGGGATTGGCCTAATCAAGAGGGTGTTGATCATTTTATTAGGCAGTTAGTTTGGATGGGTTCTACCATTCTTCTTTGGAATATTTGGAATGAAAGGAACAACCAAATTTTTAATCAAGATAGGAAGGATATTCACTATATTTGGCAAAAGACCATAGCCAACTTAGTTGAATCAGTCCATCAACTCCTTAATCACCCCCAAAACTCCCACCAAAGATGGGATCAAGTGATGCAAATATTGAAGATTAAACCTTCTAAGGGCAACCAACTTAAAGGGAATGTGAGTATTAGTAAGATGGATAGGACTAGAAATTGGCAACCTCCTCCTAAGGATTTTGGAAAAGTCAATACCGATGGAGCCTCTAGAGGGAACCCCGGAAAAGCCAATGTGGGAGGAATTGGTAGACTTTCGGATGGCTCCCTGGTTTTTACTTTTGCTGAGAATTTGGGTATTCTTTCCAATAACCTTGCCGAGGGGTATGGTATCCTTAGAGGCCTTCAGGAGGCTACTAAGGTTGGATGGGAAAAGGTGTTAGTTGAGTCCGACTCTCAACTTATGATTAATCTCTTGAAGACTCCTTCTAAGAATCATAAGGTGGATTGGAGAATAAAAAGAATTATTGAGAAGATTCAGCTTAATCCAGATGGGATTTTTGAAAGTTGATTACAATCATGTGGTCAGAGATCAAAACAAGAGTGTTGATGCTTTAGCTAATTGGGCTTTGGACAAAGGTGATCTTACTTGTTATGGCCACCCTCCTATATGGTGGGCTTCTCAAATTAGGGAAGCTCTTCTTTCTATCATTTCTTTGGATGGCTCCAGTTCTGAAGGTACCTAGTTTCTTCTTGTTTTTTTTTGTTTCTCTTTGGTTCATTCAATTTTTTTAGTTCCCTAGCTCATTCTATTCTTTATTTTGTTTCCTCTGTTGATTCTTGCATTAATAGTCTTCTGGTCTAGATAGGTCATTGTTTTGTTCATTTTTTTTTCTTTTGTCTTCTTTGTTTTTTTGTTTAGTTTTTTAAGGTGGGTGGGTTCTTTTGTTTTGTTTTGTTTTTGTGTTCTTTGTGTTGTTTTTTGTTGTTCTTGTGTTTTTGTTGTTTTGTTTTTTTTTTATGTTTTTTGTTATTGTTCTTGTGTTTTTTTCGTTCTTGTTCTTGGGTTTCTCTTTGTTTGTGTTATTTCATTTTTTTATGTGTGAGTGTTTTCTATGTTTTTTGTTTTTGTTTATTGTCCGTTGTTGGTTGTTTTTATTTTTATTTTATTTATTTTATTTTTTAGGTTTTGGTTGTGTTTATTTTTCATGTTTTTTTGGGTTATGTCTTTGTAGTGTTCTGTTGTTTTTGTCTTGTTTGTGTTTTGTTATGTGGTTCTTGTGTTTTTCTATGTGGTTTGTGTTGTGGTTTCTTTTATCTTATTGTGCGTGTTTGGTTGTGCTTTTGGTTTTGACACACTCAAGGAGCATGTTTTTTATTTTATTTTATTATTTTTGTTGTTATTTACTTTTTTTAATTTGGTTTTGTGTGTTTGTTTGCTCCTTGAGTATGTCAAAGGTGGTAGGCCAGGTCCGAGTCCTGGGCATTTTTGGCGGAATGGATACCCCCGCCTCCTTGGGTCTTACCCGAAAGTGGCATCCCTTTTGGGATGTTTTCCACAAATAAAAAAAAAAAAAATAAAAATTTGAATATCCACGTGAATTTCCTTCTTCATGCCAAGGCCCTTGTAAATAAGAAATAATGATAATTACCTTGCATCGTTTGATCCTACCTTGACACGTGTCCTTAACCATGCGCAAGTCTAAAATCATTTATACTTAGAAATTTTTGTGAAATCGTGTCTACGAAAATATGCTACTAAAAGTATCTACAAAAACTATCTACAAAAACTATCTACGAAAACTACCTACGAAAATGTTTACGAAAACTATCTGCAGAAAATAACTACATAAAACAACTACGAAAAACAAATTACAGGATCATAGGAATACTTTACCTGATTTCTTCCCATTCTTTCTTTTCTCCCCCAAACTGTATCATGAAATTTATTGCATAAATCCTTTACTTCTCCCCCCAAACTGTATTTTTGGCTATATAGCCAAAACAGGATAAGGAGAGAAATTTTATAAAAGTTTATATTATGGAAAATCTTATATATATATATATATTTTTAATATTATTTTATTTATTTAATTAAAAATATGGGGGTGTTTACTTATATACCAATTATTTATTTATGCCAAGCCATCAAATAAGTTTGTAGGATAATAAATCTTCTTAGAATGGAATTGCTTGTTCCCAATAGCAAAGATGTTATGCAAAAATATTAATTCCTTCCTTGACCTTTTAATAAAATATTCCATGGTCTAATAACAAATCTTTCTAATGCCCTAGAGAGATCAATTTCTTGTTCTACTTCCTTTAGCTTCATTAAGGAGTTCTATGTGAGAGAAAGATAATAATGAATTTAAACCAATATCAATCATCAATACTTTGGTTTGCAAAAATAGGTCTCATCAATGGTTGGACACACTCAAAACCCATTTTGGAAGAGGAGAAATAAGATAGTCATTCTAGTATCATCTTTGTTTTATCATTTCATAGCCCATGCATTTATTTGTTTAATTTGTAGGGGTGCAAAGCTTTGGGGAATAGGATTCCCAACCACTCTATCAAAGTCCTGATGGGAATTATCACCCTATCCTTACTACTTTATCCCTTTAAGTATTTGGGGAGTTCAACCACATACCATGAAAATTAACCTATCCTTACTACCTTTTATTTAAGATATTAGAACTTTGGGGATTCGAGCTACATATCCATCTGGATGGAAGTGTAATCCTATCCTTACTTTATTCTTTTTCTCTTTTTTTGGCTATAAAGCCTTTTATCCCCTACCTTGTTTTATTAATTAGTGATACCATCATGACTATATATTCTCCCTTCTATAAGGTAAGAGCATGTCTTCACACACTGAATCTGACTTCTTTATTAAAACCTAATACTATGACTGAAAAGTGATGAATAATAAGATGAAAATATTGTATATTAGAACTCCATCATGAAACAAAGGAAGCATATTTAAAGAACATAGAGTGATCTTCTAGTTTATTTTCAAGAAATATTATTATTCCATGATAATCTCCTTTCATTGGCCAAGTAGTGTAAATATTTTTGCCATCCATATTATTTACTAGTACCTACTCATCCAAACAAGAGGACTGATTATACTACACTTTTTTTAATGATTACACTTATTTACTAAATATATTAGATTATAAGCAACAATTTTATTTAGTAGATAATATTTTTGTTGCTTAGGATAGAAAAGAGAAGTTTTTATTTAATAGTAGTTGATTGTAGTTCAGAAATGCATTGCAAATCAACCTATTGCTTAAGATGGTTTATAAATTCTTCTTTAGATAATGGCTTCCTATAGAGTTTAAGCCTATGTCCATTAACTAGTAATCTTCTTGTTGAATCATCAATAGGCTTAAGTTTAATTGTACCATTCCCAAATATTTCTTCAATCTCATAGGGTCCTAGCCATCTTGTCCTTAGCTTACCTTGGAAATCTTGGTAGTGGGAGTCAAATAGCAAGGCCCAATATCCTAGTTGAAATGTTCATGGTACAATATGTTTATCATGCCATTTATTTCTTTGTTGTTGAGTTAATTCAGTCCTGTGTAATACCTCTAATCTTCTTTCATCTAGAATGTTTAATTTTTCCAATCTAGCTTTTTGTGCTTGATCCAAATTCATATCAAGTTGTACCATTGTGCGAAGAGTCTCTATTTCAAATTCAATAGGTATAATAGCTTGCTTGCCATAAACCATTTCATAAGGTGATAATCATGTGGTAGTTTTCCAAGTTGTATTATATGCCCATACAACTTCTTTTAATATTTTTACCCAATCAACCCTATTGATAGCTACAGTTTTTGTTATTATCTTTTCAAGTTCCCTATTTGTAACTTCTACTTATCCATTAGCTTGAGGGTGATATGGTGAAGTTTTTCTATGTTTTATTTGATATATTTTAACAAAATGTTCAATTACTTTGGAGAGAAATTGAGACCCATGGTCTGAAACTAGTTCTCTAGGTGCTCCAAAGCATTGCATAATATGTGAGTAAAGAAAATCAGCAATTGGTTCAACTTGTGCTCGTGGCAAGGCTTTTACTTCAGCCCACTTGGTGACGTAATCCATGCACACAAGTATGTGTTTATTACCTACACTTGGAGGATCTATTGGCCCAAAAAAATCAATCCCCCATTTCTTGAATGGTTCAAACATTATTTGTGGGACCAAAGGCATCTCCATTGTAGGTGTAGGTTTACTAGCCCTTTGACAAGCATCACATCTATCAACAAATTTATGGGTATCCTTATTCATAGTAGGCCAATAATAACCTATTTGGAATATTTTACTAGTTGTTCTTTGGGTTGCATAATGACCTCCACAAGGTTCTTCATGTGTTGCTCTAATGATGTCATATACATCCTCTTCTTGCACACATCTCCTAATTACATGGTCAGGGCAAGACTTAAACAAGATTCCATTAATCCACATATAAGGGGCACTCTGATGTATTAATTTTCTATGCTCATGCGGTGTAAAATTTTGAGGTATTTTTCCTATTACCAAATAGTTTACAATATCAGCATACCAAGGAGTAAAAACAGAAAGAGCAAACAAATGTTCATCCAGGAAATTATCAAGAATTAACTCATCATCATCAAATATTTGCATACGAGATAAATGATCTACAATGACATTATCTTTACCTACTTTATCTATAATTGTGACATTAAATTCTTACAATAAGAGAAGCCATCTAACCACTCTTCCTCCTACTATAGCTTTGTTCATCAAGTATTTAATGGTAGAGTGATCAGTGTGAACAAATACTTCATACCTTATTATGTAATATTTGAACTTATTAATGGCATGAACTACAACTAAGAATTCCTTTTCAGTAACTATATAATTAAGTTCAGCCCCATGCAAATTTTTACTCACATAATAGATAGCATAAGGTATTTTATTCTCTATTTATTGTAGTACTACCCCTATTGCATATCCTGAAGCATCACAATGTATATGAAAGGGAAATTCCCAATTTGGTCCCCTTAAAATTGTAGTAGTCAATTTATTCTTTATAACTTCAAAGGCTTCTTGACATGCTTTAGTCCAATTAAATTCACTTTATTTGGTTAAGATCTTAAGCATGGGAGAGGCAACTTTGCTAAAATATTTAATGAATCTATGATAGTATCCTACATGTCCTAAAAATCTCCTTACCTCTATTTGTGTTTTTGGAGGTTGGAGGGATTGGATAACTTGGATTTTTGTAGGATCTACTTTAACACCTTCCTCAGATATGTAATGTCCTAAAACAATACCTCCTCTCATCATCATGAAGCACTTTTCATGACTCAAAGAGAGGTTTTGTTCTTGGCATCTAACAAAAACTTTTTGTAAACTTGATAGAGTTTCTTCAAAAGTGTTACCATAGACTGTGAAGTCATCCATATAGACTTCTACACATTCATTAATCAAATCAGAAAAAATAGCTAAAACAACCCTTTGAAAAGTAGTAGGTGCATTGCATAATCCGAAAGGTAAAACTTTATAAGCATAGGTACCTACAGGACATGTAAAAGTAATATTTTCTTGATCTTCTTCTACTATTGAGACTTGATTGTATCCACTAAAACCATCCAAAAAGCAAAAATATTTCTTTCCAGCCAAGGTATCAAGAACTTGATCAATGAATGGTAAAGGAAAATAATATTTCTTTGTTACTTTATTCAATTCTCTATAATCTACACAAATCCTCCATTTACCATTCTTCTTAGGAACTATTACTAATGGTGATACCCATTGGCTATCAAAAATTGGATATATAAATCCTGCATTTAAAAGCTTAATGATCTCTTCTTGAACTATGTCTTTCATAGCTAGATTTAGTCTTCTTTGAGGTTGTCTCACTGGGTGGCAACCTTCTTGAATGAAGATTTGATGGGTACAAATATTTGGATGAATCCCTTTCATGTCCTCATAGTTCCATGCAAATGTTGTTTGATGTTTTCTAAGTACTTCTATCAATTGTGATTCCTGAATTCTTGTAAGCTCATTATTAATATTTAAAGTCTTCCTAGATGTGATGTCTATCTATTTGCAATTTTCAATATTTGCATCTATTCCTATTATTTCATGTTCAAGAACATTTAACTGATAGTTATAGGGCACTAATTGATGAGATTGAATTGTACTTGCTTCATCATTAGATATAGTAAATTCATCTAAACAATTAGTACTTTGTTCTTCATAAAAAAGTGATCCTAATGGTCCTTCAATTTCTTGTTGTAAATATTCACTTAACACATTAATTGATAAAGTTTGAATAGCATCCAAATCATTAGAAAAATCATACCAGAGTTGTTTTGAAAATCCTTTATCTAATGTTGACTCAGGAAATAGACTCAAATCTTTAGTGTGCTTCCCATTGAAAATAGTCATATTACTAGATCTACAACTAATGTAAGCATCAATTGTTGCAAGCCATGGGTATCCTAGAATTAAGGGATGTCCCCCTAACTTCTTCTTAGGTTGTAAGACCACAAAGTCTATAGGATACTCCCATGAACTTACAGAAACTATGATGTCTTCTAATTTTCCTTCTAGTTTGATGGTAGATCTATCTGCAAGTTGAAGCACTATAGAGGTTGGTTGTAATTTGTATACCCCTAAATACTCTATTATTTCTTTGGTCATAACATTGATGGCAACCCCTAAATCTATTAAGACATTATGCAAGGTTGTATCACCAATATGGACTATGAGTATAGGTATTCCAGGATCTATATATTTTGGTAGTAACCTACCTTCAATCATTATCTCAGATAATTATCCAATAACTTGGATGGTTTGAGATTCATTCTTCTTATTTATTCCTAAATTGGATGTGCACATACTCTTTATCAATTTAGAATAAATAGGAATATCCTTGATAGCTTGTAATAGAGGAATTTTAATGGTAACATTCTCTAATTCTTGGAGGAAATTGAAAGTTGGTTTGGAGGGTTCTTTAGGTATTACCAGTATTTCAGGAAATGGAATTTCCATTTCTTTCCTTTGAGGGATTTGGATCTCTTTTTGTTTTGATGGAATATTTTCTAGTAAAGTTTCTGTTTCTTTTTCATTTTTGTCTACTTTTTCAAACAAGTCTTGGATAGGTTCCTCAACTTCTGTGAGAGTCACATTATTTTCCAACACTTTTCTAGACCTTAAATGGATCTATTGGCAAGGTACCATAGATATTGAACATGTCTCATTTGTTTCATAGACTTGTTGAATAGTCTTGTTATTATTAGGATTGGGAACTAGTTGAGCTGGTAAAGGTGGTTGCTTAGGAGGGTTGTTCATATTATTTGGAGGTGGAAGAAGTCTATTTTGAGGTTGATTTTGAGGGGCTTGTCCCCTAAACTAGTTTTGGAAATTCTATTGTTGGGGTGGATTTTGAGACCAGCTAGGTCCTCCTTGATTATATTGGTCATTCATATTCCAATTAGGCATATTTTGACCTAACATTCCTTGAGTCCATGGAGGTGGACTTCCATATGCATTGGCCATAAATTGGGCCCATGGAGGTATATTCCAATCTTGGTTATTTGGGTATGGGTTCCAATTTATCCAATTTGATGTATTTGACCACTAGTTAGGTCTTTGTTGGTTGGAATAACTAGAATTTGACCAATTAGATGGACCATTGAATGGGCCATTTCTTCTTTGAGATACAAAATAAACATCCTCTACCTCCTCAACTTCAGGTTCTTTTATAGCAGATTTCATAACTGAAATATACTTGCAATTTTTAGTACTATGATTTTTATCACAAATTTTACAAGCAAAAATATTGGAAATATTTGTAATGTTAAGAGGGCATTCCCTCAAGTTGTGCCTTTTCCTACATATATGATAGTATATCTCCTCAATATCTTGTTCTTTTGGTTTCTTATCCATGAGGTCAAGAGATGTAGTTAATGTGCTTAACAAATTAGTCTTTAAGCTTTCCAACATATTACCAATTTTTGCTCTTGTTACTCCTCCTATGGATGAGTATTTGTTGTTCCTAAGAGGCTTATTCCTTGAATAATTTCTGCAAATATTCACAATCTCTTCAAATTCCATTAGATGAATATCCCCCTTAGCCATAAGGTTTAAAACATCAAGGACATCTTCTTTTAATCCTTTTAGAAAAAGTTCTTTTAAGATTTCTTCATCTAAATCAATATTCACTCTAGATCCTACAAACTAAAATCTTTCAAGATAATCCTCAAGGGATTCTTCTTCTCATTGGTTCATACGAAATAGCTCAACTTTCTTGTCCCTAACTCTATAGTAATCCTGATATCTTTCAAGGAATATATCTTTTAATCCATGATCTCCATCCCATCAGTTACAAACACTTTCTCCTAGACCCATAAACCATCTTAAAGTTGCATCCTTAAGGGTAGAAGGAAACAGTCTTAGTTTTTGTTCATAAATGGTATAAAAATAAGCTTGACACACCACTTCAAACTCAAAAAAAAAGCATCAGGATCTTCATGTGGTTTCCCATGGAAGGTAGGCAAAATAGCAATAGAGACCGGTTTTGGTTCTCTTGTTAGCCTATCTATTGGAGAAGAAATTGGAAAGGCAAAAATTTTCTTTGCCTACCTCTTCTCTAATTTTCTTCTACTTCTCCATGATCATTATTCCTTTGCCTATTTCCCCTTTGATTTCCATCTACTTCCCCATGTTCACTAGCTTGGTCATCCATGAATGATTGGATGAATTCTAAGATTGGACTTGGTATAGGTTCAGAAAAGATAGTTGATGGATCAATATGATTATCAAATTCAGGTTCTAGAAATAAAAATGATTCAAGATTTTGATTTAGTAGAGTCAATGGTAGCTCAACTTGTTCTTCTAGAATCCTTAGTTACTAGAATCTCAGTCTCTTTTGATCTAGAATTATCAAACTTTTCACTAGAGTTTTCTTTACAGACTTTGATGAATCTTCCCCTTGAATCTCTAGGTCTACTCATAAATTTGCAAAGATCTTAAATTTTCTACAACAAAAATCATTCATTCCTCCTTAAACAGTTTATGAATATCATTAATTGGGTCTAGTTGTTCAGGAGTCATGTAATGTTCCTCCTCAAAATCAAAATCTTTTTTCACAAGAAAAATTAGTTGAACAATAAAATCTTATTTTTATTTGAGATAGGACTTTCAAACTATAACTCATAATATAAATCATGACACAATTCTTTGAAGTGCATGATTCTAGGAGCCTTGTTATATCTTTTGTTATATTCTAGATTCACTTCTCTATTTTCTATGTCTACTAAGAAATTATGGATAACAAGGGAATCCTCAAAGTATTACCCCCAAGGATATGTAGTTGAATTTACACTCGCTCTCCTATCTCCTAGCCAATTTTCACAACTCCTCACAAGATCAAGATAAGGTGAATGATAATCTAGCCCTAGAGCTTTAATTATATCAATCCTCTCAATGTTGCTCAACTCTTGTGTTCTTTCCCTAATGAGATCAAGGTGTTCCCACATATAGTCCCACTATTTTCTAGATGACCTATGTCTTTGTTCAAAAAGTAGGTTGATTTCTTGTTCTAGAAATAGTTTTTTGAGGTCTATTAATGTAGACTGAAAATAACTCTTCACCATTAGCAACTTTTACTTATTTTTTTTTTTTGTTTTATTTTTGTTTTTGTTTCTATTTTCAAAAAATAAATTTAAGCAAAATAGTCTTACTATTATTAAGACCAAGTCTAAAATTCACAGCCAATATTAACACAACAAGGGAAAGTAAAATTACTATTCTAAAACAATTCTTACTACCACTAAAACTAGGTCTAAAATCCAAACCAATTTTAGCACAATAAGGGAAAGTAAAGTGTTATTGTTACTACTTGATTTTAAGGAACACTTCAGTATGAACTTATCACACCTACTGCTTGTTTTCACAAGTTAAAGAACCCAGACCTAAGTATATAACAACCACACTATGCTAAAAAGTAAATTTACTAAAAATAAAAGTGTTGAAATGTAAATTATTGTCACTACTTGGTATTTTAAGGAACAATTGCAATACCTATCACACCTACTACTTGTTTTCACAAGTTAAAGAACCCAGACCTAAGTATGTAACAACCATAAATTAAAATAACTTTGCAAAAATCAAATGCTAATCTAGGAAAGCAATAAAATTGATCCTAAGAAAATGGAACCTAGAAGTATTGAGATGAAGACACTTGTTGAAACCCTATTGTCCCAACCTTGAACTGCATGAACGTGGAACTTCTTGCCAGTCACACAAGTAAGTCTCCTTCTCACCCCAACAGTCTCTGATAAAAAATTATGACACTGTTCTCCCCAACAACGATGCCAAAATATTGAGTTGTATCTCATACACTTAATTTGTCAATCCAGGTTAGATTTAAAGAACAATAAATCCTATATAGATTATTCCATAATCATTAATCTTTGACTTTATTCTATTTTCTTAGTTTCAATTGCAGAAATAAAAATTACAAAAATAAAATAAATGAATCTTAAAATGCAATTTATGATTTAAACTAATTTTATGTTGTGGATCCACGTGCAATCTAATAATGCGTTTAACTATTTAAAATTAATTTATAGTTCTAAATTATGTAATTTAATTTATATTAAGACTAATTCTATTTTCTAACTAATCCTAATCTATTTCAGGAGAAAGAGAGTAAGGACTTACTATTCGAAGTGGGCCTTGCCTCCTAGAGGTCAGTATAATTCTCTTCTCCTTTCTAATCTAATTTACTTTAGTAACTAATATTTCATTATATTAATTTAATACTATTTAATTCATGTGTAGGAAAGTAAAGAGAAAGTTTACAAAAATAAATAAATCATGAAAAGATACAAGATACCATTGCTAAAATCATGGAAGAAAATACTGCTTTATTGATGAACTTTAATTCTTCATGCATACAATGATGATAAATTCTTCAATAATAAACTATAGATAATAGACCTTTTCAAAGGTCTTTACATTGTATTTTATAATGTCACTTGGACATTTTTAATGAAAGTCTTCCACGTATTTGTTATGTCTCATTTGAGATTTGAATACTATACTTACATAACAAAAATAATCTAAAATTAAGACAATCCTAACAACTACCTTGGACTTATTACAATTGAAATTGTCCAAGTGGCATATTACCAACAAACATAACGAATAACCTAAATTTAAATAATTTGCTGACAAGATAGAACAATTGTTTGTCCTCTTCCCAAGGGAAGAGACAAATTAAGGTTTCATTCAAATATCGACAACTTAACAACTTAACAAAATATATTTTTAATGACACGTTACAAATTATACAACAAGGATTAAATCATATGCCAAATATTAATGCCACCATATTAAACAATCATGTTGACTGTGTAACCTATGTGGTGTTGCTATGCTATCATCGGACATGGAATTCCAATGCATCAGATGGTTTACTCGGTCAACATTATTTTTGTAGACCCTTTTAGTAGGTGCTTTCTGTAACACCTTTTTGTAGGTGTTTTTTTAACACCTTTCTATAGATGTTTTGACTTATTACAATAAAATTTGTCCAAGTGGTGTAGTTGCCAAGTATACATAATGAATATCCTAAATTTGAATAACTTGCAGATAAGATAGGACAACTGTTTGTCCTATTCCCAATGGAAAGTATAAATTAATTTTTCATTCAAATATCGACAATTTAACAACCTTAACAAAATATATTTTGAATGACATGTTACAAATTATACAAGGATTAAATCATATGCCAAATATTAATGCCACCACATTAAATAATCATGTTGATTGTATAACCTACATGGTGTTGCTAGGCTATCACCAGACATGGAATTCCAGTGCATCAGATGGTTTACTCGGTCAACGTTCTTTCTGTAGACCCTTTCAATAGGTACTTTCTGTAACACCTTTTTGTAGGTGTTTTTATTAACACATTTCTATAGATGTTTTTTGTAGCACCTTTTCGTAATGCACTTACACACGACTTCTCATTGTACTTTCATGCGACTATTTCATTCATACTTGACATCTAGTATGTGTTCTATTGCAACATCTCTTGTAAAATACTTGTAACATTTTTTTGTCAAAAATATATAGAAATTTGTGTAAATTACAGGCGTATATCACTTAATATTTTGTAAATAAGATTCACTCATAATTCATGCAAATAAGATATAACAATCATCAAAATACATTCATTTTCATATATTTGCAGATAAAAGATAGAATAAATTTTGCATAAAATATACATGATTTAGCACTCATCAAGATCATCCACTTGGTTGACAAAAGTGGAAAATTTGATCTTTTTTAAATTTGTATGAATAAAGCCTTTGATAGAGTCTATTGGAATTTCTTATTTTCCATATTATCTAGCTTTAGGTTTCACCAAGAATGGATTAATCTAGTCAAGGAATGTGTCACCTCTACAAGATTATCTATTATTATCAATTGTTTGGTTGTCGACTACTTATCTAGCTCTAGAGGCCTTAGGCAAGGATATCCCCTCTCACCTATCCTCTTCATAATCCTTGTAGAGGCCCTAGGTAGATCCTTGAAATTTTGGAATTTGAATAGTAATTTTACTTTCCCTCGTTGTGTTAAGATTGGTTGTGAATTTCAAACCTGGTCTTAATAATAGTAAGACTATTTTGCTTTGTTAATGTATGGTATCTCATGTGCAATGATCCTCATGATTTAGAATCCTACGTTATGTATCAATGCCATGTGCAACAGGCTATGGAAATAGCGAAAATAAAATAGAAAGGGAGAGTTAACATGTTGTGGTAGTATGATCAAGTCATGACTGGATAAGATTTTCCTGAAGAAGAGCAGGTCATGATCATGACCAGTTCTAGAGAGAAACCCATGCAAGTAGATCCAAAGAAGATGGGTAGTTTCCAAGTGCCTTATCAAAAGAAAAGGGAACCACTACCATAGGGAATAACAAATTTCTTATTCCACAGACTTCTAACAAAATTAATGTAGTGCTAAAAAGGCAAGAGAAAGAGGTAAATGCTCCAAGAGGGGGTGAAAAGGAGAAAAATAAAGATTTAAAAATTTCTATAAAGGAAGTCCAAGAAAAACTAAGTTTCCCTTCCATTACAATTCAAAGAATTGAGGCTACTTAGCAGTATAGAAGGAAGTATGGAAAATAAAAAAAAAAGATATGAAAGACCTCCATCGGTCCAAGTGGAATATAATATTGAGTTGAAGAGAGTTCCATCTAGAGCAAGTCTATATGATACACTTTTTCTCCTTGGCCAAATAGATTTTTTGAAATCCTCTTTGTATAAAATATCTCAAGAAAAATAAATCGCCACTATTTTAAATTTAGCACAATATAAGGAAAAGATGTCTCCTACCACCCTAAAGAATAAGCCTCCTCCGCTCTACATTTCCCTCAAAATGGAAGGATGGGTAGTTCATAATTGTATGATAGACTCAGGTGCCTTGATAACTGTTATGCCGAAAGAAATCTATTATGATATGGGTATGGAGTACACAAGATCTTATCAAGGGGTTTTACAACTTGATGGTACACCGATTAATACTATGGGATTCATAAATATGTATTAATGAGGTTGCACAGAGCCCCAAAAATTTCCATTGTTCAAGAAATTATGGTAGTAGAGGAGCCCTATTTTGGAATTTTCCTTTCAAGAGAATTCATGACCAAGATGGGAGGATATATGTATTTAGACTACTCCACTATGATAGTCACCTAAAAATAAAAAAGGATAAGAATAACCTCAAAAAAGCCTATGTCCTTCCACATTGAAAAAATCGAAGAGGATTTGTATAACCATTTAGTAATGGAAGAGCCAAAGTTAGTAGAAATCTTAGAGGATCTAGAAATAGAAGATGATTTGCCCTTCAAGGATGATTATAGCCTATCAAAAATTGGTTTGGGTACATACAATATCTCTACAGAGGATGAGAAGAACATCCCTGCCATATCTAACCAATCACTCAAGTAGACTGAGGGTTGGACAATGCATTTTTATGGAGCAAGATGTATAAATGGAGCCAGAGTTGGTGTAGTATTAAAGTCTCCTTTAGAAGGGGTGAAGAGTTTTTATTTTAGATTCACTTGGACTTGTACGAACAACATTGTGGAATATGAAGCTTTGTGCTTGAGATTGATGCAAGAAAAAAAAATTGGAATCAATATATTAGATATTTATGGCAATTCGAAGCTAGTAGTCAACCAAGTGACTGAGAAGTGTAGCAGTAAACAACACTATTGAAGACGTAAAGTAAAAAAGTATGGAACTTAATGGAATCTTTTGATGTACTAAATCTCTGCTCTATCCCCAAAGAATAGAATACATTGGTCAATGCTTTGGCAGTTAGGGGCTCTAATTTTAATCTTTCCTTAGATAGTGGGTCATCTATAAGTAAAAGGGTCAAATTAGTCTTTAGACCAGCAGTCCTAGATAGACAAATTTTCTGGTAGGTCTTCGTCAATGATGATAATTTATTTTCTAGTCAAAGAAGCTTTTTTAGCCAATGTGCAGGAAGAGTTTTCCTAAGAGATACATTAGCAAGATATTATTCAATTGAAGAACAATCACATTTCCAAAGGCTTGATCACATTGGAAAGCCTGTTCAATAACAAATACAGAAAGAAGTCAAGGACTATGAAAGTAGATGTTAAAATCTATAACAATATTGAAATAGAAGATAATAAGAAGATTAATGTTGGAGTAAGCTGCTCTTCAAAATAAGTTAAGGGATTCAAGCCACTATGCTTTAAATACCCAGATATTATTGCCTGGTCATATGAGGACCTCCAAGTTTTTGATAAGAAGATAATTCAATATACTATCGATCTAGATCCATATGCAAAGCCTTTCAAACAGAGATAAAGCCCTGTGAACTCTAAAATTGAGTCCATAATGAGGCAGGAATTGCTTAAGATTTTAAAAGGAAAGATCATTTATCTTATCAAGCATTCTACTTGGGTTGCTAACTTGATCCCAATAAGAAAGAAGGATGGGGACATTTGTTTATGCGTTGATTTTCATAACTTGAACAGAGCATCACTAAAGGATCATTATCCGCTTCCCTAGGTAGATCAAATTTTGTAGATGGTGTTAGGAGCGAAAAGGTACTCCTTGCTAGACGACTTCTCTAAATACAACCATATCTAGGTCAAAGATGAAGATCAATTTAAGATGGCCTTCACCACCAAGTGGGGCACATTTGCTTATTAGAGAATGCCATATGGCTTATCCAATGTAGGAGATACCTTCCAAAGTGCCATGGACTATGCTTTTGGTGAGCTGATCAATAAAATAATTCTAATTTATCTAGATGATATGATGGTATTTTATCATAGAAAAGAATCACATCTTGAAAATTTAGATAAAGTTTTCTAGAAGTGCAAAGAGTTTGGCATTTACCTCAACCTAAAGAAATCATTCTTTGTTTTCCATGAAGGTAAGTTATTGGGACATGTAGTCTCCAAAGAACAAATGGTAATAGATCTGGATAGAATAAAATAAATCCTAGCCCTTCCCTACCTACAAAAAAGAAAGGTTGTAATCTTTCTTTGGGAAGATTAACTTTATGAGTAGGTTAATCTCATACTTTGCTCAAGCGATCAAACCCATCTCATAATTACTCAAGAAGAACATGGAATTCAAATGGACTAAGAAAAGGAAACAAGCCTTTGAGGCTATAAAGCAAGCAATTGCAATTGCACTAGTATTGATAAATCCTTATTTTAGCAAAGACTTTATTGTGTATGCCTATGGAGCTGATGAGAGCTATGCATCAATACTCACTCAAAACGATATAAATGGAGAGGAACATCCCATATTCTTATGGAGTCAAACCTTGCATGAATATCATACCAAGCATAATTTTTTTGAAAGGAAAGTATTTACAGTGATGAAATATTTAAAAAAATTCAGATAATACTTGGTTCAGAGCAAGACCCTTTTTTATGTAGTTCATCCAGATGTAAGAAATTTTATACTTCAATGAGAACTAGGTGATTAAAGGGCTGGATAGATTACTAAAATATAGGAGTACGATGTTGAAATCCATCCTACCAAGTTGGTTAGAGGAAGATATTTATGCCAGGAGCTTGCAGCTAAAGCATATTTGGAACAAACAGTAGCCTTTCAGGGAGCATAATATGATCACAATAATAGTTTTCTAGAGAACTCAAATTGGGCAAATCAATTGACAACCTATTTTCAAACAAGTTTATGTCCTTAGGTTCTCAATCCTTCATAGAGGAGAATATTTAGAATACAGGATTTGAAGTATGTATTACTTCCTGAAGGATTATACAAGAGGAACCTAGATGGGTTAATCCTAATATCTATAAAAGATAATAAAAATATAAGGTCATCAAGGAATTTCATGGAGGTATGTTCAGAGGTCACTTTTCAGGAAGGATAACCACTATAAAAATAATAAAGGTAGGATACTACTAGCCCACTATCTTTATGGATGTTTTTGAGGTAGCTAAGTCATGTGGTAAGTGTCAGAGATATGTGGGAAGGGCCAAGAATGGAATATTTTTGCTCCAACCAATCCAAATGGAGGAGCCTTTTCAATAATGGGGACTCAACTTTGTTTGAGTCATCAACCCAAATTTATCAATAGGTCATATGTTCATCCTTAATACCACTGATTACTTCACTAGATGGGTTGAGGCTATCCCAACCAAGAAATCACACTAGAAAGTAGTAATTGATTTTCTAGAAAAATTGATTACAAGGTTTGGAATTTTAGAGGCACTAGTGAGTGATAGTGGCCTAGCTTTCATAGGTATAAAATATATCGAGTTTGCAAGCAAGTATGGGATAAATATAAAGAATTATTCTAACTATTATCCTCAAGGAAATGGATTAGCAGAATCTACCAATAAAAACTTGCTCATAATTCTAAAAAGGGCACTAGAAGAGAACAAAAGGAGTTGGTACTTGTTACTTGACCAAGTTTTGTGGGTGGATAGGATCATAGTTAAGAGATCTATCAATATGCCTCCTTATGCATTAATTTATGGTAAGGAAGTTGTTCTACCTACTCATCTGGAGATACCAACTTTAAAATGGGTCAATCAAGATCCAGAGCTTGATCAAAATATGCTAGAGGCTAGGATGATGCATCTACTTTAGCTGGAAGAATAGAGAACTCAAGAATATGAGAAATTTCAAAAATACTCCATGAATACCAAGGAGTGGTTTGAAAAAAAATCAAGGTTCATGAAGTTTAATGAAGGAGATTAATTGCTAAAGTGGAATGCTGAAAAGGCTAAACCATACAACTATCAAAAATTCAATTTGGAGGGACCCTTCAAGATCATGGAAGTAAAAACGAACAATGCCTTCCAGCTCCAAGATCAATAAGGAAATATACAACCCATTCCCATCAATGGTTATCATCTAAAACTATATTTTATTTATAATATCTCTCCTATTTTAATATATGTACATGTTTTTAATTATATTTTATTTATGTATGCATATTGTATTATATTTTCTTTATTGAGTTCCAAAAAGCAAATGGAGAGAAGGTTGTCATTTTCCACTTTTGAAAAGCAACTATGCTATACTCTACAAAGAGGTAATGTAACATAGAATTCATAGTCAAAATGGTCATACCCAGTGTTGTAGGTGAGTTGGAGAGGAGAGGGCAATCCTCCAAGGGAGGTCCCAGGTTCAAATCTCCACGCTACCAAAAAGCTGAATTGGGTATCCTAAATCCAATTGATAATGTTGGTGCGGACAGGGTTGGGTGTGACTCTCGGGTGACTTTGATGATGTAGAACCCCTTGTTCGTGGTATCTCAGACCAAGGCGGCCCTGCAAGGGGTTTTTTTCGTAAAAAAAAAATAGTCAAAATGGTCAAATAGCACTCACTGGAATTAATAATAGCATAATTTAAAATCCAACAAAGTTTTCAAGGAGCCATAAATCCCTCAGAAGTTCTTGAAGCTGGAAAATTTCCGCAATAAACTTGGTAAAAATTGCCATTTCAGAAATACAAGAAGTAAAATTTAAGGGAAAACACCAAAAATAACATGCATTTTCAAACAAGCAAAATCGAGAAAAGGAAGTATAGTGTTAAAATCCGCTGAGTTCATCATTTTGCCATGAAAATGGGTAAATAAATTTTCATGGAGAAGTGTGCCAATAGATAGTTTATCACCATCTTCCACAAATGTCATCCAATCAGATATGCATACTTCACTGACAAGCCACACTTCGTAACATATGATTCACCTATTTGAAATCATGGGAGGTAATAGCCCACTCGTCTACATTAACGATAGAGGATTTCTCGAAGATCTATTTAAGCAAGGAAATTCAAATTATTGTCGTTTGCAAATAGTTTGAGCTAAATAACTGGAGCGCTATCAAGAATGGCTTTTTTCATATAATTGAGGGTAATTTGTGAAGGTAAAATTACTTAGAAGCTAAAATGACATCGTCTTCAGCAAAGCAGACTGGGCAATCTAGCAAGGTGAGAGACCAAATTATATAGATAGGAAGGTAAGGGTCGTAGACACAAAGATGACATATCTAACCAAATACAACCTAAGGTTGGGATATGAGGACAAATTCTTCAAGGGAGAACCTCTTCCAGACCAAGGTATGTACTACTTTCTTTCTTATTATGTTTGTGATGCAGTCCACCCTTACCCAAAATTAGTCTTTGCCATAGCCAAATTTTATGACCTTGAATCTAGGCCTGTGAAAATATTCCACAGTAAGGTCTTGTTTCACATCACTAAGAAAACTTACCAAGATTTATTTGCAATGGGATAGAAATTCCCTGTATCCCCTAGAGAGTTCAACCTAGAGAAGTAGATTAAGTATTACATATTAAAGAACCATGCATAAAATTAAAGCCATTTTAGAGTTTGGGTGTATAGCCAGTTTAAGACCATTAAGTCCAGAGAAAACTTACCCATAATTCCTATCCTCATTGGTGAATTCATATACCTAGAGTTGTACTCCATGTTGGTCATGGTAGCTGGTCTAGAGTTTGACCTAGATGTAAGAGACTAGAAATTGGCCACTTCATACTACATCTCCAACACTAAAATGTACACAATGCAACCAGGGGATAGCAATAATACCCCAATTTACTTCAACTAGCCTACATTCCTCACCAAAAGGATGCATGAGCAGTTGGTGGCCATGAAGGAGAATGAGGAGAACCCATCCTTCAAACATTGCTCTAATTTAGTTTGGATGTTCTTCAGCACCACTAAGGATGATTATCCATGGATATCAATAGGTGACAAGGATGCAGACGGGCATATATTACCAATATATTATTGGACTAGGATTCTAAGCAGAACTGAGTCCTATTATACTTTCAATTTTGAATTTCTCAGACTAGCCTTACACATTATGTACTGCAGATACCCTAGGCTAGCCCTAGAAATTGAGAAGAAAATAAGATTCATAGGGGTAGAAGAAGGAGATTGGTACCTCTTAATAGAGGGTACAGTCATCATACTATATGGCTTCACTGAGAAACCATTCTTATTACCCCATTACGTCACCCACCACATATTCATACTAGAATATTGTAGGCAGGTGGATTACATAAATTTGCTTATAAAATTTGGATAGAAACCACTTCCATAACTTACCAAGAGATAGGATAAAGTGTCATGACCCTCCCTAGCAGACTTTTTGGCACAAAGAAACAATGTATTATTCTATGATGTTTTAATACCTAAGTTGAGCAATTGAACCAACTATGTGATGTTTAGTTGATTTGAAAGAGCATGATACTGCTGACATATTGCTAAGATGTGCAGGATCAGGTACACTCATAGGTGGAAGAAGTAGAATCATCCACCAGAAGGGGGGTACTTGAGGTTGGGGAAGTGATGATTAAGGCAACTCGAGGGTAACATTGATGGATACCTTCATATAGGCATGCATTCGGTTAGGGATAATCATCAAAAACTAACCACCTTGAGCCCCAGATTGATAGCCTAGTAGCTATCATAAATTCTCGAGGCTGAGATAGGTGACTAGATTGATGGAAAGATTCCTCTTTGTCTGTTGCATATGTTAATTATCTTTTACTTCATCACTATCTGCATTTGTGGTTTGGGAAATAAAAGCATGCGTAATTTAAATTATCTTGAAACTCCTTGTGATGCTTGAATATGTTTGGTATGATGTTATGCTCAAATATATGAAAAAAAAGAATCCTTGAATGTTTCAAGAATTTATATAGCAATAGTTTATTTTAAATGATAAAGGAATTTCATTTCAAAATAAAAGTTAGTTTAACTTTAATTGATAAAGAAAATCTCAATTTAAAATAATATTTGTTTTATTTAAAAATGACAATTGAGCCTCATTTATGAATAAATATTTGAATTGTTTTGGAGCTTCACTTATAACTATTGATTATATATTAGTAAGAGAATCTCTTTTATAATCCATAGTTAATAAAATATTATTAATATAATAATCAAACTCCATATTGATCCAACAAAAGATATTTGCAATTCGAACGTACTCCAAGTGGACGTTCGAGTTGGTAGGAGGAGCACCTACCAACGTTGGAGGGATGGGTGCCATTTATGATGGAGCTTATCCAAACAATTTAAAAATATTATCTTCATCGACCATCACGTTATGGTAGCTAGAGAAGTTATGAGGGGCGGTGGGACATAGAGGACTAAGGAGAGAGTTGCGTAGTTGTGTGAGGAAGATGATGACTAGTTGAGAAGAAGAAAGGAGGCAGAGAATAGCAATAGAGAAAAGGAGAGCTCTAGAAAGCACCAAGCTAGGACAACGCTGCCCAATCCACCTCAAAGGAAGTGGACAATAAACTAGGTTGGGTTATAATCATTGTTACCTTTGTATAGATAGTGTTTGTTCATTCGTACTTCATGATTTCCATTGGGTTATCACCGCCCATTCATTGGTTGTGGGAATATGAGACTCTATCTCATTAAAACCCTCCTTTGTGTTTGCTTATGTGCTTCCCCTACAATGCTGCCACCATGGCTTATTAGCTTCAACTATCTTGGTGTGTTGTAAATTCCTTCTCTTTAGGCTATCATTAACATGTTGACCATGGAGGACTCCCAAAGTAGGATGGGAGCCGAGTATGTTCAGTTGTAGCAAGCCATGTATACCATGCTAGCTTTGTTGCCTTGAAAGTTGGGTCTTGTCAAACCAAGTCGCCTGTAAGCTATGTCACATTGTTGTTTGTCAATTCATGGTTTTGTTTCCATTAGGGAGTGTTTGTAAGTGTTGAGGGGTATTTTCCCTCCCAACCACCCTCCATCTCCTCAAGACCTATGAACCTAAGAGGTCATCATCACTCTCAAGCAAGGATGCCCACCTGTTGGATGTTCATAACCGTAAGTAACCCCTCCCTTCTTCTACCATAGCTTAGGCCACGAAGGTATGGTTACTTTTGACCATAGAGGTCATTCACTTTTGTTGTGAGCTACATGGTTGAGCGCACATCGTGTTTGACGTTGAGCTTGTTAGTGTATCCCTTGGTCACTTTTGGAAACATTATTTAAGTTAAGAGTCTTCTTTAGTTTCTTAAAGCTTTAAATAGGTAATAAGAATAATTTAAGAAGGTTATTGAAGGAAAAAGGATTTATTTATAAATTAAAGTAGTTGAATTTGATTTATTAAATAAATAAAGAATTAGTTTGTTTTGTAAATTAAGGGTATGGGTATTTAATTTATGAAATGAAGGAAAAGGTTTATTTTTAGATTAAAGTAGTTGAATTTGATTTGTTAAATAAATAAAAAATTAGTTTGTTTTGTAAATTAAGGGTATGGATCTTTAATTTATGAAATGAAGGAAAAGGTTTATTTTCAGATTAAAGTAGTTGACTTTGATTTGTTAAATAAATAAAGAATTAGTTTGTTTTGTAAATTAAGGGTATGGGTCTTTAATTTATGAAATGAAGGAAAAGGTTTATTTTTAGATTAAAGTAGTTGACTTTGATTTGTTAAATAAATAAAGAATTAGTTTATTTTGTAAATTAAGGGTATGGGTCTTTAATTTATGAAATGAAGGAAAAGGTTTATTTTCATATTAAAGTAGTTGACTTTGATTTGTTAAATAAATAAAGAATTAGTTTGTTTTGTAAATTAAGGGTATGGGTCTTTAATTTATGAAATGAAGGAAAAGGTTTATTTTCAGATTAAAGTAGTTGACTTTGATTTGTTAAATAAATAAAGAATTAGTTTGTTTTGTAAATTAAGGGTATGGGTCTTTAATTTATGAAATGAAGGAAAGGGTTTATTTATAGATTAAAGTAGTTGAATTTGATTTATTAAATGAATAAAGAACTAGTTGGTTTGTAAATTAAGGGTATGGGACTTTAATTTATAGAACAAGAGAAAATGGTTATTTCTTGATTGAGGGAACCTAGAATGTTTGATGATTAAAGGTATGGGACTTTAACTTGTCAAATATGGGTTGGATGAATTAATTTGAGTGGAACCTATGATCTAGTTGCATTGTTGAAAGACTCTCCTGGGTTGATGAGAGGGGAAATAAAAATAATGATTTTATGATATCAACTATGCAATAGATGGTTAGATGCTTGATTTAATTGTATAGTTGCAATTTGGCAAAGAAATGAGTAAATGCATTTAGAAGCATGTCTATCATGGAACCATGAGTGCCCTGATCCCCTACTATCCTCAAATGATCGATGGAAGCTGAGGTGGACCAAGGAGGCAGTTGGAACCGATGTACCGGTTTGATTCTACTTATAATGATTTACTTACGTTCGAATAGAATAGCCATGTGGGGAGATTTCCCCTGATGAAATTGATGTAATATATTATTCTTTAAAATGTATGGAGGATTTACCATGCTTATTTATATGTAATAATTGTTCAATTATTGGAAGATGAACCTTTAAATTATTGCTTGAGTTATCTATAGATGCATTTGAATCTCTTTCAATTATTGTTTATATTCTTTAAATTAATGCCTCCTTCCTTGTATCTTTGCTTGTTCTATGGAATGTTTTGTTAGATTTAGTATCTTATTTATCTTTGTTTTCCTTGCTAAAATAAAATAAATTTAAGTAAAGAGTTCTAGGGTGAACTTAGAGGATGACCTGAGGGATTGAGACCCCCTTAGGGTGAACATGGTAGACCTAAGGGATTAAGACCCCTTAGGGAGAATGATAACCAAGTTAGGAAAGACTACATCTGAGTTAAGATAG
Organism: Wollemia nobilis; assembly: GCA_028583015.1. Classification (NCBI taxonomy): domain Eukaryota; kingdom Viridiplantae; phylum Streptophyta; class Pinopsida; order Araucariales; family Araucariaceae; genus Wollemia; species Wollemia nobilis. The sequence continues at coordinate 2,772,824 of JAQPPZ010014470.1, forward strand.
CTCATCATGGAGATGATATGGATAGCTTAACTCATAATATGCATAGCATACCTACATAGACTAGCTTGTGTATGGTATGGTGATGGGTGTATACCTTCGATTGGTTGAAGGTGATAAGTTTAGCTCATCAAGAGTGATGAGAAGGATAAACTTATTTGTAGTAATACATAATACACCTACACAGATGGATTTGTGTTAGGGTATTTAGTGAGATGTAGCTCTTCAAGAAAACTTAGGGGTTTTCAAACAAATAGTCCAATTAGGAATAGGATAGGGGTTTATGAATCCTTCTCCTTAGTAAAAAAAATTATTTTCTTTTTGTGTGTTTTCTTGTAGTTGAATTTTGGGTCATTACATTTGGTATCAGAGCTCTAGGTACGAGGGTATAGAGCTTCTTATGTGTGCTAAAGGGATTTGGATGTCTCCAATGAAGGCTCGCTTAAAGTATAAGCTAAAGCTAGGATGACCTAGAATGCCCTATCTGCTAGAATCTAATGGGGACTAATCCCAAGGGTGAATGAATGTTAGGATACCTTAGTATGGGCTTTGGTATTAATGATACATCATAAACTTGGAATGCTACCCTAGTTAGATTATTGATGCTTTTAGCAGGAGAACTTTGTATTATGGCTTGATTTAGTGATACAGTTTAAGGAGAAGTTGTAACCTAATATTTCCTTGGTTGTAACCAGGTTAAGGATGCCACCTAAGGCCAGAAGAGAGAGGCCTACACCTAGATAGACTCGAAAAAATAATGTTGAAGAAGATATCCAAGAGGAGGATCCAGAGAGTTCCAATAGAGGGGTAGAAGACCTCACTACTATGGTTGTTGCCATGCAGGACTAGATGAGACAAGTGTTGGAAATAATTGTGAATCAGAACTTGCAAGCTAGAGGCTCAGAGATTGGCCAAGATGATGGGCTAACCGTAGAGCAATTGCAAGTCAGAGCCCTTCTAGAAAAGGAAATAGTTAGGGATCTAAAGAACATTTGCATCTCCAAGTTTGATGGAGAAGGAGAAGGGGATGCAATTGAAGCCTGGCTGAGGGAATTGGAAGTTTACTTTATAGTAAAAGGCTACTCCCTAGGAACCCAAATAGTTTGGGCCATAATCAACTTAGAGGGGGCTACTCTAGATTGGTGGGAAACCCACTATGAGAAAACTAAGATTGAACCTATTGACATTCCATGGAAAGAGTTCATAGATATCTTCAATAAAAGATTCCTAACAGAGCATTTCTATGCACTAAAATTTGAGGAGTTTGCTAGCTTACGACAAGGGACCAAAATAGTAGAAATATACTATAAGAAGTTGGTATGGTTACTTAAGTATGTGCCTACCTATGATGAGAAGATGAGGGTTCACAAGTTTATTCATGGGTTAGAATCTAGAGTGAAGCATGATGTAAACATGCATGAACCTAAATCATTGTAGAAAGCATATGATTTGGCCAAGAAAGTAGAATCCCACCTGCAATTTAACTATGCTAGCTTATCTGAGCAAGATCAACAAGCACTAAGAAAGAGGAATAGTCAAAGGGTTTGTGAAATGGGAAGATGAACAGAGCTAGAAGGCCAAGAATTTTCCAAAATTTGAAAAGGAAAATATCAAGAAATCAAAAGAAGTTCAAGAAAAACTTCCAGAAGAGGAACAACCACAACCCCAACAATGCTAAACCTCAATCATAGAAGCCACAAACCTTAATCCTAGTAAGTAAGATAGGGGAACAAAACTAGAAAATAAGTAAGGACCCAAGGATGGGTGTTACCATTGCAGAGGTCCACACTATGCTAATCAATGTCCACACCAACCAGGACCGAGTTCATCCAATGCTAAAGGGAAGGAACCTAAGCATCAGATCTACGCTGCAACTAGGAAACAAAAGTTAGAGGGGCAAGCTACCCCATTGCTTGTAAAAGGTAATATTTTTAATAAGCAAGTAAATATTCTAATAGATAGTGGAGCCACTAATAGCTTTATTTCTTCTAGTATAGCAAGGAATATGTCAAAAAGGCTAAGATATTTAGCCCATGGTTGGAAGGTAGAGTATGGTTCTAGATAAACCTACTCAGTAAACCAATGTTATCCAATGGTAAAAATTACTTTAGATAGTGGAACCACTAAAGGTTGCTTGTATGTAGCTCCACTTCATGCCTTTGATGTGATCCTAGGGATGGATTGGTTGCAAGCCCACAAAGCCTTGATCAATTTTCAAGATAGATGGATCAAGTATTCAGAGAAGGGCAAGGGAAGACTAAGAATTCATAGTGAGCAAGGGGTATTCAAACCCCAGATGTTATCGACTATGCAATTAAATAAAGTCCTCAAGAAAGGAGGAATAGTATATGTGGTAAAACTTAATGAAGTAGGAGATGACAAAAAGAGAGAGGTACTAGGGAAGCACCCAATTTTATAGGATTTTAAGGATGTATTCCTAGAGGATTTACCTAGACTTCCTCCTATGCAAGAATTTGATTTCATAATTGATCTTATGCCAGGAGAAGAACCTATTCATAGATCTTCATATAGGATGAATCCTATCGAGATGCAAGAACTAAAGGTTCAATTGCAAGGGCTATTAGAAAAGGGTTTGATAAAACCAAGTGTGTCACCTTGGGGTGCATCGATTTTATTTGTGAAAAATAAGGATGGTTCACTAAGATTGTGTATTGACTACAGGATGCTAAATAAGGCTACAATCAAGAACCAATATCCCCTACCTAGGATCGAAGATTTATTTGATCAACTGAGAGATGCCATGGTATTCACTAAGATTGACTTGAGATCAAGGTATCATTAATTAAGAATACATGAGGAAGATACTCACAAAATGATATTTAAAACTAGGTATGAGCATTATGAGTTTACAGTCCTACCCTTTGGACTGACTAATACCCTAGTTGTGTTCATGAATCTAATGAATAGTGTGTTCAGAAGATACTTGGACCAGTTTGTCCTTGTATTTCTAGATGATATCCTAATATACTCTTGAAACAAAGAAGAGCATGATGAGCATCTCAAGATCGTGTTGGAGTTGTTAAGGGAAAATCAACTCTATGGAAATCTAGCTAAAAGTGATTTCTATGTTTTAGAGGTATGGTATCTTGGACATATCATATCAATGAAAGGAATCATTGTGGACCCAGAGAAAATTGAGGCCATTTTGAATTGGCCACCCCCTACTAATGTGATGAAAGTGTGAAGCTTCATGGGGTTAACGGGCTACTATAAACATTATATAAAGGATTACTCCAAGATTATTATGACAATAACTAACCTTCAGAAGAAGGGAAAGGAATTCAAGTGGTCAAAAAAGTGTGAAGCTACCTTTGCAATGTTGAAACATAAGCTCACCACCACACCAATACTGAAGATTCTAGACCCTCAAGGGGACTTCTCAGTATGCACGGATGCATCATTAGAAGGATTAGGAGGAGTACTCTCTCAAGAGGAGTCAGTGGTGGCATATACTTCAAGGAAGCTCAAGAAGCATGAAGTTAATTATGCTACACATGATTTAGAGCTAGTTGTAGTGGTGCATGCTCTAAAGGTTTGGTGCCACTACTTGGTGGGAAATCCATTTGAATTAAGAACTGACCATCAAAGTCTGAGGTACATATTCACCCAACCTATACTCAATGTGAGGTAGAGGAGATGGGTTGAATTCCTCACTGAGTATGACTTTGAGATTGAGTACATTAAAGGGAAAGAGAATAAGGTTGTTGATGCCTTGAGTAGAAGGAAACACATAGCAACCATAACCAGAAGTCACATGGGTCTGATGGATCAGGTAAGACAAGAGCAATCTCAAGATGAGTATTGCCAAGAAATTTGAGCTAGAATGAATAGAGATCCAAAAAATAACAAGGAATTTGGCATGATAGATGACCTTTTATGCTACAAAGGTAGAGTTATCATACCAAAGATAGGTGATCTAAGGAAGCTAGTAATGCAAGAGGCCCATAGATCTCCTTATTCTGCTCATCCTAGAGGAGCCAAAATATAGGAAAACATGAAAAGAACCTTCTTCTAGGTAGGAATGAAGAAGGATATCATCGATTTTATCACTCGATGCCTCAAATATCAGAAATTTAAGGCAGAACGTAAGCATCCTATAGGAAAATTATATCCGCATGATATACCTATGTAGAAATGGTAGGTTATATCTATGGATTTTATAGTAGGTTTACCCAAAACCTGGTACCAACATGATGCAATCTTGGTAATAGTCGATAGATTGACTAAAGTTGCACATTTCATACCCGAGAACATCAAGGATGATGCTCAGGTAGTGGCTAATAGATTTTCCAGAGAGGTATTCTGATTACATGGATTTCCTAAGGTGATCATTTCAGATAGGGATTCCAAGTTCACTTCTAAATTTTGGAAGTCCCTACATCATGCAGTAGGCACGAAACTGAATATGAGCTCAGCATACCACCCTAAAATAGATGGTCAAACTAAATGGGTAAACCAAGTACTAGAGGACATGCTCCGCATGTACTGCATGGATCACAAGTCTCATTGGGAAGACTACTTGCATCTTGTGGAATTTGCCTACAATAATGGACATCACTCCTCTCTAGGAATGGCTCCTTTCGATGCCTTGTATGGGTGAAAGTGTAGGATGCCATTATCTTGGGACAACCTAGAAGATCAAGTTGTGATCGGGCTAGATATGGTCCGAGAAATGGAAGATCAGTTGAAGGTAATCAGGCAAAGACTTAAAGAAGTTGTCGATAGACAGAAAAGTTATGTTGATCTAAGGAGGACTCCTAGAGAGTACTCAGTTGGAGATAAAGTATTTTTAAGGGTTAAGCCAATGAAGAGTGCTATTAAATCCATAAATTTGGATCCACGATTTGTGGGACCCTTCGAAATCACTGAAAATATCAGTCTAGTTGCGTACCGACTTGCCTTACCACCTAACCTATCCAAGATCCATGACACCTTCCACATATCCTTGCTTAGGAAATATGTTGCTGACCCTGAACATGTGTGGGATGTTTCTAAATTGTAGATGGTAAATCTGAAGGCTATTGAAGTAATGTCGATAAATATCCTTGAGTTTCATTCTAAGTCTATGTGGAACCAGACTCTTGAGTAGTGTAAGGTCCAGTGGGACCAATTTTTTGAAAGAAATACCACTTGGGAAAAAGTGGATGATATGCAAAAATATTTTTCCTTCTTGTTTGAAAATATATAATGTAATAATTTTATTTTGTAAAACTAGAAACACCTGGGATGGTGTTTAGTCCAAGGGGGTAGGATGTCATGACCCTCCCTGGTAGAATTTTTGGCACAAAGAAACAATGTATTATTCTATGATGTTTTAATACCTAAGTTGAGCAATTGAACCAACTATGCGATGTTTAGTTGATTTGAAAGAGCATGATACTATTGACATATTGCTAAGATGTGCAGGATCAGGTACACTCATAGGTGGAAGAAGCAGAATCATCCACCAGAAGTGGGGGTACTTGAGGTTGGGGAAGTGATGATTAAGGCAACTCGGGGGTAACATTGATGGATACCTTCATATAGGTATGCATTCGGTTAGGGATAATCATAAAAAACTAACCACCTTGAGCCCCAGATTGATAGCCTAGTAGCTATCATAAATTCTTGAGGCTGAGACAAGTGACTAGATTGATGGAAAGATTCCCTCTTTATCTATTGCATATGTTAATTATCTTTTACTTCATCACTATCTGCATTTGTGGTTTGGGAAATAAAAGCATGCATAATTTAAAAAATGTTATCTTCATCGACCATCATGTTATGGTAGCTAGAGAAGTTATGAGGGGTGGTGGGATGTAGAGGACTAAGGAGAGAGCTACGTAATTGTGTGAGGAAGATAATGATTGGTTGAGAAGAAGAAAGGAGGTAGAGAATAGCAATAGAGAAAAGGAGAGCTCTGGAAAGCACCAAGCTAGGACAACGTTGTCCAATCCACCTCAAAGGAAGTGGACAATAAACCAAGTTGGGTTATAATCATTGTTACCTTTGTATAGATAGTGTTTGTTCATTTGTACTTCATGATTTCCATTGGGTTATCATCACCTATTCATTGGTTGTGGGAAGATGAGACTTTGTCTCATTAAAACCCTCCTCTATGTTTGCTTATGTGCTTCCCCTGCAATGTTGCCACCATGGCTTATTAGCTTCAACTATCTTGGTGTGTTGTAATTTCCTTCTCTTTAGGCTATCATTAACATGTTGACCATGGAGGACTCCCAAAGTAGGATGGGAGTCGAGTATGTTCAATTGTAGCAAGTTGTGTATACCATGCTAGCTTTGTTGCCTTGAAAGTCGGGTCTTGTCAAACCAAGTCACCTGTAAGCTATGTCATGTTGTTATTTGTCAATTCATGGTTTTGTTTCCATTAGGGAGTGTTTGTAAGTGTTGAGGGGTATTTTCCCTCCCAACCACCCTCCATATCCTCAAGACCTATGAACCTAAGAGGTCATCATCACTCTCAAGCAAGGATGCCCACCTTATGGACGTTCATAACTATAAGTAACCCCTCCCTTCTTCTACCTTAGGCCATGAAGGTATGGTTACTTTTGACCATAGAGGTCATTCACTTCTATTGTGAGCTACATGGTTGAGCATGCGTCGTGTTTGATGTTGAGCTTGTTAGTGTATCCCTTGGTCACTTTTGGAAATATTATTTAAGTTAAGAGTCTTCTTTAGTTTCTTAAAGCTTTAAATAGGTAATAAGAATAATTTAAGAAGGTTATTGAAGGAAAGGGTTTATTTATAAATTAAAGTAGTTGACTTTGATTTGTTAAATAAATAAAGAATTAGTTTGTTTTGTAAATTAAGGGTATGGGTCTTTAATTTATGAAATGAAGGAAAAGGTTTATTTTCAGATTAAAGTAGTTGACTTTGATTTGTTAAATAAATAAAGAATTAGTTTGTTTTGTAAATTAAGGGTATGGATCTTTAATTTATGAAATGAAGGAAAAGGTTTATTTTCATATTAAAGTAGTTGACTTTGATTTGTTAAATAAATAAAGAATTAGTTTATTTTTAAATTAAGGGTATGGGTCTTTAATTTATGAAATGAAGGAAAAGGTTTATTTTCATATTAAAGTAGTTGACTTTGATTTGTTAAATAAATAAAGAATTAGTTTGTTTTGTAAATTAAGGGTATGGGTCTTTAATTTATGAAATGAAGGAAAAGGTTTATTTTTAGATTAAAGTAGTTGACTTTGATTTGTTAAATAAATAAAGAATTAGTTTGTTTTGTAAATTAAGGGTATGGGTCTTTAATTTATGAAATGAAGGAAAAGGTTTATTTTTAGATTAAAGTAGTTGACTTTGATTTGTTAAATAAATAAAGAATTAGTTTGTTTTGTAAATTAAGGGCATGGGTCTTTAATTTATGAAATGAAGGAAAGGGTTTATTTATAGATTAAAGTGGTTGACTTTGATTTATTAAATGAATAAAGAACTAGTTGGTTTGTAAATTAAGGGTATGGGACTTTAATTTATAGAACAAGAGAAAATGGTTATTTCTTGATTGAGGGAACCTAGAATGTTTGATGATTAAAGGTATGGGACTTTAACTTGTCAAATATGGGTTGGATGAATTAATTTGAGTGGAACCTGTGATCTAGTTGCATTGTTGAAAGACTCTCCTAGGTTGATGAGAGGGGAAATAAAAATAATGATTTTATGATATCAACTATGCAATAGATGGTTAGATGCTTGATTTAATTGTATAGTTGCAATTTGGTAAAGAAATGAGTAAATGCATTTAGAAGCATGTCTATCATGGAACCATGAGTGCCCTGATCCCCTACTATCCTCAAATGATCGATGGAAGCTGAGGTGGACCAAGGAGGTAGTTGGAACCGATGTACCAGTTTGATTCTACTTATAATGATTTACTTACGTTCGAATAGAATAGCCATGTGGGGAGATTTTCCTTGATGAAATTGATGTAATATATTATTCTTTAAAATGTATGGAGGATTTACCATGCTTATTTATATGTAATAATTGTTCAATTATTGGAAGATGAACCTTTAAATTACTGCTTGAGTTATCTATAGATGCATTTGAATCTCTTTCAATTATTGTTTATATTCTTTAAATTAATGCCTCCTTCCTTGTATCTTTGCTTGTTCTATGGAATGTTTTGTTAGATTTAGTATCTTATTTATCTTTGTTTTCCTTGCCAAAACAAAATAAATTTAAGTAAAGAGTTCTAGGGTGAACTTAGAGGATGACCTGAGGGATTGAGACCCCCTTAGGGTGAACATGGTAGACCTAAGGGATTAATACCCCTTAGGGAGAATGATAACCAAGTTAGGAAAGACTACATATGAGTTAAGATAGCTCATCGTGGAGATGATATGGATAGCTTAACTCACAATACGCGTAGCATACCTACACAGACTAGCTTGTGTATGGTATGGTGATGGGTGTATACCTTCGATTGGTTGAAGGTGATAAGTTTAGCTCATCAAGAGTGATGAGAAGGATAAACTTATTTGTAGTAACACATAATACACCTACACAAATGGATTTGTGTTAGGGTATTTAGTGAGATGTAGCTCTTCAGGAAAACTTAGGGGTTTTCAAACAAATAGTCCAATTAGGAATAGGATAGGGGTTTATGAATCCTTCTCCTTAGTAAAAAAAAAAATTCTTTTCTTTCTATGTGTTTTCTTGTAGTTGAATTTTGGGTCATTACATAAATCCAAAAGTTATACCAACATACCTAACAATCTCACCTTGTTAAATTTGCTTTCACTAATGAGGGATCCAATATTTCTTTACCTTAGCTTGCACAAGAACAAAATATATTTTATGATGGGGTAGTTTAGCTCTAGAAAAGTAGCAAAAGGCATTTATTAAAACTAACATATTTTTTCTCGACTTAGAATTTTTCAACTAAGTTTCATTTATTCCTTCATTTTCTTTGAATTTTTGCATGCAAGTTATTGTAGGTTTATTTTTTAAATAATATAATCACTATAGGATATACTGGTAAATTTTAGTATATATAGTTGTAGTGTCCTTCCCATGGATTTATTTATAGCTAAATACTTAGAATCATCTCTAGTAGTTGAGGTTAGGGAGTATCTTACACAATAGTGATCCTTTTTTGTCAAAGATAAGGTAATTATTGGTAAGTTTAATGGGTCTTGTCCAAGGGCTTTGGCTCTGAGAAAATAAATTGATAGGATGTGGAAGTCTCTAGGAGTGAGTCGATCCTTTATTCCCAAAGGTTTCTTCCTATCCATTTTCTATTCTAAGTAGGAAAGAGATAGAACCTTGAAATGGGGTCCTTGGTTTATGGGAAGAGCAAGAATCTTCCTTACCCACTAGTTTGAAGGCTTTGCACCTAAAAACATAAATCTATACCTAGTACAAGTTTGGGTTAAAAAGTATGGGTTGCCCATTAAATGTTGAAAAATTAATACCTGTAAGGCAATAGGAAATGCTTTCGGATAATGTCTTGATATTTCAAAAACTACAAAAGATAGATTCTTGGCTATTTATGCTTGTATATTGGTCATGATTAATATCAGTAAATCTTTTCCATAATTAATAATTCTTAAGTACAGAGGTAAGTTGTAGACCCAAACCATGGATTGTGAAAATATATCTTTCAAATGTATAAGATGTAATGAGGTGGGGCATATAGAGAGATCATGCCCTAAGAAGATTCTAGTGGAACCATATGTGGAAAACCACAAGAGAAACGTACAAATGGACATGGATGAGGATGGTTTTCAATTTCCAAAGAAAAAGGTCTAGACAAGTGAAAGTAAATAAATAGTGGATACCAGTAAGTAAGGATGTTGGAAAAAATACCAATTCTTTTGAGGCTTTAGCCTATGAAGAAAAATATGATCATATCTTAGAAGACATGGTATAATAGGATCATAATATTAACAAAGAACTGTCTACTTAGTCTACACTTGATTTATGGATGACAATTCGTGTTGAACCTAAGGAATGTACCTCATAAGATTTGAAAAATATTGAAGTAATATACATCATTCATGAGAAGGAAAGTGGTATATAAAACACAATGTTAGATGTTAGTACCTCTACCATTAAGAAAAATATACCAAAAAATGAGCAAGATAAGTCAAAAGCTTCCTTATCAAATCTAGGAGAGAATATATATAGTGAAAAGTAAAATTATGAAAAAATATTAAGGAATAGAATAATAAGACCTAATATTGATACTAGAAAAGGCAAAAATAGAAAAATATTTAAATTATCAAGTGATGGTCAAGGAAGCAAGAGTAAACATAAAGAAAGGAACACAATCTAAGTTGTTTGAAATTCTCTTTACCAAATAATAAAATGATATTGGTAATTCATAGGAGGGGCCAAAAACCCATAATGATACATGATTACCATCTCATGGAATAAAATATACCCCTGCCTCCTTGGGTCTTACCCGAAAGTGGCATCCCTTTTGGGAATTTTTCCCAAAAAAAATAATAATAATCTCATGGAATAAAATGGGTGCTAATGTTCCCTCAAAGTAGAGGTGTATCAAGGATCTCTATTTAATAAGCTTGGTATTCTTTGTATCTAGGAAACTAAAATGACAAAGGAAGAAGTTTCCAAAACTATGAAAGCAATATGGACAAGATGTGAATGAGATGTTGTGTATTTAGGAGTTGTATAGGGAATTCTAACATGTTAGAATCTAGTTAGAACCTCCTATGAAATCATTCATAAAACTAGACATTAAATAACCTCATTAGTCACATGCTACTTTGCAAATATTTATTTCATCCTTATCAATATCTATGGACCTACAACTCAATCAAGTAGATCAAAATTATGGAGTGGAATTGAAGCCTTTATGAGAAGTAAAGACCAAGAAACTTGATTCATGATCATAGGATATTTTAATGTCATAATCAAGCTGAATGAAAATTTTAGGGGAATTTGGAAAATAACCCAAAGTATGATAGATTTCTTAGCTTTCATTCAAAATAATAATATATGAAAGGTTGAGTTTTAAGAGGATAGCTATACATGGACCAACAATAGGGTAAGCCAGAATCTGATAGCAAAAAAATTGGATACATGCATACTCTCACATCATTGGCTAGATGAAGGAATTTATGCTAAAATTAATATCTTGACAAGTATTGGTTCATATCATTGGCCAATAAGAGTTAAAATAGTGGTAAGTGAATTAAAAAAACATTATATTTTAAATATGAGCAGATGTGGGAAGACCATCCTCAATTTTTTGATATGATATCACAAACATACAATTCTTTAGGAAATAGTGAAATGACATCTAGATTAAAATAATGGAAAAAGAACATATTTGAAAACCATTTTGAGAAGAAAGAAGAATTAAAAGAGAAACTTTCAAAATTCCAAAAATATGAGAACAATAATCCAAGCTCAAAGGAAAGAGAGTTGCTTATTGAATATCATAAAATTTTGAGTAAGATAAATTTTGGATATTGAAATTGAGACAAACTTGGTTAAAAGAAGGAGATAAAAACACAAAAAAAAAACATAGGATGGCAATAATATAGATATCAACATCTAGAGTTAGTAGAATTAAATTAGTAAAAGAAATTTAGATTAAAGGCCAAAGTCAAATCAAAAAGGAGACAATGACATAAAAGGAGATTAAATATTTTAATGATAAGCTACTACAAGAAGTACTTTCAGTTATAACAGATGATGCAAATAGTAATCTGATGGAGCTTATTACTCTGGAAGAAGTTCATGTGGATATTTTCTCTTTTGTTAAGGATAAATCCCCATGTTTAGATGGACTCTCTACAACATTATAATAGCATAACTAGAAAATAGTGAAGGATTATTTATTGGTGGTAGTGGAATAGTATAGGGTAAAATAGTACATACCCTATAAAATAAAAGTAACATATCTTACCTTGAATCCCAAAAATAAGGATGTAGAATTATTTGACACATTCAAGCTCATAAGCGTATGTAATATGGCATACAAAATAATATCCAAAGTGATGGAAAATATGTTAAGACCACTATGGAAAATTATTTTTTATCTACAAATTCATGCATGGGAAAAATCTGCTTTGGCCTCAAGTATTTCCCAAGGTGTGTTTGGATTCGATGTCGCAAAAAGGCCCTAGCAAGAAATAACAAAGTGTTGGAGATCCCTGACAATGAGGCACCAGACCCCACCATAATAGTCTTGGAGAAGATGACAATTTCATCAGCCTCCAACAGTATCAACCAGTTGAAGAGTCTGTCTGGCCTCATCAGTGCAGCTGTTGATTTGTGTGATTCCTTAAATCTTCTGTTTTATAGCCAGCAGTTCCAGGGGCACAAGGAGTCAAAGGCAAAATCTAAATATGATGGCAAGAACGATGATAAGAAGTTAGATGAGGACTACAAGGAATATTGCTTGGCCTCTTGGCTGTCCATTCTATGGGATGTTTTTTTTTTGACCATATTCTATTATTTTTATATGGGCACAAGCTACTCTGCATGGTGCTTGCATGATTAGTTTTTGTCTTTGTTAGTTCTATTTTGCGTCTTTCTTTTCTGATGGCCATAATATTAGGCTTCCATAGTTTAGTTTGGCTGTATTCTAATGGAAGAGTAGGTCTTGGTCATTTTTGTTGTCAGTTTAAACTTTTAGGGCTTGGCCTTTGTCCAGTTGGTCAGTGGACCCTATTTTGTAAAATGGTTTTGGGTCAACCAGTTAAAACCCGGTGTTAATTATAATATTCTCTTACTTACCAAAAAAAAAAAAAAAAAAAATTATTTTAGAAGATCAAGGAATATTTTTGAAAGTGAGAGATTCTATATGGGATCATAGTACCTCATGAAGTAATGCATTTAGAAGCTTCTAAAAAAGAGAGAGCAATGATCTTAAAAACTTGATATGAATAAATCTTATGATAGGTTTAAATGGAGTTTTCTTTTTTTAGTATTAGAAAAGTTTAGATTTGGGAAGAAATAGGTTAGATGGATTGAAGCATGTGTCTATATAGTATCATGTTCAATGCTAGTCAATGGGCTAGTAACAAATTTATTTAAATCCAAGAGGGATCTGAGATAGGGATATCATATATCACCATATTTGTTCATTATTATGGTGGAGATATTGGGAAGGAAATTGAAGAAGGTATACAAATATAGGCTAATAAGTGGACTTAATGCTAGTAATAACATCAACAACATCACCTGTCAATAGATTGATGATGATACAACCTTTTTTGGAAGGGTAAGGAAAAACAAGGTTAAAGCTTTGATTAAAATTACTAAAGGAACATGAAAGTGTGTCTAGGAAGAAATTTAATAGGACAAAATTCAAGATTTACTTCCTAAACACTCTAGCTAGAACCAAGGTAGGGATATACAAGTTACTTTTAATGGAGGAGGGAAATTTATCAGCAACATATCCAAGGATACCTTTATTTGAGAGGATAATGAGGATAGAATTGTGGAATCTAGTGTTACGTAAAGTTTAAAATAAGCTACCAGTATGGAAAGGTAGATGGTTATCATTAGCATAAAGAGCATAGACAATTAAAAGACCACTTAGTGTGATAAAATAATGGGAACTAGAGAAAGAAATTATATTTTAATGGATACTTGGTGTGATAAAATACCACTCAATCTAGATCTAATTTTAAAACCATGGATGAGATTAATTCAATAAAAATATGGTGATAGGGTTTCAAACATTATGTATACGGATCAAGAAGGAAGATATAAATGGAAGATACATACAAGAGATCATCATGGAAATACAATACCTTGCTATAGAGTTTGAAGAAATCAAGTTTACACATATGTTAATGGAAGGGAACAAATGTGAATATAGGTTAGCCAATAGAGGGGTTTTAATAGAGGATCATGAAGTTAAATTCTCTTTTCCATGGTTAGAGGAAGTAGTAAGTTTAGTTGAAGCTAACAAGAAAAATCTAAAAGAAGCAAATTCAAAATAATGTTCTAGAGGATTACAAAATGTTTTTGGAAATCCATTTATTGATCAATGTGTTGGAGGAAACTAACATTCCAAATTTGGTAAAGTAGACTATTATTTCATGAAGCAAGTAGAAGTTTTGTATGCTAAAGCAGAAGAAGGTGATATCAAATGGAATTCATGGTTGAATAGATAATTTGAGTTATTTATTTTTGGCTAGATTGTGGGATAAAGTATGGATTTGAACTTTTTAACTTTTTGAGATTGCTAAACTATTTATTAAAATAATATCATTATGATTTACTAAAATATAATTATAATATGAATGAGATTCATTTCATAACTCGTTAGAATGATAAAAAAAAAATTACATTGGTTAATTGGGATCAGGGTTATGCATAGAGGTGAATATTCGCCAATAGGGCGAATATTTGCATTTTTAAAAATTCAAATTGGCAATTTTGGGGGACCCTAGATGTCGGTCCTTTTGCCCAAAATTTTCAAGATTTTTTTTTAGGTGTCAATTCACCATTCTTTGATAATATTATTACATTTTTTTTTAAACTTGCCAACACTCCCGCCTAAATTATGGACCATTTTCACCTTAAATTTTTAAATTTTTTAATTTATCCTGCCCAACTCGCCAACTATAACACTATAAATAACTAACACGCCAGTGATAATTTTTCACTTAACCGAACCAAAGAGTACATTTGATCTATTGCAGAATTCCATCAAAGTTTAGTCAGGTCCAAAAACCTGTTTATCTGGGTCAAAACTCCACTTGGACCAAAACGGAAGCCATATCTACACCCGAAATGATAGACAGACACATTTCTTTACTCGAATCAACATCCAAGTTTTGTTATGCACCCGGTCCAAAATCCATCTGCCTGACATAGTTCTGCACATGGATCGACATAAAGATCGATTGCATAGATATTCACCTAGACCGACATCCCATCTTTGTTCTCTACCTGGACCGCTACACAGAAACTAATTTACAGTTGTTACAGTATTTAGATGTCCTAACAAATTTTTGATTCTGAATCAACATCTTGTTCCTATTCTGTACCTAGATCGATATTTGATCTCTATTCTATACCCAAACCAACATCTGATCACTGTTTTATAACTGGATCGACATATGGGCTTTGTTCTATACCTAGACCACCATTTGGTACTAACCTGTACATATTTCGACATTTACACAAACTACGAACGACCTAACATAGGACTACAACAGACACTGTTCTTAAACTAGGCTGACTATTGATATTTTCCAACCGCATCTACCTCCGAACCTTTTTCTACACCAGGTACTCTATTTCTTAAAACATTGTGAATTTGTGATCTTGTGTTTTTTGTTTTTTTAGAGAATATGAGTTGAAGCAGTTGTAGAAATAAGATATATTTTTTGTCATCTCATTGTAGTTTTTCTTTTATTATTTTTTAATCATTTATTAAAAATAAGTCAATGCTCTGTTTCCCATGTTATTCTCTATTTTGTCCTGTTCTCCATGTTTTCTCGTATTTTATCTCTTTTTGTTAACAATCTTTGATTCTCTATTTCTATTGAAATATCCTTTTCTGTTACAATATTATGAGTAGGTAATTACTTTGGTTCTCTAAGGACATTGTGATGCTCTGTTTCGTATACACAAGTTTTTTCTTACATTGATTTGAATTTGTATATTGATTAGTTTTATGCTCTTCTTAGTTACAAGTGCTATCTCCAATGTAGTGGCAAAAAGAACACAATAAATCATGTCTAGAAACATGTATGTATTTTCTACCAAACCACCATCTATTTATTCTAATTACTACATTATCTTGAGCCCTCACAAAATTAAAATCTCTTCATTTTATTACTTTTCTAAATTAAAAAATATTTTCTTTACAACTAAAATGTCACCTACTGGAAATGCAAAGAAGGGGGCTCTCCTACTGAAAAGAGTATCCTAAATTATTTTAGCAATATATCAAAATCCAATGAGCCATCGACATCGGAGCAAATTAAAGGTACAAAAGATTTTTTACTTCTGAAAAGTTAGTTGTATATTCAATGAAAATTTTAAATAATGCTTTCTTTCTCAAATAGTTAACTCACAATATGTGCCTCTATCCATTTTTCATAATGATATGAATAATATTCTTGTTTGTAAGTTTTTTTGGGTATATCCAAAAATGATATAGAATATTATTCTATGCCACTATGCAGAATACCCTGTTGACCCTAATATACCTTCACTTGAAGATATTCCTTGCCAAGAGATGCCTTCTAATGAAAATTCTCTTAACAATGACATCCAAAAAACACTTGAAGATATTCCTCAAATAGACATGCCAACTGAAAATGAAAGCGATAAATCAAATACATTAAAAAATTCTTTCGAATATTCAAGCAAAAATACTAAAAATAGAAAGACATATAATTGGGCTATTGGAAGGGAATTTAAAGATGAATGGGCAGAAAATTTTTTGTGGATAGAGCCTATCCCTTCCATGGACAACCAATTCGAACAAAAAGAATGTAGATGCAAAATTTGTAGTTGGAAACTAGGTAAGGATCACAAGCTGCAAAATAAGAAAGATACAATAGAAAAACATGATGGCAAAGTTTATGTAAAATTTCAAGGAAGTGATGGTAAAATTAAAAAAGAAGTTAAGTGGAAGGATGTATCAGAATGTATGCATGTCAAATATGCAATAGAATATGAAAATCACTTAAAGAAACAATAATCTCTTGTTGGGAAATGTGGAATGATTTAATCCCAATTTCAAAAAATTCATAAGATCACTTTACTTCAAAAATTTTGCAGTTGGTTGTTGTATATAATATTCTCAAAAAGAGTAGACCCATGCCCAATTTTAGTGATTATAAGCATCTGTTTGAAATAGTCGATGTGAAAAACCTTCCTAGTTCCCATTGGTTAGATCAAAGTGGTTGGAAAATGGTAAAATGTCTATCATTAGTTGAGAAGGAGGACCTAAGGGAGAAAGTAAAACATATCATATTCATATCACTTTCTATTGATGAGGTGATGACTGTGGACAACATATCATGGATTTGCATGCATGTGGATGACTGTGGACGATTATGGCAGCCTAGTTTTCTAGGATTACATAAGATGGTGGAAATTTCAAATGCAAAAAACATCTATAATGTTGTTGTGAGTAGTTTAAAGGATATTGCATAAATGAATGATATAAAGATAACCACAAAGTTAATATGTGTCAGAGATGATGGTGTTGCTATAATGCAAGGGTACAAGAATGGTCTTTGTGTTCATCTCCAAATGTTAGTTGTCCCATATATGATACCCATTCATTGCATGGATCATAGAGTAAATATAGCATATAAAATCATGAGATCTTTTGAAAATGTTGCGAGAGTAGAAGATCTTATTCGTGAAATACATTCTTATTTTTCATGTAGTCCAAAATGTTTTGCAAAGTTTCAACAGTTTGCACTAGGAGTTACAAAAGGAAAAAAATTTGTTAAAAGATGTGGATACAAGGTGGATTTCAATGTATCCACCTGCACATAGACTTTTTAAAGAATATCAATCATTAACAGGGTTGATGTAAGCAAATCATAGGGTTGTTGATAAGGCAAAAGATCTATTGTTTCGATTGACTAACTTTGAAACCCTTTTAATATTATGTGGTATTCTTCCAATGTTACATGAAATGAATAGGTTTATTAAACTTGCACAAGATATATCCATCTATATCGTTGATTTTATAAGGATGAGAAAGCAAATATGTGTGATTATTGACAAGTTATAGGTGTCCAAAAAATATTTTGAAGATCCCTTGTTTGATAGTTGGAATACATTGACAAACGTAAACAATCCAAAAATATTTTTGAAGTTTGACATCAATGATCATATTTGTATTAATGTTCATGGAAATATGATACCTTTGTATTATTTTGAAAGGCAGGCAAGTATAGTTGTTGATGATGTTGAACAAGTTCCTGTAACACACAATAGATTTGAAGTTGTTTTACACAAAATAAAGAGAAATTTGTTTAAAATAGCATAATCATTGACAAAAATGATAAGAGAATAGTTTCAAAGAGA
The DNA here is from genome assembly GCA_028583015.1 of Wollemia nobilis. Classification (NCBI taxonomy): domain Eukaryota; kingdom Viridiplantae; phylum Streptophyta; class Pinopsida; order Araucariales; family Araucariaceae; genus Wollemia; species Wollemia nobilis. Next base: position 2,790,842 of record JAQPPZ010014470.1, read on the forward strand.
TGAGTTGCTTGAGGTAATGGGTGTGGTTAACCCCATATTTTGGGATCCTTGTACTAAATACAATTCTGCACATGAGTTGTTTGTTAAATATATGTTCATACTTATTAAGCATTTCAGTAAAAGTGTGGAAGTCAATGGTGTTGAAATCAAAGGTATACTCAACAAAGATATTTTAAAACAATAGTCATTGCATTTTGGTGGAACAATGGTTGAACAAATGTCACTTTTGAGTAACATCAATGAGACTAGTTCCATTGTACGTTTGTAGCAAAAATTGTATCCAAGTAGTGTCTTGCAAGATACTATTAGTGAATACTTTTGTTTATATGAATTATGTCAAACAATGATATTTGGATCTATGGAAGATGAGAGGGTTTTTAGTGCACTATCTTTCATTAAATATAAACTTCGTAATAGGTTGGACAAAAATTTAGAAAATGGGTTGCGAATTTATGTGTCATCGTATCAGTTGAACACATTTTCTTATGACAAGGCATTGGCATATTGGAATTCCCTTGTAGACAGAAGGGATACCGGGAATACGAATGATAATGAGGATAATGATGATTTCAGTGATCAAATTGTGGAAACACAGATAACTACTATGCATAATAGTGATTCTGGACAAGTTAAGAACTGTTTGTTTTAGCTACCTGATTTGTGAATTTTCTAGTATTGTGATTTTTCCAGTATTTCACAACATTAATAAATTTGAATTTATTTGGTATCATATTTCATAATAGTGATTTTGGATAAGCTAATAATGTTTTAGCAACCTGATTTAGGATTGGAAAAGTCGAGAATGTTTGTTTATGTATTTCAGTGTTATTTTTGAAATAGTTCTAATTGTATTTATATCATAGTATTTATTTGTTTCAGTTACCTGAATTGTAATTTTTACAAGATTTTACAACCTTGTTCAATATGAATGTGTTTATTTGTCATCACAAGATTGTTTCATCTATTTGAATTCTAACTTTATTCTTTATCACACAGCACTGTCTTTCAAATTATATATTTTGTGATTTAAAAAATAGAATTCTCTTTCATAATCGATTTACAATATTTTTTCAAAAATATAGTGTACTGATATTAATGTATGGGATAACTAATTTGAATGGTGAATATAGTTTAATCGTTTATTTCTTTTCATATTGTAATTGTGAATATAGTTAAATCGTTACAAATTTAAAAAATAGCACATGAATACCCAGGTGTTGTAGGTGAGTTGGGGAGGAGAGGGCAATCCTCCAAGAGAGGTCCCAGGTTCAAATCTCCACCCTACCAAAAAGTTGAATTGGGTATCCAAAATCCAATTGATAATGTCGGTGCGGGCAGGGTCGAGTGCGACTCCTGGGTGACTTTAACGGTGTAGAACCCCCTGTTCGTGGTCTCTCAGAACAAGGTAGCCCCGCAAGGGGTTTTTCGCTTAAAAAAAAATAGCACATGAATATAAATAGAAACAACCAATGAGTGATAGAAGACATATTAACAAAAGCCTTTTTCATTAATTGCATAGAAAATATATAGTACAAAATTGTTTACAGAACCACCATCCAGAACTTTCTTTCAACAATGAAATATTTTACAACAAAGTAATTTTTTCAAGGGTGAGCAGGGGCAAATTTAGATGCTCCTTGTGCACATAGACCACCTAGGCCTTGAGATTCAGTCTTTCCTTGTATATCTGCATCTCCTTGAGTTTGACATGCTCCATGTATATTTGCATCTTTTTTAGTTTGAGATGCTTCTAAAGTTGTAGGTTCTTTTCCCTTGTCTCCTATACCAATAACATGTTCAGGTCGTTTCAGTGCTCTTGTTATGATGAGGTATTCCTTTGCCTTTTGTAAGCTTCCCAGCAATAATCTATCATCTTTGGCTAGATCCTCAAGGACTACATATTTGTTTTGTTTAAGCTTCTTCTTAAGCAATATATTTAGATCCATTTTATGCTCGAGGATAATTGATTTTAAATAATTATTATCCCTGATCTTAGTCTGTAAGGTCTCCTTCATTGTTATCACATTTAAGATTGATTTTTTTCTAGCCTCAAGATTAACAACCAAGAAATTAACTTGTTTCTATAAATTTTGGAAATTTTCCTGCATAAAAATTAAAGAACACCTTAGTTAGTCAAGAGTTATATTACAAAATATAATGACAAATTTGATTGCATCTAAAGTCTCATCTCCGCAGCATCTCTTGCAGCATCAACAATTAAAACTTTCTTCTTATCAGAAGCCCATAGGTTGTAATACACATGGGCTTCAACATTCAGGTTCTCTAACTTTCTCAACATAGTCTTTAAAATGTTATCATCATAAGAAATAGAAGGGTTCACCGATCTTGATTGGGCTTGATGTAGCAACCTGGCAAGCTTTTCAAGTTGGTTTCTAACAAGGGTAAAAATTTCTTCCCTTTTATCATAATTTTTATAGCGGGTATTTATTTCCTTGATAAGGATATTTTCCCACAATTCTCAATCCTTCAATTCATTCACATTTTTAAGCAAAACGTCCTGGATCAATGAATAACAACTATCAAAAATCAACTTATCTTTAGGTAAAGTAACTTCTTCATCCTTAGGATCAAGATCGGAGGTGTTAGAATGTGATGATGAAATTATCTCAACTTCAAGTTCTTGTTGTAAATTTACCATTTTCGACACTTTTAACCCTTCAATGTTCCCCTGAAGAAGAAAATATTGATCAAATTCTAGCACATCTAAATTGAAGGTCGAAATATCTTTTAGAGAAACACTAGTTGTTGAAATTGATAATGATGGAAATCCATATGCTTGTTGCTATGTGTTCGATTGTGTGGGTCCCACCAGTGATCTCGGTCCATCAATATTTTTTCTAGTAATTTGACCTCGCATTAATTGTTATCATTTTTGAGATTGTCGTGTTGTTGGTACTGGTGGTGATGGACCTGGTGGTGGTAGCGATGGCATCATTTTCTTCCTTCTTTCATGTGTGGGGAGGGACCTAAATATATTATAATAAAATATTATTAAACAAAATTAAAGTAGATAAATTTATAATTAACAATTAAAAAACTCACATACCCGACAAACAGATCTCGTGTTGTCCTTCGACCTATGGAGACAATTGGTTGTGAGTGTTTGTGGTGGTTTGGCGTAAAAATTAAAAACATACCAAAAAAAAAAATAGATATAATTTCAACTAAATAGAAATGGTATTGAATCAAGAAAAACTTGAAACAGTAAACTTACCCGTCATTGGTGTGATATTTGCTTGCACATGTCAATGAGAAGCGAGAAGAAGTTGGCTTCTACCGTTTATGAGGTCTTTGTGGTTGAAATTCAATCATTATGCCTTTTGAATTACCATTGTCCTATGGCATGTGACTTCTGAAACCATCATCCTTTTTTTCTTGTGCTATGGCTACCTTAATCTGCATTTAGATGCAAAAAAAAGTTAAAATATAAATTAAAAATATCCTAAAATATAAAAATTATTATTGGTGAAAAATAGAATAATTACCTTCAGCTCTTCGACAATCATAGCAATGCTTTGTAATTTAACGTGCAGTACATTTGGTGAACCAGTATTCTACAAATTATGAAAACTTTCATAATAAAGAGCTAAAATATATTTTACTGAGGTAACCAAGAGAGGTTTGTCTGACTAGATTGTTTAAACAATATAGAGCTCTGATCTGATTTGATCATAAATATATGTACACCAATCGAATCTCTCATGGTACTCTAAACAATGAACAATATAAGCCAATTATAAGAATGAAATCTATGATCTTCCAAGAAGAAATAGTCTTGCTTGGAAAAATTCAAGAATTGCCTTGAAATCATTATTTGAAACAGAGTTATTGGTTAACCCTATCTTGGACTTCGTCACAAAGGCTGCAAAAAAAAAATTAGTTGACAAAAAATTTTAAATTATGAAATTTAAGATAATCAACTGAAGAGAATTATACTTGACAACAATTATGAAGAAATATTGAAATGCTTCACTAGGAAAGCCTTATCATTCTTCGATAGAAATAGCTTCTATATAACTATAGTGAGACTCTTTTGTGGAAGACCAGTCAATCTCTGGATATCAAAGGGTTTGATTGTAAAATATATTTTTCAATTTTGTGTCGACAGAGTAAAGGTCACAAGATCATTGTTGTAGGCATCGATTATATTATGTAGAACAAATTTATTTATTCTAAATTGGGGCATAGAATCCAAGCCCCTAAAACCTGCATTTTGAACCCATTTACGATCTATTCCATCTATCCTCGCTAAGTAATCTGAAAATGTGTGACCACAAAAATGGCCTCACACCTATGCTTCCTACTACGTAAAATGAAATAAGAGAAACAAAGTAGATGCATGCAAAATTGACAACAAATGGGAAGAAGAAAAACACTTTTATTCCATTATAAAGAAGCCAATTCCGGTTACAATTACGTCCCTCTTAGGGATACCATTTTGATACTCTTATTACAGTAGGAAAAAGCAAATGTTCCCTCTCAAGGGTAAATGTGAGTTTTAGGCCCTTCGGGGTGACACGAACTGCTCTAGGGTGGAGTTGACCCTCTTCTCCACATTGAGGAAGGAATTGGATGGTTGAATCTCCTTTGAATCTGCTTCCTACGGTCAATAAACAACATAAAAGCATTAATAGCATAGGCAACCTCTCATGATGAGGCCCTTTAAGGAATATGAACATAAAGATGCCATAACACTAATAAAATCAAGAAAATGAATAAAGCATGTTAAGCCTATGCAATACTTGAAAATATTAATTGAAACATATAACTAGAAAGTACAACTATCTATCTAGTGGATTGATTGCATGAAATGAAGCATGATAACATGAAAATGAGCTAATTATGTCCTATTTGCCATAATGAAGTAAACTTGGTGAAAACCCTAATTCTATCAGTCAGAGTCTCTAAAATGCTAAATAAACCACTAAGATGCTTAATCTAACCTAGTGAAATACAATGCAAAAAGAACAGTAAGGAGATCTTTCACCGATTGCAAACCATGGCTCAAATGAGCGGTCTGCATTGTACACCATGACTGTCAGCCACGGTGAGCAACAAAGTAGTTTTGCCCTCCAAATCCAAGGTTGTGGGCTTGATCCTCCTTGTCAAATTGATGGTCAAGGGTCGCCTTGATGTCCTCTGACTGGTTTGGCGGTTGAATTGCACAGTTGGGCCTCCGTTTGCCCGAATTTGCGTTTCTTGGCATTCTAGCTCCTTAGGGCATCCATGGCACAAATTGACATGATGCTTGATGAATTGGCAAATGAATGGCAACAAAACTCTCTCGATAAACTCAGGTGAGTCTACAATCCGATAGGGCTTCACTATCACAATGCACACTTTATCTTTTGCCCTAATTTGAAGGGGTACTTATAGGATTACCCAAGGGCTAGGGGTGGCTTCATGGAGAAGCCAAGATCAAGAAGAGGTGGTTGGGACAGTTGGATTGGAAGCCTCTGGAATATTTCATCCTTCAACTACCTTCTTCTAGAACAAATGGTCATTCAAACCGATTTGGCTTGGATGAAGGCCAACTGAACTTCAGTTCTAGACCATGGGTGACAACTATGGCCTAGACTATGAACCGTGGGTGTCAGTAGTGGTTCAGACTGTAGACCATAGGTCTCAACAGTGGTTTGAGCTGATTAGGCCAAGGAGCCCAAATTGAGTGGTTAAAACCACTGCTCTATCTTGGAGTCTATCCAAGATCTTCCATATGGTCTTGTAGCATGTCCCATATGAGTAGTCACCATCGACATGATGCATTTTAGGTGTCTATAGATACCCCTTTTGTGATGCATTGTGAGATCGAACAATGCATGAGAAAAAATACACCACCTAAAATGATGTCGAAGGTTGCATGATGATCATTGATCTGATCAACATTAGATGCCCTAGGTCCTGCAAAAGGATGCGCATCCTAGAATCATTGCTTCCAACTCAGTGAAAGGCTTAAATTTGAAAGAGTTTGCACTCATCATCAGGCATTCGGGTAGCTTTGGTGCTACAATAGGAGTTAGGCCTATATAACCGAAAGGAGGAGAGCTACAAACTAAACTATCATATATGCTATTTACCCCAAGCAAAGGGGTAAGCTTATGATAGTTGTTGACAATGATTCACAAGGACGAACACAATTTGACAAGATCAAGGGATCTTCTACTGATTTTGATTATGATTATGAAAGTATGACTACCCCCTCAAGCGATGAGTCGATGAGGGTAATGACAATTGAATGAAGCGACGAGGTCACTTGACCACAATGAATGATCTGAACAAACTTAGAATTTAGCATTTAATTACTTGGCTAGGCCTAGTTCAGCTTATGATTGCAACTGTTAATAGTAATTGCACATTTCTATCCCATGGAGCGGTCGGGCTGCAATAGCCTTCTTAGGGAATCAAAATAATACAATTCCAATTAGATTTATGTTGAATCAATTTGTCGATGATCTACTGAAAATATGTCATAGGAGAAATGACATGAAACACCTCATTCCCGTGGAGCGGTCCAGCCTCGAAGGCCTTCTTCGGGATTGAAAAGAAGCATATCAAATCAACGATGACAATTTTACCCCAAATGTCCTTATGGTTATTTACTCATCTCGTCGGATTGCATGGAGCGTCAGTCGCTACAACCACCAAGTGTCTAGGGTAAATAACTGAATACGAGGTGCATTTGGCTTTTGACTTGTTTAATAATAATTTTTTTTTGACTTTTTGAGTTTTTAATTGATCCTGGTGCTTGAAAATCACCAAATTTGCTAAATTGATTGCTCTTATTGAGATTTTGATCCATTAGGAATCATTAATTTATCATTTAAAACCTTCCCACGATGGGATTTTGGTGCATTTAATGCCAGTTGCGAACCGCGCGCATGGGCAGTAGTTGGAAATATCAAATTTGGGAACCGTAGCTCAAAGCTACGGTCGAAAAACCCTAATTCTGGGACCACGATTGTCAGTTGCGGTCCGTAAAAATTAAGAAAAGTATAAAATATTTTCCCATTTGAAAATTTCATTATTATTCCTTGAAAGCAATTGCAACTAGAGAGCTCTGAGAGGTGAGGAAGCAAAATTTGATGTGAAGCATTGCTGAAACAACTACCTACGACCTCCCACACATCCCGATGGCAGACCCTACACAACCTTCATCCAGCAGAGGCATTGGTGTGGGAAAGGTAACTCGAAACCGAGTCCTCGCACTCCTTACCAACTTAAAAAATGAACCACATTAAGTAATGGGTCAAATTAACTTCACTAAACTACTGGTAAAGAACCTCACATTAGTTTAGGCTAGATTAGGACTTTAAATTTTTGGGTGCCAAGCTAGGAAGTGACCCTAAAAGGGTTACGTTCCTAGACCATAGCTGGCAGACGTGGCTCCCAATTATCAGATTGGGAACCATGGTTGTCAGCCATGATGGGATTCAAATCCCAATGGTCAGATTTTGACCGTCATGCGGACCGCAGATTTGACCCACGGTTCCAAAACTTTTGAAAAAAATTCAATTTTTATTTGATTTTTTTATTTTACTAGAAATTAATGCCATTTATTGCACTTTTGAAATGCATTTTTAATTTTTATTTGGAATTTTTGATCACTTTTTGCATGTTTTTGTATTTTTAGCAATTTTTTTAGATTTGTTTGACGTTTTTTTAAGGTCGATTTTTAACTATTTTTAGTTATTTTTAGTCACCTTTTTCCCTTATGCCTTGCTTCTTTTTAGAAATTTACCTCTAGATCCAAGGAGCCAGATCTCCTTTGCACCCTTCGTAGATAGCTCACTAGCAAGGAGTGGGAGTGGTTCAGTGTGATTGGCTTCAGATACGTGCTTGATCTACCCATGATTAGGGTAGACCAATCATACATGACTACGTTGGCCCAACGCTAGGATGCATGGACCAACACATTTCACCTACCCATAGGTGAAATGACTGTGACACTGGAGGATGTTTACCGGATCTTTAGGATCTCGATCGATGGGGAGCCCATCACCTCCACTCCATTCACCAGTAAGGGAGCTATCTTTGATGCCATCTTCGATGGGCATAACGAGGATGCTCAGACCAGGATTGATCATGGAGGTATCCATGTCGGATATTGGTAGGAGAAGGGCATCTTCTCAATTCGAGAGGCCATTTTTATGCACTTAGTCATTCAGATTGTGCTTCTAGACTCCTCGGGCATGAGGATCCCCTAGAACCTCCTAGCCATCATCAAGAGAGTTACTCAGAGTTCTACATGGTGGCCTTTGCTCTTAGCCTGGGGGAGCACGTTGCTAGCTCAGCTATATCATGAGTTGTATCAGATTACCCATAGGAGTCGGGTCGATATTAGTTGTAGCCTACTACTTTAGATCTGGGGTTGGCAGCACATTCGGATCGAGTGGCCCATAGACCTACCACTTAAGATTACTATTATTCCTACCACATGCCAATGCTATGCGGTATGTTGGCCCCATGAGGAGGAGGGGTTCTAGAGTAGGTCTCACGCTGGGGACCTAGACCACTATATTGCTAGATTTGTATAGCTTTGGGCGGATGATATAGAGTGGTACCCATACATGGATTGCCCCGTGTGGTAGGCGGATGAGTGGCTACGCCAGGTGAGGAGGGATAGGTGGTTACTCGATTGTAAGGTCAAGATTCATGAGTACCAGTACTACTCATGTATCCTACGCTAGTTTGGGATTGTTCAAGATATTCTAGTGCTTCCTATTATCTATAGGTGCCTAGTACTGGAGAGAGATCTACCATGGGTCCAACCAACACCGCTAGGGGATGAGGATGATGACTTCTAGGAGTCGGGCATGGATAGGGCTAGCACCACCATAGTGTATGACACTTGGTGGTCACTTCTATAGTGGTAGGGAGAGGGGCCCCTCAGTCGGATAGATGATAGAGCAGAGGCTGATCCAGATGGGTGCAACATGCGCTAGTGTACCGAGGGTGGATGGGGTATAGAGGCCACCATAGAGGAGGCTCCTCAGGTTGAGGTAGAGGAGGACATAGCTGAGGAGGGTGAGGTACCTCTTGACAGTGAGATTGGGTAGTTGAGAGCCTAGATTGTTGACCTCTAGAGCCAGGTTGGGAGACTGCAGACTCAGATTTTATAGTGGGATACATCTATCACCACTCTAGAGGTGAAGCTAGCATAGGGTGAGAGGTAGTGGTAGGGATACGAGTAGGAGAGGACAACTTTCTAGGCATAGGCTACCACTGTAGACACTTAGATTGCATAGCTCACTAGCGAGCGAGATGTGGCATAGGCACAATTGAGTGCCATGACTACTGAGAGGGACCTACTGAGGGTAGCGATGGAGGGCCCTCTGCTACATAGGTTGTGATGCCACCTTCGATAGCACCATATTCTTTACTACTAGTAGGTCGTGACCCCATGGCAGAGATCAAGAGGCTTCATTCCCTCATGGAGGAGGGTAATGAGTGAGATACATAGCGTGCACAGCTCGCATCTCCTAGCTGGAGGGCCACATCAGACTGATAGGTGGGGAGGTACTAGAGGACACCCACACTATAGGGTCCCAATGGACCAAGTCTAGGACCAGGGAGACAGGGCAGTCTTTTTCCAGCTCTAGCCATAGGACACACAGGACTGAGAGGACTCATAGGTCCTCGAGTACTCATGGTGCTAGCTCATAGAGGACTCATAGGGATGGTGGAGGTGATAGAGGTGCCTCACAGACTAGGGGTGCAGGCCCTGTTTAGTACAGATTTTTAGAGATACTTTGTTGTACTATTTTTGAGTGTAAGGTCGAGGACCTACATAGTTGTAGCCTATGAGCATTTTGATATACCCTTGATGTACTCTTTTGGACACACACAACAAAACACACACACACACACACACACACACACAAATATATATATATATATATGAGATTGATCATTTTTGGCTCATTATGTGTACTTGTTTATTTTTGATTTTATGTTTATGTTATGCACATGGATGCAGATGTTCATATTGATGCTATGCTTATATGATGTGATGTATGGATGACATGCACTAGATAGCTATTTAATTTATGATGATGATGGTATGCAATGATCTAGATGCTTAGATGTGCTATTTATGATGGATGCATATGGATGCGATGTTTACTTTTAAACGCATATTTAATTTTGCTTTATTGTATGCATTTAATTTATGACGATGTCACGATATGTTGGTGTAATGTATGTAATGCATTATTTACATGATGGTAATCTAATGTAAATGAACCTGTATGCTTTAATCACTTAAAACATAAGGAATGAATGTGATATGTGTTTAACAATCTAATGGACGACACCACAGAATGTGTAAAAATCATGAATGTAATTGAAAATCCTCATTACAAGAATTTAATCAATTAATCACCCATATATGAAATGCAATGATATGAAGTGGTATGATGCGAATGATATAATATGTCACTCTATATTCCTTTTGCAATTTGAAATATATGCACAATATAGTCAGTGGTCATCTAAATATCATTTTTGATATCCATCCAGTATCTATCCTATATCTTGATTGTGCTCAATGTAATGATGTATCACGGATTCGATACTTTGCAATTTGATGATTGAATGACTTTTATTTTTGATGGTTTGTGATCTTTGGTATTTTGTTGCTATTAGAGAAATATTTGAGGTTTTCCATGAGACTCAAACACCCTAGTAGACTTATCAAAAGTTGTATACTGACCAAACTAGACTTCTAAAATGTAAGGCTTTCGCTAGGATAGGCCCTAACTATTCATTATCCCTATGTGTGCAAATGAGTATATTAAGATAAAGCATAAGCATACCCTGATGTCAGGTGGGATTCTTTCAGCCCATTGCTAAGATAGGGGGTCCTCATATGTTTATCCAATCCTAGGTTTAGATTTTAGTTGGACTAGACCACTAGGCGATACAGGACACTCGAAGCTAGCTCTTCCACATTCAAACATTGGTCTGTACATAAGTGAGGTGCTAATGCATCAGACATATCATCATGCGTAAGGTACAGTAGTGCTGAAAATTCCATGGATTCAAGTTCACTCCCTTCTTTTCTTCAATTTTTTGGGATACTTGCTCATATAAAGTGATAAAAATCATTATTTATTTTTGTACTATAGTGACAATAATCACTGTTTATTTTGTACTTTCTATTTTTTTCTTTTGAGCAAGGGATTTGATACTGATTTTACTTCCTTTGTACAATTTGTCTTCATTTGACTTGACTTTCTGGAATTGACATTTGATAATTTTCTTCAAAAACTTCCTTTGGGGATTTTACTTTGGGAAATTGTTTCTAGGATATCGATCTTATGATATCAAAATGGGATATCAATCTGGGATGTCGATCTATGATATCGATCAGGGGTATCAATATTGAGGATTGATGTGGGATATCACTCTAGGATATTGCTCATTTTAACATAAGAAAGGGATTCTGGGTAGGGAATAAACTTGTCCTTTTGCCAATTACCAACATTTCCCATACCATCCGCATAGGGGGATAAGCAAGAATAACTCTTTTCACCTCAGGATACCTGGTCCTACTTCATGGCTTTCATCTTCCCCTAGTCCTTATTAGGATTGTTTAATTTATTGATTAGTGATAGGATTATGATATGCTAAGGGCTATACTAACTAGACCTCAACTACAAAAGCAAAGCAAGATTTCTATCAACTCTTGAGAAGACCTCTAGGTATGGTTGAATGACCAAAAAACCCTAGTATATTCTTCATAGCAACAAAATGGGTTGTGTTGAAAAACACAATTACTCACATGAATGATGGATTATGATAAATGCAGAGGTGCATGATTGAAACACAAACGTGGCATCATTTGTAAGACTGAAAAACACAATCCATTCTACTATGAAATGCAACAGATGAAGAATGCCTACATGCAATGTGATGAAGTGAATGCATGTGTAAATGAAAATGCATAATGCAAATGCAAATATTTTTGGATTTTATGCTTATTTTTTTAATTTTTATGGATTTTGAGCCTTTATATTTGACCAAACAATGAGTACATGCCTTTGGAGCCTTTTGGATTGACCAAACAATGCGTAAAATGGTGTTGCCCCAGTGGGTGTCCGAATGCTAGTCCTGTAAGCCCATAATGCAAGGGGCAGCTGGATATGCCAATATTTGTGGTGTTCTTGTACCATATTTTTCAAGATAGCCACCATTGTCTTGTTTGAAGCCTCAGCTTGCCCATTTGCCTATGGATAATATGGAGTCACAAAACTATGTTTGATTCTATACTTAGATGTCAAAGCTCTCATAGTTTTGTTCTTAAATGATGTTCCATTATCCAAAACTATCTTGGATGGAATCCCAAAATGACATATGATATGCTCGAGTATAAACTTTGCTATGCGAGTTCCAGTCGTCATTGTTAAGGGTATTGCTTCCACCCATTTTGTGAAATACTCTAGCCATGATAATAAATGTATGTCGACCCAATGATGGGGGAGAGATCTTACCAATGAGATCCAATCCCCACTAAGAAAATGGCCAAGCCACTTGGATGGGTTGTAAGGCCTGCGATGGCAAGTGCATAAGATTAGCATGATGCTGACATTTGATGCATTTCTTGACATACACATTGCAATCCTTCTCCATAGTGGGCCAATAGTAACCCATTCGAAGGATGCGCTTGACGATGGCCATGTCGCTGAAATGGCCACCGCACGTACTATCGTGAGCTTGTGAAATCACCCAAGATGCCTCTTGGGGCTCTAGACAATGAAGGAGAACTCCATCGTAGCCTCGTTGGTACAAAATATCTCCTAGCAAGACATATTTAGTCACTTTCTACTTGAATGTGCATCTTGTGGCACGCGATAATCCCTCTGGGATCAAACCAAGTTTTAAGAAGTCTTGGATTTGTGACATCCAGCTCTGGTAAGCCTCAACTTCGATTGCCAAGATGACTTGCTCCCCCTGCATATCTACATGTGCAAATGCATACTGGGAAACAACCTTGTGGTGAATGGTAGTACCACTCCCCATCGGACTCTAAGAGGTTAATGACCCCTAGGGTGCCTTCTTTAGAAAGTCTTTAGCTCTACAGAACCATTCAACTTTTGGTTCCATGCTAATCATGTTGATTGACTCTTTATTATCAAAGGCTTCATGCTCTGTCGTAGGATGCGAGAGCATTTTAACATGAATGGTAGTAAAATCGATAGACATATTCTGAGGGATTAAGGATCCCAAAGATGCCATGGTGTCTGTGAACCTATTTGATGAATGAGGGATTGCCTCGATGTCATACCATTCCAACTTAGCCAAATATGTAACAACAAGATCTTTATAAGCTTTCAACATGGGACATCAGCACTAAAAAAGTCCCTTAACTTGGTTGACTATGAGCAAGGAGTCACCAAAGATGTTTAATATTTTAATGTTCATGGCGATGGCTGTGTGGAGGCCCAGAAGTAGGGCTTCGTATTCAGCATTGTTGTTGGTGCAAGGAAAGTCTAATTTGAATGACAAGGGCATTGGAGCTCCTTGCGGTGTGACAAACACTATTCCTGCACCACCCCCTTGCTCGCACTTCGAACCATCAAAGAACAAGGTCATATCAGCATTATTTTTTGGTTCTTCAGGTTCGGGAGCTTCGGATATGATGAAGACCACATCATCCAAAAGCTCGATGGTAAGAGGCCTACTATTTGATAGTGGTGCCTCAGCCAGCTGATCAGCTATGACTTGTCCCTTAATGGAATTTTGGCTTATGAATTCCAGATCAAATTCTATCAGTAGCATGATCCACTTTGTAGTACGTGTATTATGATATGTCTTGCTCATCATATACTGCAAAGGATTTTGTTTTGATATTACATATGTCGTATGACTTAGCATATAGTGCCACAATTTCTTTGTAGCGAACACTACTTCTAAACACAACTTCTCCACATATGCATATCCTAGCTCATAACTCACCAAGGTTCGGCTAATATAATATATGGCTTGCTCTTTGCCTTGCATGTTCTTTTGGGCTAACATGGTCCCTAATGCAAAGTCGATTGCCAATATATATAGCAGAAATGGCACATCTGGCCTTGGTGGAGCTAGCACTGGTGGCATCGCCAGGTATTGCTTGATTTCAGCAAAGGTTGCTCGATAGTCCTCATCCCAGTTGAATGGGACCCCCTTGTGTAGTAGTCGATTCATGGGTCGACATTTATCTGATAATTGAGTGATAAATCACTTTATGGATGCTACTTTGCCCTAAAGGCTTCTTAATTCCTTGATGTTTGAGGGAGGATGCATCTCTAGAATAGCCTTGACCTTTGTTGGGTCAACTTCGATGCCTCATTTTGAAATGATGAATCCTAAGAGCTTTCCTGAAGTTACACCAAATACACACTTCTTAGGATTCAACCTAACATTATGCTCTATCAGGCGATCGAAGACCTTTCTTAAGACCTCAGCATGCTCATAATGCAACAATGACTTAGCCAACAAGTCATCAATATAATCCTCTAGGATCTTGTGCATGTAGTCATGAAAGATATATGTCATAGCCCGCTGATATGTGGCACCAACATTTTTAAGGCCAAATGGCATAACTTTATAGCAGAATGTCCCCCATGGCATTATAAACATGGTTTTATGTTGGTCTTCGAGCTTAATCCGAATTTGATTGTATCCAAAAAAACCGTCCATCAAGGAGAGCATCTCATGACCTGTAGTTGCATCTACAAGAGCATCAATATTCGGAAATGGAAATGAATCCTTTGGTGTTGCCTTATTCAGGTCTCTGAAATCCATACAAATATGGATCCTTCCATCAGGTTTTCCTACAGGCACCATATTGGATACCCATTCTGGATAGTCGATGGAGATGACAAACTCTACATCCAACAACTTTTGCAATTCATATTTCACCATTAAGGCTACTATTGGATGCATCTTTCTAAGCTTCTGCTTGACTAGCTTCTTTGATAGATCTAGCGAAAGGTTATGGGTAACCAATTTTGGATCTAGACCAGGCATATCTTTGTAAGTCCAAGCAAAAATATTAGGTCTCTCTTTCAGTAGAGGGATGAGGGTGGCACGCTCATCGGGAGTGAGACTCTCTCCAAATTTAACCTTCCTTGGATTGGTGGGATCATTACTGATATCCACATCGAAGGTTTCCTCTACTGACATGTGTGATCCCTCCTCAAGCTGATGAGGCGTAGGGATCAAGTGGATGTCATCTATTGGGTTTATAGGTTCCACATTAGAAGCATCCTCAACATGATAGACATCATAAGCATAACCTAGTGCAAAATGAAATGGTTGTAGCATTTCTTCATTAGGGAAGAAATCTTCAGGCTCAACAGGTGAGTCAACATGATCCCAATCGATAGCATCTACATTTAAATGCAATGGTTTGGATGGATCGACTGGATTGTGGAGTGGAGTGGTCAAATCAATGGAGACCATATTGATGAAATGGATCATGTCTCCAGGACCACGTGCAAGTGACTCATCATTATCAAAACTACCATCCCCAAGATGTGGTTCTAGGGGTATGGGGATCTCCAGATCTAGTCTATGAATAGACTATCAAATAGGATCACTTGGCTCAAGGAGCTCCATGTACATAGATGGATTAGGAAACACCATATGATAAATCATATTAAGATTCGGTGGTCTCCCTCTAAGGTGAGGATGGATATTGATCTCTCTACGCATATCCTCAGCCATATAAGATGCATTACGATAACGTAAGTAGGGAGGTCCTAAGTAGGCTCTCTCTATCTCATCTTCTTCATCACTATCATAATACAATCCTTCATTTACCCCCACTAGAATGGGATGTTCTAGAAAATGTGGCCCCATATAGGTTATCTCTTGATCACTATCATCGTTGTTCGATAAAATTAGGTACAAGTATCATAAATACGATACTACCAAATAGACCGGCTCAACCTCATCCTTCGATTGATCATCGGGTGAGGACTCACTATCCACCAAGATATCCTCATGATATGTCTCGGGTGGTGCTATGGTGATGTAAGACACCATCCAGTTATCCCTCTAGAAAGTGGAAGGATTAGGGTGATAAGGATTGAAATCTACTTCACCCTCTAAACTAAGGTACAAGTGATCTAAAGATGCTGCAAGCAAATCATCCTATCCTCGTATTTGCAACCCTAGCTTGAACCTATCAGTTGCCAACTGATAATGTGGCTCAAGCGGAGTCCTACATCCTTGCTCAAAAAGACCAAGGTCATACCCATGCCAATGATATAATTCAAAAATATGCATGGAATATTCAGGGTTGGATAGGTAATGAACATTCACTATGAATGGTTCATCATCATCTTCATCCATGGGCGTTCGAGTAGGAAGCTGATCCAGCCTAGCGTAGATGAAGTTCATTTGATTGGGTGGCTCTCCCAATGGCACTACTGATCCAACCAAAAAATGATGAGCATGGGGTCGGCCCATCTCTTGTGTAGTCTCTAGGATTGGTCCAAAGGTGACATTCTGCACAATATATTCACCTAACCCTATGTTGGCCAAATGAACAGTCACCCATGGTGCGGATGACCCTGCTGATGATGCAGGCGAGGTAGGTTGAGGTACCTCCTCGGCTTTGTCCTGGGCTTCTTCCACTTCCATGGGAGTGGGAGCCTCATTGGCGACTGGTTCGGGCACATGCTTCTTTTCCTTTTCACCCATTTTCACCTTTAGCTTCCTTTCATCCCGAAGCATTGTTGATGTAGTCGATTTCAAAGAAGTTGTTGTAGTGTGCTCGGATCTATGTGATATAGATGTCGATGGTTGAGCACACACTTTTTGTTTACCTCCTGGATTCTTAACCGGTGATGTTGGCTGGACGTCTAGGTGCATTGATGGGAGTATGAAACCCCCTGGCAAATCAGCTAGGTTCACGAATTTGAAGGGTTCTTCATCTGATGACACCACGTGAACCTATCCCTCATGAATGTATTTTACACATTGATGTAGTATGGAGGGAACACAACGCATTTCTCGAATCCAAGGCCTCCCAAGAAGGATGTTATATTGCATGGCACCTTCGATCATGTGACACATCATGGGGATGGTCTTTAGGCCCACCTAAATAGGTAGGATGATTGTGCCAACCGTTGAGCATAGCGCATCGTTAAACGCTCTCAATGTGAATGTGGTGGGCACAATATGTGACTTGGGTAACTTTAAATGACTTAATGCCTTGGTCATTATAATATTGATCGATGAACCAGTGTCGATCAAGACCCTCTTGAATGGCATGTGATTAACACATGCGATGATATGTAACGGTGGGTCAGCCATATCTATAGGAACCATCCTGATTTCATGATCATAGAATTGGATCATAGGTTCCTGGCACTATTGTACGTGTCCCACAAAATTGGTGAATGCTTGAGCATCCTGGGACTGCACCTCGATGGACCTCAGAATGTCCATGAGAGTCTCCCTATGCCTGGGGGACTACTGTATCAGCTCATAAATAGACAACTTCATAGGAGTTATCTACAGGTTTTGAACCAACCTGCTTCGTATGGTCACCACCGGTCTAGTTGGTGGGCCTAGAATATTCTGAACTGGTCGTTGATTTGGCGTAGCTTGTATCCTGATGGGAGCGTGAGGTTGATTTGGTTGCTCATACCTCCCATGTCTAGTAACAACATTAACCATACCTACGAACCCCTGGGTAGGTGGTTCGATGTGCACTTGGTTGACCTGGCCAATGTTGTTGCACGGTGCCTCATGGTTTGGCAATGGATTTTTATAAATCCCCATGTTTTGGTTGTTGGGTGCCTATGGATTATTCAACACTATAAGCTCACCTTTATCGATCATATTTTGCACTATATGTTTGAAGGACCAACACACTTCGATGTCGTGGCCCTTCGTGTGATGGAAGATGCAAAATAGATCATCCTGATACCCCTTTGACTTGGGCTGGTTAGGATCGACTAGCTTAATCTCGGGCAACCTGATTGCCTTAGCCTCACACAATTGATGGAATATCGATGTCAATGATTCCATCAAAGGCGTGAATTGGTGAGGTAGGCGTTGTTCCTTATTTTTTCCCTTGTAATTATTCTTGCACTACTCGTATTGCATAGGAGGAGGTTGGGCCTGATAGTTCTACTTTTGTTGCCCCTTATCCTCTCTTTGGAGGTTTAACACCACCTGATTGACATGGGCCTGCTTGCCCTGATGTTTCATGGAGCTCTTCTTGTGCCCCTCCTTCCTATTTTTGAGCTTCAAGTTGCCCTCTTGCAACTTGATATCCTCAATTACTTTGGCTTGCACCAAAGCTTCCTCGAATGTCTGGTACTGTTGTAGTTGCAACAATAACGAGATGTGCTTGGCACAACTCTTCGTGAACATCTGGGTCAGTTCTATAGCAGGAATGGGGAATGGCAACTTTACCATTAATCTCCTCCACCTCTTTCCATATTCTAGGATTGGCTCATCATCACGTTGAGCTAGCGCAGCCAGATCGAAAAGGTTAGCTTGCTTCTTGATGCCAAAAGAAAAGCATTCAAGAAAGGCATCAGCCAATTGCTCAAAACTAGTGATACTATGCTTCTTCAGCTGATTAAACCACTCCTAGGCTGGGCCTAAGAGGGTTGTGATGAATGTATGCAAAAGCAAGGCATCATTGCTTGCAATATGGAAGCATATGTCCAAAAATATTGTGACATGCTCTTGCGCATCTTCGTCACCTTTGAATTTATCTAGCTTGGGCATGTCAAAATGCTCAGGATATGTTGGAGTAGGCACCGAGGGGTCCAAAGGCTCATTATGAATCTTGCTCAATGTCAGATTTTGAAAATTCATGCCTTGCCTCTCGATTGCTTTCACTTTCTCTGCTAAGGCCTTATAGGCCTACGAGGATAGAAAGTCCTCCTCCCTAAGCTGATGTGGGGGTGGTCTTGGAGGTACATTCTTCCTCTATCAAGGTGGAGGACGTTGATCTTCCTCCTCCTCAACTTGGGAGCTTTCAGGATATCCATGATCGGCTCCATCTCCCTCTTCTTCCTCATATTGTCTTTGCCTCTGATCTTCGAATGGTGGTGGCCATTCTCTTTGTTGGGCACTGACATGAGTGTGAGCGTCTCTACGCTCCTGATGCACGTCGGCTTGTGAAAAATCCTTCCTATGAATGTGCTCTATGTGCTCAATATGAGTGAATAAACTAGCCCTGGCTAGCCTATCCTCTTGTTCTACACGCTCCTTTTGGGTAAAGATGCATTCCTCATGCATACACTGCTCATATAATCTTTGTCTAATGAGCCTTTATGCCTGAAGATTCTCATCTTCAATGCATTGCCTCTCTGCATGGGCATCCTCCAATTGATCTTGGAGGAGTTGTCATCTCTTCTCGGATACCAATCTATGTGATCTATCAATGTGATCAACCGTAAGAGGCCTCTGGTATGTGTGCTCCATGTGAGCGACCTTATGGGTTTTGTACCCATCTAACAGATTCGCTACACTTTTGCCTTTGTCTATGAAGATGACATTGGCATCATGTTGAGTCCTGTGTTGTGTGCCACCATGCATGGATGGTGGATGCAAACCATGAGGGTGCTTGGAAGCCTCCCCATGTTCTCTGGTGGTCCTAATAATGCTCCTGCTATGCTCACTCGGGGCACGAGTGGGTGGAGCTGAAGGCTTGTAGCCTAACTACTCGAGGATGCTACCTAAACCATCCAACTGTCTGGATCACCATCGCTCATGCGGTGGTGTACCATTGGCTCCCACCTTCGATATGTCGATAGTGATCTTGTGAGGTTCACTACGCGTGGGAGTGTGAATAGGCCTATGCTCGAAAGTGGGCCTATCTGCATACCCTTGAATGGGTGGATCTCGATCTCTTCTATACTCTAAAGTTGGAGGCATGGAACCTCCTGTAGACCTAGTACGTAGGGGTACCAACTTGGCCCCTTGTATGACATACTCATCGACCGATCCCATGGATGCACGTGCACTATGATCTTGGTAATGGCCTTCGAGTGGAGCACCCTCATGCTGAGAGGCTCCATGCTCTATCCTATGTCTAGAAGAGTGTACAAAAGCTCCTCTATTAGGGGTACGCTCAATGGTGTCCCCTCATGTCGAATTGTCTCCTCTGATGCTCGTCGAATGACGTTCGGGAAGTGCATGTGGGTGAGGGTTTGACACATTTTGTTGTGAATTTGGTGGGGCTTGGTCATTGGCATCAAGCTTAAGCCTTTTTTGACCTCCTCGTGTCTCCACCATGGTGTACCTAGTGTCTAGATTTATCTTTTATTATGCAAACAAGGTATACAATGGTGATTATCTTGAATTAAATTTTAAATGTGAGCCCTAAACTGTTTGATGTTGTTTCATGATTTGTTGTATCAGTATTAGAAACTCTTATCATGTTTGAAATCTTGTTGGATGATAATCTTAGTTTAATTGGCTTTCACCTGTATACTCGTAGCTCGACAACCTGGCTATGAACTCCAGGTCATGTAATCCAACCTATAATGTGTGGTAATGAAGCCCACACATGGTCAGGGAGCACAGGTCCTCCCAGATCCTCACCCATTTTCACCCAGTCAGCGTCATACCCTCCGAAGAGGAGTATATGCAAATTTTCTAGGCTACGAAAGGTTCTCGGATCCGGTATTGGTCTAGAACATAAGGTACATGGGATTTGGGCCAACGGATGGAAATCACCTCCACCGTCGTTGAAACCCTACTAGTGGTTGGATGTCACTTCCAACTCACTAGCGTTTAATTGAAACATGGTGTGTGTGGTTCATTTTAATTGTTGCATGAAAATAAAATGCATCATACAACATTCATGCTCATTTCCTACGTGGTATGCAATGAAAGAACTTTTCAAATTCAGAAAATGCAAGCTACATACTACATGCTCTTTTTGACAATGCACTTTACGATGTAAATGGCCACTAATTGGGCCTTAGACATGCAAACCAACACATAATTTAATCTAGCACGTTGGATTCTAGGGTGGACTGCACTCAGAGGTCCACTGTTCCTAGCAGCACCTAGCTAAAATGTAAAAAGAATTGAAATCCTAGGACCTAATCCATTTTCCTTTTCTTTTTATGTGTCCTAATTAAATTTCCTTTTCATGCAAACTGGAAAAACACAGGTAGTAAAAATAGAAATAGGGGTTAAAAATGGGACCTACCTCTGATCCTCATCTGATAAAGCTTTGACTCCCTGTTGTCTGTTGTGTCTGCTGTAAACCATAGCTCTGTCATGCGGTTGCTACTGTAGACCACATCTTGAAGCCGCGGGCCAACAATGAGACCGCAGTTGTCAACCATGGTTTGCACCTGATATCCAAAAACACAAAAAGGTCAAAAATCAGAGGCTAAAAATGTGGAGTTCCACCATGATCGCCTTCTGTGACCACCAAAATGGCCTCACACCTATGCTTCCTACTGCATAAAATGAAATAAGAGAAACAAAGTAGATGCATGCAAAATTGACAACAAATGGGAAGAAGAAAAACACTTTTATTCCATTATAAAGAAGCCAATTCCGGTTACAATTACGTCCCTCTTAGGGATACCATTTTGATACTCTTATTACAGTAGGAAAAAGCAAATGTTCCCTCTCAAGGGTAAATGTGAGTTTTAGGCCCTTCGGGGTGACACGAACTGCTCTAGGGTGGAGTTGACCCTCTTCTCCGCGTTGAGGAAGGAATTGGATGGTTGAATCTCCTTTGAATCTACTTTCCTATGGTCAATAAACAACATAAAAGCATTAAAAGCATAGGCAACCTCTCATGATGAGGCCCTTTAAGGAATATGAACATAAAGATGCCATAACACTAATAAAATCAAGAAAACGAATAAAGCATGTTAAGCCTATGCAATACTTGAAAATATTAATTGAAACATATAACTGGAAAGTACAGCTATCTATCTAGTGGATTGATTGCATGAAATGAAGCATGATAACATGAAAATGAGCTAATTATGTCCTATTTGCCATAATGAAGTAAACTTGATGAAAACCCTAATTCTATCAATTAGAGTCTCTAAAATGCTAAATAAACCACTAAGATGCTTAATCTAACCTAGTGAAATACAATGCAAAAATAACAGTAAGGAGATCTTTCACCGATTGCAAACCGTGGCTCAAATGAGCGGTCTACACTATACACCGTGGTTGTCAACCATGATGAGCAACAAAGTAGTTTTGCCCTCCAAATCCAAGGTTGTGGGCTTGATCCTCCTTGTCAAATTGATGATCAAGGGTCACCTTGATGTCCTCTGACTGGTTTGGTGGTTGAATTGCATAGTTGGGCCTCCGTTTGCCCGAATTTGTGTTTCTTGGCATTCTAGCTCCTTAGGGCATCCATGGCACAAATTGACATGATGCTTGATGAATTGGAAAATGAATGGCAACAAAACTCTCTCTCAGTACACTCAGGTGAGTCTACAATCCGATAGGGCTTCAGCTATCACAATGCACACTATATATTTTTGCCCTAATTTGAAGGGGTACTTATAGGATTACCCAAGGGCTAGGGGTGGCTTCATGGAGAAGCCAAGATCAAGAAGAGGTGGTTGGGATAGTTGGATTGGAAGCCTCTAGAATATTCCATCCTTCAACTACCTTCTTCTAGAACAAATGGTCGTTCAAACCGATTTGGCTCGGATGAAGGCCAACTGAACTTTAGTTCTAAACCATGGGTGACAATTGTGGCCTAGACTATGAACCATGGGTGTCAGCAGTGGTTCAGACTATAGACCATAGGTCTCAACAGTGGTTTGAGCTGATTAGGCCAAGGAGCCCAAATTGAGTGGTTAAAACCACTGCTCTATCTTGGAGTCTATCCAAGATCTTCCATATGGTCTTGTAGCATGTCCCATATGAGTAGTCGCCATCGACATGATGCATTTTAGGTGTCTACAAAATGCAATGCAACTTTGATTTTTGAATGAAATTTTTTGTGTGGTTGTTGACATGGTCACCATCACTCTAGAGAGGTGTGGGGTAATGGTCTCTTGGGGAATTAAAGTGTTAGCAGCTTTACTCTTATCTTGTGCAATAGAAAAAAGTCTAAAAAAATAACTGTTAATGCCTTTTTATAGACAATACTGAGTGGGGTGGACACTCGTGGTAGCATGTTATTGGACATGCATGTGGGGTGGACACATGGGAGTATGTTAGTGGACATGCGTGTGATGGTGTCCGTTTGCATTACTACACCTAGTCCATCTACATTACTGCACTCGATCCATCTACATTTTTGCAACCGATCCGTTTGCATTTCTACATCTGACCCATCTACATTTATTTACCTGGTCCATCTGCATTTCTTCATCCAATTTGTCTGCATTGTTGCACCCGATTTGTCTACAATAATTTACCTAGTCTATCTGCATTTCTACACTCAGTTTGTCTACATTATCAGTTTCACCTAGTTTGTTTGCTTTACTTGGTCAAATTTAGTTATCCACCCAGTCCATCTGCTAGGTCCTTCCACCCGATTTGTCTATCGAATCCTTCTTCCACTCGAACCATTACTCTATCCTTTCTTTACACATGGTCTATTTTTTTGATCAAGTTTTCACCTGATCCAATCTCGGATCGTGTGTTGCACCCGGTACGAGCTCAAATCATGTGTTGCACTCGGTCTGAGCTTGGATCGTGTGTTGCACCCGATCCTAGCCCAGATCTTGTTTTGCACCCAATCTGGGCTCAAATCTTGTTTTGCACCCAATCCGGGCTCGAATCTTGTTTTGCACCCGATCTAAGCCCAGATCTAGTTTTGCACCCGATCCAGCGAAACCAAAAATATTCAACTCACCAAATTTTTACATTTTTTATTAAAATATAATGTAATTCACTATTTCCTTCAACGTGAGGTTGGCCAGGATTCACCATGGTTTTGAAATAGATTCATCTATTTTTTACAAGTATATCTCAGATCCGACCCCTTATGCATAACCCTTATTGGGATTAAAATGAATTCCACTTATATTATATAATGACCCATAGTTTAGTTATTATGCATATATTCCTTCATAATATTTAATCATGAACTTTCAATTTTTTGAGACTACTAAACTATTTCTTATAGTTCTTATGGTTGCATTTATGCTTCAGGAATGAAACTAACAATCCAGAGCTGGTAAAGTGAACAATTATAACACAAATTTTTGAAATTATTACTCTACTAATATGGAGTGCATAGATAGTAGAGATGGATTTTTAGTATTGTGAAGGTTGCCACAAGAAAATGTTAAGAAAAAGGATGTTTAATTATGGAATAATTGCATTTACAAAGAAAATTGAAGAAAATCTAGAAAATGAAATCAAGAATTCAGATTTTTTATAAAACAATATGTAGGTATCTAGCTATAGCAACTCAATTGGGATTATAATCAAATCTATATGTAAAATTTCAATTTCTAAAGGAGAGAGCTATGAGCTGTCAAGGATGGGGGATCTGAGTACAACCCTTTTTTTCAAGCAAAAAAAAATGCTAGCATATTTTTAATATATTTACTTTATTAGATAAAAATAAGGCAAAAATATTAATAAAATGAAAGTTGTCTATGATACCCCCTTAGGAATTCAAATAACTTTAATCAAATTAAGTTGTATTGTCCTCTTAAAAAGATATCCTAGAGCATTGGCAATAATGACATAAAAAAGTGTCAAAAGGTAACCCTACTTAATGGGCCTATGGAGAAGAATATGGGAAAAATTAACTCCATTGACATATATAAAATTTGAAGCATCTATAAAATATAAAGCAATATTATTTCTAAATTCTAGGTCAAATCCTAGCCACTCTAGCATATGTACAATGAATGACCACCTAATATTATCATATGATTTTTCAATGTCAAGTTTCACAAAGAATGCATCATGTCCTATTTTAGTCACTCATTAAATACTTCTTAGGATTAAATTAAAATATCCAAAATATATCACCCCTAAAAAAAATTGCTTCATTATCATAATCGTTGAGCCATATCACATCTACAAGCCAATGTATTTGCTCCAACCCCCAACATTGCCAACATTATTCTCTTTATGAATTAACTTCATCAGGCCTTGGTTAATTTTGAGCCTAAGGGACCCTAACCTATTAGCCTCTAAACACTTCATGTAAAATTCCCATAAAATCAAGTCCTCCATTTCTCTAAAAAAATTAGTTAGTAAACCATCAATGTCATGATCCTTACCCTTAAGCATATAAAATAGAGCATCAATATTTCCCTTGAAACAAAAATGACCATCTAGCTAATTTCCCAACTTCTTTGATACTTGACAAGGGATAAAATATGCAAACCTCCTAATAGCTACCTCATACAAATTCCCATTATCATCATTATATAATTATTGCAAACATAATACAAACTTTAGAGATCGCATAATTATCCATAAAATATTACCAATCTCATCTTTAATTTCAGTAATAGACTCCTTATAAGTTGATCCTTTATCTCCCAAAATTACTCCATTGTACATGTGAATGGACCATGGCCCCTACCAATCTATATTGCCTAAGAAGCAAAATATTTACCTCCATAATGGCAACTTGTTTCTACCAAGAAATTAGATAAAGGTTCCTTTACCAAGGTATATCTAGTCTTAATTAAAACAAAACTAGCCACCTTCTCTACTCTCCTTCACATATTGGCTTTTTGTTTACCAAATTGTATAAAAAGGCTACACAGTGTTGAATGGCCTCAAGCCACCACTGGATCCAACCATTACTACCTTCAAGCCTAACCTCTTCACACTAGACTAATGTACACCATTGCACATCATCCTAATCTTCAATCAAAGAGACATTCAACTTATACAGAAGTTCCTCAACCTTATCATCATAGTTTGTCATCATGATTATTAAGTTTATAGGAAAGCAGTTAAAAATGACAAAACTATAGCCACACAACACCTTATTACCATCTTCAATGGAGTTGTTCTTTAAAAAAATTACTAGCATAGAACTAATCCAAATGACTAAACATAGCATCACAACTTTATATTCTATGCCACATGTACCAAAATTTACAATTACACTTTGAACGAGACCTCAATACATTTAATACTCCAACCTAACTATTGAAGTTGGCATAATATAAAGGAAGAGCAAAATAATTCTAGCTATGATCACTTCATGACTCAACCTTGTTGAAATCACCCACAAGCGACTATTGAGCAATATACAAATAATAACCTAACCAATCCCAAATAAAAATATAGCCAAGAGTAGATTTTGGAGCATACACACAACACAAACCAAGAAATTTACTTTGAACATATAAAGTTTCCCAAAAAAACCTAGTTCATGATACTCACCTAAACATAGCAATATTTTTCAACCATAAGATAACACACAAAATAGCCCCCATCATCCTCCTTATATGAAGTATTAAACTAAAATCCCTCTTTTATATACAATTCAATAAAAGTCACAAAATTTAACTTCCTACAAAAACAAATCATTAGGCCTATCATTTTTAATAGCAAAATCAACTCTATATTTTATTTCAAAAAATTTCAAACCCCTCACATTCTAGCACATCATTTTATGCTTAATAATGTTTTAGGAATGATGTATTTATTCCCAACTAAATTCCATACAAATTACTTTGCAAGAGGTTTCTTTCCAAAACTTATGACTTAGAAAAAGCTATAAATACCATCACCTTCCAGCAATATGTGTTCAAAATAATTCATAGATTTATTTCCATTATCATAGCATCTCTAATTGGGAGTTTTTTTAAATACCTTCTGATAAGTAGAGGAGGAATTCTTGTGCTTCCTATGTACTTATTTCTATCCATCATTAGGAGATCCAACCTCTAGGCTAGCAAAGGCAGTGTGGAGGGAAACAAAGGTTGTTTTCTTATACAAAAATCCCTCACTCAATCTAGAAGTTTAGATATCCATGCAACAATAGAAGAGAGTGATGAGGATTAGCAAAGTAATGAATTGTCATTACATAGCAAAAATGGTATCTCATCCTCTAGTAAATGTTAAGTCTTGTTTTTGTTGGTATACCTTTGAACTCTTTGTGTAGGATTTCCTTCTATAGTTGGTGTAAAAGGTTAATTTGTTCAATTAAATGTCTCGGGTAATAATAATTTGAGGACCCATCTTCTAAAGAGGTTCTTTTTAGACGATGGTTTCTTTATGGTAGGTTTGGGTATCAATGGGTTGAACCTCACTTTTTTCATTGCACTTGGGATACCTTATGGTAAAGAAGATTATGGTGTTTTATGGAAAGGAGCCTTGCTTTATCAAGGGCTTCTATTATAAAAGTTGTTATGGAGGATATTTTTATGGTGTCACTCAAACTGATGTTTATGATGTGATGAATATGGTAAATTGAGCAGGTGTATATGAGATGTTTGGATTTTCTTTTGCATTTGAAGTGGAAGTAGATACTATAAATAATTTGAGTAGTAGAGGTTATGGGTTCTTTGGTTCCTTGTTTTCCTCTATGATTGCTTACTCTTATGGGGTGACTATCAAGGTGTTTTTGGTGTTCTTGGTGAATAAGTTTGAGCAACCTTTGATTTGATGGGGTCTTTGGCACTTAATCCAAAGATTTTTTGGGTAGTGGTTCTCTTGGAGGATGTAGAGTAATGAACTCAATAACCCATTATGTTGAAGTGTCCTCTAGAGAAATAGAGGAGCTAATAATAGTTTTTTTTACATGGTAAAATTGATAGCCGCCATGGTGCTTCAAGAATTGATCACCCTGATAGTCACCATGGTAATCTACGTTGTCTTCCTTGAAAGACACCATATAAATATTTGCTATCCTCCTCTATAACCCTTTATCATTACTGAGAGTGTCAGGAAATGGACAAGCATCCAATTTGACAAGCCCTAAGATTTGAACCCTAGGCACCCATCCCTCTTACAAGATTTTGTTGCATAGATTGGTCTACACGTTGGACCTAAAGCTAAAAATAGTAGCATTAGTCTACTATTTATAATGATAGTACTTAAAGTCATCCTATATAAGGTGTACCCCATAATTTTTTCTTATGAGATTATTAATTATTCTTTTTTTTCTAGGGGGCCTAGTAGAATATGAATTTTATAGATTGGTTAAGGCTAACTGGGAATATAAGGGATAACCATTAGAACAAATGTGTGGTCTTGGTAAAAATTAAATGACTTGCTATTTCACCCTAAGGAGGTTACACAAGTAGTTTCACAATTCAAAACCAAGTCTCTTATGGCCAAGTCTACTAGTTATAGGCATAGACATTTGAATTTAATCCATGAGATCCATAAAGATCTAAGTTTCCATTATGACTTGAATTTCTAAATTTAAATCTTATTTTTTTACCATGTTTGAAGGAGATTGTTGGTACTTTAGATTGGGTTATATGGTGCAAGAACAAATAAGATAAATACTTAAATTTCAAGGTCCATCCATGTACTTACATGGATGTTGACCTTGATAGCAACTTGTATCATTTCTTTACCTAGATATAATAGCTAAAAAGAAGCCTGGGTATTGAGGAAAATGATAAGGAGTGAGGAGTTTTACAACCTAAATCAAGGATCCAATACTATGGATGAACCTTAATACTTTTAGCCCATGGGATTTGGTGTTGTTGGTTGGGGGTGAAGAATTTCATATTATAAATAAAGATACCATTCTCATGTGTGAATCTTAACATTTAAAATCAAATGGCTTAAACTAATACTCTGAGTTTCAAGGATGAGACCCAAGTTTAAATCTTACCAATATTGGAGAATATTACATTATTTAGTACATACCAATGTACCATCTTGGTATATTATTATATTAGGTGTGTGTCTTAGATTAGAGTGTGAGTTAATATTTCATGTAATGTAATAATGTGCAAGAAATACACAAGTGTCATGTAATTATGTGTGCAAGTGTTGTGAGTGCAAATGTGCACAAGTGTTCATTATGTAAGAGTGCACATGTATCCTTAGAATAGGAAAGTTAAGAGTTTTAAAGAAGAGTGAAGGTTAAGAGTGCATCATATAAAGAGTCACATTCAATTATATATGTGTGACAAAGTATTGTAGTTTAGACCTTTATTTAATAGTATTTATAGTATTTTGAGTTATTCTTGTGTTATTTTGTTGATGTCATATTTTGAGTTATTGTATTAATTTCATTATATTGCAACTTTATTATAATTTATCTTGTGATTATCTTCCTGTGAGTTTTGTATTTGAGTAAGGCTTCGAAAGTTATCAGTGGTATCAGAGCTACAACAAGATTGTTTGCATAGGATTTGAAAGTTGCAAAAGGCTAGAGTATTTCCACAAGGTTGAAGGATAACTTGTGAATATTAGGATCCCTATTTTGATTAATCAACTTGAAGATGGTTTATTATTTAGGTCATAGCCAACCCTAACATTAATAGAAATTTTTAGGGACATAAATCCCTTGACATCAATATTGTATTCTTATGTAATGCTAGAAAAAATTATCTAAGATACTGCTACAGTGTAAAATTGATCTTCAAAAGTTGGGATGCTTCCTAAAATAGATATAGAATACTTTCATCTTAGATTTCTTAAAGGCCTAGAGCTTTCTTTAAGCAGGGATTGATTCAAGTTGCCGAAAAAGAGAAAGCCACAAGAAGAAATCCCATTGAAAATAGTAGGATACCCACAAGAAGAGGTTCCATAGTTGAAAAATATAGGATACCAAAGGAAAAGTGGTCCCATAGAAGTCATATAAAATAGGAGACCCAATATAATAGGTCCCATAATTGGCAGAGATAGGGGACCCGTGTAAAGTGGTCTCATATAAGCCATTGAAGTTAGAAGAAGATACCCAAGCAAAGAGGTCCTATTGAAGACTAAAGAAGTTTTTTCTAAGTAATAAAACAAAGAGAAGAATTTATAGAAAGAGTACCTACATCAAGTTTGGGATAATAAATGTTATTCAATGACAAGCCCAGAAGAGATAGAGGAGACTCATTGAAGGAGATTCTAGTGAAGATTGAGGTAGAACTTGAAAAATTCAAGACAACAAGGAGTCTTGAGGACAAAAAGGTTTGAAGATAGACCAAGCAACATTTGGAAGACAAGTATCTTGCCAAAGCTTGCATACATCAAAGGCCAACAAGTTTGTGAAGACTAGGAAATAGAGAAATAAGATATCTCTATAGATTTGGCCAAAAATAAAACTACATTGGAAATAGAGCAAGGGTAAAATCTATAGTATTGAAGGTATCATAAAGGAACTAAAACATAAAGGCACGTTTAGAAGTGCAGTAGAAGATAGCATTGTCAAATAATTGATTAAGAAATTTTAAAAGTCTTGAAATTCTCTACATCGAAGCATAAAGCTAGATGTATGCACTCATTCAGTCATCATTTGGAGAAGTATTCTTTGTTGCCTTCTCTAAGTTCCTGCAAAACAAAGGGTGTTATTACATCAGTAAAGGAAGAAGCACTAGTTATGAAGGAATATTTAGAATAGCTTTGAAGGTGGATTTAGGATAGCATTGAAGGCAAATTCAGGATAGCAAAGGGAATTTTCCAAGAGAACATAGTTTTTTCTAAAGTACCATCACATTGAAGGAGATAATTTTTTACATAGAATAGAAAACTTTATTCTGGAAACAAATAGAGAAAGGGATATGGTGTAGTCATAAATTTTACAAGTGCAATTCTATGGGAGCATTCTTTGAAGCTATTCTCTATGTTCAAATTTACCTGCATACAATGTGAGAAGTATTAGAAACATTGAAAGTGCCATTGTTAGAGTAAAGAGAGAGCATCATTGCACAACAAAAAGTGGATAGTGCTATAGATGGTCAGCATGAGTACATCATAATTGCCATGAAGAACCATACTCTAGCATAGAAGTCTTATCATTCTGCATAGAATAGGCTATGTCAAATGAAGGATAGAACTTTACATCAAACTCTAGTGTCATTGCAATGAAGGGACACAAAAAATATTGCTTGTTGCACTATAAAAGAAGATGTTGAAAAATCATCCATTACAGTCCAAATAGGAGCTTTGAAGCATCACAAGTAATAGCCATAGGAAAGTGCAAAAGGTTAGGGAAAGTTAGAATGCAAAATGAGCACAAAAGTTGGGTCAACTCAGACATAAAAGAAATTGTAAGATTTAGGAGCCAAGTGTTAGAAATACTAACACTCAAAATCTACTATTGAAGAGAATGAAATGGTCTAAACATCAGGTCATTAGTGCACCTAAGATAATTGAATGTCATGAACATTGGAATATAAAATTCCAATCACGCAAAGTACCATGCTGACACATGGTAGCATGGAAGGAGAATGGTAGTGTACGAGGTGGAAGGAAAAAGCAAGAGTAATGCACATTATTCCCATTACTTACTCTCACACATTGTAAGGTAGGCAGAACACACATAGTGATAGGTAGGCAAAACACAATTTGTAATGATAGGCAGGTAGCACACATACTTACAACCATAAGGAAGTAGAATTTTTGTAGTGATAAAGAGGTGGATTACCAAATTACAGTGATAGAAGATATTTTTTGAAATTAGTGTGCCATAAAAAAGGTATAATTCAAATTCAAATTTTATATTTATTTTTGACTAAGGTTAAGGAGAGATAAGGAAACTTTATGATTAATTATTATCCTAAGGTTTAAATTTCTTAAAGGAGAGATAAGGAATTTAATAGGATATCTAAAGCCTTAGTTACTTTAAGTGCATTATTAATTTTTGGAGTAATAAGAAGATAATTAATTTGAATTTTTTTATTAGTAAAAAGGGTTTTGAAAGGGTCTCGTAACCTTTTACATTACTAGAGCAAACCCAAAAGCTCCACAGAGGCATTCAAACACTAGGAAAGACATCCTACCAAACAATAAGAGAAACTACAACCGCAAACCAAAAAATAAACCAAAGGCCCATGTAGGGGCAACAACATCTAACTATAGAACAAAAGGCCCATGCAAGGGCACCACCAACTATCTACAGAAGCCCACGCAAGGGCAAATATTGAAACTGACAAAAACCCATGTAGGGATAAACCGTAGACCAAACCACAAATGTTAAATAATAGAATAGGACCGCTCGAGGAAGTCCCCCACCACTAGGAATCCTCCTGTGCCCCAACTCATGCATTGGACTGAAAGTCATTTTCAGCAGGGTTCTCCCCCACCAAACTCTTGAATTCCTCGATGATTTCAAACTGGCCCTTATACTCCTCAAGGAGGGAATCCACCTATGTCAAGAGGGAGGAGATGGTTCTAGATGCTCATCCTAGCACTTTGAGCAAATCCTAAATCTCCTAGATATGTTCATGGTCAATGAGGCTCGGGAAGTGTGTCACATGTAAATCCAAGAGGGGAGCCTACGCAGAGGTCCCTTTGCTCTAAGACAAAACCTAAACTTATAAGGCATCATCGATAATGAGTTAAGCCTTCCTATTATTGTTTACTACCTTGGAATGGATGGGGTACCGATGGGGTTTAGTATTTTGAGAAATCAGGGTGTCATCCATCCTGGTAGATACTCCTAGGGTGTCTATGGGTAGGGGGGCTAGGGTGTTTGCTCTAGCTTCTTATCCATCATTGTCCTACCCTCCAACAAGGAGGGGAGACCCACTTGGCTCTCCGATGAGGGGGGGGCGACCTATCCTTCGATGAGGGGAGGCCCAATTAGCACCACCGCTCTACGGTTCTATTATGCCACCACAAACCTGAATAGCACATAGTGAAGGCCTTGATGGATGGGGGAGGAGGAGGCCCCCCTCTTAACACTCAACACTGACCTCTCCACCAATCTAAACATGTACTCAAGGATATTAATGGTTTTCTTTCCTCTGAGGTGGTTTAAAAAAGCAAGGTGGAAACTTTGTAGTACAGTAGATGGATTATCGAGAGTGAAGTACTACAGTACAATAATCATCACCGTGTCCCAAGGCTTTGAGAGTGACACTCTGACAATTTCGCCTTTCTCTTTACCTAGGATTCCCCTTTATCTCTGAACAAAGCCAATTCCCCTTGAAGGGAATGCTTCTCCTGGTTGATGATCTCACCATCATTAGGAAGGCCAATTACCTCTGCTAAGAGGTCCATCGTAATAGTGAAACCCATACCTCGAACGACAACATGCCCTCCATTCCATGAACGGACAAAGTCCATGGATAGGTCTGGCTCAACCCCATGAAACTGCTACAAAAAATTTAGGAGGCCATGGTCCCTGAAGATATCCTCGACCAGGGGGGTTAACTGGAGGGATGCAGGCTCAATTTCGGCCATGGTGATGACACTCGAAAGAAGCAAAGGATGAAATAAAGGATAGAAGGTGAGAGGGTGGTGAACATGATGGGAATGAAGGGTGGTGGAAATAAATAAATGCTAGACCACTACCATAGTCCCCCATCCAATGTAGCTCATGCTTAAAATCACCCAAATTGAGCAAAAATTTGGTGGCACGGGTGGAAGGGCACACCAACCAATGGGAAGGGCCAGGTGGAGGCACTTGGACGTGACACCACAACTAACTATAAAGGTGGACGATGATGGGTTATGATGATTGGGATGAACATCCTCGATGGAATGGTGAATGTGGTGGATAAGAGCAAGGGTGGTGACATGAGAAGTTACCATGAGGTAGAAAAGCTGAAGATCCATGCCCACACTGATTTTGATTGTGCATCTAGCTAAAATAGAACTAGAAATAATGTGGAGAGCAAGCAGAGGTCGACTAAAACTAAGGGAACAAACTGAGTGGCTAGGGGGCTTGGGAACCACTACGGTGACCCAATCGAGGACACGGGCACTAGGGGCCAACATTCCCAAAGGCCAGGTAAACATGTCACCACCAAAAAATGGAGGTGAAGCTGGTTCCAAGGTGACACTTTTTAGCATAGCAAACCTCTCGGTTCCATGTGATCCCGATCTCATGAATAAGCCTCCAATTCTAGGAAGACAACTGGCTACGACTGCAAAAACACTTGCTCATGCAAAGGTTGGGAAGAACCACATGGAGAAGCTTCACCCTGAAGAAATCTGCACATGAGGTATGAACTAAGGCCATCCTCAAGGTGTCACTAAGGGAACGTGCCATGTTGGTGCTATTTTGATAAATCAATCTATGTAGGCGGGTTTGGGCATGAAACCTATGGTGAATATTTTCCACACTAGACCACCTCGACTCACTGATTGGTGAGGTTAGCAATATTGGTATTGATGATCACTTGGGGGAAGGAGTCAGTCCACACCCAAAGGCTAGACTCTGAGATGCCGATGTTGGCTAGCTGGTCAGCCACACGGTTACCCTCCCTATAGGTGTGGGTCACCTTCGAGTCTGAGAAAGAGTGTAACAACTACTTGACTTCAACAATCATATTGGAAATGTTCCATGATGAAGTGGAGGACCCAGGGGACAAGCTGGCTATGATGTTTCTGGAATCACCTTCTACTACGATGTTGGGAACCTGAAGATTGTGAATCAGGATGGTGCCTTGGTAGAGAGCTCGAGCCTCAACAAAGTGGTTGGAATTGATCCCCAAGTTCTCCATGTAGGCTAGGATGATGTTTCCCTTGTGGTCTCGGATGATGCCCCTTGCACCTACAGCTCCTGGATTTCCTTTCATTGCACCATAAAAATTGAGCTTGAGGAATCTTGGAGGTGGAGGAGTCCATTTGATGAGGGAGCGATCAGCCTTGGGGGAGTATGGTTACGAATGCCTTCTAGTATGTTGAGATTGGATGTTATGATTCCTTTAGGATGGGGCTTTGGGTTATCTTTACAATGAGTGATTGACACATTCTCAGCTATAGCAACAATGATCCTAGCAAGGACGTGGTTCACCTTGTGAGATGAATCTTTGAAGTCCCGGGCATTGCGCTCTCTCCAGATCTCCCACAGGAAGTGCGGGAGGCAAAAGGACCAGAAGGTCTTTAAGTGGTGCCCTCTAAAAGGGTTCAGCCACTGAATACAGAGATTATTGAGCCAAAGGGGTGGGGCCCAGGAGATGTCGATCGAGGAGAATAGGGAGGAGAGGATGGAAAGGGAGAAAGGGTAGGAAGTGAAAATGTGTTGGGTGGACTCACAATTCGAGAGGCATAGGTAGCAACGGTTGGGGAGGGATAGGCCTTGATGATGAAGGTTGGGGATGGTGAGGATCTTATCCTGGATGGATAGCCACAGGAAAAAATTGACCTTGGGAGTGAGGTGAGGCTTCCAGATGAGCTTGGATGGGAACTAGGGGGGTCGGGGTTCTCGGACAAGGCATAGGCTAACTTGATAGAAAAGAGGCCATAAGGGGAGGGAGCCTAGAGGATGGAGTCCTCCACAAGGGAAGAGGGGATGGCACAGAGGTGGAGGAGATCAGATAGGGTAGTAGAGGTAAGCTTTTGGTCAGCTGAGAGGCCATCGATCGGGAGGGGCTTCTAGGAAGAACATTTTGGGAGGAGGAAATTACTTACTTTTGGTCTGAAGAGGGTATCTATCACTGGTCGAAGACACACCAGGTCCTCTCTTTCCTGGAGTGGGCAGCTTCCTAGCTAGGGGTCACTCCAAAAATTGATTCTGGATCCATTGTCGAGTTTCCATATGATACCCTTTCGAATAATCTGCTTTGTTTTGGTGATGGAGTTCCACACCGCGGATCCTTTGATTGGGTGAGGATCATCTAAAAATTTTGAATTGTGCCAAAGGTACTTAGCTTTGATGATGGATACCCACAGAGAGTCTTCATTGGTGAGGACCTGCCATCCTTGCTTGGTGATGAGTGCCAGGTTCATGTTGTGGACTTTACGAAGCCCAATGCCACCATACTCCTTCCCAGTGCATACCTAGTTCCAATCCACCAGGTGAATCCTCTATTTGTCCTCTGATCCAGACCAAAGGAAGTTCCTTTGGAGCTATTCAATGCGGTTGTAGACTTTAGCAGGAATCTAGAAGATGGACATGAAGAAGATGGGGATGCTCTATAGGGTAGCTTTGACAAGGGTGGCCTTGCCAGCTTGGCTGAGGAGGCTACCTTTCCAGCTAGCCAACTTTTTTTGAATGCGCTCAATGATGGGATTCCAAAGGGATTTTCTGGACTGACCTCCGAAGAGAGGGAATCCGAGGTAAGTTGTTGGGAGGGCACCAATGGAGCATCCAAGGGTGGCAACAATGTGGGCTTGATGCCTTGCTGGAGTGTTAAAGAAATAGAGCTTACTTTTGTCAAAGTTCACCTTCTATCCTGCCATAGCCTCAAAGGAGAGGAGGATGGACTTGATGTGCTGAGCTTGGGGAACCGAGGCTCGAGTAGCCAAAATAGTGTCATCAATGAACTATTGGTGGGACACAACCTAGAGAGAGGAAGCAAGTTTGATGCCCGAGATGGACCCTTCAAGAAAAGCCTGGGTGAGAGCCCTACCAAGGGCCTCTACAATGATGATGAAAAGGAAGGGGGAGATGGGGTCTCCTTACCTGAGGCCTTTGAAATTCTTGAAGTAGCCCGTAGGGGAACCATTGACCAGGATAGAGAAGTTTGCCGAGGTAATACACCCTTTGATCAACTCGATCCAATCCAGGTGGAAGCCAAACCTGTGGAGGATAGCCAACAGGAAATCCTAGGAGATTCTATCGAAGGCTTTGTTCATATCGAGCTTGAGGAGGAAGCCCACTTGGCCGCTCGAGGAGATGGAGTGGATGAGCTCATGGATGATGATAATGTTGTTAGTAATTTGTCTCCCATGGATGGAGCTACCTTGATTAGGGGAAATGATGGAGGGGAGGATGAGCTTGAGTCTAGTGGCTAGGGATTTGGTGAGAATTTTGTATAGAATATTGCACAAGATGATGGGGCGGAAGTTAGAGAGGGTGCGGGCCTGGTTGAATTTGGGGATGAGGGCTAGGAAGGTGGAGTTGATGTCTCCTGGGACCACCTTGTCTGCCTACATCTACTGGATCACCGAAACCACATCCAAGCCTATGATATCCTAGAAGTGCTGAAAAATATGGGGGGGAACCCATCCGGACCTAGAGCTTTTCCCCTTGCATGGAAAAAATAGTAGTCCTAATTTCTTCATCAGAAAGGGTAGCAAGAAGCATACAATTCTGGTCCTCAGTGACTAACCTTGGGATATGTTGTAGGAGGCTCTCGGAAGTATGGTTGTCACATCTAGGAGAGGGCCCAAGAAGCTCCTCGAAGTAGAGGACAACCATTGATCTGATTCCCTGGATGTTGGAAACCACCTGGCCATCCTGCTAGACTAGTTCCCTGATCTTGTTGCTACCCCTATGTCTCGCTATTGTGGTATGAAAAAACTTGGTATTCAAGTCACCTTCTTTGAGCCAAGTTACTCTAGATTTTTATTTCCAAAAAACTTCCTCACTTCTCAGGATGTTGTGATAATCAGATAGGAGGACTCTCTCAGCATCTTGGAGGGTGGGTTCAGGGTCACCATCCTGAATAGTGATCTCAATGTCCTGGAGCTGGGATTGGATCTGTTGCTTCTTCTGAAAGATGTTTCCAAACACATATTTATTCCATATTTTGAGATTGTATTTTACATGCCAAAGTTTGTTGCTTATCTGGGAAATTTTGGACCCATGGAAAGGCCTAGCCCACCATTGAGCAACAAGAGATTTAATGTTTGGGTCATGGAGCCACATTGCTTCAAATATGAATGGGGATTTGAAGGATGAGGCCTGTGGATGACTCTCCAGGAGGAGGGGATTGTGGTCGGATCCAATCCTTGGGAGAGAGCTCATGATTGCATCACCAAATAGAGGGATGGCATTGGTAGAAATGAGGATGCGGTCCAGTCTCATCTGGATCAGTTGGTCACCTTTCCTGTGGTTGGTCCAGGTGAATCTTGGCCCTCTAAGATTAATATCCATCAATTCGTTGTTGTCTATGAAGCTTGAAAACTGCTCATAGAATATCTTAGTTATTGGAGTCCCTCCTTTCTTGTCAAAGGGGAAGAGGGGGGAGTTGAAGTCCCCAACCAACATCCAGGCCTCTATAGAGAAAACATCTCGCAGTTGGCTGAGGGAATTCCATAAAGAAGTTCTCCGAGAGGGAGATTTTGGGGCATACACATTTGATAGGACCCAATGAACCCCATCCTCCTTGTTGAAGAACAAAATATTGATGTAGCTTTCGACCATTGACAACACTGTTCCCTCAATCTTGGTTGGGTCCCATAGGCACAAGAGGCCCCCAGAGGCTCCGTTGGCTGAACTAAAGTAGGAGGCAGAGTCCCTCCAGATGTAGTTTGAAATAGAAGAAACATTTTGAGAATCTAGTTTTGTTTCTTGAAGGAGAAGGATTGTAGGTCTGTGTTCCTTCCTCATGGACTTGACCAAGCGCTACTTGTTTCACCCATTGAGGCCTCTCACATTCCATGAGAGGATCTTCATTTGGTGATTTTGGTCGATGTGCACTTCCCTCTCCCTGATGGGGGGAATATTGGTTCTATTCTATTCTTGGTTCTTTGAAGTCCAGGAGGACTCCCTAAGAGTGAGTTGGGTGCCATTTGTGACGTCATCTAGGGCTTCCCTATTTTTGATGTCTTGAATTGAGGGGTGACCCATTTTCTTAACTGATCCCACATCCACCATAGGTTTCTTGAGGGGGCAGGAAGGAAGAGGACTGGGGGGATGGGTGCTCGAGGAGGTGGGAAATATGGGGAAGCCAAGGCTCGAGTGGGGGAGGGGGAGGGAGGTGGGTGTAGTGGATAGTTGAAGGTCGGTTCAGGGGAGTCAGCAGGAGGGTCATCAAAGGATAGGGGGAGAAGTGGTTTGAGATAGGGATATTCGGTATGTAGGGGGGAGGGGTTTCAACTAGGGGGGATCATAGGGGCCTTCTCACTACTAGAGGCCTTCAATGGGGGGCTAGGAGGGTTCGGGGTAGGGTCAAAGCCCTAGGGATGAAGGGTTTTGGAAGCCCAATGATTCCTTCGAGAGGAGGTAGTAGGGGGATGAGATGGGCACTGGGAGGGAAGGTGACCCTGATTGGAACAATGACTACAAAATGTGGGTTTATTCTCATATTCAATAGTTTGGGTAAAGGTACAGACCTTGGAGATGAGATTGATTGATGATGGCAGATCAACATCCAGGTTGGCATTAATGCACATGCGAGTCTGAGTCATTCGAGTTCTAGCGTGCATTGGTGGGTCAAAGGATATGAGCTCTCCAATGCTTCTCGCTATGCCGCGGAGGATGTCCTCATGCCAAAATTGAATGGGAAGGCTAGGGAGGCAGACCCATATTGGAGCAAAGTTAATGCTCTAGGTTTTTGGGTTGAATTCAACTCCCCATTTACGGAGGAAAAGGCCCCTTCGATCATAGAACCAAGGCCCTCTAGTGAGAATTCATTGAGAGTCTACAGGGTCACTTAGCCGGATTAGAAAAAAACCTCTGGTAAGGGCAATCAACTCCAAAGATCCCTTCGGGCACCAAGAGGTGTTGGCCCACTTGTGAATGGATTCCATGTTAGGGCGTGACCCGAGGAACTTTCCAACCAATGAGTTTGAGTTTTGGTCAAGCACGTTGGACATGACTTCGCATGGGATCTCGAGGTTGCCATTGGAAGGGAGCAGCTCTACTTTGGGCCCAGTCGATGGACTAGGGTTAGGGTTTACTATCTTTGCATAAGTTTGGGAGGATTTTGATAGGTCATCCTCTACTCCTGAGACTTTCTCTTCTCGACCAAGAGGATTTGCCTAGGGTTCGAGATCTGATTCTGTCTCCTAGTGTCGGGATCCTGTAGCTGACCCTTTTGATGGACCTAGGTCTTTCGGATGTTCAACATAGATATTGTCCAAGCTGGTCTGAGAGGCCTGAATGGGAGGAGGTTCACTCTCTGCATTGTGATATGATCTTTCTCTATTCTTGTTGATTACCAACCCCCTGCTCTCACTTTGGATGCTGCATTTCTCGTTGGTTCATTCAGGGGAATATTTGAGCTCTTTGTCGGATTCCCCTTTGTTGGGGTCCCGATTCTCATCCGCCATAGTTGCTTTCCCTTCGTGCGTTGTTGCTTCTATTGTCTTCCCACCTACTTCTGTTGCTATTCTCCCGTGCATTCGTTCCTCCATCACATCCTCTATTTTTTTTTCAAATGTGTGTTTCATAATTAATTTGAATTTTTACAAAGCATTATTTGATTATTTTTTGAAATTCATGATATAGATAATTTATGCAAATTATTTAATTATGGAGAGATAAGGTATTCTACATCAAACATAGAAAAACTATATTTACAAAATTCTTAATTTTATAGTTTCTAATTAATTAGGGAGTCATAAGGTATTCAACTACAAAGGTTTTCAAAATATAGAAACTTGAAATAATTATTATTCAAAACTAGGGAGTCAAAAGGATGTCTACTTCCAAAAACTCAATGGATAATGATATGGAAAACATAATTAGAAAAGAAAGGGCAAATGTCATAAAAATTGGAATAAAAAATTTGCTTACAAAAACTGAAGGAAAATTAGATCTAGCTTCAAAATTGATCTATAGTGAAGCAATAGAAGAAAGCTTTGAAACTTTGGAATATTATCTACATGCTAGGATTATTGAAACAATTGATAATGGAAAAGATAATATTCTAATTCCTTTGGATATTGGTAGCATATTATATATGGCATTGCTAACACTCAAATATTACAAAGAAGAAAACATGAAATAAAAGGAATTGATTGAACATTTTAAAAGGAAAGTAAAAATAGACAAATCCTTTTTGGAAGATATATTTCATTCTTCATGCAATATTGATACATCAATTTCATCTATTTTAGGATATTACCATGATTTTTTAAGTTAATGTTCAGAAGTCACTATATTGAAGAAGATGTGTGATATGAAGAACAATGACAAAGGGAAAATTATTTTATAAGAATCTAATGATAATATGATAGTTAAAGAAAGCACAAAGACTAAAGAACATGAAGCTGAAACTAAAGATGAAGACAAGCAAGAAGAAAAGGAACCTGATCAAGATGAAGGAGGTATACAATGCAAAGTGAATTGAAAATATGAAGATTGTATTGAAGACTAAAGTCTTCAATAACCAAATAATGTAATACATAGGGGTGTTGGAAAATATTACATTATTTGGTACATACCAATGTACCACATTGGTAAATTATTAGATTAGGTGTGTGTCTTATATTAGAGTGTGAGTTAATATTTCATGTAATGTAATAATGTGTAGGAAATGCACAAGTGTCATGTAATTATGTGTGCAAGTGTTGTGATTGCAAATATACACAAGTGTTCATTATGTAAGAGTGCACATGTGTCCTTAGAATAGGAAAGTAAAACGTTTCAAATAAGAGTGAAGGTCAAGAGTGCAGCATATGAGGAGTCACATTCAATTATATATGTATGACAAAGTATTCTAATTTGTATCAAAATTTCATAGCTTATTGTGTGCATTAGTAGACCTTTATTCAATAGTATTTTTAGTATTATGAGTTATTCTTGTGTTATTTTGTTTGATGTCATATTCTAAGTTATTGTATTAGTTTCATTATATTGCAACTTTATTATATTTGATCTTGTGATTATATTCCTATGAGTTTTGTATTTGATGTAAGGCTTCAAAATCCATCAACCAAATGATACATGCATAATTTTCAAGTTGTTTTAATACCATTATTTGGTCATGATCTAATATGGGTAAGTCTCATTTCAATCCCTTATAACCAAATTTAAAAAAATGGATTAGTTGTTGTACTAGAACAAGGAATATAATTGGTGTGTTTCTTTTAACAAAATTAAATTTTATATAATGGATATCCATGATCCACATGTTGCTTAGGATAAATTTAAGTTCCTTTTGGCAAGACAAACATTGTTTGTGGATATTGAGTTTAGAATTATCTTATTCATCTTGATCCAAGTGATTTAGAAAGGATTAAAGGATAAATTACCAAGTAAAGCACTTGAGAATGCAATTAATGGAATATGGACTTTTTAAGGATGATGCTTAAATGTTATATGATATTTTATCAAATTCTAGGGCTTTTTTTATTATGTATATACTTTCCACTTCATTCAATTACAAAAGTGAAATTGTTTGAAAAAATTGTTGCTTTTAATATACGTGTTAAGAATTATTTATCTCATCACATTCACAAGCTTGGAATAAATAATAGAAAATATATAAATACTTTTACACATTTTATGGTATACACTTTAAATTATACTATTCTTATCCCTATCAAGACACCCCAACGGTATGTAATTGGCATTTCATCTTAGTTATCTCAGTTCAAATCATGGAGAAGGAAGTCCCTATTGCTATACCCTCGAGGAGTGTGGTCCCTAGTGTCACCCATTTTACTTCACATTATTTTTAAAATATACATACTATTCCTTGTACAATATAATAGGACAATGTGCACATAAACTATCGCATATTTATGAATATGCCTATATGCATCTTACATCATAAAGGCATGGATAATAAATTCTAGGAAAAAGTAGTTAATTATGCATGTTATATTTTTAAAGGCACCCTCATACAGGTATTCATAGTGTCAAGTTAAGGAGGCTTAAAGTGGTCATAAGTATTCACTTTCTTAAGATAATGTGTTTTGGTTATGATGCTTGGTCCTTTAACCTAAAT
This sequence comes from Wollemia nobilis, assembly GCA_028583015.1. Classification (NCBI taxonomy): domain Eukaryota; kingdom Viridiplantae; phylum Streptophyta; class Pinopsida; order Araucariales; family Araucariaceae; genus Wollemia; species Wollemia nobilis. The sequence goes on from JAQPPZ010014470.1 coordinate 2,833,438, forward strand.
GATCAAATATATCCCAAAAATGTTTAAAATATATATATTTTTTATTAATAAGATATAAGGTTATGATGCCTTATGATCCATGGATTCATAATGTTGGTGTTTATAATAGTTTTTTTATTATTATTTGTAACCCTTTGTACATAGCATATCCGCATCATGTGAGGGGAGATATTTGAACCTGGGGCCTCTCGATTTCAACTGGAGAGTTTTAACTACCCACTTGCTCTCCAAATCTGCTCTACTACACATTTAATATTTGGATGTTTTTTCCATTCTCATTCTCTTCCTTTGTCAAGTACTTCTATCTTAATTTCTATGTGTTAATTCATTTATTTGAGTTTCCTTCTCATGATTATGATGAGGTTGAAGGGGAACATGTTGTGGATCTTCTCTTTGATTAGACTTCTATTGATGAAGATATTACTATATGAGGTTTTTCCCTAGATTCAGTTAGTCTATCAAACTCTTTAACTCCATTAGTTATATTTTCAATGATGACCATAGTACTCGTCAAACATACAACATTACCAAGTTAACTGGAAAGTTTAAAGCACAAAATTAAGTCCAATAAAGCAAGATATCTATCCTATAATAAATCATAACTCAATATTTTTTAAAATAGATACATAGTACACTTATTATGTTTACTATATGTTGGTACTATAGTGATTATTCATGTCCATCATTTTTATCAACCACATTATTGGCTAATCACAATAAAAAAAAAATTATTTATTTAATATAGTTTTTTAGTCAAAAAAATATTTGATTTTACTTTTTGGAAAATACATCAAGAGGGTGCATCAAAAATATTCAAACTTTATCAAATGGCATAATATCAAGTGGTTAAAACTTAGCATCCCAAATCTAAGATTCAAGTTCAAAGCTTTCTAGGTGATATATGCATAATTGTCAATAGGTTTGTTGAAATACCACATGGTTCATTGAAATACCACAAAGTTGGTCATTGAAATACCAAAATAATGTAGTTATGATGTAATATAAGTGGGACCCATTTTAGTCCCATAGATCCAATTTATAAAAATCAAACCTTGTAATTATTAAAATTGAATACTCAATAAAACCTATTATTAATTTCACACACATGTGTATGTAAAATACTATTATTGTATTCACATCCATGATGACTATGACTAATGATGACATATTCTTAATTTTGTTTATGATATATGTACAATATTTCAATTTTTTATGATCTATTTCATATCCTTTTGAAATCTAACAATAATATCTTAAGTCTGACATTACCACCATGTGTGCTTGTTTTTGTTTTCAAATGAAATAACGTCTATTTTTTAAATAACTTAATATTTCACAAAATAGAACATTATGATTTGAAACAAGTGGTGGAGAACAAGGAGTTTCACATCATAGACCAAGGTTCTAATCCCATGGGTGAGCCTTAATATTTTTCTCAATGGATTTGGAAGAAATGATGGTATCAACGAGTTTCACACCATAGGCCAAAGTTCTAATCCCATGGGCAAACCTTAATATTTGCCATGGAGATAAACCAATAAAACCATGGGATTTTTTCAATGTTTACCCAAGTTTTAGTTTCCATTGCCACTTGTTGGAGTATATTACATTATTTGGTATATGCTAATGTACCCTCATAGTACCTTCATGGTACATCTTGTAAATATTAGATTAGGAGTGAGTCTTATATTAGAGTCAATAATACTTGATGTAATTTAATAATGTGTAGGAAATGCATAACTGTCATGTAAGTATTCAAGTGTAATTTGAGTATATATGCACAAGTGTCTTATGTGTAAGTGTGCACAAGTGTCTTTATATTAGAGTGTGCTAAGTGAAGAGTCATGTCTAGGTGTGCATACAAGATAGAGTCATGTGTATGCAAGTGTCAAGTAGAGATACCAAGAGTCATGAGACTTGGCATAAGGAAAGGAATAGTTAAGTAACCAAAGAGTCACTCTACAATAGCTATATATTACTCCATGGAGGAACATAACGAATATAACAAACATAGTAAGCATAGTGAGCATAGAGAAGCAGTTATCAATATCATAATAAAGAGTCGAGTACTATATTCTATAAGAAGAAAAATGAGTAATAGAATTTGCATATATTTGAGAAACTAATATTGTAAGTTGTACTACATGCTTTGTACGTGTATGATACAGGCTATTTACATTCATATTTTATGCATATTAATGAATGTTAGTTGATATATTATAAGCATTGATATACATATTAGTTTTCTCATATTTATTTTTCTTACATCATTATCTTGATCTTACTATATTGTGGCTATCATATATTTGATCCTGTGAAATTTATCCTATGAGTTTACAGTAATATTAAGTCTTCAAAAGCCATTAGTGGCATTAGAACTATAGCAAGAAGTTTCTTGCACAAGTCAAATTTATTTAGCTACATATAAAATTGATTTTGTCTAGTTTGAAAAATTTGATTTAGAGTCTCTAATTTAAAGGGAGATAGACTTAGACTCCATTGTAAATTCAAAGTAAGCAAAAAGTCTAGAGTTTTTCCACAGTTGTAGTAACATCTAGTCAACTATAGAGTCTTCCCATGGTTATAGAATAACTAATGAATACTAGGACTCATCTATAAGGTCTTTCCACATTTTTAACCAGTGAAGACAAGGACTCAACTATTGGTGTGAATCAACTTGAATATATTTGATCATTACAGATAAATAGCCAACCCTTGACATTCAAAAAAGTTTCTAGGGACATAGATAATCCTTGAAAACTGATTTCTTTTAACTCATGAGGAATTTGAAGGATTAGGTACAATCAAGTTATTCTAATTTTTATTGGAGCATTAGGGAAATTTGAGTCACCTTGACATCATTGAGTTATTAGGTGTAACCTAAGATAAAGTTGCAATGGATATTGATCATCGAAAGAGTGATAAGCTTCTTACAATAGATAGAGAAGAATTTCATCTTCAAGTGCAAGAGAAATCATAAAATAAGAAGGATATATGAGGGACTGGTGTATCTATATTATAGTCACCTTTTATTAATCAGAGGTTAATTGAAAGTTATAAAAATATTTTAGGTACTGTACAAAGACCTTGGCAAAGATAAATAGATTGAGGTTATCTATTTTGAAACTTTGTTTTGAATAGATGCGGTCTATGAAAATACTCGGGTCTAGAAGATAGACCTTGACATATGAAAATACATAGGTCTATAATATAGACCTTGACATAATAAAATACTCAGGTCTAGAAGATAGACCTTGATATAAGATAAGACTCAGGTTTAGAAGATAGACCTTGACATAAGAATCAGGTTATAAACCTTGATATTATGGTCTAATAAGAGCAACCATTATATAGAAGAAAAAACAACTAGAGATGTGGAGAAGAGCATCATGAAGAAGCCCTATATTATAGAAGAAAATTACAGCAAGTTAGAAAGTGGTCATTTGAATACAAATACACCCAAGGATTGAGGTTAAAGTCTTAAAGTGCAGCTACAAGGTTAAAGTTTCAAAGTGTAACTAGAGATGTCCAGAAGAGTGTAGCCAAAGGAGAGTTATAGGAAAGCATCATATCACCTATGTCAAAGTGTAGGAAGAAAGTACAACATCCATCACCATCATATCCATGAGCGTCATCTAATCTAAAAAAAAAGAAAAAACAACATAAGCATAATCATCAAGCAGTAATACATAGTACATCAACCAACAATAAGAAAAAGAAGTGCAGTAAAAATGTATTTTTTCCAAGCAATTGTTGGGATCCACTATTGTAATAGAGAACACCAAGAGTGGATTTGTTGTTGTAGGAGATAACACCAAGATACAAACCATTATTGTAGGATAAAACACAAAGAGTCAAGCCATTATTACAAGAGATAACACCCAAGCCATTGCTAGAAGGAGAAGAGTCATTGTTGCAGAAGGTGAACTCCAAGAGTCATTCTTGGAAGAAGAAGAGTTACAGCCAAGCCTATGAAGGAAGAAGAAAACACCTAAAGCCAACACAAAAATCCATTTCAAAGTTTTTATAATGTGATTCCAAATGGAGGATGAATGATTGGTATGATAGAAGGCAGTGAAACATTCATTCAAGGAGATAAAAACTCAGTGCATAACCATGTGGTATTGTCATCTAAAGGAATTTTGAATCAAATGTTTTTCTTACCCAAAAATTAAATGCCCATCTGAAGGAGCGTTGCATTCAAAAGAACATTGAGATAATCAAACATTCTACATGTCATCTGAAGGAGAATTACAAAGAACGTTGAGACAATCAAAATTTATGTTTGTCATTTAAAGGAACATTATAAAGAACTAAATTAAATTATACCCACATGCGTGAAGAAATACAACAAAAGGCATTCGAAGCATTCGTAGTGTTCAAGGGAGTCAAAGTGCACATTCTATGTTTGTGAAGATAATATCAATTTTTAGGGTTTCCAAGATAAATTTGAGTGATAAGGTTTGAATAATTTAATGCTTTATTAGGTTTTTTGGAAAAGTAAAGTTAATTTAAGGAGTAATAATGTTTAATCTAATACATGGAGTAATAAGTCGGAATTATCAAGTTTTTTTTAATAATAATTTTTTAGATTTGTTTTATTATTTTTTGAATTAATAGATTATCTGTAAAATTAATTAAGTTGGGAGTCAAAAGGTATTCAACCTCAAACTTAGGAAAAATAATTTTGCAAAATTCTTATTTTATTAGTTTCTAATATTTGGTAGACATAAGGATTTATACTCTATATTTTTATAATATAGATACTTTGATTTATTTAAAACTAAGGAGTTATAAGGTAGTCTACATCAAAGGAAATATATTCTTAACATTGATTGCATATCATGGAAGATGTCTACTTCAAAAGGTTCAAATTCTATGAATTCAATGGATATTAATATGGAGTTCATGATACGAAAAGAAAAAGTAAATGTCATAAAATCTGGGATCAAGAATTTGATTGAAAATTTTGAAGGAAATATAGATATAGTCTCAAAATTAATCTATAGTGAAGCCATAGGAGAAACTTTTGAAACATTTAAATACTATTTACATGCAAGAATTATTGAAGCAATTGATGATGGAAAAGATAGTATTATGATACCTTTAGATATTGGGAGCATAATGTATATGGAATTGCTTACACTCAAGTTTCATAAAGAAGAAAATATGAAACAAAAGGAGTTGATTGAATCTCTTAAGAAGAAATTGAAAATAGATGAATCATTTTTGGAAAAGATATTCCATTCTTCTTGTAGTATTGATATTCCAAGTTCATCTAACTTAGGAACCTATTATGATTCTTTAAGTGAGTGTTTAGAAGTCTCCATACAGAAAAAGAAAGGGTCATATGATTCTAAGGACATAGGAAAAGGAAATATTCTTATACAAAAATCTAAAGACAATGAGAAATTTCAAGAGACCTATAATCTTGAAGCTAAAAATATTGAAGAACATGAAGCTAGATTTATAGATGAATTCAAGCAAGAAGAAGAACCAGATAAAGATCAAGACAAAGACCAAATCCATTGCAAAGTCACTTGAAGGACAAAGACCTATATTGAAGACTAGAGTCTTCAATAGCCAAATAATGTAATATAGGAGGTGTTGGAGTATATTATATTATTTAGTACATGCTAATGTACCCCCATGGTACCTTCATGGTACATCTTGTAAATATTAGATTAGGAGTGAGTCTTAGATTAGAGTGTGAGTAATATTTTATGTAATGTAATAATGTGTAGAAAATGCACAAGTGTCATGTAAGTGTGCAAGTGTAATATAAGTATATGTGCACAAAATTCTTTTGTATAAGTGTGCACAAGTGTCTTTAGATTAGAGTTTTCTAAAGGAAAAGTCATGTCTAGGTGTGCATACAAGATAGAGTCATGTGTATGCAAGTTTCAAGTAGATATGCCAAGAGTCATGATACTTGGCATAAGGAAAGGAATAGTCAAGTAACCAAAGAGTCACTCTACAATGGTTATATATTACTCCATGGAGGAACATAATGAATATAGCGAGCATAGTGAGCATAGAGAAGCAGTTATCAATATCATTGTAAAGAGTCAAGTACTATATTTTGTAAGAGGAAAAATGAGTAATAAAGTTTACATATATTTGAGCAACTAATATTGTAAGTTGTGCTACATGCTTTGTACATGTATGATACAGGCTATTTACATTCATAATTTCTGCACATTAATGAATGTTATTTGATATATTATAAGCCTTGATATACATATTAGTTTGCTCATATTTATTTTTCTTACATCATTATCTTGATCTTACTATATTATGGCTATCATATATTTGATCCTGTGAAATTTATCTTGTGAGTTTACATTAATATTAAGGCTTCAAAATCCATCATCTCTAGTAGTTTAGTCCTCAATGGACTTTACCTCCTAAGGTTTTTACACTCCACCAACTCTTGAGGTTCAAAAAAATTATTCTATATGTATGCATGTATAAATATGTATGTATGTATGTATGTGTTATGTGTGGATTCTATTGAAGGTCATTCTTATCAAAATAAGAAAATATTATATTTATTTTTAGGTTAATTAAACCATTTTTTTTAATTTAGCAAAAACCCCTTGTGGGGCCACCTTGGTCTAAGAAACCATGACCAAGGGGTTCTACATCGTCAAAATCACCCAGTAGTCACGCTCGGCCCTAACCGCACCAACATTATCAACTGGATTTTGGGTACTCGATGTGTGTTTGGTAGGGTGGATATTCGAACCAGAGACCTTCCTTCGAGGATTGCCCTACCCTCTCCAACTCACCTACAACACGTGGATGTCAATTAAACCATATTGAGCTTGCATTTCTATGAAAAATATTCTTCATATTTCTAAAAAATGTTGTGTTTCTATAATCAACTCAATATCATTTTTATTAAGATATAGAATCTCTCTTGGCTAGTTGTCTTCTAAAGTCTAAACTTTTCCAAGAAAAATATTAACACCACATTTTGTTAAATATTGTGCCACTATATTTTCTTCCCCATTAATATGTTGGCACTCGAATACACTACCTATAAAAGTAAAAGAGTGTGTATGTGTGTGTGAATACGTGTGTGTGGCTTCTATTAAAGGACATTCCCATCAAAATAATAAAACATTATATTTGTTTTTAGGTCAATTAAACCATATCTAGCTTACCGTTCTATGATAAATATTCTTCATCTTTCTCAAAATTGCTATATCTCTATAATCAACTCAATATCATTTTCATTAAGTGATAGAATATCTTTTGGCCAGTTGCCCTCTAAAATTTGAATTTTGTGAAGACAAATATCAACACCACAATTGGCTAAATGGTGTGCTACTATATTTCCTTCTCCATAAATATGTTAACATTTCCAATATCCTACCTCTAGTGATAGTTGATGGACATAAAAAATAATGTTATTTTTTAACCAATCTCCATGTCCATTTTTATTTATAGCATTAATCCCTCTTGATTGAAATATATCTCTATGTTTTTCCAATGCCAATATTGATAGATATCTATAACAAGTGCCCCAACCTCTTCATAGTTGTTAGATGAAGTTCCATATGGTTTTGAGTAAGCAAGGAGAATTTTGTTCTTTTTTTCTAAACCAAATTTTACCAAATTTCTTTTAAAAGCACCATCTAAAATTAATTTTATTGAATCCAACTTTTAGATATTTTCATTTTACCACATGACACAAATCCTTTGTGTTAACTCCATTGTCGTAAATGACTCTTACATGTATATTCAAATATTATAACCAATAGGCTAGCATCTTATTTCCACATGAGCATTCCCATAATGAGCACAATGCTTGTAAACTTTGTGCAAGACATTCAATAATATGATATTTATTTTTTAAAATTCTATTATTCCTTTCAAGCCATAGATTTCAACAAATAATGGTAGTATTAATCCACTATGGAATGCGTAATTATTATTTTAACATTTCATCAACTATTTTGATGTTGATGGATATACCTAATATATTACCATTATTTTGATAATGTATCCCTAAATGGTCTAAGCAATGGAATAATGAAGAAGTAAATGATCTAGTGTTTTTAGATTCTTATTGCACAAGATACACCAAGACGGTATGTGGTATTATTTTCTTTGTAAACTCTCATCTGTAAGGATTTTTCTTTTGACTAATAACCAAATATATGTTGAGGCCTTAGGGAGGATCTCAAATGACCAAACATTATTTCAAGAGAAATTATTACGATTAGAAAATTTGTATTGCTCTAAAGGATTATATCCTAATTGTTGGATTTCATGGCAATTTTCACAAACAAATGGAATCTACACATTACCTAATATTGTTTGAAAGAAATACACAAAAAGAAAATATACTCAATATAAGGGAGTGTCCATGGACATAAAATAATCTCACTATAGCAAAATAGAGTATAGTCCAACTAGTAAACAAATGGTTGGTATGATGGGTTATTTATATCCAATTACAAGTTACCTTTAGTTCAAGGTTAAATGACCAACCTTTAGGTTAAAATAAATTAATATTACAAAAATACATTTTACAAGGTTTATAAGGGCCCAAAGGGCTAATACATACAATACAAAACAAATCTAGTAATAACCTCAAGTGAAGCTTAACCATTGCATATTTAAACATCCCCCTTAGGCTAAATGGGATAAATGGCAAGATACCCTTACTTGTCATTCCCTCTTAAGGGATACTCTCCCACACCAAGAAGCTCCTATAGGTGCATAAAAAGATCCTTAAGTATAACCTTGGTTAGGATATCCCCTTCCTACTCTACTAATATCACAAAGACTAGATCAAGCATTCCATGGGCATAGTCTCACATAATGCATCCAAATATCAATATGCTTAGTCCCTTGATGAAATACTAAATTACAAATAAGTTGGATGGTGGTATGATTATCACACGAAAGAGTGATTGATTCAGTTTGAGGAATCTCCATTTCAAACACAACCACAACTATCTCATATGTCTTTGAAATATTGTTGAAGATAATATTGAGTAGTTCAATATGGATATCATCTTGTAATTTCTTAAATTTACTAATGTACTCATCGATAGTATTAAAAAGAGTCCATAGTCAAAGTAGCAAGCACTACCTCCAATCTATTGTCAATGTAGAACCAATGCGATCACTCAATCCCTAAAACTTACCAAGCCATCCCTTAGGATATATGGGGCTACGAAAATGAGTTTCATAGATCTTTTCAACATGAAAAGGTATCATCCAAAGAGCCTCATATTTTTTTCTTTCGTATAGAGTTGCTTCCTCTCTTCAAAATCAGTTTCCATATGTTCCTCATTCATATATTTGAGAAACCCCTTATATTAGGGTAAAGCTTAAATTTTAATTTTCTATGTGGCAGAGTTTGGAGCATTCAACAAGGGCACCTATTAATCCATAACTTTCCTATCAAAATATAACTCTTGCATGTAATTATGATAAAAAACAACACCACCAATATAAAGATCTTGAAAAATCATGTGATTTGAAAAAAAGAGGTCTCAAAATGATTTCATATGCAAAAGTTATAACCCCCAAAATCTTGGCCCTAAAATCATATAAAATACCTCTACAACCTTGTAAAGATATTAAAACAAAACTATACCTATAGTGAATGGGAGGTTACCACATGTCACTACATGAGTGGCTAAGAGGCACCAACTATGTGTTCACTAAATAACATACCGATAAATAATATTGCACCACTTATCATAATCTGAAGTATGGGGATATCAACTAGATGCTAATTGTGTGGGCTATTGGGAATGTACTAATAAAATAGACGATACTATTTGTTATGTTTTGATGTGCTCTACAACCTACAAACCACACTATGCCATTTTTTTTTTGTTTGTGGAAAATACCCCAAATGGGATGCCACTTTTGGGTAAGTCCTAAGGAGTCAGATGTATCTATTTTTTCAAAATTCCCAAGGCTCGCACCTAGCCTGCCCCCTTTGTCACACTCAACGAGCATGCCTAAAACAACAAAAACAATAACAAACAAACACAAAAACACAAACAAACACAAAAAACACAACAACATAAAAAAACAAAGATAAACAAACAAAAAAAATACAAAACAAACAAAAACAACATAAAAGCATAAAAACAACAAAAAATTCAAAAAAATAATATAAATAAATAAATAAAAATAAAAATAAAATAAAATAAAAAATAACAACAAAACACAAAACACATAAGAAAACTATAAAAACAACAAAAAAACACACAAACACTTTTAAAAAAACTAAAAAAACAAAACACAAAAACATGAACAACAATAAAACACACAAAAAAGAAAAAACACAAAAACAAAACTATACAAAAAAACACACACCCCTCGAAAAATTAAAAAAAAGAAAAAAAAAAAAAACACCACTACGACCTTTCTAGGCCAAAAGACTTTTAAGGCAAGATTCAATAGAGGAAACATAAGAAAGATATGTCTAATATAGGGAACTCAAATACCCTGACCGAACCAAAGAGACGCAAAAACAAAGCAAAAAGAAACTAGGTACCTCTAGTACTGGAGCCATCCAAAGAAAGGATAAAAAGCAGAGCTTCCCTTTTTTGTGAAGCCCACCATCTGGGAGGGTGGTCGTAGAAAGTAAGATCACCTTTATCCAATGTCCAATTAGCTAAAGCATCATCACTCCTATTTTGTTCTCTGACCACATGATTGTAATCCACTTTTAAAAAACCCATCTAGATTAATTGAATCTTCTCAACAATTCTTTTATTCTCCAATCAACCTTATGATTCTAAAAAGTCCTTAGAATATTAATCATGAGCTGGGAGTCAGATTCAACCAATACCTTTTCCCATAAAACCTTAGTAGCCTCTTGAAGACCTCTAAGGATACCATACCCCTCAACAAGATTATTGGAAAGGATACTCAAATTCTTAGTAAAATTAAAAACTAGGGAGCCATCTGAAAGTCTACCAATTTCTCCTACACTAGCTTTTCCAGGGTCCCCCCTAGAGGCTCCATCGGTATTGACTTTTCCATAATACTTAGGAGGAGGCTACCAATTCCTTGTTCTTTCCATCTTGCAATTACTCACATTTCCTTTAATTTGGTTGCCCTTAGAAGAGTTAATCTTCAATATTTGCATCACTTGATCCCATATTGGGTGGGAGTTTTGGGGGTGATTAAGAAGATGTTGGACTGATTCAACTAAGTTGGAAATGGTCTTTTGCCAGATATAGTGAATATCCTTTCTTTCTTAATTGAAAATATGATTGTTCCTTTCATTTTAGATATTCCAAGGTAGAATGGTAGAACCCATCCAAACTAATTACCTAGTAAAATGATGAACACCCTCCTATTTACGCCAATCCCTCCAAAGTTGTTCAAAAGTAGAAAAATTGGACCACTGTAAGCCAAGTAAGATGGTCATTCTCCTCCATAGATCAGAGGCTAAGGTACACTCAATAAAAAATATGGCTAAGAGTTTCCACATTCTCTCCACACATTTTACATTTAAAAGGTCCATGAAAACCATGTTTCATAAGTTGCTCACCAATTAGCATCCTACAATCCATTAAAAGCCAAGTAAATAACCTCACCTTAGGCCATAGCTTTTGAGCCCATAAATGAGAAAATATGTCATAAAATTGGTTGGGATTATTATGGCATAAGGTCAAATAACCTTGAGCAACTGAATACTCACCCTTTGTAGTGTTGTTCCATCCAAAATAATCTTTATCATGGGACCAAGAGAGAGATCTCATATGCAGGATGTGTTGGATGTCTTTGAAACTACCAAAAAGACACCATAACACCTCATTCAAATATTATGGAATCTATTGTATTTGTATTGATAATCATAAAAGGGTTACAAGAGATGATATCCTTTTACAATTTTTCCCTGAAGGCTACAATAGGGTCTTCCCTTAGGAAGCCCCTTTCAGATGTGGTACAAAGACAACACGATTCATCTCTTGTGGGTTCCTCGATGTAGGTGGGCTTCTTGCTCATGAGCCACCACTTGTAGGATGCTTCCTTGTGCTTTGCTAGACCTGTAAACCTGCAAAATCCTATTAGTGCATTGGGGGGTCTACCTCAGTCAAACCCCATATTTATGAAGACAAAAGACTCATTAAAACTAATTAAAACATGAAATTACTTACTAAAAATAACATAAGACAAGAAACTAAGCTATTCTTACCTGTCTAAGTGGTTTTGGTGTCTATTGCAGAGGTTTGCACTCCTAGGGTGTGAACCACTAGGTTTGCACGTGTGAGGTGCGAACCGGCCCTTTTGAAGCCGGATTGCTCAAATGGGGTCCCTGGATACTCTTGATTGGTTATTTTTGTGTACTTTGTCTGGTAGAACTCCTGAACTACAAATTCTGATGGTGAAATCAACTTGTCTCACTCACAAAATGGGAATATGCAAGAGACAAACTGATTGTGATGCTCGTATGATGGATGTGAGATGGATGTGTGTGGATGCAATGGCAGTAGTGATTTCGGTAGAGTTTCGGTATGCAAAAGTTGTGATTCATCCTAAAATGGTGAAAATGGCCTTCTATTTATAGAGTGGGCCAGGGTGAGAGAAAGGGGATGAGGTGTCCCCTATGAGGTGGCTATGGTGAGGTGTCCACCAAAGAGGTGTCCCCTGAGGTGTCCTGGGTCATAAGTGAAGTTGGGTGAGAGAATCCCTCACCCATCCAAAAGTAATGATGATTAGAGATAAATATCAATTTGCAATTAATATTCACCTTTATGGAAATATCTTAGCATTAATTAATCATTTTTGTGTGCAAAAGTCTCCATCTTGCATTTATGACCCAAGGGTGTGTGATGTGGAGAAATATCTAGGATGAGAGGTGGCAAGGCTAGGATAGGCTAGGCTAGGTGAGGTGGGAGGCTAGGCTAGTCAAAGTAGACTAGGTGAGGTGGAGGCTTTTAATTAAATCAAGATTAGATCTAATTAATTAAGGAATTAGCCATAAAGCACAATTAGACCAAAATGTTGACTTTTTGACCATAAAGTGGTTTTTGACCATGGTGAAGGTTTCAACCTTAGTTGAGTTGGCATGAGGTCACATGAGGACCTAGGGTTAAGCGTAGGAAGGGGCTTAGCTAGCCCAAAGGGGCTAATGATGATGAATAGTGTTTTTAGGTCAATTTATGCAATTTTCAAGGGTTTTGCAAATTGATTGACCATGGAAATGGGGAGAGGGACAATGTGCGACTTTTTGGTGTCTACATTTTGCCCCTTTTTGTACTGGAGTGTGTGAAACACGGTTTAGTACAAAAACTGATGATATGGATTGATGATGATTGGTGAATGATTGCTTTTGGAGAGAATCACATGATTGCCTTGCACTATGATCAACTGGAAATGTTTCAATTTTTGGACGAAACAAGATGCTTTTGTTAACTTTTGCTTTCGATTGATTGATGAGCTCATTTGACGACATTTGATAAATCGTTGGAGCCTAAGGTAGAACTTTAGGATTTTCATTCACAAGTGGTCTTATGCCTGCCACTATGATGATTGGAATCCATGCGGCATCTATAGGCAGAGGCATTTTGAGATTTGGCAAACATCATTTTGTTTTGAATTGGAATTTCGGTCTTTGAAATAATCGTTAGCAAAAAATTTTGTAGGCATTTGTTGTATCCATGATTGGAATTTTTTTGATTGTTTGATCATGTGCAAGGTAGCTTTTGGTGTGATTGATGATAACCCCCTCAAGCGGTGGATTGGCGATGACGACAAGGGAGATTGGCGATGCGACGGTTGATGAAGATGTAGGGCAAATGTGAAAAATTGGGCACAAAAATCGATGAAATTTGTGGTGGAGTAGAATTTATGGTGAAATTGGAGCCAAATGATGAAATTTGGACATCGTATGGCAGGTTCACACTTCACATGTGCGAACGTATGGTGCGAACGTTTGCATGTGTGGGGTGTGAACCCGCCCAAAATGGGGTTTTTAAGTGGAAAATCATGATTATGACATCATTATCGTGCGCGAACGGAGTTGGAGAGGTGGAGGAGAGAAGAAAAATGTAACGGAGTGCTTCCGGATTGCGGATCGAGTGAGGCGGGATGGCGAGCACGTCAGGGAGTGCTAGCACGGGGGCGAGAATGCCCGAGGTAGGTGTTTTTCAGCTTTTTGGCATGTGTGAATTTGGGGAGGGTTTTAAAATAAAACTTTTTGCTTTTAACACCGTGAAATGAGGGCGGGGGTAGAAAATGATTAAAATTTGTATACAACATGGAAAAATGGCCAAATGGGTATCCCGATCTACGTTTATTTTTTGTTTTGACTTTTTGGTGCATGGGAATGTGTGCATGGGATGTGATGTGGAAAATAGGTGGGAAAAAGTGCATGTGGGTGGGCATGTGGGTGAAAATTGATTGATGGGACATGCTAATGGGCCAAATGGGTATCCCGATATGCCTTTATTTTTTTGTTTTGACCTCATTTTTGATTGCTTCGTTTTGCATGCCTGGGGAGGGTTTTTGTGTCGTTTTTTGCATTTTTGACATGTGTCTTGTTGTTTTCCACATGAGTGTTTGGTATGGCTGGAATCAACATGAAATTCCGCACCTAGCCATGCAATTTTCATCAGGTTCTGGAGGTTCGCACGTGTGGGGTGCGAACCAGGTTTTTTGGATTTTTTGAGTTTTTGGGATCTGGGTTTGGCTTGATTTGTACAAATTCATGATTTTTTATCATTTTTTGCATGTTTTTGTGGAATTTTTCATGTTTTTTCGGTTTGCGTGTGAATGCAAAATGTGATGGAATGCAATGTGTAAATGAGAAACGAAAGTGAGCATATATGTACACAAATAAAATGTCTATCTAATGATGCCTAGAAATAGTAAAATAAAATGCATGCATTTATGTTACATTACGATTTATATGAAATATGTATAAAAGTGTGAATGATTTCTAACATGTGGTGTGTGTGATGGCAGGTGAAGAAAATATTTACATGCCATCGACTTCGGACTTGTAGGAAGGAATTGGAGGATCAGTGGGGTGAGGCGGATGTGGCATGGTTGAGGAGGGTGGGGTTGTATGGTGTATGGGTGATGCATGAGGTTCACGTGAACCACGCATATATGGCAGCATTATGTGAGAGGTGGGATCCTGATAGGAACACCTTTCACTTATCGACAGGGGAGATGACGGTGACCTTGGAGGATATCTATCGGATATACAGGTTGTCGATTGATGGAGTGACAGTGATGGTGGCGAGGAAGGAGGCACGAGATGGCATTCTTGAGAGGGCCTTTGGTGAGCGGTGGTGGCGGGTGGAGGTGAAGAAGGGGGTGGATTATATGTATTATTGGAGGAAGGAGTGGCTCTCATTGCGTCATGCGATGGTGATGTTATTGATAGCGAGCCACGCACTACCAGATGCTTCAGGGGTGAAATTCCCTTGGAACATGATGGGGATTGTATGTGACATGGTGGAGCGGGGGCGACGATATGCATGGGCACCTACACTATTGACACAGGTGTATCATGAGTTACACGGGGTGGTGAGGATGGATAGGATGGGGCTGAGTATCCTTCCATTGCTGCAGATATGGGCATGGGAGCACATCACTATCTTGAGGCCTGTAAATTTGCCATATGAGGCACATGCACATGAGGGGGATGAGATACCCTATGCCAGGAGATGGTGGGAAGATATGGAGAAGAAGAGGAGGGAGCATGGTGGTGATTTGATGCACCATAGGGTGGAGCTGGGGTGAGTGACGATGGAGCATATTAGGTGGAGGCCATGGCGAGGAGGGCCTAGTTGGGATCAGGATGCCTTGCATTTGGCATGCATTCGGTATGGCAGGTGGGTGGTGGGGAAGTACTCATTAGAGGTTGAGTACTTTCCATTTTCTAGGGTGCATCGATAGTTCGGATTGGTATAGGGGTGACCTGATCCTCCTATGGAGATTTATAGGGTGAAGGGGGATAGGGGGCCATAACCTATAGTGCCACCACTAGACGTGATTTTAGATGAGGTGATTGATGTCCCAGATGTGGACAATGTAGGGATGATAATTGAGTATGAGTTGTGGTGGTCGAGGTAGACCTAGGAGCCTAGGTGGGGCATGGTGGATGGGTGGGTGGATGTAGCAGGAGCTCTGCCCTATGTAGGTCTACCAGGAGGGGCAAGAGCGGGGTCACCAGTATGGGATGTGGAGGATAAGGAGGATGCAGGATCACCCGAGCTGGGTGAAGAGGAGGAGGAGGAGATGGATCGACTAGTTAGGTATGTGTGTCCACATTGGGATGAGCATGATCAGTTGGTGAGGTAGATGTGGAGGTGGGAGAGGATGATGGCTATGGAGGATGTTCCAGATGAGGGGCCATTACTAGGGGAGGGGATGGTGGGGGATGTGGAGGATTTTGACTTTGGGGGTGAGTTGCATGGTACTATATCAATGGAGGCTGAGATAGAGTGACTTTAGATAGAGCTGGAGAAGGTGCAAGATATGTTATTCAAGTGGGATACGAAGTGGGTGACTAAGCACTCAGTCTGGTAGGAGGAGAGGTGAGAGGTAGATGCGGACTTGAGGACTACCTTACAGGAGTGGGATGAGGCTAGGGTTTGAGTGGAGTAGATGGCAGAGGAGATGGAGGTACTCAAGATTGAGTAGGATGGTCTTAGGCATGAGTGTGATACCATCCAGGGGAGAGGGATGAGATGGTTGAGACCGCAGGGTAATTTTAGTAGTTGTTAGATGAGGCGAGGGTAGAGATAGAGGCCATGAAGGCCTATCATTTAGTGTGGGTTGTGGAGCTGGAGCAGACTATGAGAGGTACAGTAGGTGAGAGAGAGGGTAGAGCAGGAGATTTCTCAGTTAGGGGATGTAGTGCCATAGCTAGAGGTAGTACGGAGGGAGGTGGCATGGTTGCAAGAGGGCAACCATAGGTTATTGGCTATGAATGCCAAGGAGGTAGGTAGGAGGTCGAGGTGTGAGGGGGAGTTAGTGATACATGGGATAGATATTCCTATCTATGAGGGATCACTTGCATCATCACAAGCACAGTCGTAGTAGAGCACGTCATCATTTGGTGGTAGGGCACGGGAGATAGTGGCACCTATGATGTCACAAGTGCCAATGAGTATGGGGCCACCAGCACAGGTGGAGAGGGTTCGATTGGAAGATGTTGGGGAGGTGGTGTCATCATAGCGGGCGGTTGGAGGAGGCCCAAGGGGTGAGGGAGTGGGGAGAACATGAGAGAGGGTAGTCATGATGGGGAGGATGGCTGCATGATTTTTTGGATTTTACTTGATAGATATCTACATGGAGGAGTAGATTATTTTTGTGGGGATATGTACCTAATGATGGTGCATTTCTTATTGTAGTCGTATGGCATTTTTTTGGATGGTGATGTATTGATATGGATATGTGATGATGTGCCCATAAGGGCCCACATATTTTATTGTAGCCTGATGGCATCGATTTTTGATATATATATATATATATATATAATACATATGAGATTTTGTGGCACTTGTGTCTATTTACATGTTTGTTTTTATTTGTTTCTGCTTATGATGATGCATGAATGATGTGAATGCAATGATGGTTAAGTACATGTGAATGTGAGATGTTGGATGCATAAAGTAATTGGTATGGATGTTATAAAATAATGTAGTATGATATAACAAAGTAAATGTATTGCTTAGGGATAGCATTTGCATCATTGCAGTAGTCAGTTGATGTAATCCAGTCCATTATTTCAATGAGGGTGGATATGAAACATGTCATGAGTAGATTCGAACACTACAGTTTAGAAAATCAATTCCATTGACTTACTGAGCAAAAATTCTTGAAGCACTTGGAGGCTATCTCGGTAAACAAGACCTCAATCCTGGACTTGTGTGTGGAAAGTGATGTTCATTTTACCATTCTAGAATAGGGTGGGTTATAATTGCATGCCAACTTAGCTTGTATGCTAGCTCATTGGTAAAGACCTGAGGACTACAGGGATTCAAGCGAATAATACTCTTGAGGCCTTGGCTTTTGTTTTCTGCCTCCTATGATATGACTATCTTTGTGTGGGTAGTACTCTTTTCTCTTTTTGTTTCTCTTTTCTTCTTCTCTTTTTTTTTTTTGGAATACTTGCTCAGATTAGATATAGAGCAAGGGATTTTTCTTTCTTTTTTGCTTTTTGGGATACTTGCTCAGATTAGATATAGAGCAAGGGATTTTATTTTTCTTTGCTTTTTTGGGATACTTGCTCAGATTAGATATAGAGCAAGGGATTTTTATTCAAGTGGGGGGAGGGGAACTTGTCCTTTTTTCGGTCCTCCGGTTCATGAGAAATCATGTAAATGATGTAATAAGCAGAGTGATTTTTGCTAAGCATCAGCTGGCATGCAATGTAATCATCCCCATTTCTAGAATGTTATTAGTATGTAAGACATGCAAGTAAGTCCAGGAAAGAGAACAAGGCGACCAAGGGAAGCCTAAAAGTATTTCTAAAATATGCCAACTTTGGATGGTGGTTGATTATAAAACTGTTTGTGGGTGAAGCAATCAAGGCATATCTCTAATCATGTCTCCTGAAAAGGGGAGGTGGGCATCATTCTGGTATGCTAGCATGTGCATGTTTAATTCCCCAAGAATGGTATTTACAATGAATATATACAAATGCCTATGTGATTGCAACAAAATGCATGAATTTATGTACAAGGTTGCCCCAGTTTTATGGATAGTGGACTAGGGCGTAAGTGGAGTGGATTGTGAGAAGGGGGAAGAAAGTGAAGAAGAAGAGAGGAGGAAGGGAGAAAAGAAGAAAGAAACCTATCAATGGTATGTAGCCGCTCGAAGCGTGACCATACAACATTGATGAGTAACTTAGAGGAAAAATAGAAGAGAACAAAGAAATGAAACCTATCCAAGGTATGTAGCCGCTCGAAGCATGACCATACAACATGGATGGGATCCAAGAAAGAGAAAGAAGAGAAAATAAATGTAAGAAGAAGAAAAAGAAAAGAAGGAAGGGGGAAAATGAAAGGTATGTAGCCGCTCAAGCATGACCATACAACATTCACGAGAGAGGAAAGAAGGAGAGGAGAAGGAAGAAATGAGATAGATTAAGTAGTTATAAATGTAGATGCAAATTAACCTAGTGCCATTGAATGCCAAAAGTGATGATGTAGTTATTGTGTGGTTTTGTGTTTTTTTTTTGTTTTATATACATATGTACAAGTGGTGATGAGTTGTAATGCCTACTACTAGGCATAAAATGCTCACAAATGAATAATGTTAATGGGCTCAAGTTCGGCTATGCCTTCCAGTGTGGCCAAATGATATGCCCCAGATCCAAACTTATGAGTAACCATGTAAGGGCCTAGCCAATTAGGTGTAAATTTATCGTGGAGATGGTGTGGTTGGCTAGTAATTTGTTGGTTTTCCTTAAGGACTAAGTCTCCAACTTGGAATTCATGTTGATGTACCTTGGAATTGTAGGCATGATGGAGATGATCTTGATAAACTCATGTATGTTCAATCGCATGAATGCGATGTTCATCTAGTAAGGTCAATTGGTCAAGTCGGGCTTGATGGGCTGTATCATCATCAATGAACTCTTGCATGGACACCCGTAAAGATGGTATTTCAAGCTCCAAGGGCATGATGGCCTCAATGCCATAGACAAGGGAAAATGGGGTTGCCCCAGTTGGAGTGTGAATACTGGTACGGTAGGCCCATAGTGCTAATGGCATTTGATTGTGCCAATCACGGTGTGACTCTGCAACTATTTTGTGAAGAATGGCATAAATGGTTTTGTTTGTAGCTTCTGCTTGGCCATTACCTTGTGGGTAGTATGGAGTAGAGAAGCTATGTTGGATATTGAATTTTTCACATAGTGCATGAACATTCTTGTTTTTGAATGGAGTACCATTGTCTGTGATGATTTTGGATGGGATGCCAAAATGACAAATGATGTGTTGAGTGATGAAATCAACAATTTTGGGACCGGTCATTTGAACTAGAGGAATGGCTTCAACCCATTTCATGAAGTATTCAGTTGCTGTAATGATGAACTTATGATTGGCAGATGATGCAAGTGTAATTTTGCCGATGAGATCCAGGCCCCATTGTGAAAAAGGCCACATTGACTGAATAGGTTGGAGAGCCTGAGAAGGTAAGTGTGTAAGATTGGCATGATGTTGGCATTTAGCACACTTTTTGACATAGGCACAACAGTCATGTTCCATTGTGGGCCAGTAATAGCCCATTCATAAAATACGTTTGGTGATGGCCATGCCACTGAAATGGCCGCCACAGGTACCATCATGGGCCTCTTGAGTAATGCGTTGGGCTTCGGATGGCTCAAGACAATGCAATAGTATGCCATCATAACTTCACTTGTAAAGGATATCACCTAGCAATGTGTAGTGAATAACACGCATTTTAAAAGCTCATTTGTGAGTATGACTTAAATCAGGTGGTAGGATACCGAGCTTGATGTAGTCCTTAACTTGGGAAAACCATGGGTCATGTGGTGTAGCTTCGATGATATTGATGCCATCATCACGAGGAGGTGGCTTGTTGGAAATGGCAGAGTGGAAAAGGGTGTGAATGGACACGTGAGTGGTGTCAAAAAGTGGGTTTTGTAGAATGAGTGAGCCTAGGGAGGCCATGGTATCGAAAAAATGGTTTGTGGAGCGTGGGGTAGTGGTGATGTCATACCACTCAAATTGGGCCAATAAATCTTTAGCTACCTATTTGTATTGTTGCAAGACTGGGCAACGACATTGCCATTCTCCCTTAATTTGATTTACAATAAGGAGGGAGTCTCCAAATATGTCCAGGCGGTGAATGTGCATGGAGAGCACTTGCTTTAGGCCAAGGATAAGAGCCTCATACTCAACATTGTTGTTGGTGCATGGAAAGCCTAACTTGAAGGAAAAGGGGAGGGGCTCCCCTTGTGGTGTGAAAAAGACTATTCCTACACCCCCAGCGTGTGTGCATCGGGAGCCATCAAAGAAAAGAGTCAGTTCAGTAGTTGATTCAGGCTCTACAGGTTCTTCGGCTTCACTTATGTGAAATACTGAGTCATCTAGAAGCTGGATAAGCAATGGCGCGTTACTTGGTAGTGGGGCCTCAGCCAATTGATCAACAATGACTTGGCCTTTGATGGATTTTTGGCTAATGAATTTGAGATCAAATTCTATGAGGAGCATGATCCATTTGGTCGTGTGACTATTGTGGTAGCTTCTACCCATCATGTAGCGAAGTGGATTATCATGGGCAACTACGTAGGTAGTATGATTGATCATGTAATATCGTAGCTTTTGGGTGGCAAAGACAATGGTGAGACAAAGTTTTTCCATGTAAGCGTATCACATCTCATAATCAATTAATGTGTGGCTGATATAGTATACAACTTGCTCTTGGTCTCATTCATTCTTTTGAGCAAGAAGCATGCCCAATGCGACATCGGTAGCAGAAATGTATAGGTGGAATGGATGTTCAGGATGGGGTGGAATGAGGACGGGTGGAGATGTGAGGTAGGATTTGATGTCATCAAAGGCGGCTTGGCATTTACTATCCCATTTAAATGGGACCCCTTTTGTAAGATATGATTAAATGGCTGACATTTGTCTAAAAGTTGGGTGATAAATCACCGTATGGATTGGATTCTTCCTTGTAAGCCATGAAGTTGCTTGAGGTTTGTAGGGGGAGGCATGTCAAGAATAGCTTGGACTTTGGTAGGATCTACTTCAATGCCTTTCTGGGAAATGATGAATCCCAAGATTTTTCCAGTGGTGACACCAAAGACACATTTCTTTGGGTTCAATCGGACATTATGTTCTAAGAGGCGATCAAAGATTTGTCGTAGATCTTCTAGATGTTGACCACGGGTTTTGGATTTAGCAATGAGATCATCCACGTAGTCTTCAATAGTTTTATGCATAATATCATGGAAAATATAAGTCATGGCACGTTGATAAGTTGCCCTAACGTTCTTGAGGCCAAAAGGCATGACTTTGTAACAAAAGGTCCCCTAGGGGGTGGTGAAGGAGGTCTTGTGTTGGTCTTCCAGATTAACATGAATTTGATTATAACCTAAAAAACCATCCATGAGTGACAGTATTTCATGTCTAGCTATAGCATCGACCAACGTGTCAATATTAGGGAGTGGAAAATTGTCCTTGGGACAAGCTTTGTTAAGATCCCTAAAATTGGTGCAAATGTGGATACCCCCCTTGGGTTTTTCGATGGGAACCATGTTTGAAACCCATTCAGGGTAATCGATAGGTACAATGAAATCAACATCAAGGAGTTTCTGTAACTCCTGCTTAACCATAAGCGCAACTGTGGGGTGCATGCGGCACAACTTTTGTCTGACAGGTTTGGCTTTGTCATCCAGGACAAGGTTGTGCACTACCAACGAGGGGTCAAGGCCAGGCATATCTATGTAGGACCAAGCAAAAACCTTAATGTAGCATCTGAGGAAATTGGTATAAAGGACACACTCTTCTTCAGTGAGGCTAGTGGTGAGGTAGACGATGTGAGGATTGTCTAGATCATTGCCAATGTCAACTTCAATAGTGTCCTCAACAAGCATGTGAGAACCATCATGAAGTTGTGCTGGTGTGGGGATGAGATGTAGGTCATCAATGGAATCAGGGGTCTAGAAATCATCATCGAGATAAATATATGCATGATGAATCCAAGGGACGTGGGGTGGTATGGTAGGTAATGGTGCGCTAGCGGATCGGATCATGTGGGGTGTGGGAAGGAAATCGGTGGTGGATGGGGTGGAGGAGATATCATCGAAATCGATGAAATCATCGATAGGAGGTGGTGTGTAGTCAGGATGATTCGGGTAGCGAAGGGGGGCGTAGAGGTCAATGGAGATCATGTTGACCGATGCACTATAAATGGAGGAGGTGGGTGAGGAAGGTTATGAAGAATAAGAAGAGGATAGGAAGAAATCAGGAACTGGTTGGTGGTGATCAGGATTCAATACCACGGGTGGCGAAGGTGAACAAGAAATTTGGTGTCGAGATGGGATGGTTTCGTGAATGGGGAAAAATGGAATAGCAGGTGGAGAGGAGGGTGATGGAGAGGGAGGGGAGGATGGAGCTGATGGAGGTGAGGGTGGATCGATAGTGGGTAAATCATAGGAAGGGTGAATGAATCAAGCGAGGATGAATCGGTAGGTAAATATGGATCAACGGTGAGATAGGTGAAGTGGTAGACAAGGGTGTCGATTTCCTGTGGTGAAAGGGGCTCATGGGGTGGAGATGGTGGAAATAATGTGGATGGTATATCAACTATGGAATGAGGAGAAGAGCTATCAGGTGGCATAGTAGGTTCAAATTCCTCATCAAGTAGAAGATCAAGAGGATTAAGATCCAGATGTTGAAAGTCATGTTCAAGATTATGAATAGTGGTTGGATTGTAATCGAGTCCAGATCGGTCGATGGGAAGGTGAGCGAGAGGACTGATATAGGAATGACATCCTTGTTCATATCTCCCTAGGCCATACCCATGCCAGTTATACTAGTGTAGATATTTCCAAGAAAAAAGAGGATTAGACATGTGATTAAGATTACTATAAAATATGGTTTGTGGTAGCGGAGGTGCTGGTGGTAGCACTGATGAGTCAAGGCCTCCATAAACAAATTTCATGGAATTATTGGGAGGACCAAGAGGAACTACTACCCCAATAGTCAAGGGCACATCATGAGGTCGGCCAAAATCATGGGTGGTTTGGAAGGTGGATGGTGAAACTCGAGAGTCGGTAATGTTATACTCACCAGGACCGGGCGTGATCATGTGGATAGCAACATGGGGAGGATCAGGATGCTCGGGTGGAGGAGAGGACCCCCTATGTGGTGGTGGTGATGGTGCAGTAGGTGGAGGTGGAGTGCTTGGTGGTGCATGTGCATCAGTATAGGTGGATTGGGCTAATTGGTCATCAAATCGAGCAGCACATTGTGCCCACTCATAGCATTCGATTGGAGATCTAATAATGGGATGATTAGCATGGGGAAATTGGGTTGGAGGTGAAGGAGAGGGATTGGATGAATGGGGGACCATGCGTGCCCATGCTGATCATGGCACAAAGCAATGAGTAGATGGAGGTGGCATAGGAGGGAGAGGTGTGGTGTTGGATGATGGTGGTGGGGTTGGCGTAGCAAAAAAGGTAAATGGCGGTGGTGTGAAGGATGACAAAGCACTATGGGAGAAATTAGGAGCCGATGGTGGCGGTGGAGGTTGAGGTGGGTTGGATGAAGTGGAGGCAATATTTCTTAGGTCGGGTGTAGGGGGTGGTTGTGATGATTACGGATAGGTGTTATCTAGTGTGCGGCATGGAATGGGGATGAATTGCGTAGATGATAAGGATGGACCAGGTGGAAGGCTGATGATATTGTAGAATTTGAAGGGATCACCATCGGTAGGGATGCAGTGAACTAATCCATTATGAACATATTTGATACAATGATGAAGGGTGGAGGGGACGCATTGCATGTCTCAAATCCAAGGTCATCCTAAAAGGATGTTATACTGCATCTCACCTTCGATAACATGGAAGAGAGTGGAAATGGTTTTGGCACCTACCTTGATGGGCAAGACAATAGTACCAATGGTAGGATGCATAGAGCCATCAAAGGCTCGAAGATCCATGGATGGGGTGGCAATATGAGAAGGAGGAAGGTGAAGGTGGTTCAATGTGGTGGTAGAAATAATGCTTATGGATGACCCGGTATCAATGAGAACACGTTTATAGGTAACAACGTTGATGGAGGCTTGAATGTGTAATGGGGGATCCGCTCCCTCGCCTACAAATTCTATAATTTCATGGTCATGGAAGTTGATAGAAGGTTGGAGGTATCTCTGAACATTGCCAATGAAGTTGGCAAAGGCATCTGCGTTAGTAGTCTCGAGATCAAGAGAGCGGAGGATAGAATCAAGGGCTTCACGATGAGGTTGGGATTGTTGCAGGAGGTCATAGATGGATAACCTTGCAGGGGTGGTATGGAGCTGGTGAGAAATACTACCATGGATGGTGATGACATTCCATGGGAGAGGTGGAGGAATGGGTGGGGTGACGATGGTGGTTGTAGCAGGTGGTTGTTGTGAAGTGGAGGGTTGTTGGATGGTTGCAGGGGGTGGATAGCATTGATTACGAGTGGCGATATTGATCATACCCACAAACCCCTACTTAGAAGGTCCTCGATTGACATGATTGACTTGGCATGGATCATTTTGAGGTGGATTACCCCCATGCTCGGGTAAGGGTGGAGGGCAGTGAAATATGCGAGATCGAAGCAATGGTGTGGCCATATGGTCGATTATAATCACTAGAAGGCTTATGGATGGTAGTGGATGAGAGAGGATCAATTTAAATGGAGGAGGTGTTGAGTATGTAGGAGGTGGGGATGAGGCCCCCTGCGTGTAATCAATGAAATAGAGTTGGCATGGGCTTAGATAAATGTATCCAATTATGTCAACACCTACGCTATCTTCTAAGCATCCTGTTGTGGAGTAGGTGCTGACATCGAGTGGTACTGTGGGACAAGAACCTAAGATGGATGAGGTGAAATGTATGAATCCTGGGACATAGGTGGTGGTTGTTGTGATGGGTCATAATATCCAGGGGGTGATGGACCAGGAATTGAGGATCTGCTACTATTGTTGTTGCTATGCATCATAGTAACCGAGAGGTGACTAGTCAGGCATGGGCATCTACTACTACTATTGTGCATACTAAAAAGATAGGTTGCACTGGAGTAGTAGTAGTGGATGACCATGTGGGTGGGGTGGTAAAAAATGTTGGATGGGTGGAAGGAGGGGGCGGAATAGAAGTGGATGTGTGAAAACTGTTGTGAAGCAATGGGTGGTATGTATGAGGATTGAGGTGGAGCGTGTGGGGTAGCAAACAAAGAATCCAGTTGGATGGAATATCGAGGTGGAACACCTTGATAGGTGGGGTGCAATGGAGGTGGTCGATATGAAGGAGGAGGGGGTAGCCAAAATGTATTGGGAGGCACTTATGGAGGACCATAGGTGGAAAATGGAGGATAACTGGTAGGTGGAAATGTGGTGAACTACAAGGTGGGTGGTGGTGGCCGCGGGGTGAAGGATGTAGGTGGTAGAAAATCCTGGATGGAGGGGTTTGTGAGACCTGGTGAAGCTATGAGGTAACCCTGAGATCGGTGTGAATAATATGTTGGTGGACTAGATGATGGAGGCTGAGATGAAGGTGGGTGGCTTGATGAGGCCTATTGAGATACCGATATCTATGATGAATATGGTGTGGAGGAAGGAGTGGAAATCATACCAAATGTATATGTAGTGGTAACAACATCCAAGATGATTTGGGAAATGACAACATCATCACCCAAAAGGGGGTGGGAAGAGTGATCGATGAAAGGATGAGTGGAGGATGGTGAAGGAGGAGGAGTGAGCTCCTCCACCACCATAACTGGTATGGGGTGACCTAGAGAGGTGTAGATGACATGCTGGCAGAAAGTAGATGGAGGATTGGATGAAGAGAGATCCTCTAAGGGAGGGGGCCCCTCAAGGTTCTCATCTAGGAAGTGATATGGTGTAGAAGATGCCATGTGGGATGTAGGACTAGCCCTAGGAGCGAAAGGCCCCATCAATAAATCAGGTGCAACTCGAGATGAAACTTGCTTAAACTCAGAAGGTGGATCTGTGGTCTGAGAAGAAGAGGCCCCTATGATAAATACAGTCTACTAGGCATCCTCGGTAGCACGATGAAGTGCTTCACATGTCTGACTACGCATAACTGGCATGGTAAAATGTGCTACAAGTGGAATAACAGTCAACAAGTGTGAAATTTGAACTCAAAAGCTATTTGTGACTGATCGGGATACTCTTTGGTGATAGAAACACAGGTTCACAAGCTAGGGGTGCGGACCAAACTGGTTCGCACTCTAGGGGTGTGGACCACCCAAAATGAAAACCAAAGTTTCAAAATGTGTAGTATGTGCCTCTCTGTGTGCTTTATGTGCAATTTGGAACCTAAAAAATAGGTTCACACTCTAGGGGTGTAGACCGATAAGGTTTGCACTCTAGGGGTGCGGACCACCCAAAAGTGTAGTAGAGGGTGAAATATGTGTCATGTGTACCCTCTCTGTGTTGTATAGACTTGTGTGAATCAGTATGGTAGCCTGAATGCTATATTTTCACATAGAATCATGCAAAATGAGCTTGAGTGTAGGATGATCATGTTGGGGGTGCAAATCACCTAAAAATAAGTTGTGCAATGAAAATTGTGGTAATGAAACTGTGGAACAATCTGTAAGTGAGTTATAGCATGTTTGATGTTTTATTGTAACCACTTTTCCCGAGACTCAAAAAAAGCAAAAGTTCTTTCTTTTTGGTTTTTCTTTGTGTTTTGATGATAGAATATACGGCCTAGTAGCAAAATTTAGGTAGTGGGTGATCTTCTAATATGAATCAGGTATGTCGTAGCATAGAACCTTTTGCAATGCCCAAAGGTGCACAAAATAGAACTATGTTTCCAATGGGCGAGTGGCTACCTAAATGGAATACAGTATAGTAAAATGATATCCAAAAGGGGGAGACTCAAAATGCTCTAATGATTCAAATAAACTCTCATGAAGAGAGGTTGTGTTGTCAATGTGGTGCTACCGACATACCCATGCTTTCGCTTAACCCTCACATTTAAGGCATCCACAATAATGACAGTTGTGCCCACTAATTATTTTGAAAAGCCCTGTGGTAAAGGGGCTTTCTAAAACTACCCACTATGAAGGTACCTTCCAATGATGAATTCTGGATAACCAACACTCAAAGTGGGAAGGACCGACCGGGTATTAATGTCGGAATGATCCACATGGGGGGGAACTATGGTGACTAATCCGGAGGTGAGCCAGTGGAGAGTAATCCCAGACCTCACTGAACTCTGGTGTTGAATTGGTGATGAAATCCAATTTGGGTTGGAGATGAAACCCAGTGCCTTACACCATTTAAATGGAACGTGAGTGTGTGGTGTTTGTTTGTGCGGTACTATTTTAGAAGCAAATCTAGATTAAGTGCCTTTTTAAAATAAACTATGCTATGATGCCTTTTCAAAGTAAATCTATTTACTTGGTTGGGGTGCAAAAACAAATTTAAGCTATTGATTTGTGAAATGAAAATCTAATTAGGTGATTTGCACAAAAGCAAAGTTACTCTATTGATTTTCAAAATGTAAATCTAGTTAATTGCTTTTGAAGGGAAATGACTTGGAAATAAATGACTAGAATTGTGAAGCTATACTAGAAAGTGACTAAAAATTCTAGCTAAAACAAACAAGAATGTGCGATGCTTATGGAACTTGTAGCTCAACGTGTTAGATTAGCTTTTGAATAAATAAAATTTAAATATTTTGACACAAAACCTACGTCCAGGTGAGTGTAAACGTCTCCACTATGCTCTCTAGTCCAATATTGTGTTAATTTGGGAGGTTCGCACTCCTTGGGTGTGAACCTGTCTTCTATTGAGGAGTTTGCACTCCTACCATGCGAACCAAGATCCGAAGATAGAGCTGACTAGTTTTGGGGTCTTGGTGATGATTTTGATGTCCCTAGAGTATTTTGAGTACAGGTACCTGCATAAAAGATTCCAAAAACCCAATTTAAGTGTAGCAAGACAACCAAAACAACAAATATTTCATGAATTCTTATAGTAAAGAAATGGCAAAAAGTAAATTAGCTACTTATTTGGTATCAAAATATACAAGGATGCTTTAACCTTGCATACACCATGGCAAGAGATAATTTTTGGTCTAGGTATGAGGGCATGCAATCCCCGGGAACATGAGGCTCTTAACCTCCCCTGACTTACCTTGCCATTGGTTGTGGGTGTCTAAACCAATACCTGGGTATCAAGTAGTAGTTTGAGGTAGATTGGGGAATTCACACGCCCAAGTGTGTACTCACTACTCTCTTTGTAAGCTCATCGGTGCACCAGTGAACCTTTTGTGGGGTGGCCTGAGGTGTCTTTCAGGGCATTTTTGATTTGTGGTGTTCTTCAAAGATGACGATTATCTGCTATACAAAATAGACCACAATTTTTGGTTAGAAGGTGATTAAGCTTATGCTTGGTGGAGGTCCCATCGGGCGTGCCAAAATGAAACTACCAAAAAGACACCATAACACCTCATTCAAATATCATGGAATCTGCTGTATTTGTATTGATAATCATAAAAGGGTTACAAGAGATGATATCCTTTTACAATTTTTCCCTAAAGGCTACAATAGGGTCTTCCCTTAGGAAGCCCCTTTTAGATGTGGTACAAAGATAGCATGATTCATCTCTTGTGGGTTCCTCGATGTAGGTGGGCTTCTTGCTCGTGAGCCACCGCTTGTAGGATGCTTCCTTGTGCTTTGTTGGACCTGTAAACCTGCAAAATCCTATTAGTGTGTTGGGGGGTCTGCCTCAGTCAAACCCCATGTTTAAACAGACAAAAGACTCATTAAAACTAATTAAAACATGAAATTTCTTAGAAAAACTAGCAGAATACTAAAAATTAACCTACTACTTACCTGTTTGGATGATTCTGGTGTCAATTATAGAGGTTCACACTCCTAGGGTGCGAACCACTAGGTTCGCACGTGTGAGGTGTGAACTAGCCCTTTTGAAGCTGGATTGCTCAGATGGGGTCCTTGGATACTCTTGATTGGTTCTTTTTGTGTACTTTGTCGGGTAGAACTCCTGAACTACAAATTCTGATGGTGAAATCAACCTATCTCACTCACAAAATAGGCATATGCAAGAGATAAACTGATTGTGATGCTCGTATGATGGATGTGAGATGGATGTATGTTGATTGCAATGGCTGTAGTGATTTTGGCAGAGTTTTGGTATGCAAAAGTTGTGATGATCTAAAATGGTGAAAATGGCCTTCTATTTATAGAGTGGGCCAAGGTGAGAGAAAGGGGATGAGGTGTCCCCTATGAGGTGGCTATGGTGAGGTGTCCACCAAAGAGGTGTCCCCTGAGGTGTCATGGGTCATAAGTGAAGTTGGGTGAGAGAATCCCTCACCCATCCAAAAGTAATGATGATTAGAGATAAATATCAATTTGCAATTAATATTCACCTTTATGGAAATATCTTAGCATTAATTAATCATTTTTATGTGCAAAAGTCTCCATCTTGCATTTATGACCCAGGGGTGTGTGATATGGAGAAATATCTAGGATGAGAGGTGGCAAGGCTAGGATAGGCTAGGCTAGGTGAGGTGGGAGGCTAGGCTAGTCAAAGTAGACTAGGTGAGGTGGAGGCTTTTAATTAAATCAATATTAGATCTAATTAATTAAGGAATTAGCCATAAAGTACAATTAGACCAAAATGTTGACTTTTTGACCATAAAGTGGTTTTTGACCATGGTGAAGGTTTCAACCTTAGTTGAGTTGGCATAAGGTCACATGAGGACCTAGGGTTAAGCGTAGGAAGGGGCTTAGCTAGCCCAAAGGGGCTAATGATGATGAATAGTGTTTTTAGGTCAATTTATGCAATTTTCAATGGTTTTGCAAATTAATTAACAAAGGAGATGGGGAGAGGGACAATGTGTGACTTTTCGGTGTCTACAGTCTTATATTTGAATTTTTGGAATTTTAATAGGCCAGTCCTCAATAGGGATCCAATATCTACCAACCTCTAAATTACCAGTATGGTATAAATAGTAATTAGCCACCTTTATCCAATTAGCTCGGTGAAACTCCACCATACAAGGCCTCCAATCAGGAAACTAAGTTATCAAAGGCTAGTGACCATCCTAAGAATTTGTCCAAAACTTTATCTTTTGACCATTATGAATGATCCAAATTAACTTTTTCTTAATCAAATCCTCACTAGTCTTAAGAACCGCTAAAATGGAAGAACCTTTGGTAGACAATTGATAGTGAACAAGGTCTTCAGGAATTTTGCTCTCACCATATTTAGCACGGATATTATTAGCCCAAAGGGCATTAGGGTTATGTAAAATTCTCTAAAATAATTTAGCAACTAAAGCTTTATTGTTATTAATAGCATACCAAAATGTTAGGATACTATCCTAACATTAATTAATATAATAATAATAATAATATATTTTATCCTATGGTTATAATAATAAAATAATATAATAATTAATTATATTAATTATTATATTATTATAAGGTTAGGGTTAGGAAGCATTGCAACCTTTCACCTATAACCGTAAGTGGGTATAAAACACCATACTATTCTATCATAAGAGATATCCATGAAATATTATATAAAACATTTATTAAAACATTGAAGGGACTTCCCGACAATCCAAAAGCGATTCTTTTAGTTTTAGGTTATTTATTTATTTATTTATCAATTTATGTGCTAGGAACCCTAGGTTCCTACCATCTGGTATCATAGCCTTATGGATCCAACCACATTGGTCAAGGAAATGAAAAATGACATTGCAAAAATTAGAAGAATGATTGAACAAAAACAAAAAAAACAAATGGAACGTTTTGATCGTATTATACAATATTTAATGGAAATGCAAAAGGAGACCCTAGCCATGGAATCCCAGGAAGAAGAGGAGCCCATAGCCATGGAATATGAGGAGGAGGAAGAGCCCATAACCAGGGAATCCCAGAGGGTACCCATTGCACTCCCCAAGAACGAAAAAAATCCAAACCCTAAAAATATCTCCAATATTGTTTGCAATATCTCCAATGTTGTTTGCAATGTTCTTTTTAATGCAGAGGAAGAAACGAAAGTTTCTAAAAATAACAATGCAAATTTATTTTTAAAAGTGCACGAGGAAGAGAAGGATATCAAGCATGAAAGTTTACAAAAATTCTATTTTACAAATCTGCATATGAGTGATGCACATAGACATCAAGGTGACATTGATCCTGCTATTTGTAGCACATTGATTTCTCAAAGAAATTTAGATGCTGACCAAATCAATCATTTATTTAATAAGAAAAGTGGATTGCAAGAAAATCATGGTGAGAAGAACATGAAATGCAACCCTGACCGACCTCCTCCATGGCCACCACCATTTTTCCAACAATAAAGTGACATTACCAGTTTAAAGAATGTATTGGAGTGTTTGTGCAAACAATGCATTGATAAACTGAACATAAGGCAAAATGTCATGGTTGTTGCCACCCATGAAAAGATGTTTTTTTTAGAGGATGTGAGAATGACTATGCATCTCCTCGTGCTGATGTTTTCGATCCATAGAGAAATGGACCCCTATTCCAACCAACAATCGATTTTTCTGCTATGGAAGGTTGCTTTGAGCTAGACGATGTTGTCCTCATGGGAAACAAGATATGGTTGCTCTCTATTGATTTAGAATGTGATATCATGGATTTCTCATGGTCTATAGTTCTGGCCAAGTTTAGCAATCATTGGAAACTGATGTGTTCTACGGTTGCCATTGCCATCGAATTTACTGTTACAATAAATAAATATATATATACCACACAACGTCAGTCTGTTGATGCCACACTACGTCTCCATAGTATAAAAAGGCAGTGAAATCATCTCCAGTCTACTTCAAGGTTTTGGAAGCGGAAGCAAGTCACTCTGTAAATTTGGAGTGATTTATTAGAGAATACATCTGTCACGACTGAGAATTCGGGCATGTTGAAGCCATGTTTATTGTATTTCTATTCGGCTAATTACATGGAATATGGGTTATACAACGGTGTTATTTCTGATACGGACTGTCAAGAATGGTAGCAGATGCTATTCCTCATTGGGTTTTGGGAAGGGCGAATGACAGTTTTGTAATGTTTTCTCATGTATATTTATAGTGATATGAAATAATATTAGGGTACTATCACTTTAGGCGATAATTCTTCAAAATTTGAAAGTTGTTACAAACCGTGAGGTACGTGGAACGAGATTCCATTAATGAAATATGCGTTGCTACAAAATCTAAGAATGTTTTAGGGAAGTGGCAATTTACTTCCCATCATACCATTGTTAGCTCCTATCTGCATAGCATCTGCACACGCTATAAACATAGTTGAATAGTTATTCACTGAAATTCAGGCATGAAATTATAAAAATCACAATGGAAAATGATGATATTAACTTACCTCCGAGGATTGCGAAGTGGAGAATGGAAATGAATGCAATAAAGCTCATCTTCATCTTCGTCGCTTTCAATTTAGGAAATGCTGACAAATGTGGACATAAGATTACGGGCCTGGTGAGCAACTACATGCTGGTGCTGCCACGACGTGTGGTGGACTGATAAGAACTGCTGATATATCGTTTGTATATCTGAAGATAACTCCAGCAATCGCAGCACCAATCAACTTGTCCCAGAGGTTAAGCATCGTCCAAAGCTACAGAAGAAACATTTCTCGTCCTGCTGGGCTACTTGATAACACTGAGAACAAATGTGAGAAATTTTCACAGAGACGTGTTAAAAATGATAGGGGTGTTATTTTTACAAAGACGTGTTAAAAATGATAGGGGTGTTATTTTTACATAGACGTGTTAAAAATGATAGGGGTGTTGACAGATGATATATCTTACCCATAATTAGCATCTGGGTTGGTTACACTTTCAACCTTTGAATCTATTACCAATATCCGAACTCGTCCAATGAAAGTGTGTAAATGTAGCCAAATGTTTTACTGCTAGCATGGAATGCATGGACAATACACACCGAAGGCAAACAATTATATTTTTTAGACAAAAAATGCACACGATTTAATCGATAGAAAGAGATGGTTAATACTTTATTCCAGAACATTCATATTACTTATCATGGTGAAATATGCCGAGAGATTTAAAAAAAAAAATTATTACTTCGGAGAAAGAAAAGCTTCCTTATGTTGGTAGATCTTTTGTCAAAAGTAATACAACTGATATTCTAAACAAATTGAATGAGAAGGCTGGGTATTCACCAACTGAAGTTATTGAGCTTTATGAGGAAATCATGTTCGAGCCCAATGTTGTGTGAGCTTATTGACAAGAGACTTATATTTCGTGGCAGCCAACTTGAATATGGATTAAGTATTTGCTACCAGAGGGGCATTTCAAAAGAAGATAAAGAAAGATATCGGTTCGCTCATGTTCCTTCATTTTTGGAATATGTGCACAATCGATAGATTATCCATTTTTGGTGCCTCGATAAGCCAAAGGAAAATGAATTTTGTCTTGAATTATCAAAAGTAGACAAAATTCAAAAATCTACACATATGATGATGTTGTGGAAAGGATTGTGCAACATCTTGGTCTGGATGATCCTCCTAAAATCAGACTTAGGCAAACAATTTTTACTCTCCACAACCAAAGCCTCAACCTATCAAGTACCGTGGTGTTGATCACTTAACTCATATGCTGGTTTATTACAATTAGACTTCTGATATCTTATACTATGAAGTTTTGGATATTCCACTCCCACAGTTACAAGGCTAAAGACATTAAAATTAGCTTTTCATCATTTAACGAAAGACGAAGTATCTGTACACATCGTAATATTACCCAAAGAAAGTATTGTTGGAGATGTCATTAATGATTTGAAGAAAAAGGTAAAATTATCCAGTCCCAATGCGGAAATACACTTTCTTGAGGTGTTTTACCTTAATAATCGATACTGTACACCAGAAGTATTATAAAATAGTGAAGGCACTAAAGGATTGACATATTGGAGTCCATCTCACATTCATAACTGTAACCGTTAGGATTTTTGACTAGCGAACAATATTTCTAAAGCGTTCAAATCAAATATGCAGCGCACTCATTGAAAGGTAATTTCATTCAACTTCCAACCTTAGACATTGGCCTTTCATGAGGGTATAAGGAGAATTAAGGAATAAAACCTTAGTTGCTTTATTACTTGCCTTGAAAAAAAAAAAAGTATTTTGAAATCGCCTTATTAATATAAGTTTGCAAATAATTAAACTTCGAGAATTTTGAGCTCTATGAACCATGATAGTATGCGTATATTCCATCTAGCCCTTGAGACTACAAAACACAAAGATGGTAACTGATGCATATTTCAAGAAGAAATGAGGTTGAGTTGGAAATAATGAATTCAGTTTGCATATCTCACAAACAATCTCTTGCAACACTCTTGGAGATAAACATGGAAGCAGGGTGATCAAATTAAATACAAGGGAGCATGTGATGTTGGGATAAGTAGAAACATATTTCCAAATTTTTCTAGCTTTGAGGACAAAGCTCTTCAAAGAGGGATGGCATGTTAGGATACTATCCTAACATTAATTAATAATAATAATAATAATAATAATATATTTTATCCTATGGTTATAATAATAAAATAATATAATAATTAATTATATTAATTATTATATTATTATAAGGTTAGGGTTAGGAAGCATTGCAACCTTTCACCTATAACCGTAAGTGGGTATAAAACACCATACTATTCTATCATAAGAGATATCCATGAAATATTATATAAAACATTTATTAAAACATTGAAGGGACTTCCCGACAATCCAAAAGCGATTCTTTTAGTTTTAGGTTATTTATTTATTTATTTATCAATTTATGTGCTAGGAACCCTAGGTTCCTACCACATAATATTAAACCCCCTTCATTCTTAGGAAGACATAAAGTATTCCATTTCACAAAGACCCATTTTCTTTTCTCCTTAATACCACTCCAAAGGAACCGATGATTAATTTGATCCAATTCTTGAAGAATAGACTTTGGGATATTCAACATGGTAGAAACATAAATAGGTATAGCTTGAAGGACAAATTTTACCAAGGTAATTTTACCCCCAAAATAAATCCCTCTATTGGTCCACTTTCCAATTTTCTTCTTAACTTTGTCCAACAACCAATTCCAGTATTTGTTTTTTTGTCTTTAAGTATTGATAGGAATGCCTAAATAAGTGATCATAAGGGAGGTATTTTTATATATTAATTTATCCAAGACAATGGATTCTTTTCTGGTAGAGTAGTGAAAGAAAATGACTTTAGACTTCTTCATTGATCAATTTCCTGGTAGCCTTATAAAAATAGCTAATGATTTGCTTAATTCCATAAGCTTCCTTAACTGTAGCTTTACCTAACAGAGTAGAGTCATCAACAAATTTAATATGAGAGATAGGCCTAGTTCCATGAGCAATAGTAACTCCCTCAAGGGTTTTCTTATCTCTATTATTGGTTATAGTCCTACCCAAGCATTCAGTAAGAATGATAAGTAAATAAGGGGAGAGGGGGTCACCTTGCCTAATACCTCTAGAATCTAGAAATAATTGTGATGGTATGCCATTGATAAGAATTGAGTAAGATACACAAGAGATACAACCCATAATCTAGTCCATTCAATCTTGAGAGAAACCAAATTGCCTCAAAAACTTGATAAGGAAGTGCCAATCCACTGTGATAAGCTTTGGATAAGTCTAAACAAATGAACATAGAAGGAGATTTTTGCATTTCCATGGAATGGATGGCTTCCTAAGCAATAACTATCTCATCCACTACTTGACGTCCTTCCACATAAGCTCCTTCTTCAAGTGAAATGATCTTATGCAAAAGAGGATTCAACCTTTCTACCATGATCTTAGTAATGATTTTGAGAAGAACATTACATAAAGCAATAGGTCTAAAAGCTGAGATATGTTGGACATTTTGAGGAATATTAGTTGTCATTGATGTCAAAAGGTTCTAAGAAGGATTGCATCTTGATTGGTTCCAAAAGAGCTTTATGTAAAGCATGATTTAAATGGTTTTTCTCAAAACCATTGATGGCAAAATAAAAGGTTTTTCTTAAAACCTATGGAGAGGCCTAAGGAATTAAATTAATTATAATTAATTATAATAATTTAATTATATATTAATTTGTAATTTAATTTAATAATACTTTTGGTTATTAAATTAATTATAACTTAATTATACTAATTAATATTATTGTTAATTAATTTATAACTTAATTAAATTACCTTATGGTAAGGTTGGCAAAGTTTAAATTCAAATTGCAATTGTCTTTTCCCCACCGACGTCATCAAATTTCGTGGAGCACCGACGTCTAAATCAAATGGTGGATTTCATGTATAAATACCATGCCAAAGGGGCATTCAAACCTTACCCTTCTTCGATTAATATTCAAGCGACCGAGCAAAGTGTATTTCATGCAAATCATTGAGGAAGAAGACAAGAATCATTTTGTCTTTTAGCGCCAGGAAGAAGACTAGTGGAGAGGGCTTAAGGCCTCACTCCCATTGGACAGTGTGGTCCATTGGCAGTGCACGTTTCATGAGAGCATTTGGAGTGGAAGTGACCACGATCGATTCGCGTGGAGGTTGTTGGTGTGTTTGTCTTGAGCGCCAAGGTGGAAATATTTTGGCACACATTTTAGAGTGCCAAGCTTGGGAAGAAAGAGCACATTGTGCTCTTAGCCTTCCAAGCATGTGCCTAGCGCACACGGTGGTCAAGCCCATGGCTAGGGTGCACGAGGAGGAAGTGGTTGTGGGTTCGAATCCCACAAGTGGCAAAGGTACTTTTAATTAAATATTTTATTTACCTAATATTTTCTTAAGATGTTATTTGGAGTTATAAGGGTATATGAAAGGTTGCTTGCTTGGTAATTAATTTATGTTATTGGAGTTATAAGGAAAGTGGATTTGATTTTTGCCAAAGTTCTTTTTGCCATTAAATCTAATTAAAGAGGTTTTTGAGTTAATTTTGGTGGATGTTAAATTTATTTTAATTGGGAGATTATAAGGTGTTATTGGATAAATATTTTATGTATGTTGATGGTTGTTTTTAAAGATGGAGTGATAAGGTGTAATTGAGTTTTTGTATTACATTGTGAGAGAGATTTATCTTCTAACCTCTTTGAGTTTGGCATAGAAGTGTTTGTGGTTGTGGCAGATATTTGAGATTCCTTCATCATCAAGAAAAGGTATGAGCACATTCTTCCATAGTTGAGTTGATTGATTGGTTTTCTGAAAATAAGTTTGGAGTGAAAAGGATTTGATTAGGGCTTCCTTATTGAGTGTGTTTGAGTTAATGCTTCAAGGTTTTCTGGAATAGAGAGTTATTTTATAAGCATTGTTGTTGAAGTGAGTTGTTGAGAAAAGAACTTGAACTAGGGTTATCATTGTTATGTGAGATTTGTTGTTGAGCATTGTTGGAAATATTTTGAGTGAAGGATCATATGCTTGGACTAGGGTTTGTGAGCAAGGATTATTTCATTGAGTGATTGGTTGAGTAGAGTTGGTTAAGCCTAGTCAAGTGGATGTGTGAAGTGATTGTTCAAGTTCCATAAAACAAACTATTCTATATTCTGAATTGATTTGAGAAAGTAATTGAGCATTGTGATGAGTATAGAGCATATTGAGTCTCTAACAATTCTCTTTATGTTTCTATGAGATTGGACAAGTTTTAGTGTTGACTTGTTGAGCAGATTTGAGGTAAGTCTTTGAGAAGACTTGTGGACAGATTTGGATAAGTTCTTGTAAGGACTTATTGAGCATATTGGACAAGTTCTAGAGAGAGCTTGAGAATAGAGTTTGGTGTAGATTTGAGGATAGATTTGTGCCTAACCAGAGATAAATATTGAGGATAGATTTGTGCTAGACCAATGGATTGTGTTTAGTACAGATTTGAGATAGATTTGAGTGCAAGATTTGGAGGTGACAGAGTATAGAGGATGATAGTCTCTAGTGGATAGAGATCCATTAGCTAGGGTAGTGAGGATAGGTCTTCGAGTGAGGACAAGAGTCTTCAGTGGATAGAGATCCATTAGCCAGTGTAGTGGAGGCAATAGTTCTTCTAGAAGATCACCAGCCAGAGCAAGAGGAGAAAGGAGTTCTCCTATGGATAGAGATCCACAAACTTGATTAGGGGATTGGTGTCTCCTTTGGATAGAGGTTCATAAACATTGTAGGGAAAGGATTCCCAAGAGAATTTATTTGAGAAAAATTTATAAGGAATATTTTCTCCATGGAGTAGCCCACATTGGGTGAACCACGTAAAATCATGTCTCTCATGTGTGTGATGCTTTATGTGATGATTACTACTTTAATACTATTGATGTTAACATTTGGATTAAAAAGCAAAAATTTTATCTTATATTATTCACCCCCCCTCTCAGTATAAGCACATGTTCTTCAATTGGTATCAGAGTGGGTCTCTCCATGAAAAGACTAACAACTTGGAGGAGGATCCATCAATAACACACATGACTTCAAAAAATGAAGAGGAGACTATGTTTGACATAAAAGAAGAATTCTTTGCTGCTCTCAGAAAGTTGGAAAATATTAGAGAGAAGAATTCAAGCTTGAAGGAACAAATTCAAGAGGATGAAGAAGCAAGGATGGAACTTCTACAAAATCTCATAGAACTCAAGATAAAGGTGGAAGAAGGAAAGAAAATTGAGCAGGATATGACAGATCTATTAAGAGCAAGGGAAATAGAATGTGAAATACTAGAAGCAGAAATTGTGTCTCTAAGGAATGAAGTTGAAAGGACCAAGGTACTACAAGTTGTAGAGGATAAGAAATCACAAAAGGAATCAAGCCTTCAAAAAGTAGAAACTTCAAACAAGGATAAGCAAACAAAGGATATCCGAAAGGAAGAAAGCAAAGAAGAACCTTGGTTAAGAGTTAATCACAAGAGAAATAATACTCCACCACAAACTCCAAGGCACTCAAACAGGTTACATAATTTCTTCCATGGTCATTGCTTTTCTTGTAATAAATATGGTCATAGAGTTGTACATTGTATTAATCATGCAAGAAACAATGTCAATAGAAATTTCAATTCTTTTACACCTCTTATGGATGATGATATTATATGTTACAAATGCAATAATTTTGGGCACAAGGCTAGATGGTGTAAAATGATACTTCCTGAGTCTAGAAAAACAATTTCAACATCTAGGAAAAATGAAAGGGAAAATGTTAAGGCTAGATCAATGTTAGTTCAAACAACCCTTCATGCTCAGGATAAAGAAGAACAATGGTATCTTGATAGTGGTTGCTCTAGTCACATGATAGGAGATAAAGATAAATTCATTGTACTAAAAGAAACCAATAGAGGGTCAGTAAGTTTTGGTGATAATGGATCAGCAAGGATTGGTGGAAGAGGAACTCTAAGTCTAGATAATGGGAAAACAAAAATAGAAAATGTGTTGTATGTTAAAGGGTTAAAACACAATCTGTTAAGTATAAGTCAACTTTGTGATCAAGGGTACATGGTTACTTTCCATCCAGATAGGTGTGAGATAAGAAAATCAAAAACTGGAAAAATCATTGCCAATGCAAGAAGAACCCCAAACAATTTATATATGCTCAATGAGATCAAAGGGGAAAAGTGCTTTCTATCTCAAGAAGATGAAAGTTGGTTGTGGCATAGAATATTGGGTCACTTGAATTTTGACAACATAGTCAACATAAGTAATAAATAGGCGGTCAGATATTTACCCAAAATAAGAAGACCTCAAAGCACAATCTGTGCACCCTGTCAACATGGAAAGCAAACTAGGACAACATTTAAATCAAAAGGATACATGTCATCTAAGCCATTGAGTCTAATACATACTGATTTGTGTGGTCCTACCAGAACACAAAGTATTCAGGGTGATAGCTACTTTATATTGTTTATAGATGACTATTCCAGAATGGTTTGGGTAGCTTTCCTAAAAGAGAAGTCAGAGGCTTTTGAAAAATTCAAAGCATTTAAGGAATTGGTTGAAAATGAAACTGGAAAAAGGATTAAGTGTCTGAGATCTGATAGAGGAGGAGAATTTACTTCAAATGAATTTGTAGAGTTTTGTGAACAACATGGAATCAAAAGAGAGTATTCAGTAGCAAGAACTCCTCAACAAAATGGAGTAGTTGAAAGGAAAAATAGGACTATTGAGAATATGGCTAGAGCTATGCTAAATGAGTCTAAGCTCTCAGATGGTTTTTGGAGAGAAGTAGTCAACACAGTAGTATACATAATCACTAGGGCTCAAATGAGGGTAAACCATCACAAGACTCCATATGAGCTTTGGAAAGGAAGACCTGCCACTGTAAAACACTTCAGGATTTTTGGAAGCAAGTGTTACATAAGACGAGAAGATCAAAACTTAGGAAAGTTTGATCCAAGATGTGATGAGGGAATATTTCTTGGTTATTCTTCAAAGAGTAAAGCCTATAGATGCTTCAACAAGAGAACACGTACTATGGTGGAAAGCATAAATGTAACAATTGATGAGAAGATAGATTCAAGAGAACCAGTTCAACAAATTGTGTATCAAGAAGATGGATGTTGTCAAGAAGAGTTTTGTGAGGAATCAGATAAAGAAGAAGAAGAAACACAAAGACTCCTTCCCAAAACTCCATCCAGGTATGTACAGAAGCATCATCCAAAAGAGCAAATCATTGGGAATCCAGATGAAAGACAGACAAGGAGAAGGATAATAACACCATCTCAACAAGCAAATTTTTCTTTGCTATCTAAGATTGAGCCAAAAGACTTTGCTCAAGCAAGTGAGGATAAGTTTTGGATTAAGGCAATGGATGAGGAATTAGATCAGATAGAAAAAAGCAAGACTTGGGAACTTGTTCCACGACCAAAGGACAAAAATGTGATCGACACAAAATGGGTATTCAGAAACAAGTTAAATGAAGATGGACAAGTGGTCAGGAATAAAGCAAGGTTAGTATGCAAAGGTTATGCACAGGTAGAGGGAATTGACTTTGATGAGACATTTGCTCCAGTTGCATGGCTTGAAGCCATAAGAATATTTTTAGCCTTCTCAAGTTTCAAAAACTTCAAGGTATATCAGATGGATGTTAAGTCAACATTTCTAAATGGTGTTTTAGAAGAAGAAGTCTATATTGAACAACCAGAAGGATTCATATTAGAAGATAAACCAGATCATATTTGCAGATTGAAAAAGGCATTGTATGGTCTAAAGCAGGCTCCGAGAGCATGGTACTCAAGATTGGATAAGTATCTTCAGGAACAGGGATTCAGAAAAGGGATAGCAGACAACAATTTATACATAAAAAATGAAGGGAATGATCTATTAATTATGGTTGTCTATGTTGATGACATCATTTTTGGGGGAAACAATGATAAGATGTGTAAAGAATTTGCTAAGAACATGCAAAATGAATTTGAGATGTCTATGCTTGGTGAATTGTCCTTCTTTCTTGGACTTCAGATTTCACAATCAGAGAAAGGGGTATTTCTCTCACAAGCCAAGTATATAAAAGAAATGTTAAAGAAATTCAGATTAGAAGATTGTAAACCAGTAAGTACCCCCATGGTCACAGGATGCAAGTTAAGTAAGGATGATGAATCTCCAGAGGTAGATCAAAGATTATACAGATCCATGATTGGCAGCTTATTGTATGTTACAGCTACAAGACCAGACATAGTACAATCAGTGGGATTAGTGGCAAGGTTTCAGGCAGCACCTAAGGAAACACATGTGGCAGTGGTAAAAAGAATTTTTAGGTATCTAAAAGGAACTATGGATTTTGGGCTTTGGTATCCCAAAAGTGATAGTTTCACACTGACAACATATACAGATGCAGATTGGGCTGGCAACATTGATGACAAAAAAAGCACAAGTGGAGGAGCATTCTTTCTTGGAGACTGTTTAGTCTCTTGGCTAAGTAAGAAGTAGGTTTCAATATCCTTATCTACAATAGAAGTAGAATACATTGCAGTAGTAGCCAATTGTACATAGGTGTTATGGATGAAGAGAACTCTAGAAGACTTCAAGATAAAACATGATCATCCTATTCCCATACTATGTGATAATACAAGTGCTATAAGTATCTCAAAAAATCTAGTAATGCACTCCAGGACAAAGCACATTCCGATTAAGTATCATTTTTTGAGAGAACAGGTGATAGATAAATAGGTCAGGCTAGAATATATTTCTACAAAGGAACAAATAGCAGATATTTTCACCAAGCCACTTTCAAAGGAAACCTTTGAGTATCTTCGAGGAAGACTGGGAGTGAGACTCCCACCTCAGAATTAACCACCTCAAGAGGAGGTGGGGGAGGGGCTAAGCTAAGAGGCTCATTCTTAGCCCCGAGCCCCAAAGGTGACCCTTTGCCATTGATGTCAAAGGGGGAGAGATTTGGTATTTGAGCAAAGAGGAGAGATTTGAGCCAGGGGGAGCAATGTCCCAGGGGAGCAGAACCAAGGAAAAGTCAAGTTTTTGGTAAAAAGAGTTTGGGTTGCCATCAATGACAAAGGGGGAGATTGTTGGACATTTTGAGGAATATTAGTTGTCATTGATGTCAAAAGGTTCTAAGAAGGATTGCATCTTGATTGGTTCCAAAAGAGCTTTATGTAAAGCATGATTTAAATGGTTTTTCTCAAAACCATTGATGGCAAAATATAAAGGTTTTTCTTAAAACCTATGGAGAGGCCTAAGGAATTAAATTAATTATAATTAATTATAATAATTTAATTATATATTAATTTGTAATTTAATTTAATAATCCTTTTGGTTATTAAATTAATTATAACTTAATTATACTAATTAATATTATTATTAATTAATTTATAATTTAATTAAATTACCTTATGGTAAGGTTGGCAAAGTTTAAATTCAAATTGCAATTATCTTTTCCCCATCGACGTCATAAAATTTTGTGGAGCATCGATGTCTAAATCAAATGGTGGATTTCATGTATAAATACCATGCCAAAGGGGCATTCAAACCTTACCCTTCTTCGATTAATATTCAAGCGACCGAGCAAAGTGTATTTCGTGCAAATCGTTGAGGAAGAAGACAAGAATTGTTTGTCTTTTAGCACCAGGAAGAAGACTAGTGGAGAGGGCTTAAGGCCTCACTCCCATTGGATAGTGTGGTCCATTGGCAGTGCATTTTGTGAGAGCATTTGGAGTGGAAGTGACCACGATCGATTCGCGTGGAGGTTGTTGGCGTGTTTGTCTTGAGCGCCATGGTGGAAATATTTTGGCACATATTTTAGAGTGCCAGGCTTGGGAAGAAAGAGCACATGGTGCTCTTAGCCTTCCAAGCATGTGCCTAGCACACACGGTGGTCAAGCCCATGGCTAGGGTGCACGAGGAGGCGGTGGTTGTGGGTTCGAATCCCACAAGTGGCAAAGGTACTTTTAATTAAATATTTTATTTGCCTAATGTTTTCTTAAGGTGTTATTTGGAGTTATAAGGGTATATGAAAGGTTGCTTGCTTGGTAATTAATTTATGTTATTGGAGTTATAAGGAAAGTGGATTTGATTTTTGCCAAAGTTCTTTTTGCCATTAAATCTAATTAAAGAGGTTTTTGAGTTAATTTTGGTGGATGTTAAATTTATTTTAATTGGGAGATTATAAGGTGTTATTGGATAAATATTTTATGTATGTTGATGGTTGTTTTTAAAGATGGAGTGATAAGGTGTAATTGAGTTTTTGCATTACATTGTGAGAGAGATTTATCTTCTAACCTCTTTGAGTTTGGCATAGAAGTGTTTGTGGTTGTGGTAGATATTTGAGGTTCCTTCATCATCAAGAAAAGGTATGAGCACATTCTTCCATAGTTGAGTTGATTGATTGGTTTTCTGAAAATAAGTTTGGAGTGAAAAGGAATTGATTAGGGCTTCCTTATTGAGTGTGTTTGAGTTAAGTGAG
The DNA here is from genome assembly GCA_028583015.1 of Wollemia nobilis. Lineage (NCBI taxonomy): Eukaryota > Viridiplantae > Streptophyta > Pinopsida > Araucariales > Araucariaceae > Wollemia > Wollemia nobilis. Next base: position 2,878,021 of record JAQPPZ010014470.1, read on the forward strand.
ATATATCAGTAGTGAGGACGATAGTCTCTAGTGGATATATATCTCACTTAAAATTTCTTTGGCTTTCCTAGCTTCTTCCACCACCTCTAATAAATCAACATGAAGGATATCCTAGAACTCTTGGTATAACTCAATGGGAAAACCATTAAGACCTAGGTTTTTCCCTTTTTATATTTTAAAAACCACTTGTTGAAGCTCATTAATAGTAACAGGAGCAATCAAAATAGAGTTCTCCTCAAAAGTGATAAGAGAAGGGATCACTTGAAGAAAATTTTGTTGAGAAGTCGAGTCAAGAGGAGTAGCAACAAAAATATTGGAAAAGTAATTCACAACAATAGATTTCATGTCATCCCAAGTGTAGAAAACATCTCCAAAATCTGAATTTAGGGAAGAAATAAAGTTGTGAGATCTTTGAATTTGTGTTTTGATCTCCTTCTTTGAGCCATTGAATTTTAGATTATTGATTCCATAAGAGTTCTCTTTTTCCCAGGCCTCTAACTGAGCTATGAGTCTAATTTCATTTGTACTTTTGCTCTCTATGAGGCCATCTAAATAGATTTTCTTATTCAACTTTTCAAGTTGAGCAATAACTTCACATTTTTTTGTTGAACATTCCCAAATTCCTTCCAGTTCCAAGTCTTTTTTTTTGGATTTAATATATTACAACCTTTTAGAAAAATAGAACATCTTAGTCCCATATATTAGTTTACCTTCCACCATTGTTGCACTCGAGTTCTGAAGGAACTATCTCTAAGCCACATTAACTAAAATCAAAAAGGAGAGAAACTCACATTGGTTTACCAAATTTCCACCATGATTGGCCAGTGATCTGAACCAACATTGTTAAGAGTCTTCACTTTAGGAATGTGACCATGGATTAAGAAATGGTCAGAGAGAAGGAACCTATCCAATATCTCCATGATACAAGCTAAGCCTTGCCTTTTGTTAGACCAAGTCATAAGGCCATTATCTAGTTGGATGTCCACAAGATGAAGATTTGCAATATATTCATTCATGACGTCAGTGCTCCTATCCAAATTTCTTTCCTCCCATTTTCTCATCCAAATGGATGATGGTATTGAAATATCCTCCTATCAAGATCCAAGATTCAAGAAAATGAGTGATAACATAAGTTATATCCTTCCACTGTCTTCTTTTTTCCTCCAAATAAGTCGAAGCATAAACAATTATGCAAAGCATAATTTGGTTGGAATGTCTACTTTGAATAGCTATAGCCAAAAGACCCTAGCTACCAACCATATGGTGAATAACTACCTCTTTTGGGTCCCAAAGGTAAGCAATTCCACCAAAATTCCCCTGGGAATTGAGAGAAACAACTTTTCTAGATGACTAGATTTTACTAGCAATTGAATCCATTTCCTCTATTGACATCTTCATTTCTGAAGGAAAACAAGATAAGGATGGTTTATCTGAATTATTCTTCTAATTTCATTTTGTTTTGAAAGACTCCCTTTGAGTCCTCTAATATTCCAAGTGATGATCTTCATTAATACCAGGGTCAAAATAGTTGGTAAGGGAATTAATATTACCTTCCTCTACAAGATTTTCACCTTCTTTTATCATATAATGTTGATTGGTCTTACGACCTACCTTTTGATTAGAATCCATATTCAGTTATTTTTCCTTGTTTCTTGACTTACTCAAATTGAATCTGAGATGTCTTCTAACCTTTAAGAATGTGTGTACAAAGCCAAATATTTATTGGAAGGTTCAGTAGAGTCTATCTTAGAACCTGTATTATTTGAAGTCTCAACATTTAAAAGATTGTTTTTCTTGTGTATATTTTCTCCCTTTTTTTTGTTGAAAACTTTTTATTTGTTGGTTTGTCTCTGAGTTATTCCTTTCATATCTAAATTGTGTTTCTAAGATATTAGTTTCTATTATTTCCTCTTCCTCACCTAGGGCATCATTTGTGGAAATAATTTCAAACATATTAGCTGATAACTTTGATTGATCCTTCATAACTGGTTTTTTTTAAGTGTTCTTCTTCTTAGGAATTTGGAAACCTGTTGAATTTGTATCTTCTTTATTTTGATCTATAATTTTATTTGGGCAAACACTAGCCAAATGACCATATTCATGGTAAATTCTACAACAAAAAGGAATGTTCTCATAGTCCACTACTTTCTCCCAAGTGTCCTCTCCAAATTGTAATGTGATCTTTTTAGGTAGGGGTTTGTCAAAATCCATTAAAACACAAATTTGAACATAAATAATATGTTCAATTTTTTAGTACAATCAGTAGTCATCATAAAAGTTCCCAAAGAGTTTCCAATTGAAGAAAATACAACCGAATTCCAAAATTCAATTGGGAGGCCAAAGAGTCTAACCCACACGGGACCTGTAGAAGGCATCTCTTCTTTGGCTTTAAATTTAGTATGTCAGGGCTTCATAAAAATCCTTGCCCTTCCAGAGAACCAAGGACTCCCCTAAAAAATTTCTCTCTATCTTCATTATTAGTAAATAAAAAAATAAAATAACCATTTGGATAAATAGAGATTTGTAACTCACCTTTAGTTTTCCAGCTTTTTGTATCCTAGACTTTGAAAGCAAATAGACTTGAACAAAAAACCATGAAATGATAAATTAGTCCTCTTTTTTCCAGATAGCCAAAGCTAGTCTGAATGTCACCCATATCAAGCTTAATAATAGGAGTTCCATCAGCTGCTCTAATACATCCTGACTCAGTTTTCTTCGAATCAATATTAGGCATTCTTAGAGGTTTACTAGAAGCCCTAAGATTAATTTTAGCATTAGGTTGAGGTTGTCCACCATGGAGGACATCCCCAAATTTTATTTTTGGGGCCAAGTATTGGAAATACTTACCCTTGAAATGGGTTTCCATTGTGGATTTATTTTGTGTGTGCACCTTAGCACCAAATTCGCTTGATATCTAAACCATTTTTTGATCAACAGCTTGAAAATTGTTTTGTGATCTCTTTAATTCATGCCCTAGATGTCGAGGAAAGGTATGCTTTTCACTTTTATTTTATGTAGCAAATTGGAAGCCATTGTCAATCAAGTTCACCGTATGATCTATTGAAATATAAATTTCTAACCCATCTTGGGTCCCCTGTAACATATCCTGCTAAAATAGGTCTGAGATGTAGACCAATTGGTTCAACCAAATCCTATAAGGGGGATGAAGGTCCAAAGTTCAAATCTCGGGCCTCACCAGACTGAACGCTTGTCCATTTCCTGGTGCTTTTAATGGTGTAAAAGGCTTAAAATGATTAGGGACAAACTGCACGAAGAACTATGTGGCAGCTTCTAGGGCAAACAATGCAAAATATTATGGCGGCCATAAAAAGCTATATAGCCTACCCAGATTCATGGCGGCTACCAATTTCACCATGTATATTCAAAAAAAAAATTACCTGCTAAAATATTGATAAAAAACCACAAAAATATTGGTCACTAGGACCCGAAGGCCCCAAAAAACAACCTCTGGAGCTGCTTGCACTCAAACTAGATGAAATCCTCATAGAGTCACTTTCCAAAACTCCCATTCATACATAGGGATGAACTAGGATCTGTGTTCATCCAAATGATCTAAAAACTGGTGGAGATGTTCTAGGGTTTGTCAGGCATCTACCCTCAAAATTGTAGCTCAATCTAAGTTTGAATGAGTGAAATATGGTTGAAATAATTTCGATAGTTTGATTAGTCCTACAAAAAATGTCCAACCCACACTATGCCACTTATCATATTCTAATTCCTCTAAATTATATGTTTCACTAAGTATATTGTTGATTGTGCAATTGTATAATCACTAGTTTTAATAAATTAGTAGAATGTGATTGGCCAAACTAATATTTATACTTGCCATATTACAATTTGCCTTCCATTTGAATTGTTGACATGTTAACCCCTACCATGTTATCACATGTATGGACTGCCCTGTCACCACCTATACGGTTTTCCATATCACCATATATCATATCAAACAACACGTCATCATCTATACAAATTGCCATGGCAATCATCATATCAACATCAGGTACAATATGTATTTCCATGTTATATACCCCATCATCATATACCATGTTATCACTCTTTGATAAAATTTATGTGATATCATCAGATGCCACATCATCGTGCAATGATATATCATCATTGATTATGTCTTCAAAGAGTTTGCTAAGATTTTCAATAAAAAATTGTATTTTAATGGGTAGGGAATGTTCAAACCTTGGACCTCTAAAGCCCAACTCTCTATAGTGGGTTCTACTAGCCATTAATACCAAGGCCCCATTAACCTTAAACTTAAAGACACATTATTGGAAATTTTCCTTCTTTACATTGCATGTGTGTGCACATGTTTTTCCTGCCTCCTTTTCCAAGGAATATTCCCCCTTTTTAAATTTGAAAAAATTGAATGTTGGAGGGAAAATAATATTTTTTTTGTACAAAAAAAGGTACCTCAAAGCAAAATGCATAAAAGTGTTGAATTAGGACTCCCTTAAAATTTGCAAAGAATCCAAAAGTACTAACTATTTATTTGTATCTATCAGAGTTTGCCCTACATAACTTTTTTTATTGAATATGACCAATCAAGACATTCTCTTACACCTATGCATCAGCAACTTTTTCAAGTGGCTTGGAGGTCTTTTCCATGCACAAAATCCTACCAATGACTTTTATGGCACTAGGGGTCTATCAAGAGTTTTTTAGCATATTATTTTCTTCTTTTATAGTAGCCAAGTAGTATATTCTCTCATAAAAATTGCTACTAGACAAAAAATACAAAAATAGAAATGGAATTTGTTTTTTTTTTTTTATTTGTAAAAGACAATTGATGCTTTCAAAGAGCCTTGAGAAACTCAATCCTGAAACTAGGTCATCCATGTAGTCAAAAATTTAGAAAAAAAAAAAACTTAAATGAAAGAATAGTATCCTAAGAGAGGAACAAAGGATCCTTTTGGTGCATAGTTCTCCTAGAGCAAAACTACTTAGTCTAGTGAGATCCTTGTAATCTAAGTCCACGTAGGGTTTTATAAAAAAAAATCTAAACTATCATCAACTTACAAAAATATAGTTTTGTTACTCCAAATAATAGTTGCCTTGGGAGATGTCGTAGAAGCTAATTTGTTGAGGATAAGAAATCAAGTAAAGGAGATTCACACTTGTTCTGATACCATAATAGACTTCACAATAGTTTTCATATATGAATAAAATCAACATATTACCTAAAATTATTGAAAAGAAATACACAAAAAGCAAATACACATGATATAAGGGGGTGTTAATGCACACCAAATGATCTCACTATAGCAAAATAAAATAAATTTCAAGCATTTAACAAATGGTTGGTATGATGAGGTATTTATACTCATTTATAACTTACATTTAGGTCAAAGTTAAGTAGTCGATCTATAGATTTAAATAACAAAATATTACAAAAATATGGTTTACAAGGGCCTAAAGGGCTTATACATACATTACAATACAAAGTCGATCATGGTCTCAAGTGAAGCTTAACCACCATATATTTAAACACTAACTTGACCAAGTACCATCATGTTTTTATGGATTTTAAATCAACTAATCCTTTTGCATAGAAATGGAAATTTATAACTATTGATGTATAATTTGAAGCTTATATATTATTTTTTTAAGTTTATCTCCCTTGACCAATTTGCTAATTAGGATTGTTGCTCACATAAATATTATTTCTAACCTTTAAATCTCTATGAGCTAAATAGGACCAAGTAAGTGTTTCCCATTTTGAATAAAAATAAGAGAATAAGAATTCAACCAAGCATCATACTAGAAATTTGCAAAAAAAACTCTTATTGATTTTTCACCTAATAAGTTTATTAATTAATTACAGACTCTTTGATATGAAGTTCCAACTTGTCAAATCAAGGTATGGTTCATTTCCTAAACAATATTATTACATCTACAAAACCTATGTATTTTGAAGTAATATTTTTGCCCAACTCTATCCCTTGATATTTGAATAATCGCCAGCCAAGTTTTACCCTTAGTGCCAAACTTGTAAGTGTTCAATTTTGCAAACTTGCCCTTCCAATATTCTTTCCTTTGAAAATCTTATACTACTTACAATGAGAAAATTTAATTTTCCTCACATCATTTCCAAAAAAAAACTTATTTGAATTTTTTTATTCAAATTTTATACCTACTAAAAATATTGAATATGATATTGTATATGTAGAGATAAATTATGAACTGGACTTTATGAATTGTAGCCTTCCAAACATGGTTAAGAAGTTATAATTCCAATTTTCCAAACAATATTTTATCCTACACAAAACTGAGTCCAAAACAATATTTGTTTTTTCCTTTATAAAACAAAGGAGAACTGGGATATGCTTGTGGTAATTTTTTATCTTTTAAATCTTAAAATCTCTAAAATAATTTGTTGTAAATCTAGAGCAGTGTTAATGAAAAATATCCTAGATCTTTCAATATAAACCAACTATCAAACAACCTTCTCATACCATGATAGTATTGATTTAAATTGAATGGCCTCATTGACAAAAGGATAAGCCAAAATTAAGTATCATCAACAAAATATAGATGAGATTTGAAGGGATCATTTATTTCAATCTAAATACCTTTGATTTACCTTCTATATTTTCCTTTGAGTAAGCTCTCCCTAATGCCTTGAGAAGAGTAATGAAGAGATAATGGGATAGTGTGTCCTCCTGGCAAAGTCCATAGGATTATTCAAATTTTCCAATTGGGGATGTAGTGAATAAAATAGAATATTTTGTAGTAGTATAACATCTAATCATTAAAACCAATTTGTTTAAGAATATCATATAGAAAACTCTAACAAACTCTATTATGTGCTTTGTTTATATCTAATTTTACAAGCGTATTTTCAATAGAATGAAGAGAATGCATGGGCTCTTGTGTAATTATTATTCCACCAAGGAATTACTTGCCATATCAAAACCACATTGTCCCTCCAAATAATGCAGTCTACAATGATTTTCAAACTATTTGCCATAATTTTTTAAATTATCTTATAAATCATATTACAAAGGCTTATTGGATGAAAAATATCAAAATATTTTGTCTCAGTTTTCTTGTAAACCAATGCAATAAAGGCAACAATGATATTATTGACTATAGCCTTATTTTTCCTAGCTTCTTGATCCATGGGGAACATATCACTCTTTAAAAAAAACTAAAATTTTTGAAATAAAATTACAGAAAATCCATTAGGGCTAGGTGAATTATTTGTATGGAAAGAGAAATTTACCTCTTGTATCTCCTCTATAGAGATATTCATCGTTGAAATTTCATTTATTTTATATGATAATCGATAGAATATTATATAAAATCGCACCCTAAGCCTCATTACAATGCATAGCTTCTAATTACATATCTTTGAAATAATTAATTTCTCCTTAATATATTCTTCTTTCTCAGTAGTTCTTACATATGGAGTTGAAATATTTGGACTTGACCAAAACATATATTTTTTATTGTTAGTAGCTTGAACAATTTTTTTTTCTTAAGTTATTTCTCCATCGAAATTTAGACTCAATATGAATTATTTTTATAATATATGGTGATATTCAAAAAGTAGTTTTTCTTGCACATAAGCATCTTGGTTCATTCCATTGATTTCTACATTTTCTTCTAAATTATTGAGATTGCTTTTAATTTCTTGCTTTATGTTAACCATGTTACCAAAATATTTGGCATTACAAATCTTAATTTACCCCTATATGTTTTTTATTTTTCGAGCAAAATCATATATACAAGATCCTTCAAACCTTGCTTTATCGCACCATAATATAACCATTTCAAAGAAATCAAATTCTTGTGACTAAATTGACTAAAATCAAAACAACTTTAGATCACCATTATTTAATATATCGCATCTCAATAGAATGGGTTTGTGATATAATCCTACACACAATAAAATATCTAAAGATATTTGTATAACTATTTGCAACCATTCATTAGATTAAAAAATTGTTCAATCTTTCTGTTATATGATACTAATATATTTATTATTCCTTGCATATCAAAAGCTTAAGGAATAACATCACAAAGGCTATTCGAATTGACAATAAAGCAAAATTACCCATTGATCTAGACCATCTAAAGAAACCACCCTTATTTTTTGAAGGGGATATAACTATGTTGAGGTCTCTCACAATAATTCATAGATCAAAAACATGAATTATCATTAAATTCGGAGTGAATAAATTGAGTTCATTCCAATATCTATTATGAACAGTAATTGTCATAAGAATATATACATTTATGACTCTTGCTTTGATATTTTCCTCCTTTCTACAAAAAAACAAGCAATATAACTACGTTTTGCTTCTAGTAATTGTTAATCCCACTTGCAATTGTCCCTTATTGTTGTAATACCTCCTAAATATCCTATAATATAAAATGTTAGACAATTCCCCATCATCCAATTCTTTTTTAATGCATTCTCACAATCCCACTACTTATTTGTGTTTCTTGTATTGAAAAAAATCAAGAATATAACAACCCATCAATTCATAGAACTATTATGGTTCAACATGGTGTAGAAGTTTTTAGATGACATTTAAACACTAACTTTAGAGCCCTATCAAGATAGAGATCATCTAAAAAATATCTACATTGTGTCTCAAAATTGTTTTATATTTTGTAATATATCCAATAAAAGTCTAATATACTTATCCTATCAATTTCTTGGTATCTCTTTTGATATTTTAATGTCATATTTCATCATCACCTTTTATTCTTATTTGTGGGCTTAGCCCAATGTTTGGTTAACACTTGATATTTGGTGTTGGTTTCCCAAATCACTATCACTAAAAGTTTCATATTCTTTGTCTTTTATTTGAAGGTCTTCCTATCCTTTTTATAATCCAAATAATATTTGTATCCTCTCTTTTTTTAGACTATTGATAATATGACTTGTCATATGTTGGTTTATGTTATCCTAGAGAACCTGAAGTGCAATGGATAACCTTAAAAATATTTTTTTCTTTATGTTGCCCTAAAAACTCTAAAGTGCATGGGTCATTGTACATAGGACTTACTTTTTATTTTGATCCAAAAACCCTAATTTAATGGGTATCCCCCATATTACTTTCTTTGTTATGCTACCCCTTAAATCCTAAAGTGCAAGGGTTAAACTTTAAGCCACCTTTATTTTTATTACAAGGAAATGATATTCTACTACTTGAGGAAAGTGAAGATTATTTACCTAGATTAAACTTGACCTCTTCAACCGTCTTCATTTTAAAATTTGCCTGCCTATATTTATTTGTCCCTTTAATTCCTTTTCAATTTAAATATGCACATATTTTTTCATCCCTTGCATCATTTTTAGTTTCTTTTATTATTTTCTCTCAGTAAACTATGAATGCATTCATCGTCTAATATGGTAGAGGGGATTTTTTTGCCACTATTATAGGAGTGGAAGATCCTTGACCTAATTCAAATTCTATTATAATATGATCTCCTTGCATCATATTGAAGTTTTTCTTATGAAAAAATCATTCCATCTATTTCTCAATCATTTTCACTTTGAAATATTTTACCATGTGTTTAGTATCTAACATTTGCTATATAAAAATGCAATATTTTCATAATCCACTTATTGATACCAATTCTTTCAATTTAGATTTAATTTTAATGGATTTTGGCAAAGGTTTTGAAATATCCATGGCAACACACGTCGGGGTATGCACAACATACTTTTGCTTATAAATAGTGAGACCTATTGAATGAAATCCCCTAGATTATTACCCATGTTAATAAAAAATCCTTATTGATACATTTATATAGAAGTCAAAAAAACCCAACTCACTCTAGAATCCTTTCAATAGTTTTTGTATCCATTAGAAATTTCTCACTCCAATGTCTTAAATACAAGACATCTCTCTCCTAACCATGGACCCCCACCCATTATTTTATCTTTCACTTTTATATTAGAGAATATGATGAGAAGAAAAAAAATTAGAAGGAAAATCGTTGAATAATATTTGTTGATCTTTCATACTAATCCTTGGCTTTTAAGAACCATCATATCATGCCCAATCATCGCATCCTTGATAATTAATTTTGTGTATATTTTTCCACCTCCATAAAGATTATTATAAATTAATTCTTTCATTTATCCCTAACTAAAGCATCCTTACTTCCTCTTACCGCTTCCATATATGATTTCCCTTCCTTGCTACTAATATTTTTCTCATGAAAATCCTTTAGTTTTTTAATTTCTTCATAAATCTAGAATAAGATTTGTAAGGGTTAGGCTAACTACCTACTTGTGCTTACACTCACTCCCTACTAAACTCACTCCTTTCTCAAGCTTCTATTTATTTAAAAATATATAAAAAAATTTAATTGCTTAAATGGAATGGAAACAGGTCCTACTCGTATCATATCACAGCCATATAGTGGTATTACAATAATTTGGTAATTATGCATATATCACTTGGCAAGATTTGAACCTAGATCTCTTCCTTTAAAGTTGAGAAATTTAACTGGTTGAACTCATGCCATTTAATTGATTAAAAAATTTTATATATATAACACTTAATATTTATATTTTATAATCAACTATACGGTATTGAATTAAGTCCCTCTTATATTACATAAGGATTGCATTAACATGGTATTACAAGAAACCATATTTTTCATATTACAGTAATCTATATTATCACTTATAACTTGATTCAACATGAATGTGTGTATCATAATGTAAAATTTTAAACTTAAATTATGCTAGTAAAATTACACTATGTAGATGGCATTATCACTCAGCATGAACTTGTTCATTTGGCTGATAAAAGGGGTAATCCAAGATAAAAGGGGTAATCCAAGTATGTTCATTAAGCTGGATATGATTAAGGAATATGATAGAGTCTCCTAGAGTTTTTGGAGAAGGTCCTAATCCAGTTTGGCTTTCATCAGAGATGGGTGAATATTCTTAAACTATGCTTCTCTAATCCAAGCTTCTCTATGATGGTGAATGGTTTCCCTACATATATTTTTAAAATTTCTCATGGCCTTAGACAAGGGGACCCTCTTTCACCTTACCTATTCATCATTCTCACGAAATTTCTAGGTAGAGCTCTAATGAAGGCCTCAGAGTCCAATTGCATTTTTGGTATTAAATCAACCTCAAGCCTGGATCATATTCCGTACTAGTAGTTTTTAGATGATTTATTGCTCATGACTTATACCTCGGTCCCGTAGACCAAAGTGATTAAACATATCCTGAATATTTATGAAGCTGCTACGGGGTAAAAAATTCACCTTGGAAAAAGTAAGATCTACTTCTTAAATACTCCTCTGAGATGGCAAAGGACCATAGCTAAAATACTTGGGTGTCAGATTACTATTTTTCTAGCCTCATACTTGGGAATACCTCTTTTTTTGTTGTGCTAAGGAGGAATTATGGTTTTTGATTGTGGAAAGAATGCAAAAAAAGCTAGTTGGCTGGAAAGGGGCTCTTTTAAGTTAGGCTGGTAAAGCTACCCTAGTGATGGCTTCCCTCCAAAGTCTACCAATCTATTTCATGTCAACTTTTAATTTACCTACCAAAATTACCCACAAGTTAGAACAGATTCAAAAGAGATTTTTTTGGTCTAGGGTTGAAGGAAAAAAATATACCATTTGATCTCCTGGAACCAGATTTGCACAAACAAAAAGAAGCGTGGTCTTGGGCTGAATAGACTAAGGGATATGAATACTGCCCTCCTAGCCAAACAGGTATGGAGATTAGTCAACTCCATAGGAGTTAACTAGACAAGGATTATCTAGGCCAGATATCTCAATAGAGGAGCTTCGTTCCATCGAGAAGCTTATTTGCCTTTGGGTTCGGTCTTCTAGAGAAGTTTAATCTCTACCAGAGATTTACTATTAAGAGGTCTGAGGTGGAAATTGGATAATAAATTGGATAACGGACAACAAATAAACTTTTGTGAGGATGATTGGCTTCTTGATTCTCCCTTGTCTAGTATTGATGAACTTAACAACCTCATACCCCATTGTTGAGCAAGGTGTTGCAAGAAGTTTGTCATTGTTGTCAACACAGGCAGTTAGATCTAATGATGCAGTGGACAGACAGTTCAGGAGTCATTCAGATGCAGAGGACAGAAGTTCAAAGGATAGTCAGATTATGTAAAGTGCAATTCCTGGAAAACAGAAGTGACCCAGTTTCAAAAATTCGAAGAAAAAGACAAGTTAGAAAACTGTCGCGATATCGCGACATGTTTTCTGTCGCGATTTCGTGACAGGTCGGAGGAGAGAGAAGGCACAGCCGAAAATGTCACGATTTCACGACAAAAATGAGGAGAGAGAAGGCGCAGCCGAAAATGTCATGATTTCATGACAAAAATGAGGAGAGAGAAGGCGCAAGGCAAACTGTCATGATTTCGTGACATGTTGGAGGCCAAGAAGCTAAGTCGAGAAACTGTAGCGATTTCGCTACATGTTGGATTTTGGTTGAAGCAAGGAGAAAGCGTTAAGTGGAAAAGTTGTAGCGATTTCGCTACATGTTGAAATTTCGTTGGTCGAAGCAAGGAGAAAGTGTTAAGTGGAAAAGTTGTAGCGATTTCGCTACAAGTCAAAACTGCAAAACACAAAGGTGTAGCGATTTCGCTACAAGTCAAAAGTGTAGAACACAAAAGTGTAGCGATTTTCGCTACAAGTCTAAAGTGACAAGAACACAAAGTGTAGCGATTTCGCTACAAGTCAAAAGTGCAGAACACAAAGGTGTAGCGATTATGCTACAAGTCGAAAGTGCAAGGCACAAAAGTGTAGCGATTTCGCTACAAGTCAAAATTTTCGCAGGTCGAAGCAAAGTTGGAAGCATAAGGCACAAAGTTGTAGCGATTTCGCTAGTGCATGAAGCGAGAAATGTACGAAGAAAGCGTCATGATTTTGACAAAGATGAGGATGATGTCAGCAAAAGCTGAAAGTGTCACGATTTCATGACAGGTTGCAAGAAAAGCTCTGGAAGTCGAAAGCGTCATGATTTCATGACAAGAATGAGGATGACATCAGTGAAAGCTGAAAGTGTCACGATTTCATGACAGGTTGCAAGAAAAGCCTCTGGAAGCCGAAAGCGTCATGATTTCGTGACAAGAATGAGGATGACGTCAGCAAAAGTTTGAAGTGTCATGATTTCATGACAAGAACGGTGGCAAAGCTATCAAAGGCCAAAAGGGTCACGATTTCGTGACAGCAAGGACAAGAAGGCGTACGGCTACAAAAAGTGTCGTGATATCGTGACATGTTTCTATTTCATGGCAATAGTTACAGGAAGGTGACAGAGGTGGCGATAGCGGTTGAGGCCGACAAAGTTGAATGCGGGCCGACAGATTTTAGGGTTTGTAGTGACAATTTCTAGGGTTTGCAATCGATAATTTCTAGGGTTTGCAGCTGACAATTTCTAGGGTTTTGCAGTCGACATTCTTAGGGTTACAGTCGACTATTGTTTAAGATTTGTTCCTAAAATTTCTTCTATAAAAGGAGGGGTACTTCGAGTTTGAGAGGATGTGGTGTGAAGATAATGTGCGAATGCGAGTAGAGTGTTTGCGCAAGTGAAGTTCGTGTCGAGCAGAGAGCGAGTCGTATCGAACTTGTGCGAATGAGGTGCGCGGGGTGCAGATGTTGAGTCATATCGTTTCAAGCTGAGTGCGAAGTCGTAGTTCGAGTTGAAGCGAAGTGTGCATATCGTGATTGCATGAATTAAGAGCGCGGTGTGCAGAGGTTGAGTTCTAAGTGCGAAGTGATAGCGCGTAGATAGCAGAAGTGATCGATCATCTGATTACAGCAGAGAGTGCGAAGAAGTTCATAGAAGCGGTCGGATAGTGCGAAGCATTTTGCGTAGAAGCAACGAGAATGTAGAGAAACAACAGACTATGAGAAATAAGGTGAAAGTTTTATTCTATAATTTTCATTATCATTATTGACTTCCAAGTTGTAGCTTGGCATAAGGGGTTGGTGCCTCTTTCCAGTAGGTCTTTGGTAAATTAGGAGTTGGTGCTCCATTCTGTTTGATACAGATAAAGCTAAGGGGTTGGTGCTCCTTCCAGTTGGTGCTGGTAAAAGATATTGTAAAGTTGTAGCTTTGCATTGGCTGGATTTGGATGGTAGTCCAAGCAGTCATTTTGAGGAGTAGCCACATTGGTGAACCTCGTTAAATTACTGTGTTGTGTGTCATGCTTTCTTGCTGCATTTGATATTTCTTTTATCAGTTTTAAACTGCTACTGGATTTAAAACTATATATATTAGAAATTTTAAAGATCACACTGATTCACCCCCCTCTCAGTGTCACTGTGATTACAACAATTGGTATCAGAGCTAGGTTCCTGAATAGGCTCAAACAGCTAGGGTGATCTTGGAAGTGACGCAATGGCAAGTGGTGAAGGGTTCTCCTCGAACAAAGCACCATTGTTTGATGGAACTAATTATGCATTCTAGAAAATTAGAATGCAGACATATCTCAGTGCTTTGGGTTTTGACATATGGGGTGCAGTAGTTAATGGCTACAAAGCTCCTACCATCACTCCAACAGACACTGCTAGTAAAAAGGCATTTGAAAATGATTCAAAAGCAAAAAATGCCATCATGTGTGGACTAGTGGACGGTGAGCTAGTCAAGATCATAAATTGTGAATCGAGCAAAAGATGTATGGGATAAACTAGAGAACATTCATGAAGGAGATGATAGGATCAAGGAGGCCAAGCTTCAAACACATCGAGCTCAATTCGAATCTTTAAAGATGGACAATGATGAGAACATAGAGACTTTCATGCAAAGAGTCAATGGGATCACCAATTCAATCGAGAGGTCTCGACGAAGATATAAACGATGCTACTATCATGAAAAAGGTATTAAGATCGCTCCCTCCTAGATTTGATTCTAAAGTCTCTGCCATAGAAGAAGCCAAAGATCTAAATCATTTTAGTATGGATGAGATGCATGGTTCTTTGATTGCTTTTGAAATGAGAATAGGAAGGTCTAATCCCACAGATAGAGAAGCTGCTTTCAAAGCCCTAAAAGGCAAAGTCACAAAACCAGAGTCTGAAGAAGATGATGTATAAGATGAAATAGAAGAAAATTTTGTCGAAAAACTGAGAAAGGGAAAAGGAAAGTACGAGAGGAAAGCTACCATTTAAATGCTTTAACTACGGAGGCATTGGGCACTTTGCGACAAAATGTCCTCTCAATGAAAAGAACCAGGGTGAGGAAACTTCGCACCAAGAAAGAGGTGACTGGAAGAAGAAATCAAACTTCGGGAAAGGCAATTTCAAAAAGAAAAGTTTTATCTCCCGAAATGCAGATTCTTCAGAGGACAGCTCTAGTGAAGACTCCGAAGAAGGAACAGGTGAGGCTCTCTTTATGGCATTTGAAGTAGAAAAATCAGAAGAGGCGAGAAAACACAGAAAAGAGAGAAGGAATGAACTCTAAAGTGTCTATTGAAAAAGATGAGGCTGAAGTTGATTTAGAAGGTGAGCTGGTTTATGCTCTTATGGAATGGAAATACGAGAAAAGAAAGAATAAAAAACTGTCAAGGAAGCTTGAGGATGCAAATGACATTATAACCAGTTTAAAAACACAGACAGAAGAGTACAAGAAAATGTCCGAAGATCTTGAAGTACAGGTAACCATGAAGATAGATTACTGTTGCAAATTGGAAGAAGAAAATGTTGGTCTTCGAATACAGATACAAGAGCTGGATCAAAAAATTAGCTGCCATTTCAAGCGTGAAGAAAGTTCGATGAAGCTGGACAAAATCCTAAGCGATCAAAGACCCGCAGGTATCAAATTCGGTCTAGGCTTTATTGAAGGAGAATCATCAAACGGACCAAAGGCAAGCAATGTTGAATGTGAAAAGAGTAAAGACAAGAAACAGGTTGTTGAAAGAAAAACAAATCAGGCAAAAGAAAGCAGTAATGCCGAGTCCTGAAATAGGAACTGACAATGATGGTTTTACCAAGGTCACACATCAAAAGAAAAGAAGATCTAAGGCTCCTGCAACATCTTGGCAAAAACCATCTTTCAGGTTCAATCATTACTTTTATGGTTTCTATTTCAAATGTAATGGTTATGGGCATAAAATTGCTAACTGCAAGTATAATGTAGGTCCAAGAAGTTTCACTAGTAGAAATACCTTTGCTCCTCTAATGAGTTATGCAGTAGAATGCTTTAATTGTCACAACTTTGGGCACATTGCTAGAAAGCTGTCATAGTACTTCTATTTCAAATCAATCTCAGAAAAGAAGAATTCAACCATATAGGGCAAAACAGAATAGAAATATTTTTGAAAGATATGTGCAAGATTCTGAAAAGGGGAAATCCAAGTTAGAACCCAATACCATAGTCAAAATAGAATGGAAACAGAAAGAACAGCTCAGGGAAGAAAATGAATCTTTAATAGTGCGAGACGACTTTCGGGGCTCGAGAATAAATGTGTACCGTGGATTCTTGACGGTGGTTGCTCAAGTCATATGACAGGTGATAAACAAAAATTTGAAAAACTACAGAAATATGAGGGTGGCTCTGTGAAGTTTGGAAATAATGATGGAGCCAAAATAATAGGAAAAGGATCTGTCAAAATTAGTGAAGGGAAAATCAAGTCAGAAGAAGTTTTATTTGTGGATGGTTTGAAACACAACTCTATTAAGTGTCGATCAAATCTGTGATAAAGGACATGAAGTAGTCTTCAAAAAGCGAGGGTTGTGAAGTCAGAAAAATAAACGAGTGGGAAATTGATAGCAAGCTGGTTCAAGGACGTCTGGAAATTTGTACACACTCTCAGAAACTTCAGAAGGTACGTGTTTCATTGGACAAGAAGAAGAGAACTGGTTGTGGCACAAGAGGCTTGGACACATAAGTTTTGATAATTTGGTGAAAATCAGCTCGAAACAAGCAGTGAGAGATATTCCAACCATTAAAAAACCTTCAAACAATGTTTGTGCTTCATGTCAGAAGGGAAAGCAAACCGAGTCTCATTTAAAACAAAAGAATACCACACTAGCAGGCCCTTGGAACTTATTCATACGGACTTATGTGGACCCATGAGAACTCAAAGCATAAACGGTGACAAATACTTTATGCTGTGTATCGATGATTATTCTAGAATGACATGGATATTTTTCCTAAAAGATAAAACAGAAGCTTTTGAAATGTTCAGATCCTTCAAACAGCTAGTTGAGAATGAAACAGGAAAAAGGGTCAAATGTTTACGATCAGACAGAGGAGGAGAATTCATTTCGAATGAATTTACAGAATACTATGAAAAACATGGTATCAGGAGACAATATTCAGCGGCTAGAACTCCACACAGAATGGCGTAGTAGAAAGAAAGAACAGAACTATACAGGAAATGGCATGCACCATGCTGGCAAAAAATAAAATAGCAGATAGATTCTGGAAAGAAGCAGTTCACACTGTAGTATACATCCAAAACAGATATATGTTAAGAACTCATGAATGCAAAACACCTTATGAGTTGTGGTTTGGTAGAAAAGCAACAACAAAACATCTCAAAGTATTTGGTTGTAGGTGCTACATCAAGAAAATTGATGACAACCTTGGGAAGTTTGAAGATAGAGCAGATGAAGGTGTTTTTGTTGGGTATTCATCAAAAAGCAAAGCTTACAAATGCTACAACAAGAGACTCAAGAAAATTGTGGACAGTGCAGATGTTAAATTCGATGAAGGTGGGAAACGATTAGCTGACTTTGAGGAAAACTACCCAATCTATGAAGAAGTCGTTGAAGGAGATGAGGTGAATGAAACAGAAAATAAATCTACGTTTGATTCGGATGAATTAGTCGATGACTCAGAGGTGCAAGAAAACAAGAAATTCAAAACAGTAAGTTGGCGAGAAAAATCATCCAAGAGACCAAATAATTGGAGATCCCACAGGTGGTATTCGGACAAGAAGGAAAGTAATAAGTAATTACTCTCTTTTATCTAGCATTGAGCCCAAAAACATAGATGAAGCAAGCAAAGATGATAGGTGGATGAAGGCAATAAATGAAGAGTTAGATCAGATTGAAAAGAACAGAACTTGGGAATTAGTACCTAGACACTACGAATAAGAATGTAATCGGCACCAAATGGATATTTCGAAACAAATTAAATGAAGACGGACGGGTCATTAGGAACAAAGCAAGACTGGTTTGTAAAGGATATGCACGGTCGAAGGCATTGATTTTGAAGAGACTTTTGCTCCAGTGGCCAGATTAGAAGCAATTAGAATGTTTACGGCCTTAGCAGTTCACAAAAACTTTAGAGTTTATCAGATGGATGTAAAATCTGCCTTTTTAAATGGGAAACTCGAAGAAGAGGTCTATATTGAACAACCGGATGGCTTTCAAATTAGTGAGGATCCTAACCTTGTCTGCAAATTAAAGAAAGCATTATATGGATTAAAACAAGCACCACGGGCATGGTAT
This sequence comes from Wollemia nobilis, assembly GCA_028583015.1. Taxonomy (NCBI): domain Eukaryota; kingdom Viridiplantae; phylum Streptophyta; class Pinopsida; order Araucariales; family Araucariaceae; genus Wollemia; species Wollemia nobilis. The sequence continues at coordinate 2,896,459 of JAQPPZ010014470.1, forward strand.
GCAAGGCTAGACAACTATCTCTCTCAACAGGGATTCAAGAAAGGTTTAGTGGACAATAATCTGTATGTGAAAACAGAAGGTGGGCATCTCATTGTTCTTGTTGTCTATGTAGATGATATCATATTTGGCAGCAACAAAGATGAATCTTGTAAAGACTTAGCAAATAAGATGCGAGAATGAATTTGAAATGTCTATGATTGGTGAAGCTGTCTTACTTTCTTGGGCTACAAGTTAATCAAAATGAGAAAGGCATATTCATTTCCCAAATCAAATATGTGAAAGAAATGCTAAAGAGGTTCACTATGGAGGACTGTAAGCCAGTTAGCACTCCCATGACAACAGGCTGCAAATTGAGTAAAGAAGACAAATCTCCACCTGTAGACCAAACCATGTACAGATCTATGATTGGAAGTTTACTATATTTAACGGCTACTAGACCTGATATTCTACAGGCAGTTTGCATGGTAGCTAAATTTCAGGCCGATCCCAAAGAGACTCATGTGACGAGCGGTTAAAAGGATTTTTCGGTATCTCAAGGGCACCATGGAGTATGGGTTGTGGTATCCAAAAGGCAAAGACTTCACTCTTATATCATATTCAGATGCAGATTGGGCTGGATGTGTTGATGACAGAAAGAGTACCAGTGGAGGTGCATTTTACTTGGGGGACAGGTTGGTTGCATGGCACGGTAAGAAGCAAGAGTCGGTTTCTTTATCAACAGGTGAGGCGAGAATATATTGCAGCAACAACATGTTGTACTCAAGTCTTATGGATGAAACAAACTTTGAAAGATCTTGGTATTAATTTCAGTGAACCAATATCAGTTAAGTGTGATAACACCAGTGCAATTAACATCTCCAAGAATCCGAGTTATGCACTCACGGACAAAACACATTGCTATAAGGTATCATTTCTTGAAGGAGAAAGTTGCAGAAGGAGAAGTTAAATTGGATTTTGTCCCAACTACAGAACAAGTAGCGAGATATTTTTACAAAACCATTGCCCAAGGAAGTGTTTGAGTACCTTCGAAGCAAATTAGGAGTAGTCACACTTCCTAAGAAGTGACTAGCTACGGGGATCACTTTCTCAGGGGGAGCATTTGAGTATTTGACTATTCTTTTGCTCATGATCATAATTTGTGCTAGATGCAACAAATTGTGCCCGAGAATTGTGAGGATGGACTCGGGGGAGTCTGCGGCAGCCCTTTGGTATTATTGACAAAGGGGAGAAGAGTTACAGGAATGTACATAGGTGTTGTCAACGATTCCAAAGGGGAGATTGTTGAGCAAGGTGTTGCAAGAAGTTTGTCATTGTTGTCAACACAGGCGGTCAGATCTAATGATGCAGTGGACGAGACAGTTCGGGAGTCATTCGGATGCGAGAGGACAGAAGTTCAAAGGATAGTCAGATTATGTAAAGTGCAATTCCTGGAAAATAGAAGTGACCCAGTTTCAAAAATTCGAAGAAAAAGACAAGTTAGAAAATTGTCGCGATATCGCGACATGTTTTCTATCACGATTTCGTGACAAGTCGGAGGAGAGAGAAGGCGCAGCCGAAAATGTCATGATTTCATGACAAAAATGAGGAGAGAGAAGGTGCAGCCAAAAATGTCATGATTTCGTGACAAAAATGAGGAGAGAGAAGGCGCAAGGCAAACTGTCATGATTTCGTGACATGTTGGAGGCCAAGAAGCTAAGTCGAGAAACTATAGCGATTTCGCTACATGTTGGATTTTGGCAAAGCAAGGAGAAAGCGTTAAGTGGAAAAGTTGTAGCGATTTCGCTACATGTTGAAATTTCTTGGCCGAAGCAAGGAGAAAGTGTTAAGTGAAAAGTTGTAGCGATTTCGCTACAAGTCAAAACGCAAGACACAAAGGTGTAGCGATTTCGCTACAAGTCAAAAGTGCAGAACACAAAAGTGTAGCGATTTCCTAATAAAAGAAAAAGGTGTAGCGATTTTGCTACAAGTCAAAAGTGCAGAACACAAAAGTGTAGCGATTTCGCTACAAGTCAAAAGTGCAGAACACAAAGGTGTAGCGATTATGCTACAAGTCAAAAGTGCAAGGCACAAAAGTGTAGCGATTTCGCTACAAGTCAAAGTTTCACGGGTCGAAGCAAAGTTGGAAGCATAAGGCACAAAGTTGTAGCGATTTCGCTAGTGCATGAAGCGAGAAATGTACGAAAGAAAGCATCACGATTTCGCGACAAAGATGAGGATGACTGCAAAGTTGAAAGTGTCACGATTTCATGACAGGTTGCAAGAAAAGCCCTTGGAAGCCGAAAGCATCATGATTTCATGACAAAGATGAGGATGACATCAGCGAAAGCTGAAAGTGTCACGATTTCATGACAGGTTGCAAGAAAAGCCTCTGGAAGCCGAAAGCGTCGTGATTTCTGACAAGAATGAGGATGACGTCAGCAAAAGTTTGAAGTGTCACGATTTGCATGACAAGAACGGTGGCAAAGCTATCAAAGGCCAAAAGGGTCACGATTTCGTGACAGCAAGGACAAGAAGGCGTACGGCTACAAAAAGTGTCACGATATCGTGACATGTTTCTATTTCACGGCAATAGTTACAGGAAGGTGACAGAGGTGGCAGTAGCAGTTGAGGCCGACAAAGTTGAATCTGGGCCGACAAATTTTAGGGTTTGTAGTCGAAAATTTCTAGGGTTTGTAGCCGACAATTTCTAGGGTTTGCAGTCGACAATTTCTAGGGTTTTGCAGTCGACATTCTTAGGGTTACAGCCGACTATTGTTTAAGATTTGTTCCTAAAATTTCTTCTATAAAAAGGAGGGGTACTTCGAGTTTGAAAGGATGTGGTGTGAAGATAATGTGCGAATGCGAGTAGAGTGTTTGTGCAAGTGAAGTTCGTGTCGAGCAGAGAGCGAGTCATATCGAACTTGTGCGAATGAGGTGCGCGGGGTGCAGATGTTGAGTCATATCGTTTCAAGCTGAGTGCGAAGTCGTAGTTCGAGTTGAAGCGAAGTGTGCATATCGTGATTGCGTGAATTAAGAGCGCGGTGTGCAAAGGTTGAGTTCTAAGTGCGAAGTGATAGCGCGTAGACACAGAAGTGATCGATCATCCGATTGCGACAGAGAGTGCGAAGAAGTTCACGAAGCGGTCGGATAGTGTGAAGCATTTTGCAAGAAGCGATGAGAATGCGGAGAAACGAACAGACTGTGAGAAATAAGGTGAAAGTTTTATTCTATAATTTTCATTATCATTATTGACTTCCAAGTTGCAGCTTGGCATAAGGGGTTGGTGCCTCTTTCCAGTAGGTGCTGGTAAATTAGGAGTTGGTGCTCCATTCTATTTGAAACAGAGATAAAGCTAAGGGGTTGGTGCTCCTTCCAGTTGGTGCTAGTAAAAGATATTGTAAAGTTGTAGCTTTGCATTGGCTGGATTTGGATGGTAGTCCAAGCGGTCATTTTGAGGAGTAGCCACATTGGTGAACCTCGTTAAATTACTTTGTTGTGTGTCATGCTTTCTTGCTGCATTTGATATTTCTTTTATCAGTTTTAAACTGCTGCTGGATTTAAAACTATATATATTAGAAATTTTAAAGATCACACTGATTCACCCCCCTCTCAGTGTCACTGTGATTACAACACCCATGTGGATCAGATTGTTGGTCCTATGATGGTGGACTTCATTGAAGATGATGGGAACTCAAAACATTGGAAATAACTACCCATTCCAGGAATTAGTAGACAAATGTCTAATAGCTTGTAATCTCTCCAGAGTAAGTTGTGGCTTATGGTCATTCCTGATCAAGACTATGAAGACTCCTTGATCTAGGCTCTAGAGAAGAATGGCCAATTCTCTATAAAATCAACCTATAGATTGAATGATTCTAATGGGATTTTTTGGTACCCTAATAGAAGTGTTTGGTGTAAAGTTTTGATCCCAAAGGTCAATTTTTTCTTTTGCTCTCTATTCAAAATAAAATTTTGACTATTGAAAATCTCAAGAAAAGAGGTATCTTTCTTGTTAACATATGTTATCTATGTAGTTTGGTTGAAGAGACTTCCCAACATCTTTTTCTGGATTTCTCCTTTTTTCACCAGATTTTCTAGTTTTTCCTTCAATTTTCAAGGTTGTCTTGGGTTTTTCCTAACTCTATAGCAGATCTATTCAAGAAATGGTCATCCTATTTTGTTAATGTCTTCTGTAAATTTTTTTGGTCTTTATCCCTTCCCCATATTCTCTAGGGAATCTAGAAGGAACACAATTGTAGGACCTTCAAAAACCTATCTAAAGATCCTCCCTCAATGTGCTCTAGGATTCTTTGTGCTTTGAAAGAAAACCTCTCTTGTTGTCCCTTTCCCAAAGTGTCTTGGCCCCTTCATGAGTCTTATCTTACCTCTTTGTTGGGTGGTTTTGGGTCTTTGCCTCCTGGTCCATGCCCACGATCCTTGATTCGGTGGGAACCACCTCAAGAGGGTTGGTTAAATTTTAATTTTAATGGGACCTCTAAAGGCAACCCCATGCCTACTGGTGAAGGTGGTGTTTTTAGAAATACTCGAGGGAAGATCCTTTTGGTGTTTTCTAAAAACTTAGGTCACCAAACGAACCACTTTGCTAAAGCCCGAGCTGCATTTTAGGGTTCTCGATGGTTCCATTATTTTCAAGGTAGTAAGTTCAAAATTGAGGGTGATTCTCTCAACATCGTCAATATTTTATTGGAAAGCTCCTAATTAGGCCATTGAAAATATGGTGCAAGCAATAACCATAAACTTGAACAAACAAGATTCCTAGGAAATCAAACATGTGTTTAGAGAAGGGAATAAGGTGGCAGACTTACTAGCAAATTTGGGTTTGCAACAAAATGGGTTGATGATTTGGAGATTGAACTTTCCCCAGGATCTTATTCAACTCACCCAAGATGATGTCAGTTCTTAGTTTCTAGTCACAAAATCCATCCTTTCTGGTTGTATTGAAAGAGTCTTGGTGGGTTAAAGTGAAGGAATCAGATTAATAGTTGGTTGGGTGGTAGGGATGTGTTGTATGTTTTGTTGTGGATTTGATTATTTTTTCTATAGTTGGATGGGTTAGGGCCTCTATTTTTATCTGTCCTTTTTAGAATATTGGCCTTTTTGGTGTTCTGTGTTATTTTGGGATATTGAAGGTTGTCTCTGGGTGGGCCTGTGTTATGTGTATTATTTGGATTCTATTGTAAAAGGTTACGGGATCCCTTTCAAAACCCTCTTCTCAATATAATAAAAAAATTACACTTTGTAAACTATTATGTGTTGCCTTGAATAGCTTAATTTTATATCATATTTAAATAATATTAAAAAACACACTTTTTAATAAGTTGTATGGCTTTTATTGGGGGCCACCTCCCATTAAAATAACAAAACAACACATTGCTCTCAAGTTAATTAAACCATGTCTAGCTTGTTTGTTTATAAAAGATATCCTTCATTTGCCTTTCTATCAAAGATATATATTATCTTCATCAAACTACTATATTTGTATAATAAACTCATTGATATCATTTTTATCAAGAGGTAAAAAATAAAATATGAATTTTTCCAAGATGAAAATCAACATGACTAGAATATTTGCTACACAATTTCCATATTTATAAATATTGGCTTTAACAACCTGTCAATTCTATTATACCTATTCTTTTAGGGTTAAACCCCTAATATTCTAAGATGTCATTTTCATCATCATTTTTTGTTTTTATTTGTAGGCTTAGCCCCTCTTCATATTAACACTTGCAATATTTGTTTTTGTTTTCCCATATCAATATTACAATTCTCTTCTTTAGAGTTTGAGATTTTACAAATAGATTCAATTCTTATCTCAATTGAATTTCTATATCTAGATACCTATACCTTTTTTATACAAAATATGAATTCTTGATTTTCATTTTTATATTTTCTTAAATTTTCTTTATAAATATAAGCATTCCAAAATTCATCATCCTTCTTCTTGAAGTTTTCTTGTATCAACCTTCACAATACTAAAACTGCATCTTTATTGTTTAACTTTGGATTATTAGTTTCATTCGTGAAGCATAACTGCGACCACAAGAACTATAAGAAATAGTTTAGCAACCTCAAAAGGTTGAAATTTCATGATTAAATCTTATCAAGGAATATATGTATAATAACTAAACTATGGGTTGTTATATAATACAAGTGAAATTCATTTTAATCCCAAATAATCAATTAAAAAATATTTTATCATTTTAATGAGTTATAAAATGAATCTTATTCATATTATAATGATATTTTAACAAATCATAATGGTATTATTTTAATAAATAGTTTAGTAGTCTCAAAAAGTTAAAATTTCAATTCATACTCTCTCCCAAAATCCAACCAACAACTTAAATAATTCATTCAACTATGAAGTCCATCTGATATCTTCTTTTCCTTCAACATACAAAAATTCTACTTGCTTTATGAAACCATAGTCTACTTTACCAAATATGGATTGTTAGTTTCCTCCAATGCATTAATCTATAAATTTATCCCCTGAAATATTTTATAATCCTTTGGAATATTATTTTGAATTTGTTCCTTTCAATTTTTCTTGTCAACTTTAGCTAAACTTACTACTTCCTCTAACCATGGAAAAGAGAATTTAACTTCACGATACTCTTTTAAAACCCTTCTATTGGTTAGCCTATCTACATATTTGTTTTCTTCCATTAACATATGTGTAAACCTGATTTCTTCAAACTCTATAGCAAGGTCTTGTATTTCTACAATGATCTCTTGTATGTTCCATGGAGCCTTTGCTTTCCTTAAAATTACATCTATTACTAAATCCTTCCAAAGTCGCCCAAGCTTCAACTTCGTTATTTATCTTAAATCCATTACTAAAAGTGTATTGTGATAAAATCTTACCCTTATTATTTATTTATTGTTCTTCCTCCTACTACTGGTGTCATGACTCTCCCTTGGCAGACTTCTTTTATTTTGGTTAGATTCATACTAGCTAGATGTTTTGGACTAATATTGATGATTGTCTATTTAATAATTTAAATTGCAATGCATGTACCTTGTGGAAATTGTGAAATATCTTTGATGGAATGAATGATTATTTCTTAATGTATTATTTTTCAAAGCAATATGGTCTAAAAGAAAAGATGATATATTTTGGTGTTGAATGGTTATTCATGCTTACCTCTGTAAAATATATGTGAACCTATGAAAGGATATGATGCTACTAATAGAATTGAATGATTGCAGGAATAGATGTTCACACAAGTGGAAGAAGGAAATCGACCACTAGGAAGGGGATGCTTAAGGGAAATGATGATAGCTCTTAAAGAAGATAGCTCCAAGGAAGATAAACTTTTCTCTCATAGAGTTGCATATTTGTTTACTTGTGAAACTAACCATCGACAGTGAGGTTGTTAAAGGAAACAAAAGAGTCGATGGAATGTTAATTGATGATTGAAATGTTGTCTTGGAAATCCATTATGGTTGTTTTATTGATGTTGGTTGGTTATGATTAGCATAATTAAGGAATTGATTCTTATCCCTGCTCTACTTCTTGTTTGACGTACTTTTAATAAAATGATTTTTGAAGATGCTTGAAACCTTCTTGAATTATTAAAAGTATAATGATTAGAAACATTGTTGAACTCAAGTATGGAATTCACCCTCTGGCCATTGGATAGTTAAACTCAAGTTCTTCATTGAAGCTTTGTCACACTTTGGAGATGATTGATCTGGGTTGTTGCCTACCGTTCCGAAGTGGAGTAGAAGGGAAGCGAAGTTATGTTCGTGCTTCTAGGATATGGTCAAAAAATTTGGTAAGGGAGGATGAAATGAAGGGACAAATTTTTTTGGAAAAAAGAGAGAGAAAGAAAAAAAGGAAGGGAAGGTAAAAGTGGAGAACACAAGAGGATGATCTCAGCTAGAATAATCGAAGGTGGAGAGCTAGGTAGCATAGTTCTATTCTTGTACTGGTTTGTGAGATGAATGGTTTTCTTCATATTGAATGTCTAAAAATATCGTTGGTGTGTTTTAGAATATAGATTGATATTATTCTTGGTTATGAGTTTGCTCTTTGATATTGGAGATAGACATTCTTGGTTGGCCTAAATAGATTAGTTGAATGAGCAATCTGGATATTCCTTTTGAGAGTCCTTTTAATGGTGTTGTTGCAAACGATAGTATAAATAGAAATTGCGATGTCATTCCTTGTCTAGTTGTTGACTGTGTAGTAAAATATGTAAAACCATAGCCGACTGTGTAGGTAAAACTATGTAACTTGCTCTGTTGTGAATCCCTTTGTAAGCTATAGAAGTTGTGTAACCTCTGGAGGTTGCTCAATTAGAGAATCAATAGAGGGAAGTTGTGTTACCAAGAGCCATACCTACAATGGGAGTTAAGTTGTTCTCCATGTGGAAGTCAAGAAGACTATGCATAGGAGTCGAGTTTATGTTTGTGACATTGAGAAAATCCACTATGGTTTTTGTGTACATTGGGTTACTCTGGAACATAGTAGCATTAGATAGAGTTTCGAGCATAGCTAAACCCTCTGAGAGAATAGTAGTTTGGTCCACTGTTTGAAATGGTTAATGGGAGTACAATGAAACACTAGTAAATGATTTCAATGTTTTGTTGTAAAATATATATTGGCTATTGATTTCAATGCTTCTATCATAGAAGAAGATATATTGGTTATTGATTTCAATGTTTTGTTGTAAAAGATATATTGGCTATTGATTTCAATGCTTTTATCATAGAAAAGATATATTGGCTATTGATTTCAATGCCTCTGTCGTAGAAGAAGATATATTGGTTATTTATTTCAATATTTTATTGTAAAATATACATTAGTTATTGATTTGCAATGATTTCATGGTGTGAAGCAAGATTTATATTGAGATGGATTTCAATAAATTTGTTTTGTGGAAATAGAGAGATGATTGAATTGTTTCCAAAATTTCCTTATAGAAAATGATAGGAATGAGAGATTGTTTCATCGAACCTCTTGTGGGAAGATGAAGGAAATGTTTGTGTATGATTTTTGAAATGTCTTTGATTGAATGAATAAGAACTTCTATTTGATTTGAGTGTATAATAATGATCCACTCATAGAAGATGTAGTTATGTGATAGTTGATTGGGAAAAATTGTGGATATAAATAATGTGCTTTTTCTGGTTGTTATGTTAGTCTACATTCATATAGAGCAATGCATGTTCAATTGTAGAGGAGCTGGCCAAATACCATGAAAATCATCCCCCTCTTAGTATGTGCGATATGAGTGCTGGAATTGACTGTTGCAGAAGGACATCCAAACCAGCGGTTTTCTTTTAGAGTACACTTTAGTATTGTTGAGTAATAAGCTTGTAAACCATGTAATATATTCTTGAGATCTATGTGAAGTGATTGTATCTTCCACGGGTTGTTATGGTATTGAATACCATGTTCATTGATCCAATAGAGAACACTATGTAACCTTATTAATATTGAAATGAGCTTCACCTCTGTAATAATAAACTTTATTGTGTGTTATCTAGAGATAAATAATGTAATTATGGATTAATTATGTTGTTATGTGTTAGAGAACTCCTTGTCTCAATACGTAGACTCAAATAAGGATTTTATAGGTGGTAAGATACTTGCTATTGTGGAGTGTTTAATGATGGTAGTTAGCGCACGTAGCTTGAGATAAATGACAATAGATAATGATTTCTTGAGTAGTATATGATTGAGTTAGTAAGTCATGCTGGATTAAATTGAGGTATCTAGAACCGGCTTACGTCCCTCTGGTAATTAGGGATATTGTGTAATTTTCTATTTTCAATTGTAAAGAATGAATTCAAGGCTAAGTTATATCATATGTAGGTGTTGTTGAAATGTGAGTATGAATAATCTAGAGTGGATCTAGAGCAACTCCGTTGACCTACTTGAGCACATGTGTGATAGAAAAGCCTCATTGGAGGGCTTGTATTATATTAACCCTAGTAATAATTATGAGTTGATAATAGTACCCAATGGGGTAAATGGAGGTAGACTTTATCTAAGGAAATATTGTAATACATAGACTTCCACCTTCGGTCAAAGGAATGACCGTATCTAAATGACCATTCAACCAATTGATGTGATAATGGTCAAACCTCTAAATACTTGATGAGACTACTCTAAGATATTTGAGTGGTCATGGAATAATCTATTCTTTTCAATGGACTGAAAATGATAGTAAGACCAAGTTAGCAAACTAGCTCCCTGTAGGGAGAAGGATAGTTTGGATTGCACCTAGCACACTTGCAAGAAAGACCTATGTAAGTTGTGAGGATGGGTGAGCCTAAGAGGACCTAGCACACTTGCAAGAAAGACCTATGTAAGTTGTGGAGATAGGTGATCAAAGGAGAGGTTTAGATATCTTTATGTGAGCTAAATGTAAAAAAATAATAAAAAATAATAATGGGTTAGAAAATCGAGTGATGACAATGGTCCTGGATTTTCTTTAAAAGCTCCATCAAATTTCAATTTGACCAAATCTACTTCCTATGGTTTCTAATTTATATTGTTTTACCTTCCTTTTGTTTCTCTTGTATCCGCCATCATAATTCCAAATGATGACTTGAATCCAAGACTCTATGCTTCAATATTAGGGATTGGGTGAGTTGATAGGGCTAGTTTAAACTCCTCTATGGCTAAACAAATATTCTTTTTCATTGCCTCTAAATTGCTTTTTTTTCCTTTAAATTTTTTTTTATTCCTTTATAGCCATATATTTCAAACTATTATAACGCCTCACTTTTAAAAACACCCTATCATTGTTGTAGTCATTCCTCAATTCTATCATTTATCACCATTCATTTACCAAACATATTAAGAATCTATTGCTATATTTCCTAGACTATTGAGTAGTGTCCTAATAGATGGTCTATACTCTTCTTTTTACATAGATCACATTGTACAGGGCCATGAAAATCCCTTTTCTTTAGGTTATCCTAGGATAAAATTCTCTTGTGACCTACTAGCCAGACAAACATTTTGATTTTTGGAATGCTCGAGCTATCCAAATATCTCTCCATATTCTTATGGTATTCCTATTTTGTTGGTGCTTTACATTATATTTGCTTCTTATTGTGTATTATCTTGAGCTATTCAACTTCCAAATCAAATTATCCTCGGCTCCCCTTAGAATAATTATTGTTGTTATCTTTTTGCTCATTTGCCTCCTCGCAACAATGTCTAGTATACTTGTAAAAAAAAATCTATTTGTATCTTCCTACTTGTTCCTTGTACATAATTTTTTAAGCCTTGTCATCATATTTATTTTAAATTAATCTCATTCATGGTTTCAAAATTAGATCTAGATTAAGTGGTATTTTATCACATCAAGTATCCATTCAAATAGAAATTTTTTCTCCAATTTCCACCACTCATATTAGAACTTTAATCACTAGATCAGTTGATTTTTTAAATTGTTCCATAGTGCAAAACCATATGGCAGTGAGAATACAATAAAGATTAGGTTTGGGTCATTGGGCTCAATTTGCTTAGAAGAATTTTTGCCCATTGTCTTTTACTCTTTTTATACAATCTTCAAATTAATTTTCCCCTTAGGGCTAAGTTTGCATTCATAAGAACCCTTAAACCAAGACCTCCCCTAGTTTTATCATCACACACCTTGCTCCATTTCACCAAAGAAAATATTCTTTTATTATGTATAACTGATCACACAAATGATTGCATAATATAAATTGAACTTTTTTCTATCAAACTCAATTTCATCATATTATTATTTGATAATAATTCTTGTATTCTCTTAATTTCATCATAAAATATTATTTTCCTTTGCAATTTCATGCATAAATAATTCTCATAATCTCTCAATTTTGTCATCAAAGTGCATGTAAATATTAAAGTGTGAGCAAAATTTGATTCTTGTGTTATTTCCTTTAATTTATTTTTCATTTGTTTCCCATATTATTATTTTTATAAAATTAATAATATTTATTAAATATTAGTTTTTTATAAGTTAAATTTTAATTTGTTTTTTAAATAAAATTTTGAGTAATGAAATAAGATAGAAAGAATTTTTAAAATTTTAAATAGAAATATTTTATTTTATCATTCTGGATAATTTAAACGTTTTGAAAGTTAGAATTTTGATTCTTTCTTGTGTACTTAAATTAAAGTTTTAAACATTTAAGGTTAATATGGTATAGTTTGATGCTTACTTCAAGAAATTTATACTATATACGAAATATATATATATAATTTAAGGTTAATATGGTATAGGTTGATGCTTACTTCAAGAAATTTACACTATATACGAAATATATATATATATATATATATATAATTTAAGATTAATATGGTATAGGTCAATGCTTACTTTAATAAATTTATACTATATATATATATATATATATATATATATATATATATATATATATATATATATATATATATATATATATATATATATATATGTGTGTGTGTGTGTGTGTGTATGTATGTTAAATTATAATTTTATGATTGAATGTATATGCTTAAACCAAAGATAAAAAATTAATGTGGTAGCGTGCAACAACATGTACATGTTCAAACTAAAGTCATTGTAAACAGAAAATCATATTAACTATAAAAAATATATATATAGATACAGACTTATAATTTTATAATCAAAATCATGTATAGCCAAGAGGGATCTTAGATAAGGAGGTTTTCTATCACCATACATGTTCATTATTATGGTAGAGGTATTGAGAAGAAAAATGAAGGCATACAAAGATGTGCTAATAAGCAGACTTAAGGCTAGTAATAACATCAACAACATCATCCATCAACAGTTAGAGCTTTAAATAACTTATTAAAGGAATATGAAAGAGCATATGGGCAAAAGCTGATAGGACAATATCCAAATTTTACTTCCTAAACACTCTAGCTAGAATCAAATCAAGGATATGCAAGTTACTTTAAATGGAGAAGGAAAAAATTCCAGTATCTAGGGATGTCCTTATTTGAGGGGAGAATGAGAATAGAATTGTGGAATCTAGTTATAAGTAAAGTTTATAATAAACTATCAATATGGAAAGGTAGATGGTTATTGTTAGCAAGAAGAGTGTAGCTAATTAAATCAATTTTATAGGCCATTCTAACATATTATATGTCCTTATATATTATGTCAAAATTGGTAGAAAAAGTTTTAATCTATATTATGCAATTATTTTTGTGGTCACGATTACATGATAAAAGAAAAACTCCTTTGGTGAAATGAAGAAAAGGTGTGTGATGATAAAACTAAGATAATTCTTGATTTATGAGTTCTTATGGATGCAAAGTTAGCTCTAAGGGAAAAATAATTTTGAGATTTTACAAAGAGAGTCAAAGACAATGGGTAAGAATTATTCTAATTATATTGAGCCCAATGACCCAAGCTTTATCTTTACTACATTCTCACTACTAGATGGTTCTACGCTATGGAACAGTTTTAAAAGTCAATTGATCTACTAATTAAAGGTCTAATATGGGTGGTGAGAAGTGGAGAAAAAATCTATTTGGATGGATACTTGGTGAGATAAACGATAACTCAATCTAGCTCTAATTTTGAAATCAAGGATGATATTACTTCGAGATAAATATGGTGATAGAATTTTAAACATTATGTACAAGAATCATGATGCATAACTTTATTATCATAAACATGAATCATTCACCAATATGCAAAAATATCAAATCATTCATCCACAAATAATTATCCACAAATTATAGAGATAGATAATACCCTTAAGGTAGGGAAACACCAATAATACTCCTTAAGGACAGAATCACTCCATAAGATCTCCCAAGATAAGAGTGTCACTTAAGGAGGGCAAAGTCCCATAAGCCACTTCGTGGGCAAAGATAATTACATATGATTCATATCCATGATGATTACAATGACAAATATCTCTTCTTTATATATCCATCTTCTCATTCTACTTTGGAGATTCTACTACTAATATAATATAATATTATAATACAATCAACCTTGGGTTATGTGTGGTCCATGCCAACCCTTATGCAATATAATAATATATCCCCATAAATCTATTCCTAGGTACCCTAACATGCCACCCTCCTTACAAATGTTTCATCCTAAAAACATGTGAAGAAACAAGATAATATGATTTGATAAGCAATGTTAGCAACTCAGTACCAATTTCGATCATCCATCCATCCAAGTGAAATATGTTGATGCTCGTATGCCATTTTGTTATTTGAGAATCCAAATCTTCTTTGTTGACTCCATGCTTCTGCTACTATATTTTGATAACTTGAATGATGGGTCCACTTGTTCCTTGATGTTGATGATCTGCTCTAAAAAATAGGATCACAATACTTTCTCTTCCAAACACTGCCATAGTTGGTGCCCTTATGATTCCATGTAGAACCATAATATTGTTGCCTTGAACCATACCTCCAAGATTTTTGTTGCTCATGGTGGTGTGGATGGTGATATGGTGCAACCTTAACTTGATGTTCTACCTTCTTTGAATCCTCAACATTTAGCTCCACTATTCTAAATTCTTCTACACATTGTTCTTTCATGTTTCCTTTGTTTGGTGTATCCTTGTGCTTTTCTATCAAAGCTTCCTTGGACTCTGGTATTGTTATTTTTATGGATTAAGTAGCTACTACTTCTTCCATGGACTCTGTTGCTACTACTGCCTTCTTAGATTTTGATTTAGGTTCTTCTATTTGTTCTTCAATTTGTTTCTCTACAAGCACTTCTTGTTTTTCCTTGGATCCTTGCTCCTTAAGCTAAGAAATATCTTGTAATGTTATCTTCTTTTTCCTGTACCATAACTTCATAAACTTCTTTTGCACATTAATGTTAACAGTACGCAAAGAATCTAATCAAGGATAATCATCCATCTCAATAGCTTAAAAATTTGAATGTAAAACATATTTATCCATGGTGATCTTCAAATATTCAAAAATTTGAACATTTTCACCATCCAACTGTATGTCCTTAATTTTTGTTGCTTGAACTTGCAACCTCTTAGCCAAAGCAATATTAATAAAATTATATCTGCTACTAGGTTCAATGGAAATAATAACATGTTCCTTTTGAATGCTTCCATGAACCTGCAAAATAGATTTTTTAGATTCAAAAAATCCCTTTGTCCACATTTTAATTTATCTTCTACCAAAGGTATGATTTCCTTTGTCTGCATACTGACATATTTTTTATCTTCTACAAATTCTTTGAAATTTTCTAGCTCTCTTTTTATTTCCTTTTTTTTATTTTTGAAGCATATTTATTTCTTCTTCATATCCCTTGATGGTGACCTTTAAACTAGCTATCTTTTTATATGGGTCCCATTTACTCAAGAATGTATGCTCCATTTCATCCCAAGTGACGACACTATTAAAACTATAAAACCAAGAGAGAGCTTCTCCTCCAAGATAGAGAGGAAGCATAATTTTCCAAAGAGGTTGATACAACCATTTAAAAAAATTTCACCAATCCCTAACATCAATATCATCTTTTCCTTTAAACTTTTGCAGTGCCATAGTTGATGCCCTAATGCAACTAGGGTTTTTTGACAATATATCTTAGCATGCCCTAATGCAAACTAGGATTTTATGGAAATAAACATCTTCCCACTAATTTAAAGCTAAAATCCCATAGATACAACTAGGTCTGTGATTTTTATTCTAAACAAAATAAATTGCAACTGATTTGCTTATCCAAAATAAACAAATTTCATCTTTCAAAAAAATTACGAATTGAAAATTCGTCACTGTCCTTGTTCCATACGGCTGACTTTAGAAGGTCCTATATCCCTCAATACTGCTCATATTCCTTTGTATGACCACTCATTTTAAATCTCTTAAAATTTTGCACAAACTGATCCAAGAATCATCTAAATCGGATAATCGTTCGCAAAGATATGGCTCCTGAAAGATGAGATATTTTTCCAAAAAATATGCAAAATTTATCACTATCCTTGTTCTAGATGACTAACTTTAAAAGGTCATATCTCCATCAATATTTCTTGTATTCCTTCATATGACCACTCATTTTAAAACTCTTCAAATTATACACAAACTGGTCCAAGAATTTCCTAAATAGGATAAACTTTCGTAGATATATAGCTCTTGAAATATGAGACGTTTTTCTAGAAAAAATCTACCATAATTCTACAATTCCATAAAAAAAATCCCCACTTTGCCAAAATCGTGCTCTGATACCATTTGATGCATAACTTTATTATCATTAACATAAATCATTCACCAATATGCAGAAATATCAAATCATTCATCCACAAATAATTATCCACAATAACAATCCATAATTGAGAGAGAGATAGATAATACCCTTAAGGTAGGAAAACACCAATAATACTCCTTAAGGAAAGAATCACTCCATAAGATCTCCCAATATGAGAGTGCCACTTAAGGAGGGCAAAGTCCTATTAGCCACTTCGTGGGTAAAGATGATTACATATGATTCATCTCTATTATGATTACAATGAAAAATATCTCTTTATATATCCATCTTCTCATTCTACTTTGGGGAACCTACTACTAATATAATATAATATTATAATATAATATAATATTATAATAAAATCAACCTTGGGTTATGTGTGGCCCATGCCAACCCTTATACAATATAATAATATATCCCCAAATATCTATTCCTAGGTACCCTACCAAATCAATAAGGAAGATACAAGAAGGAAATGATAGATTAATCCTCCTAGACATTAAGCTTTTTAAGTTCTTATCCTGTGTTTTTTCTCTTTTTGTTGTTTGTGTCTAGGTTTGGTTTTCTCCTCCCTGTTGTTGGTTCATTTCAGGTTTTGGTTCTCGTTTCTTTCCTGGTTTTGTGCTAGCTTTTCTAGTTGGTTCTTGTGGTGAAACCGGTTGTTTTTTACCCTTGCTCATCCTATAAAAGGTTCAAGGACCCTTTCAAAACCCTTTCCACCAATCAAAAAAAAATAAGGAAGATACAAATGGAGAGAAGATTCTTTTACAAGTAAACTAGATATTGTTGTTAGTAGGAAATTGAGCAGAATGATAACAATGATGATCATTCCAAGGGGAGCTGAGGATAATTTGATTTGGGAGTTGAATAGCTTAGGAGAATATATATCAAGAAGCAGATATAATATAAAGCACCAATATGGAGAGATATTTAGGATAGTCTAAGCATTCCAAAAGTCAAAATGTTTGTATGGCTAGTAGATATCAGGAAATTTTATTTTGGAATAACCTAATGAAAAGGTATTATTATAGCCCCTCACAATGTGTTCCATGTAAAAAGGATAGTATAGACCATCTCTTGGGGCACTACTTAATAGTCTAGGAACTATGACAATAAATTCTTAATATGTTTGGTAAATGCATGGTGATGAATAGCAAAATTGAAGAATGGTTAAAGTAATGCAAGAGCACTTTTAAAAGTGAGGTGTTATAGACAATCTAGGATACATCGAAAGATATAATACTTTGTAATATATGGCTAGAAATTAATAAAATAATATAAAATGGAAAGGAAAGCAATTTAGAGGTAATGAAAAGAAAGATTTGTTTAGCCATAGAAGAACCTAAACCACCCCTATCAACTCACCAAATCCTGAATATTGAAGCAAAGAGGCTTGATAGATGGAGTCAAGTCATTAATTAGAATTATGATGGTGGGTACTAGAGAAACAAAAGGAAGGCAAAAGACATAAAGTGAAAACCACCAAAAGCATAGTTGAGCAAATTTAATTTTGATGATGCTTCCAAAGGAAATCCAAGACCAACAAGAGGAGGAGGAATAATTAGAAAAAATGGGGGTGAGATTTCATCACATTATGCTTTCAGTAGTGGATTTAAGACAAATAATGAAGCTGAAGCTTGGGCAACTTTGGAAGGATTAAAAATATGTAGACAAATAAAATAGAATAGAGTATGGATGGAAGGTGATTCACTAATAGTAATAAATATAATTTTGAGGAAAGCAAAGGCTCCATGGAACATACAAGAGATCATTGTGTAAACACAAGACCTTGCTACAGAGTTAAAAAAAATCAGGTTTACACATATGTTAAGGGAAGAAAACAAATGAGCAAATAGGCTAGCCAAAAGAGAGGTTTTAATAGAGGATCTTAAAGTTAAATTATTTTTTCCATGGTTAGAGGAAGTAGTATGTTTAGTTGAAGCTAACAAGAAAAATATGAAAGGAAAAAATTCAAAATAATATTTTAAAGGATTACAAAATATTTTAGGGGATCCATTTATAGATCAATGCATTAGAGGAAACTAACAATCTAGATTTGGTAAAGCGGATAATGATTCCGTGAAGCGAGTAGAAGTTTTGTATGCTAAAGCAAAAGAAGATATTAGATGGACTTCATGGATGAATAAATTATTTGAGTTTTTGGTTGTTGGTTGAATTATGGAATAAAGTATGGATTGAAACTTTCAACTCCTTGAGATTGCTAAACTACTTATTAAAATAATACCATTATGATTTGTTAAAATGTCATTATAATATAAATAAGATTCATTTCATAACTCATTAAAATGATAAATTATTTTTTAATTGGTTATATGGCATTAAAATGAATTCCACATGTATCATATAATGACATATAATTTAGTTATTATGCATATATTCCTTGATAATATTTAATCATGAAATTTCACTTTTTGAGACTACTAAACTATTTATTATAGTTCTTGTGTTGTGGTTGTTCTTATGCTTCATGAAGGAAACTAACAATACAAAGTTCATAAAGCAAACTATGATAACACAAAGTTTTGGAAATATTACTTTACTAAGATGTAGTGCGTAGACAATAGAGGTGGAGTTTTGGTATTGTGAAGGTTGTTGTAGAAAATGTCAAGAAAAAGGATGTTGAATTTTGGAATATTTGTATTTACAAAGAAAATTGAAGAACATCCAAAAAATGAAAATCAAGAATTCAGACTTTTTACACAAAAAAAAGATGTTGATATCTAGCTATAGCAACTCAATTGATATGAGAATTGAATTTATTTGTAAAATCTCAAGCTCTAAATGAGAGAGTTGTGATTTTTCAAGGGTGGGGGCTTGAGTACAACCCCTTTTTCTCAAGAAAAAAAATATATATAATTCTATAATTAAATATATATATATAATATTTTTAAAAGCTATAAGATATTTGAGATAAAAGGTCTATGATTTAAATCCTAAGAAGTTTAAAATACCACATAAGCTTAGTATTTCCTCCTCCCAAGCATAATTAATATGGAGGAATATAAAGTTGTCTTATATAATTAAAAAATAGTGTATATTAAATTGGTTTATCAAATATAGCGCATATCTCAAGTGTGGATTTGACATATGGGGAATTAAATATGGGGGAATATTAAGTAGTCTTATATAAGTAAAAAATAGTGTATATTAAATAGTTTTATCAAATATAACAAGTTAAAATCTCACTCATCTAGTTATCTTTTAAATAAAATTTGAAATTTTAAAGATAAAAATCAACAATGCAAATGACTAAAATATTTACCACACAGTTTCCATATCTATAAATATGTTGGTTATAACAATCTGTGGATTATGTGATACCTCCTTTTTAAGGGTTCTTATTCATGCCCATGATATTCCAAGATGCCATTTTTACTATCACTTTTTGTTTTTATTTATGGTCTTAGTCCCTCTTCTTGTTAACACTTGTAATGTTTGTTTTTGTTTTCTCATATCAATACCCCTCTTAGTTTTTTTCTCTTTGTTTTTGCTTCGTGGATTTTCCTCTCTTTTTTCATTTCTCAACACTTTCATCTTCATTAATCTCTTGGATTTTTTCACATTTCCATAGTGAGACTTGTCATTTATTGGTTTATCTTGCTCTAAAGGTTCTAAGATAAAAAGAATAACCTCAAAAGCACTTTCTTCTTTATGTTGCCCTAGAAACCCTAAAGTGCAAGGATGCTCCTCCATAGCAACTAAATTCTTATGCTAACCTAAAACTCCTAAAATGATATATATGTTCATCTATCCTCATTTATTTATTATTTTGCTCGTGAAACCTTTGATTGCAAGGGATAAAATCTACATTAGTTTCATTTCTATTGTTAGGAGAGGATTTTATACTACTTGAATGAAATGAAATGAAAATATTTTAATTACATCCATGAGACCAAAATAATACATGGGATCAAGAGATTTAATACAATATGGGGTATGGTGTACAACCCTACTCACTTTTAAATACAAATCTTGGACCACCTATTCAGAGTTCCAAAGTTTAACAACATTCAAAAAGAAATTGTTCAACAAAGTCAAAAAGCTCAAAATCCTCTTATCATCTTTTGGAGTGTGTTTCTTTCATTGTTAATTTTGATGAGCAGTTTTCATATCATTCCATTCTCAATTCAAAAAGTTCCATTAGTTAATTTACTTTTAGAGTGTCCTCATATGCAATCTTGATGTTCTTGTAGGCTTCACATTCCATGACAAAATATTTTTCGGTCTCCACTACTCTTGATGTGCAAAATACACATTCATTTTAACCATGCCTCCTAATAAATTGTCCATCTCCTAGTTTCACATCTAAGATGGTGTGAACTATCTCTTAGTTGGGATATAATCATTTTTTCCTTCCATTTTATCTTTGCATCTATGTACTTCTTTTGGCTATGTTTATAGTTTGGGTTGAACTCGTTGATGTATAATTATTTTTCCTTCCTAAATTTTTTATCCACATGACAAGTCTAAATTTTTCTATCACATACTGTTAATTTATTTGTTGAATTTTGGGACCTCATGAAATCTAATGCTCCATTTGTTGTTTTGTTTCATCTGTGTATTTTCTTGTATTCAATGCTTCTTTGATTACCGCTTTTGGCAACCTGTTATCTTCCATTATTTTTATTTTCTTTAAGTACCCTAATAACCTTATCAAAGCATCTTCTTCTAGTAAAAATGCCCCTATTTCAACAAGTAAAATATCATATAGGATTGATGCTTTAATTTTGAAATTATTTTTAATTAGTCACTTTTGAATTCTTTTTATTTATCTCTATTTAAAATTTGATGTATTACTAGCCCACACCTCACACCCATATAGCACCACTAGAATAACTAATAACTCAAAAAGGACCCTAATAGTTTTCCAATCCCACAACTATATTTTTCTACCCCTATTTAGTGATGAGTAAAGTGCCCTCTGTATAGCTTGTATTTTTTGCATCCTACATATTCCCCAATTAAGTTTGCTATAATAATATAACCCAAGGTATTTGTATTTTGTTACTACCTCTAAAGTATTTCCTTCAAATAAAATATATGGATATTTTTGCTCTCTCAAAGAAGAGAAGATCATAATTTTAGTCTTTCTAGTTTTAACTACATCCCAAATTCTTTACAAAAATGCTCTAAAGCATTTAGATGTTCTTTTAAACTTTTAAGTGTCTTGCTAATCAATATGAGGTTATCGGTATAGAGAAGAAGTTTCACTACATTGTTAGCCAATTGTATTTCCTATCCTTCCATCCTTTCTATACATTCCTCTGATTTATCAATATGAAGGCCAACTAAAGTAGGTGATAATGAAAACCATGTTTCCCAATGTCATTCCCAAAACACTTTGATAGTCCTTTTGAAGTTCTAAATTTTACCACCACCTACTCATAAATTTTGTGTATAGTTGCTCTATTGTTGGTTGGTGCACCAATTTATTTTATTTTTCCGTAATTAACCTATAGGTATTGTGTCAAAAGCCTTTTTAAAGTTCATAAAATAACAACAAACTTCTTTTTCATTCTATATCCTCTCTATTAGGTTTCATAAAGTAATCCAATGATCTATTGTTGAGTACTTTGGTTTAAACCTTACTTGCCCTATTGCCCTCTTTCCTTGATTTTATTTCCATTGACTAATTTTTCTTTCTACTATGTTGCCAAACAATGTTGCAAAAAGAGGATTAATCATAATGGTATGGTAATTTGAAGGATTGCAGTGTCTCCATTTTTATTCAATGGTATGACTAGGTTGGTTATCCATTTCAATGGAAAGACTCCTTTTTTTTCAATGAATTTACACATGTTTTTATGAGGGGTCATGGTCCCCTCATATTGAGTGGTATTTGAACCTTGGACCTTTAAAAGAGAATCCAAAGCCCTTACCACTGCAGTAAGCTTACAACTTAGTGGAAAGCCTCCTTTAATGATGCCATTAAAAATATTTTGGGTGTGTGGTGCTAAGATGTCAAGCCCACACTTGAAATGTTCAGCTTGAAAACCATCTATATCCTAAGCTTTACCTATTGCTATTTTCTTCATGCCCTCCTTCACACCTCTTAGAGAAAAAATTTCCTCAATTGTGTCAATTATAAGAGGGGTATCTTTTTCTTGATTTCTTTTATACAATTGCTTAGCATACTATAACCATTGTTATCTTGTGAAATTATTTTTGTGTGTCTTTTGCTTTGTTGTAGCTCTTTCCAAAATCATCTCAAGTTATGCTTTGCAATATAAATAAACTATTTTTGTGTTGCTCTTATGTATTATTCCTTTTTTCTTTTATTAGCTCTTTATATTTCTTGTTATTTGTTTTCTCTTTGCTTGGTTTTTTCAAGGTTCTCCTTACTAATTTACATTCTTCATCATACCATGATTTACATGGAAGATTTCATGTTTTCTTTTCCTAAGTTTAAACTTTTGTATGATTCAAGGGCTTCTCTAATTATATCCATTAGTTTATTGTTATCTGAAGAAAATGAATATGAATTACCTAGAATAAAATTGGTCTCTTTTGACTTCTTTATTTTAAAAAATTTCCTCCATATCTTCTTTTGCATATTTACTTCCTTTTAATTTGAGCTTGCATATTGTACTTTCTCATCTTTTTTATCCTTTATTTTTCTAAAAGTTGATCCAAGTGAACTATGGTGGCCTTTGTCATCTGATGTTGTAGATAGCCTTTCTTTGTTTCTTCTTTTAGAGTGGAATATCCTTGATCTAATAAAGCTTCTATTATAGTCTAATTATATTTCTTCATATTGAAGTTTGTCTCATGACCAAAAGAAAGCCATCCCCATCACCTTGGTGTTCCCTTTATCCATTGGAAGTTTCAAGTGATTAGACTTCACATGTTCACCCAAAATTTTATTTCACATTATGTCCATTTTTGGTGGGTGTTCTGGTACTTAATTCCCAGTATGTCTATCACTTATGAAATTTACCTCATGATATTTTTGTTTTCCAAGAGAATTTCCATCCTATTGGCTACCCGGAGTATAAATATTTTTCCAAGGTCTATTGGTTGTCACTTATTTGGCTGCAGGTGTTCTTGTACTTAATTCCCAGTATGTCTGTCACTTATGAATTTTGTCTCATGATATTTTTATTTTCCAAGAGAATTTCCATTCTATTGGCTACCCAGAGTATAATTATTTTTCCAAGGTTTATTAATAATTCAAATAAAAGGCTTTGGTCCATCCTAAAGGTTGCTTTTTACAGATTTAGTGGATATATTTTCCATGCAGATGAAGGCCTCAGTCAACTAAATTTGTGTGATCCTTGCTGCGTGTGGAAGCATCATTGGTACCACTACATTTTTAGAGGTGTATCTCATGTTATAAAGTCTTGTTCCACTACCATTACCCATATGGAATGTGTTGTGAACTTGCTAAAGAACCATAGAAATACTTTGTATCTGTTATTCTACTGTGACAACTTTCCTGGTGAAAATCCTGAGGTGATAGCCAAAATAACTGAGGTGATAAATGGGGAGAGTCATGAAATTGTCCAGCAAGCGGTCAAGAAGGTAGATGAACAAAAAGAGGCCATGGGTAGCTCTACTCAGTAACCCTTCTATTGGTTTGAGTTCTGATATTTATTATGGTTTGTGCCTTGAGGGCTTCCCTATTCCTTGGTGTATTCCCTACTTCTTGGTGTCTCTACTTCTTTTCTTTCTGCGATGGGTTATAGTTTCATTAAGCACTGGTGGTTGTGCTTCGTTCCTTTTTGTAGTATCTACTGTTGTAGTAATAGGTGATGGTTTACCTGTAGTTTGGAGGGTTTGGCTCTTTTCCTCTGAATTTATGGCTATTGCCTACTGTTCCACAGTTTGTTGTTGATGTAATAGGCCTTTGGGAGCCTTCAAATGTAATACCTATTAACTTACCAAAAATATATATATTCTCTTTTTATTCATTGTTTTCACTTTGTAATATCTTGCGATATATTTAGTGTTATAACAATTTCAACATCAAAGTACAATATTTTCACAATACACTTTTTTATCCCTTTCCCTTGATATAGATTTAATCTTAACGAATTGTGGTAAAGTTTTTAAAATATCCAAATCAACACATATCCAAGTATATATATAACATAGTTTTGCTTCCTAGTAATTGGTCCCTTCTTGATAAATTCCCCTATGGTATTTCCAATATTCTTGAAAACATCATATGGATAAGTTGGTACGGAAGTCAAAAAAATTCTAACCCACACCAAAATATTTTTAATAGTTTATTTTTCAACATAATAAATTTCACTTCATGGTTTTAAATAGAGGACATCTAGGAAGAAAAGTCACGGATTAATTTGAATTAAATCCCCACTTCCACTTCATTCAATTTTAAATATCCAAAACCTTAACTAGTATCCATGGAACTTACATATTAAACCTCTAATTTTAAGAACCATTATATCATGTTTGATCATCTCATCCTTGATAATCACTTTTGGTATGAGATTTATTTCTTGGATCAAACTTGCCATATATTTGTTCTTCCTCTTATTCTTAACTTGGTCATCCATATTTTTAGCTAGGGCATCTTGGCTCCCAATTAGGACTTTCAAACATGGGTTTCCTTCTATTCTATGCAGTGCATCTTGCACTTGCTTTTGACTTGCACTTACTCATGGCTCACAAATCTTTAAACAGAAAATAAAACACCCTTTTTATTTTATTTTCATGTTTAAATCTATATTTCAACCATACAAATTTCATTTTAAATTAAAAATTTGATTTTATTTTAAAGATGATACAACCCTTAAAAAAAAAAATCAATATAAAGATAAATTATTAAATTCATTTAATTATTTATAATCATTTTTGTTTTAATCATTATTTGATTAATATTTATTTATTCGCTTTTATAGGAAAAATAAAGATTGATTAATTATTCTATTAAATAGGACTTTATAATCACCTATGTCTTGCAGTTGGGATTTCACCATTTTTAAATATTTAAGTTTATGTTATTTATAATTTTTTAAATAAAATATTGAAATAAGATATAAATTGATATTTACTTTAAGGAAAATTTAAAGAAATGTTAAATTATAAGTTTATAATTATATATTTATTATTGTTGGGGGGCAAAAATGACCCCTACATGGGTATCACATTATCCTGTGTGTGGTTTTCTTCGGGTGTGTCTAGTTCCCTTGCCTCGCTTGGGGTTCCAATCCTAGGAGGTTTGAGAAGCGTGGGACTCGACTCCTTTAAACGAACTTCGATATTTTTTACCAAGGTCAATTCCTTGTCTGGATGCAATTTGTGACACTCTTCCTCCTAAGCTAGCCTAACCTATCAAGAATTTTACCAAGGGAAAGAGAGACAAAATAGCAATAAATAACTAAAAGGAAAAATATGAAAAATCAATGAAAGCTATTTGACCTAACTAGTCTAAGCTACTGGTGGCGATGCGCCAAAGATTACGGTTCCTATTTTGCACTTAAGTGAGATTAGTGAACACATGAATCAAACATGACAACATAAATTGAACACGATCCAAATTACATAAGACTATAAATCTAATAATCCTCTATGAAGGATAGGACAAAAATACTGGAATAGTCACAACCCCCCACAGAAAGATACATAAACACTAAAACTCGGGCAAAAATTTTGGAGTAGTCTCAACTCTTTGTTTTTATGTTAAAGTGTATTACATTCATATACAATTAGAAGAGGCTCCGCCTATACATGCAATGACTTGCAATGACTCAAGGCTCGAGTCTAGACTAAAATAAAAAATAAGAAGAGGGAAAATTGCTCAAGGTCAAATACTAGACACAACAACAATTCAACCTCCTTATAATGAAGAAAATACTAATATTTATAGATAAAATTGAAGAGCTTTTCCCTCCCTTAATTCAAAATTTGCGTTTCAAAAATCTTACTTAGGGGCCTTCCGCATTAATGGTGCACAATCTTACGATTGATGGGTCTAGAACCATTTGAGGTGAGATATTGTCGCTTGGGTTGAAGATCTGTTGAGACTACACATCGAAATCTCATGTTATTAATGTTGGTCAAGTTCATAAAGGATTGGTAAGTGCTAGTTTGGATGGGCACTTGCTGAGAAGAGACCTGGGTTCAAACCTTGGTGGTGCTAGTTTATAAAGGTAGTAGTATGCTTTGAATCCTCTGAGTGCACGCCAGATTGATGACGATGGTACGAACCCCAAGCAAGCGGTGGTCCCCATCTCATGTCGGGTCAAAAATTGATGAGACAGATAGGTTTGGTGGTTGCAGTCCCTATGGTTTGAACCATACCCTGCCAGTTACTAAAAATAGTGGTTGTAGCCAACTCTCCTATGTAATCAAAAAAAAAAAGGTTGGTCAAGTTCATGGCCACTCCTTGATAAATTTCATGATGGCATATTTATTGTTGTACTTTTCCTGTAGAGGGGGGACCATACATTCCAAGAAACTGAATTTAGGGGATCAGTTTCCCTTTGCCCTTCATTTGGGATCCTATTTTCTATGTTTGGTCCGATTGGTGCATCTTGCTAATAACTTTCATGAGTTTCCATATGGTGTTCCAATCATCACTGCTAGCCTATGATTATAGGATGTTTAAGTTGAGGAGTGCCCAAATTATTTTTCCTTCTTGTTGCACACATCGCTGCTTCGAGTTGTCGCTCAAAATTTTAATTTTTTCTTCTTTGTTGTCAACCTTAACCAAAAAAATTTGGTTATCGATCCTATGCACTTTTTTGCTTCCTTCTGGAATCTGGCTTACTTGCTTCCCACCAAAGTCCCCTTTTTCACAAAACTAGCCAAAGTGCATACTCCTCCCAAGTATAGTGAGAATTAACTACAATTATTATCAAATGGTATTAACAAAACTGGCTAGATTCTATGGGTAGCTAAAACATATAATTAACATGTTTCACTAAAAATTTAACATGCTTTAAATTTTGTTAAGCATAATAATAAAACTTATAATTAATAACCTATTTCGCTAAGTTTTAAGTAAATGTTAATCTATAATTTAATATACTAATATATTTTAATTGAAATATATTAATTCTATATTAAAACTTACATAATATTATCACTTGAGTTTAGGTGAATAGGTGAGTGGTTGAAATTACTTGTCTGAATTTGTATGAAT
Source organism: Wollemia nobilis (assembly GCA_028583015.1). NCBI lineage: Eukaryota > Viridiplantae > Streptophyta > Pinopsida > Araucariales > Araucariaceae > Wollemia > Wollemia nobilis. The sequence continues at coordinate 2,923,789 of JAQPPZ010014470.1, forward strand.
GTTAATTTTTTGTCCATTTTAGAAATGCTTACTTGTAGTGGATGTTTGGTTTACACATATTCTACTTTATTGATGCACTTATAATGTATTTCTCTTGATTTTGATTTTTTTGTGTATCATATGAAATATATTAAGAACATCAGTTTGTTTTAACAATGAGTGTATATTATATAATAATTATATATATATATATATATATATATATATATATATATATATATATATATATATATATATATATATATATATATAATACAATTATGAATGTATTGTTTGGAAAAAAAATACCTTTAGTCTCTCTTTTGAATGTTGAGAAATTTAACCCATTGAGGTCTTATAATTTGATTATTTCTATCATATTAGTATACTAATAAAACTTTAATATTTATCAAATATAAAATTTATATTTTTATATAATTAAATATAATAGACATTCAATCCTGCGTACATCCTTAGATTATGAAAGAATTTTAAATTAGGGTTTGAGTAGTTACTTTATGCAATGTAATAAATGCATAAGTATTATTAGAATGTGCATGGTGTCCATGTGTACATGAGTCTATAGAATAGGAATATGAAGATTCATAGGAATATGGAAGACCAAGAGTCACCTACATTATATATTGGCCTTTGTATAAGCATTTGAGAGAGTTATAGAGATAAGGTAGAGAGCATTGAGTACAATAGTAATAGATACAATGTAGAGCTTGTAAGAAATATGAAGAGTTTGAGACCTTTATTATTATCAATGTAATATTTTCGTGAGCTTTCATTAATGGTTGTTTTATGAGTAGTTATAGAAGTTTCTCATGAGTTTTACATGTTTAGAATATTGCCATTATCATATATTTAATATTACATGCTCATTTTATACCTTGTGGTTGATCTCTCATTAAGTATTAAGCATCAAAAGCTAATAGTGGTATTAGAGCACAAGGTAGATTGATAGGGAGAGATACAAGAGAGATTAAGAGGAGATAGGAAGATCTCATTTTTAGAATTTATAAAATTGCTTTTTGGCTAGATTCTTTCCACAGAGTTGCAGAAAAACTTGTGAAGACTAGGACTTAGCATTGATTTCATTAGTTGGACAAATCAACTAGTGAAGTTCATTATTTTTAGATTTGAATAATTTACATTATTATATTCTAATATTTTTTTGCAGAGAAGAGTTGATTCAAAGAAAGTTGGGAAGCTTCCTACAAGAGATAGGAAGAATATCTTCTTTGGAATTAATCCAATACTTGCAACAACAAGTCAAATATTGAAGAATTTGGAGGTCTAAGGAAAAATATCCCATTGTAGAATTTGTAGAATTGAAGATTGAGAAGAGAGGAAGAGGCCAAAGGAGCCCTATTGAAGATTGGAGATCAAGGAGATTTCTATAGAATATTGAAGACTATAGATTTTAGATTGAAGAAAGAAGAAATCAGATCTAGGAGGAGACCTAATAAAGAGATCCATTGAATAACTTCCAGATTTAGAAGCTAGAAGATTGAAGATTGAAGATAGAGGAGGACTACGAAAATTCCTATTGAAGATTTGAGAATCTGCAAAAATTTTAAGACCCAAGAGAAGAGGTATCAAGTAAACTTGGAAGGAGAAAGAAGAAGGCTAAAAGAAGCCCTATTGAAAAAGTTAAAGAAGTGGTCATTGGAGAAGATTTGAAGAAAGCTTAAGGTAGAATATTACAATCAGGATAATTCCTAAAAAATAATTTGGGACAATTATCGCCATCCAACAACAAGCCCAAAAAGAAGGATTTGGTAAGAAGTTTGCTAAATTTTGAAAAGGATTTTCTGAAGACCTCAATAAATTTAGATTATTGATAAAGAAGCCAATGAAAGAGGATAGATTTGAAGTCAAAATTTGACAAGAATATTGAAGGAGAAATGAGCTAGAAGAGACCACCATATTTGAGAAATTTGAAGAATGTCATTAAAATTTTTAAGGTTGATTTGCGAAAGAGAATATTTTTGGTTTTGCAACAAAAATTGAAGAGTCACAGGATAGCAAATTAAAGGTGACTAATAGTTGTAATTTGACGAAGAAGTGGGTAGATTTTGAAGAGCCCTTGAACAACCAATGGAAGGAAGGCTTGACAGCAAAATATGGTAGATGGAGAAGTTAGGAGAGATTCTTGGATAGGAATAAAAGGAGAAGGATTCAAGCATTTAAAGTCTTTTTGAAAGTAATATTGGGTAACAATTTGAAGGAGTTATAGAGTTGTGATGTTAGGACCCTCCTAACGTAACTCTTAATCATATTATATATTGTATTGTATTACAAAGGGACATATCCATTCACCATCCACACCTTTTAGATAGATGTAAATAGGACAAGGAGGATGCTCCAAAGATCATCCGAGAACATTAATTTATTATATTGTGGGTTTTTGCCTTTTAATACAAACTGTAATTCTATTCAAACAATGATTCTTTTCTGCATTCAATTCATATTTCAAGTTATAGGTTCATAACAACTGGATCAGAGCTAAAAATACCTAAAAAAAATTTCCCACCCCGCTCTAGTTACTGACAGGCCATCACTCGGCAACGTTTTCTTTTCAGCACACATTCTAACCATTATCGATGGAGCCCATTACACGATGAGGCCACAGTCACCATCAAAGGTAGCATACAGAATTTTTTGGATAGCATCACGCATTACCGAAGTTAGAAAACCCCAACAATGAGTATAGGTAAAGAAAATATCATTCGGTGTGAACAAAGAGTAGCAAGTACGCAAAATTAAACGTGGCAGAGATAAACAATTTTTTTTGACAAAACTAATTTCTGCATATTCAAATCACTTATAAACCAACCACACCCTAAATGGTCGAGGGAAGATGATCTCAAGACACAATGAAGGAGATTGTGAAGGAGGTTTCAAAAGAAATTATGAAAGAACTCTTGCAGTTTTCCAAGGAAATGAGAGACATGATGCAAGGAATGGCATTTTGAAAGGACAATTTAGATAATAAAATCGCTACCAAAATAGCATACCTAACCATAAACATCACCAACTCGAATACAGATATATCCACTAAATTGGATGCTACAACCCATTCCATGGACTTAGTACAGTAAAATTTGTTGCTCATGCAAAATGGACAACATAACACTATGCCACCACAACAAACATTAATAGGGAGACCACATACATCAATCCTTCCCCGTACCACAAAACTAGATTTTCCAAAATTTGATGGAGGCGACCCCACAAATTGGATATATAGGGCAGACCAATATTTTGCCTTATATCAAATTTCAGAGATTCAGAAAGTTTGTATCGCATCATTTTACTTGGAACAAATTGCTACCCAGTGGTATCAATGGTATGATAAAACAAAAGGTCCGCCCACATGGACCGAATTCACAAAAAACTTAATGTTGTGATTTGGCCTCACTAAATTTGAATACTTCATAGGAGCCCTCACTAAACTGCAACAAACCTCCACTGTAATGGAATACCAAGCACAATTTGAGAAATTGGTGAACCTTACAACAAGACTAGATGCATCATTCTTCCAAATTTGTTTCATTAGTGGCCTAAAAGAAGACATTAGAATGGAGGTACAAACACAAAATCCTATCGATATGATGCATGCAGTGGCATTAGCATAAATGATAGAAGAGAAGAACAATAACCAAAGGCGAATAGGAAGATTTTTTTAGGAAAAACACCAAATACCTACACCAACCAAAAACTGAATAAGGTCATGCCAATTAAATGAATTAGCCAAGAAGAGCTAAAAGAAAGATGAGAAAAGGGCCTATGTTTCCACTGCGATGAAAATTTTACCCCCAACCACAAATGCATCTCACTGAAATTATATATTTTGGACACAGTTGATTGCACTCCCAAAGAGGACGATGACATAGAAGTGGAAGTAATAACTGAGGTTGCAGAAGAAAACCAAGTAGATAAAATAGAAATATCCTTTAATGCATTAGCAAGATACTCGATTCCACAAACAATGAATGTAAAAGAGTATTTTAAGAAACGAAACCCTATTGTGCTCTTAGACTCTGGTAGCACTCACAATTTTATAGACCCCATTTTGGCCAAACAAGCTAATTGCTTTATATATCCCTATAATAACTTCAAATTCATGATTGGCAATGGAGGAAAATTGCATGTAAAGGCAAATGTAGGAATATCAAACTCGCGATGGGGGAATATAACATGAAAGTAGATATGTATGTACTACCATTAGGAGGATGTGATATTTTTTTGGGAGTACAATGGCTACGAACACTCGATAAAATTCAATGGGACTTTGAAGAGTTATTGATGCAATTTATACAAAAAAAACCAAAAATACACAGTTCAAGGTTTAAAAACAGGTCCCACACAAATCGTAAGTTCCCATAGAATAGAAAACATTCTTCGAAAATGAGGAAGAGGCATGGTTTCCCAACTATTTTCCTTGTAAAACACCATCGAAGAGCAACCATAGGCATCTGAATTAATAGAACTCCTAGAGAAACTTGATAAAATATTCAAATAACTAGAGGGATTACCTCCACAACGAAGCCATGATCATGCTATTCAATTACTTTTGGGACACCAACCTCCAAATATTAGACCTTACCAATATCCATACTTACAAAATACGAAAATAGAAAAATTAGTACAAGACCTACTAAGGGCAAGGGTCATTCGACCTAGTAGAATTCCCTACTCTTCGCCAGTCATACTAGTAAGAAAAAATGATGGATCATGGTGCCTATGCGTGGATTTTTGTGCTCTCAACAAAATAACGATTAAAGAAAAATTTTCTATTCCAGTCATTGATGAACTACTCGATGAACTAAATGGAGCCGCATATTTTTCTAAACTTGATTTACAATCAAGTTACCACCAAATTCGAGTTAAGGAAAGTGATATACCCAAAACTGCTTTTCGCACCCACGAGGGAGATTATGAATTCTTGGTGATGCCTTTTGGCCTCACCAACACTCCATCCACATTTCAAAGTCTTATGAATAAGGTATTTTCTCCCTTTGAAAATTTATTTTAGTTTTCTTTGACGATATTTTGATTTAGAGCAAGACATGGGAAGAGCACTTAACACATATAGTGAAAGCACTCAAAATATTGGAAGAAAATAAATTATATGCAAAGAGATCAAAGTGTTCCTTTGGGAAGCAGGAAATTGAATATCTTGGACATATTGTCTCCAAGGAAGGAGTTAAAGTAGATCCCCAAAAAATTGAAGATGTGGAAAATTGGCAAATTCCAAAAACTCTAAAAGGGTTGCATGGGTTCTTAGGATTAACAGGCTATTATTGCAAATTTGTTAAATATTATGGGAAAATAGCAGCACCCTTAATAGCCCTACTTAAAAATAATGCCTTCATATGGTCTCCAAAAGTGAATGAAGCTTTCATGACTTTGAAAAATGCCATGTGTACCACCCGTGTCCTAGCTATGCTAAATTTTTCCCAACCATTCATTATTGAAAGTGACGCTTTCATATTGGGAATGGGAGCGGTGTTCATGCAAAATGAGGAAGCCCTTAGCCTTTACTAGTAAAGCATTTTCTAAAAAAAAAATAGCATGTTCCACTTATGAAAAATAAATGTTAGCTATGGTCCATGTTATCCAACATTGGAGACCATACCTTATTGGAAAACATTTTATTATTTGCATCGACCACCATAGCCTAAAATACAACGAATAACCACTCCAGAATAGCAAAAGTGGGTAACAAAACTATTAGGATATGATTATGAAATCATCTACAAAAAAGGGAAAGATAACATGGTTGTGGATGCTCTTTCCAGAAATTTTGAAGAAACTTTACAATTACATGCTTTTTCCTGCCCCATCCCTACATGGATCGAACAAGTCAAGGATGAATGGTATGCAGACCCTACTATACACACCATAATTCAATAGCTACAACAAAATCCCATGAGTAAACCCCACTACTCTTGGCAAGGTAACATGCTCCGTTACAAAGAACATCTGGTCCTCTCACCTACATCGGTTTATTGTCCAAAGCTTCTACATGAGCTACACACTACACCTACTACAGGCCACTCTGGATTCCTAAAAACCTACAAAAGAGTGACTAAATCATTTTATTGACGAGGGATGTAAAATAATATCAAGAAGTTCATCAATGAATGTGAAACATGCTAAAGAAATAAAGGTGAAACAGTGGCAACACCGGGCCTTCTTCAACCTCTATCCATACCAACCAGGACATGGGAGGATATTTCAATGGATTTCATTGAAGGTCTTCCAAAATCCATAGGAAAAATGATGATCCTAGTGGTGGTAGATCGTTTATCTAAATACGCCCATTTTTTTTCCAGTAGCTCACCCCTATACCGCTAGTACTATTGCTCAAATCTTCCTTGACAATATTTTTAAATTACATGGCATGCCTTCTACTATCGTTAGTGATCGTTATCCAACTTTCACTAGTAATTTTTGGAAGGAATTATTTAAACTCCAATGTACGTAACTTTGGATGAGCTCCGCTTACCACCTACAAACGGATGGTCAAAGTGAAATTGTCAATAAGTGCTTAAAAACCTATCTTCAATGCTTTATTTCCACCAAACCCCTTCACTGGGTTAAATGGCTTCCACTAGCTGAATGGTGGTATAATACCACATATCACACAACCATAAAAATGACCCCTTTCGAAGCATTATATGGCCAATCACCCCCATCTCTAACCTCTTATCTTCTAGGAAGTACAAAAGTACCAGTTGTAGAGATGGAGCTGGTCACTCGAGATAATATCATTCACGCTCTGAAGGATAATCTACATATCGCTCAACACCGCATGAAGCAACAAGCGGACCAACATCGAACTGAAAGGGTTTTTCAAGAAGGGGATATGGTATTTCTTTGCCTTCAACCATATTGTCAAACTTCATTGAAAATAAAAGGGTCGCAAAAATTAGCACCAAAATTTTATGGCCCTTATAAAATTCTACAACGTATTGGACCTGTTGCATATAAACTTGAATTACTAGAATCTTCCAAAATCCATCTGGTATTTCATGTTTCTTGTCTTAAAGCCATAATAGGCACTAACATCATTACGCAAACTCAAATTCCACAATTTTTAAATAATGGAGTTGTCATGGTTGAACTAGAAGCTATCCTAGACCAACGTATGTGTCGCCTCCATAATCGCACCATCACCGAGGTATTGATTCAATGGAAAGGTCTACCTCCAAAGGATGCTACGTGGGAGACGCTCCACTAGATTCAACAACAATTTTTGCAATTCCAGCTTTGAGGATAAAGCTTTTTCATAGGAGGTTGGCATGTTAGGACCCTCCTAACGTAACTCTTAATCATATTATATATTATATTGTATTATAAATGGACACATCCCTTCACCATTCACACCTTTTAGATAGATGTAAATAGGACAAGGAGGATGCTCCAAAGATCATTCGAGAACATTAATTTATTATATTGTGGGTTTCTGCCTTTCAATACAAACTGTGATTCTATTCAAACAACGATTCTTTTCTGCATTCAATTCATATTTCAAGTTGCAGGTTCATAACATGTGAATTGGAGGAGTATTTTGAGTAAATTTCAAAGAAGTTTTGGATAGCAAGAAGGCAACAATCAAAGCTACAATATTAACAAGTTTAGGGTAGCAAATCAAAAGGAATTGAAGCTACAAAGTTGATAAGTCTAAAGCAACAATTGAATAGAAAGGAAGAGCTACAAATTTTACAAATTTGGGGCAGAAAATAGGTGAACCAAATCACCAAGAAGACTAGCTACAAAGGAGGTCAAAAGGTGCATAAAAGTGGTGCTATGAAAGTTCATTATTTAAGTATTATTATAAAGTTTTTGGGAGCACCATATTAGAGTTATTTAAGGAGAAAATCTAGTTTGAGTTAAGTATCTCCAAGCCAAGGAAGGAGACATCATTATTATCTTGGAACCTGTAAAACACAAACAACATAAAGTTGAGTTAAAAGTATTGCTTGAAAGGAGTAATAAGGAGATATAACATAGTGAATGTTGAACAAATAAATAGAAGCATTAGAAGGTAAAATAAATTTTAGCCAAAAGAAGATAGCAAAGGAACACTACTACGTTGAGAAGCATCTCTATTTGGCCAGCAAATAGAAGGAAAGTTTGGTGCAACAAAAATCTAGTTTTCAGAGCTATTGAAGAGCATTATTGCTCATTTAAGGTGCAAGGAAGATATCCAATGTTATACTCCATAACCTACAAGTAAAGGCAACATTGCAAAAGGGAGAAAGCACCATCCAAAGGAGATAGCACCATTGCAAAGGAGAAAGGACCATTACCAACATCAAGGAAGGTACCATAGCATAGCGTTAAGTCAACAAAATGTGACAACAAAAGAGCACAAAGCTCTATTGAAGTTAAGCACCCAGAAGAGCACCATTTACAAAGCTAATTCAAACACATAAACAAAGAGTGTCATTTATGTAGACAAGCCAAGTAAGAAGAAGTTTATGAGCCATGCACAGGGAAGCGAAGTGCACCATGTTTAGCACCTGAAACCAAGCTTCACAAAGGACAAAGGAAAGTGAAGCATCAATGCAATTTCAAACAAAGGAAATTGAGACATTGAAGGGATATACGTAGAAAAGATAAAGCATTGGAAAAGATAGAGCCAAAGTAAGGATAAGGGTGCAAGTTTTAGGAGGTAAAAGCAAATATTTTACCCAAGTGAAAAAGCTTGGATATCTGGTCGAACAACATTGAGAAGCTAGGGATGAAAATGCCACCAAGGAAGAGTTATTGAAGCACCACCATAGGAGGGGCCACCACCATAGAAGAGGAGCAACCATTGATGGAGAAGAGCCACCACCAAGTGTTAGAAGTAAAGAAGGGCCAACAAGCATTGAAGAGTTACAAAGTATGTATGTTGGAAGTTACAACTATCGAGTAGCAAAAGATATTATGAGTGTTAAGGAAGGGCAAGCAAGTTTGAGCACCAAAGATATTACATAATTGAATGCAAGCATTGAGAGGAGTGTAGCCACCATTTGGCACTTTGGTTAAGAACCTGGAAGAAGTTGGATGCCACTTGGTGCATAGAGGAAAGGAAGCACCAATAGTCATTGAGGGAAGAAAATGCTTCAAGCCAATTAGGAGCACATTTGAGGAAGGAAGACACTTGTCAAAGGTAACACCCATGTTGTCATAGCATCACCAAACTAGGTAGAAGTAATGTAGCAAAATAAATACCTAAAGAAGATGTTGAGTGCCATGTGGCACATGAAAAGAAGAATATAGACAGGTTGGAGAAGCCCAAACAATCTACAACACACATATTAAGAACATTCACAAGTCAGAGCACATATAGAAAATACAAGGAGGATAGTCAAAGTCTAAAATAGTACCATATACAAGGGAGAGCAATAAATGCAATGAAAGGACATCATGTAAAGCATTGAATACTGAAAGGAGAACAACACCAAAATTAGAGTGCAAGTTGCAGTCAAAGGAGTAGCAGACCATTACGTAGCGCTTCATCTCCAAGAAGGTATATTAATATTCAATCTATTTGCATTTCATAAAGGTCAAGGAGATATAAGGTTTATCAATACTAAGGTTAAGTTAATCTATTATGCTTAAGATTAATTAAGTGAATGGAGATATAAGGAAATGAATTGGTAAATTATAACCTTAGATGATTTATTGATTGATTTGAAAGACTATTGAAGTAAGGAGGATTTAACTTGAAAGCTTTTTGAAATTGTGTTATTTGAAATTCAAGCATAGAAATATTTGCAAATAATTTAACTTGGAGGAATAAGGTTTTCTACATCAAAATTGAAATATTAAATTTGCAAATACCTATATTTTCTAAATTTCTAATTAGGGAGTTATAAGGAGTTCAACACCAATTTAGGTTCTTGAAATTTAGAAACCTTACTATTAAAAATTGAAGCACTACATAAAGTTATTGAAAATTTGGAAATTACATTTGATATTAGTCTCTTACTCAAATTAATGAGACATAAGGAATCCAACTTAAAGGTCTTGAAAATAGAGAACCTTATCAAAATTGAAAGTGCATCAAAATTATCTTTAGCTTTCTATAGGGAGAATTAAAGTGCTTGTCTTGAAGTTGAACATTAGGGAGACAAAAGGGATTCAACTCAAAGAAAATCAAGAAAGCTAAGTATTTTATCAATGCCATATTACATTCAAAATATTTGGTAGATACAAGGTATTCTACAAAATTTGAGAATTGAAAAGATCATATCAAACTTGATCATATACTCAAAACTAGGGAGTCATAAGGTAGTCAACCTCAAAGTTGTAGAGTTTTTTACATCAAAACTAAGGAGTTACAACAAAGATTTACCTTAGAAGAACAATGGAAGAACTTATTAAGTATACAAGATTCAAGGAATCAAAATGGTTTAGAGATATACTTAATTCAAGGAATGACAATATGAAAAGCAAAAGAGAAGAACCAATATGGCTTAAAAGGTTTTTTGGAAAATCACAAATTGATAGTTTGGCAAGAGTAGATACTATAGAAACATCCTCTAACAATATGATAGAAGAAATTGATGGCAATCATATTAATGGAAATTTGGAGAATAAACTCAAAAATCATTCTCAAAAGGTAGCAAAGAATATTGATCAAAAAGATGACTTACAGATTTACAAAAGAAGTAAAGATAGAATAGCTTCAGTTGTACACAAATGGTTTTTCTATTTTATCAAGGAAATGGATGAACTCGAAATTTCAAAGACAAGTAACAAAGAAGTAGAGACATATTCATATTGTACTTATTGCAATAAAACAGGTCATAAGAAAGTAAACTATTGGAATCTCCATCCATGTAAATATTGTGGAGGAAAATCTCACTCATTCTTTTTTTGCTACTATAAAGATAGGTACTACAAAATATTTGAAGAGATATTAATATTCATACTAGATTATCTCTTTCAAGTTCTTATTTCTGAAGCATCTACTAACAATGAGTTTGAGTTTAATTTCTAAAGAACAAGAGAATAGGTCATCTAAAGAGCCAAAGGAAATAAAATGGATTAATTCTGATCCACTCATGACTTGTAAGATAATGAGATATCTTGTTCATCAAGGCTACTTAGAAAAATTCAAGGATGAAGATCATATTAAAAACTTTGAAACATAGACAAGCGATGAAATGAAGAAAACAAGAAAAGATAACATGAGTTCCAAGAACAAGATGAAGACTGAACCAGAAGAAGAACATGAACCTGATCCAGTTGAAGAACATGAAGATCCATATTGAAGACTAAAGTCTTCAATAACCAAATAATGTAATACAAGGGGGTGTTGGAATATATTACATTATTTGGTACATGCTAATGTACCATCTTGGGTACATCCTTAGATTAGGAGAGAATCTTAGATTAGGGTTTGAGTAGTTACTTTATGCAATGTAATAAATGCACAAGTATTATTAGAATGTGCAATGATGTAAATGTGCATGTTGTCCATGTGTACATGAGTCTATAGAATAGGAATATGAAGAGTCATAGGAATATGGAAGGCCAAGAGTCACATCCATTATATATTGGCCTTTGTATGAGCATTTGGAGAGAGTGATAGAGAGAAGGTAGAGAGCATTGAGTAGAGTAGTAGTAGATACAATGTAGAGCATGTAAGAAATATGGAGAGTTTGAGACCTCCATTTTTATCAATGTAATATTTTCGTGAGCTTTCATTAATGGTTGTTTTATGAGTAGTTATAGAAGTTTCTCATGAGTTTTACATGCTTAGAATATTGTCATTATCATATATTTAATATTGCATGCTCATTTTATACCTTGTGGTTGATCTCTCATTAAGTATTAAGCATCAAAAGCTAAAAAATATATCACATTTTATTCACACTTCAATACAAATGGATTCTCATTGACAGTTATTTATAGTGATACCAAAACCTCAATGAGAGGTTAACCTCAAGCCAACATTGACTTGACCTTGAGGTTAACTTTATAATAAAATAATAATAAATTACACCCTTTAAGCAAGATTATCCATAAAGGTGGATTAACCAATACCAATAAGGGTAAAATATGAAAGGGGTCATACGGCTTACATGAACATTCCCATAGGCTACATTAATAGTGTTCATGAAAAATACTTATTTGCACTTTTGACCTTGGCCTAACAAGATCATATCACACATATCTCAACACCCTCCCATAATCTAAGTTGAGGGACCAAAGAGAGAAGTCATTAGAGCTAACACCTCTACCTAGAATGGATGCTCTAGTGGACCTCTGTTTTACCATCTTCATCATCAAAAAACTTGTGTTTAGCCCTCAAAAATTTTGTCTCAATATTTTTTAGTCTTGTAATACAATTTTTTATGGAGTGTCCTTCCCTTTTATAATACTCATAAGTATTTGACTTCTTTGAAATCTTAGACTTTCCCAAGGGAAATTAAGCCTTATATTCCATTGATTTGAAGGTTTTTGTTGAGCTTGTGTATGAGAAAGAGTTGCACAATTTTTTATTGCAACTTCATAATGGATTAGAAGCTTGAAAATTCCTTCAAGAGAGATGGGTTATGGATCCTTAATAGTCATAGTATTCACATAAAGAACCAAGCCAACTATATGAAAGGGAGGAGAAATATTGGAAGTAATAGATTTGACATACTCTTCATAACTCTTTACCTTGTCTCTTGTCATAGTTATATAAGCTTTTGAAACTTTGAAGTGAGCTAAGTGGTCTTCAACATTATTGAAATCTAAAATGTTGAGATTGGAAAGCTCTATCTATATTATGTTAACTTCACTAACACTTACATTTCCATAAATATCTTTCAAAGTAGATTGTGTGGGAATAGGATCAGTTTTCTCTTTGATGTAAAAAAGTACATCCAGTTCCACTAACATAAAAAAGAGTCTAAGAGCTTCTTCCTTTCTCTTAACAAGTTCATGATCATTGAGACCTTCTGATTCATTGTTAAAGATGAACGAGAGTTTCTTGCTTCTAAGTAATCATGTCATTTGAATAGAGCAAATGCTAATTTTTTTTCCATTGAGATGAATAACATACCCTAAAGAATCCATTTTGAACACAAAACCCTAAGTAGGATTTGAGCTCATCTCCTCAGGTAGCAACCACACGACTACCATCATGTCATCCACATTGATGCAATCACATCTATTGCACCAAAATATATGGATGTATGACAATGAAGGTGCATTACTTGTGCATGAAACAGATAAAACAATGTCCATTTTTAGAGCCAAAATGAAGGCAAGAAATGCAATTTTAAATTTTAAATTTTTTAAAAGAAAAATAACCTAATTTTTAAGATGTGAAGCCTTTAATCACCAACAAAAGGTTCTCTTCTATTAATGAGTGATGTAGTTTCAGACTTCGCTTTGATACCATATTCGAATTCACAATATTTTCCAAGAATATTTCGAAACATGCATTCAATCACATGCAAAAAAGTAGAAGCTATTCAAAAGATAACAATAGTAATTAAAGTAAAAATTTGAAGAAAGATAATAAGAATAGATAGAATATTGGTGCTCATAGGCACCGCAATATATCACATTTTATTAATGCTTCTAATACAAATGGATCCTCATTGAAGGGTATTTATAGTGATACCAAAATCCCAATGAAAGGCTAACCTCAAACTGACATTAGCTTGACCTTGAGATTAACTTTATAATAATAATAACTTATACCCTTTAAACAAGGTTATTCATATAGGTGAACCAATACCAATAAAGAAAGGGGCCCTAAGGTTTATATAATTACATGCCCATAAACTACATTAATAGTGTTCATAACCACTTCTTAACACTTCTAACCTTGGTTTAACAAAATTAGATTACACATATTTTAATAATAAGATCATTCACAAAAATCATGTGGAATGATATACTTTTAATATTGTTTAAAGATAACAATACCCTTTATATTTTTTTTATTATTTATTTGTATAATAATTTTTATTTTTTAATGGATTATAGGATTGAAATTTTTTTTTTTTTGATTTAAAATATATATATTTATTTATTTATTTATTTATTTATTTATTATTTTTATTTGTATAATAATCTATATTTTTTTAATGGACTACATGGGATTGAAATGGGTCCCATGCAAACCATATAATAATATTGTAATAACTTAATGATTATACATGTATAGTTTTTTTCATATACTAAAGGAAATCAGTAACTCGTTACGTTCTTTCGTCGCATTTTTGTGGCTTCAAATCTTGCTCCTTGTTGTCACTATAACCTCTAGCTGGATAGAGTAAACTAATTTAACAAGATTAGAACATTGGTATTGAAAGTCAAGAATTTGACCAATTAAACTAATATTATTTGATATTTGTATAATTAATAAAAGGTATAATTCTAATTAATTAAATTCCCCAACTTTTAATGTTTAAATTCTACCAAACTATATATATATATATATATATATATATATATATATATATATATATATATATATAAGTATTAAATTATTGTAATACTACTATATGATCATAATATAATATAAATAAATAAACATTTTTTTATTTGGTTAGTGTGAGAAACTCATACGACCAACACACAGGGTTGAACAGTCTCCTTCCAAGCTATGCTTATCAATAGGAAATTTAACACACAACTACGACACACCCATTCCCTCACACATTCGCCCACACCGCAATTTGAACCTTGGACCTCCTGAAGAAGAGTCAAAGCCTAAACCATTGCGTCTGTCCCGTAGAACTAAACAAAAATAAAAAATAAAAAAATGTTTTAATTACATATAAGCTATAAAAAAAATAAAAAATAAAATATAATAGCATGTACTCAATTTATTATAAGAAATTTAAAAGAATTTCTAAATCAAAAACCTACATTATGCTTGTTCTTTGGGTCGCTTGGATCTACTCCAAGCAAACCACTCAAGCCCCCCTTTCATTGCTCTAATAAAATGCTACTCATATAAATAATGTTTTTTTCGGTTACATAGGAGAGTTGGTCACAACCACACTATTTTTAGTAATGACAAGCGCAGGGTTCAAACCATAGGGGTTTCTTCCACCAAACCTATTTTATTTTTTTATTGTTGATCCGACGTGAAGGGAACCATCAATCGCTCGGGATTCGTTCCATCATCTTTGGTCTGACGTGCACTCAAAATATTCAGATCAAACTACTACCTTTGCAAACAGGTTGCCCCCGAGGTTTGAACCTGGGTGTCTTCTTGGTAAGTGCCTAGCGAAACAAGCACTTACCAATCCACCTAGCCCTCGGGAATACTCATATAAATAATGTAAAATTGAATTGATGTATAAGAGTTGCTTAGAGTTAGACAATTAATCATTCGCCTCCATTGATTTCATTTTCATTTTATTGTATCAAAAGCAAGATGAAATGGACCTCTTTTTTACATTTGTCAAAACTAAAAGCAAGATGGATCTCTTTTTTACATTATCAAACTATAATTGAATGTAAAAGTACATTCCCCTAATCTTAAAGGTTTTTTCTTCATAAGCACATTTAATGGAAAAGACAAATAATGATCCTTCATAATTTAGTTCATAAGCACATATAATGGAAAATATAAATAATGATCTTTCATCATTTAATTCATATCACATGGAAGAAGGCCAATAAAAAAACCATGTCTTCGTAAAATCAATATACATAGTAGTAGCAACCATGTCTTTCTAAAATCAATATATACAGTAGCAGTAGGTTGGTTGTTGGGTGGGAATCTAATTTGGCTGAAGCTACTGCAATAGTAGGCTGGTTTTTTGGGTGGAAGGTTGGGTCAATAGTAGGTTGGTTTATTGGGTGGAATGTGAATCACAGTTGGAAAGTTGAATGGAAGGTTGGATCAGCTGAAGAAACCATAGTAGTTGTTGTGTTGTTGAGTGGAAGGTTGGATTGGTTTGTTTTGGATTGTTGGGTATTCTGGTTTGGCTTATGCAACTGTAACAACGGGTTGGTTTTTTGGGTGGAAGGTTGGGTCAATTGAAGAAACCATAGTTGGAATGCTAGGTGGAAGGTCGGATTAACTGGAGAAACCGCAGCAGCTAGCCATGTTGTTGGATGGAAGGCTGAATCAGTTTATGGTGGGGGCTAGGGATCTTGGTGTCTAGTGTGGAAGCTGCAGATATTTGTACCAGCAGCAAGAGCTTTAACCTCTTGCTAGACGATGGCTTGGTTCCAATTTTTCATTCTTTATCCGATGGTTAGTTATTTTTTTGTAGTCAATAAATTTGTTCATTTAAACAGCTTCGGATATAAGGCTCTTGTTGGATGGGAATATTTATTTGTTGATATAAGCTCTGGCTCCCATGGGATGGGATGTTTCATGCCTTTACTATCTTATCTTCCCTTTGAAGAGGACTTTCTCTTGTAGTTGATTTCATCCTGGGCCAGGCATGAATGTTTATTCTTATTTTCAGGTTGATTGTATTATAATATTATATTATATTATATTATATTATAATATTATATTAGTAGTAGGCTCTCCAAAGTAGAATAAGAATATGAATATATAAAGAAGAGATATTTGTCATTGTAATCATTCATATCATTGAAGAAGAATCTTATGTAATCGTCGTGCCCACGAAGTGGCTTCTGGGACTTTGCCCTCCTTGAGTGGCCTCTCATCTTGGGAGAACTTGTGGAGTGATTCCTTCCTTAAGGAGTATTATTGGTGTTTCCCTACCTTAAGGGTATTATCTATCTCTCTCTCATTTGTGGATTGTTATTGTGGATAATGTATTATGGATGAATGATTTGATATTTTTGCATAATGGTGAATGGTTTATGTTTAATAATAAAAGTTATGCAACAAGTGGTATCAGAGCAACGATTTTGGCAAAGTGGGGATTTTTGTGAAATTATAAAATTAGGATAGATTCTTTTGTAAAAATGTCTCATCTTTCAAGAGCCATATCTTTGCGAGATTTTATCTGATTCGGGCAATTCTTGGATCAGTTTGTGCATAATTTGAAGAGATTTAAAATGAGTGGTCATATGAAGGAATATGAGTAGTATTGAGGGAGATATGACCTTTTGAAGTTAGTCATACGAAACAAAGATAGTGACGAATTTCATAGATTTTTTTCTAGAAAAATGTCTCATCTTTCAGAAGCCATATCTTTATGAGATTTTATTCACTTCAGGCGATTCTTGGATCAGTTTGTGTAGAATTTGAAGAGATTTAAAATGAGTGGTCATATGCAGGAATACGAGTAGTATTGAGGGAGTTACGACCTTCTGAATTCAACCATCTATAGTGACGAATTTTCAAATTGTGAATTTTTCAAAAGATAAAATTTGTTTAGTTCGGTAAGCAAATTGTTAGTCTCACAATGACACTGAGAGGGGGGGTGAATCAGTGTAGCTCTTTTAAAACTTAAATCTTCAACTCTTAAAGCCGAAACAATGAAAACTTGAAACCAAATAAAGCAAGTATAACAAGAGAACATCACACAACACAAGATGTACCGAGGTTCACCGATTTGGCTACATCCTCAAAATGACTGTTTGGACTCCCATCCAAATCCAGCCTTTGCAAAGCACCAACTTTACAATCAATTTACCAGCACCCACTGGAAGGAGCACCAACCCCTGATTTATCTGCACCAACAGAAAGGAGCACCAACCCCTAATTTATCTGCACCAACAGAAAGGAGCACCAACTACTTATGGCCTCTTTGAATGGCGTATTTAAAACCTCTAAAAAATTTTGTTTCTCCTTCCATGACTATTCATTTTCTCCTTCCATGATTTTCTCCTTCCATGACTATTCATTTTCTCCTTCCCTTGTGCATGCATGTGTTTTGGTTTCCAAAAAGGCTTTTCATTTCTATTTTGTGGCCCTTCGTTTCCTTTTCTCCACATGGGCATGCGTCCGCTTCTTTCCATGTGTAACGACCATCTTAGATGATTTCAAATCATTAAAGATTCCTTATGTAACGTTTTGTCTTATTCATTGAATTTTGTCCTTATGTGACAAATTACCTTATTCAATCTTTGATTTATTCCTTATAGGTCCACGTCACTATGCAGTCTTCAATTTCACTATCCTGGTGTTCATCACTAATATCAGACGCACTGTCAACTACTCTGTTCCTTTGGCAAAAATGCAACATGTCGCGATATCGTGACACTTTTGTTTCTCTCTCCTACCCTTTTTGAGTCACAAAAATGCAACATGTCGCGATATCACGACACTTTTCTTCTTGCTCTTTCTCTTTCTTTGAATCACAAAATGCAACATGTCACGATATCAGACACTTTTTCTCTTCTCTTTCTCTTTCTAAACAATTTTTCTTCTCTTTCTCTTTCTTTGGCAAAATGCAACATGTCACGATATCGCGACACTTTTTTCTCCTTGCTTTTTCTCTTTGCTTTGGCCGGAAAATGCAACATGTCGCGATATCGCGACACTTTTTTCTTTGCGGTGTTTTGCTTTTTCTTTGATCTTTAGCATATGGGCCACTTCGGTCTTCTTGGAAAATATGCAAAAAGGTGGGTCCCCAATTTTGGGGTACGTTGTGGAGCAGCCACAACATGACGATTTTTTCAACTTTGCACAAACAACCTGTAACAACTTCACCCAAACATCAAAAACATCCTCATAAGCATTTAACATCATTGTACATACTCTGAATAACCTCTGAACTCCTATCCACTGCATCAACCGATCTATCTGACTGTGTTGACAACAATGACAATACTATCATTGCACCTTGCTCAACAATCTCCCCCTTTGGAATTGTTGGCAACACACGTGCAATTTCTTGTAACTCTTCTCCCCCTTTGACAACAATACCAAAGGGCTGCTGCAAACTCCCCTGAGTCCATGCACAACATTCTCAGGCAAAAATTATTACACTTAGCAAAAATCACAAACATGAGCAAAAAGATAAACAAATACACAAATGCTCCCCCTGAGAATGTGGTCCCGATAGCTAGTCAATTCTTGGGAAGCGTGACCACTCCCAATTTATTGCGAAGGTACTCAAAGACTTCCTTGGGCAACGGTTTTGTGAAGATATCCGCTACTTGCTCTGTTGTTGGAACAAAATCCAACTTAACCTCACCTTTCGCAACTTTCTCCTTCAAAAAGTGATACCGGATAGCAATATGTTTTGTGCGAGAATGCATAACCGGATTCTTTGAGATGTTAATGGCACTGGTGTTATCACACTTAACTGAAATTGGCTCACTGAAGTTAATACCAAGATCTTTCAGGGTTTGTTTCATCCATAATACCTGCGTACAACACGTTGTCGCTGCAATATATTCTGCCTCTACTGTGGATAAGGAGGCTTACTCTTGTTTCTTATTGTGCCACGCGACCAACCTGTCTCCAAGATAGAATGCACCTCCACTGGTACTCTTTCTATCATCTACACATCCTGCCCAATCTGCATCTGAATACGCAATAAGGGTGAAGTCCTTACCTTTCGGATACCATAACCCATACTCCATAGTACCCTTGAGGTACCGAAGAATCCTCTTCACTTGTTGTCACATGAGTCTCCTTGGGACTAGCCTGAAATCGTGCTACCATGCATACTGCCTGCAAAATATCCAGTCTAGTAGCTGTCAAGTACAATAAGCTCCCAATCATAGATCTGTACATGGTTTGATCAACATGTGGAGATTTGTCATCCTTGCTCAACTTGCAACCTGTCGTCATGGGAGTGCTAACTGGCTTACAATCCTCCATTGTGAACTTTTTTAGCATCTCTTTCACATATTTAATTTGAGAAATAAATATGCCCTTCTCATTTTGATTAACTTGCAACCCGAGGAAATACGAAAGTTCACCAATCATTGACATTTCAAATTCTTTCTGCATCTTATTTGCTAAATCTTTACACGACTCATCTTTGTTGTTGCCAAATATGATATCATCTACGTATACAACAAGAACAATAAGATGGCCATTTTTTATTTTGACATACAAATTACTATCCACCATACCTTTCTTGAACCCTTGTTGAGTAAGATAGTTGTCTAGCCTTGCATACCATGCTCGGGGTGCCTGTTTTAAGCCATATAATGCTTTCTTCAACTTGCAAACCAAGTTGGGATCATCACCAAGTTGGAAACCATCTGGCTGCTCAATATAAACCTCTTCTTCAAGTTTCCCATTCAAAAATGCTGATTTCACATCCATTTGATAAACTTTGAAATTCTTGTAAACTGCTAAAGCCAGAAACATTCTAATTGCCTCTAGTCTAGCCATAGGTGCAAAGGTTTCCTCAAAGTCAATACCTTCAACTTGTGCATAGCCTTTACATACCAATCTTGCTTTATTCCTGACTACCTGTCCGTCTTCATTCAATTTGTTTCGAAAGACCCATTTAGTACCGATTATATTTTTATTTGCGAGGTCTTGGTACTAACTCCCAAGTTTTGTTTTTCTCGATCTGATCTAATTCTTCATTTATTGCCTTCATCCAACTTTCATCTTTGCTTGCATCAGCAACATTTTTGGGCTCAATGTTGGATAATAGAGAGTAGTTACTTACTACTCTTCTTCTTGTCTGAACACCAACTGTGGGGTCTCCAATTATTTGCTCTCTAGGATGATCTTTCTACCGAGTTGCTGTTTTGAATTTCTTATTTTCTTCCACTTCTGAATCATCTGTTTGAATCATCCGAGTCAATTTTTTGTTTCTTTTTCATTTCCTTTTCCTCATCTCCTTCAATAACCTCTTCATAAATTGGGTAGTTCTCTTCATAGCTAATTACTCGTTCCCTACCTTCATCAACTTTAACATCGGCACTATCCACAATTTTCCTTAGCCTCTTGTTGTAGCATTTGTAAGCTTTGCTTTTTGACGAATAGCCAAGAAAAATACCTTCATCCGCTCTATCTTCAAACTTACCAAGGTTTTCTTCAGTTCTTTTGATGTAACACTTGCTGCCAAAAACTTTAAAGTATCTTATTGTTGCCTTTTTACCGAACCACAACTCATAAGGAGTTTTGCTTTCATGCATCCTCAACATGCACCTATTTTGGATGTATACCGTAGTATGGACTGCCTCTTTCCAAAATATGTCTGCTACTTTGCTCTCAATCAACATAGTCCGTGCCATTTCCTGCATTGTCCTGTTCTTTCTTTCTACCACACCATTCTGTTGAGGTGTCCTGACTGCTGAAAACTGTCTCCTAATACCATATTTTTCATAGTACTCTATAAAATCCTCTGAAATGAACTCTCCTCCTCTATCTGATCTTAAACATTTAATCCTTTTTCCTGTTTGATTCTCAACTTGGTTTTTGAAAACCTTGAACATCTCAAAAGCTTCTGATTTATGCTTCAAAAATAGTACCCATGTCATCCTGGAATAGTCATCTATACACAACATAAAATATTTGTCACCATTTATGCTTTGCGTTCTCATGGGTCCACATAAATCAGTATGTATTAGTTCCAAAGGTTTGCTTGTGTAGTACTCTTTTGTTTTAAATGAGACTCTAGTTTGCTTCCCCTTTTGGCATGAAGCACAAATGCTATTTGATGGTTTTCCAATGGTGGGAATATCTCTCACTGCCTTTTTTGAGCTGATTTTTACTAGATTGTCAAAGCTGATATGACCGAGCCTCTTGTGCCACAACCAATTTTCTTCTTCCTGTCCAATCAAGCAAGCTCCTTCTGAAGTCTCCGAGAGAGTGTACGAGGTTGCCAGATGTCCTCGATCCAGTTGCTATCAACTTTCCACTGTTTGCTTTTTGACTTCACAACCCTGCTTCTTAAAAATCACTTCATGACCTCTATCACAAATCTGACTTACGCTCAACAAGTTATGCTTCAGACCAACCACAAACAAGACTTCTTTTGACTTGATTTTTTCATCACTGATCTTAACTGAACCTTTGCCAACTATCTTAGCTCCATCATTATTTCCAAATTTCATTGAACCACCTTCATATTCGTTGTAACTTCTCAAATTTTTGTTTGTCACCTGTCATATGACTGGAGCATCCACTATCAAGTATCCATGGTGCAGATTTATTCTGTGCTTTAAATGTTGTTTGTACGATCAAGGATTCCTTTTCTTCCTTAGATCACTCTTTTTCTTTCCACTCTGGTTTGATTACGAGTTTTGGGCTCTTGTTTTGACTTTTCTTTTTCAGTAGCTTGTGCATGTTTTTCGAGAAATTTTCTATTTTGTCTCATTCCATTTGGTTGAAATTTTCTTCCCTGAAATTGATTTGATGCAAATGTACTTCGACAATTTCTTGCAATGTGCCCAAAATTATGACTAGTTATAACATTCTACTGCATAATCCATCAAAGGTGAAAAAACATTTCTACTGGTAAAATTCCTTGGTCCTACATTATACTTGCAATCTGAAATCTTATGTCCATAACCATTGCATTTAAAATAGTAACCAGAAAAGAGATGATTGAACCTGGGTGATGGTCTTTGCCATGTTGTCGTAGGAGCCATAAATCTTCTTCTTCTTTGATGTGTGACATTGGTGAATCCATCATTGTCAATTCTCCTTTCGTGCCTTGCATTATTGCTTTCTTTTGCATGAGTCAATTTTTCTTGATCAACTTGTTTCTTATCTTCATTCTTTATGGATTCTTCATTTATGGCCTTTGATCCATTTGATGATTCTCCTTCGTCAAAGCCCAAACCAAATTTGATGCCTGTAGTCTTTTGGTTATTTATGATCTTATCCAGCTTCATAGAACTTTCTTCACGTTTGTGATAACAACTAATTTTACGATTCATCTCTTCTATCTGCATCCTTAAACCAACAGTCTCTTCTTCTAGCTTGCTTGCAATAATCTATTTTCATGGTTATTTGCACTTCGAGATCTTCAGATATTTTCTTGGATTCTTCTATCTGTACTTTCAAACTGGTTATGATTTCATTTGCATCCTCAAGCTTTCTTGAAATTTTCTTATTCTTTTTTCTTTCTATCTTCAATTCATCCAGAGCTGCAATTAGTTCCTCTTCCAAATTTACTTCTGCATCAATTTCTTCTTCATCACATTCCTCGTTCTTTTCCTTTTATTTTTCTTCTTTGAGTGCCATGAAAAGAGCTTCACCTGTTTCCTTTTCAGAATCCTCACCGCAATTGTCTTTTGATGAACTGACATTCTTGGAGATGAAACTTTTCTTCTTGAAGTTGCCTTTTCTAAAATTTGTTTTTTTCTTCCAATCACTTCTTTCTTGGTGCGATCCTTCATCACTTTTGTTCTTCTCATTAAGTGGACATTTAGCTGCAAAATGCCCAATGCCTCCATAATTGAAACATTTAAATGGTAACTTTCCTCTGTATTTTCCTTTTCCCCTTTTTAGTTTTCGAACAAAGTTTGCTTCCATTTCATTCCGATGTCTCTTCTTCCTCGGATTCTTGTTTTGCTTTCATATTTTTATGGGCTTTAAAAGTAGCTTCTCTGTCTATGGGTTTAGATTTTCCTATTCTCATCTCATATGCAGTCAAAGAACCATGCATCTCATCCATACTAAAAGAATTTAGATCTTTAGCTTCTTCTATAGCTGAAACTTTAGAATCAAATCTTTGGGGAAGAGATCTTAATACCTTTTTCACGATGACAGAATCTTTGATTTCCTCGTCGAGTCCTCTAATCGCATTAATGACTTCATTAACTCTTAGCATATATGCCTCTATGTTCTCATCGTCATTCATATTTAATACTTCGAACTGAGCTCGATGTGTTTGTAACTTGGCCTCCTTGATCTTAACGTCTCCTTCATGAATGCTCCTCAGTTTGTCCCATATTTCTTTTGCCATTTTACAACTCATAATCTTTACCAGTTCATTGTCCACTAATCCGCACATGATAGCATTCTTTGCTTTTGAGTCATTCTCAAACAGTTTCTTACCGACAACATCGGTTGGAGAAGTGGTGGGTATTGTGTATCCACTATCTACTGAATCCCAAATGTCGTATCCCAAAGCACAAAGATATGTCTGCATCCTGAGTCTCCAAAATGCGTAATTAGTTTCGTCAAACAATGGTGCTTTGTTTGATGAGAAGCCTTCACCACCTGCCATTGTGTCACTTCCAAGATCACCCTAGCCGGTTAAGCTTGTTCAAGAACCTCGCTCTGATACCAATTGTTAGTCTCACAATGACACTGAGAGGGGGGTGAATCAGTGTAGCTCTTTTAAAACTTAAATCTTCAACTCTTAAAGCCGAAACAATGAAAACTTGAAACCAAATAAAGCAAGTATAACAAGAGAACATCACACAACACAAGATGTACCGAGGTTCACCGATTTGGCTACATCCTCAAAATGACTGTTTGGACTCCCATCCAAATCCAGCCTTTGCAAAGCACCAACTTTACAATCAATTTACCAGCACCCACTGGAAGGAGCACCAACCCCTGATTTATCTACGCACCAAAGAAAGGAGCACCAACCCCTAATTTATCTGCACCAACAGAAAGGAGCACCAACTTCTTATGGCCTCTTTGAATGGCGTATTTAAAACCTCTAAAAAAATTGTTTCTCCTTCCATATTTTTCTCCTTCCATGACTGTTCTTTTCTCCTTCCATGACTATTCGTTTTCTCCTTCCCTTGTGCATGCATGTGTTTTGGTTTCCAAAAAGGCTTTTCATTTCTATTTTGTGGCCCTTCGTTTCCTTTTCTCCACATGGGCATGCGTCCGCTTCTTTCCATGTGTAACGACCATCTTAGATGATTTCAAATCATTAAAGATTCCTTATGTAACGTTTTGTCTTATTCATTGAATTTTGTCCTTATGTGACAAATTACCTTATTCAATCTTCGATTTATTCCTTATAGGTCCACGTCACTATGCAGTCTTCGGTTTCACTATCCTGGTGTTCATCACTAATATCAGACGCACTGTCAACTACTCTGTTCCTTTGGCAAAAATGCAACATGTCGCGATATCGTGACACTTTTGTTTCTCTGCCTCCTACCCTTTTTGAGTCACAAAATGCAACATGTCGCGATATCGCGACACTTTTTTTCTTCTCTTTCTCTTTTTGGCACAAATGCAACATGTCCGATATCGACACTTTTTCCCTCCCTTTTCTCTTTCTTTGGAAAATGCAACATGTCGCGATATCGCGACACTTTTTCTTCTTGCTCTTTCTCTTCTCTTTGGGCCGAAAATGCAACATGTCGCGATATCGCGACACTTTTTTCTTTGCGGTGTTTTGCTTTTTCTTTGATCTTTAGCATATGGGCCACTTCGGTCTTCTTGGAAAATATGCAAAAAGGTGGGTCCCCAATTTTGGGGTACGTTGTGGAGCAACCACAACATGACGATTTTTTCAACTTTGCACAAACAACCTGTAACAACTTCACCCAAACATCAAAAACATCCTCATAAGCATTTAACATCACTGTACATACTCTGAATAACCTCTGAACTCCTGTCCATTGCATCAACCGATCTATCTGACTGTGTTGACAACAATGACAATATTGTCGCTGCACCTTGCTCAACACAAATCAGTTGCACTTTATTTTATTTGGAAGAAAAATTACAGATCTAGTTGTCTATGTAGAGTAATAGCTTCAAATCAGTGGGAAGTTATTTATTTCCATAAAACCCTAGTTTGCATTAGGGCATGAACAATGACACTCCAAGGTTTTTTTGGAGAAGATGATATTGATGCTAGAGAGTGGTGGAAAATTTTTAAATCCTGGCATTATCAAAATCCTATTTGGAAAAGTTGGCTTTCTTATTATCTTAGAGGAGAAGCTATGATTTGGTATTCTAGAATTCCTCACACCCATGAAGATGAACTAACTTGGGAAACAATGGAGCATGAATTCTTGAGTAGATGGGACCCATATAAAAATATAGCTAGTTTGAAGGTCACCATCAAGGGATATGAAGAAGAAATAAATATGCTTCAAAAAGAACAAAAGAAAATAAAAAGAGTGGTAGAAGATAAAAAATATGTCAGTATGCAGACAGAGGAAACCATACCTTTGGTAGAAGATAAATTTAGAAATGGACAAAGGAATTCATTTGAATCTAAAAAGTCTATTTTCTAGGTTCATGGAATTATTCAAAAAGAACAGGTTATTATTTCCATTGACCCTAGTAGTAGATATAATTTTATTAATATTTCCTTGGCTAAGAAGTTATAAGTTCAAGCAACAAAAATTAAGGACATACAGCTAGAGGGTGAGAATGTTCAATATTTTGAAGATTTGAAGATTACCATGGATAAATATGTTTTACATTCAGATTTCTATGCTATTGAGATGGATGATGAGGATATTGTTCTTGGTTATCCTTGGTTAGATTCTTTGGGTACTGTTAACATTAATGTGCAAAAGAAGTTTATGAAGTTATGGTACAAGAAAAAGAAGATAACATTGCAGGATATTTCTCATTTTAAGGAGCAAGGATGTAAGGAAAATCAAAAAGTGGTTGTAGAAAAACAAATTGAAGAACCTGAAATAGAATCCAAGAAGGCAGTAGCAACAAATTCCATGGAAGAAGTAGCAGCAATCGATTCAGTGGAAATAATAGTAACAGAGTCCAAGGAAGCTTTGATAGAAGAGCATAAGGACACACCAAACAAAGAGGATATGAAAGGACAATGTGTAGAAGAATTTAAAACAATGGAGCCAAATGTTGGGAAGTCGAAGAAGATAGAACATCGAGTTAAGGTTGCACCATATATCCATCCACACCACCATGAGTGGCAACATTCTTGGAGGCATGGCTCAAGTCAGC
Organism: Wollemia nobilis; assembly: GCA_028583015.1. Lineage (NCBI taxonomy): Eukaryota > Viridiplantae > Streptophyta > Pinopsida > Araucariales > Araucariaceae > Wollemia > Wollemia nobilis. Next base: position 2,950,505 of record JAQPPZ010014470.1, read on the forward strand.
AATATTATGGTTCCACATGGAATCATAAGGGCACCAACTATGGCAGAGTTTGGCAGAGAAAGCATAGGGATCTCGATTTTCAAAGTGGATCTTTAGAATCAAGGAAAAAGTGGGCCCATCATTCAAGTTATCAAAATACAGCAGCAGAAGCGTGGAGCCAACAAAGTAGATTTGGATACAACATGGCATACCAACATCACTGTGTTTCACTTGGATGGATGGATGATCGAGATTGGTACTAGTTGCTAACATTGCTTAGCAAATCATACTATCAGGTTTCTTCATATGTTTCGAGGACAAAATATTTATAAGGAGGGTGACATGGTAGGGTACCTAGGAATAGATATTTGAGGATATATTATTATATTGTATAAGGGTTGGCATGGGCCACACATAACCCAAGGTTGATTGTATTATAATATTATATTAGTAGTAGGCTCTCCAAAGTAGAATAAGAATATGGATATATAAAGAAGAGATATTTGTCATTGTAATCATTCATATCATTGAAGAAGAATCTTATGTAATCGTCGTGCCCACGAAGTGGCTTATGGGACTTTGCCCTCCTTGAGTGGTCTCTCATCTTGGGAGAACTTGTGGAGTGATTCCTTCCTTAAGGAGTATTATTGGTGTTTCTCTACCTTAAGGGTATTATCTATCTCTCTCTCATTTGTGGATTGTTATTGTGGATAATGTATTGTGGATGAATGATTTGATATTTTTGCATAATGGTGAATGGTTTATGTTTAATAATAAAATCTATGCAACAAAATCTGTATCCTTCTACCCTAGGTTTCAAACATCTAATTTTCTCTTTGGAAAAAAAAAATAAATTGGGGACCTGGTTGTAGGATGTGTTCTTGATGCTAGTAGTCTATGTTTCTGGTTGCAGGGCACCTGTTGGATGAGAAAAAAAAATTGTGCCTTGAGTTTCAAATTTTCTAGATTTACTTCTAGTTTGGTTTTAGATATCTACCCTCTTTTGGACGGGAAATATTTGTTGCAGAGTTTCTGATGGATCGAATTTTTATTTTTGAGTTGTCTTTTGGGAGGGATGACGATTCAAATTTGAATGCCCTTGATCTCATATCTCTATTTTCCTCTTTGGAAGGGAAAGTTTTAAGTTGGAGATCCGATTGTAGGATTTATTCCTGATGTTGGTGGTTGCTTCAAGGCTATAGGATTTATTAATTGTTTCAAATGCATGGTTCCTTTTTGGCAGAAATTCTTTTATACGTCTTGTAATTCAAATTTGAATACCTTTCCTTTAGGGCTCCGGTTGCAGGTTCCTTTGAGCCTACTATCGAATGTCCAGTTGTAGATATGTTGTGGTGTGGATCCCAAGTTTCAAAATTCCAGCTCTTGGTAGGATTTCTAAAATTTGAATTTTAAATTCAATTGATGGCGCTCATTTTAGGTGGGCTAGATTTAAATTTTTTATTTGTTGGTCCCTAATATTTTTGGATATCTTAATTAGGGATAGCTTTTCTCTTGTTTTATTTGAGTCGGTTATTGATATTGCTAGATTGTTTCCAACCGTTATTGCTCTCTTTTAGTGTGATGTATGCCTAATATTTGGCCCAAGAATACCTCTATTCCACTTTGTAAAAGGTTTGAAGACCGTTCTAAAACCCCTTTGTTTACCTCATCAAACAAAAATCATTATACACAATGAATTATCAAGAAAATAGTTCATAAATTATTATAATATTTTTAATTTTGAAAATATTCCTACAATATTATAAACAAACATATTAAAGATATCTTGCTCCTGAAAATCAAGTTTTTTTGTTACATAGGAGAGTTGGTCACAACCACACTATTTTTAGTAATTGACAAGTGCAGGGTTCAAACCACAGGAGTTGCTTCCACCAAACCTATTTCGCTTCGTTATTATTGATCCAGTGTGAAGTGGACCACGATCATTCAAGATTTGTATCGTCATCATTGATCTGGCACGCACTCAGAGGATTCAGATCAAACTACTACCTTTGTAAACAGGCTGCCCTCGAGGTTTAACCCTAGGTGTCTTCTTGGTAAGTGTTTGGCCAAGCAAGAACTTACCAATCCACCTAACCTTCAAGGATCAAATTTCTTAAAATTGGGTTACACCAACTCTATATTGTGGAGACCTAGGTGTCTTCTTGGTAAGTGTCTGGCCAGACAAGCACTTACCAATCCACCTAGCCCTCGGGGGTCAAATTTCTTAAAACTAGTTCACACCAACTCTATATTGTGGAGACTAACATTTGGATCTTTTAAATATCAGCTTCTCGAATGGAATGGAATATGTGATTTTATTTATATAAGGTTTTTTCTTTTCATATTTTAAGAATATAATGTTTTATAAAATTATATTTTTTTTTTGGTAAGTAACAGTATATTTACAGCGGGTTTTTTGTTGAAGGATCCCAAAACCTTAGTTACATAGGAAGTCGTGGCTACAATTGCGAGTAAAAACCGGGGCTGCGCCCTTGGGCAACAGTCCGGGGCCCAGGGCCCTAGTGCCTACAAAAATACAGACTAGCTATGAGACCAGCACTACAAACTTTGGTCTGTGGCCACCAAAACATGGAAAAACCGCAAAACAACAAATGCCAAAAATGCAAAAACCTGCTCGTCGCCGCTCCGGGAGGCCCTGTGGCCGGGCCTGGCCTGGACGGGGCCCGACCTGACAGAGCAGCTCCTCTCCCTGTCAGGGCCATTGCCCAGCCTACGACGGGTTCGGCCAGGGCATTGGCCGCTGAGGAAGCCGCTTTGGGAGCCAATCGTAATGTCAAGGAAGGCCCTGGTCGTCAAATTCTGCATCTTGCTGCCGGAGTCAGAACTGACTTCGGTGGCCTCCGGGACCTCCACCTTGGCCTTCTTGGAGCTGCCAGCAGCCCTGCTGCTACCTGGGGCCGGGCCTTTGTGACTTGAGCAGGAGTCGGGGCCCCGCCTGGGCCCTGGACCAGAGTTCTGCATTTTTGGGTGGGCCAGCGCCTTTTCGGGGAAGGGGAGCCTTCGGGGGAGGGGGTCTCCTTGGATTTGGAAGCTGCAGGGGAAGCACGGGGCGCGGCCGTGCATCTTCGGGGCCCCGACATGGGGCGGGCTAAGCGCTTGGGCCCTCATCGATGCTGGAATTGTCTTGCGATACTATTTGGGCCAGGGCTTCAGGGAAGTTCGTGGTCCAGGTAGTGAAATCTTCTGCTGCGGTGGCCTGGTTGGCCATGAAGTCGGCTGCCCTGTTGCCTTCTCTGTACACATGCCGAAGGGCGTGATCAGGGAGCCCTTGGAGAATGGTGTGGACTTCCCGGATGGAGTTGTGAATGCGCCAAGAGCAACTTCTCGGGCTGCGGGCAGCTTTGATTATAACTTGGGAATCGCCCTCGATGATGACTTTTGGGGCGGACTCCTTGAGGGCAGTCAGCCCACTGAGGAGAGCTGCTGCTTCGGCAAAGTTGTTGGTCTGGATGCCAAGCGGAGCAGCGTACGCCAAGATCAGGGCCCCGTGACTGTCGCGGATGACCCCGCCCACACCCGAGGGCCCGGGATTTCCTTTAGAAGCTCCGTCAAAGTTAAGTTTGACCCATCCGGGAGGGGGGGCAGTCCACCTAGTCGTAGAACTACGGGAGGGGGCGAGGGGGCGGGGGGGAAGCTGAATTCTGAGGGAGGATAGGAGGGTGGCCTCGCCCTAGTCGTCGGGGCGCCTCAGTCAAGGGGATGGAGCAGGAATTCTCAAGGGCAAAGGTCACTGCCTTGGTCGCTATCCATTGGGGGAGCGGGCCGAGGAGGAGAAGGCTCTATTGTTGCGCTCCAGCCAGAGTTGCCAAAGCATATGAGGAAGGCAGGAGCCCCAGAGGAAGCGGATGAAGGGATGGGCAAAGGGGTTGGGCCACTGAGACAGGAGGTCAGATATGGAGTTGGGGGCCACCCATTGGATAGAGAATTGGGAAAGGATGAGGCCCAAGACTTCGGATGAAAAGGGACAATTGATAAAGAGGTGATTAGTGGACTCCCAGGCAGCACAGCAGAGGAAGCATCTATTCGGGATCTGAAAGCCCCTCCTGATCAGATTCTCGATCGTCAGGATCTTGTTTTGGATGGCCGCCCAAACGAAGTGGCTGATTTTGGGGATCAACTTCTTGGCCCACACCTGTCGGGTTGGAAAGGGAGCCTCATCAGGGACTCTTTGGAGATTGTAAGCAGATTTGACAGAAAAGACTCCATTGGGAGTACCATGCCAAACGCATCTATCGATTCCTCCGGAGGACGGGATGACGGTCACCTTGAGGAGGCGTTGAAGCCTGGCAGCTTGGAGCGGGTGCCTGGGATCTAGGATGGGTTTCCAGGTAGCCCGCCCCTGGTTCTGGGTAAGATAGGCCGACACTCTGGGCCCTCTATCCGCAAGCCCTGGTTTGAGGACGAGAAGCTCTCTATCAGCAGTCAGGGCCTCATCATGAATCCATCTGTCTTCCCAGAAGTCGATCTTGGCTCCGTCCCCGAGGATCCATCTGGTCCCTTTTCGGATTATGTCTTTGGTGAAGATCAGGGACTTCCAAAAGGCTGATCCATCTCGGGGCTGAGCTTCACTGAGGAAGGGGTGGTTATGACAGTATTTTCTATGCACGATGCTGACCCACTCATCAGGGGTATTGGTGTGCACCTTCCAGGCGTGTTTGGACAAGAGGGCCTTGTTCATGAGGACCACCCACCTGAGCCCGATCCCTCCCTCACCTTTGGGGCGGTAGACCAGGGGCCAGGAGACCAGGGGAATCCTCTTCTTATCTTCGTTGCCCGACTAGAGAAATCATTTCTGAATTTGTTCGATGTGAGCTGCAATGGAGGCCGGGATTCTGAAGACCGACATGAAATATATAGGAATGCTTTGCAGGACTGCCGCCAAGAGGGTGGCTCTGCCAGCCTGCGAGAGGAGGTGACCTTTCCAGGGGGCCAGCTTCCTCTGAATCCGCTCAATCACCCCACCCCACAGGGCCTTGGAGGACGCACCTGTGAACAGGGGAAGCCCGAGGTAAGAGGAGGGAAGGGAACCAGGGGTGCAGCCCAATATCCACCCGATTCGATCTGCCTAGCCAAGGGAGTATGGATGAAGAAAATCTTGCTTTTTCGGAGGTTGATTTTCTGCCCGGTCGCCTCCTCGTACAGGGTCAAGATACGCTTGAGGGTCTTGGCTTGAGGGATTGAGGTAGAGGTGGCGAGGATGGTGTCATCCACGAACTGCTGGTGGGACACAGGGGGTAGGCCCGACGCAGGCCTGATGCCCGAAATGAGACCGCGGGTCACAGCGCCCGAGATGGTACGCCCTAGGGCCTCAGCCAGGATGATGAAGAGGATCGGGGACAGGGGGTCACCTTGGCGGAGGCCTCTGGAACTAGGGAAGAACCTGGCGGGGGACCCATTGACGAGGATGGAGAACCACGGGGAGGACACGCAATTGTTGATGAGCACGACCCAGGAGGGGTGGAACCCAAACTTAAGGAGGACCTTGGACAGGAAAGCCCAGTCAACCCTGTCAAAGGCCTTGTTCATATCCAGCTTGAGCAGAAAGGAGGCCTTTTTGGATAGGACGGTCGAGTGAATGGCCTCGTGCATGATTATAACACCGTCTGTGATCAGTCTGCCTTTGACCGAGCTGCCCTGACAGGGGGCAATAATCAGGGGAAGGATATCCTTAAGGCGGGAGGCCATGGATTTAGTCAGGATTTTATACAGGACATTGCACAAGCTGATGGGGCAAAAATTCGAGAGGGATCTGGCTGCCTGGGTCTTGGGGATCAGGGCTATGAAAGTGGAATTGATACCTCTAGGGATGGAGCTGGCAGTCTGCAGGTCCCGAATGGCTGCACACACTTCTTGCCCGACGATGTCCCAAAAATATTGGAAGAATCGGGGGGGAATCCGTCCGGGCCCGGGGCCGCCTCAGCCTTCATGGAAAAAGTGGCAGCATGGATTTCAAAATCAGACAAGGGCTGCACAAGCATCTCATTTGCCATGGCCGAGACGGAAGAAGGAATGTGTTCCAGAAGGGATTCAGCTACTTTCGGGGACATGGGGGGGCTGTCACCCAGGAGCTCCTGGAAGAAGTGGGTGGCTTCAGCCCGGATGTCCTCTTCTTCCTTGATGATTCTATCGTCGCTGCCCACCAACTCAACAATTCTGTTGGAACCCCTATTCCTGAGAGTCGACGCGTGGAAGAACTTAGTGTTTGCATCGCCATCTTGGAGCCACAGGGATCTCGACTTCTGCCTCCAAAAGGTTTCTTCCCTGGCCAGAATGTTGTGATACTCACTGAGAGCAAGGCGTTCCTCTTCCCTGAGCCTCGGGTCTTGGGAGCCTGCTTGAAATCTGGACTCGAGGTCTTCGAGCTTATCTTTAAGAATCGCTTTGTTTTCAAAGATATTACCGAACACCTCCTTATTCCAAACCTTGAGTTGCTCTTTGAGGCGTCTCAGCTTGTGAAAAACTTGTTCAGCGGGGCGTCCAGGGACTAGGGGAGCCCACCAATGGCCTACCTAGGCCCGAAAGTCAGGGTGATGCAGCCACATGGACTCGAACCGAAAAGGCCTCTTTGGGGAGGGGCGATGGTCGGTTTCGAGGAGGAGGGGGCTGTGATCAGACCCGATTTTGGGGAGGGCCAACAGGGTGGCATCGACAAACATGGGAAGGGCTTCCTTGGACAAGAAAACTCTATCTAGTCTGACCTGTATATGATTTGCTCCCGCTCTTCTATTGGACCAAGTGAACCTGGCTCCTTTCAGATTGACGTCCATGAGCTCATTGAGGGCGGTAAAGGCTCCAAAGTCCTCCATGCTCTTGCCCTAAACCGTTGAGCCCCCACTTTTATCAGAAAGGAACAGGGGGCTGTTGAAGTCCCCGACCAGGATCCAGGGTAGGGGGGCAAAGGCTTCTCTCATCAAGCTAATCTCCTTCCATAAGGCTACTTTCTCGATGGGGTTGTTAGGAGCGTAGACGTTGGACAGAATCCACGAGCGCCTTGACTTCACGCAATGGACCAGAATGTTGATTATTCTGGGAGACGAAGATATAAGTCTTCCCTCAAAATACCGGGGGTCCCACATGCACAACAAACCCCCGGCTGAGCCGGCCGTCGGGGTAGACAGGGACTCGCAATTGCGCCAGGTAGCTTGGGCTACACGTCGGGCAACAGCGTCATCTATTTTGGTCTCCTAAAGAAGGAGGAAGGACGGGCGGTGATCCCTACGAAGTTGGTCGAGGATCCTTTTCTTGGGGGCCCCATTTAGCCCCCTGATATTCTAGGTGATGAGCTTCATTTGACACCCTTGTGGGGTCGCTTGCCCCCCTTCTCGGCCTGAGCGGGGGGTTTGGGTCGGATGGCGTCCATCTTGGAGAAGCTTGCGCCAACGTCAGAGAGAGTTTCCTGGGAGCCATTGGCTATGTCATCTTCAGTGAACCTTGTCCGCTGGTCGCCCAGGGTGGGCCGCCCTCTTTTGAGTTTGTTGCCAAAGTCTGTGGCAAAAGTCCTGCTCCGGGTCATCTTGGGGCTGACTTCATCGGGCCCGGATGGAGAACTAGCTTCGATCTCTTCATCGACCTCTCAGATCCGCACTCCAAGGGAGGAAGCCCAGTAGGGATCACCGGGAGGGGCAGGGGGGTCAAGGGGGGATAGCGGGAGTGGGGGGGGAGAAGGGGGCCCCGACAGAGGTGGGAGCCGACGGGGAAAGGAGCCCGGGCAGCTCGCATGCCTGGAGGGGGGCGCAAGCAGGGGCCTGCGGGGCGGGATTCGAAGCGGGCAGGGAGGGAGAACCTAGGATCGGGGCCCCGAAAGATGACCCAGGGGAGGGAGCAGCGGAAGGGGAAACCTAGGGGAGACCGTCCTCCAGATCGGGGTCCACATGAGAGTCCTTTGGGGCAGGAGGGGGAGCCTCCTTGCTGGTCCAGGCCTAGGATCTATGGCCGTCGTGAGGGGGCCCTCGAGATGGGGCCCGACCTGATCGGGAAGGGAGTTTGGGGACAGGGCCATCAGCCTTTTTGGAAACCGGGCATTGGTGGGGGAGGTGGCCCTGAGTGCAGCAGGTGGGGCAGAAGGCAGGTTTGTTTTCGTAGATCAGGGGCTGGCGCCACAAGAAGGACCCAGACGAGATGGTCATCGAAGAGGGGAGTTCAGATTCGAGATTGGCATTGACGCAAAATCTGGCATGCACCATACGGGATCCTGCCTTGGTAGCGGGGTCGAAGGCCACCAGGTCCCCGACCGAGCGAGCAATGAGTCTTAGGACGTCTTCGTGCCACGAGGTGAAAGGGAAGGTCTGGGAGACGAACCCAGATCGAGGCGAAATTGATGCTTTGGGTGCTGGGGTGAAAGTCAGCTCCATAACGCCTAAGGAAGAGGCTTTTGCGCCCCAGAAACCAGGGCCCGCACGACAGGATCTTTTCGGCGTCCTCGTTGTTATTTAACTTGATGATGAAGAAACCCTTGGTCAGGGCAACCAGCTGAATATGCTCGGACACCTTCCATTTGGTAGCCGCCCATCTGCGGACGGTTTCCATGTCTAGGCGCCCTCCCAGGAATTTCCCTACCAGGGAGGCAGAGGAACCAGCTACCAAGGAGGCGTAGACCTCCTCCTGAATAGAAATGTGGGTGCCCTCGAGGGAAAGCCCTAACCCCAGGGCCCGGGAAGGGGCCCTGGTGCCCACCAAGATCTGTTGATAGGAGGGTTTGTTCCCTCCCGAGACAGAGCCCTACCCAGGATCAGGGGGCTTTTTCCCTAGGCCTGCGCTCGCATCGAGGCTGGCCTGGGGGCCAGGGCCCAAGATGTCGTCCTCACCCTGGCCGCCAATCAGATCAGGCGCAGAGCCATCCTCTGGGCCCGTCGAGGGTCCTGCTGGCCCGGGACCGGGCCCTGACGTGCCTGACCCCGATCCCGAACCCGATCCCGCCCAGAAACCTGCATCGTTCTTTAAGCCTGTCCCCAGCCCTACGTTCGAACTTGCTCCTGCTCCTGCTCCTGCTCTCGCCATATTTTTCTATCAAATTGTGAGAAAATTGAATGTGGGAGAGTGCCAAAGCATAGATATGTCAAGGAGAATGAGTTTTGAGAAGAACCAAACAGAGCCGCAGACTGTGAGCTATAAAATTATATTTTTATTAATAATTAATTAATATAATATATTGGATGGTTAACTTAATAAGATTTTGGTTTAATGATTGAGAAATATAAATGAATTAGTGTATACAAAATTTAAATCCTAATAACAAAAGATATATTTTTTTTTTTATGTTACTTGTCCCGCAGGAAACAACAGTGCAATAGTTCGGGCTTTGGCTCTTCTTCAAAAGGTCCAAGGTTCAAACAACGGCGTGAGTGACTGTGTGATGGGTGGCTTATGCATTGGTTGTAAAGGTTTCTCATACTAACCAAATCAAAAAAAAAATTGATGTTGCTTGAATATTTTTTTATTTAATTTATTTTATTTTATTAGTTAATTTAATTTATTTTACTTGGTTAGTGCAAGAAACCCATACTTGATTAGTTAATTTAATTTATTTTACTTGGTTAGTGCCAGAAATCCATACCCATACGACCAACACTTTCCAGAGATAAACTTATCAATATAACTCAATCCCAAAGAAAAGCGAAACCCTATTGTTATTGTAAGAGGAAAATGACAACCTTTCAAAACCCTCCCTTACTATAAATAAATAAAATCATGTTGGATGGTTAAGACATAAGATACAAAGGTAACGTAATCATATTTTAATATAGGTAAAGTAGTTTTTAAGGTTGGTGAAGCCTAAGTCAGTATTTACCTAATTGTTATCCAACCATACTCCAGTTTTGGTGTACACCTTTATCCTTAGGATTCAAATCTTAGATCTATGTTTAGAGTTTAGGCCAACTTAAATTGTAGGACTCATTTTAAGCCCAAGTAGTTTCCATGTGCATTACATTATGACCACATAATAGAACCTAGATCTCCTCCTTAAAAAAATAAGGCCATTTAATTAGAAAACACAAAATTTATCACTATTACAAATTTTAAATTTAAAATTATAATTATAATAAATTAAAAATAATTAATTAATAAATATAACATTATGATTTTAATATTTGGTAAAATTTAAACTTTAATTTTTTATTAAAAATTTTAATCAATTAAATTCCTAATAATTAATTACAATTTTTTTAAAATTAAATAAATTTTTAAAATACATAAAACTTTTAAATTAATATAAAATATATAAACTTCTTTTATAAATGGAAATATAGCAGGGTCACCCATGTCCATCTCTACTCACTTTGTAGTTTGCTTGGGTTTTTAATGAACCAAAGAACATAACATTAATAAATATATAAAAATATTTATTTTTATTAATGTTAGTATAAAAATATTTTATAATTTAAAGGTTAGTTTTATGTTAACCATAATCTATAAGGATGGGAGTTGAGCTTATTAATAAGGGTCAAACACAAACACACAGCTATACACACATCCACCCCTCGTCCTTGGACCTCCCAAAAAAGAGTCACAGCCCAAACCTTAGCGTTGTCCCCCCAAGACAAAACTTTTAGGTTAGAAAGAAACCTCCAGAGCCGTTCTTAGGTAGCCAATAGCGTCGTCCCATCTGAGTATACCACTAAAAAATCAAAAAAAAAAAAATTGTGTGATGGCCAGTAGTAAAAAGAGTCAAAGCTCAAACCTTAGCGTTGTCCCCCAAGACAAAACTTTTAGGTTAAAAAGAAACCTCCAGAGCCGTTCTTAGGTGACCAATAGTGTCGTCCCATGTGAATATACCACTAAAAAAATAAAAAAATGAAAATTTGTGTGATGGCCAGTGGTGTTGTCCCATCGGAATATACCACTATCTAGAAAAAAGCTACAAAAAACTTTTTGTATCCCCTCGCAAAAGTTCTAACCGTGAACCTAGAACCAAGCTCACATTTTCCATTTAAAAAACTTAAAGATATATAAATATTACCGTGTTATATTTGTTTAAAAAACATATTACGTTATTAATGAAACTCATGATAATAAAAATAAAACAGGTCTTTTCGCACAATAACCTAATCAAAAAAAATAAAAAATAAACTGTCTTATAAAAAAGGTCGCTTTACATGACGTTTCAAGATTCAGAAATATGATTGAGTGCATGAAAATGAGGACACAATTTGATGCTAAACAAAGAATATATTGTTATTCTTGCCTAAGAAGAACAAATCCAAAAAGCCTGGACATGGCAAGAGGACAGCAAATAAAAGGTTGTGATGATCATATGCACATCACTTTCACAATCACTAGATAAGATCATGCATAGGTTGTAGGCTGTAGCATAAAAGGTCAAATGAAATGTCACTAACCCATCATTCTTTTGTGTTTCTTTATCTCTAATAAAGAGATTAATTATTATTTTATATAAGTAGTAAGATTTAATAGATATAAAAAATTATATTAAAAATTTAATCTTTAAATCTAATAGTTACTATTAATTACAATTAAATTTTGTACGAGCACATGGTATGTCATCCATGCTGATTCAAACAGGTTGTAAAGAATTTTTGCCACTTCCAATCATGTCATGAAGAATTTTCACACTGATTTTTGCTTAAGATTAATGCAAAAGGCCCATGTGCATGGTATTATTTGTTAGGGGTTTTAGATTTTAAAAAATATATATATTTTAGTTGTAATCACTTGCAAAGGTACAACTACTTTTGGGTGAAATTATGTTTTCTTGAAGGCCTATGGACAAATATATATTTCAAAAGAATGAGGAGAGAGTTGAAGGGATGATGAGCTCATGTAATCTTAAAAGTGGATTTAACATAATAATATAATGTAATAGTTTCCATAAACACTCAAATAATATTTAGTTTATAAGATTTGGAGGCCTTCAAGGGTTAAGTGGAATGGTAGTTGTTTGTCTGGCTAAGGATTTATTAAGAAGATATACAGGTTTAAACCTTAGAGGTAACTTGTTTGCAAAGGTAATAGTTTGATTTAAATCCTTTGAATGCGTAACAAATTGATGACGGTATAAATCTCGAGTGATTGGTGGTCATCTTCACATTGGGTCAACAACAACGAGGTGAAATAGGTTTGGTGGAAACAGCCCCTGTGGTTTGAACCCTACGCTTGAAAATTACTAAAATTAGCGTGGCTGTAACCAACTCTCCTATAAAAAAATATGTAGGAGAAAATGGGTTGGATGGAAGCTCCCTTAGTTTTGATATTTTTATTTGGTACTATGAGATTAATTAATTTTTTATATAAAAAATATTAATTAGTATTTTTAAATATAAATTAAATTAAGTATTTTTAATAGTAAATTAAAATTATAATTTAATTATAATCATATATGATGAAAATTTTATGTGACAATGTTTTGTTAATTATGTATATATGGTGAAGAGAAATTTGAGCTTTTGCGTTTTTTTGATGAACACACACCCACCCCCTCACATACTCACCCACGCCACGGTTTGAACCTTGGACCTCCCGAAGAAGAGCCAAAGCTCAAACCGTTACATTGTTCCCTTGGGATAACTTTTGTTTTTTATTAAAATTTATAATTTGAAAATTTGCAATTTGAAATTAGCATCATAGGAATAGGGATGGATTGTAATGTAGTCTTTAAGACTTGTAGCCTTCCTCACATGGTAAGAACTTACCTTTCCAACCTCCAAAACAAATTTTTATTCTATCCAAGCAAGAGATTCAAAGCTTATTTTCAACAACAACGAGGTGGAATAGGTTTGGTGGAAGCAGCCCATGTGGTTTGAACCTTGCTTTTCTTGATAGTTACTAAAATTAGTGTGGTTGTAACCAACTCTCCTATAAAAAAAAGTGTAAGATAAAATGGGTTGGATGGAAGCTCCCTTAGTTTTGATATTTTTATTTGGTATTATGAGATTAATTAATTTTTTATTTAAAAAATATTAATTAATATTTTTAATTTAAATTAAATTAAATATTTTGTGCCAATTGCTTCCATCTCGAGTGCCATCATGCCCATGCTTTTTTGGAGCGATTTTTGCGTGTTATGTGTCATTACAATTGGAGATGTAATTTGGAAAGATCCTTTATCTTCTTATTCTCTGCTTCTCGGTCCCTCGTGTCATTATCCTTCCCTCATATCCCATCTGAGCTGGTGTATTTCTCCTCTGCTCCCCTCATCCTGTCAAGCCCTATCCCAATGGTTGAAGTCGAACCCTCAACACTTCACCTTACTGCTTTGGTTGAAGATATCTTTCGAGACCATGGCCTCCTTAAATTTTTGTAAATTTTTAATGGTCATGACCCTAACCTTTCCTTGGATTTTGTGCAAACGTGGGATGGAGAACATATCACCATCTACGGTTTGAGTTTCACAGTTACCACTGACCTCCTGGCCAAGATCATGAGGATCCTGAATGAAGGGGATATTATTAACAAAGAGAAGCACTTGCTCCAGATGAGTTGGCTCTCTTCAAAAATCATGGTGAATCCTTGGGCAAATACAATGGTGGCATTCTGCGAGATACTCTCCCGAAGTCGTGGGATGTTGTGATGGTGATGATCCTCTTATGCTTCATGTTGGATAGTCCCGAAGCGGTCTTGAGGAGCTTCCATTTGACGTTCCTCAACCACTTACGGGAAAAGACCATCAACATCTCAGAGTACATTTTTCGATCTATCGAATGATCGATCATGAATGTCAAGAGGGGAGTCTCATCCTTCCCCTTGCATCAAGATCTTCATTTGTTGATCTACAAATACATTTTGGATCACCAAACTCATAGAGCCATGGGAGTGGTGGTCTCTGCCATGGGTTTTGCAGACGACACTGGTAGAGTTGGTGGGGACACTTCTGCATCTCCTAGAACCAATCATACCCTCGACTTCGATATAAAATTGGAGGGAACTTTGGGCACCCATCGCTCCACCAAGGGCAAAGCTAGCAGTGGAAAATGTAAGGCTCCTATTTTTTTTGACAATGATTGTTCTAACAACTCTCTTTCCTTTCAGGTCAAACAGGAGACTGCACCCAAGAAAAGTCACCTTCTTTAGGGTACTTTTGCCAAGCCTCCCCATCTATTGACCTCCAGAGTTTCACGTTGGCCTAATCTCTTCAAAAGAGGCCACCTCCAAGACCTCCATGACATTATGAAGGCCTTGGGGAGGGCGATCAGGGTGACATCCTCTCTGCTCTCTCAAGCGGAGACTCTTCTGGACGAATACAAGGAAAGTTCGAGATCTTAGAGGAATTTAAGAGCCTAGTGGGTGCAACCAGGGATGGTCGCGAAACTGGACAACCCAACATCTAGATTACCTTTTGGTTCTCTGGTGTTTTTTGGTGTTGTACATTTCTCTGTTTTCTATCTCATGGATTACCCCTGCGTGGGTTTATTTTTGGATTTTGGGTGTACGTTTCTCTATTTATGTCTCAACTTGCCCCTACGTGGGTCTCTTTTTGGTTGGGTTTGTTTAGTTACTCATTCATGTCCCTGCAAGGGCTTCCTAATTTTGTTGATGGATTTTTGTAACAATTTGTAATAAGATATATTTTCTATGTTTCTGCTAAGGATTAGTTCTTCAATTTAACTTCGTTTTGTAAAAGGTTGCGGAATCCTTTCAAAACCCCTTTACCAATAAAAAATTAAATAAATTATAATTTAATTATAGTCATACATGATGAAAATTTTATGTAATAATATTTTGTTAATTATGTATTAATGGTGAAGAAAATTTTAAGATTTTGTTTTTTATTAAAGTTTATAATACGAAAATTTGCAACTTGAAATTGACATCCTATAAATAGGGATGGATTGTAATGTAGTCTTTAAGAGTAGTCTTCCTTACATGGTAAGGACTTACCTTTCCAACCTCCAAAACAAATTTTAATTCTATCCAAGCAAGAGATCCAAAGCTCCTTTTTATTTCCATTACGAGACAAAGGAATACCCAAGTAGGTTTATGGAAATTTTTCAATTTTAAAACATAAAATATTCCCAATAATTTATTGTAAATTTAAACTAGTGTTAATGAAAAATTTTGGATTTTGTAGTATTTTTTTATTATGTTAGTGTAAGAAACCCCTACGTTCGACATTCAGGGTTAAGCATCTTCATCCCAACCATGACCTCTCATACGGGTGAGAGTTGAGCTTATCAATAGGGCTAAACACAACCATATACACAGCCATCCCCTTACACACTCACCCATGCTACAGTTTGAACGTTTGACATCCCAAATAAGAGCCAAAGCCTGAATCGTTGTGTTGTCCCCTGGACTGATTTTGTAGTAATAACCTACTATCTTTTCATAGTATGGTAATATTGATTTAAACGCTATGGTCTCACTGATATAAGGATGGCCCAAAAGAAAATGATCATGACATATTACCTCTAAATTAACTTTAGTTTTAGTATTGAGTTAAATTTTTTATAAATATAGTGTTGTTTTAAACCTTATAATATTTTTAATATGTTAGTTGAAATCATTTTAATTAAACATTAATGTTTTTTTTTTAATAGACTTGTATTTTAAACTTTGCTAAAGTTTGATACTTCATCCCCTCCTAAACTTATTATTAAGAAAATGATTATAATATATTAAAATATTATAAATTAGAGTTTTTTTTTAAATGTATTATTATGCTTGACATAGGTAAATGATATAGTGGTTGCTCATCCTCACTATTTTTTAAAAGTCATATTATTGGCCAATCACAATATAAAGTCAAATTTCTTTATAACATTTTGTAAAGTTAAAGATATACTTTTGAATACATCAAGCAAATGATGCATTAAAATTTACAAACACATTGAGTATTAGAGTAGAATAGAATTCTATTAAAGAAATATACCACTCAAAGGAAAAAAGTCAACTATCCACACATATGCAATAACTCAATATTAATTGGAGTGAGAAATCCCCAACACTGTATTAAGGGCTTGCACCTTGCACCAGAAGAATTCAAATAGAAATAACCAAAACAACAATTCATATAGAAAGGAAGGGAAGGATGGAGAGCTCGAGGTAAGAAGCAGCGCCAGGTTTGACAAGATCGATAGGCAAGCAAAATGGACAGCAAGAAGAAGATGTTGGGGTCGATGATGGAGATTGTGATATGAGTAAGGAAAAACCTTTTGACCCAGGTGCTCAATCCTGGGTTAATATTTTGAAAGGTAAGCAAAAAATCTCAAAGAGGGGCTTCAACCTGCAACCGTTGAATGGAGAACTGCAAATCCCAGATGATTTGGCAGACCTGGTAGTTGAACAAGCAGAGATGTCTCTAGTTGGGAAATTTGTTGGAGTTCGACCAGGGTTGGAAGAGATTAGGAAATGGGCAGCACAAAAATGGAAACCCCTAGGTCATATGGACATTGTGGCCTTACCACGAGGGTTTTTTTGGGTCAAATTAAACTGTTCAATGGACTGTGATAGAATCCTCCAAGGAGGCCCATGGTTCTATGGGAGAAGAGGGTTTTTTCTTCGAAAATGGAGCCCTGATTTTGATGCCTTCTCGCAAAGCATTGATATAGCTCCGATCTGGATTCGTCTCCCTGGGCTCCCGATTCACCTCTGGCATGAAGAGATTTTAGCGGGTGTGGCAAGAAATATAGGACAGTTAATTGCAGTGGATCCAACAACCTTAGCCAGGTCAAGAATACTTTTTGCGAGAATTTGTGTAAATGCAAACTTGAATCAAGAATTACCCAAATCTATAAAACTGATTTCCAAGTATGGATCTTGGAACCAAACCATTGAATATGAAAATTTGACAGTTAAGTGTGGGGTTTGTAAAAAAGGACATCTAAGTGTTGCATGCAATGCACACAAGAATAATTTTAATGGTAAGCGTAAATGGGTTCAAAAGCAAGTTGCTCCTCATCAACAAGCTGAGATTTCAATGAAGAGTTTTCAGAAGGCAGATTCAGAAGGAAGGGCAAAAAAGCAAGTGATAGGATCAAGAGATCAGGAGACATCAAAGGAAGGAGCAATGGAGGATCTTGATAAGGAGGTAAGTGAATTATCCCCAAACCCTAATAAGTTGAACAGTAATATTCCCCTATCAAATTCATTCTTGCATTTGAATGTTATTGAAGAGATACCAGGTTGTTCTGATACAGAACTAAGGGAAACTCCAATAAGGGGAAAAGAAAGAGAGGGTGAAAAACAATCCTTAGATAATGAAATCCAAATAGAAACCAAATAGTTTGATGGAAAGTTGGAGAAGATTATGAGAGAAAATTCAAGAGGTAAACACCAAGATGTTTCAACTCAGAGTAGAGTAACCCGAAGTCATTCCAAAGGGTCAATGGACATGGGAGGTGAGACAGGACCAGGTAGACCGTCAGTTGTTGTTACTATTCAGAAAGAATCTGCCAGGGATGTGGTCGATGGCACTCAAGCAACTTTAAATTTTGAAGGGGGGAAGAAGATTTCCACCAAAACAAAGAGATGAAAATTTTATCATGGAACATTAGGGGCCTTAATGCCCCTTCAAAACATCATTTGGTGTATACTCTTAGAAGAGAAAATAATCCAGATATTTTTTTGTTACAAGAAACAAAACTGGACCATATTAAAATTGATAGGATTCAGAAGGAAATTTGGAAAGAGGCAGGTTGGGAATATAGCGAAGTAGTAGGAGCTTCAGGAGGGCTCTTGTGTTTATGGGACAGGAAAAATATTGAGGGCAGGTTAATTGTAAGTACAAGATGGTCGATTACAATTTTTTTCCACAATCTAAAAAATAGGTAAAATTGGATTGTGACTAATGTGTATGCCCCTAATACAACAGTTGGAAGAAGGCAGTTATGGTTTGACCTAACTCATATGAGAGAAGCATTTAAGGGACTACCTTGGATTCTAGCAGGAGATTTTAATACTCCTCTAAATCCTTCAGACAAGAGAGGAGGATCTTCCACCCTTTCAGAAGGAATGCAAGATTTTAGAGACTTTGTCAATGGTAATGAATTGATGGATGTAGAGCTCAGAAGAATACCTTATACTTGGAGTAATAGAAGGTTAGGAGATCAACTCATTCAGATTCGATTAGATAGGGTGTTAATTTCTCAGGAGGGGTTGACCATTTTTGGTGATTCCACACTCACTACAATCCCAAAGATTGGGTCAGATCATAACCCAATCATCTGGGAATTTTTAGAAGATGGTAGGAAGTACAACAATCCATTTAGGTTTGAATTAATGTGGTTCAAACATAAGGATTTTGACTCCAAAATTGAGGAATGGTGGCAGAAATATTTCCCAGGATCTAAACTTAATCAAATAGCAAAAAAATTAAGATATATCAAGCAAAATCTTAAGGTGTGGAATAGAGTGGTGTTTGGAAATATTTTTAAAAGAAAATCTGAAATAAAAGAGCAGTTATCAGAACTAGAGATCAAGTTGAATCAAGGGAATCTCATAGAGGAAATTAGACAACAAGAGAAGGAGCTTCTTGCAGAATACCATAATATCTTAGCTAGTGAGGAAGTTCATTGGAAACAAAAGTCTAGGATTAGATGGCTAAAGGAAGGGGATCGTAATACAAAGTTTTTTCATGTTTCTACCCTCCATCATAGAAGTTGCAACAAGATCAAGGAAGTTGTTAAACAGGATGGATCAGTAGTCAATAAGCTTGATGATATTCGAGAGGAGGCAGTGAATTTCTTCAAGGATCTCTTAGGAACTTGGGAAGAGGAAGATCCAGAAGCAATGGAAACTTTGTTGAATCATATTCCCCATCTCATACAGGATGATTTTAATGATTATCTTTCTAGCCCTTTCACTAAAGAGGAGATTAGAAAGGTAGTTTTTGATTTGGGAGGTGATAAAGCTCCAGGGCCAGATGGTTTTCCAACAACTTTCTTTCAACATTTTTGGAACTTGGTGGGCAAGGATGTGGTGGAAGCTATTCAAGAGGTGCAAGGAACCCATTTTATCCCTACAGATGTCAATTCCACTTTTTTAGCTCTAATCCCCAAATCTGCAGGGGCTAGAGATTTTACACAGTTTAGACCTATAAGCCTCTGCAACACCTTATACAAGATCCTATCAAAAACATTAGCTAATAGGATTAAAACAATTTTACCCTTTATTATTGATGTTAACCAAGGGGGTTTTGTTAAAGGCAAGCAAATCTTGGATGGAATAGTCACAATTCATGAGGTTATTCATTCTATGGATAGAAGTGGGGAGGCCGGAATGTTGTTAAAATTAGATATGAATAAGGCATATGATCGAGTCTCTTGGGAGTTTTTGGAAAGGATCTTTAAAAAGTTTGGTTTCAATGAGAACTGGGTAAAGTTGACCATGAACTGTGTCTCCACAACCAAGTTCTCAGTTTTGGTAAATGGAGCAGCAGCAGGATACTTCAGCAACATTCATGGATTACGTCAAGGAGATCCATTATCCCCATATCTTTTTATTATTCTTGCAGAGGCCTTAGGTCATTCCTTGGTAGCAGTGGTCTCTGAAGGTAATCTTGGAGGTTTCAAGGCAGCTCCTTTGTCAGATCCGGTATCTCATCAACAATTTGTTGATGATACTATGATTGTGTCCAAAGCCTCTATCCCTCAAGCTCAACAAATTAAACTTATTTTGGACAACTATGAACGAGCAACAGGGCAAAAAGTTAATTTCAACAAGAGTATGGTCTACTTTCTAAATACTCCAGAGCATAGACAAAGAAGCATTAAGAGAATTTTTGGTTGTGCGATTGGCACACTCCCCTCTTATTACTTGGGAATGCCACTCTTTAAAAGAAGAATGAAATCTGAGATGTGGAACCCAATCATAGAAAGGTTTTCAAAAAAGTTAACCGGTTGGAGAGGTAATTTATTGAGTCAGGTTGGGAAAGCACAACTAGTTCAGTCCACCTTGCAGAGCATTCCCATCTACTTTATGTCAGTTTTTAAGATTCCTACTGTTGTTAGAGATAAATTAGAACAGATCCAAAGATCATTTTTATGGTTTGGTTCAGAGGATAAAAAATGCTTGTCCTTAGTAAATTGGGATCAAGTATGTTCTAAAAAAGAATATGGAGGCTTAGGCTTTAGACGCCTAAAATTACTGAATGAGGCCTTAATTGGTAAGATGGGATGGAAGTTGATTAATAATGATCAGTTGGGCTGGGTAAAAATTTTAAAGGTAAAATACCTAAAAAATAATAAAGATTTCCTATGTTCAGAAGATCTGCCCAAGGGGTCTGCATTTTGGAATAATCTTATGCATAGCAGAGACCTTTTGAAGAAAGGCTCAAGGTGGAGGATTGGAAATGGGGAGAAAGTGGATTTTTGGAAGGATTGTTGGTTGACTAACCAACCCCTTGAGTTTGACACCGAGTTACAACCCATTAGACAATTTTTGTCAAAAATATTGGGTGAAAAGGTGAAGGATTTTCTTGTTTTGAATTTTGAGAGAACTAGGTGGAAAGATGTTAGGTTGGAAGGGTTGACTGAAGAACAGAAGAAAGCAGCTCACAAACTCTTTAACCTACTCAAGGTTTTTCCTTTGAAGCCTAAGGGTAGTAATGACTCTCTGGTTTGGAGTAAAGAAAGTAAAGGGGACTATTCTGTTAAATCAGGCTATTCTCTATTGGATAAGGAGGGAGTTGGTTGGCTCCCAGTTAAGAAGATTTGGATTAAAAATTTAATTCCCAAGATTAACTTTTTCTTTTGGTTGGTTGTTCAGAATAGGATTTCTACCATTGATAATCTCTGTAAAAGGGGCTTCCATTTTGTAAACAGGTGTGCTCTATGTGAAAATGCTTTGGAATCAGTCCAACATCTCTTTTTGGATTGTGTATTTTCCTCTGAAGTCTTTAATTCTTTACTCCAAAAGTTTTCAGTCTCTTGGGTGAAGCCTAACAATATAGTGGATCTATGTTTACAATGGAACTCACCCTTTAATAGCAAGAGCTTGAGTGTTTTATGGCACTTTTGTCTTCCTCATTTTTTATGGGGGATATGGAGAGAGCGTAATAATCGCATTTTCAAGGGCAAAAAGAGAGATGTTTCTTCTATCAGTTTAAGGGTTGGGAGTGCCTTAGAGGAGAACTTTAAAGCTTATTTTCCAAAAGAAAACCTCAATATAGAATTCCCTTTTCTTCTAGATTGGCAAGTTTCCAATTTTTCTCATACTTTGTTGAAGCCTTCTAGAGCTAATGTGTTTTGGGAAATACCTCCAAAAGACTGGGTTAAGCTTAATTTTGATGGAGCTTCAAAAGGGAATCCGGGTGCTGCTGGAGCAGGTGGGGTAATAAGAGATGAGATAGGTGATTTTTTATTAGCATATGTTGAACCTCTTGGTAGTCAAACTAATCATTTTGCAGAAGCTAGAGCTCTCCTATTGGGCACTCATTTTTTACTACAAATGAAGGCAAGGGATGTCATAATTGAAGGGGATTCTTTAAATATAGTGAAAGCTCTCAAAGAAGAACAAGAAGTGAGTTGGACAATAGCAGAGATGATTGATGAATGTAGAGTGAATTTATCACAACTGAATTCTATCAGAATTCAGCATATCTATCGAGAAGGGAATGGAGCTGCAGATGTTATGGCCAACATTGGAGTTTCATTGGAAGAGAGTAAGTCTTGGACAAATAATTTTCCCCAATCATTACAAGAGATAGGGGTAAAGGAGAAAATAAGGAATGTACCTTTGGAGGAGCAGTAAGGAATGAACAGATTGGATAATGTTCACAGATGATGGGAATTAACCAGATTGAGGCAAGTTGTTGCGGTATGGTCTTGACTGTTTCTTATGGAGATTGTTGTTTAAGTTGTACTTGGTTGTGTTTTGCTCAAATTTTAGTTCAGTTCACTGCCAGTCTGTGTTTGTATAGGGCAGTTTTGTATTGGTCAGCAAGTTATGTAGCTGACAGGTAGTTCTTTGTCAGTTTTTTTATGCTGAACTGTATATTTTTCTGGATTTTGTAAGGGTTTGGGGACCCTAAAACCCCTTCTTACCATAATAAAATAATAATAATTCATATAGAAAGGAAGAGGGCTAATATTCACACATATATCATATCTTGATTTTAATAGGAGTAAGGAATCCCACGTACGCATGACCAAGGGATTATACCTCTAAGCTTGCTAGCCCATTGATAAAGAGTTTATCCAAGTGGTGTTCCATATAAACCACTTAAGTACCACAATTAGATCAACCTAGGATTATTAGCTATTACTCTCACACACTATACTAACTAAGGATAAATGGAATAACTATTGCCAATATTAAATTTTAAATAAGACATGTTATTAAATTTATTCTTGTATATGTATGTGTAATGATATTATCACGTTTACACATATATAAAAAATAAGAGAATACATTAAATATATACAAGCCCTGTAATCATTAATAATAAATTTCATATTATTAAATGTATTAATATTGACTTATATCTAAGATGTTCTAAGTACATTATTTGTCATAACTTACTAACCTATTTGCATATCTCTCTTGAATGCTCTTGAGCTCTATGTATTAGAGGTATTAGTGAGTATAAAATCAATGTGATAATCTTAGTTAATATGGACTCAATAATGTTGTAGATTTACAAAGTTGTAACCTATTGTCATATTGTTATTTAAATTATGTACAAATAAGGGTATAGTGCACCCAATTATCTTATTGTCATTGTGATGTATTATCTTCTATTTTTTTTACTGGATAATAAGGGGTTGTACTCGAGTCCCCCATATTTGATAAATTACATCTCTCTTACTTAAAACTTGAGAGTTTACAAATAGATACACTTCTCATCTCAATTGAGATGCTATAGTTAGAAACCTACATCATTTTACATAAAATGTTTGGATTCTTGATTTTTATTTTGTGGATCTTTTCAAATTTAGCATCTTTCTTGACATTTTTCTATACCAACCTTCACAATGCCAAAACTTTACCTCTACTATTTATGCCTTGCATCTTAGTAGAGTAATATTTTCAAAACATCACACTATCATAGTCCGCTTTACTAAATCAGAATTGCTAGTTTCTTTCCTTGTTGAAGTCATAGCCCTTCATTGCTCTTCCCATCATTCAAACCCTAGTTGATAAATTTTTGTAATTTTGTTTTTCACGACTTGAAAAATTGCCATTGCCCTTGTTTCGAATGGTTTACTTCACAGTGTCGTATCTTCCATTTAGACAATATGAGATACATCAAAAGATACCATATTTTGGACTATATTGTTGAAAAGGAATAGAAGAATATTTGAAGGAAAGGAAAGCATTTTAGAGGTAATGAAAAAGAATATTTGTTTAGCCATAGAAGAGTCTAAACCAACCCTATCAACTCACCCAATCCCTAATCTTGAAGTAAATAGCCTTGATAGATGGAGTCAAGTCATTAAATGAATTATGATATTGGGTATAAGAGAAATAAAGGGAAGACAAAGAATATAAAGTGGAAACCATCAGAAGTGAAGTTGGTCAAATTGAATTTTGATGGAGATTCTAAAGGAAATCTAGGACCAGTAGAAGGAGGAGGAATAATTAAAAATAATATGGGTGAGATTTTGTCACATTATGCTTTCAATATTGGATTTTAGACAAATAATGAAGCTTAAGCTTAGGTGGATTTGGAAGGGTTAAAAATATACAAAATATGAAATAGAACAAAGTATGGATGGTAGGCAATTCACTAATAGTAATAAATACAATTTTGAGGAAAGCAAAGTCTCTATGCAACCTACAAAAGATCAATGTGGAGATACAAGACCTTTCTATAGAGTTTGGAGAAATTAGGCTTACACATAAGTTAAGGGAACGGAACAAATATACAAGTAGGTTAGCCAATAGAGGGGTTTAAATAGAGGATCATGAAGTTAAATTATCTTTTCCATAGTGAGAAGAAGTAGTAAGTTTAACTGAAGCTGATAAGAAAATGTTGATTACATCAATCAAATTATTATTAAGATTTGCTTTAATGTTTTCTATTGGTGATATTTGTTGTATTTTATAACATTAATAAAACTATCTATAACAGTTTTTGTGGTTGCACTTATACTCTAAGAAGGAAACTAATAGTCCATATTTGATAAAGCAAACAATGATAATGCAAAATTTTGAAAATATTACTCTACTAAGATGTAGTGCATAGACAGTAGACGTGCATACTCTACAAGAAAATACCAATAAAAAAGATGTTGCATTTTGGAATATTTGTATTTACAAAGAAATTTGAAGATCTAAAAAATAAAAATAAAAATTCAAATTTTTTAATGAAAAAGATATAGGTATCTAGAAATAGCAACTCAATTAAGATTAAAATATAATAAGTTTATAAGCTCTCAAACTCTAAAGGAGATATTTATGACTTGTGAAGGGTGGGGATCGCAGTACAACCCCTTTTTCTCTTTAAAAAAGGTTAAACTATTATAATACTATTATGTGGCAATGATACAATACATGTAAAACAACCTTTATTCCATTGAAAAATTTATATATTTATTATGCAACAGTTTTGGCTCTTGTTTGGGAGGTCCAAGGCTCAAACTGCGGTGTGTGGGGCTGTGTTAATCCCCTATTGATAATCTTAGCTCTCGACCTTACAAGGGGTCATGGTTGGGATGGGAATGCTCAACCCTATTGGTTGTAGGAGTTTCTCACACTAACCAAATAAAAATAAATACATTTCACTAAAAGTTTGAGTAAATGATAATCTATAATTTTATGACTAAATATTTATTTAATATATTAATATTTTTAAATTGAAATATATTAAATCTATGTTAAAACATATAAATATTATCACTTGAGTTTAGGTGAGTGGTTTTTGTCTAAATTCATATGAATGTTGAATTTAGAAACGCCACTTGCATTATCGGTGATGTGACCCAGGTTTAACCCCCACGGTGGATATGTATATGTATACGAAGTGTTTACTCAATAATAAAAAAAAAAATTGTTGAATTTAGAAATGAGTACTTGCAGTGGATGTTTGGTTACACATAATATGATTTGAGAATGTACTTATTTTTTAATTTTAAATCTGATGAATTGAGAATTTGTATCACATCTTAATAACACATGGAATATATTAATAATATAAGTATATTTTTTTTGGTAAGTTAAGATTTCATTAAAAGAGGGTTTTGAAAGGGCCCCAAAACCTTTTTTACATCAGGTCATCAGACCAAAGGCAAGGACACAGGAAAGGCCTAAGGAAAATCCCAAGGATGGGCCAGAGGAAAAGCCTCAGGAAAGGCCTAAGGAAAAGCCAAAGGATGGCCTAAAGGAAAATGCGCCTGAAGCGCCAAGCAGAAAAAATCATAAAGTCCCACCCAACGAAAAAATTGAAAAACCCACCCATCGGGTAATTTGAAAATTCCCTCCAAGGCAAGGAAAACACAAATTTGAAAAATCCTGCACAAGGGATAAACCAGAACCTGGTATTTCACCAAGGAAATATCGAAAAAATAAAACTACCAAATACAAAACCACCTCGAACAACAGGATGGAATAGAGAATCCTCCAAGAAGAAAAACTTGCTTAGGGAGGATCGAGAAACATGCAGAGATGGAAGAAAAGGAACAGAACAACATCCCACACAAGCCTGAAAAATGCAACAGCAATCTAGAGATCTCTGCAAGCCACGAAATCCCCTTGCAAAGAGATTGAGCTACAAAGACGCCAATAGAATTAGAGGAAGCAACAAAAGCAGAACCGCAAGCCATGGGAGAGAGATGGGGAAGTTACCAGGGAACCCAAAAGGAAGGAGCCATGGGGTGAACAAGCTATAGGTGTTAAGCACAGGGCAGTCCATACCAAAAAAATGCAGCAAGAAACTCTAGAAAACCTTCAACATCGTCAATGAACACCTTTTGGGAACTAGATAAGGAAGACCAGCGGGATCACAATAGCAAGCAATGCAGAGGCCCCTCGCAAAACCACGAAAAATGTTGATAATCCACCAAGAAGTCCACATCCACAAACCCAAAGAGCAGAGTCACAGGAATAAGCACATGGTCCCTGCCTTAACCAAAAAGATGTTGCGTAAAACTGCTCAAGAAGCAACTCTCCCAAAGCCACGACCCCCCACACCTGGAGAACCACTGAGTCCCGAAACCAAGTAGAAACCTACAAAAAGCTGAGACACACTGAGAGCACCAGAGAAAAAATCCTTGAAACAACCCAGAAAGCCGAGGGAAGGTCCCAGGGACGTTCCAGACCAGAGGCACGTAAAAGAACCCATATAACAGGCATGGAAAGGGGCAAACACAAGGATAAGTGACCTTCCATCCCAAGGAGATCATCTGTCAAACCAACCAGCCAAGAAGGAAGGACCAAGGATGTTCCAGGGAAGTGGGACAGGACCAGGGAAGTGGGAAGCAGGGAAGCATAACATGACTTCCGAGGGAAGTCCTCTACAGTTCCCCCTCAAAAGTAATAATATAAATATATTTTAACAATATAATTAACATGATAAAAATACATCTAGACAAATATATATCAAAGTTTAACATTAAATTTTTGTTTTTATTATATTGCATCATAATTACATAATGATATTATAAAAATCTAACAATTAATCATACATATATTGCTTGGCAAAATTTATTTTTTTAAATCAATTTAAGTTATTTCTACAATATTTATGCACATATAAAATTTTAATATTTATTAAATATAAAATTTATATGTTTATATAATTAAGCATTCAATGCTAGCAAAATTTATTTATTTATAATCAATTTAAGTATTGTGATTTAATTATTTCTACAATATTTATGCACTTATAAAATTTTAATATTTATTAAATATAAAATTTATATTTTTATATAATTAAACATTCAATGCTCACATTAAATAACTTCATTAAATATAATAAATAAATTTTAATTTTAAACCTTTCATATCCCTTAAAGATAAAAATTAAATTATTGTAATTATTTTTAACAAACTAAAAAATTATATTAAAATTAAAAAATTAACATTTAATAAAAATATTAAAAAATAAAAATAAACATTTAAAAAATAGTCTTTAACACCATGAAACTAGAGAGAACTATTAAACCTAAACTTTTTAAATTCAATAATCTTAATAATTAAATTACTTAAATTACACCCAGGTGTTGTAGGTGAGTTGGAGAGGAGAGGGCAATCTTCCAAAGGGGGTCCCACGTTCAAATCTCCACCCTACCAAAAAGCTGAATTGGGTATTTAAAATTCAATTGATAATGTTGGTGCGTGTAGGGTCGGGTGCGACCCTCGGGTGACTTTGACGGTGTAGAACCCCTTGTTCGTGGTCTCTCAGACGAAGGTGGCTTGCAAGGGGTTTTTCGCTATTAAAAAAAAAAAAAATTACTTAAATTATATATTTCTTAAATCTAATTAATATCACTAAATTTTTAAATTGCTCACTTTTTAATGTTTTACTCATTCTCTAATGCCTCTTTTTACTAAAAATTTGCAAACTATTTTCAAAGAGTGTTAGTTTATATATATATATATATATATATATATATATATATATAAATTGTTTATTTGTTAAGTTTAAATATTGAGAAGTGGATGTATAGTCCCTATGAGGATAACTAATTGATATGGTGTTGTTTTAGCTATTAAAATATCTTATATTAAAAAAAAAAAATGGAAAGTATAACTATTTCTTTTAGTCATTATTATGACATCAAATTGATATGTTTTTGGGACCCAATTTCAAATCTATTCATTGGAGGGACACCAAATTGGTATATCCTTGGGTTCTTATCAAAAATATTCAATTTCAAACAACGAGATAGGTGCAAGTCACCTTATTATGTTCCCATAAAAAAGAAAATATTATGATAATCTCTTAATTTTAACACAATGTTATTTTTCTTTGAAAATGCATGCATAATTAATTTCGTAATTTTTCAATTTTATTATAAAATTGCATGCAAATATTAAAGTGTAAGCAAAAAAAAAGTGCATACAAATATTAAAGTGTAAGCATAAAAGAAAATGTTCTCATAATCTCTTAATTTTAGCACGAAATATTTTTTTTTTTTAAGTGCATGCATAATTAATTCTCGTAATCTTTCAATTTTATTGTGTTTTAGTGTTAAAGTATCTTTTATATATATATATATTGGAAGTATAACTAATTCTCCTATAACATCAAATTAATATGTTTTGGGACCTAGTTTCAAATCTATTCCTTGTCAAGACACCAAATTTGCATGTCTTTGGGTTCTTATCAAATAGACCCAATTTCAAACTATGTTCCCATAAAAAATTCTCATAATCTCAAAATTTTAGCCCAAAATGTAATTTTTTTTAGAGTGCATGTATAATTAATTTCCGTAATCTTTCAATTTTATTATAAAAGTGCTTGCAAATATTAAAGTGTAAGCAAAATTTGATTCTCATATTTTTTTAAATGGTAAACTTTTTAACTTAACTAGGTCTCATATTCTTTTGAATGGTAAACGTTTTAACTTAACCTGACACAACACCTTTTAGTTCTAGGAGGCCTAAGAACCTTTTAGTTCTAGGAGGCCTAAGACAGGGATTCGAATCGTGGTCTCCACTCTCTCAAGAGAGCACTTTGACCGAGCTAAGACCCTCCCATATTTCCTTTAAATTATTATTCGTTTCATATATTATTTTTTTATTTTTTAAATAAAATTTAAATTATATTTTTAAATATATATATATATATATATATATATATATATATATATATATATATATATATATATATATATATATATATATATATATTTTTTGTACACAAGCTCACGCAGGCACACATAATATTTTTTTTGAGTAATACTTCTTATACTTTGAATAATTTAAAAGTTTTGAGAGTCATAATTTTGATTCTTTCTTGTGTGTTTAAATTAAATTTTTGAACATTCAAGGTTAATGTGGTAGCCATCAATGCTTACTTCGAGATATTTATATTATCTAAAAAAATTATATAAATGTTGATTTATAATTTTACGATAATATATATCAGCTCATGTAGAGGAGTTGGAGAGCAAGTGGGTAGTTAAAACTCTCTAATTGAAATCGAGAGGCCCAGGTTCAAATCTCTCCCCTCACATGTTGTGGATATGCTATGTAACGGTTATATCGTGACCACATAATAAATATTTACCCCCTTTAAAAAAAAAAATTTACGATAATATAGTGTGGTAATTTTAAGTTAAAGTTATTATAAACAAAATTTTATATTAACTATTAAAAAAATTATATAATATTGATTTATAATTAAATATATATAATAATTTAAAAAGGTTTAAAATATTTTTCACATAAAAGATTAAAATACATCGTACCTGCTCCCAAGAATAATGGATTTGGGGAAATATAAAGTAGTCTCTTTTTTTTTCAATGAGTTTACATAGGTTTTTACGAGGGGTCTAGGTCCCCCTATACTAAATGGGGTTTGAACCTTAACCTTTTAAAGAGAGGCCAAAGCCCTTACCACTATAGTATGCTTGCAACTAAATATAAAGTAGTCTTATATAAGTAACTTGAGCATAATTTAAAAATTAATTTAATTTAAGATTTAAATATAATTTTAAAAAATAATGTATATTAGATAATGTTATCAAATACAAGTCTAGTTGCCTTCTAAATAAAATGTTAAATTTTAAAGATGAAAATCAGTAATACGAATGATTAAAATATTTGTACACAATTTTCATATTTATAAATATATTGGTTATACCAACATGTGAATTCCATCATGCCTCTTTTTTAGGGTTCTTATTTATGCCCTTGATATTTCATGATACCATTTTCATCATCATCTTTTGTTTTTATTTGTGGTCTTAGCCTCTCTTCTTGTTAACACTTGTAATGTTTGCTTTTGTTTTTCCATATCAATATCACTTTAAGATTTCTTCTCTCTTTATTTTTGTTTCTTGGATTTTCCTCTCTTTTTCCATTCCCACCAACACTTTCTTTTTTTTGGTATTGATTAAAAAAAAAGGTTGGAGGGTCCCAATCCTTTACAAAGAGCTCGAAAGATGTACATGAAAAAAACAAGAGAAGATCAAACAAATGCAAGATAACCTTATCTTAGTAAAACAAACAAACTTGGGCTAAACCTGCTTATGAAGAAGCTGAAAAATATCCATCTCGATATCCTCCTATTTGACAAGGCTTATGCAGTGCTCAATGCTTCACATGACTTATAAAGAAATCGTTGATAGCAATGTAATTTAGTGTGCTCAAGTCATTCATCGCATGATCCCAATAAGTATTTTGCTTTGTTCTGCCCTCTTTATCTGCTAGCTTCATTATCAATTCTTATAATCTCTTTCAATTCCATGGGGATGTATGACCAGACCTTGAAATTCTCATATCTAACTGCCATATTCACCATTTTATCGATAACTTTGTTTCCCTCTTTATAAATATGTTTAATTTGACTTTCTTCTAGGTTTTCCAAAATAGTCCTCGCATCTGTAATTATTACCACTAACACTTTCATCTTCATTGATCTCTTAGATTTTTTCACATTGTTCATAATGGAACTTATCATCTATTGATTTGTCTTGTTTTGAAGTTTTTAAAGTGCAAAGAATAACCTCAAAAGCACTTTATTATTTATTCTGCTCTGAAAATCCTACACTGCAAGGATGCTCCTCCATAACAACTACCATCTTATGCTAACCTAAAAATATTAAGTGTAAGGGATAACCTGTACACTAGTTTCATTTCTATTACTATGAGAGTATTTTATACTATTTGTATGAAATAAAATGATTTTAATTATGTCCACGAGACCAAAATAGTCTATGGGATGAAGAGCTTTAATACAAGATGTGGTATGGTGCATAAACCTACTCACTTTTGAATTAAAATCTTAGACCTATTTAAAGTGCCAAAGTTTAACAACAACCAAGAAAGAAAATTGTTCAACAAAGTCAAAAAACTCAATATCCTCTTATCATATTTTGGAGTGTTTTGTTGTTGAATTTGATGAGAAATTTCTTTGTTTTTGCTATTCTCAATTCTTAAAAAAAATCTATGAATGAGTTTACTTTTAGGGTGCCCTCATATGCAATTCTAATGTCCTTGTAGGTTTCACATTCCATAACAAAATAACTTTTGATCTCCACTACCCATGTTATGCAAAAGATACACTCATTCTCACCATGCCTTCTAAGAAATTGCCAACCTCTCAATTTCATATATGAAATGGTATTAACTAGATCTTAGTTGGGCTATAAGCATTTTTCCTTCTATTTGATCTTGACATCAATTTACTTCTTTTGGTTGTGTTTATAGTTTGGGTTGAACTCATTGATATATAATTATTTTTTCCTTCCTAAATTTTTAGTCCACATGACAAGTCTAAATTTTTCCCTTACATATTGTTTAATTTTTTTATTGGAGTTTGATACCTCTTGAAATTTAATGCTTCATTTGTTATTTTGTTTCATCCATGTGTATTTTCTTCTATTCAAAGTTTCTTTGACTACCTATTTTGGCAACATGCTATCTTCCGTTCTTTGTATTTTTTTAAGTACCCCAATGTCCTTATCATAACTACTTCTAGTGGAAAATTCCATGTTTTAGAAAGTAAAATCTTATATAGGATTGATGCTTTAATCACGAAATTATTTGTAATTAGTAGCTAGCTTTTGAATTCTTTTGATTTATCTCCATTTAAAATTTGATGTATTACTAGCCCACGCTTCACACCCATATAACACCTATTTAGCAATGAGTAGAGTGCCCTCCATCCTACTTGTATTTGTTTCATCCTGCATATCCTCAATTGAGTTTGTTTTGAAAATCTAACCCAAGGTATTTGTATTTTATTATTATCTCTAAAGGATTTCTCTTAAATAAAATATATAACTATTTTTGCTCTCTAAGTAGAAAATATCATAATTTATCTTTATAAAAATGCTCTAGAGTGTTTAGATGTTCTTTTAAACTTTCAAGTGTCTTACCAATCAAGATGAGGTCATCGATATAGAGAATAAGTTTCACTACATAATTAGTCAATTGTATTCCCTTTCCTTCCATCCTTTCTACCCATTCCTCCAATTTGTCAATGTAAAGGTCAAATAAAGTAGGTGATAATAGACAACCCTATTTCACCCCAATATCACTCCCAAAACACTCTAATAGTCCTAGAGTTCTAATTTTTGCACCACATGCTCATAAAGTTTGTGTATAATTGCTTTGTAGTTGGTGCACCAATTTATTCCATTATTTTCCATAATATACCTCTAGGTATTGTATCAAAAACTTTTTTAAAGTCCATAAAATAACAATAAACTTCTTTTTCATTTCATATCCTCTCTATGAGGTGCCTTAAAGTAATACAATTATCTATTGTTGAGTACTTTGATCTAAACCCTACTTACCCTATTGCTCTCTTTCCTTGATTTTTTATCCATTTGAATGATTTTACTTTCTACTATGATGTCAAACAAGTTTGTAAAAAGATGATTAATCATGATGGTGTGATAATTTGAAGGATTTTTGGTGTCTCCATTTTTATGTAATGATACATCTAAGTTGATTATCCACTCCACTAAAAATACTCCTTTAATGATGCCATTAAAAATATTTTAGATGTGTGGTGCTAAGATATCAACCCCACACTTGAGATGTTTAGCTTGTAAACCATCTATATTATGAGTTTTAACTATTGTTATTATCTTAATGCCCTCCTTCACATCTTTCAAAGAAAAAGTTTCTTGTTTGTGTCAATTATAAGAGGGGTATCTTTTTCTTGGTTTCTCTCATATAATTTCTTAGCATATTGCAACCATTGTTCACTTGTGATATTGTTTTTTGCGTACCTTTTGCTTTGTTGTAGACTTTCCAAAATTGTCTTAGGTTATGCTTTGCAAGATATATTTGCCTTGCTCTTATGTATTCTTCCTTTTTTTTGTTTTTACTAGATATTTATATATCTTGCTATTTATTTTCTCTTTGTCTGGTTCTTTCAAGGTTATTCTTACTACTTTGTATTCTTTGTTATGCCATGAATTTATAGGAAGCTTTCATGTTTTCTTTTCCTAGGTTTTAACTTTTTGCATGATTCTAAGGCTTCTCTAATTATATCCACCACTTCACTATTCTCTAAAGAAAATGAAGAAAATTTACATATAATAAAATTGACCTTTTCTAGCTCCTTTGTTTTAAAATTTCCCCCACAAATTCCTTTTCACCTTCAATTCCTTTTGAATTTGAACACGCACATTGCACATTCTCATCCTTGATATCCTTTATCTTTTTCTAAAAGTTGATCTGAGTAAACTATGATGGCCTTTGTCACTTGATGCAAGAGATAGCCTTTCTTTGTCTCTTTTGATCTAATCTATCTTCTACTACAATCCAATTTCCTTGCTTCATCTTGAAGTTTGTCTCATGACAAAAAATTTCTCTCTTTCTTTATTTTTTTCACTTTGTAATTTCTTGTCATGTGTTTAGTTTTAAACAATTTTTTTAATGGGTTATATGGGATTGAAACAGGTTCCACTCGTATTAAATCATCATCACATAGTGGTATTACAACAAAATTTGGATATTATTCATGTCTCATTTGGAAATATTCGAACCTGGGTCTCCTTGAAATGTTGAGGAATTTAATTGGTTGACTTAATGCCAATTGATAAAATTTAAGTTTACACAAGTTTTTATGAGGGGTCCCAGTCCCCTCGTACTGAGTGGGGTTTGAACCTTAAACCTCTTCAAAGAGAGGCCAAAGCCCTTACCATTGTAGTAAGCTTGCAGCTTTTAGTCTTATAACAATTACAACATCAATATGCACTATTTTCATAATTCATTTGTTGATCCATTTCTCTTGATTTTGATTTAATCTTAATGGATTGTGGTAACGGTTTTCAAATATCCATATCAACACATATTCAACTATATGTGTGTGTGTGTGTGTGTGTAACATAATTGTGCTTTGTAGTAGTTAATCCCTTCTTGACAAACTCCCATTTAGTATTTTCAATATTCTTCAAAACTTCTTTATTGATAAGTTGGTATAGAAGTCCAAAAAGTCTAAACCCACATAAATATTTTTATAGTTTTTGTTTTAATATAAAAATTCTTACTTCATGGTTTTAAATAAAAGGACATCTAGGAAGAAAAACCATAGAATAATTTGAATTCAATCATCGCTTCCACTTATTCAATTTTAAATCTCCAAAACCCTAACTAGTATCCATGGAATTTTCATATTA
Organism: Wollemia nobilis; assembly: GCA_028583015.1. Lineage (NCBI taxonomy): Eukaryota > Viridiplantae > Streptophyta > Pinopsida > Araucariales > Araucariaceae > Wollemia > Wollemia nobilis. The sequence goes on from JAQPPZ010014470.1 coordinate 2,984,644, forward strand.
AACCTCTACTTTTAGGAATAATTATATCATATTCGACCATCTCATTGTTGATAATAACTTTTGGTGTGACATCTACTTCCTAGATCAAACTTGCCATATATTTATTCTTCCTCTTATTTCTAACTTGGCCATCCATATTTTTAATTAGGGCATCATGGCTTCCAATTAAGGCTTTCAAATATGGTTTTCCTTCTATGCTACCTAGAGCGTTGTTAGAATTAATGTGCACTATGCCTACTTCTAGTTTGACACTTCTCATATTTCTTTGACACTTGTCATGTCTTGCATATAGGCTTATGCCTATATATTGTAACACTTTCATTTGTAATATATCTCATCTCCTTTCTATTCCCAATATTTGGTATCAGAGCAGGGTTTCCCTGCCCTGTTAAGCTTGAGGGGGGATTTCCCTCCCCTAATTTTTTCCCTTCCTCATATTTTTTCTCTATGCTCTCCACATCTGTGGATCAGAAATCAGAAATCCAGATTGGAGAAAGAGAGGGTTTCATGGCTACCCCTGAAGCTTAAATGCTTGGGGCCATGAATTTTTATCTATTTTTTTTTAATATTTTTTGATGCAGGTATCTAGATCATGGGCATCCTATCACCACAAGCTATTAAGCGACGACGAATGAGTTTTCTGCATTTATTTATGGATTTCTAAAAGGAGCAAAAGATTTTGGAGATGGAGATCTGGACGTCTGCACTATGTCTCATTTTTTGGACGTCTTGAGCATAGCAAGATGGCGTGTGCGGGTCGTAGTGCCCCCACAACGTGCATTAAATAATTTTATGGATTACACAGGCCATTCTTCTTAGTGATGCCACTGTAGGTGGTTGTATCCACTACAAGGAAGGGACAAAGATCAGAAATAATGCGTTGAAATGGTGAGAAGCGGCTCGATGTGCAATGGAGAAAGGTAGGTCATCTAACGTAAACTTAGAGGAGTTTGTTCGGGATGCGCTCTCCAAAAATCATGTTTAACAACACGTAAAGAGGACCAGTGTTGTTGTGGATAAAAAATTTGTATATGACTTTCAAACCTATTCTCGACCCTCAATGGATATGACGCCCCTTGATGATTTTCTCTCACGACGTCTAAAGGACGACATAAAATTCCAGTTTAGTTTTTTAGGATTGTCGTGTGCAGGCCATGGATTTCTGTGATGATGGAATTCACTACCGTACGTCATAGCATTGTCGCCTCACAAATTTTGTTGGCATTGGCCCTGCTCGAGCTGCCATGAAATATCTTGGACCATTGGATTTTGTGGGTCCCTTGTAGTGACCACGATCCTTACTTGTATTACTACGATGAATTCATAATGTATGAGTTTAAAATTCTAAGGTGTATGCGTATTTATAGTGATTGGAGCATCACTGTGCAAGAAAAGACAACATCAACCTGTAACATTGCAAGCTGAAGAGTCGTTACAATAATTTTTTTTTAATCTATCAGTTACTGCAGATTTTTTGATTTGAAGTTTTTATTAACTGGAAAGTAGCCAACACATCACACCAAAAAAACGATCTAAAAAAATTTGTAGATATTCGACGTCAAATGCATTTGAGCAGAGATTTGTTTTTCCAGCTAATCTGAAGACGATCACCATGCTCTCCACGATTTGATACGATGTCTTAAAAAAAATTAGCTCTTTGGCATCGAGATGACACTCTTCTCCCTTGGTGTGCTTATCTAGCAGGCGCTCAGAAAACAAATTGCGTCAGTGGTGCTGTCCACAGCATGATGCAGGTTATTTGACTCTCTTTGTAGCAGAATAACATCTAAGGCTTCGTCGAAGCCACCAACATCATGATCCACCTTGGCAGTGGATCACCAAGCTATTTCCACCGTGGTAGATTATTTCCAACAGATCTGCGCACGAGTAGATCTGCAGACTAATAGATCAAACAACCCTCCATGAAACCATGAACAACACACTGTTACTCCAGAGAACTACACATCATGCTGAAGTAAAAAACAAGATATTAAAAATAAAATAAAAAATTAAGCATCATGTTTTTTATTTTTCTTTTGAAAAAATACTTCTGCGGATGGATAACTCAAGAAATGGGCAGCCATTAATTTTTCTAAGCTTTTGATCCATATCATGGATGGAGAGCATACTCCCTAGCTTGAAGAAACAAATGGGTGAAAAAATGAGGGAAAATGAGGGGGAGGGGGGATTTCCATGAGGGAAATTCCTCCTCAAGCTCACAAGGGCAGAGAACGCTTGGAGCTCTAATACCAAATGATGTAATAAAGGAGGATGATAATTTTTTTTATAGTAGTCAACATTAAGGGGGAATGTTACCCGAAACATTAATGTTGTTAATCGAATAGATCCTATTTTTTGGATTTGAATAAAGAAGATCGGTCCATTTTATCTATTAACGAACGCATCCAACGAACGTATTAGGTTTGTTGCATATTGCTAAGAAACACAACTGACTACGCTGGTGGTGTTGTTTATCGGGGAGGACCTCCTATGCTTATCGAAGAAACTCTTGATGAAAATATTTCCTTGTTGGTGAAGCCAACTTGTAAAGTACTTGTGAGGATTCACCAGCGATCGAGTCTTTGTCGTAGATGGTCGTAGGTGAGTCTTTATCGTCAAGGCGGATGGTGTTCTTGGAAGCACAAATTACGCATAAGGGTGGTATACAAAATGTGACTGTGTGATGTGTGGAAACGTGACTATGGCATCTTGTTACGTTATTGCTTAGGATGATTCATATGCAGGATAACATATTTTTTTCAGCGGTATTTGCTACCACATGAACAAAACTAGTTGTCCACCGCTCCTCAGCTTCGTGACATCAAATAAAGATCAATGTGAAGGTCACGAATACCGATTTCCATCCAATGTACAGTGAGTAGGTGACCTTTCTTGTATGGCTATAAATAATCATTCTGGGTTACACAACAGATGGGCACCACGGTGTTGTTGGAGTTATTGTTGGCAGCGTTATGATGTGAAGATGCAGCATTGTTGTGGAGTTATGCCCACCGAGAGATAACCAGCAAACCTACAACCGACGTATGTGGACAAGGGAGTGCACATGGACGATGTGACAACTATAAAGCATTTCCTTTTAGACCAGTTGTTTCATGGAGAGAGAACCCATAGGACAAAATAACTATTACTACTGTTATGGTTGTTTCTAGTTTTGAGAATGGTGGATTGGGGGTTTGTGGTGGTCATCGTGATATTGTTTGTATTGCTATCACCCAAACTATTGTTTCAGCTTCCCAATAGTGTCTGTAGAGCGTGAAAAAGTTTGTTGTTATAAGTCCTGCATTGGACCAGAAGACTATATGTCATTCGCAATCGTCGGCCAAAATATTTAGTAGATGTGGGAAACTGTGTTTTATTTCCAGCGACTGATATAAAAGCATGTTCACAGTATGGAGGAGTGACTTTTATTTTTTGAAGAGGGGGCTTTTATTTCAAATAGAAAGGGGGCATATTATCAATGAATGGGGGGCACTTTATTTTTTATTTTTATTTTTATTTTTTTTTAATTTACATGGTGGAATCGGTAGCCGCCACGAATTCGAGCAGGTTGTCCAGCTTTTATGGTCGTCGCAGTATTTTACGTTGTCCGCCCCAGAAGTCACCACATAGATCTTTGCGTAGTCCGCTCCTATAACCACCATGCCATAATCATTTTAAACCTTTTACATCGTTGAAAGCACCAGGAAAGGGACAAGCATTCAGTCCGACGAGGCTCGATATTTGAACCTTGGACCTCTGCCCCCCTTATGGGGTTTGGATAAACCAATTGGTCTACATCTCAGACCTTTTGAAAGATGGGGGGCACTTTATTAAAATATTATTAGTGGGGGTATTTATTAAAAATAATGATCATAAGGGTTTCCCTATTATTATTCCTCACATTTGCTTTTGATGGGGGTATTTTATTCAAAGAATACACATGTTTTTTGCAATATAAGAGGGGCATTTTTTTTTCCACATAGGTTGTGGAAGCGGAAGTGATGATTGTTTTTCCACATAGGGGTATTTATATTCGTCGAAAATTTTTTTCCACAATGGACACAATGGTGGAGTCCAATTGTAATTTTGAGGCAGTCCCTTTTGCATTTTTTAGCCTCAAAATTTTATACAATGGAGTGCACCCTCGGTTGAACCCAACACTACCAACGAAAATTGTATGTGATCCTTGTACCTAGTCACCTTATTTATAGCATCTATTGGATGCAGTGGCTGGTTACCCATGCATTCTGGTGGGATGAGATGGTCATCATAAGGACACCTACTCTAGGGACTACAGATATAGACACCCTAGACTCTATCTAAGGTATTTTCCAGATCAACTTCTGAAGACTACAGACGAAGATACTTCATAAGATTCTCTACTTTCATTCTTCTTCTCCTCCACATTTGGCTTCTATGGCTCATTTTATTGTATTTTATGGCTCATATTTATTTTGTATTAAGGTGCATTTTTGGAAGAGATCTACACCTTCTAGATTGAGTTCACCATGAGGGGGATGATATTCATGGTGAATCTAGTCAATGACCTATAAGAGGCAACATACCTAGAGGATGACCTGCAAAGACAATAGACCCTAAGGTGGCTGACCCTGAGGCACACAGGATGACCCTGAGGCACTTAGACGGCTGACCCAGTGGCAACATATCCAAGGAAGTGGTTGGCCCTGAGGCAACATACCAAGTTGTATACACTGTTGATCCAGAATTATTCATAGTTAGAGAGTCAAGTGCAAAGAGCACGAGCCTAGACCAAATCAACAATAAAGGAGAATGATAGGGTTATTTTAGTGAAGTCAACATTAAGGGGGAATGTTACCTAATGTTGACTTTTTTTCTATAGTTAGGATAGTGCACATTAAGGGGGAATGTTAGAATTAATGTGCACTATGCCTACTTCTAGTTTGACACTTGTCATGTCTTGCATATAGGCTTATGTCTATCTATTATAACACTTTCATTTGTAATATATCTCATCTCCTTTCTATTCCCAACAAGCGTCTCGTACTGAGTCTTGAATTACGCTTGTTTATGACTCACAAATCTTAGAAAATAAAATAAAAGTATATATTTTTTACATGTATAAATCTATATTTTGTGACATCTACTTCCTAGATCAAACTTGTCATATATTTATTCTTCCTCTTATTCTAACTTGGCCATCCATATTTTTAACTAGGGCATCATGGGTTCCATTTAAGGCTTTCAAATATGGTTTTCCTTCTATGCTACCTAGAGAATCTCATACCTATTCTTGACTTACGCTTGCTTATGACTCACAAATCTTGGAAATAAAATAAAATATATATATTTTACATGTATAAATCTATATTTTAACCAAACAAAATTTATTTTAAATTAAAAATTCTTATTATAAGGATGACACAACTTTGAAAAGTGAAATTTTTACAAATTATTTGATTTTGGGGTAATCTGCATGTTTTGTAGAGAAACTAAGCTTAATAAATAAATATAATGTTTTTTGAGATGGAGCACGGTAATATCGACGAGCAAGTTGAAGCCTAGGTGTTTGATCTACAATCAAACAACTCTACAACAAAAAGTGATTGCAAACATGATCCAAAAGTGAGCGTAATCGAAAACGAGTGTGAGCGTGAGCTGAGAGTGAGTGTAGTTGGAAGCGAGTTCGAGCACGAATTGGGAGTGAGTGCAGCTGCAACCAAAAGCGAATGTGAGTACAAGCTGGGAGTGAGTGTAGCTGTAGTCAAAAGTGAGTGTGAGTGTGAGCATAAGCCAAGAGTCAGTGTAGCTAAAAGTGTGTGCAAGTACGAAAGGAAGTGAGGAGCAAGTGTGAGCAGGAAACATAATGTAGAAAGCAAAGTGTGATCAAGGAACAAGTATCACTTCTTGTTCCAGATCTTAGGAGAATTTAAAGGATCCATTTGAAGAAAATCTGGGTAACATGAAAAGAAAGTCATTTGTGGAAGTCCTTACTGAAATTATGAATGGTCAAGTTGGAAGTATGGATACCCTAGCTAGCAATAAGAGAAAGAGCAAATCTATGGCAAACCCAATCTAGGTAGCAAATTCTACACCGGAAGTGATTATCAAGGATGAGATGATTGAGCATGATATAATGGTTCTTAAAACTAGAGGGTTAATATGTAAGTTTCATAGACATTAGCCAGGTTTCTTGAGATTCAAAATTGGATCAAGTGGAAGTGGGGATTGAATTCAAATTACTTCATGACTTTTCTTCCAAAAGGATTTTTCCTTATTATTTTATTCAATTCAAAATCAAGGGATAAAATAATGGATGGAAGCTTGTGGTTTAGGGGTGAAGATGCATTATAATTTAGACCTTGGAGTGAGATTTTTTTTGTGGACATAGAAACTATTAAACGACTTTTGGTATGGATTAGGCTTTTTGGCATTCCTTATCAATTCATCAATAAGGAGGTTTTGAAGAATATTGGTAATACTCTAGGTGAATTCATCATGGAGGGACCAACTACTAAGGAGAGAAGGTATGTTGTATACACTTGAATATGTGTTGCCATGAATATTTCTAAATCTTTACTATAGTTGATTAGGATTAAATTTGAATCAAGAGAATGGGATCAACAAGTGAATTATGAAAACATTGCATTTTGATGTTGTAAATGTCATCAAACTAGGCACATGGCAAGAGACTGCAAAGTGAAAATGGAGGAAGAGATGGAAATTTTTGGGCATGAGGGTAGCTTCAATTTAAAATAAGGAGATCATATCATAGGCGAAGCTAGGTCAAATCAAGGATTTTCCACTCCTAAAAAGTGGCTAGAAAATTCCTTCTAGATCATCAGATGGCAAAGTCCATTATAGTTCACTCGAATTAACCATTAGAAGAAAAAAAAATATGGGGGATGAGGAAGTACAATATGCAAATTCAAAGATAAAAGGAGCTAAAGATACGAAAGAAGAGGGGAAGGCAAATCTTAAAACAAAGGAAGATGGGGAGATGAATTTTAAAGCAAATGAGGTGAAGAAGGTTAAGCTTAATCCAGGTAAATTACCTTTAATATCCTCAAGTAGCATAAAATATTCTTCTTACAATAAAAATGAAAGTAGTACGGAGTGTATTCCTTACACTTTAGGATTTCAAGAGCAGTATAGTAAATAAAATATTATGGAGGATATCTAAGGAAATTTAGGGTTTTCAAGCCAACATAAGGGAGTGACGACTATGGAGGATCATCTATGCAGTTTAGAGTTTTTAGGGCAACATAAAGAAGAAAATGCTAATGAGGTTATTCCTTGCACTTTCAACTCTTTAGGGCAACATAAATCTTTAGAAGTTAAGTCTCATTTTGAAAAAATGAAAAAATAGAAAAAGAATGATGAATATGAGAACGTTAGTGGGAACGGAAGAAGGAGAGGAAGGTCATCAAAGCAAGAACAAAGAGAAAAATAAACTCAAAAGGATATTGATCTATGAAGCCAAATAAAAATATCATACGTATTAACAAGAAGTGGGGCTAAGCCCACTAATAAAAATAAAAAGTGTTGATAATGAAAATGATATCATGGAATATTAGGGATATGAGTAAAACCCCTATCAAAAGAGTTAAGGAATTAATAGGTTGTTATAGCCCTGAGTTTATTTTAATACAAGAAACAAAATTAAGCAGTGAGGATGTAAGGATGCTTTTAAGAAGATTTGGAAGACAGGTGATTATTTAGTAGTTTCTTCTACAGGAGCTTCAGGTGGTATTGCAATAATATGGGACAAATGCAAGTGGGATGGATAACTATTAAAAGCAAAAAGTAATTGGGTTGCTGGATTATTTTGCAGGAAAGAAGAAAACATCAAAGTTGGGATTATAAATGTATATGCTCCAGCTATAGTTACTCCTCATGAAAGATGTTGGAAGGACATTAGCATAATTTTGTCAAGATTCATTGTGATCTATGGATTCTTAGGGGTAATTTTAATATTATTCTGCAACAAGTCCACCAATCTGCAACAAGACCACCAAAACTGAATTTCTTCCTAGCCCAGGTCCAATCCAAGGATTGCTCCTTTCTGATTAAGCTATAATCCTAATCTGACTCTTCAATGTAGAAAGTGGTTTTTTCTTTCCACCCCCATAATGGTGTGGAGATTGAAATCTAAAGGAAGTAATATTCAATTTTTTTTCACCTAAAATATTTCCCTCTTCTAGACCCAACAAGAGTTGAGTACCATTAACTACTTTTTATTTTGTTTTCTTTTTTCTAAGATCCTTATTCGGAGGCTTTTTAGGCTTACGTTCCACCCCCACATCAATTGAAAATTATTTATGGTTGTGAGTTTTAGGGCTTGGGGAACCCTTTTCCAACTTGGGGATATCATTTTGAGATTTAGCATGAACCATTAAATCAATACCAAACTCTGTCAAAAATTCTAAAATAGAATCTAAACACTCAAAGGGATTCTGCTCATTCAACAGAGGCAAGAGAGGAAGGGAACTAGCCTAAAAGGAACGATTATGACCCACAACATCAACAACCAAATGGTTTTTAGCAAAGGAATATATGTCTTAACGAGAGGGAATCAAATTGTTCATAGCAACACCTTGCATCGACAATGCTTATGTAACTGCCTCAACTATTTGAGTAATCGTACCAACAATTCCAGCTTTCCCGACCTCTCGAGCAATGGGTTTGACTTCCTTTTCCAAATAGGACCCCTCGACAGATTTTCCTTAGGGTTTTCCTTGGACCAAGATTTTTTGTTGGCTTCTTAGCAGGGCACTGAACCAAGAGGTATCTAGATTTTTTACGCTCCAAGCAGAAATTCGATCAGTTTTCATAAACAATGGTTTGGATCCAGGATCCCAAACTCAAAATAAGCTCTATGGAAAATGAGAGATTTACTTCCAAATCAATATTGTTGCACATTATCACATAAATCATTCTTGATTTGGCCCTCATAGTAAGGTCTATCAGGATGAGGTCTCCACCACCTTCGCAATACCTCTTAGGATATCAACATGACAAAAGTGAAAGGGTAGACCAGGAAGCCTAACCCAAAGGGGGGCATAACTAATGTTTTATGTTTCTAGGCTAAAATCTGCACTCCAATGTTGGAGGAAGAGATCCATTTTCCCATAAAACCATGGGCCACCACTTAGGATGTACCTCAAGTCTTTCTTGCAAGTTAGCTTGAACATAAAAAAGGCTTTAGGTAGAGCTACAATTTCTAGTTGACCTAAGGACCTCCATTTGGAAAACACCCATCTTATGATGGCATCTAAATTTGGTTGCACACCCATAAACTTACCCACCAAGTTGAACACACCCTCATTCATTGTAAGTTTCAGAAGGTCTTCAGGGATGAAGAGCTTGTTTTGGTCCGAAGACAAATAAAAAAACTTCTGACTCATCCTTATCCAAAAAATTAGAAACCACCACCGCAAAAGGAGATGCCCTAGGGTCAAAATATTTTTGGAAAGGCTAGGAAACCAAAGGTGGACCCCCAAAAACAATACCACCTGATGAAGACTTGAGACCCCCTAGGGGAGTAGGAGATCCAACACCCTCCCTCACACTCCCCGCCTTCTTTTCTCCCACCTCGCCATTACTAGCCACCTCCCATGAACCACTTTACTCAAGGAGCTCACCAACCTAACTGTTGTCTTGCTCTCCCTTAAAAATAAGGTGCTACAAGCCCCCCAAAAAATTGGATCATTCCTTCCCACCAGTTTGATCCTTACCCAAGACGATCTTAGAACTAGAGACCTGCCCGCATTCTTTCGAAATCCCACAATCTTCCAATTTCTCGCTCACTTTCTTTTCAAAAATCTTTCATGTTTGAAAGTTAAAAATTAACCCATCTCTTTCCAAGATGAGCAATTTTATGATGAGCTAGATGGATCGAAATATTTAATTTATTAATATGTGCAATATATATAATTAGTGTTAACATTTAATGCTCATATTAAATAACTTCATTATTAAGGTGAAAAAATAAATTATTGTAAATTTTTTAACAAAATTAATAAATCATATTAAAAACATAAAATTAAAAAAATTAACTTTAAAAACATTAAAAAATATATAGTAAAAAGTAGTTTTACCACCCATAAAACTAAAGAGTTTATATGAGATTGAATATTAATAAAAACAACAATTTTTAAATTCAAACCTTGCTCTTTCTCTCTCCAAAGTTAAGGAATTTAACTAACTAAGGTTTTGTAATTTAATTATTTTCTATCAAATTTGTATATTTATAAAACTTTAATATTTATCAACTATATAATTTATAGCATTCAATGTTCGTATTAAATATTTTTATTTCAAAGGTGAAAATTAAATTGTTGTTTATATTAGAATAATTAACTTTAAAAACATTAAAAAATATAATTTTTTTTTAAGATACATAAATTTAATTTAAAGAGGTTATATGAAATTGAAAATTAATAAAGAATACATTTTCTAAAGTAAAATCTTAGATATTTTATTTAAAATTAAAAAATCTTAATAGTTAAACCTTTAAGATGTAAATTTATTAAATACTTTCATTTCAAAGGTGAAAATTAAATTGTTGTTTATATTAAAACAATTAACTTTAAAAACATTTAAAAATATAATTTTTTTTAACATGCATAAATTTAATTTAAAGAGGTTATATAAGATTGAAAATTAATAAAGACAACATTTTCTAAAGTAAAACCTTAGAAATTTTGTTTAAAATTAAAAAATTTTAATATTTAGACCTTTAAGATGTAAATTTCTTAAATTTAACTAATGTTGCTTAATTTCAAAATTGCTGATTTTTTTAATGTTTTCGCTCATTTTCCAATCTTTCTCTTCACTAAAAAAATTGCAAACCATTTTAATATTTGCATAAATTTTGGTAATCTCTCAATCTTATCAAAAACGAGTTTACCTTTTAATGAACAAAGCAAAATTTGATTCTAGAGTGATTATTTTTCATTTATCTCATGTACTATTATTTTTATATAATTAATAATATTTATTAGGTATTAGTTTTTTTTATTGAGGTTAGTGTGAGAAACCCTTACGATCGTTCAGGTTGGGCATCCTCATCTCAATCATGACCTCTAAGAGTTGAGCTTATCAATAGGGGCCAAACACATAGTCGTACACACTCATTCCCTCACACACTCGCCCACGCTACAATTTTAAACCTTGGACCTCCCAAAGAAGAGTCAAATCCTGGACTGTTGCGTTGTTCCCTTAGGACTATTAGGTATTAGTTTTCGATGAATAAAATTTTGAATAATTTTTAAATAAAAATTGAATTATGTTTAAAGATAAAAATAAAATATAACAATCTTTGTGAAAGGCGTGTAAACCTTAGGTGCAATCAAGCGATGAAACAAAGTGATAAATTTGGCTACTGTTTTTGTGAAAGTGATGCAAACTCTAGTTGTAGTCAAGCATCGAAGGAAGAGGGTTGTTCACAAATCGTTTCTTCAGTTTGTGAGAAAGCCTCTTTGATTAGAAGAAATATATTTTAGGGATATTTGGGTTAGCGAGTGGATGATCTTGTACCCTCTATTAGGATTTTAAAAGATGAATTCATATTAGATCTGATTTTTCATGAAACTCGAACAATTATCTGCAAACTCAAGGGCAAAAGATCAGGCCTAAGGAGCTCAAAAGATACATTAAAGATTGATGGACCAATACAAAATTCCAAGTAACTTTTTTACCCCAATTTTTTTTTGTTTCATTTTCTAATTTAGCAGATAGAGATAGGGTAATGGATTATAGATATAATTAGTTTTTCGGACAAAGGGATGTCTATATAAGACTTTGGACTCCTAGTTTCAACCCCTTTACAAAATAAGTTAATGGCTTCCCAGTCTAGGTGAATCTTTATGCTCTCCTATGGAGTTTTGAGGAGAGAAGATATTCACCAAAATCGGTAATGCCATTAGTGCATTCTAGTATATGGATGCCCAAACAAAGAAAAATTTGTCTAGTAAAATTAATATGAGTAAAGCAAGATTGGTTGTTTGAATAGATGTTTCAGTTCCTGAGCCTCAATCCATTATTATCTCCTCAAGCAAAGGGGAATGGATCCTAAATTTTGAATATGAAACTTCTCTCTAAAATGTTATGGCTATCAGTAATATGGCCACCTAAAGAAAATATGCCCTATCATTTGATCATGCTTTGATTCCTCCTTGGTGGATGAGAAGGCCCTGCATGCAAATGATTTGAAACCTTCAAGTATCCTAGTTCAAAAAAAGAAACTCATCTTCTAGATGCACCAATTGTCCAGTAGGAATCATGCAAGCAATAGAAGACTCAACCCCAAAAGAAGAATTTGAATCAAATTATTGATAAAAGCCAAATGGTTACTAAAGACCATCCAGATGTTTCTATGGAAAAGATTAGCATCTTAAATGGTATTCTTTTTTTTTATTTGTGGAAAACATCCCAAAAGGGATGCCACTTTCGGGTAAGACCCAAGGAGGCAGGGGTATCCATTCCGCCAAAATCGCCCAGGGCACGATCCTGGCCTACCACCTTTGACATACTCAAGGAGCTAACAAACAAACAAAACCTACAAAATAAATAAATAAAAATAAAAATAAAAAAACCAACAACAGACAAAAACAAAAAACATAGAAAACACTTACACAAAAAACATGAAATAACACAAACATACATAAACACAAGAACAAGAACAACAAAAACACAAGAACAAATAAAAAAAACACAAAACAACAAAAACACAAGAACAACAAAAAACAAAACAAAACAAAAAAACGTACACACCTAAAAAAAAAAAATAACATAAAAGAGAAGCAAAAATAAAGCAAGAAGAAACTAGGTACCTTCAGAACTAGAGCCATCCAAAGAAATGATAGAAAGAAGAGCTTCCCTTATTTGTGAAGCCCACCATCTAGGAGGGTGGCCATAACAAATAAGATCACCTTTGTCCAAAGCCCAATTAGCTAAAGCATCAACACTCTTGTTTTGATTTCTGACCACATGATTGTAATCAACTTTCAAAAATCCCCTCTGGATTAATTGAATCTTCTCAATAATTATTTTTATTCTCCAATCAACCTTATGATTCTTAGAAGGATTCTTCAAAATATTAATCATGAGTTGAGAGTCAGACTCCACTAACACCTTTTCCCATCCAACCTTAGTAGCCTCCTGAAGGCCTCTGAGGATACCATACCCCTCAACAAGGTTATTGGAAAGAATACCCAAATTCTCAGCAAAAGTAAAAACCAGGGAGCCATCTGAAAGTCTACCAATTCCTCCCGCACTAGCTTTTCCAAGGTTCCCTCTAGAGGCTCCATCAATATTGACTTTACCAAAATCCTTAGGAGGAGGTTGCCAATTTCTTGTCCTATCCATCTTACAAATACTTACATTCCCTTTAAGATGGTTGCCCTTAGCAGATTTAATCTTCAATATTTGCATCACTTGATCCCATTTTTGGTGGAAGTTTTGGGGGTGATTAAGGAGTTGATGGACTGATTCAACTAAGTTGGCTATGGTCTTCTGCCAAATATAGTGAATATCCTTCCTATCTTGATTAAAAATTTGACTGTTCCTTTCATTCCAGATATTCCAAAGAAGAATGGTAGAACCCATCCAAACTAACTGCCTAATAAAATGATCAACACCCTCTTGTTTAGGCCAATCCCTCCAAATCTGTTCAAAAGTTGAAAAATTGGACCATTGTAAGCCAAGTAAAGTGGCCATTCTCCTCCATAGCTCAGAGGCTAAAGTACACTCAATAAAAATATGGTTGAGAGTTTCTACATTCTCTCCACACATTTCACATCTAAAAGGGCCATGAAAACCATGCTTCATAAGTTGCTCACCAGTAAGCACCCTACGATGCAATAAAAGCCAAATAAAGAACCTCACCTTAGGCCAAAGCTTTTGAGCCCACAACTGAGAAAATATGTCAGAATATTGGTTGGGATTATTCTAGCATAAGGTCAAATAACCTTGAGCAACTGAATACTCACCCTTAGTAGTGATGTTCCATCCAAAACAATCTTTTTCATGGGACCAAGAGAGAGACCTCATATGAAGGATGCCTTGGATATCTTGTCTTTGCCTTTCTAGGATTTGAATAGGCCAGTCCTCAATAGGGATCCAATATCTACCAACCTTTGAATTACCAGTATGGTACCGATAGTAATTAGCCACCTTTATCCAGTTAGCTCGGTGAAGCTCCTCCATCCAAGGCCTCCAATCGGGAAACTGAGTTATCAAAGGCTTGTGACCATCCCAAGAATCTATCCAAAAATTTACCTGTTGACCATTATGAATGATCCAAAATAAATTTTTCTTTATCAAATCCTCACCAGTCTTAAGAACTGCTAAAATGGGAGAACCTTTGGTAGGAAGATGATAGCGAACAAGGTCTTCAGGACTTTTGTTCTCAGCATATTTAGCACGGAGATTATTGGCCCAAAGAGCATTGGGGTTATGCAACATTCTCCAATATAATTTAGCAGCTAAAGCTTTGTTGTTATTAATAGAAGACCGGAATCCTAACCCCCCTTGATTCTTAGGAAGACATAAAGTGTCCCATTTCACCAAGGCCCATTTTCTTTTTTCCTTAGTACCACTCCAGAGGAATCGATGACTGATTTGATCTAGATCTCGAAGAACGGCCTTTGGGATATTCAACATGGAAGAAACATAAATAGGAATAGCTTGAAGGACTGATTTTACCAAGGTGATTCTACCCCCCGAAGAAAGCCACCTATTGGTCCATTTTCCAATTTTCTTCTTGACTTTGTCCAACAACCAATTCCAATATTTTTTTCTGCCTTTGAATATTGATGGGAATACCTAAATAAGTGATCGGAAGGGAGGACTTCTTATATCTTAATTTATCCAAGACCATGGATTCCTGTCTGGCAGAGCAGTGAAAGAAAATAACTTTAGATTTGTCTTCATTGATCAACTGCCCAGTAGCCTTAGAAAAATAGCTAATGATTTGCTTAAAGTTAGAAGCTTCCTTAACTATAGCTTTACCTAAAAGAGTAGAGTCATCAAAAAATTGAAGATGAGAGATAGGTCTAGCTCCATGAGCAATGGTAACTCCCTCAAGGATTTTGTTATCCCTCTTCTTGGTTATAGTCCTCCCCAAGCATTCAACAAGAATGATGAATAAATAAGGGGAAAGCGGGTCACCTTGCCTAATACCTCTGGAAGCAGGGAACGACTGAGAAGGCCTGCCATTGATAAGAACTAAGTAGGAAACTGAAGAGATACATCCCATAATCCAATCTATCCAATGCTTAGAGAAACCAAATTGCCTCAAAACTTTGATAAGGAAGTGCCAATCCACTCTGTCATAAGCTTTGGATAAGTCTAACCGAATGAACATGGAAGGAGATTTTTGCATATCCATGGAATGGATGGCTTCCTGAGCCAGAACTATCTCATCTACTATTTGATGCCCTTCCACATAACCCCCTTGTTCAGGGGAAATAATCTTATGCAAAAGAGGCTTCAACCTTTCTGCCATGATCTTAGTAATGATTTTGAGGAGAACATTACATAAAGCAATAGGTCTAAAAGCTGAGATGTGATCAACCTCTTGAGCTTTTGGAACAAGAGTAATATAAGTTTTATTGATAACCTTCAAAATATCTTTGGCTTTCCTGGCTTCTTCCACCACCTCTAATAAATCAGCATGAAGGATATCCCAGAACTCTTGGTAGAACTCAATGGGAAAACCATCAGGACCTGGGGTTTTCCCTTTTTGCATTTTAAAAACTACATGTTGAAGCTCATTGATAGTAATAGGAGCAGTTAAAATAGAGTTCTCCTCAGAAGTGATAAGAGAAGGGATAGCTTGAAGAACATTTTGTTGAGAAGCTGAGTCAAGAGGAGTAGCAACAAAAATATTGGAAAAGTAATCGACAACAATAGAGCTCATGCCATCCCAAGTATAGACGACATCTCCAGAATCTGATTTTAGGGAAGAAATAAAGTTGTGAGATCTACGAGCTAGAAGATATTTGTGGAAGAAATTTGTGTTTCGATCTCCTTCTTTGAGCCATTGAATTCTAGATTTCTGCTTCCATAAGAGTTCTTCTCTTTTTTCCCATTCCTCTAACTGAGTTGTGAGCTTAATTTCATCTGCACTTCTATTCTCTGTGAGGCCATCTAAACGGATTTTCTTATTCAAGTTTTCAAGTTGAGCAATAACTTCATGTTTTTTTTATGAACATCCCCAAACTCCTTCCAGTTCCAAGTCTTGATTTTGGATTTAATGTATTGCAGTATTTTGGCAAAATAGAACATCTTAGTCCCATACCTAGGCTTACCTTCCTTCCACCATTGTTGCACACGAGGTCTAAAGGAACTGTCTCTAAGCCACATTAATTGAAAATGAAAAGGAGAGAAACTCACATTGGTTTTCCAGATTTCCACCATGACTGGCCAGTGATCCGAACCAACATTGTTAAGAGTCTTCACTTTAGGAATGTGACCCTGGATTAAGAAATTTTTAGAGAGCAAAAACCTATCCAATCTCTCCATTATACACGCTAAGCCTTGCCTTCTGTTAGACCAAGTCATAAGGCCATTATCTGGTTGGATGTCCACAAGATGGAGGTTTAAAATATATTCGCTCATGAGGTCAGTGCTTTTGTCCAAATTTTTGTTTCCTCCCATTTTCTCATCCAAAGAGAGGATGGTATTGAAATCTCCTCCAATCAAGATCCAAGCTTCAGGAAAATGAGAGATAATGTGAGTAATATTCTTCCACTGACTTCTTTTTTCCTCCAAAGCAGTCGGAGCATAAACAGTAATGCAGAGCATAATTTGGTTGGAATGTCTACTTTGAATAGCTATAGCCAAAATACCCAAACTGCCAACCATATGGTGAATAACTACCTCTTTTGGGTCCCAAAGACAAGCAATGCCACCAGAAGTCCCCTGGGAACTGAGGGAAACCACTTTTCCAGCTGGCCAAATTTTACTAGCAATTGAGTCCATATCCTCCATTGACATCTTCGTTTCTTGAAGGAAAACAAGATGTGGATGATTTATCTGAATCATTCTTCTAATTTCATTTTGTTTTGAAAGACTCCCTTTGAGTCCTCTAATATTCCAAGTGATGATCTTCATTAATACCAGTGCTAAAAAAATTGGGAAGGGCATTAATCTTACCTTCCTCTACAAGCTTTTCACCTTCTTTTACCATATGATATTGATTGGTCTTGCGACCTGCCTTTTGATTAGAATCCATCTTCAGTTTTTTTTCCCTATTTCTTGACTTACTCCAATTGAATCTGAGATGGCTTGTAACCTTGAAGAATGCTCGTACACAACCAAAATTTTACTAGAGGGTTCAACAGAGTCTATATTGGGACCTGTATTATTTGAAGTTTTGACATTTAAAGGATTGTTTTTCTTGTGTAAATTTTCTCCTTTTTTTCCTGTTGAAAACCTTTGATTTGTTGGTTTATCTCTGAGTTCTTCCCTTCATATTTAAATTGTGTTTCTAAGATTTTTGTTTCTACTATTTCCCCTTCCTCACTTGGGACATCATTTGTGGAAAGGATTTCAAACATATTAGCAGATGACTTTGATTGATCTTTCATAACTGGTTTTTTCTGAGTGTTCTTCTTCTTAGGCAGTTGGAAACCTGCTGAGTTTATATCTTCTTTCTTTTGATCAGGAATTTTATTTGGACAAGCACTAGCCAAATGACCATATTCATGGCAAATTCTACAATGAAAAGGAATGTTCTCATAGTCCACTACTTGCTCCCAAGTGTCTTCCCCAAATTGTAATGTGATATTTTTAGGTAGGGGTTTGTCAAAATCCATTAAAACACAAATCCGAGCATAAATAATATGTTCAAAATTTTGAGTACAATCAACAGTCATCATAAAAGTTCCTAAAGAGTTCCCAATTGAAGAAAAAATAGTAGGATTCCAAAATTCAATAGGGAGGCCAAAGAGTCTAACCCACACGGGAGCTATAGAAGGCATCTCTTCTTCGACTTTAAATTTAGTATGCCAGGGCTTCATGAAAAGCCCTGCCCTTCCAAAAAACCAGGGACCCCCTTGAAAAGTTTTCTCTCTATCTTCATTATTTGCAAATAAAACAAGAAAATAACCATTTGGATAGATAGAGATTTGTAACTCACCTTTAGTTTTCTAGCTTTTTGCAGCCCAGACTTTGAAAGCAGGTAGGCTCGGACGAAAACCCACGAACCGACAAATTAGTCCTCTTTTTTCCAGATCTTCAATGCCAGTTTGAATGTTACCCATATCAAGCTTAACAATAGGAGTTCCATCAGCTGCTTTAAGACATCCTGACTCCATTTTCCTGGGATCAATCTTGGGCATTCTTAGAGGTTTATGGGAAGCCCTAAGATTAATATTAGCATTGGGCTGAGGTTGTCCACCATGGAGGGCATCCCTAAAATTCATTTTTGGGGCTGAGTCTTCAAAATTCTTACCCTTGACAGGGGTTTGCACAGTAGATTTATTTTGTGGGTGCACCTTAGCACCAGATTTACTTGAGATCTGAGCCATTTTTTTATCATCTGCTTGAAACTTGTTTCGTGATCTCTTTAATCCTTGCCCTAGACGTCGAGGAAAGGTATGGTTTTCACTTTTATTTTGTGCAGCAAATTGGAAGCCGTTGTCACTCAAGTTCACAACATGATCTATTGGAAGATAAATTTCTAACCCATCTTGGATCCCTTGCACCATATCCTGCTAAAATATTGAGTGAAGTTCAATACTGGACATGTGTTGTACACAAATGCTTGAGATCCACCGACTTGCACAGTGACGGAGTGACGTATTCGCTGTGAAAGGGTTAGGGTTCCGATTTTGAATTCTCGTGATGGAGTGATGTATTTGCTTCGAAAGGGTTAGGGTTCTTGTGTATACTTCAAATATCTCCATCGTATATCCCACAAATATTCTTGTGTGAGTATATCTTTGAAACCCTAGTCGAAATGAAGGAATGATTTCAACTTCTCACGTGCGTGTTCAGAGTAATTCACCTCGAGCAAGGCGTTTCGGAAGTGAATGAACTCTGAATTCTCTTTGAATATTTTTGTAAATCTTCTTTGTATATTCTGCAAACCCTCACCGTGTATCCTTCTTCTCAAACCCTAGACGCTCTTTGAGGGCACAAAAATTTCGTTTTCCATTTACAGGTTTCGAATTCCCGTGACGGAGTGATGTATTCGCTTCTGACGACATGAATAATTCAATTTGAAAAGTGCTATTCCTAATATTAGATGGTATTCTTGAAGCTAATAATGAAACAATCAATGACAGTCAGTTTTCTCAAAATGAAGATCCTACAAAATGTGTTACAACTAGATATTATTAAAGTGCAAAAATGCATTCTTAGATCTTGTCACTTTAAAGAAGGAAGAACTTTTGCTAAAAAAAAAAAAAAATTAGATCTTGCCACTTTAAAGGAGGAAGAACTTTTGCTACAAAAAAAAATAATCAAATTGATTTTCTCTTTTATGGATGAATGTTATGTTTGTTTTCTTTCTATCTGTTGGAGTTATGTGTCATGTAAGGGTTGTTCTTATTCTTAGTTCCTTAAAAAAAAAGAGTTAATTATGGAAACTTAGCAATTTAAGGAAGATGAAGAATATCTTTGATAGAAAGATAAAGATAAGTATGCTTTAATAAGCATGTTTTAATTAACTTGTTAGAAATGTAATGAAAACAATGTAATGTTTGGTTTTTGTAATGAGAGTGGCCCCAATAGAAACCACACATAGCTTATTAAAAAAAAAAAAAGATAGTCCAACGTTCAAACCGGGGCATGGGCGAGTGTGAGGAGGTGGGTGTGTGATGGCCTTTATGTTAAATTCTTTATTGATAAGTATAGCTCTCGGCTTTACGAGGGGTCATGGTTGGGAGAAGACTGCTTAGCCCTATGCGTCAGTCATAAAGTATTTCACAATAACCAAGTAATATATATATATTTAAATTAATAATATTTTAAAATTATTATTTCAAAAAAAATTAATAGTTTTGGAAGTTATGATTCTTTGTTGTGCATTTAAATTGAAGTTCTGAACATAAAAAAATTATATATATTTTAAATTAAAAATAATTTAAAATTATTATTTCAAAAAAATTTAATAGTTTTGGAAGTTATGATTCTTTGTTGTGCATTTAAATTGAAGTTCTGAACATAAAAAAATTAATGTGGCAGCTTGTTAAAGAAGATGAATGCTTACTTTCAAAACTTAAAGTATTAATTATATATACACACGCTTAAACAAAAGATTAAAAATGAGTGCGATAACTTATAATAGTTGTATGTTGAAAATGAAGTTATTATAAAAAAAAAATTATATTATTAAAAAATATATAATATAAATTAATAATTTTAGAATTAAATATATATATTTTTTTAGATGTCGCAGATAAAAGGTCTTTGCTTTGAATGGAATCCTAAGATGTATAAAATACCCTATAAACTAATAATATAATAATAAGATTAATGTATTTGGTGAATATAAAACACTCATATAAATAATGTAAATAAAACTAAAAAATTAACCTAATTTAAATTTAAATATAATGAAAAATAATATCTATTAAATACTTTTATTAAATATAATAAATTAAAATATTTACAAATTAATCAATGTGAATAACAATTAGATATTAAATTTTAAAAAATTAATTAATTGGTCTAACTTAAAAGATCAAATTAACAAGTAATATTAGAAATCATAAGATAAAATAATTTATATTTAAATATAACAATTAATTAATATTACTAAATCTTAGAATTACTACTTTTAAGATGGTACGGATTTGTTGTTATAGGAATTAAACCAGTATGCCTTTTTATTATTATTTTTTTTCATTTTTATTTCTTTTTCTATTAAATATGCTCTTCATCTTCTTTGAAGTATTATGTTTTGATAGATAAAATCTCACTTGGATGAAGATCAACAGATTAAGTTTTATGCAACTGGATTTCCTTTTTTTTTTTATAGATATGCTCACACTTTCCAGGAATTGCCTTTAATAATAAGTGGTGAATATTAGCAAATAATATTATTTTTTATCAAATCTTCATATCTATTTATTTTAATAAAATCTAATTTTGTTTTTAATAAATTAAAATCTAAAGAAATATTAAATTATAAGTTTATAATTATATATTTATTTTATCTAATGGTATTAACAAAATTGATTAAATTCTATAAGTAGTTGAACATCATGTTTGTTTATTATGCATAATAGTTAAACATATAATTAATAACTTATTACCACAATGTGGATGAGTGTGTATGATTGTACATAATTAATAACCTATTTCACTAAAATTTTAACTAAATATTAATCTATAATTTAATATACTAATACTTTTAAATATAAATATATCAGTTTTATATTAAAATTTATATAATTATTATCACTTGAGTTTAGGTGAATGGTTGAAATGATTTGTTTAAAGTTATATGAATGCTGATTTTTTTGTCCAATTTAGGAATGTATATTTGTAGTGGATGTTTGGTTAAATAGATGCACTTAAAATGTATTTATTTTGATTTTATTTATTTATTATTAAATCTGAATGATATATAAAATATAGGGCGCAGGTAGGAGATCGATTGATTTTCTGATGAGTGTTTGCGAGTTTGAGGATGACTGTTCCAATCCCAAACCCCTCTAAGTCCCCTTCATCGGAGTAAATACTTACCAAGACAGGCATGTAGAAAAAATCCTTGTATATAAAAAAATAATAAAATATAAATTTATTTTAATAATGAATGCATTATATCTAAATAATGTTTGTTTTTAATAAGCTATGTGTGGAGGGCATCTGGTGGGTTGCCGTAGTGTTTTTCTGGTTACTGTGGATCTGAAGGCAAGTCTGCTGTCCCAGGAGGGTCCAATGGGGACTCCTCCGGATCCTCTCACAGGGAGAAAGAGCTCTTTTGCAGACTTGCTAAAAGATAATTCTCCATCTTCTAATGACGAAGCTCAAAGAAATGCTCTTCATATGCTCTTCAAGAACGCTGGAAAGAGATCAACAGCCCAACGAGTCAATGGATGCCTTCCGCAGTCCGAATCAAGGCCCAAGATTGTCATCGAGCCAAAGATGGTCGAAGACACAATCTTATACAGAGCCAACCACGATCTGATCTGTAAATTCATGGGTATTCGCCCTACCCTGAATTTCTTGCATACCTGGGTCAAGCAAAACTGGGAGCCTCATGGTGAGTACTCCTTATGGTTTATTAGCAATGGGTATTTCATTGTTAGTTTTTCTTCTCCGACCGATAGAAATAGGGCTTTTGAATCGAAAAAGAGGAACCATGGTCCGACAGGGTTATTTGTTCAACCCTGGAGAGTGGGTTTCGATCCTCGTATTGAACCCACGGCTGTCCCGGTTTGGATCCGTTTGTATGCTCTTCCAATGGAGTTTTGGGGTGAGCAGGTTTTGGAAATGATCGGTAACTCCCTTGGAAGACATTTGGGTGTCTCCAAAGACACCATAGAAGGAAACACAACTGTTTTTGCAAGAATTTGTGTGGAAATGGATATTAGCCAGCCTCTACCGGCAGAGGTGGAACTTGAACTGGCAGGACTATCTTGGATTCAACAACTAGATTATGAGGCTCTGCCCTTCAGATGCAGAGTTTGCCACAAATATGGGCATTTGGCCCGATTTTGTCCAAATAATTTGAACACAAAAATGGAGGCCCCGCTTGGAATGCCAAATCGTCCCAGGGAGGGTAAGTCAACTCTAACCAAAGAACCAACCAATACTCCTCAGGGTAAAGATGTTCAGAGAGATGGCTTTGAACAGCCCAAAAGAATGAGAAAGCAAAAGAAAAATGGTAAAGAGCAAACACAACTCAAGCCAGCCAATAGGTATGAAATATTTAAGACACTAGTGGACCAAGAGGATCAAGTCATGGAAGGAGTGGATGGGAATATTGAAGACAATAACATCCACGCTCAAGCTTCTCCTTCATCTCCCACCGTCATAGAACAGGTAATTGAGTACACTGAGTTACCGCAGTCAGAGAATGCAGGGGCATTGATAGTGCACACCCAAGCGCAACCAATAATCAAGGATGTCAACATGGGAATAGCAGAAAAGAACAGAGAAAGGCCAACCCTAGGGATAACTCAGGTGGAAAAGAGATCAAAAAATAGCAACTCTCAAGGAGTGGGTAGAAAATCAAATAAGGACCTGCTAGCAGTTCAAGGAGACAAACTGATCACTGGAGGATCGGTGAGGACAATTGATTCTTACTGCTCTCAAGGTTTTCAATGATTATACAATCATGGAATGTTAGGGGTTTAAACAGTAGAACCCATCAATCTGCTGTTCAAAGACTCTTAGGAAAATGCAAAACAGATTTTTTGCTTATCCAGGAGACAAAAATGTCGTTAGATCTTATGTGTAAAACAGTTAACATAATTTGGAGGGGCGCTGGTCATATGGATGTGGCTGCCCAAGGTGCCTCAGGGGGGATTGTTACTCTTTGGAACTCTCTGGAATGGACTGCAATAGAACATATAGCTTGGAGGGGTGTTCTCACATCTCATTTTAGGAATAATGTCACAATTGAACATGTTTTAATCACAAATTTTTATGGGGCTCAAAACCTTGATGGCCAGAGGCTTCAATGGAAAGTTGTGCATAACATGAGGACCTCAAGGGAAGATTTAGACTGGATTATTGCTGGGGATTTTAATGCTAAATTATCTTCTAGAGATCAGGAAGGGGGAACCCCAATTTTGGACCCAGGGGATCGACTTCGATTGCCCAAGTCCAGGCTTTTCACTTAGTGGATATTAAAGGCCCTGGAACCAACTTTACTTGGACTAACAAGAGGAGGGAGCCACATAGCAAGAAGGTAAAGCTAGACCATTTTCTGGTTTCAGAGGAGGCATTTGTAAAATGGAATACAAAATTCCAGATTTTGGAGGGTCCAGTTTCAGATCACTTTCCCATTTTGTTGGAGGGAGGGATTATGACAGGGCAACATCACAAACCTTTTAAATTTGAGAATTTTTGGTTACAAAAAGAGGATCTTCGAAAGAAAATTCCACAGTGGTGGGAAGAAGGTCGTCTACCTTTTGGGACAACAATGTTTAGATTCCACAAACAACTTCATTATGTCAAAGCTCAACTGAAACAATGGAGGCAAGCTAACAAGACAGACTTCCAGCTCCAAAGAGCTCCTTTGGTGGCCAGATGGGATGAGGTTCAAAAACACTTTAGGGAAGGAACAATTACAGAGCAGCTCAAAGCCGAGGATGATGCCTTGCGTAAAGCGGTTGAGGACATTGATAACCAAGAGGAGACCTACTGGAAACAGAGAGCAAGAACCACTTGGTTATTAGAAGGTGATAGAAATACCAAATTTTTCCATCGGTCGACTCGTGCTAGGAGACAGATGAATAACATGGAAGCTCTTCAAGATGAGAATGGACACTCCTTTGATACTCTTCCCGGTATGCATTCCCATTCAATGGATTATTTTTCTAAACTTTTTAAGGAAATTATGGAGCAAGATGTAGAGGCTCAAAACGAAGTTAATGATGTCATACCCTCTCGTTATCTCCGAAGAAGAAAATCAGACCCTTCTTAAACCCATTGATAGAGAAGAACTCGAAGAATGTGGTCTTTGGAATGAGCACCGGCAAAACTCCAAGACCGGATGGCTTTCCAATTGAGTTTTTTCAGGCCTTTTGGGATACTTTGGAGGAGGATGTTTTGGCTGTCATAGA
Organism: Wollemia nobilis; assembly: GCA_028583015.1. Taxonomy (NCBI): domain Eukaryota; kingdom Viridiplantae; phylum Streptophyta; class Pinopsida; order Araucariales; family Araucariaceae; genus Wollemia; species Wollemia nobilis. The sequence continues at coordinate 3,009,378 of JAQPPZ010014470.1, forward strand.
GGAGTCCAGAGGTAATAAAAGAATGCTTAAGGCATTAAATCATACCTTCATCACTTTAATTCCAAAAGGGGAGGAGGGGGTTCATATTTCAGATTATAGACCTATTGCCTTATGCAATGTGATTTATAAAATAATCACAAAGGTAATGGCTGAACGGCTAAAACCTCTTTTACATAACATTATCTCCTCTGAGCAAGGGGGTTTTGTAGAGGGTAGGCAGATCTTGGATGGGGTGGTTCTTGCTCAGGAGGCAATCCATACAATGCAAAAATCTGGTAATAAAGGAATGTTCATTAAATTAGATATGTCAAAGGCTTATGATAGGGTGGAGTGGAGTTTCTTGTCAAAGATGATGGCAGCCTTTGGTTTCTCTCAGGACTGGATAGATTGGGTCATGAGTTGTGTATCTACGCCGTCTTATTCAATGTTAATCAAGGGTCTTCCCTCGCAACCTTTTGGAGCCACTCGAGGTCTTCGTCAAGGGGACCCTTGCTCTCCCTATCTTTTCCTCATTTTGGCTGAAGGATTAGGTAGACTTTTCTTGAGGAGAAGACATCAAGGTTTGCTAACAGGTATCAAGGTGGGTGAGGAATTTTTGACTCACTTACGGTTTGTGGATGATACAGGATTGGTTGGAGTGGCCAGCTTCAGGGAAGCAAGAGTGATCAGAGATACTCTTAATGTCTACCTTAGGGCTTCAAACCAAGTCATCAATGATAAAAAATCCAAAGTGGTCTTTCTCAATCTTGATCAAAGGCTCCAGGACAGAGTTCTAGAGATCTTGGGATTCACAAGGACTTCTCTTCCAAGTGGTTTACTTGGGGGTTCCTTTGCATTTCAAAAAACTAAAAATAGATATCTGGAAGGATCTTTTGGATGGTATCAAAGATAGAATGAATCATTGGTCTCACAAATGGTTAAGCTATGGGGGTAGATTAACTTTTTTACAGTCAGTCATTCAAGCCATGCCAATTTATAAATTCTCTATCCTGGCTGCCCCACATACTATATGGAAAGAGCTGGACAATATGGCTAGAAGATTTTTATGGGAAGGAGTAAAAGGAGAGAGGAAATGGGCCTTAGTTGGTTGGGATAAAGTAACCCAGCCCAAGGTAAAAGGAGGGTCGGGACTGAGAAGATCCAAGTTAAATAATAAAGCTTTGGCTGGAAAGCTGTACTGGAGGTGGATTTCCCAACCAACCTCCTTATTCAGTAGAATCCTAACTAGTAAATATTTGGGTCATGTTAACCCCAATGAGGTGGGCCGTTTCCCTTTGGATGGTCCTGGATCCCTAGTGTGGCAGGCTCTCAAGATAGGATCTCAGGTAGTTAAAGATCGATTGTTTTGGAAAGTGGGGAGAGGGGAGAAGGCACGTTTCTGGACAGATTCATGGGATCAATACCCACCCATCATTGTTGAATTTCCTGAATTGCAACCAATAAAAATAGCCATAGAAACCAAGGGATGGGTCCACATTGAAAGTTATTTCATCACTAGTCACTGGGGGAGTATAAGTTTAAGCAGTTTAAGAAGTTGGAGGAGTGGCCAATTTCAATCCCTCCGGAGTTGGCACCCATCATGACTAAAATCTTGTCAAAAATATTTCTCACAGGTAGAGACGAGGAGGATGAATTAGCTTGGGGCTATGGGAGCCTTGGTGTCTATACAATGAAGGACGGATATGAGAAGATCCTCCCAGAGCCTCCCCCCCATTCATTCTCGATAGAGGATTGGAGAAAGATTTGGCACTCCAAGGGCTGGCCGAAAGTAAACTTTTTTGCCTGGCAGTTTATGCACAATGAAATTCTCTCTTTTGACAATCTCAGATGTAGAGGAATCATCGGTCCATCTCAATGTGTATTATGCTACAAGAACGAGGAAACAACTGATCACCTGATGTTTGAGTGCCCTTTCACGCGTCAGATTTGGAAGCGATGGCTTTCTTGCTATAAAATTCAAGTTAATGGTGACTTGAATCGGACTAATATCTGGAAAATATGGAAGAGTGGTAGATTTAAATCTAAAGCTCTTCGAATTGGTTGGGAGCTTGGATTAAACTTCATTTGGTGGCAAGTGTGGTTGGAGAGAAATGCTAGAATTTTTAGAGAAATTTTTTCCTCGTTAGATGGAGTTTGGCAGGTCATCTGGAGCAAAGTCACAGAAACTGTAGCTGTCTATGCTATAGAGGAAACTCAAGTTGTTACTCGGGCCAATGGAAGAGGGAGTTGAAGAGCAAGAGGGACAGGACAGAGCTAGTTGGAAACCACCACCAGAAGGCTGGATTAAAATTAATACTGATGGAGCTGCAAAGGGCAATCCGGGTAGTGCCGAAATTGGAGTGGTTTGCCGGAATCATGATGGATCAGTGCTCTATTGGGAACTGCAAGGCTTGGGAAGAGCCACAAACAATGAAGCAGAAGCCATAGCTATCAAATCCGCTTCTATTTGGGTAGTGAAACAGGGCCACAGGAGGATCATTCTTGAATCAGATTCTCAAATAATGGTTGGAGCTCTTGATTGCATGAGGAACTTTGCTTTGAAAGCATGGAGGTTGAGGATTCTTGTCACTCAAATTAAGGAATTATGGAAGGAATTAGATGATGTGATTCCAGTTTATGTGAGTCGAGATTTAAACAAAGCGGTCGACTTCCTGGCTAAGATGGGTGCTGAGAAGGAGGTAGGGGTTCAGCTTCACAGTGACATGGCTATTGAGGATGAGGTGATTAGGCAGGGTCTTGAAAGGTCCTTGAGCCAATGATCAAAGAAAAAGCAAAGGGAGGAAAGTTGTCGCGATATCGCGACATGTTGCGCCGTCGCGGTCACTGGAGGAAAGTTGTCGCGATATCGCGACATGTTGCGTCGTCGCGGTCGCTGGAGGAAAGTTGTCGCGATATCGCGACATGTTGCATCGTCGCGGTCACTGGAGGAAAGTTGTCACGATATCGCGACATGTTGCGTCATCGTGGCCTTTGGAGGAAAGTTGTCGCGATATCGCGACATGTTGCGTCGTCACGACCATTGGAGGAAAGTTGTCGCGATATCGTGACATGTTGCATCATCGCGCCGGGAGGAAAGTTGTCACGATATCGCGACATGTTGCATCGTCGCAGCCGCTGGAGGAAAGTTGTCACGATATCGCGACATGTTGCATCGTCGCGGCCGGGAGGAAAGTTGTCACGATATCGCGACATGTTGCTTCGTCCGCCGGAGGAAAGTTGTCGCGATATCGCGACATGTTGCATCGTCGTAGCCAGGAGGAAAGTTGTCACGATATCGCGACATGTTGCATCATCGTGGCCAAGGGAGGAAAGTTGTCGCGATATCTCGACATGTTGCTTTTTCGGCCAAGGGAGAAAAGGTGTCGCGATATCGTGACATGTTGCTTTTTCGTGGCCAAGGGAGAAAAGGTGTCACGATATCGCGACATGTTGCTTTTTCGCGGCCAAGAGAGAAAAGGTGTCACGATATCGCGACATGTTGCATTTTTGCGGCCAAAGGAGAAAAGGTGTCGCGATATCGTGACATGTTGCTTTTTCGCGACCAAAGGAGAAAAGGTGTCGCGATATCGCGACATGTTGCATTTTCACGCCAAAGGAGAAAAGGTGTCGCGATATCGTGACATGTTGCTTCATCGCGGCCGAGAGAGAAAAGTGTCGCGATATCGCGACATGTTGCATTTTCGTGCCCAAAGGAGAAAAGTGTCGCGATATCGCGACTTGTTGAATTTTCGCGGCCAAAGGAGAAAAATGTCGCGATATCGCGACATGTTGCTTTTTCGCGGCCAAAGGGGAAAGGTGTCGCGATATCGCGACATGTTGCATGTTCGCGGCCTAAGGAGAAGAATAGTGTCGCGATTTCGTGACAAGTTGCATCAACTGTCCATGCCGACCCCCCTGCTAGCTAGTTAATGGTTCAGGAGATTTGGCTCCATTGCAAATCTTCTTCTACTATTGTAAGCTTGTGTTCTCTCTGAGTTCGGCTGGGAAGAGTCTCTTCCCATATTGTAATTGATCTTTGTTTTAATACAAGTTTTTTCAAATTTTTCAAAAAAAAAAAAAGCTATGTGTGGCTTTTATTGGGGGCCACTCTTATTACAAAATCAAAACATTACATTGCTCTCATTGCATTTCTAACAAGTTAATTAAAGCATATTCAACTTTACCTTTCCATCAAAGATATTTTTCAAAGGCTTCATTTCTATCAAAGTTATTCTCCATCTTTGATAACTACTAAGTTTTCACAATCAACTTCTTTTATATCATATGCCTTCCTAAATGTAAATTTTGTCGTAAAAGTTTTTGCTGCCAAACTTTCATATTTATAAATATATTGTCTATAATAACCTCACAATTTCTTAATGCTTTTTTAGGGTTCTGATTCATTTTCCTAATATTCAAGATATTATTTTGATTGTTATTTTTTGTTTTTATCTACGGGTTTAGCCCCACTTCTTGTTAGCACTTGTTATATTTGCTTTTGTTTTCCATATCAATATCTTTTTGGGTTTATTTTTCTTTCTCTTTTTGCTTCTTGGGTCTTCTTCTATTTTTTCATTCCCAATAATACTTTATGGAGTGCAAAGAATAACCTCAAAAGCATAATATTCTTTATGTTTCTCTAGAAACCCTAAAGATGCTTTTCTATAGCAATTATCTTCTTATTATGCCCTAAAAAACCTAAATTGTTATGGGTTCCATCCATCCCCATTTCTTTATTATGCTGCTCTTGAAACTTTAAAGTATAAGGGATAACATCTTCACCCCTTTCACTTTTATTATCTAAAAAATATTTTATACTATTTGAGGAAAATAAAGATGATTTACTTTGGAATAAACTTGACCTCTTTTGTTGTTTTTGTTTTAGGATTTCTCTCATCTTCTTTTGCACCTTTAATTCCTTCTAAACTTGCCAAATGATACTGTAGATAGGTTTTATGTGATTCTTCTTTCAAAGTGGAATATCCCTCATTTGGTCTAGCTTCTATTACTATATGATTTCCTTGCTTTGTCTTGAAGTTTATCTCATGATTAGAATTTTTTATCTCTTTCTTCATAGTTTTCACTTTGCAAATTCTTGTCATGTGTTCAATCTCATAACAATTGTGGCAACGAAATGCCATATTTTCATAATCTACTTGTTGATCCCATTCTCTTGATTCATATTTTATCTTAATGGATTGTGACAAAGGTTTTGAAATATCCATAACAACACATATTCGAGTATATATAACATATTTTTGCTTCTTAGTAGTTAGTCCTTCCTTAATGAATTCCTTCAGGTTATTTCCAATAATCTTCAAAACATCCTTATTTATAAGCTGATATAGAAGTCCAAAAAGCCTAACCCATATTGGAAGCTTCTTAATAGTTTATGTCTCAACAAAAAAATTTTCATTCCATAGTCTCAAATAAAGTGCATCTCTTCCCCTAAACCATGGGCCACCAACCATTATTTTATCCTTAATTTCTAAACTAGAAAAGATGACAAGGAAAAAATCTTTAGGAAGAAAAGTCACATAGTAATTTGAATTTAATCCCCACTTCCACTTGATCCAATTTTGAATCTCTAAAAACCTTGGCAATGATCTATGAAATTACATATCAACCCTCTACTTTTAAGAACCATTATAGCATGCTTAATCATCTCATCTTTGATACTCACTTCTGGTATAACATCTGCTACCTGGACCGAACTTGTCATGTATTCACTCTTTTGCTTATCTCCAACTTGGGCCTCCATACTTTCGACTAGGGCATCCTAACTTTCCATTAGGGCTTTCAAATAAGACTTTATTTCCATACTAGCTAATGGGACTTGCTCTTGGCTTGCACTTCCCCTTGGATCTAATTCCCTCTCGGATTGCACTTCCCCTTGGATCTAATTCCCTCTTAGCTCGCACTCGCTCCCAAATTGCACTCTCTCCTACATTGCACTTGCTGTTAGCTTGCATGGCCCCTGTCTCTTATTTTTGTCGACTTTTATTTGCTTCAACAATTTTTTGAAAACAATGTTCCATGCATTTGTGGTAAGGATTTGAAACATTGATGCACTTTAGATGGACCTATCGCTCTTCTCCCATGACTAAATCTTGAATCATTATATATAATTAATATTAACATTTAATGCTTATATTAAATAACTTCATTTTGAAGGTGAAAAATAAACTATTGTAAATTATTTGATAAAGCTAATAAATTACATAAAATTAAAAAAATTAAATTAAAAAAAAAAAAAAGAAGAAGAAGTAAAAAGTAGTTTTAACACCTATAAAATTAAAGAGGTCATATGAGATTAAAGATTAATAAAAACAACACTTTTTAAAGTCAAACCTTACTCTCTTTAAAGTTAAGGAATTTAATGAATTGAGGTATTATAATTTGATTAGTTTGTGTGGTATTTATACTTATAAAACTTTAATATTTATCAAATATAAAATTTATATTTTTTATAATTGAACTTTCAATTTTAATATTAAATAACTTTGATTTGAAAGTAATTTTTTTAACAAAACTAATATATTATATTAAAAACATAAAAAAAAAAAAATATAATAAAAAGTAGTTTTTATTATATGATATTGAAGATTAATAAAAATAACACTTTAAAAAAGTTTACCATTATATATTATGTTTTAAATTTTAAAATCTTAATGTTAAACTCTTAAATTTCCTAAATCTAAATAATCTCAATCAATTTTTGATTTGTTGATTAGTTTAATGCTTCACTTATTCTCCGATCTCCCCTTTTACTAAAAAATTTTGCAAATTATTTTAATATTTGCATAATCCTAATCTTTCAATCTTATCAAAGCTAGTTTATATGAACACAAATTTAATTCTAGATGCATTAAATTAATTTTTTTTCTTCCTTATTTTTTTTTTTTAAATAAAGGGGTAAAAATTTATTGATAAAAAGTCTGGATTACAAAGTACAACTGAGCCCCCACCCATGACTCAAATAAGCAACAAGACAGGCTAAATCACCGGACAAGGTCAACTCCCAAAGAAAAACAAAAAAAAAAACAAACCACATTAAGTCTGAACATCCTTATGGATCAACTCCCGTAGGTGTTGAGAATCCCCGGACGGGAGACTCTCCCAGTTATCAATACTCTGTCCTGAATAAAACCACATCCGGAGAATGAACACAAATCAAATCACGAACAACTTTTTGTCTTGGGATGTTGTTCAACCCCCTTACATTCCATGAAAGTATAATCATTTTTGGGGGTTATAAAAATGGGAGTCCAATGTTCTCACCAAACCTGACTCTACCAAAGTCTCCCCCATTAACTTAATTTTATCCCGGTCTTTCTTCCGACCCACCTTCATATTCTTATCTGAAGCATTTTTTTTAATTATTTTATGTTGCAATCCCAGCACCGTAGGAGTTTTACAGTCCATGGATGACTGCATCGATGCTCGGGTAGGAGAGGGCACATCTAAATCTGTGCCATTTTCTAAGATAACTTCACTTCCAGGGCTAGGGCCAACCATATCACCTATACTCGGAACCAAAGCCCTTTGTTCTTCATTTAAACCCCTTGTATCTGGTTCCCTTGGTTCCACCTCATGAAGAGACAACTGATTTGGTCCTGTTATATCTATAACGGTAGCGATGTTTCGGTATCTCCACGCACCGATCAAGATTCTCTAGAATTTCAAAACGATTGAGCCGAGCATCCGGTCGGTTATCCTTAATGTCTCTTTTTGCCTTTCTTCCTTTGTTTCGAGGTTTTACCGTAACAAAGCCTTCCTTATCCCGATCCCCCTCCTTTATCGGGGCTTTTCCTTTATCCATATTTTGTACAACCTTGAGAGGGCCCGAGATTTGAAGCCACAGTAGGACAAACTTAGGGCATTTTCTTTGTAAGTGGCCATATTCATGGCAAATCCGGCAACGAAATGGAAGAGCTTCATAGTCAAGTTTTTGAACCCATGTGGTTGATCCGAATTGTATTTCAATAGAATCTGGAATAGGATTGTTTAAATCAATTTCAACACAGATACGGGCAACAGAGATTACCTTTTTATCCAAATGTCCGTCCTGACGGCCCAACCGGCTTCCCAAGTAGAAGGGCAATCATATGCAAGATGTCATTTCTCCAAAATTCCAAGGGGAGCCACGAAAGCCGAACCCACACCGGAACCCGTGACGGCCGCTCCTCTGATGGGTTGAAACCCACATGCCAGGGTTTAAGAAAGAGTCCCGCTTGGTTACAGAAATAGGGACCTCCTTCAAATGCTTTGTTACGATCCGCAAGACAAGAAAAACCACCATAAAATAGTTGTTTGCACTCAAGCATCACCTCCACATCACCTTCAAGGTTCCAAGTCTTCCTAACCCAAGCCTCCACAAAGGGAAGAGAAATTCGGATGCCCATAAATTTACCAATAAGCGCATGTTTGGTTAAATACTCCACATCTTCTCGCCACCGAGTCTGGTTGAACCACTAGAACCGGCCCGGCTTCACATCGTTCCAAACATCCATTGTTCTTTAACAAGCGATTCCCGGCATGCAATGGGAAATCCTGTTCCTTCCAATCATTTTTAAAAGAAATACCATCCCTAGCATGCACGCTCTGTGACGGACCTGATGCCATCACTACATTCCTCCAGTTGTTCATACCTCCTCCAGAAACTGTTGCCATCCCCGCAGAGCCCACCAGATAGGTCTCAAAAAAATTCCAGCAAAGCAGCTTTCCTCATCAAACCCTAGCAGAGCAAAAAACTTTTTTCCTAATGTTTCTCCTTGACCTCAAGAACACCTTCCTCTTTTTTCTTCCTTATTATTATTTTTACATAAATAATAATATTTATTATGCATTAGTTTTTAATAAGTAAATTTTTAAATAAAAACTTGAATTACATTTAAAAATACAAATAAAATTTATATTTAAAAAAAACAATTCTATTTAATTATTTAAAATAATTTGAAGTTTTGAAAGTTACAATTTAGATTATTTGTTGTACATTTAAATTAAAGTTTTGAACATACACAATTAATTTGAAAGTTAGAATTTTGATTCTTCATCGTGCATTTAAATTAAAGTTTGATCGTAAATAAAAATTAAAGAGACAACCTCTCAAGATGAATGTTTATTCTAAAAAAATTATACTATAAAATTAAAGAGACAACCTCTCAAGATGAATGCTTATTCTAAAAAATTTATACTATATAAAAAATTAATTTAAATATTAATTTATACTTTTATGATTTTATATATAAACTTATTAAAAATTATGATTTTATATATAAACTTAACAGAAAGATTAAAAATTAATGTATTAACATGCAATAAGTGACATTGAAAATAAAGTTATTATAAACAAAATAATTCTTTGTTTGATAATTTTATGTTTAAATAAACAAAATATTTTAAAAGTATAAGATATATAAGACAAAAGGTCTATGGAATGAAATACTAAGAAGTATAAAATACTCCTAAAGCTAATAATATAATAGATTTGCCTCTGGATTTTTAGGAAGATACAATAGTCTTATATAAACAATATAAATAGAACTTAAAAATTAACCTAATTTAAATTTTAATATAATTGAAAATTAATGTTTATTAAATAACAAATTAAAAATTAATTAAAATATTTATAAGTTAACTGATGTGCTTGATAATTAAACATTTAATTTTAAAGTTTAATTTATTGATTCAATTTAAAATGTCAAATTAACTTGTAAATATAAGAAATCAATAATTTTTATTAAATATCAACACCCGATTAATTAATTTTACTTAATCTTTAAATTATTAGTTCCTAGAACAACAAAGAAATGTTGAGCTTTTGTGAAATAATTTTTTATTTTTTCTTTTTTCTTAGATGTTAAATTTTGAAACTTAGAATAAGAGATCCACAATCTAAATCTAAAACTAAATAAAGTTGTAATATAAATCACCCTATATTAAAACTCTTACCCCAAATCTAAGATGACAAAAAAAAATTAAGTTTTTTTTTCTTTAATATTATTAAAATTAAAAACTATAAATAAAAGATCCAAAATTTAAATCTAAAACAGAATAGAGTTATACATCATATATTAAAACTCTTTTTTTCAAAATTTAAATTTAAAAAATAGTTAACTATACACTATATTAAATCTTATATTAAACTTTTTTTTTTGATTTTTTGAAGTTGATTAAAATCATTTCATTCGTTTTTCCGATTTTTTTACTAAAATATTCAAAATCTAAAAAATATTATAAAAAGTTATACACCACATAAAGTCTTGTATTAAAACTCTTTTTCCAAGTTAATTAAAATCATTTCATTCATTTTCCCAATCCCTCTTTATACTAAAATATTTGTAAGCATTTAATTATAATGATTAACGCGCAAATGTAAAAGGCGGGCGTGCCTGAGTAACTAATTCTCACGGCTGTCTCAGTTTCATCATAGACGGTCGACCTTTTAATCTACGGAGCAAATTTACTACTCCGCGTGTTCTAGAGAAAAAGAGAATCCACGAACGTAACCCATTCCGAGAAACGTGGAGGCAATCATCATCGTTCTTTCCCTCTAAATGATATTAAAAAAAAAAAATTCTTTGCAATAACTAAAATCGACGACTCCAACTCATTCCCAAAAGCGTGGAAGCATCGCGAGCTTTTGATTCGCTCGAAGTCTCTGCAATACTCCCAAACATCGTGATTGGAGTTGACATTCGAATTTGCACATGAGACATGATGCGTCGCAACAGCCTCCATCATTCAAAATATCAAAAATAAATACTAAAACAAACGTATTTTAATCCACATAAACAAATGTGGGGGAGAGAGCGGAGGTAAACGATATCGCATCGCGAGGTTGTTAACCGTTCGTAGGAATAAAAGATGCTTCTACCGGTATCGGGTGACCGGACGCGGCGGTGGGAGGGTAACCAGTGCGCAGGTTGGGGAACTGCAGTCAGAAACGGAACCGGGGGTTAAGAGGCGGTTTTCTGGTGCCGCTAACTGGGGTTTTAATTTTGATTTTTTTTAAACCCCGTTTTGTTTCTGAGGAAGTTTTTTTAGTTCGTCGTGTTCGAGGAAGAAGGAAAGAAAGAAGAAGAAGAGAAGGTTTGCAAAGGTTTCGAGGTGTTTTATATTCTTTCCCTTTATATATATTTTTTCCATGTTTCCGACGTCTGTGCAGGGCCGGACGGGGATTGCAGAGCTTTGACGAGGTCGCAGAGTCGAATCCAGGGGCCAGGAAAAGTAGCCTCGTTTGCCGGTGATCGGAGGGGGGAAACCCTGGCAGCGTGATCCGGCCCGCGGGATCGGAAATAGCGGGAATCTGACAATGTGCGCAGGAATGTGTGGCCGGTCCGAGAAATGGGTAGGGATCGGATTTTAATTCTTGCCAGCGATTTGGAATTAGACGGCGGGCAGGGTTTCGGGCGAGGGTTTCGGCGGGGGAGGGGTTCAAATTCATGGGCGGAAATGCTCTGACCGCACAATGCACCACAGGTTGAGGCAGAATTCTGTGTTTTGGATCGAGAAGTATTATTTTTGGAGGGTAATTTGCAGCGGAAGGGGTTTTGGAGCACTATGGAAGTGGATTCAGGGATGGGAAGCGAATCTGAGCAGGAGCAGGCACAGCAGGCTCAGGCTCCGAGTGCTCAACCTCAAGAACATGGGAGTAATCCCTATGTTGAGGACCAGGCAATGGCCGGGGCACATGCTTCTCAGCAGCAGCAGCAGCAGCAGCATCAGCAGGGATCCACCACGGGCGGGCCGAGGCCGGCACCGACTTACAGGGTAGTTAATGCGATAACAGAGAAGGAAGAGGACGGCCCGGGGCCGCGGTGCGGGCACACACTGACGGCGGTGGCGGCCGTGGGGGAAGATGGTCAGCCCGGGTACGTTGGACCACGGTTGATTTTGTTCGGGGGCGCCACTGCTTTGGAGGGAAGTTCTGCGGCGGCCGCCGGCCCGCCGTCGTCCGGTGGGAACGCCGGAATCAGTATGTTTCTGAGACCGTTTTCCCAATTTTATTGGTTAGGTTATGTTTTCTTGTAGAGAATGTTTTTTTGGCACTTTATTTGAACGGGATGGGCTTGTAAATGTAGTTTAGTTGTGTCTTGACGCATAGGAATCCAGAATTAATACTTTGAAGGGCATAATTGGCAAGGATCCGAAAATGATTGGTAGGGAGAAGTCAACGATGAGTAGAAATATCGGCATCATAGTGGATTTCTACAGAATTTAGGGAGGTTTTGTTGGAACCTTTGATTTTTCCGTGGCAGTGGAAACTTAGCTGATTTGGATCAAGCAACCTTGAGCTTAGATGGCTTGGTAAGATTCAGTTTACCAGGAGTTTTATGGGTTGAAGTGAAATATACATACAAGTAAATGAGAAAGTTAACTTCAGATGAAACCTATTTGATTTGGATCAAGCAACTTTGGGTTTAGATATATTGGTAAGAGTCAATTTAACAAGAGTTTCATTAGAGGTTCGCAAATTAACTTCGATAGGTTGAAGTGACATATATAAGGTAAAGTGAGAAAGTTAACTCAGAACTGAAACTTAGTTGATTTGGATCAAACAACCTTGGGTTTAGATGCATCAGCAAGGCTCAATTTACCAGGGGTTTTGATAAAGGCTGACATTTAAACTTTTATGGCTTGAAGTGATGTATGTAAGGTAAAGTGAGAAATTTCACTTTCTCCCACAAGGGAGACTTATACGCCTAGGAGGGGTCCTGGGTGGCCTTGACCTAAAAAATACCTCTACCTATGCCTTCAGCTAATTTGGAAGTGGTGATACACAGGCATTAGTGGAATCCAATTTAAAAAAAAAATGTTTATCTCTTGAAGGGATGATGAGAAACTGTAGAAGTGGGGTGTGGATAACAGGTGATATCTGCATCAAAGTAGACTGCTATAGTATTCAAACAAGCATAAACATTTTTTGTGGGAACTGTTGACTTTCTATGTATATTTTTTTATTGGGAATTAGCTTATTTGGGACAAGCAGTACACAGAGAAGTTGGGTGTTCAACTTGATTTGAATTGGGAATCATGGATTAGATTTGGTGGTTCTACTGGTGGTAAAACATATACCACCAAGATCATGAAATGCATAACTAGAAGGATGAAAAAGACGACAGATTTGCATCCCGATGCATTTTCACAGGGTTTAGGAAAATGTGGACTGATTTTGTGAGAACTATTGACTTTCTGTCAATACTTTTGGAAACTTAGCTGATTTGTGGCACAGCGATACACAGAGGCATTGAGTGGAGATCAACCTCAAAATTTTTGTTCATCTCTTCTGGAATAATGAGAAGGTATAAAAAATAGGTGCAAATACTTAGTGAAATATTTGCATCACAATTTATTTTGCTAGAAATTAGACTAATATTTGTGGGAAACCTTAATATTCTTTATCAATTATTTGTTGGAAATTAACTGATTTGGGTGAATGATGCACATAAATGTCAAATGGAGGTTAATAGTATGTTGACAACTATGGACAGATTATTGAGCTTTGGCTCTATGTGTCAAGTTTCTATTGGAATTTGGCTGATTTGGGACAAGCGATGCACATAGAATGCAAATGGTCATTAAGTGGAGACAAATACTAATAACTGTTGTTCATCTGTATTAGGAATGATGATCTTAATGGAATAGAGTTGGTTTGGAAATCTAAAGCGACAAAATTAATGAAATGCATAATTGACAAGTATACCAAAATAATTTAAAATGGGAAACAACTGGGGATTTTTCTTCAAATAAAAGCAATTGTTCTTTTTTAATTTTTTTAAAAGGGAAGGTTAGGATAAAACCAAAATTGGGAAGGATTTTGTGTTGATTATTGACTTTCTTTTGCGATATCTTGTGAAGACATAGCTGATGTGGAGCAATCTATAATTAACTGGAAACCATCCTTAAATGTTGTGTTCAACTGTCTTGGCAATTATTACATTTTTGTAATAGAGCTGGCAGTTTGACAGTTTGCGAGGTCAAAGCTATAAAACTCATGAAAGGCACAATTGGCAAGGATTATGAAATTATTAATGATGAAGAACAGTCATTAAGGGGAAAAAAATGGCATTTATTGAACTATAAGTAATTGTTTTTTCATTGATCCAGGGAAAGATGTCATAATATCAATGCTGACAGAGACATCTTGTGTGAAGTATTGAATTTCTTTGGCAATGTTTTATGGAAGCTTGGCTTATATTGGACAACCGATATTATCAACGCTGGCAGAGATTTTATGTGAACAAACCTTTTCTGTCTATATTTTATGGAAACCTAGCTGGTTTGGGACAGAAATAAGACAAATTAAGTGGATCATGTGTGAGCCCTTGACATTTTATGTTAATGTCATATGGAAACTTGATTTAGAATGAATGATACACTGATGCATCGATTGGAGACCACTCAAAAACGTAGTTCATTTGTCTTAGGAATGATGATAGTTGTGGAATGGAGTTAATGGTTTTTGAATGGTTTTCTGAAACCAGTGTTACTAAAATTGTTAAAAGGCATCATAGGCAAGGATTCCAAAAAGGCCATTTAAAAGGAATGATGCAAAAAGGAAGATCTGCATTTTAATGTGTTTCCACAGAATTAGACAAAAATGAACATATTTTGAGTGAACTCTTGACCTTTTCCACAAATGTTTTATGTACGATTAGCTGATTTCCGAGAAGTGATATGCAGAGGCATTAAGTGTAGAGCAGCCTCTGAGACTTTGACCCATCTTAGGAATGATAACATTTTTGGAATAGAGTTGGTGGCTTTTCCTGCTTATAAGAGAAGAAATAGAATCTAGTTGTGAATATCCAGTAAAATCTGCATCACATGCATTTTGACAAAGATCAGACGAATATGGGCATATTTTGTGGGAATCCTTGATTTTCTTTGTCAATACTTTATTTGAAGTCAACTGATATGAGACAAGTGACACACAACAACATCGATGGAGACTATTCTTAAAATTTTTTTATTTTTTGGATGATGACAAATCATAGAAATGAGGTCTGAAACCAAATATTAAGCAAATTCTGCATCAGAATGAATTTCTATAGAATTTAGACAAATATGAACATATTCTGTTGAAACTGTTGACTCCCTCTGAGAATGTTTTGAGGTAAATCAGCTGATTTGGGATTATTGATGCACATAGTAATTCACTGAAGACCATCCTTAAGAAATTTATTTATCAAAATCAGGAATTGTAGAATAAAGTTGTTGCTTTTCTTGTTGGACTTGGTAAAATCAATGCTACCAAGACCATGAATGGTATGATGGGAAAGGATCGTAGAAAGATGAAATGGAGAAGGGACCAAAAAAATGAACAGTTTTTGCATTTTAAAGGAATTGTCAAATATAAACGGACTTTTTAGGAGCCCTTGTTTTTCTTTATCAGTGTTTTGTGGAAGCATAGCTGATTGGGGGAAGCTATACACAAAGGCATTGAGTGGAGACCATTGTTAAAAGGCTTGTTGATCTGTCTTAATGATAGTTTTTCTGGTACAGTTTTGATAGTCATTCCTTTTTATAAGAAAAGAAGGTTTAGAAATTATAAAATTAAGCATCTGTATCTATTAAAACTCCCATCACAAGGTATTTATACCAAATTCAGACAATATAGATTTTGTCTAAAATCTTGACTTTCTCGGTCAAGATTTTTGTGGAAAATTAACTGACATGGACAACATGCATTGAGTGGAGAGCAACCTTAAAAACTTTGGTTGTCATAGGAATGGTGACCTTTGTGGATAATAGTTAGTCATTTTACTGTTAGTAAACCAATGCCTTATTTTGGTGATTCAAAATGGTGCAGTCTATTGGGGGTCTCTGTTGAAAGTAAATATTGGGATTGTTCAGTGTAAGAACAATAACAAGTTGAGTTAGGAGTGAGATATCTGGGCAGTAGATACATGTAAAACTGGCGACAAAATGATGCATGTAAAACTGGCGACAAAATGATGTCACTGACACCAATGTC
The DNA here is from genome assembly GCA_028583015.1 of Wollemia nobilis. Classification (NCBI taxonomy): domain Eukaryota; kingdom Viridiplantae; phylum Streptophyta; class Pinopsida; order Araucariales; family Araucariaceae; genus Wollemia; species Wollemia nobilis. The sequence goes on from JAQPPZ010014470.1 coordinate 3,025,336, forward strand.
AGTAATAACTATATGACTTTGACTTTGATGTGGGTAAGACCAGTGGCTACTAAATTTAAAGGATATCTGGCCAGACGACTCAATATAGATTAATTGGGAAAATTGACCATAAAGAGGGAAACTGTTGAATTTTTCAAAGAAAATCAATTAAAAAAATCTTTTTGGACATAGGAAAATGAGTACATTAACTAAATGACAATTAAACTTGAAAATAACTAAGTAACCTGAGATTTTGTTAATTCTGAGTAAAATGTTTAGATGGTTTAAATAAATGGGGGGGATGAATGTTGAATGCGAACATATAGCCTATAAATATTCTTTTCTGATATGCATATGAGACATTGTAAACATTCTGTAGCCTCTATTCTTAGAAAAATACTTTACTACTAAAAGATTGAGAGGGGATTAGTTAAATGTTTCTCAAATGTTCACAAAGAACCTATACATCAACATTTTCGTTAGAGCTTATATTGACACAATGGTCTTGTGGGAATGATTTTCCAACCACTGTTTAGAATATTCTGTGCCAAAGGGTAGACTCTTACCAGACTGCTTACAGGGGAGTAGGCTTAAGAAAATGTGACCTGCTAGTATTGTATTCTGATATACTTGTGAAGATTTTCAATCTTCTCCCAAGGATAGCCTCTGTTAAGAATATTCTCTGTGCAAGGATAGCTTCTTATCAGACTGCTTACAGGGGATTAGGCTTTAGAAAACAGGGAATGTGACCTGCTAGTATTGTATTCTGATGTCAAAAATTTCAATCTTTTCCTGAGAAGTAAAAGCGAAGTCTAACCAGAGCTTCATTTTTGTTTTAGAAGGGTAAGAAATAGTTTTGAGCTCTTCCCACTGCATTAGAAGTAATGTTTGATGGTTGGAGAGAAGGGATTTGTAAGGACGAAATAAAAGCCATTTATTGGACTGTAGCTGAATATTTCTTTTTCCTGCAAGCAGTTCCCTGCGTCCTTTCCAAGAGGTTTGGGTGGATTAAATTGCCTTCTGTGATCTGAAATATTCTGAGGAGCAAGGGCCAAGACAATCCAAAAACACTCTTGTTAGCATCATCAGTCATTGTAATTCTTAAATCTTTGAATATTTAGAAACAAGCAGCCTTGGTGATTTGAGTTGGCTATGTATTTATAGTACTGTTGATCTAAAATTTGGTTCTTTGGACAACAGATTGAACTGAAAAGAAAATGTAAACAATAATTGTTCAACACAATTTTATGGGAGGGTGGCTCCTTCCTACGAAATATATATTTTTGGATTGTATTGGGAATCAATTAAATGTAATGTGAATGCTTGCAATGTGGAAATAAATAAGAGACCTTCAATGATTTATCACTTAATCTTAAGGATCCTCAGGAAACATTCAGATTTAAGCAATACTTTGAATAACAGACCACATGTGCATATCACACAGAAATGAAGACCTTTCAATAGCAACAAATTTGGAAAAAAGAAATACCAATATCACAAAAAGTCTTTGACAATTTGAGAATGGTAGAATTTAATTCCTTCAACAACTGTATATCAAAATGTTATCACAAACATAGTAGAAAAAATTGGACTCCGCAAAGGCCGACTTGGGACTCAGATGCGGACTCGGACTCAGCACAGAAAAGGTAAAAACTCAGCAAAAATAAAATCGAAGGAAACACATTTTTTCATTGGAATTTTTTCTTTTTTCATGCATATCACAATTAATTAACATTATACAAATCCGAAATTAATACTGTAAGTGATACGAGCTTAAACAACACTTGAAAGTGACGAGACACAATTCAATAAATGAAATTATAGTGCATTCAAAATTCAAATATTCTTATGTTGCTTATAAATTATAATATAAAAAGGTAATTTACAAAATTTGTCATGACAATGCCTCAATAGCTTGCAATGCCTTTGCCCTTTGCCCTAGCAGAAGCTCTAGTCTCTCTTTGTGGCTATGCCCGTGCCTCTTCTTGTGCCTTGGCCTTAAACTCCTCTGCCATGCTTTCAAAATCATCCATGGAAAAGAGAGGCTCTTGCTGCTGTTCCTGCCTCTATGATCCATTCAGATGATGGATCAATCTCGTCTAGGTCAATGGCTTCGTAAGTTGTTCCTGCAATTTTTTTTTTTATGGTGGAGGCGAAGGTTGTAATGAACAAAAACAAGATCATTCAACTTTTGCTGTTTCGCTTTTTGGAGTGCATGTGCTCAAACATACTCCAATTGCGCTCACAACCTGAAGCACTGCATGGTTGACATAAAACCTTGATGGCAAAGCGCTATAGATTGGGTGTATACGCAACAAAGTCCTCCCACCATAAATCTAGAAAAAACCAAGAAAAGGGAAATTTAATAATTCACATGTAAAATTGTAAATTGAGATTATTTTTTAAAACAAAATCAATAATAATTTGATAAGGGTTACCTGGCCTCAAAGTTGACCTTGCTCGAATGCACTATGCGGATGTGAAAAGGACACCCTCACATCTCTTATAATCCTGCAGATCATCCTGTATCTTATTGTGAGTTTGCTCATCTTGCACCATTCAGTCAAGGCATTGTCGAAGGGCCAACATCACCTCATAGTCAGCCTCAAATGAATCATCATAAAAATTTGGTGTTGATGTAGTACCCCATTGCATGAAGTGGGCTATGGAGCTAAGAAGTCCATCGCTGATCAATAATTTCCCAAATGGGATTGTATTGGGCTTAGAATAATTATAAACCGAGGCAATTGCCTCTTTTACCCTATCCATAGCCTCATATACATATCCCATTGATGATTTTTCTCCATCAACAAGATGGAGAATCCTCACAAAAGGTTATGACACCTGAAAAAAAGAAAAAGGAAAAATAATTTACAATTAAAAAAAAATTTATGATTAATTTTTTCAAAATTTGCAAATGAAAAAATAATTTAAATAAAAAAAAAAAAAAAAAAAAAAACTTAGTCTTGTACCTTGATTGCATCATCCATGGCTGTTTAGAAGGCCTCCTCAAAGATATAGCCATACACCTTCTACCCCTCTGTAGAGAGTCAGTATCTAGCAACGCCTTCAACATTCCACTTCTTGCTCACAAACATCCTCTTCAATGCCCCCTTTGCATCAAAGAGGCTTTGCAATGTAACGAAGTTTGTGGCAAAGCGTGTAACTTCAGGCTGCACTAGCTCCCTCCCACCAGTAAATTGCCTCATCAGTTGGAGGACCAATGTATGGTTGTAGATAAATTTTGTAATACATTTGGCCTTTTGTACAACCTCCGACACCCAAGGTAATTTCTCAATGTCTTCGAGTAGCAAATTGAGACAATGGGCTGCACATGGTGTCCAAATAAGAATGGGGAATCTCTCCCTCAACATCTTACTAGCTACTACATAAGTCGTTGTGTTGGCCATGATTACTTGGACAACATTCTCCTTCCCCACCTGTAGCACAAACTCCTCCAACAACTATGCAAGCATATCAACAATCAACTCGTGTTGATGCATCCACTGACTTGAGGAAATCAATTTCTCCTATAGAAGCAACCAACATTAATCAATATCCGATTCGGTCCACCCATCGGATATGATTGTGTAGCCCCTCTTCCTCCATACCCTGCGTTGCTTTTCAACCAACACCTGAATATCCTCCACGCATTCACGAAGGAGAGGGTCCCTAAAATTGTCATAAGTTGGCAGCTTAAATCCTATGCGGCAAACTGTCAGGGCATCTACCATTCCCCACCAATATGCCTTGTGCCTCTCCTCATTTCGTGCGGTCATACCTTCAAGCGTGGGTTGTGATCCTGGAAGGGAACGTTCCACAAAATAAGACTCTTCCGTTCCACTCCCAAAGTGTGTAACTGATGGACTGGACTTGCTTTGGCGATAAAACTGGCTATAGGTGCCGTTGGTACCCTCTATACGAGGTTGAGAAGGGGGGGTTGCCATGGCCTCGCTTGTTCTTTGTTTTAGCTCTTTTCTCTTAGTGTAGTCTGACAGGATGGCCCTGCATTCACTCTCAACCTCAATAGGTCCTTTGAACATTGCTTGACATCATGGCCTTGTTTCCTCGCCAAGTGGTATTTGAGGCGGTTTATGCCTCCATGAATTTTTTCTCACAAAAAATGCAGTAAACCTCCCCTTCCTTTTCCCTATCCTTTGCATACTTCCATGCTGCGTGTCTTTTTCTTGTCATTTTAATGTGGCTGCACATGGAAACAACAAACAATTAGGTAGAAACTTAAAAAAAAAATGCCCTAGGGTTTAAGCATTGATAGTTGAGTTTTTGTAGCTCAGATGAAACAGTTGGGTGGCTGCTACAATTAGTTAGAATTAGAAACTAAAAAAAAGAAAAAAAATTGACAAGCTGAGACAGAGTTTTTTTGGTTTAAGCATTGACAACTGAGTTTTTCTAGCTCAGATGAAACAGTTGGGTGGCTGTTGCAATTAGTTAGAAACTAAAAAAAAGATTTTTTTTTCCCGAAACTTTAAAAAAGAAAAAAAGTTGACAGCTGAAACAGAGTTTTTTTTTTAACCTCAGATGGGTGGCTGTTGGTGGCTGTAAGATTCTTTAAAACTGAAATAAATTTGGTTTTAGGATGCTATATTGTGTTTTTTTGGACTGGTATCAACTAGTCTTTTCTCTCTCTGCAATTTGGAACAGAATTAATGAGGACCATTGAAAAAAAAAAACCTTTTTCTGCTGTTTCCCTCTACGCATGAGCAATGGCCGAGTTTTTTTCTCTGGACTCGACGAGTTTTTTTTCACTCGTGAGTCTCAAGTACATGGTGAGTAAAAAAAAACGGTTGAGTTAAAAAAGCTTGTCGAGTCGAGCTCGAGTAACTCGGCGAGGCTGACTCGGACTTGGGAAAACTCGTCGAGTTCCTTAATAGAGCTCACAACAATATGCTTGGCAAAATTGGAACCGAAACTCTTGCCCCTTTCTTTCTTCCTTTTTATACAAAATTTTGTTGGTTAAGAGGAATAACCGAATCAACTACGTACAACTTATTTATCTTAATTAACTAGTATTGAAACTAACTATTATTTCTACTTAATTACAATTTACATTTGGACACACCAAGTCCATGAAACAACACAACAAACAAAGAAGTGATTTGAGATTTTTTCCGCAAAGGGGACGTAGGTAGGTCATGGACAGTCTCTAAGAAGTGACTCCATCAACTTCTTTTCCTTTGGCATTCTTTTGCTGCGTGTTGAGGAATTCCAAATTGAATCTATCCACAGTAAGCACCCTTGCATCAACCATATCCTTTTCATCTTCAATTTGATCATTGTTGGCATCTAGAACATTTATCAACTTTATCTATCAATTTGGTGTAATCCTTGACAGTTTGTGTTTGCTTCAATGAAGTGGTCCCGGGTGTCCTCACAAATCTTTCTTCGAGGAAAAAGACTATTGAGGGGATTGTTGTGTTTTTGAAGACTTTGCTTGAGCTCCAACTCCTTTAACTACTTCCACGTTTTGGTGTATCTCTTGCAACACCAACTCTTATCATCTTGATCACCACATTGATTTCAGCCTCATCTTTATAGGAAGGTTCCCTTTTAGAAGCTTTTTCTATGGAGATTTACGTCTCGCTTCCATGTGCAGTTTGTGTTGCTTGTGTGGATTCATCCAATGAAGATTCTTTGGAACTTTGTCCGGTCTCCTTCGTCCTTGAGGCCTCAAATTCCTTTGAGTGTCGTTCTTCTATCACTTTGCAACCATTTCCCCTTTTATCCATCTATCACTTCCCAACCATTTTCCATTTTATCCATCGATCACTTCCCAACTTGAGTGGGCCTATGGTATAGACTTTGGAACTCTGAATAGAGGTCCAAAGTTTGAATCTTACTGGGTAGGGTTGTACACCATGTTTTGATAATTGGAGTATGGTTGGATAAGTATATATTGGGTAAAAAACATCGCTCATGAGGGTCGTCTCATATGGCTTATGGTCTTGTGGACATTAAAAACTACTTTACCTTTACCTTAATGTAGAGGGACTTTGCAAGGGTGTTTTGAGAAGGGTGTAATGTAGAGGGACTTTGCAAGGGTGTTTCGAGAAGGGTGTAATGTAGAGGGACTTTGCAAGGGTGTTTCGAGAAGGGTGTAATGTAGAGGGACTTTGCAAGGGTGTTTCGAGAAGGGTGTATTCGAGAAACATCGACTGACCCATGAGGACATCCTCGCATAATACTATCCATGGGCTCATGACAAAACACATAGCCAATTTTGTGATGAAGGTTGGAGGGAAGTGGACAAAGAGCATGTATTTACCAACTTTCCGAGATGTGAGGGTAGTTTGAGTGTATCATGCATGCAATGGCTTTGATGAATGAAGGAACCATGCATGTGACTTTGTACGTGCCAATTGACACAAAAACAACACCATTCTGGAATATGACCCAAGACCAGTGAGAATTGACTAGGAAGACTCTTTGGGAAAAACAAGGGTGAATACCGTCCACGGCCTCCTTGAAGAATAGAAATAAGCACAACCACAATGAGAACACCTTAAAACAAGCAAAAATGGGGAAGAAGATTTAGTGAAAAGGCGAGCTTACTAGCAAGGACAATGTATAACCTATCAGAGAGAACGGCTCTATTGCAGAAGACTTGAGGAGAGGAAGATAAACCGCTGCACGTGACTTGAGGGAAGGAAAAATGAAAATCAACTTGAGTGGAAGTATTTATAGACAAGGGGTTATGTGCAAAATTATTGTGCGTGTGGGCGAATAGGTGGTACTTGGAAGCATTAAATGCAGAGTAATGGTGGGAGCGGTGGCTTTGGAAGCCATGCTGTCATTTGTGGGGGAAAACTTTGCGGAGGCATGTAGACATAGGGGAGACAAGATGAAGGTGCTTTAAAGGAAAAGGCACATCATGGGATAGACATCTTTGCATAAAATAACCCATGCAAAAGGTTGTTTGTGGGAAGTGGGGGGATTATTGATGCTTGACTTGCATCTGCACGAAACGCTGTACACGTTGGACTTGACAAATGCTTTGCGGAGTGCTGGGTGCGGGAGTGCACTAGCATCTTGACATTTGCATGTGTTGGATGTCAGCTGCATTTCTGCACCCACAAGCTTGTGATAGACATACAAATTTCTCCTATTTTGAGGAATTCCAACTTCAAATTTTTCTCTTGGGATGATACTTTCAAAGAATTTCATATATTCTTGAAGATGAAATCTCCTTTTCAGGAGAAATAGGTCCTTGTCATGATTCATTTTTTGAATTTTGAAAATATGGCCCATTTTGACACCATCAAGTACCTTGTCACCATCTGTACGAATTAGTGTTTTCTTGGACTGGATATCGAGAGGGTACTTAGTTTACAAACTAAACATAACCCACTTTACAAACTAAACATAACCTAATTATCACTGTGAGCATGCCTGCAGAGTTCTGAATCTGGGTCATAGCAGTGATTAATGTTGCAACTTACGACTGGACATGTGCTATAATATTAATATCTGAAATACAGTCTTACACAATGACTCCAAACGGGAAGATCATTTGACCAATGTTTAAAACGCATGCCTAGCCAATATACCAAAACAACTTTATCAAATTTGGGGAATTAATGTATATTTTTCTGAACAAATCTTCTTAATATAAAAAAGAAGGAATCATTATTAATTTTACTGTTAATAACATGGCAGTAAGTCCCATGTGGAATTCATTTTTAGCATACCTATTCTATGCATATGCTTACTGCTTTAGCTATTGAAGGCTGATCGTCAAAAGAGAATCCCTGCATATGCTTTATTGGGCTTTTTCTGTCTAGCATATGCATTAAAGGCAATATACAGTTAGTAAATCCTAACAGCAAACTATGTTGAAACCTATTCTCAGAACTGAGAAAGTAAAGAACTATTTATTAATGTCAGTTTCAGGGCTTTTTAATCAGTGAGGGATGGTATCTTCCATATAATTGTTTGAGCTTGGTTAAAGCATAAGTTGCTGAAGTCCATGATAAGGCATGCTTCTGTCAAATGTTTTTAAAAGTAAATCTATATATGTACAGATGCTTGCATATTTTGGAATGTTTGATTTGAATTTGTTATATGTTAAAAATCTAAAATTCTTGTTCCAGAAAACTATAGTTGTGCTTCTGACACTTCCATTGTACTGCCATAATTGCAGGACTAGCAGGAGCTACTGCTGAAGTGCACTGTTATGATGTTTTGGCAAATAAGTGGACAAGGTAAAGGATGCGATGATTACTTAACATATAAATTTGAATTTGAATTGGATTTATTGGTACTGCTTTTCCTTGAGCCACAATTAATTTTTTTTCTCCTATGCAAAATTAAGTTCACTGTGCATATAATAGTCTGGTTAAAATAGACAACTCAATTCTAAATTTAGTCTGAATTTCTATAGAAGTATTGCCTGTGGTGACGCTGTTGAAACTATTTTCTCTACATAATGAGACCAAACATGCTACCAGTGTCTGTAGCAAACACTTTTTGACAGTTCTATCTCACAATGTTGAAGTTATTGTTGGCCATGTCGGATAATTCTTTTCAGTTGGCTTGTGTTGCCTAAAAGATACAAGCAAATAATATCACTGACTGCCAGAAATATGCAACCAATGTATTTGTAGCATCATTGACCTTACAGCTGCCTTATGTGAACTCTATTCACTAATTTTATATTGAAATTGAAAACGAAACCGTTTCAGTCTAGAGGGCACATTTTAATGAATTTAATTTGTGAAACATGGCGAGGAGATGGAATGACTTTCTTTAATGGAGATTCAAGAAGGTTTATTGCTTTCTTTTCTGTTTTCTTTTGATGAGGTCATCTTAAGACTTACAACCTTGACAATTTTTAAGGTTGAAGTTCGAAAGTCGATGAATTGAAAAACCCTTTGCTCTGTACATTTGTGTTGGAAAATATCAAAAACCTATGGTCAATGTCTAATCATGAAGTTGATATTCTTTTCATTTTAATATGGGTTATAGCTTTATAGTTATAAAAATACAACCTATGAAATAAATATATTATATCTTTGGTGGTTACTTTCATAATGAAATTTATATTTTGTAATTCCTTTTCTATTTTAATCGCAAGTCATTAAACTTCATCCTGATGCATTAAAATATACATTTGGTAAAAATCTAAAATACTTTTCTTTTTATTTAAAAAAAAATTAGAAGCTATATAAATGTAAAATGGTTTTTTATTAAATGAAATTAGTTTAATTGGTTATATTCCTCAATTTTTAAAGAGGAAACCCAGGTTTGAATCTTGTCAAACAATACATGTATAATTGTCAAATTATTGTAATACCACTATGTGGTCATGATGTAATAGAGGTGGGACCCGTTTCAATCCCATATAAAATTAAAAATATATATTTTAAAAATTTATAAAGTTACTTTATTTTATTTTTGAGTTTAAAAGTTAAAAAACATATAATGCATTTATATCTAAAAAGTTATTTAGTTTTAAATGTAGTAAAAATTATTAATTTTTTTTTTAAGTTTTTAATTTTTCCAAGTTCTAAAACATAATACATATATAAATGGTATTTTTTGAAGTAATTGTTTTTTTTTTGGCTTTAACTTCGAAATCTCCTTATATATGTGTGTCTTAAAATACAAAAGCTATAATTCTAAAATAACCTGCAAAATTTATAAGCTATATTTTTGCTTAAAAGTATAAAAAAACCGAAAACATGTAATTTAGGAAGAGTGTTCCATGGGGACTTGTCTTGTGATTTGGGGGCTGTCTTCAAGAGGTATCTTCACATTCCAAAAAGGCATCCTGCCATCCCAAAATGTGGCCTCTCACCCCCAAAAGCCATCCTGCCGTCCTCGTCCTGGAATCTTGTGGAACATAGTTTTTGATTTAAAAAATTAAATTTAGACATTTCAAATTATTAAATAGTAAATACATACAGATTTATAATGTTAAAATAATTAAAAAAAATCTGAAATAGAAATCAGTTATTGCAATGAGGATGATTCTAGCAGTTTTAGCCGTCCATGTGCTTTTGTGACAAACTTCAAGTTACTTTTTTTTTTTTTTAAATCGGTTATATGGGATTGAAATGAGCTCCGCCTGTATTACATCATCATGACCACATAGAAATGATACAAGGGCTTTGACAATTATGCATTTTTCACTTGGCAAGATTTGAACCTAGTTCCCCTCCTTGAAAGTTGAGGAATCTAACTGATTGAGTTAATGCCATTTGATAAACTTCAAGTTACATTATCGAATCATTTATATTTTTTTAAATTGTAATTTTTATTGTTATTTAACTTTATACACATAAACATAGGATTATATTTTATATTTCTCGAACTTTATGTAGAACTTATTTAAAAAGGTTCATTTCCCAATTTTTTTCAAACTTCAAGCTTGACAAAGTCAAACTCAAACATGAATCTGGTAAATTAACTTACATCTTACTGGTTGGCAATTCTTAAATGCAAAAGAAATCATAACTAATAATTGATGAATATTTGATATAAAAAGTATGTGTTTGTGTTTTTAACTCATGGTTTTTCTTCCAAACAGTTAGAATGGTGTTCGAAATGGTGGATATTTAGAAAAGCAAGAAATCTTCTCATAGCCAAACTTAAATGTTCAAAATTTTATTTGATGTTTTATTCTGCTGCTTATAAATATGTAGCTATGTCATGCAATTTTAACATTGTCTATTCAATATTTGAATATGCTGTTTGCAGACTTGTTCCTGTAGGAGATCCACCATCCCCTCGAGCAGCACATGTTGCAACTGCTGTGGGTACAATGGTTGTCATTCAGGTACTTTTGATAGCTGATGTCAATTCGCTATCATATAAACATTGGCTTTGTTAATGGATTTTATGAGTGCATGCTCGTTCAATGCTAATCTTGCACTTGCCATTATTCTATGCAGGGTGGTATTGGTCCTGCTGGGCTGTCAACAGAGGATCTGCATGTTCTTGACTTAACACAACAGCGGCCACGTTGGCACAGGTTAGCTTTTTTGATTAGCATATACTGATATATGCTAATAGGGAAGTGCTGCTTATATTGTTGCTGAAACATTTTCTGTTCACAGGGTAGTTGTTCAAGGGCCTGGTCCTGGACCTCGTTATGGTCATGTGATGGCTCTTGTAGGGCAGAGGTTTCTTTTGGCAATTGGTGGAAATGATGGTATGATGGGGGCTTTCTTCTTATTTTATTTGTTTTTCAGAACAGACTTGATATGAGATGCCTTGAGTAGTACATAGGGTTAATTTATTTTAACGAATGTATTTTTATGTTTATTTTGGTGCACAAATCATTATCTTCAATTGGATGGCTGCAAGATTTTGTATTTATCTCTTGTCCAGGTAAACGACCTTTGGCGGATGTCTGGGCCCTCGACACGGCAGCCAAACCTTATGAATGGCGGAAACTAGAGCCAGAAGGGGATGGGCCACCTCCATGCATGTGAGTTGAAAACCAGAGCATGATAAGCTGCATCTTTTATTTGTTCTGCTGAAAACTGCTGCAATAATTTTCAGCTTTGTTGAGAAGAGGCTACAAGTTATGGGTCACGTGCAAGTTGAAGCATTCTGCAGACATCATTGAAAAAACCACTATGGGTTACACTACCTTTTAGAAGTAGCTTGATTCTATACATTAGATCAGTTTCAACTTTCCAACTCAGTGGAGTCCTGTTACTGGTTATTGTCCTTGAACAAACATATGTCATTGTCATAATTTCTATTCTGAGTTATCATATCTGCCATTCCTCCTGCTTGATACATGTATCAGACTTATAAGATATGGATACAGATACGACACTTCATCCAAACTTATCCAAGTACATGCCCATTTCTATGCCATATCTAATGCATCCAGATATGGCCTAGACATATCTAGAGTTGGCATAAGTTAGAAAATAGAAAATATGATTTTAATACAAACAACTTGTAAATAGAAAAATCAATGAGAAACCGTTGAAAACATTTAACCTGCAATTTATATTTACGTAATTTTTTTTTTATGTTCTTAAGAGATGGTACAAATTTTAGACGCTTTTAATCATGTCACATCCAGCCTTTTCCATATTAGATCATCTCGAAAATTTGTCATATCCGTATCAGATATAATATATGTATGTGATATTGTATCTGTTTCCATGGAACACTGCTGCTCCAATGGCTTTTTAATGAATCCTGAATTGGATCTAGTAACTTGCTGCTGTTGATCACATTTACCTATACCTGATATAGGATGCTTATAAAACTAGAAGTGGTAATCGTTTATTTCTTAATTTTCATTTCATTAATTGCTCTTGCTACCACTATCATCGATTCATTGGATGTGAACTTACCATCAATCATGATTCATTACTGTTAATGATTTTGTTTTTGTTCTTTTAGTATGCTAATCTATTCTCTCTGTATGATGCATTTTGTAGTGTCCTGGCAATCTCTTTAGGACTCAACCCACAAGAAGGCACACAGTTATTTTAAGTTATTATTATTTATGCATGTGGCATGTTTGTGCCCAACTATTTTGGTGGCTGGCTTTCTTAATGGTTTAGATGTGCATTACTGGGAGGTGTTTAGTCAGTTTTCATGCATGTGAGAGTTTATTAGAAGTAATTCTGTCCCCATGGATGAACCTTTGCATTATGATGCCCTTGGCTAACCTGCCTGTTATTTTCCTCTTAGGAAGTAGTATAAAATCCATTCAATTCTGGAGAAGATGAGAGATGGTAATTTTTTTGAACATTTGTCAATGTGTCTTTTTATTAGAGAGTATTTGGGAAGCATCCACCCTCAGATGTTATGATAGTAAATTTTTCATGACATTAAAGCTTTAGTGTGATCTTCATTTTCAACATGGGCCACATAATGGCTACTTCCTGCTGTTGCGTTGAGAATTTTTTAACTTTTCAAAATAAATTTTAAATAATGTATTTATGTGTCATTAAATATGGGGAGATAAGATAATTTTATTAATTTCCATGGATGGCTAAAGTAGGCCAATGGGACTTGTTGAATAGAGCAGTTAGAATGCACTCTAGTAACCAAAATTTACTATGAAAATAAGCTAAACTAGAGTCAAGAATCTAGTTTAGACTACACTGATGTGGGGCAATTGTATGGCATAAAATTGCAGCCTCAGCCTTGAGGGTTACCCAAAGTGGATAAACCCTAACGTCCTAAAAGTAATGATGAAGAGAGAGCCAACAGTTGAGGTAAAAGAGACATAGAAAGGAGCTCCAGTGGATCCAAGTACCACCTCTAGTTTGTAGTGGGATGTTGAGGAGAAGCATAGTTGTTGTAATCACCAACTATCCCAGAAGGACCCAACAAAGGATCTAATAATGCTTTCAAGAGAGTGGCGAGGACTAAGTGGGGTTGGTTGGATAATCCTGGGAGGACATGGAGTTTGACCCCTCAATATTCTTCTAGCATCCATGGCCTTGGAACCAATAGAAGTAGGAATCTGGTAAGCTGTGTCTGTTTGCAACTCCTCCGTATGTGAGGAGTGGCTGAGATCAGATGCTGGAGAACTGCGGTCCTGCCCTTCTGCATGCAAGAGAAAGAAAGAACCAAAGCCCTAATAGCTAATGTAGACAAGGGTGCACAGATATTGCATTAACATTTTGTAGAGCTGTAGCTTCAAACGAATGTTCATTACTCTCGACTGCAGAGATAATGTTAAAGAATCAGGTGATTAGTTGAGTAGTAGTTGATCTTTCCTATGATAACTGATGTCAAAGAGTGATAGCTTGCGTAAAATATTGAGGCAAGCATCGTTGGTCAGGTTAGCTGAAAAAAGTGGCATCCACCTAAGTATGTATACAAGCAATAGTACCTCCCTCAAGTCATAGTAAACAAGGTGCTTGAAGATGGAATGTTCTTCAGTCTCCATGTTTCAAAGAGAGCCAGGACAGCATACCCTACTATCCTCTTGAGGAGTATGGTGGTCTGTCTCCACTCGCAATTGATGTGAGCACACTATTAACTGACCAAGAGGGATCCTATGACTAGCAAGAAAAGAACTCAAACAACAATTATATGTTGAATGGCCCTGGATCATCCATATCTGGTAGCCTGTGAGCAAGAAAAGAACTCAAACAATAATTATATGGTTTTGCACATGCATCAATGACTGAAATAGAAAGTTCATACTTGTATGGTTTGGTTTTCACGTTCCTGGTATAAGACGACCAGCTGTCAAGAAATTTGTTGATATTCTGCACAATGTATAAAATTGTTATTGCATTTGTTATCTGTCATTATCTGGTTGACATCATTTTGAAGTACCCTTCTCTACTAAAATGTATTAAAATAATTTAAATTTAGGAATTGATTTTAATATGTAGCATGTATATGATGATTTTAAATGACCGATTCATCTTATTATGTTTTTCTTTTAGTGTTAGATAACAAAACTTAAAAAGAATGCATTTTGATGGGTGTAATGACCAACGTTATTGACCGTTGCAACTAACTATATCCCTGTAGTATCCTGCTGTGGAAGAGATTAATAATAATTTAAATGATTAAAAGTTAAATATTTACTAGTTATAGGTTTGACAGAAATGTGTCTGGGAACCCTAATGAAATTATGTTCTTATTGTTTTCATATGGAAAAGATATGGAAAAGGCACTGATATTTGCTTCAGAAAAATTTAACTGCTATGAAATAAAGGAAAAACGTTTCCTGAATCAGCTGGCAATATGGATAAAAAGTTCAAATTTCAACACAAGTAAAATTTGATTTTCAGTACTAGCCAGAATTTGACTTCAAATCTCAAATGCGTAGGTAGAAAATAGTACTTTATCTTTTTAAAACCCATTGACATTTCTGTTTTAATTGAACTCAAATCTTTCCTATTTTGGTACATGTAGATAACTTGGGCCTTAGCGGAGGGTTACAGAGATTCTAGTGTCCCTCCAAGAATTCTTTACATGGACTGTGCAACATTGAATGTATCTGTTACAGTGTAAGAACAGTCTGTATGTATTATAGTTATTCTGTTTTCCTTGAAATTTTACAGCTAACACAAGTAAAATTGATTTTGTAGTACTAGCCGGAAATTGACTTCAAATCTCAAATGTATAGGTAGAAAATAGGACTTTATCTTTTTAAAATCCATTGACATTTCTGTTTTAATTGAACTCGGATCTTTCCTATTGTGATACACATAGATAAATTGGGCCTTATTGGAGAGTTACAGAGATTCTAGTGTCCCTCCAAGCATTCTTCGCATGGACTTTGCAATATTGAGCATTTCTGTTAGAGTGTAAGAACAGTCTGTATGTATTATAGTTATTCTGTTTTCCTTGAAATTTTACTGCTAACATAATCTGCCTAGTCCATCAATATCTGGGTCAGCAAAAAATTTAATTTTTCCTGTCACCCATGTCACCATGCTTGACTTAGTTTCTTAAAAGTCCTATCTTGATCATTGTGAAGACCCAGCAATCAGATTGGCTGCGCTCAATGAACTTCTCATAAGAGTTGTTAGACATTGACTTGATGTAAATATTTAATAGGGAATAAAGTTGTGATTATATATATTCAGCTTCTGAGGAGTTCAAAGTTTAGGGTATGCAAATATACTCTGCATCAACTGAGTATATTATGTGTCCAAAATTTGTATCAAACAATGGTGGAGATGTCTGCTCTTCTACAAGACGGTGAAAGAATTGCGGCCTAGGCAGCTGTGGACAATACTTACACACTTAATTTGCGATGAAAATCCACAAGCTACTTAAATTAACTACTTGACATTGCTCACCATTATAGTGGTTTTTTTTTGCCAAATCATATCTCCTTCCATTTTAACTCAAAAGGCAATTTTGATGACAATGCATCATCGTTTTTCCCAAAATGGTAGACAAATGCATCATTCCTGTTTCAATAAGTTGGTCAGGTACCTAGTGACTATATCATTGCTTATATTGTACTTGCATTGTCAGGTATGCAACTGCAAGTGCACGTTCAGATGGTCTACTATTGCTTTGTGGAGGAAGAGATGCAAGCAGTGTGGTAAGAATTTTGATTTTTATTGCTTAAGTGTCTACATGCTTATTTTGTCTCGATGGTCAATATGGGGAAAACTGACTTTTGTGGTTTTATTATGTGTCATGTTTCAATAGCTAATTTTTAAGAATATTAAGTTGTTTCAACTTTGTGATTTACTTTGTTAATACAGGTCTTTTGATGTTAGGTGATCCTTTCTAGGATAAGCAAATCCTTTTGATAGACACTAACTTCACACATCTGAGCATAACTAGCACCAGAAATGTAGAAGACGCAAATTACAGTCTATAAAGCACTGCCTAGCCATATTGAGAGCTCCAAAACATAAAGTAGCTTTGAAAACACAGAAATGGTCTGCTTGTCTCTTTGTAAGGCAGTTTGAACTTCGCTGCAAGCTGAATATCCAAAAATGATTTCTTCAAACATTACTTTAGTACACTGACAACATTTCTTGTGTAGAAAGGTGAGACATAGTGGGATTTGTCATCTTCTTTATGGACAGTTTAGATCTTCATCCGGTAACAATTTCCTTTTAGTTTCTGTATCACAGACAGATAATCACCTATTCTACTATGCAGACCAAAGGAAGATGCAGTTTATGACTTTGGTTTGAAAGTTGGAATTGGCACCTAACATGTGACTGATTTTTATTCCACAGAGACAATGAAAATGCTATATTCAGACCAATATTTTGTCATTTTGGTCCATTTAATGCTTCCTGTATTACTTTATCATAGCTTACATGGAACAGAAACTGTTGTACATTTTGGTTTATCCCACAATTCTTACATAGAAGGATACCAGAACCTTCAATGTTATTGTTATATTGAAATTGTAATTTTACTTGCATGATAAAAAGGTTTGTGTGAGGTGGAGAAATGGCGTGGCAGTAAGCTGTTAAGAATTACATGCTGCAACAACCAAGATTCCAGAAATTTTACGAAGCATCTGAACTTTATATTCATTTTAAAATTTTAGGAAGTTTGGAATTGTCTCTATTAAAATCATAATATCAAGACTGGGACTTGGCAAGCCTGTTTTTGACCCAGAATCGGGTTTGGGGCCAAACTTGAAAAAACTCTGCAATGGTTCATCTGATAAGAAAAAACATAAACTATATTAGATTTTACAGGAAGAGACTAGGCTAGGGTCAAATGACTTGGCTGGAGTCACCAACTCACGAGCTTGAGGAGAGTCTCAATACTATGATTAAAACACACACATGGACCCATGCATGTATGTTGTCAAAACATCTATATAGGACCCTATATTTCTTGCTTGCCTTCTTGTTGTACATTTTTTTGTGTTTTCTTTTTTGCATGTGTCCTACATAACTTTATCTTAGAAATACTCATGGTTCCACAAGGCTGGGGGATGGGGGGACTGGGGGATGGGTTTCGGGGACAGCAGGGGACGGCAAGCTGTTTTTAGGAGACGGCTGGACGATGGCAAGTATAATAATATTAAATTTTTTAGATATTTAAAATAATTTACACAACAAAAATACTAAATACTAATAGTTTATAACAAAAATAGTTAGAAGCCATTAGAATAATTTACAACAAATGTCACAAATACTAATAACTCAGAAATACTAATAATTTGATGTAAAAAATCAACCTTAGATACTCTACTGGATCAATGGCTTCACAAAACAGCAGTAAAGTTTTGCATCCTGCAAGAAATTAAAGTCAAACAGTTGTTTGAAAATCTTGAATTCCCATAGACTTTACAAGTGCAATCAAAATTATAGCCGCTGCTGAATGAATTGAAATTACAGCTACAGATTGGAATTCCTCAAGATGCTGACAAAGAAAACATACTGCTGTCATATATAAGATTTGTGTAATATATGCTCTTATCTGACATTGAAGATCAACTTAATCAGGCTATCCCTGGGTTAGAATAAGATATAATGTTACAACTTGCTGGAGCATTAAATTTTATTTCAATGCATTATTTAGTGTGTTTAATTCTCGGCCATCCACCCACTCTGTTACTATTCAGTATTAGCCAAGTGCTTCACTTTCAGAAATATCATATTCCAGGAAACCTGTCCCCCCGTCCCACCCCCCTCATATATATTTTTTTAAATTAAAAAAAAATGCCCTTTTTAAATTTTTTTTAAGTGAGGGGACACCCAGCCTTGGGGGACGACTGGGTGTCTCTGGGATGCCTAGGTGTCCACTAGGAGTCCTCAGGGATGGTTGGGCGTCCTTGGGGACGTCCCCTCGCAAGAGACATCCCGGGGATGGCCCCTCGCAAGAGACGTCTCGGGGATGGCCCCTCGCAAGAGACGTCTCGGGGATGGCCCCCTACGAGCTAGTGGCATCCCAAGGATGGCCCCTTGCGAGCTAGTGGCGTCCCGGGGATGACCTCAAAGGGGGACAGCAGGGAAATGTCCTCGATGCCGCCCCCCTGTGCTGGGGATGGAAGGGATGGGGGACGCGTCCTCGTGGAACATTGGAAATACTTATAAAACAGAGGATTTTTTATGGGCATTCATTTTTTTGGTGGAGGGGGTGTGGGATCTATGGATGTATAGTAATAAATGCACAATAAAGTATATGGTTGACTTAGTCATTTTTTTGGAGGTTGTTATATTACCTGGTTTGCGAAAGAAAACCAAACTTACCGCTTTCTTAACTTCATGACATTTAAGTAGTATATTTGTTTTTTAACTAAGACATAGGAACAAGGTTGATTTCATTTTTCCAGAAAAATATAGAGAAATTCTTAACAGTGTTAAATATGATAGGGAATGCAATTATATCAAATGACATTAGTACAACCGGTTAAATTCCTCAACTTTCAACTTTCAAGGGGGAGACCTAGGTTTGAATCTTATAAAATGATACATGCGTAATAGCCAAGTTGTTGTAATAGCACTATGTGGTCATGATGTAAAATGGATGGGGCCCCTTTCAATCCCATATAACCAATTAAAAAAGAAAAGAAAAAAAGAATGTAATCGTCTATTCTTCTACATATGATGATCATCTATAAAAACGAGCTTGCAAAAATCCCTTTTTATAGCTGTTTCTGTTTGCTCCCATAAAACAACTTTTTTTGACTAAAGATTGGGAATGTTGCTAACTAATCCTATAGTAGGTTTTTATAAATCTCCGGATCAATCATTGTAATATTTTATTACAGTAGGCCGACCTAAGGGTAATCATTGTACAATGTACTTAATTTCTTGCAATATTTTATTTTGTAATTCCTGTGGGCCATGGTTAACCTTGTTATGGCTAAACCTACCTTATAACTTGTATTTAACCTAAAAGCCCTTTTGTTATATTGGCTTATAACTGCTGCTGAATTAATCAAATTTCTCTTTAATGTGTTGAAAGTGTAATTTGACTTATGGCCAAGGCCGACCTAAGGGCAATCATTGTACAATTACTTAATTTATTGTAATATTTTATTATGTAATTCATATGGGCCACTACTAACCTTGTTATGGTTAAACCTACCTTATAACTTGTAATTAACCTAAAAGCCCTTTTGTTATGTCGGCTTAGGTTAAACTTATTGATGTAATTTGGGGATTAAGTATTGGTATAAAATTATAAATACACCCCACCACTCCATCCGTTGTATCGGAGTATTGTGATTCTTATCTATGAAAAATATAGTGACTATTTATGGTGCCTATGGATGCCCACAATATCTTTCTCTCTTTTGATCTTTTTAACGCTTTTGTATAATATTTGAGTGGATGGATTGCTTTTGTTTGTTTCTAGAAAATATTGTGAATTCCAACATGGTATCAAAGTGAGTATAGAGCAACATTGCTTGGTCATCTAGGAAGTTCACTCGGAGCCTTTGGTCCTCCTTCCAAGTTTTAAGACGAATCTGTCTTCAAAATTCCATAAGCGTTTTTAACATAAGGAGTAAAAATGTTTATTTTTTTCCCATCTCTTCATCCATAGTTTCTTTCTTTCTAGAGGATTTGTCTCTTTATCATTCCTTTTATTGTCTTTTCGGAAGATCAAAATTTTGAACTTAGTTGTGGACCAATTTCCTTGACAATGCTTTGAAATAAGGGTTTGGTGCCATTTTTCGAATTTAAAAATTTGAAAAAATGTATGCGTGTGTTGCGGTCGTGCTTTTTGCACCGTTTTGCAGGGCACATACAGGGAATTTGGTATGCCTGATCGTGTTTGGGATGATGATTTCGTGTTCGAGTCGACGCATAGCCTATTTTTGTCTTTTGATTTGAAGAACTTGCAAATATCAAGCTCTTGACTATAATGCATGTGTTGCGCAACGACGAGGGCGCAATCACGAGCAAAGAGAGGTGTAGGGTATGAAATCCGCAACATTGTGTTCTTGTGTTTATTGACCTCCTTTCCTAGGGCGGATGATTGTCTTCAAGGAGGAGTTGTTAATTAAGAGTCAAAAGCTGCATACTGTTGTGATGGCCTATTGGAGTGTGTTAGGAGCAAGGTGGTGCAGTTTCAAATCCTGTCGATGAAACCTTGTTGTCACTTGTTTCAGCCTAGTCAAAAGACGTCAAAGGATGAAAATTGCCTTTCATGTTTCAAAGGAAAAGTAGTTGTCCTTGTTAGTGCGGAAGACTTAGCTTTCAGCCAACCTAGGTGAAGATTGCCTTTCATGCTTCAAAGGAAAAGTAGTTGTCCTGGTTAGTGCGGAAGACTTAGCTTTCAACCAACCCAGGATTGAATCCTTGTTTTATCAAAATGAGAGGAAAGTGATGATACTATGGCCGATGTGGCTGCAGACATGGCATCCCTGGATGCCATATAATCATTTTTTTTTTTTATAGTTATATACCCTTCCAGCCAATCACAATGCAACAATTGGCAAGATTTCAGCTAACCAGAGGCGGCCAGGTGGTGCAGAATGAGTGGCTGTCATCAACGAATGAGTGGTCGCCAAGCGGTAGGTCGGATTTAGTTGTTGCATTTTTAATGTCTGAAAGGTTAATTTTTGCATTTTTGAGGGCTATTTGGGCAAAACTTCCATAACTTTTTCATATGGAAGCATTTTGGGCCCATTTTGTTTTTCAAATCACAAGATTTTTTGAGCTCTACACATTGGTGACATTAGTTTATGGACCTATTCCAGTGTTAGGTGTCTAATTGTGTGGAATAGTTGTCAAACGGTACTGCCCTATTTTGAAAGGATGGATTTACCATGCTCTATGCAATCAAAATCTTTGGTCTACTTTTTTGGGAGATATAGCTGGATTTGTGATGTATACTGTAAGAGGAAAGGCTATGTCTTCAAGATATACTTTACATGGCTATGGAAGATTGAAGCAGCTTTTCTTTAGAGGTGGTGGTGATCTCGACTTCTCTTCTTCATTTGGAACCTTAGCGGAAGTGTTCATTGGTTGTGTGTGGGAGTAATAAATAGTAGCAGTGATGACTACAGTCCAGCTTAGGGAGACTCTTGTGCAAGAGGCATTTTTGCTGCAGCAGATTTTAAATGATGAGGGGGTTTCAGAATGTATTTTATTTATTGTATTATTTTATTATGTAATCCCCATGCGTTGAGGTTAACCTTGTTATGTTTAAACCCACCTTATAATTTGTAATAAACCTAAAAGCCTGTTTGTTATGTTGGCTTCGGTTAAACTTATTGATTTAATTTAGGGATTATGTATTGGTATAAATATCTTCCACCACTCCATCCATTGTATCTGAATGTTGTGATTCTTATCTATGGATAATATATCTAATATTTATGGTGCCTACGTGTGCCATCATATCTTTCCCTCTTTCGTTTTTTTTTACGCTTTGTGTATAATATTTGAGTGAATGGATTGCTTTTGTTCATTTCTGGAAAATATTGTGAATGTGAACATAATGTGTATTTAGTTTCTCCCAATAACACTGTTTCACATATGGTTAAAATTTTTGTGACTCATTGATATGGTTAAGTATGAGGATTGTACATACTTTTTTGATTTATATTTCATGGTTTTTGTGTTAAAAAATAGTCTTTTTATACAATCTTGTAATGCCTCGTAGCTTTGGCAGACCTGTTGTGGTGGTTAGTTTGGTTTTCAGAGATTGGGTCCGACTCAATTGGCATCAACCTTGCATGTTGTTTAGTACATACTCACCACCATTGAGTGATGCTCACACTAGAGAGGAAGGGGCATTGTGCACACACAAACATATAAGTATACGTGTATGTTATATGTGTGTGTGGGGTCGGTCCATAGATACATGTTATATCTACCTTGTCCTCTGATAGATTGTCAAGCTCCAATTTACCATGAACTTTGTCATAGGGTTGAAGCCCATTGGTGTGACTGCAAGAGGGTTTCTTATACCAGTTATTGTGCTGGCTAGGTTGAAGTCTGAAAACCCATCTTGACCTACACCTTGGGCTTAGATGGAGTGGCAAGGTGCGATATACTGTGAGCTTGGTCAAGTTGAAACTCAAAGAAGTACTTAATTTGAATATATATAAGATAAAGCTAAAGCTTCCATTGCCCCTCACAAGGGGGTTTTGTATGGTAATTAGACATGCTAGATAGGCTAGGACGTAAAAAATTCAACTTTTTACTGTGTATCCTTTATAGGAATGTATAATTGGGTGTTTCAGTAACAAGTGTTTTGGCAAATGCATATCTGTTCTTATTAATGTTTGATGTTATCTTTTGGTCCATTTGGTTGGCCCATTTCATATGTTTTCTGAGTATGTGTTTATAATAAATTAAGTGGTTTTAGAATTTGTATTTTGTTTAATTTCTTGAATTCTTGTTCTGTACTACAATTTGGGTGTCATGAGTAATTTTGTTTATATTGTGAAATACAATAACTTGTTTGTAAATTGCAAGTGATGCTGGATTCTGTGAGGTTCAATGTGTTTATGAATTTCTTCCTCAAATCTGTTGAGACACTGTGATTCTTATGTTCATTAGCATGTTAAGAATATGTGATTATTCCTTTATTTGCATTTTGTAGCCATTGTCTAGTGCATATGGTCTTGCGAAGCACAGAGATGGTCGTTGGGAATGGGCAATTGCTCCTGGTGTATCTCCTTCGCCTCGGTATCAGCATGCAGCTGTAAGCTACAGTGACTGAATGATCTCCTATAAATTTATTATACTATGCTTTATCATGGAGATTTCTTAGTCTTGTAGAAGCCTGATTGACCTGGTTATCAGGTTTTCGTTAATGCAAGACTTCATGTCTCTGGGGGAGCCCTTGGAGGTGGTCGGATGGTAGAGGATTCTTCTAGCGTTGCAGGTATGTTTGATTTATGCCTCAGACGTTGACATAGTGCCCTGTATTTTTGTGAGAGTTATGTTTGACAAGATACCTTGCTGCTTTCCATTCCTACAAGGCTAAAACTGATGATTAAAAATATTGCAAATTTTGCTTGTAGTTCTTGACACTGCAGCTGGAGTCTGGTGTGATAGCAAGTCTGTTGTCACAAGCCCTCGGCCAGGAAGATATAGTGCAGATGCGGCAGGTGGAGATGCAGCAGTTGAGCTTACAAGGCGTTGTCGTCATGCTGCAGCAGCTGTCGGGGACCTAATTTTTATTTATGGTGGCCTGCGTGGTGGTATGTAATTGTCTTTCCAAGATTAAATTATTCTTAGGTGGATCATCGAGTCTAGTTCTGCTTTTGGTATAAACCTTGAAATCATGAATTGGCATTTGGAAATGCACAGGCATTGCTCCTTTCATTTTTTTTCTTTGGAATGAAAATACATGAGGTGATTGAGCTTTTCTTAAAATTATGCCATTTAAAAACGTTATAGATGTATCTTATTGTCTCTCTCTACTATTATTATTTCTTATTAAAACTTTATGTTCAGTTGAAGTGCTCATACCCTTTCTTGTAACACAGGTTAGTGGTTGTACTTTCCTTGCCTATTGATCTATTTCCTAGTGTTCCACGGGGACGCGTCCCCCACCCTGAGGGACGTGTCCCCCCGTCCCCCGCTTCCCCCAGCACGGGGGAACGGCATTGGGGACGTTTCCCCTCGTCCCCCTTTTGGGGGACGGCTGGGAAACGTCCCCGGGAAGCCTGAGGCCTACGGCCTCCCGTCCCCGGGACTTCCCCTATTTTGGGGCGTCCCTGGGGACGTCCAGCCGTCCCCGGGGATGGTTGCGAACCTTTGGGGATGCTCAGGCGGTCCTCGGGGACGGCTGTGAACCTTTGGAAGGTGCCCAGCCGTCATCGGGGACGCCCAACCGTCCCTAAGGATGGCTTGAGCGTCCCCAAAGGGACTCAGCCGATGGCTGGGTGTCCTCAGCCAAAAGAAAAACTAAAAAAAAAATTAAAATGAAAATTTAATCTGTTCTTTAGTACATTGTAAGAAATTTGTGTTCTTTGATCTGTTCTTTATTACATCGTTGAAAATGATGACTTTGACTTTCCATAAATGAATATTAAAGCATAAATTACAGTATTCCAAGGTTCCACAAGCTCGGGGGACGGGGGGACGGGTTTCCGGGGACGGTGGGTCGATTTTAGGGGACGGTTGGGGGGGACGGCTGGTATAATACTATAAAAATTGATTTTTTTAGAAATTTAGAATAATCTACACATTCAAAATTCTACACCCAACAAAAATGATATTTCATATTACTAATCAATTATGTAAGTGCAGCCATTCATATTCAGATTAGTTACTAACACATAAGTGCAGCCATAATTGAGTCATTTAACATTTTCATGTTCATATTAGTTACTAATTTGCAGCCATTTAATTGTTTCAAGTTCAACAACTATAACTTGAAGGTTCAGCCAAGGATATCAAGTGCAAACAATGTTCAAACAGTCATCATTTTAAGTAATAACAGTCATCATTTTTTCAGCCACCAATGTTCAAACAAAGACTGTCATGTTTAAAAATTTTCAGTCACTAACTGTTCAAATATGACAGCAATAAGAAATAAAAATTTGAAATAGTCATAGTATCAATGCTCATTTGCAACAAAAAGACTCAAAACTAAAATAGTAAAGGAGTATAGTTATACAATGTAATAGAACTCCTATGGAACTTCGTTGGGCTATCACTATCAAAATCTGTATCACTATTTGATGAGATGTCCTCATCATCTAAGTGAAGATCCTCCAATGAAACTCCAACCAACCCCTCATGGCTCTCATCCTCATCAATCTGTCTCGCATCCTCCGGATCAACATCCCAATGTGTAGCTGGATATTGCTTGTACTCCGGCTTAACTCTCTCACGAAGATGAAGAGAGCTATGCACTGCAACTAGCTTCTCCGCTCTGCGAGAGGTAAGCCTATTCCTCCTCACATTGTGGATAAAGCTGTATGTAGACCAATTCCTCTCAGCAGCAGAGGAACTAGCAACCTGTGAAAGAACCCTAATTGCAAAATATTTCAAGTTAGGTGTGCTGTCCCCATATAGCTGCCACCATCCAATAGGATTTCTTTGGGCAATGGTAGCCCTATCCTCCCTACACTCTGGGTGGCTGAAGCGAGGGCCCTCGAGATTAGCAAAATTGAGCCGCTCATTTCTAATATTTGAGCTCTCCTCCTTCGCATATATCTTTCTAATGGCCTCCAAAAACCCTTCTCTCACCTCTGGATCCTCATGGGGAGGCACTCTCCCAGAGCCTAGGCTCATACCACTTTGGGTTTACTTAATATGCTGCCATATGAAGGGGGGTGTTCATCCTATCCCACCTCCTCTGTATAATAGGCCTGATGTAGGCCTCATAGAATAACGGGGATGGATCTCTAGCGGAAATGACTTTTTTAATCTCCCCCAACATGCTGTCAAAAGTCTCATATATTTCTCCTAGACTAGGAGCATCTGTGGCAGCATATCTGATGACAACAACAATAGGGGCAACAAAAGACACAATATACCTAGAAGAAATCAAAAACAAAATTTAGAAACTTATATGTCACATTGTCATATGAGCACTTCAATTTGAAACAAACAATGAAAATTGAAAAATCATAAATTAAAATAACATTTTGGTTTCTTACTTGGCTTGAGACCACCAACTATCATCCAATGTTTTGTCTCTAATTTTTTTGCCCTCCTCTGTCCTTGATTTTGGCCACCTCTTCCACTCCGTGCATACTACCATGGATTGTAGAGCATCTTGCACCTCAATCATCCTCTCCAATAAAATGAAGTAGGTGGCGTATCTAGTGTCTCCCGGTTTGATGAACTCCTTCTTTGAGAAGGACCGAAAGAGGGTTAACGAAGTGTGATGGTTGCAAATGAACATTTGCATATCTCTGGCTTGTGCAACCATCTCCTTCACCCAATCTATCCTCCCAATGTCTTTCAATGCATTGTTCAATGCATGAACACAACACGGGGTCCAAAAAATATGTTTATATTCTTGTTCTATCATTTTGCTTGCACGTTGGCAAACAGGGGCTGCATCTGTAACTACCTGTAGTGTACAGCAAAAAATTAAAATGGTCTCATTTAAGTTTTTAACAGCCATTTAGAATCTAGATTTGTAATTTTAAAATTTAAAGATTTTGATTTTCATAAAAAAATCTGAAAAAATTAAAACTTAAAACTTAAAGTAAAACAGAAATTATCGAATTGATTACCTGTACAACATTGGAGGCTCCAACCTCCTCAATAGCCTCCTTCAACTGAAGGAATTGGAACTCAGCATCATTTTTTTTTCCCGTGCAATCAATGGCTTTGAGAAAATAGGGACTTGCTTTACATGTGACGATGATATTGATGAGTGGACGTTGACGAATGTCAGTCCACCCATTCATGATGATAGAACATCCATGAGTCAACCATATGTTCCTCATCTGCTCCATAACCACATTGCATTTGGAATAGTGTTTGTCTAAAAGAGAGGTACGCAGCCTATTTTCTCCAGGCGGTAGATATGAAGTCCCTGCCTTGGTTATTTCTCTTACCGCGTCCTTGAAGTAGGGGGAGCGTGCAATATGGAAAGGCAGCCCATGTGCAAAAAATAATTTTGCTATAGCATCATCTTGCTGATTCTCTTCCTTGCACATTAAACATTTCATTTACAGTTCCCCTTTTCTTTGAGGGCAGCGGTGGCATACTGGATGTTTGGGTTAATTCTTGTGGCTGTTCTAAGGAGGCCCCAACGTCCTCTCTAAATGATGGGCTGCCTGTAGATGAAGACAAACCAGAATTTTTAAATCTAGACTCTTGCACAATCTTATGGATTTCATTAACTTGTGCCCGGGTCATTTTTTGGCAAGCCCTAACCCCTGTTCCTGCCTTATCTGTGAGATGAGACTCAACCCTAGTATAGCTGCCCTTAAATGTAGTTTTGCAAATATTACACAGCCATGTTCTTGAGCCCCCATAAATTTTTTTCCCTTGGTCACAGTTAGTTACAAATTGCAGCAGTGGTTTTTTTATATTAAATGGACCCCTGGCATATTCTTTAAGTAACAAAGATGGGCAGTCAAAACTAGGTTGAGAAGCAGTGCTATCCCCTTTGGAAGTTTGGGGTTGGATGTTAGAGGATGAATCCCTAACAGCAGCAGTATTCATGTTTATGTTTGGATTTTCAGTTTGGTTTCCCTCCTCCAAATCAACCTCAAAAGACCCTGATGCACTGCTGGCCATGTTTTGTGATGAAATTAAAATATAAAATTTTAAATTTCAATTTGAAAACTTCAAAACCCTAACAGCTTGGAAGAGGTAAAAAAAATTTAAAAACCTAGTGCTGTTGCTTGCTGCCTTCTGCTGTTGCTTGCTGCCTACTGCTGCTGCCCTTGCTGCCCTTGCCTTCTGCTGTTGCTTGCTGCCCTTGCTGCCTACTGCTGCTGCCCTTGCTGCCTACTGCTGCTGCTATGCTGCCCTTGCTACTGCTGCTTTTTCCTTTTGCTCTCCAGCTCTCTTTTTCTACTCTTGAAAAATGAAAGATGAGTGTAAGTAGTTTTTACTTTATATAACATAGTTTTAGGTTTAGGGTTTTGGAGGGGGGGGTGAGACTCAAAATGGGTCCCACCCCATACCTTTTTTAAAATTTAAAAAGTTAATTTTTTTTTTTTTTTTTTTAAATTTTGCCCTTTGGTGGGGACGCCCAGCTGTGGGGGATGGCTGGGCCCCATGGGGGACGCCCAGGCCGTCCCCGGGGACAGCCCGAGCATCCCCCATGGGGCCCAGCCGTCCCCGGGGACGGCTGGGCGTCCAAAGGGGGACGTCCCGGGGACCATGGGGCCCAGCCGTCCCCGGGGACGGCTGGGCGTCCAAAGGGGGACGTCCCGGGGACGGGAGGCCACAGGCCTCACCCGTCCCGAGGACGTTTCCCAGCCGTCCCCCTTGCCGTCCCCCCTTCCTGGGGGACGTGGGAAACGGGGGGACGCGTCCCAGGGGTGGGGGACGTGTCCCCGTGGAACACTGCAGTATTCTAAAGCAAGTCCTCAGCCAATCTGTTCTATGAAGATTAAAGCAAAAGTTACAGTATTCTAAAATTAGAAGTGAGGGATAAAGATTGTTGATATAATAAGCGGAGATCACTGAATAACATAAAGAGTAATAAAGAGAGACCCTACTCGTACTAGTGAAAATTGCTTAGAAAGAAAAGAAGTTTATTAATGTCCGCAAATGATCAAAGCAGTATTTGGACTCAAATACTACATTGTGTAACAACAGTCTGGAGAGAGCTGGAAATAGTGTTCCAAAGAAAAACCAAGAATACAAAATTAATAAGCATAAATTTACAAAATCCCTTTAAACAAGGTTAATCAAAATCGTTTGAGAAGGAAGCTGACAAGGAAAAAAATACTTAAATTGTAGGATGTTAAAAAGTGAAACAAGCAAGTTTTACAGGACTCAGAACAGCGTGCCTCTTGACTGCATTTTCAAAAACTTTTTTAGATCATGGCTTTGCATGTCTTAATTCAAGTTCATAATTCAGAAAATCATGTAAGGTAAAAACATGATGAAGCTGTTGGCTAGTAAAAGCGGCATGATAACTCTTACTGGAATGGCACTTTATATGGTGGGGAAAAGACCCTGGTCCAAAATGCTTCTATTGCTGATTTATCTAATGTTCAAGAATGAAGATTTTGTAAAACAGATAGCATCCAATTAGATTCATGTTCACTGTTTTGCTTTTACATGTGTTCCTTTGTTGCTATAAATGGTTATTGATTTGCTGCAAAGTGGCCTAAATTGTTTGCTTTGCATACACTTCCATTGAGAAAATACAGATGAGGAATGCTTGGCATCAGCTTGTCTTATTCTTACAAAGAGACAAATCCCATTGAGTTTAGGACATTGACTTCAATGAGAAAATTGTAACTTTTGCTTTAGGACATTGACTTCAATGACAAATCCGCTTATTTTAGAATACTGTAATATTAGAATACTGTAACTTTTGCTTTAATATTCATAGAATACTGTAACTTTTGCTTTAATCTGTTCTTTATGTTCTTTAGTACATTGTTGAAAATGATGTGTAAAAGTTGAATAATGTGGCATTCATTACTTGAGCAATAACATCTAATTTGGTTAACTGTTAGAGATTGGCAGATTGCACTTGATATCCTTGGCTGAACCTTCAAGTTATATTTGTTGAAACAATTAAATGGCTGCACTTAGTAACTAATATCAATATGAATATCCTAATATCATTATTGTTGTGTGTAGAATTCTGAATGTGTAGATTATTCTAAATTTTTAAAAAATTTCAATTTTCATAGTATTATACCAGCCGTCCCCTAGCCGTCCCCTAAAATCGGCCTGCCGTCCCCCGAAACCCGTCCCCTCGTCCCCCAGGCTCGTGGAACCTTGCTATTTCGTAATGGATTCTTCAGCAAAATAATCTTTCAAAGCTTTTTGTTTCTGGGAAAATTGCTTTTGTGAATTCTTGAATTCCTAGCTTTTCATGGGAATGTTGACTCTAGCATTGTTGGTTTCTCTAGTTTTAGTTTTGGGTAATTCATTTTCAGTTGTAGGTGTTCCTTTTGCATTCTTTATTAACTATTGCAACTTTCTGTACTCCTATTGCAACTTTCTTTATACTACTTTATATTTTTAATTTTAACAATTTATATAAAATAAATAACGAATAAAAACAATTAAGTTTAGTAAGGCCCTTATTACTGAGTACTAGCAATTAATCAAGATAAAATCTATGAAGTGTATTTAAATGTTTTTGATAAACTTAGTAGATTAAGGAAAACATTACAAACAAACAAGTAAATAAATTAAAAAACACCTGCTGGCTACCTGCTTGTTGAGGATGCATGGGCTACGACCCATGAATATCCCGGAGGCTAGGGTACATTTACGGGCCACTACAAAGCAAGACAAACTCAGACTGCAGACTGCCCACAATGCCAGATCACCATGAAGCAGAATGGTTACCCATGATGACCTTTTAGACAGGCCATCAGACAACCCTTGAAAAATCCTTGCAAAAATCTGTTATAACCTTCAATGTCTGGCCCTCAGGATTGCATTCTGCATATTTGGAAAAAGAAAATGCTCTCGACTCTGCAACACACCTCTGCACTGTAAATGCGTGTGCCATATGGCCTTATGCACTGAACTGCTTCATAATACCTGCAACATCGTTTGGGTTGTAATAGGGTTTTTCATGGCATGGGTAGAAGGAAGTGGCTTTGAACTGGTGATTGAATTCAAATTATTCCATGACTTTTCTTTTGAAAGGATTTTTCCTTGTCATCTTCTCTAGTTCAGAAATTAGGGATAAAATTATGGATCGTGGCCCGTGGTTTAGTAGGGGGAGAGACGCATTATATTTAAGACCATGGAGTGACAATTTTTTTGTGGAGACAAAGACTATTAAAAGGCTTCTCGTATGGGTTAGGCCTTTTGGGATTTCATATCAACTTATAAATAAGGAGATTTTGATGAATATTGGCAATATCCTAAGGGAGTTCATCTAGGAGGGACCAACTACTAAGGAGCAAAGGCATTCTATATACACCCGAATATGTGTTGCCATTGGTATTTCAAAACCTTTACTAGCCCATTAGGATTAAATCTGAATCAAAAGAATGGGATCAACAAGTGGATTATGAAAACATTGCATTTTGGTTTCACAAATGCTATAAGATTGGACACATGACAAGAGATTGCAAAATGAAAACGATAGGGAAAGCGATGGAAAATTTTGGGCATGATATAAACTTCAATATGAAGCAAGAAGATTAAATCATAGTAGAAGTTGGGTGAAATCAACGATATTCCTGCTCCCAAGAAAGTGGCAAAGCCTGCCCCTCTACATCATCAAATGACAAAGGACATTACAGTGTACTCGAATCAACCATAGAAGAAAAAAATGACACAAGGGATGAGGAAGTACAATGTGCAAGTTCAAATTTGGGGGTTAAGGTGCTACAAAAGACGAGGAAGCAACTTTTGAAGCAAAGGAGGCAAAAGAGGTCGAGTTATATCTAGGTAAATCATCTTCATTTTCCTTTAGTATAAAATCCTCTCCTTGCAATAGTAAAAACTGTATCCTTTGCGCCTTAGGGTTTCAAGAGCAAGATAATAAAGAAATGCATATGGAGGATATCCATGGAGATTTAGGGTTTCCAGGGCAACATAAAGAAGAAAGTGTTCATGAGGCTATTCCTTGCATTTCAAGTTCTCTAGGGCAATATAAATCTTTAGAAAAGTCTCATTATGATTAGTATGGAAAAATTGAAGATTTTGATGAAGATGAGAGTGTTGGTGGGACTGGAAAAAGGAGAGGAGGATCTTAAAAGCAAGAAAAATGAGAAAAAGAACTCAAAGGGATATTGATTTGGGAAATCAAAAACAAATATCACAGGTGTTAACAAGAAGTGGGGCTAAGCCAACTAATAAAAATAAAAAGTGACGATGAAAATGGTATCGTGGAACATTACGGGTATGAATAAGACCCCTACAAAAAAGAGTTTTTAAGGAATCGATAGGTTGTCATGGCACGTAAGAATGCATTCAAAGTTCCACAAAATTTTCAAAAAGATTTGGAAGATGGGGGATTGCTTGGCAGTTTCTTCTATAGTACCTTTTGGAGGTTGTGACAATATTAGACAAATCCAAATGGGATGGGTAATTGCTAGAAGCAAAAAGTAACTGGGTTGCTAGTCTACTTTGCAGGAAAGAGGAAAATATCAAAGTTGGGGTTATACATGTATATGCTCCAACTATGGTTACTCGTGAAAGATATTGGAAGGACCTTAGCATAATTTTATCAAATACAATGATGATTCATAATTGTGATCTATGGGTTCTTGGGGGGAGTTGACAATTCTATGTCATTCGGAAACGAAAGGTGGTACTCTTTGATGGTCTAAATCAATGTAGGATTTTGCTTCATTTGTTTGTTCTAATTGCCTTTGGGATGCTATCCTTTTAAGTTTTGAAGATACATGGGTTATTAAATGTAGTGGGGAAACCCATATAGTAGTAAGATTAGATAGTTTTTTATTATCCAACACATTGTTGCAAATAGAGCAATCTCTTCGAATATTTTATTGCCAGTAGGATCAGATCACAAACCCATTCCCTTGAGATGTGATTTACTCAATAATGGTCATCCAAAGCCATTTCGCTTTCAATCTATGTGGCTCTAAGATGTTGATTTCTTCTAGTTGGTTAACGTATGGTGGAATAGAGCAAATTTTGAAGGATCCTATATATACAAATTTGTTCAAAATATGAAATATCTAAAGGAGCACTTGAATATTTGGAATGGCAAATGTTTTGGTAAAATATATAAAGAAAAAGGGGAATGCAAGCTCAAAAAATTTCAAGAGATAATTGTAATCAATGAAATGGACCAAGATTCTTATGTTCATGAAAAATAATTACTCTCTAGTTGTTATACTGTATTGGAAAAGAGTCATATTGGTTCCAAAAAGCAAAGGAGAGATGGCTCAAAAAGGAGACAAATATAATTTTTTTTCACGGTACAATCAAAACGGATTTTTCTTTTCGTCGCACTAAAAATATTTCAACTCTAGATGGAAGAAATATTTAGGAAGAAGAAGATACTAGGAAGGAAGCAATTTAATTATTTCAAAGATATTTTGATAGATGTTGGAAAATATTTCATCAGTTATCACACAAGGACAAAATGAAAGCATGATGATGAAGATATCTATGGAGGTGCTTACACAAGGCAGTTTTCTCTTTATATCCTAATTGTTAGATTAATATAAGATTAATAATGGTCAATTAGCTTTTAGACTTGGGCATTAATAAAGTCATTGTGACTTTAGGTTATTTTATGCTTTTAAGTTGTATTTCACTTTAGTGTGTATCTCGGTCTATCCCACATTCATAAAGTGGATTGACTCGACTTATAGTAATCCTTTATAAGGAAGCTTTCGCTCCTCACTTTTATGATGATATATGCAATATAGAGAACTCTCACGAGTAATCTTGGTTTCTTTTATGTGTTTTGTGTTATCGTGATATGGTATCAGAGCTAGAGCCACAAAGTTTGTGCGAGTGTGAAGACCTAGGGACTGTTGCTGGTAGAGACGGATCAAGGGATTGCCAGTGTGACACATCAAAGAGCCAAAAGGGTTTCAGATCAGCCGAAGCTAGGATCAATTTGATTTTTGGGTTTGTAGTTAAAGCTAGGATATATATATATGTAAGAGTAATTGAAAAAAAAAAAGGACCATAAGCCCCCCTACGACCCCCATCGAGTTGCCATAGCTCAAATCAAGCTGCCAGCCACTAAATCAGCTGCCACCAAAGAGTTTTTAGCCCGCACGTGAGCTGCCAAGGAGATTCGTACGATTGTACGGGACCGCACAACGCTAGGAATTGAGCCGTTCAGCGAAATTTGATCTGTACGGCTTGTTTAGACAGCCAATCAAAAGAATTTCTGAGTTTTATTGACAGTACAAAAGAGTTGGAATTAAATTGAAGTTGTTCCTGCCTGTATTGCTGCCCAGATTTGCAGATCTGGAAGAATTGGTTGCTGATTTGGTGATTTCCAGCAGATCCAAGGAGAAATTGACAGTGTTTTGAGTGTTTTGCTGCTGATTTTGGACAGATTTTTCAAAAATCTGTGTTCTGTGTTACTTGGAGCTGTTTTTGAGCAGATTTATTAAAAATCTGTGTTTTTCAGCGATACGTGGCTGCCACAGGTGTTTAGAGCCAATATCCAGGTGTTCTTACTCTAGTATTGCAGATTGAGGGAGGGAAGAACAGGTATTTCCAGCATTTTCCTCTGTTTCAGTATATATTTCTGCACATTTGACCTGTAGCTATGGCCTCTTTACCCAATATCATGTTGGAAGGCAACCAAAGATTCTCTAGGAAGAACTACAATACGTGGAAGCAGCGTATGTTGGCCATATTTGAGTACAGATGCTTGGATAATATCGTCCTAGGCAAAGACACCCGACCCACAAGTGCGGGTAAAGACCAGGACAAGTTTGATGAACGAGACAGAGAAGCAATAATGTTGCTTAAGTTGTCCGTAACAGATGAGATGCTTCTTGAAGTTCAGACAGGGAAGACTTCAGCAATGATTTGGAAGCATTTGAGAGAGTTGCATGAGACTTTGGACAAGGGCAGAGCCTTCTTCCTGAAGAATATGTTGTTTTTGATCACGATGGATGAGCATGCATTATTGCAGGAGCATTTACTCAAGATCAAGGATATCAGAGAACAGTTGTCAGCCATTGGTCGGAAAATGGAAGAAGAGGACATGGTGGTAATAACGTTGAAAAGCTTACCACGTGCTTATGAGCACTTCATTGAAACCCTGAACATCACCACTACGAATGTTGACCTGAAGTTTGAAGAGTTGTGCAATAAGCTCTTACAACAGGACAAATGGAAGAAACAGTTCGGTAGCAGCAGTGAGACAGAGGGTTTAGAATAGGGCAAAGGCAAGTGGGCAAAGAAGAATTTATTTTGGTGATTATTGGCATCACATTTAGGTCTCTACATGACATTGGCGTTGCAAAAGTGCTTGCGCAAACACTGTGGATGCAAAGTTATGTTTGCGTGTTTGTTGTCTATATTTTTACTATCATATTCTTCAAGAAGAAGGCTTTGCCCTTGTCGAAGTCTCATGCAACTCTCTCAAATGCTTCCAAATCGCTGCTGAAGTCTTCCTTGTCTGAACTTCAAGAAGCATCTCATCTGTTACAAGGCACTTGGCTTGATGGATTTTCTATAATTTTCTTTCAAAATTTTTGGGGCTTATCGAAGAGTGATATGTTGGTTGTGGTTGAAGAGGCTTGAAAAAAGAAGGCTATAATAAGTGATATCATTGCCACCTTTATTATATTGGTTCCCAAGAAAGGCAAGGCAAAATATTTTGATAATTTTCATCCAATACACCTTTGTTATATGATTTATAAAATCATTTAAAAAATTATGGCAAGTAGGTTGAAAAGCATTTTAAATTGTGTTATCTTAGAGGAACAAGGCGGTTTTGTTTATGGTAAAAAAATTCTTGATGGTGTAATCATTGCACTAAAAATGCAACGTATGCTTATGAAATTAGATATGAACAAATCATATGATAGGGTTTGTTGGAGTTTTCTACATGATATTCTAAAAAATTTTGGTTTTGATCATGGTTGGTGTGAATGGTTTAGATGTTATAGCACTCCAAAATATTCTATTTATTATTCTTGTGGAGGCATTAGAGAGATTTCTTAAAGGCAAAAATGGAAGGAAAAGTTAACAATATTTAGGTTGCAATAAATGGCCCCTTTGAATCTCATCTACAATTTGTAGATGATACTTTTCTTTTGGGTCACCCTCAATTAGTGAGGCCATGGAGTTGAAATAATTATTATTATGCTATGAGAAGCCTACTAGACAATTGTTTACTACTAAAAAACAATGAGCTTTTTGATTAATACTACCCTAGATTTGCCATGGATTAGTGTGGATATTTTAGGGTTTACAATTGGAAAATTTTCATCCACATATTTGGGTATTCCTTTGTTTTATAAAGGAAAGAAGGAGCTTTGGGACTCAATTTTGGATAGTATGAAATCCTGTTTGGCAAGTTGGAAAGGTAAGTTCTTAACCATGGCTACAAGGCTACAACTCACAAAGAATATATTGCAATGCATCCGTATTTATATGAAATTACTTTCACGATCGCTAGTAGGTATAACAACCAAAATTGAAGGAAAAATTTAGATTTCATTTGTATAAGTGGGATAGGTTTGCAAAGAAAAGAATATTGGAGGGGTGGGCTTGTGGAATTGCAGACTTATGAGTTTGGCCTTCAGGGCAAAAGTTGGTTGAGACTATTTAATGATCAAGGAAAGAGGTGGGCAAAAATGTTTCTTCAAAAACATACAGGTTCTCTTGATGCAATGAAATTATTTAGGAATGAACCCTATCAAAAGAATTGCCGACATGGAACTTTGTATTAGATAGTTTGCAATTGATCAAGAAACATATTAGGTGGTCAATCAATGAGGGGGAATATGCAAATTTTTGGTCCGATGCTTGGTTGAAGCCTTATCCTCTTGTATCTGATTCAAAATGGTAACAATTGGCTTGGGCACACCTAGCTTGTAAAGGTCCAAAGGTAAAGATTATTAAAATGTGAGCGACAAATCTAGATCATGGATTTCAAAAGTTGTTGTTTTATTTGCCTATTTTCACATGAAAGGATGAGGTGGTTTTGAATCTATCAAAAGATGTTGGGTACTCGGTCAAGTTGGGACATGAGGATTTCGAGCAATCAGAATTTGCTACTCAACGATTTCCTGGGAAGAATGTTTGGTCACAAGAGGCTCTCCTCGAGGCCTCAACATTTCTTTGGTTAGCATTTGAAAGCAGTTGAAAGCAAGATTCTTATAGGAGAGAGTCTGTAAAAAAGAGTATATCATGGACCTTTCAGGTGTATCTTGTTTGAAAAGTATCTAGAAACATTAGACCATTTACTTCTTCATTGTCATTTTCTTACACCACTTGGGGCTGCTTTTTCAAAAATACGAAAATATATTGGGTAGCTCCATTGACATCAAAAGAGTTGATAAAACGTTGGATTAATTATTTCAAAGCTAAAGCATTATGTTTTCTACGGAGGATTGGTCCTAGTATTATTTGTTGGAATTTATGTTTAGAAAGGAATAATAAAATATGAAAAAATAAATCTCAAAGTCTTGCCCAAGTTTGGAGCTGTATTTTTGCCTCTCTTGAATGTTTATATGTATGGTGCTTATCATGGGAAGTCTCAAGTGTAGAAAAAGAGGTGTTAGCCTCTTAGTTACAAGATTTGAATATACATGGAAGGGTCATCTGTAGGATTTGCTTCAATCTGCGGTAAAGTGGAAATGTCCAGAAATTGGATTTATCAAAATTAATTTTGATGGTGCTTACAAAGGAAATCTGGGAAAAGCTGTTGGAGGTGGTGTTTTTCAAAATAATGAAGGTAAAATTCTCCTCACTCATTCGGAATTGTATGGAACTTCAACTAACAACTATGCAGAGGCTAGGGCACTTCTAATAGGAATGAAAATTGAAATTGAATGAGAATGGAAATATATTTCAATTAAGGGGTATTCACAAATTATCATTAATGCTATCAACAAAAATCGATGTTGGCATCGGATTAAAAAAACATTATTGCTGATGTTCATCAACTATTGTTGGAGGCAGACTCTTGAAAATTTTGGCATATCTATAGAGAAGGAAATCAGGTAGCAGATAATTTAGCCAAATGTGGTGTTGATGTTTGTCATGGTGAAATTCAAAATTTAGAAGGCGATGGGCTGAGCGAGATTTTATCTCATAATGAAAATAATTGCAAGGAGTTGATTGCAAAAACATAGCAGTTCGAGGAAAATGAAGAATATATTTGATAGAAAAAGAAATGTAGAATATTTTTGATAAAAGGGTAAGCAGGATATGGTTTAATTGATCTGATAGCAAACATATTGTTTTGATATTTTGATGAGAGTGACCCTAATTATAGCTTATTAAAAAAATAAATAACTTAGAACATGATTAATGAGGAAGTTAGATTGGATCCAGCTAAGATTCAAGACATTATTGACCGATTTCATCGTGAGAATGTTCTTTTATTGAGTTGTTTTACTGAGTTGTGCAGTTTCTGTGGAAATTTTGTTAAAGGATTTGCAGTTCATGTAGAAGTAAGGAATTGTTCAAATAGACAAGGCAGTGTAGGCTACATTCCAATCAGTCTCGCAAGGCTCAAGTTTGATTTCAAAATCAGTCTGTTTGGAAGAAATTTGACCCATGAAAAAGCTTGATTCGTATTCGGCATGGAGTTTGAGTACTTCATTCATATGTCTGTCACTGGCCTGCCTTGGAGATCCCAGTCAAAAACATTATCCTGGCCTTCCAAAGATGATGGGAAAAAATGGAAGAACTCTTAGTTGACCATTGAAGTAGAGAATGAAGAAAACAAAGGATTAAGGAAGGATAATCAAAAACCCTTTTTCCTGAATGGCCTCCAAGTGTCGGGTCTTTTTATATTCTCTTTCCTGCATCTGATGATTTTCAATTCTTTTCAACCAGCCTAAGCCAAATTTAAATGTATTTTAATCGAATTTTGAACTTTTTAAATGAATCAAATTCAGGATGTTTTACCGGCGAAAATAAACGAATTCAATCAACCCATCAAGCAATTCACTGAAATTTTAACTTGAAGCACAAAAATCATCAAACTCTGTTATATAGATTGCAACAAATGAAAAGGACAGTGCCTTCCAGCTTCTATTCACAAGTCCAGATTTCTCAGTCATGTGTAGTGGAATGTGATGCATAGAGAATTGGCATGGAGGTAGTTATTAGGCAAAATATTGACCGTTTGCTTTTGAAAACAGGAAATTTAAAAAGGAAAAGTTATCTTTTACGAGAGAAATTTTGCTCACATTCATATTAAAAAAGGTTTGATCAGTAAGTTTGGGGACGTACAAGAATATCTTAATGATAGAAGACCTTGACTGAAAAGCATACAAAGTGGGAAAGCAAGTTGCGAGTTTTTAACTTTTTAATTTAGCAGAGGAAGGGCATATGTTGTTTCGTATTCCTTATCTTATCTACTTGAGTTGCTACCAATACCTACTGGAGATGTCAACAATGAAAGAGATGTTGCTATATTACAAGGTCTGTGATTCTGAAGAAGACAAAAGAAGATGTAAAGATGTACCGAATGTATGCATTTTCAGGAGGTATAATTTTGTTTAAGAACTGCATGTTCCTTGTACCTATATTTCTGTTCAGAGAGGCCTTTAGCTAAATGTCATTCCTTACCTTTTACTGTTAGCACTTGCTTCCTTAAGACTTCTATGACATAAAAGGTAGATTTTTTTGGAAGTTTATGAGAAAAAATGTGGAGGACTTCATTTCCTTGTCGAAGGTTTGCCAAATGGATAGAGCGGAGTCTGTTAGAAGTCCAGCCTTGCTTCAGCAATTGCATGCTCCTAGTGCAAAAAGAATGGGAATATGTTATAGATTTCATTAGAGGTTTGCAAGCAGGAGGGGAAAAAAATCTGTTGTGGTTGATAGACTGGCTAAGCTTGTGTTTTTTTGCAACAGATTGCATTAATAAGGTCTATGACTTGCTGGGTTCTTGCAACAATGCAGGCTATGTGGGTTGCCAAGAAAACCGTACATGAGCTCCATCTGAGATGGTCTTCTTTTGTAAGCGCCAAACAAAGCTGACTTTCTCTGTTATAGTTGTTTCTTTGTGAAGCTATTGACCATAATTGTTTTTCTGTGAGCCAACCTTAATTGTTTATATGGGAATCAACCAACCATAACTTTCCCCCCTTGGCAAGTTAGCTTACTACAATGGCTTCCTTTACAGGCCAAATTTGTAAAGAGATTCCAGGGTTAGCCAAATTTTGTATCAAGTTATCTTTGATTTTTAGCTGATTAAAAGTTGCATTATTTGAGTTCAAAAAGATATTCATTCATGGCATAGTTGCCACAACAGCAAAAGCGAAACTCCATTGCGTGTTTTTCCTGCCTGAAATGGGTTGACAACACGAATAGCTATTGTCAGTTGGGTTTTTTGTCGGCCTAATTTTTACAATGCTGCTTCTGCATTTTAACATCTGTTACAGCCCTTTTGCTGTTGATTTCTAAAGCCCAGAAAACAAGATTGATAAATTTTGAAACATTTCAATGATGCCTTTCTGTTACTACAGGGGCATGTCCTCATTTTGGGTTAGTTACTTTCACTGCCTTCCTCTGCACGTAGCTCATTTTCATTATTGCAGGGGAGTTGTATGTGGTGCCCTAAGCATTCGAGCATTTTCTATCCAATGTGGGGCTTCTATGGTTCTGTTTGCAAAGTTAGCTTTGGAGCTTGCCATTCCTCCAAAGGTGTGAGCAAAGGTTTTTCAGATTGGTGCCACAGAGTCTAAGAAATTAGAAAAGGTCTTGGCCATAAACGGGTTTCAGGCATGTGTAAGGTGTCCTATTTAATTTTCCCTTACTATAGGAAGAACTCAATTCTTCTACTGAATGGTTCATATTCATTTTCCTTTAGATTTAGGTGCCCAATAAGTTAATATTATATTGTGGCCATAGACCCAGATATGTCCAGAGTACCAGTATATTTGTGATCAATTACACTAACAAGTCAATTGCAAAATAATTTTCCACCTTTCAAGAGATTTTTAATTTTTTTTTTTAAATTAATTACACATGAATGAAAGTTATTGTATCTTTTGACCATATAAAGAGGTTTAATGTATAATTTGAAAAGGTTTAGTATCAAATTTTGAAAATTTGAACAATTTTTCACCGTACATTTCATTTATGCCTTAGAAGCAAGTCGGTCAAATTGATTTTTATTTTTATCATTTTACCTATCTGTTTCCATACAAGCGTGTCTCTAACAAATTTAGATTCTTATATATACAAAATATAAACTAGTTTTCAAATGTAGTATTTATATGTGTACGATTTTTTATTTGTTTTATGATGAATATTTAATATTTTTTGAAATAATATCCGTTTCTTAGATGCAACTTTTGCTATCCCCATTTGTTGTTACATTGTTATTGTCGACACATTTCTTGTTTCTGTTAACATAGCTTCATGGCATTTGGGACTCCTCTAGACTTTTTTACCCTAAGATAACATTTTTTGGGCTGGCATACATAAGATAAATAATATTTCAAGAAGTACTTCTTATAGCTAATGATCTGATATAGCTGCTTTTGTGAGCTAGCATACATAAGATAAATAATATTTCAATGAATACTTCTTATAGCTAACGATGTGATATGGCCATGTTAATAGAATAATACACATAACAGATGCTAAGGCACTGTTTTGTCGTTCATTTACCTGTGTTGCATTTATTGAATACTTAATTATTTCATTTTGGAGATACAAGGTAAAGGTAAATGGGATTTTTTAGCTTACAGCCAAGCCAGCTATAGGATAATATCTATATTTATAATTTATCTAAAGCCCTGAATAAATCAATGGGCAGTGTCTTAAATTTTGTGGATGAGGGGCTTGGCAGCTGGCTTAAAAGTAAATGAGCAGTTTACTGCTACATCCATCAACAGAGGTTTCAGGCATTAGTGTAGGTGATATTCCCTTGTCTTTACTCTATGATATAATACTTCTTGTATGCAGCTAGAACTCCAGATGGACTAAACCAAGGAGAGGTCTCTTATGGAGAGTGACTTGAAAGCTGGCTTAAAATTAAATGAGCAGTGCACTATTATCTCCAAGAACAGATGCTCGAGCCATTTACAAATTCAAATATTGTTGATTCTATTATCAATGGATCATATCAAGATTTCAAAGTGTTCATAATGATAATTTACAAGGATTTGCAGTACTAAAAATGTCCAGATACAGTTCTGCCTGTTGGAGATGTGTGGGTTTTGCATAAATCTTTTTGGTGTATATATCCATATCCTTGTTTTACCTGGTATTCATATCTGTATTGGACTGCTAGATATGGATATGAGGGGTAATTTGAACTTGAAGCATCCTGTAACTTAGGTAGTCAGCTGTGTGTTGCCTGCTTGTTTATATGGAGCAACATATACAAGATCAGACCTCTATAACATAAGTCCATAGACTTAAGTACTGTCTTACTAAGTATGCACTGTTATTTGGTACAGGGCAATTGCTGGATGATTTACTTGTAGCTGAAGATCTTGCAGCTGCTGAAACAACAGCAGCTGCATCTCATGCTGCAGCAGCAGCTGCAGCAGCAATTGCTGGTGGCCAACCAGGATCAAATATGAGAAATTATGCTTATGCTGATGGACGACCAAGGCATCCACCTCAAGAACCTGTTTCTGATGGTGCAGTTGTGATGGGAAGTCCTGTTGCGCCTCCTATTAATGGTGACATGTTCAGAGATATCAGTACAGAAAATGCTATCATTCCAGGGCAGAGGTAAGGGGGTTCCTACAGTTAAATTAAGAAGAGAATAAATTTCTATGAGAATCCACTTACATCGGAAAATATGGAAGGTAATCTTGTTAAGGGTGATGGATGCCAATTTTAAAAAGAAAAGAAAAGAAAAGAAAAGAAAAGAAAAAATAAAATAAAATGTTTATACAATTGTGTTGATTCCATGAATGAATTCTTAAATGTGATTGATGCTAAGTTTGTTTTTCTAAATGTGTAGATAATTGTGTTGACTTCATGAATGAATTTGTATTGAAGTTCTCAAATGCATAATTTCGCATCTTGCAGAAGGTTGGCTAAAGGTGTAGAGTCTTTAGTAGAGGCATCCGCTGCAGAAGCTGAAGCTATAAGTGCTGCATTGGCTGCTGCAAAAGCACGACAGAGTAATGGAGAGTTAGATCAATCTCCTGAACGAGATCGAGGAGCAGAGGGGACTCCAAGTGGGAAGAAACTGTCGACACCAACCAAGACGCAAGATGTTGTCATGCCAAACTATACACCACCTACTGGAGTTAGACTTCATCACAGAGCGGTACTGTGACAAACATTTTAACCTGAATTCATTGCCCATTTTGGCTGG
This sequence comes from Wollemia nobilis, assembly GCA_028583015.1. Taxonomy (NCBI): domain Eukaryota; kingdom Viridiplantae; phylum Streptophyta; class Pinopsida; order Araucariales; family Araucariaceae; genus Wollemia; species Wollemia nobilis. The sequence goes on from JAQPPZ010014470.1 coordinate 3,068,227, forward strand.
TTAGACATATGATTTGCAAGTATATCACAGGAAACTGCATTATAATTATTGTTATATTGTCCTTTCTAGGTAGTCGTTGCTGCAGAGACTGGCGGAGCGTTAGGTGGCATGGTAAGGTCACTTTCCATAGATCAGTTTGAAAATGAAGGTCGGCGAGTGAGCTATGGAACACCTGAGAGCGCTAATGCTGCTAGAAAGTTGTTGGATAGGCAGATGTCAATCAATAATGTGCCTAAAAAGGTGATTAACAAGATGTCATTGATGTCTGAATATTGAGTTGGTTCTAGTGTTTTACATAATCTCAAGAACAGCAGTGATCTTCTAACATCAGGTGTTTTGGGATTTCTTAATATCTTGATAGTGTCATTGATTTATGCAGGTCCTAGCATACTTGTTAAAGCCCCGTGGCTGGAAGCCTCCAGTACGCCGTCAATTCTTCTTAGATTGCAATGAAATTGCTGAACTTTGTGACAGTGCAGAACGAATGTTTTCTCGTGAACCGAGTGTTTTGCAAATCAAAGCTCCTGTGAAGATATTCGGGGACTTACATGGTCAGTTTGGTGATCTAATGCGGCTGTTTGACGAATATGGAGCTCCATCAACTGCAGGTGACATAACGTATGTATACTGTTGTCCTGAATCTACACCTATAATGTAAAGCAGGAGTTACTTATATTTCATCTCTGTTACCAAGTTCAATGAATTTAAAGGTTAATTTTTGAGAATCGGTGAATTTTAACCACCTTTAAAGTATATTCATTAATGTTTGACATACATTTCAAGTTGCATTATCAGTTTTTTTGGTTTTCTCTTCATTTAATTCTATGTTTTTGTTTTTCTCGAACTTGATGCTGAACTTTATCAAAACAATTTAAAGAATTTATTTGTTGAGTTTCTTTTAAACTTCAAGCTTGATGAACTTGAAGTCAAACACAAAACTGGTGACTTGATGTTTCATGTAAGCACTCATCCTTCATTGTTGGGTTAATCTTTCTGAATGAGTGGTTTATATTTGATAATCATGTCTAAAATATTTTTCTAAGGTGTCCAGAATTTATAAGTTGTATGTGACAGTGAATAACATCACAGTGCCATATGTATGTTGCAGGCCATATATAGTTAGCCCCTTGTAAAAATTGCACCCTTAATCCAATGTAATGTAAGTCTACTTCAATTTCCTCCTATATCATCAAGTTCTATTGAGCTCCACTGCTAAAAAACTGGTAATTTTAACTTTAGCAGACTTATATGTGTAAAATGGAGACTCAAGATGTGACGAGTAAACTCCCTTTGTACCTATTTCCATACACATTTTCATTTACTGCCAAAACTCATTTCTTATTATGATCTTCTCTGTTGATTTCCGGTGATCTTCAACTCTAGTGCTGATGGATTTTTGACACTGATACAGGCATTTAAGGACACAGGGAACTTAGCTTTGTTAGGTGATGGTCTATTGAAATATGACTATGTTGGAGTAATGTGGTCATGGTGTAATATGGGTGGGGTTTGTTTCAATCCCATATAAGTAATTAATTTAAGAGAAAAAAATTAAGAATTAAATGGAGATTCTGAACCAGAAGTTCTTTGGGTCAAGAACTCTGTTTATGATAGTTTGATCATGGACATGCGTGCCTTAGATATGAAAACTGGCCTAAGGATGCAATTTTTTTTTATTATCAATGTTTCTTGTGGTTTATGTCACTAGCATGTTTTAAAGTTCCATTCGATAAGAAACAAAATCATGGAAATCATTCCAGAGAAAGAGTTAGGTGGAATATTCTTCAGGAGATATTTCTCGAGATTATTTTTAGAACCTCTAGTTTTTTTAATCATATAGGGTTTGATAATGGTCTGTTGGATCATATACATTCCTTACAAAATGTGCCTTTGTATGTTTCCTGACATTTCCAATCTGATCCTTACTTAGGTAACATAATTCTATTAATGTCCACAGATGGCCAAAGTAGGCCAATGGAACTCATTGAGGTGTAACTATAACACATTGAAGGGCCATTGAGGTGTAACTATAATACACACACATATATATAAAGGTACTCCAAGGCTTCTTATGGAGGGGAACAAATTTACCAGGCATTTTTTCTTTAGCAGAATCATTTGTTATTCCTGGCTTTTTCTGCTAGAGCCCAGAACTAACTATATCTTGATATCTTGTCATACTGTTGAAGTGAAGTAAATACTGTTTCTTTTGTTCTCATAAAATTATCAGTTCCAACCTAGACAGCCTGCAATATTTCTTTAAAAAAAAAAAAAAAAAATTGCTTGCAAGTAACCAAAGTTGGCATGTGAGCTCAAAGATATATTAACAAGTAGAATTGCTTGCAAGAACTTAAATAACAGAGAAGGCAACTAACTTTGAAAGAATAAAACACCATAAGTGGGGTGAACCTAAAATGATTAAACTCCAAAATCGTCAGAAAAAATAGAGCCATAAGAAACAAATAACCATAAGAAAGGAAGACTTCTTGCCAACGAACATCTAATGAATCCCCAAGGAGAAGGCTGACGTAAACTAAGACTTGCTGCAATCTGTACCAGAGTTGTACCAGAAGGCACAGGAACCTCCCGTATCACTGCAAAAGAGTTAATACAGGATCTGAGGTTTTTTGTAGGAGAATGGCTTGGGATTGACCATCTAAGGGGGTTTGGCTGTTCAATTCTAGGAGGATGGAAGTTCTGAAGCGTCTCCTAATATCCATGTCAACTCGCCTTCAGAGGTAGATAGCGAACAGGTAATAGGTGCCCCTTGACTATTAGCAACAAGAAGCAGCTGACCATCTATGTCAGAGTGTAGCTGGAACACTTTAAGTGTGACAATAAGAGGAATGGGGTGCCTTAGTTGCAGCTTTGTGAAGAGGGATGTCTCACTAATCTATCCCTGCTGTGTATAAAACTGGAATGTAAAGGGCCAAACAACTTTTGTCAAGATAATGAAAAATAGTATCAAGTGACTTATTGAACTTATCTGCAAAGAATATTCATTCTTCTGAAGAAACTTTTGTGCTCTCTAAAGTTAAAGGAATTATTGTTGAATTTTAGGCACTATTGAATCAATGATTTACCAAACTTCCTTGTAAAGCACAGGTGATCTGTGATACTATTGCTCTTTTTTTTTTTTTTTTCCCATCATTTCTCTCTTAGCTAAATGAATACATCACGTGTTTAGGACATAATTGTTGGCATACCATTATTTTGGGAGGTGCTGGTTATAAATTACTGTTTTCTTGTCAGTCAGTGTAATATGTAGTTGATCATATTCTAATGTGTATTCTTTTTTTAAATCTATGGTACTATTGTCTGGCAGGTATATCGACTATCTTTTTCTGGGGGATTATGTTGATAGAGGGCAACATAGTCTGGAAACAATTTCATTGCTGCTTGCGCTTAAGGTACGAGGATGAGATTGAGTATAGGGTCTTTTCTTTATAAAGAATTAAAGTGTGCAGTGAAGGTGTGTCCTCCTCAGTCAGGTTTTTTTTGGTTAATTGCAATGGTTAAATACCCCTAAATAGTGAGAAATCTAATTCTATTATTTGATATTTTGCAGGTTGAGTATCCACAAAATGTTCATTTGATCCGGGGCAATCACGAAGCTGCAGATATCAATGCACTCTTTGGGTTCCGGATTGAATGCATTGAACGCATGGTAATTTTGACTTTTAATTCCCTTTCGCAATTTTTTTGATTATACAATTCCTGTTTGTTAAAAATAATCAATCTTGGTATATTGGATTTTTTACATGAGCAGGGAGAGAGGGATGGAATATGGGCATGGCATCGCATCAATCAGTTATTTAATTGGTTGCCTTTGGCAGCTCTTATTGAAAAGAAGATTATTTGCATGCATGGGGGAATTGGCAGGTCCATTAACCATATTGAGCAAATTGAAAATTTGCAACGTCCTATAACTATGGAAGCAGGATCGGTGGTCCTGATGGACTTATTATGGTAATAGTTCTTGTCTACTGTTTTAATTGAACAATAATTATACAAATAAAAAATGGTGATGCAGTAAATATGAGCTACAATTTATCTTGCTGAAAATCTATGCTTTATTTTTACCTTTCAGGTCAGACCCAACTGAGAATGATAGTGTTGAGGGATTGCGACCAAATGCCAGAGGGCCAGGTCTGGTTACATTTGGGGTGAGTTCAGTGTTGTGAGATGTGAGGAATGACATCCAATTTTAATTCTGTTTCGTAACTGCTATGTTGCAACAGTCAACAATGTTATGAAAGATGCCAAATCAAAAGTTTGTTTTAAAGTTGAAAAAATGTTAGTAGCAAGGGTCTGAAAATATTATATTGGCAAAATTAAAAATAATAGCTCTCAAAATTAAATCCAGAAAATAAATAAAAGGAAAAACAAGAACTGCATTTCATCATCGCATTCACATATTTTATCTGTAAATATTATATCATAAGCTACCAATATCACATTGTATGCCTCCAGTTTTTTATAATTATACTGATGAAACTAGCCAGAGTCCAGGCTCAACCCAAAGCACAACTCGAAAACGCATTTTCAGACGTCCTTTCTCTGTGTGCTCTGAAATCTGACATTGAAAATAATAAAAAGATTGAGTTTTGTGGGCATCTTGATGCTTCTTCTGCAATTTTTCTAATATTTTTTCTGCGTAAGAACTGTTGAAGCAAGTTAAAAAAAATGCTACTATTGTGATTTTTCAACATGGGCTTATATCATAGCTATATATTCATATATGATATATCTGTAAACAAACAAGAAACATGAATTGAAAAATAATATCAACCTGTAGCCTGAGCATATGCTTTTCAATCATGTAAACAAATAAGCTTATTTCCACTTGATATTGTAATTTTGCAAAATCTTTCTCAAACTATCTTAACTTTACCACATAAAAACAAGAACTGTCTTTGCTGTTACTGTTCCTCTGTTTATGATTTGCATTTCAATATTTGCTTTTGGATCCATTGTCTCCATTGTTGTCCTGTTGAAATCTACTAGACGTATTAAATGCTTTTCTCTTGTTATCTTTTCAAATCAATGCCGCTTTTTATGTTGTTTGTCAGTTGATTATTTGTTTTAGCTTGTGCACACAAGGGGATTTATCAGATGGAAAATTACTTTGAACCTGCGTATCGCGTATCATGAATTCAGCATTTCGTTCTTATGAAATGCACCAAGCATGTTATCAATATATTTCTTGCTTTTTCCCTACACTACTAATTTTTTGAAACTGGGAGATTCTTGCTGCTTAGTTCCTACCACCCATTAGAATCTATTGTTTCTTTAAGCATTCTTGATGCTATGAATTACCTAGTTTGTGGTCCTTATGCCCCTTTATTTAGCGATGAAATGGTTTTGAGCTGCAGTACATAGATACCTTTCAGTAATTACTAATCACTTAATGCTGAGCCTTCTATTTACCCAATTTTTAATGTATTCCTCGAAGAGACATTTCTAACGATGGATTACTCTATTTGAAATGGACTTTGTTTTCCTTATTTTTGAAGGAAAGCTTTCTGTAGCACTGTTGTAAATATGTTGCTGCAAAACAATCTTGTAGCACAATGTCTGATTTTTAAAAATCCTTTTCCAATAGGCATTCTCAATGACAATAATCTTGTTTTTATTATCTTATAAAAAATTTGGGATTGTGATGGTGTGGTGATTTTAAGCTTTTGGAGTTTGAGCGTATAACTTAATTTTCATTATTTAATGAAAATATTGTTAAGCTGACAGTGTTTTTCGTTTTGCAGCCAGATAGAGTGATGGAATTTTGCAATAATAATGACCTACAGCTAATTGTACGAGCACATGAATGCGTTATGGATGGTTTTGAGCGTTTTGCTCAAGGCCATTTAATCACCCTTTTCTCAGCTACAAACTATTGCGGTAATTTCAAATTATTTGCTTGATCTACAGAATTGAATATGCAGGATTGTGTAATCATCTTGCTGAGTGCAAATATTTAAAATTTTCTAGGTACTGCAAACAATGCTGGTGCAATCTTAGTCTTGGGTAGGGACCTTGTAGTAGTCCCAAAATTGATTCATCCTCTACCTCCAGCAATTACGTCACCTGAAACATCACCTGAACGTCACTTAGAAGACACATGGATGCAGGTATTTATGGTTCTTTTATTTTACCTGTTTCAATATTGGTCTTCTTGGAAGATAATGCCAATTCTTTAACATTTTTATTATGTTCATTCTTCATCAATATTTTCTGTTTCTATCTGATGGTAGGAACTGAATGTTCAAAGGCCTCCAACACCTACTAGAGGGCGTCCACAGACCACAAATGATCGTGGTTCCCTTGCATGGATTTGACAATCCTGTGTTTTTGCTTCTGCTTACACCAGCTGTACAGTCCAAAGTCTCCACTGCTTGGTGGCAGTGGTACATGCTCTATCTTAGGATTTGTAAAATATATAGCAGTTTTTACTGCATAAAGTTCAGAAGTTTTCTTTGGACTTTGCTTGCATCCACCAGGCAATGGTGTACATGACTCTGACAGCTTACTCTCTGAGATGTTATGGTACAAGGTCCTTGCTGATGTGAACACTGCTCTCCTTCATTTGCAAGTTATAGCTGGATGGAGATCTTAATAATGGGCAAGGCTGTCGTATAAACATAAGTGACATCAATGATATAGCTACAATTTGCAGTCTTGCATGTATCTTTACGATTTTGGTGGTGGGTGCATCTTCAAGAGCCATTGGTACATTTTAGAGCATCTGGAAGTTGGCACGGAGTTTGGATTGACCATAATCAGGAAAGCTGACTTCTAACATCCCTTAAGAAGAAATGATTATAGATTGAGTCCTCATTGAGATGGTAGCCATTGTTTTCCAAGTTTAATGTGTATTGAGCCGAGGGTAGTTAATAGGCATAATCATATCTTTTTTCTGAGCTAGATGTGAGTATAATATATTATTTCTGGGGTTGACAGGCTTTGCCTCTGCCCAATTCAAATGTTAGCATGAGTCCAGATATCCAGGATTGTTGATTTCTATTATTTCTTGTCAATTAATGACTCTAGATTCCTTGAAGCAGTTAATAGTTGCCATTACTTTCGCAATATGGTGTATTGAGCCAAGAGTAGTAAAATCTGCTCTTTCCCTTATGTGGATTGAGTACCATATAAAATCTGTTACTTGGGTGTAATCTAGCTCCATCTTATGAATGTAACACCATGTAACATAAGTGTGCAGCAAGTGCATGTGCATTTTTATAGTTTTTTTTTTGTACAACAGAGATTTCCTTGTGTGAAGAACGTTATTCAGCGTTTCAAACTACTATGATGCCTTTTTTCCGCAGCCAAAAAAGGCTGCCACGTTTTGAAAAATAAATGATTGATTTATATTGTTTATGTTATTTTTTGAAAGATCTTGTCTCTGATAGAATTGTTGCTTATTTTTGTTTAATGCCCATTTCTTTTCTTTTGTTTGGGAAGGCATAACTTATTAAAACCATTGAAACTTGATTGAAAGAAAAATGGAGAGCAGGTCTGGTCCATTCTTTTTGCTGCTTCGGATTGTATGTGTTGAGAAAGGATCTTACTGGAAAAGCAGCTAAATTGAAATATAACCTTGTTCTTTTTATGGCTGTAATGAATTTTAAATCGGTTTCCAGGGTACACAGAATATGTAGCTTATTCCTCTGATTGTTCTATTTGGTTCTTATTTATAGTACACAGAATATGTAGCTTATTCCTCTGATTGTTCTATCTATTCTTATTCATCAGTTTGAAGGGATTTCCTTCGTATTTATGACAATTTGGGTGTGGTCTGAAACTGTTACCCTATTAGTGGTACTTTTGGTGACCTTTCTTTGGAAGGTTGGTTAATGGTTGGGTGCATTTTAGGGTATGGAGCATGAATATAGTTGTCAATTGTACTTGTGTTTCTTGTCATAATTATGTTGAATCTATCATAATTTAAATTGATCAATTGCTTTCATTTCTTCTGCAAGTGTGATTACAATGAAAGCAATTTTCTGCATTATAGGTTGCCAAGTTGTTCTAGGTTAATGGGGAGCCTTTTAAGGAATGTATGAACTTTAGTGTCGAGTACATTTTTGCCCATGCTATATTGTGCAATAGGGTTATGTTGAGAATATTTTTAAATTGAAAAATATTTTCCACCTTAAATATATATATTATTAGAGAAATGAGCAAACATATTTACTGTAAACTTCTCAGCAGATCTAGAAATGACTTCCCATGTTGCTTATCTCTGTAGACTTGCAGTCGTAAATTTCTTATGTCTTAAGACCTTAAGGGTTGTTCCACTATCAAGTTCATGGCTGTGGTCACATTATCGGAAATTCGTTGGCTTTTTCTCCATTTCTAGGACAATTTAAGTTGTTCCTCAAAGCTCAAAGTAGGTTTTATTAGTGGCATGAAACTTATTCTGAAAGGTCTTCTTGTTCCCCAGGAATGATTTCTGTAGGCAATGAAGCAGTCAAACCTACTGTGCATCTTAAGGTTTAGGTTAATTAATTGTAACTTGTTTTGAAAGCTGACTGGGTCTTGCTTTGTCTGGGAAGACGTGAGCTGCTTCTTCCAACTCTCCCAGAACCTGTTCAGCACCTCTAGCATCTGCTGCCTTGTTCTATCAAATATGGAAGGATTTAGGTTCTGCACGTGTGCTTTTAGCTGTTCATTTTAACCCTCGGATTTCTTATGCTTATATGTTTTCATATATTTACCACGTGTGGTAGGTTTTGGCTAGTTTCTTGCAAGATTCCCATACTCAAAGCCTGAAGCGTGAAGGTCAACACAAATGTCTGTATGTTATACAATATTTGACAGTATCAGCAGCAATCGCCTTGAGGATTTTTGAGCATACAACAAATTTGTGTCCCAGAAATAGAGAGCTATAACTAAAAAGCTTTGCAAACTGGGAGGGATCAAGAGTGTCTTCAAATGGTTGCAGTCTCTATAATTTCACGAGTAGCCTTGTATATCCCATAAAATATTCATTTTCTACATTTACACTGATATTTCAGTCTTCTTGAGAGGAGAAATGATATCCTGTACTGGTGTTTCTTGGAGATCCATCCTGTAATTGTATGATAAGGATGACAGTTCAATTTGTTTTACAAATTACTATACAATCCCCCATAGTAACAAATGATATCCTCTAGTAATGTTTCTTGTTGATCATCCTGTAATTGTGTGATAAGGATGCCAGTGAAAATTCTATGCATTACTATACGATCCCCCCTACTGGGAAACAATAGCCTCTGCTAATGTTTCTTGGAGATCCATTGAGCAATTGTGTGGTAAGGAGATCAGTTTGAAAATTCTACAAATAACTATCAGATCCCCCAAATTAAAAGTTTGTGCGACTCTAGCACATGATAGATTAGGAGTTAGAGAGCGTTCATACATATAATTTATGAAATGTTTCTCCATTGAGGGCAACAACGTAGCCCTGTTTCTTTTTTACTGTTTTTTTGATTTTATCATTTGGAAGTTTTCTTGGAGATACCCTATTAAAAAGATGGTAGTTTTGATATGTTGCTGAATTATTGATATGCTAAATCTAGTACACGTGCAATGACCTTGCATTCAATTTAGAAGTTGATAGCATATTTTTTAAGCCTTAGAATTTTTTTGCAGTGTATTGTCCAAAATTTGCCGTCTGTAATTTTTCCTCAACAAAGAGGGATATTAATCCTAAGAAAATTAATGTAAATAGCAACAGATTTCATCATACAGTTGTAGATCTTACAAAAGAATATAACCTAGTGAATAAAGTTTATTAATATGTTTTTAACTAAGCGGCTTAAAGCAATGCTTAGTTTAAATTTATTATTATTGTTTTTAAAACAATGCAGAGTATCGACATTTATGTAAATTAATGAAAAATACGAGAAATATTTATCTTATCAGGGGACTGCCTAAAGTCATAAACAAGCAGAGGGAATTTGTCATTGTTTCTTAAATACATAAATCTCCTGTATTGGAAAAAGCTCTACACAACTTTGATTGGAAAAAATGAAGGCACAGTTAATAGCATCATCGCGCTTTACTTTTAAGCTTTTAAAAAATATATCTATGTTCATTTTCATAGGTGTGATCATTAACATGACTCAAGCAATTAACCATGAAATAAAGAAATTATAATTGTTTGCTATTTTTTTAAGTGGTTATATGAAATCAAAAGAAACTTTTACCTCTATTAGATCATATGACTATACAATATGATGCAATAGTGGAGAGGGGTTAATTGAACAACCACCTCCCTAATAGTAAAGATGCACAGTCCCTGATTACGTTCTGATTTATATGCTCTAAACGGTGATTTTTATACTAAAATGTAGTAAAATTTATCATACCTTTGGCTTTTATACCAAAATGATGCAGTAAAATTTACCACTCTTACTTTGTACAATTCACATGCAATTTCCAGCTGTACAATTGTACTATGTACTTGCAATGTTTGGCCTTTGTATGGTAATATTCCCGTACAACTCTTTCGCAACTGAACAATTGTACGACTTGTATGCAACCATACAATTGTACAATCCTATTTAGGTTTGAACAAACTGTTTTATTTGCAATTGAACAGGTAAAATGAAATTCTTTAGGGTTTTCTTATCTGGAAACTCCATCCCTTTAATTATAGGACCTCTCCAATAACAACCAAATCCTCTTGTACAAGGGGTAATATTATTTGTTATTTTTTTTGAAAAAGGTTTCTTTGCTAATAGTATTCTTTCCTTGGGAACAGGGTTTCTTTCAAGGTAAGAGTATTCTTTCCTTGGGAATAGGATTTATTTTAGGGTAAGAGTATTATTTCCTTGGAAACCAGGTTTCTTCTATTCTTTTAGCCTTATATGCCTTCAATGCCTTCCAATCTTCAATATTCCTCCTACGACTTGTACACACAAAAAAACAAGACATACAAGCTCCGCTACAAAATGGCTAAAAGTCACTAACAAAAATAACATGGGGCTCTGAAATAATAAAGTTTACTTTTATTTTTTTTACAAGGTTAAGGCAAAGTTTTGACAAAATAATCCCTTCATTCTCCTATCTTCTCTTTGCCCCCTTTCTACCTATGCTCTACCTTTGACATCTTATTTAAAAGCATTAAAAAGAAAAAAACAATGACTACGCATGTTGGTTGACCTACTAGTGCTAGCTAGTTATTCTTATCTATGCATTAAGCTTTTTCTTCTACAATATTTTGCATAAAGTTTCTTGCTTTTTGCGTGGAATGTCTAACTATCTCTCTATTATTGGGTTGCCACGTGGATGCTCTTGCATCATACTCATTGCATAACAAAAAATGTTCATGAGCTCCATCTCATGAAGTGGTTGTCCAACCTATTAACACTCTAGCTTGGTTGTCGACAGAAGGCCAACTTCACTATCTTGTCTTGGCCTTCCTTTAAAGATCAAATCTCCTCATATAGAATGCACTCAACATCCTCTTCACCTTCTTCCATTGTATCACATCTATCCAACCACAATCAACATGCACTTTGTTGGTGACTTTCTCTTGGTACCAACACTTGCATGTGGAGTGATTATGTCCTCCACAACTCCCATAAGGATGTAGGTTCCAACACCTAGTTGCTACATGTCCAGATCTTCCACACTGATTGCAACAACCCATTCTTGAACCTTCATTCCTTATACTACTCTCTCCTCTCACAAATTTAGTCCTGCTAGACCTGCATACCCAAGGCCTTGATTCTTTGGCCTTAATTTTGGCATCATGGGCATTTTCACACCGTTCCCATATCTTTCCAATCCTCTGCCATTATACCCCATGCTTCTCATCAACATGGAGCCAATGCCTCTTGTGTGCTTCTCAAAGCTCCAAAGTCTTTATCCCCACTTTGATCTCAATCATCATCATAATGACCACCACACTTTTGAAGTACCATTGTCATTATCAACTTTGACAACATGGCCTTTGCCATGACTAATAATAACCTAATGAGAGTCATCTTCTACCATCTCTTTACCAGTTTGTCTCTTTTCCTCTTTCTCCTTATCTATCATAGGAGTCACTGCACTAATGTTTTTATCATCACTACTGGTGGGGATTGAGGTTAAGTGTGTCTTTCCCATGCTTATTCTATTTCTTGTCTCTACCCTTTCTTCCTCATGTCATTGGTGTCGGCTTATCATGTAAGCTCGATTTAAGATTGGAATCTATGGATGACCCATGCTCCTTATCAGTGGCAACCCATTTGTTGAAAGAATCTCTACAAAATTTTCCAACCTATCCTTCACTTCATGTGGGGTTTGATTTGTCTTGCCCACTATTTTATCTTTTGTGGGTTTAGCGATGAAAGCAAAACATACTTCATGATTTCCCTTCAAGGATTGTTTTTCTATACCTTAACTCATTAGAGGACTGTTGTCCACTTCTTTCCCTTTGTCCTTCAATGGACTTAATGTGTACCTCTTACCATCCTTCTCAATGGTGTAGGTGTTCTCCCTACCTTCATGCACTACCTTTTTATCAAACTACCATGGTCTTCCCAACAAGACATGACACACATCCATTAGCATGATGTCACATAGAATCACATCCTTATAAGAGCCAATTTGGAGATCCATTTTACTTTGTTCTATTACCAAAATTTGATGTTCCTTTTCCAACCATAAAACTTTGTTGATTAGGGTGTTCCATTCTCTTCAACCCAAGTTTCTCCATCTCTATTGATACCAAGTTATTTGTGTTGTTGCTATCCACAATCACCTTGCAACATTTACCCCCTGATTTGCAAATCGTCCTGAACAGGTTCCTTCTTTGCTCAGGTTCATGCACCTCCTTTGCGGGTTTCAACAATACCCTATCTATCATAAGGAATTCTCCTTGTTTTGGTTCTTCTACATGCTTCGGGGAAGCAATACTTTCTTCTTCTACTTACACAATATGGTTTCTGACCTCTTTGCCCTTATTGATGCTATGTTACAGGGTTGGACATTCAAATGCCTAATGTCCATCTTCTCCACATCTATAACACTTTCTAGCAAAACCACGTCCTCTTCCTTTGTTGAATCCACTTCCTCTTGAAGGTTCATCATTTTCCCAAGTGCCTTGGCTAAAATCACTTAGAGAAGTACCAACTTCTTGCAAATGTTGCTCACTACCATGGTTTGATTGTTCTCTTCCTCGAGATGATCTTCCTCTCACATTACTTTGTTGCCTACACTAACTTTTCCTCTGCCTTGAGTGCATATTGGTATGCCTCTTCAATTGGCCTCATTCTCATCATGTAAACACCATCTTGTATAGACAATCTTAGTCCACTTATATATTTGGCCACCATTTCTTCATCTTTAATATGACCAACCCTGATGGTTAATTTATAGAACTCTTATGTGTACTATTTCACTCCCAACTCCTTTTGCTTGAAGTTTTGGAGTCTTTTAAACAACCTTATTTGGTAATCAACGAGCAAAAATTTAGACTTCAATTTGATTACAAAATTATCCCAAGTTTGAATTTTATCCTTCCCTCTCTGTTGCCTCTCTGTTTGGACATGATCCCACCATAAGGACACATGCCCCTTCAACTGTGTACAAGAAAATTTTACCCTCTTGGGGTCTTCTACTGATTCAAATTCAAAATACTTCTCCATCTCTACGATCCAATCTATGAGCTCCTTTAGATTCAAGCTTCCATTGTATGATGATATTTTTATCTTCGACTTTTGACCCATATTAGAAATTGCTTGGATTAATATTTCTTTTGGGTCTCCTTATTCATCTCAAGCTTTTACTTGACCAATCTCCTCTTCTTCACTGTCACCCATGTCTTCTATTTTAATGCCCCTCCTTTGGGCAGTTTCAACTGCATCAAGTTGAGCAACAATTCCTCCTAACATCTCGGATATATCCGTGACTTGAGGGCCTCACACTCTTCTTCCCCATTGTGCCATCTTTCCTTTGGCACATGCCATGCCTCAGAGATCTTCTAGCTATAATACCAAATGATGTAGTAGTAAAGAGAGGGTCAATTGAAAAACCTCCCCAACAGATACTTTCTTACCATAGTGTATGATTTGATTACATTTTTGATTTATATGCTCTAAATGGTGGCTCTTATACCAAAATGATGCAATAAAATTTACCATAAACCACTTTGTACGATTCATATGTAATTTTCAATCATACAATTGTATGATCTACTTGCAATTTTCAGCTCTTGTATGACATTGTATAACCATTCCACAATCGTACAACCCCTTTGCAATCATACATTTGTATAATCCTATTTAGGTTTGAACAATCCATCTTTTTGTGCAATTGAATCGGTAAGTGAAATTCTTTAGGGGTTTCTTCTCTGGAAATTCTACCCCTTTAATTGTACGATCTCTTCATTGTATGATTACTTTCACTATGCTGGTGACAACCAAATCCTCTTGTGTAAGGGGTAATATTATTCTTTTATTATAAAAAGGGTTTCTTTGAGGCTAATAGTTTTCTTTCAATGGGAACAGGGTTTCTTTCGGGGTAAAAGTATTCTTTCCTTGGGAACAAGATTTCTTTTGGGGTAATATTATTCTTTCCTTGAGAACAAGGTTTCTTCTATTCTTTTGGCCTTCCATGCCTTCAAATCCTTAACACCTTTCAATATTCAATATGCCTCCTACAACCTATACACATGAAAGAAAGAGACATACAAGTTTCACTACATAATGACTAAAAATTCACTCACAAAAATAACATGGGGCTTTGAAATAATAAACTTTATTTTTATTTTCTTTACAAGGTTACAGGGCATATAATCCCTCCGCTCTTCTCTCTTCTCTCTACCCCCCTCTCTACCTATGCTCTACCTTTCACTTCTTATTTATAAGCATTAAAAGAAAAAAATGACTTGCTAGCTACGCATCATGGTTGAACTACCAGTGCCAACTAAGAGTTCTTATCTATGCATTAAGCTTTTTATTCTTCAATCTTTCGCATCAAGTTTCCTGCTAGCTAAGCATTTTTATCTATACATTAAGATTTTTCTTCTCCAATATTTCGCATCAAGTTTCCTCCTTTTTGTATGGAACACCCAACAATCGCCCTACTATCAGTTGCCATGTGGATGCTCCCGCATCACAATAATATTATAACTTGGCAATTATGTATGTATCATTTGGCAAGATTTAAGCCTAGGTCTTAAAAATTGAGGAATTTAATTAGTAGGATTTGAGCTTAGGTCTTACTGTAAGTTCACATTTAAAAAAAACGTTATATGTAGTTTTTATTAGGGGCCACTCCCATCAAAATATCAAAATATTACATTTGTTGTGAGGCCAATTAAAGTATATCCAACATGCATTTTAACACATGTTTTTCCTTTCTTTTTGTATTAAATATATTCTTCAACTTATTTGAAGTGCTATGTTTCAACAATCGACTCCTTCGCATCATTTTGTCTTTTGATTAAGAGATAAAATCACACTTGGCCAGTTGCCTTTTAAAATTTGAATTTCACCAAATTGAAGATCACCACGATTGGCTAAATCATTCAAATTCCACCAAGATGAAGATCAACACCATGATTGGCTAAATCATTTACTACCTGATTTCCTTCCCTCTTAATATGCTCACATTTCGAAGAGATTACCTCCAATAATAAGTGATGAACATTAGCAACAGTATTATTATTTTTATCCAACCAACAGGACCATGGTAATGGTTGAGACATGGGTGACGTAGCTCATACCAAGTTTCAAATTCTAGCTCGATGTGACAAAGTTGATGTAAAAGGAAAAGGGGAACCCTTTCAAAACCCTATATTTTTATCTATTCCCCACATCCATTTTTGTTGACAACATTAATGATAATTTGTGAATTCCCCTCAATTAAGATACATTTCCATCTATTTTCTAATTCAAGTTTAATCCCTATAAGAAGTGCCTTAGCCTCTACATAGTAGTTAGTCGAAGTTCCATATGATTTTGGATGAGAAGAATTTTACCTTCATTATTTCTAAAAACGCCACCTTGACCAATGTTTTCTAAATTTCCTTTAGAAGTACTATCAAAATTAGTTTTAATAAACTCAATTCTAGACATTTCCATTTTACCCTAGATCGAAGTAGATCCTTTGTTTTAATTCCATTATTGTAGATGACTCTTTCATATATGTTCAAATCCTATAATCAAGTTGTTATCACCTCTTTTTCCACACTTGAAACTTCCCATGATGAGCACCATATTTGTTGACATTCTTCAAGAGAAGCAATAATACAGTTTTAAACTTGGGCATGATTTTGAGATTTATTTTAAAAAATTATGTTATTTCTTTCAAGCCATAAATTACAACAAATAAATACATAATGCTTTAGCTTTGAAATAATTAATACAATATTTATTTAACTCTTCTAATATTGATGGAGCTACCCAATATATTTTTATAAATCTAAAAAATTAACCCCAAATGGTGCGAGCAAAGGGATAATGAAGAAGTAAATGGTCTGATGTTTCTGAATCCTTCTCACACAAGACACATCTAAAAGGTCCATAATATCCTCTTCTTACATATTCTCTCCTATAAGAATATTACATTGAATTAGTAACCAAAGGAGTTTTGAGGCCTTAGGGAGAGTCTCTAGTGACCAACCATTCTTCCAAGAAAAATATTTAGGAGTAGGACAATTTGATTGCTCTAAATCGTCATATCCCAACTTGATCGAGAATTCACCATCCTTTGATAGATTCTAGACCAACTCATCCTTTCATGTATAAATTGACAAATAAAATTATTGACGCATCTTTTGAAGTTCATTTGCAATTTGGTTGAGTTCCTCTCCTTCAACTAGGTTACTAATAGAAATCCATGATTTGAAGTTGTTGCTTATATTAATAGTCTTTGACCTTTAAAACTTTTCAAGCTAGGCATACTTGAGCCAATGGTTTCCATTTGAGTCAGAGATAAGAAGATAAGGCTTTAACCAGGTATTAGATAAAAAAATTGCATATTTTCCCTCATTGACTAACTATCTAATATGTTTATTTATCAATTAAAAACAATTTGATATGAAGTTCCATGTCGACGACCCTTTGGATAGAGTTTTTTTCTAAATAATTTCAATGCATCAAGAGAACCTATATATTTTTGAAGTAATATTTTTGCCCAAATCTTTCCTTGATCTCTAAATAATCTCCACCCAAGATTTGCCCCTTATGCCAAACTCATAAGTGTGCAATTCTACAAGCCTGCTCCTCCAATATTTTTTCCTTTACAATTCCACTTACAAAGAGGAAACCTAAATTTTCCCTCACAACTTTTCAAAGAAAGTCTATTTAAATTTTATCAAATTGGTGTTGTACCTATTGGCAATCCTGGAAGTGACATCATATAATTAGGTATGGATTTCAATGTAGTCTTTATGAGTCGTAGCCTTCCCACCATGGTTAAGAACTTACCTTTTCAACCTGCCAAAAAAGCTTTCATTCTATCCAAACAAGAGACCCAAATATTCTTTTTATTTATTTTATGAGACAAAGGAATACCCATATACATCGATGGAAAATTTTCAATTTTAAACACTAAAATATTCATAATAATTTGCTGTAAATCTAGGGCAATGTTAATGAAAAATCCTCAATTTTGTAGTATTAACCAACAGTCTAGTTGCATTTTCATAGCATGATAATATTGATTTAAACTTCATGGTCTCATCCAGGATGTTGGAGGTATTACATTATTTGGTCCCTTTGTAAATATTTAGATTAGGGTGTGTGTTTGATATTTGAGTCTATAGTATGTGTCAAGTTATTAAGTGTGAATATATGTCATGTAATTAAGTGAGAGTTATAAGTGTGAGGTTTCTTGTGTGAGTTACGAGTATGAGGTATCTTATGTGTAAGTGTGAGTTATAAGTGTGAAGTGTCAAATTCAGAAGTAGGGAATTGTGTGCAATCATGAGACTTTGTCATTATGTAACATGTGAGATTTATTATGTAAGAGAGGAATGTGAAGTGTTGGTTCTTCCACAAGTTTGATAAGAGCAATGGTCAAGAGTCAAGTAATATTAAAAGTCTCTTGTATATTTATATTGAAGACAAAACCATGTAATAGGTAACTCAAAGAAGTTTTGCTTTATGCATTGCTCAAGTTTTTCAAAAAATATTTTAGTGTGCTTTATGTGAGATTATTGTTCTTTTGATATATGCTTGATAATTGATGTGATTGATGATCCTGAAATTATTTAACCGGTGAGAATAATTTTATTTTTCCAATAGAGGGATGACCCAAAAGAAAGGTATCATCAACAAATTAGAGCTGAGATTTGAAGGGACCTTTTTTGCGATATGGATCCCTTTGACTTTTCTTCCATTTTTGCTTTTGAGAAAGCTCTCTCTAATGCCTCCACAAGAATAATGAATAGATACACAAGTAGTGGATCACCTTGATGAAGTCCACAATATGACATAGTAACCAATAAGAGAACCAGTGATCAAAATAGAATATTTTGCAGTGTTATAACAACATTAAATCCATTCACAAAAACTATAATCAAAACCAATTTTTTGAGAAAATGATATAGAAAATTCCAAGAAACCTATGATATGCTTTGTTCATATCTAATTTTATAAGCACACTTGGTTTTTTCATGGAATGAAGAGAATAGATGACCTCATGTGCAATTATTATACCATCAAGAATTTTTTTACTATGAACAAAACTATTTTGTTCTTTTAAGATAACACAATCTAGAATGCCTTTCAACCAGTTTGCCATAATTTTAAAAATGATTTTATAAATCATATTACAAAGGCTTATTGGACATAAATTATCAAAATTTTTTGTCTCGCCTTTTTTTGGGAACCAATGTAATAAAAGTGATATTGATCTTGCTTATTATAGCCTTCTCTTTTTGGACCTCTTCAACTACAACTAATATATCTTTTTGTTGGACATTTTGAGTCCCTAAGCTAAAAGTTGTCATTGATGTCAAAAGGACCTATGTGAGTAAGCACTATGATTTTGTTCCACAAAGATTTTCATGATCAAAGAAAGGAAAAGGTTTTATTTAAAACCATGGATGGCAGATTTGAAATGGGTTTTTCTTAAAACCCAAGTTGGCTTTTCGTTTCATCGAAAAAGGACCTCCGATGATAAAGTTATTGAAGTTTGAAATTTGGGTTTAAATTTTGATTTTATTAAAATTAAAATTAAAATTTAAAATCTTTTAAAAAGGTTTTCCCTCCTTTCTTATTCGCGTCGTCGACGTCATGAGGGCAAATTAAAAAGTTTCGACGTATTCACATCTAAGGATGGCTTATATAAATAAGCCAAAGGTTTCTCATTAATGCAAGGTTAAGTCGAATGATTTTCGAAACCCAAAGTAATTGCTCATATGAATATTGCGCAACGAATTATTGAAGAGTATGAAGTGGACGGTAAAATCGTGGGTAGTCAAATTTTAGTGCCTTGTGAGGAAAGCGCACACAGTTAAAGACAAGGAGTGCCCAAGGCACTCACCTAGGGAATATTAGCTCACACGACTTAGCTGCCGCTTGGCAGCACGATGGGCAAAGGTTCGAATTGCCAAAGTCTTGCGAGGGCTCTTTTGAGAGAGAGAGAGAATTTCAGCGCAACCAAAACGTATGAAAAGAGTGAGTTATAGAATGAAGGTAGGACCCTTCCTATACCACGTAGGCGCTTGTGGCCTAGCGGCAAGAGGGAGGCAGTCAAGTCTTTGAGCGCCAGGAGATATGAAGTTCGAATCTTGTCGACGCTGGTTTTTGTGAAGTGTGAAGGGGAGTGCACCTTTTGGCACATGTGTCATTCGAGGTACGATTGGAGCAATTCAAGTATTATGATTGCACTCACCATCTCATGTGAGTAGTTGGCTCATGTGGTTAGTGGTGTCGCAGTTAGAGTGGTGCATGGGCAGCATCAGGAGATCAAATCCCATCGAGGGCAAGGCAAGTAAAATGTTTGTTTAATATTTTAATTTCTACCAAGGTTGCCTAAGGAGAAATAAGGATATGGTATGCCCTAGGAAAGATAGAGATTTTTGCTGATTTTCTTTTTGGAAATATATCATATTATATATCATTGGAAAGCTCTTTTTGAGAGATACTTGTTGAGATTGCTTAGAGGGAGAAATAAAGTGTGTGTAAGGATATATTTATGGTTTTGTCATGGAGTTCCAAAAGTAAGTTTGATTCATTCTTTTGAGGGTTTATTTCTTGCATAAGAGGACATGGTGATTTTTATTGAGTAGGAGTAATAAGGTGTTATTGGAATATTATTTTTATTGTTGTGATATTACTCAAGTCCTCTAACCTCTTTGTGATTGGAAAGGAAATTTTTGAAAGTGTGTTAAGTGTGGCAAATTTAGTGGACAACTCATAAGGCATCAAAAAGTTATGGGTAATATTCTTCATTGAATTATGTGGGTGATTGATTTCTGAAAATATCTTTGGAGAGAAAAGGATTGATTGTGATTGCCTTTTTGAGAGTTATTTGTTAATGCTTCAAGGTTTTTTGGATTGAGAGTTGTGATTAAACCTTGTTTATAAGCATTGTTTTTGAAGCCCATTGGTTGTGCAAAAGAACTTGAACTTAAGTATCATGTGAGATTTGTTGTTGAGCATTGTTGGAAACATTTTGAGTTGGTTGATACATGCTTGGACTAGGTTTTGTGATAAAGGATTGATCCTTGAGGTGATTGGTTGAGTAGATTGAGCCTAGTCAAGTGATTGTGTGAAGTGGTTGTTCAAGTTCCATGAAATAAACTATTCTATATTATGATTTGAGGATAGAACATATTGAGTAATTCTCTTTATGCTTCTATGAGATTGATTTTAGTTGAGATTGAGATTTGAGTATAGAACATATTGAGTCTCTAACAATTATCTTTATGCTTCTCTGAGATTGATTTGAGTTGAGATTGGGATTTGAGTATAGAACATATTGAGTCTCTAACAATTCTCTTTATGCTTCTATGAGATTGAGATTGAATTGAGATTGGGATTTGAGTATAGAACATATTGAGTCTCTAACAATTCTCTTTATGCTTCTATAAGATTGAATTGAGATATTGATTGAGAATTGAGTATAGAACATATCGAGTCTCTAACAATTCTCTTTATGATTCTATAAGATTGGACAAGTTCTGTGTGAGCTTGTTGAGCTGATTTGAGGCAAGTCTTTGAGAAGTCTTGTGGACTTATTTTGTGTAAGCTTTTGTGAAAGCTTGCTATGCAAGTTTGAGAAAGTCCTAGAGAGGACTTATTGAGCAGATTGGGACAAGTTATGCGTGAGCTTATTGAGCAAATTTGAGCAGGTTCTGAGTGAGCCTATTGAGCAGATTTGAGCAGGTTCTAAGTGAGCCTATTGAGCAAATTTGAGCAAGTTTTGAGTGAGCCTATTGATCAGATTTGAGGAGGTTCTAAGTGAACCTATTGACAGATATTTGGAGGTGACAAAGTATAGAGGACAGAGTCTCAGTGGATAGATATCCAATAGCCAGGACAATTGAAGACAAATTTGAGTGAGGAGTCTTCAAGTGGAGAGAGATCCACCAGTCAGTACAACAGAGAGATAGAGTCTTCTAGAATATCACTAGCCAGAGCAAAAGGGGAAATATTTCTCTTATGGAAGAGATCCACAAACTTGATATTAGGATATCATCATCTCCTTTGGGTAGAGGTCCATAAACATTGTAATTGGGAAGGATTTCCAAAAGAGATTGATTGAGAAAATTTTAATAAATTTTTTTCTCCGTGGGGTAGCCCACATTGGGTGAACCACGTAAATTGGTGTCTCATGTGTGTGTGATATTTTGTGCACTATTTTTTTTCTACTATTGATATTGCCATTGATATATTGCATAATATTGATTGTAAGAAGAAAAGTAAAAAGTGATCTTATATTGTTCACCCCCCTCTTAATATAAGCTTGTGTTATTCAATTGGTATTAGAGCCGGTTTCTTCGGAAGAAGTTTAACAACTTGAAGAAATATCCTACAAGAACACAAATGGCAAAGAAAGGCAAAAGTAGAAGCATGAGACACAAGAAGAAAAAACACCTATGGTCATGAAAGAAAATGAAGATGAGTTTAATATTGTTGTGTTGGAAGGACAAATGGAAATAGATTCAAGAGATGAATCAAGTAATGGAGAAATATCCAGACTGATAAATTTTTGTACCAAATGTGGGAACACAGGTCACCATGCAACTTATTGTTCACAAGAAAGTGAAGAATGTTTTGTCTGTGGTCAACTCGGTCATGATGCAAGTTATTGCAATGGGTTTGATAGCAGTGAATATGAAGATTATTATCTCAGATCTAAAGTTCTAAAGAATGAGTCAGAAAGAGATAACATAAATAGTCAAAGCAGGTATAAAAAAGAAACTCCACTTTGGACAATAGAAGAAATTGAAGAAGAGGAAGATTCCAAAAAAGAAAAGGAGGAAGCCACTCTTAAGGAAATTGGTGAATTGAAAAGAGAGAATTTAGAATTGAAGGTTCATTTACAAGAAGATGATAAATGTAAGACAAATCTTCTACAGGATATCTCTGAATTGAGAGATAAGGTTGAAAAAGCAAGAAGAGATGAAAATGGTATGATTGAACAATCAAAGGTAAAAGAGATAGAATGTGAAAGGCTTATGATTAATCTTGAAGAATTAAAAAGGGAGAACTCAGGATTAAGGTTTCAAGATCAAGAAGATGAGAAAGTAAAAGAAACGTTTCTACAAGAACTCACCCACTTAAAAATCAAGGTTGAAGAGGTAAGAAAAATTGAAGAAGGTATGACTAAAAAATTTAAGACAAAATATCTAGAGTGTGAAAGATTAGAGCTTGAGATAGTTTCACTAAGGATGTAAGTAAAAGGTTCTAAGGATAGGCTACACAAGATTGATAAAAGTTCAAAGACTTTGGATAGGATTATCAGTGCACAAAATTCATCAGTCACCATAACATGACTTAGCTCTAAAGAAGAACAAAGGAAACAAGTAGAAGAGACTAAGAGACCAATGGGGTCTAGGCAAGGTTTCTTCAATGAAATATGTTTTTCATGTCATAGGTTTGGGCACATGGCTTCACAGTGTCGGACACATGAAAGATAGGAATATGGAAAAGGGCAAATTTTCCATGGGTATTGCTACTCATGTAATGAGTTTGGTCACAAGGCAATGAATTGCAGGGTTCATGATAGAAGAGGATATGGATTCACTAGGAGAAGTCCTAAGATAGTTGCACCTCCAAGGAATAATAGCATTAAGTGTTATAAGTGCAATAATGATGGTCACATAACAAGATGGTGTAGAGCAAATATTCCAGAAGTAGGAATTAATAGGAACATAAATATGAACAAGAACAAGAACATGGATGAGAACAGGAATAGGAATAGGAAAATGGATGAGAACAGGAACAAGAACAGGAATAGGAACATGGATGAGAACAAGAATAGGAACATGAACAGAAGTGATGACACAAACAAGGATTATGACTTGGAAAAAAATAGTGAGAGGATTCAGAAGACTCAGAAATGAAGAGAGAAAGATAAAGGTAAAGAGCGGTGCTTTTGGGGAGTAGAAATACTCCCACTCCATAATTAACCACATCATGTGGATGTGGGGGAGGGGCTAATCTAAGAGGCTCATTCTTATCCCCGAGCCCCAAAGGTGACCCTTTTCCATTGATGTCAAATGGGGAGAGATTTGTGTATTGGGGAGAAATTTGATATGGGAGAGATTTGATATTTGAGAGAGCATTGATCTAGGGGGAGCAAAGTCCCAGGGGGAGCAAAAAAGAAGGTCAGGTTTTAGTAAAAGGATATAGGTTGCCATAAATGACAAAGGGGGAGATTGTTGGACATTTTGAGTCCCTAAGCTAAAATTTGTCATTGATGTCAAAAGGACCTATGTGAGTAAGAACTATGATTTTGTTCCACAAAGAGTTTCATGAGAAAATAAAGGAAAAGGTTTTATTTAAAACCATGGATGGTAGATTTGAAATGGGTTTTTATTAAAACCAAAGTTGGCTTTTCATTTCATCGAAAAAAGACCTCCAGTGATTAGGTTATTGAAGTTTGAAATTTGGGTTTAAATTTTGATTTTATTACAATTAAAATTAAAATTTAAAATCTTTTAAAAAGGTTTTCCCTCCTTTCTTATTGGTGCCGCAGATGTCATAAGGGCAAATTAAAAAGTGTCGATGTATTCGCATCTAAGGATGGCTTATATAAATAAGCCAAAGGTTTCTCATTAATGCAAGGTTAAGTCGAATGATTTTCGAAACCCAAAGTAATTGCTCATCCGAATATTGTGCAATGAATTATTGAAGAGTGTGAAGTGGACGGTCAAATCATGGGCAGTCAAAGTTTAGCACCTTATGAGGAAAGCGCACATGGTTAAAGACAAGGAGTGCCCAAGGCACTTAGATGGGCAATATTAGCTCACATGGCTTAGCTGTCGCTTGGCAACATGGTGGGTAGAGGTTCAAATTGTCGAAGTCTTGCAAGGGCTCTTTTGAGAGAGAGTAAGAGAATTTCAACGCAATCGAAACATGTGAAAAAAGTGAGTTATAGAAGGAAGGTAGGACCCTTCCTATACCACGTAGGCATTCGTGGTCTAGCGACAAGAGGGAGGCAGTCAAGCATTTGAGTGCCATGAGATCTAAAGTTTAAATCTCGTCGGTGCTGGTTTTTGTGAAGTGTGAAGGGGAGCGCACCTTTTGGCACACATGTCATTTGAGGTACAATTGGAGCAAGTCAAGTATTATGACTGTGCTCATCATATCATGTGAGCAGTTGGCACACGTGGTTAGTGGAACCACGGTTAGAGTGGTGCATGGGCAGCGTTAGGGGATCGAATCCCGCCAAGGGCAAGACAAGTAAAATGTTTGTTTAATATTTTAATTTCTACCAAGGTTGCCTAAGGAGAAATAAGGATATGGTATGCCCTAGGAAAGATAGAGATTTTTGCTGATTTTCTTTTTGGAAATATATCATATTATATATCATTGGAAAGCTCTTTTCGAGAGCTACTTGTTTAGATTTCTTAGAGGGAGAAATAAAATGCGTGTAAGGAGATATTTATGGTTTTGTAATGGAGTTCCAAAAGTAAGTTTGATTCATTCTTTTGAGGGTTTATTTCTTGCATAAGAGGACATGGTGATTTTTATTGAGTAGGAGTAATAAGGTGTTATTGGGATATTATTTTTATTGTTGTGATATTACTCAAGTCCTCTAACCTCTTTGTGATTGGAAAGGAAATTTTTGAAAGTGTGTTAAGTGTGGCATGTTTAATGGACAACTCATAAGGCATCAAAAAGGTATGGGCAATATTATTCATTGACTTATGTGGGTGATTGATTTCTGAAAATATCTTTGGAGAGAAAAGGATTGATTGTGGTTGCCTTTTTGAGAGTTTTTGGTTAATGCTTCAAGATTTTTTGGATTGAGAGTTGTGATTAAACCTTGTTTCTAAGCATTGTTTTTGAATCCCATTGGTTGTGCAAAAGAACTTGAACTTAAGTATCATTGTTATGTGAGACTTGTTGTTGAGCATTGTTGGAAAGTTGGTTGATACATGGTTGGACTAGGGTTTGTGAGAAATATTTGATCCTTGAGGTGATTGGTTGAGTATATTGAGCCTAGTCAAGTGATTGTGTGAAGTGGTTTTTCAAGTTCCATGAAACAAACTATTATATATTCTGATTTGAGTTGAGATTGAGAATTAAGGATAGAACATATTGAGTCTCTAACAATTCTCTTTTTGCTTCTATGAGATTGATTTGAGTTGAGATTAAGATTTGAGTATAGAACATATTGAGTCTAACAATTCTCTTTATGCTTATCTGAGATTGATTTGAGTTGAGATTGGGATTTGAGTATAGAACATATTGAGTCTCTAACAATTATCTTTATGCTTCTATGAGATTGAGATTGAGTTGAGATTGGGATTTGAGTATAGAACATATTGAGTCTCTAAAAATTCTCTTTATGCTTATATGAGATTTAATTGAGATATTGATTCAGCATTGAGTATAGAACATATTGAGTCTCTAACAATTCTCTTTATGATTCTATAAGATTGGACAAGTTCTGTGTGAGCTTGTTGAGCTGATTTGAGGCAAGTCTTTGAGAAGGCTTGTGGACTGATTTTGTGTAAGATTTTGTGAAATCTTGCTATGCATATTTGAGCAAGTCCTAGAGAGGACTTATTGAGCAGATTGGGACAAGTTCTATGTGAGTTTGTTGAGCATATTTGAGTAGAGTTGAACAGGTTCTGAGTGAGTCTATTGAGTAGATTTGAGCAAGTTATGAGTGAGCCTATTGAGTAGATTTGAGCAGGTTCTGAGTGAGCCTATTGAGCAGGTTTGAGTAGGTTCTGAGTGAGCCTATTGAGCAAATTTGAGCAGGTTTTGAGTGAGCCTATTGATCAGATTTGAGGAGGTTTTAAGTGAACCTATTGACATAGATTTTGAGGTGACAGAGTACAAAGGATAGAGTCTCAATGGATAGAGATCTAGTAGCCAGTTCAATTGAAGATAGATCTAAGTGAGGAGTCTTCAAGTGGAGAGAGATCCACCAGTCAATGAAGCAGAGAGAAAGTCTTCTAGAAGATCACTAGCCAAAGCAGAAGGGGAAAGAGTTCTCCTATGGAAGATATCCACAAACTTGAGATTAGGGGATCAACATCTCCTTTGGACAAAGGTCCATAAACATTGTAATTGGGAAGGATTTCCAAAAGATATTGATTGAGAAAATTTTAGTAAAATATTTTCTTCGTGGAGTAGCCCACATTGGGTGAACCACGTAAATTGGTGTCTCATGTGTGTGTGATGTTTTGTGCACTATTTTTGTTTCTGTTATTGATATTGCCATTGATATATTACATAATATTGATTGTAAGAAGAAAAGTAAAAAGTGGTCTTATACTGTTCACCCCCCCTCTTAGTATAAGCTTGTGTTCTTCACTCTCTTCAATAAATCCCTAAATTTTTGAAAGAAAATTGTAAGAAATATAATGGGGCTAGGTGCCTTGTTAGGATGGAAAAAGAAAATTGCTTCATGTAGCTCCTCCATAGATATCTTCTTCATCAAGATTTCATTTTGTCCCTTTGTGATAATTTATGGAATATTTTACAAAAGCTTATCTTGTGCCTCCTTATCTTGCCTAGTATTTGATAAAATATTTTTGAAATAATTAAATATTTTCTTACATGTTCTTCATCCCCAATATTTCTTACATCTAGAGTTAAAATATCATGTGACAACAAGAAAAAATTGTTTTTGTAGTAGCATAATTTATTTTTTGTATTTCTATCTCTTTAAGCTATTTCTCCCTAGATTTTTGGAACCAATATTTTTTTTTAATGCATTATGATAATTTATTTTCTTTCACATAGGAATCCTGATCCATTCTATTAGTTTCTACTATCTCTTGTAAAATTTAAAGCTTGCATTTGATTTATCTTTTTTTTTTTAATTTTACCCAAATATTTGGCGTTCTATATCTTCGTTTGCTCCTTTCAATATTTTATCTTTTGAAAAACCTTGTACCTATATGATCCTTTAAATTTTGATTCATATACCATAACATAACCATTTGGAAGAAGTAAGGGTCTTTGAGCCACATATTTTGAAATCAAAATGGCTTTGGATGACTATTGTTGGGTAAATCACAAGTCAAAAGAATGGGTTTGTGATCTGCTCCTACTTTCAAGAAAAAAATTGAAGATATTGTATACTTTGTTTGTAATCATTATTAGATAACAAGAATATATCCAATATTTTTGCTACATGAGTTTACCCAATATGTCTATTATCCTATACATATTGAAAACTTGAAGGACTAACATCCTAAAGATCATTTGAATTGACAAATAAAATAAAATATAGCATTGATTTAGACCATCCTAGAATACCACCCTTATTTCTTAAAGGAGATAAAATAGTGTTGAAATCACCTCCAAGAATCTATAGATCACAATGAGTCATCATTAAATTTGACAAAATATGCTAAGGTCCTTCCAAAATCTTTCATGAGTAACTATAGTTGGAACATATACATTTAAAGACCCAAATTTTATGTTTTCCTCTTTCCTACATTTTTACCTCTAATAATTGCCCATCCCATTTGTATTTGTTCCATATTATTAAAATATCACCTAAAGCTAAAGCTCATGTAGAAGAAACTGTTAGACAATCACCCATCTTCCAAATCTTTTTAAAATCATCCTTTCATTCCTTACTACTTAATTTTGTTTCTTGTTTTAAAATAATTTCTAGACTATAACCTATTAATTCCTTAATAACTATTTTTTTAGGGGTCTTATTCATACCTACAAAATTCCATGATATCATTTTCATCATCATAACTTTTCATTTATATTAGTGGGCTTAGCCCCACTTCTTGTTAACACCTATGCTATTTTTATCTGGCTTCCCAAATTGAGATCCCTTTTAGGATTTTTTCCTCTTTGTTCATGCTTTGATGGCCTTCCTCTCCTTTTTCCATTCCCACCAACACTCTCATCTTCATCAATCTCTTCTATTTTTCTATATTTTTCATAATGAGACTTATATTTTAAAGACTTATGTTGCTCTTAAGAATCTAAAATGCAAGGAATAGCCTCATTAACATTTTATTTTTTCTAAAGTGCACAAATAATCCTCCATAGTCATTACTTTCTTATGTTGCCTTTGAAACCGTAAATTTCCTTGGATATCCTCCATATGCTTTTATTTATTGTGTTGCTCTCAAAACCCTAAAATGCAATGAATACACTCTGTATTAATTCCATTTTCATTGCAAGGAGAATATTTTGTGCTACTTGAAAAAAATAAATATTTACATAGATTAAGCTTGATGTCCTTCACCTCATTCACTTTACAATTTACCTTCCCATCTTCCTTCATACCTTTAACTCCTATATTTGAACTTGTGCATTGTATTTTCTCTCCCCTTATGTCATTTTTTTCTTCTAATGGTTGATTTGAGTTAACTTTAGTGACCTTTGCCACCTAATGATGTAGAGGGTTTTTTCTTGCCTGGCTTCTCCTATGATATGATCTCCTTTTTTCATGTTGAAGTTACCTGTATGCCCAAAAATTTCCATGTCTTTCTCCATTATTTTCACTTTGCAATCTCTTGCCATATATTCAATTTCATGACATTTGAGATATCAAAATGCAATGTTTTCATAATTCATTTGTGGTTTCCATTCTCTTGATTTAGATTTGATCCTAGTGGACTACAATAAAGACTTTGAAATATCCATGGAAACACATATTTGAGTGTATACAACATGCATTTCCTTAGTAGTTGGTCCCTCCTGGATGAACTTACCTAGAGTATTGCCAATATTCTTTAAAACCTCCTTATTGGTGAGTTGATAAGAAAATTCAAAAAGCCTAATCCACATCGAAATCCTTATTATAGTCTTTTGTATTCACAATTTTTTTTGCAGTCCATGGTCTTAAATATAATAAATCTTTACCCCTAAACCAAGGGCCTCCATCCATTATTTTATCCCTTATTTATGAACTAGATAAAATAATGAGGAAAAATCCTTTCAAAAGAAAAGTCATAGAATAATTTGAATTCAATTCCCACTTCCACTTGATCCAATTTTGAATCTCATAAATCCTAGCTAGTATCTATGGAACTTACATATTAACCCTCTAGTTTTGAGAACCACTATATTATGATCAATCATCTCATCCTTGAAAATCACTTTTGTGTCAAGGTTTGTCATAAATGTGTTCTTCCTCTTATTGCTAGACATTCTTACTTTCAGTAAGGACTTTCAAATATGATTTTCTTGCCATTTTACCTAGATTTTCTTCACATGAATCCTTTAGTTTTTAAGTTTCTCTTAAGATCTAGAATATAAAGGAAGTGACACTTTCTCCTTGATCGCACTTTGCTTGCTACTTATTGCCAACTCTTCTTGCTTCTTGTTTCCTCCTATTTCAAGCTTGCTCCAGGTTTGCACTCGCTCCTGACTCACACTCGTTCATATTTTAAACCATGTGAGGTCATCTAATACTTTAGATTTTTTAAAAAGTATTAAAAATATATTTTAAAATTAATTATAAATTTATTTATACTAAAAATAACTTCAATATTTTTAATAATATATGACTAAATGATATTTTTATTGTTCAAACCATGACATGGACGAGTGTGTGAGGGGGTGGGTGTGGGGTGGGTGTGTGTTAAATTCCCTATTGATAAGCATAGCTCTCGGCTTTAGGAGGGGTTATGGTTGGGGAGAGCCTACTCAGCCCTGTGCGTTGGTCATAGGGGTTTCTCACATTAACCAAATAAAAAAAATAATATTTTATTAATAAATTTATTACATTATATAAAATTTATTAAAACCATGATATTCTTATCTCTAATATTAATAAATTTTGTATTTAATCACAAACTATTAAACTAATGTGTTATAAGATAAGTTTATTTCCACTTTAGATTAATTTCATATTTACTTTGATGTTATAAATTTTATATATTTATGTTCCATATTAATAAATTTAAGAATTCTATCTTTTAAATTCATTTTCACCAATCTATTTTTACGTTATATAATTTTATACATAATGAAAAAAAAGAAAAAAACCCATTTAAAATAGAAGTTATGTTTGTCATCTAGTGGGGCCAATGCCATTAAAATAACAAAACATTACATGTACTGTTAGTTCAATTAAAATCATATCTAGCTTACCTTTCTATCAAAGATATTCCTCTTTTCCTTTTCTATCAAATATATTCTTCATCTTCCTCAATTTGCTATATTTGGACAATTAGCTCCTTAATATCATTTTCATTAAGAGAAAATTGCTATATTTGGACAGTTAGCTCCTTAATATTATTTTCATTAAGAGAAAAATTCACTCAACAAGTTACCTCCTAACACTTGAATTTTGTCAAGAAGAAGATGAACATCATGATTGGCTAATTTATTTGTTACTTAGTTTCCTTGTCTATAGATATTCTCACATTTTGAAGAGATTGCCTCCAACAATATATTAATAATAATTTATTTTTTATGTTTATAAACATTATGCAATAGTTGATGATTTCACACTTGATACTTTCCATGATGAGCACCATGTATATAAACATTATGCAAGAGAAATAATAATATGGCTTCAAATTTGGGCAAGATTTGGAGATTGATTTTTAATAATTTTATTATTCCTTTTGAGCCATAAATTCTAAAAAATAAGGGTTTTAACCCCTGAGAGGGGAGGGCTCTGGTCCCTCCCCTGCTCCCCCTCCCATGGCTCCTGGTTCCTGCCCAGTCCCTGGTTCAACCCAGGTCATCCCTCCCGGGGAGTGGTTGTTTGCAGATGATCTCCTGGGGGGAGATCCTTCTCCACTATCTGCGCCCCTCCCGGTCGGCTAGGGTTTCCTTGGTTGTTTTTTCGGACTGGTGCTTCCCGTGGATCCCTGTTTGGTTGGGGATCCCTTCCCTTTTTCCCTCAGGCTTCCCCCTGGGGTTTTTTGTAGGTTATTCGCGTGGATCTGGTCCCCTGCGTTTCTCGGTGCGGTGGAGGTGACGGTTTAGGGTTTGGATAGCTTCCCCATTTTTCTTGTGAATCCTCGACGGGCTCTGTGCTTGGACGGGATTCTTGGTCCCTGCTGCTGGGATCCTCTTCTATTTTCCCGGGGCGGGTTCCTTGTGGTGCAACTCTCTAGTCACTTCCTGATGGGCTGGATCCTCTCTGTGCTGGCTGTCGGCTTCCTGCAGGATGGCTCTCGCTGAACGGAATGTTTTCCTGGTGGGCGGGCTGGTTTCTCCACAGGGCGGGATCCGCAAAATCCGTCGGTTTTCTCGCGAGGCGGGATCCTTTCTTTTCTGTTGGTTTCCCGGATGGCGGGATTTCCCTGTTGCTTCCCGCTAGGCGGGACTGTTTGTGGTGGTTTTGACTGCTTCCCACGAGGCGGGATTTTATTGTAACGGTTTTTATTTGCTTCCTACTGGGCGGGATCTTCTCGATGGTGGTTTTTGGCTACTCCCCGCTGGGTGGGATCTCCAAAAATACTTTCTTTCTTTTTTGTTTGTTTCCCGCTGAGAGGGATTGTTTCATGCTTACTATTACCGTTGGGCGGGATTTCTGTTTTGGTGTTCAGTTTCAAGGGATTGATGCCCTAGGCCCATTGCTTATGTAATCAGGTTTTGGGATCCTTGTTAAAACCCGCTGTAAATACAAACACTACTTACCAAAAAAAAATAAATTCTAACAAATAATGGTAGGACCAACTTTGAAATAATTAACTCAATATTTCATTAACTCTTTCAATGTTTATGGAGCTATCTAATACATTCTAATATTTTTTGAAAAAAGCAATCCCAAATGCTATAAGCAAAGGGACAATTATGAAGTTAATAAATGAATAAAATATTCTTAATTTTGTCCATGAGAGACCCAAGGATCTATGGGATGGAAAAAAAGAGAAAATAGATTTTATAAATAAGCTTTTCCTTTTTCCTAGAGCTTAACTATAATACACTTGAATACTACCACTACATTTCTCCATAAGGATCTTGTTTATGTTCATTTTGTGATGTTCAAAAACCTTCTTAAGATATCCACCCACTCTTGTAGATGACACTTAATAACTTGTATGATGTTTATATGCAAAACAATGTAACATCACATGTGACTTATGTTCCTCTTAATTAATATTTTCGATCTTCCTATTTCAATTGCAAGATGATGGAAACTTCATCTAAATTGGACAATAATATAAATTTTTTCTTTTGAGATTTTGTCGAAGGTGATTTTGCTCTTTATAGATGTCCATTGGATTGATTTCACATTTGTAAAATTTTATTTTCTCATTAGAATCCTCCCAAAGAATATATTTTATTTGTGTTTTCATGAAGTCTTAAATTCTGGATAAGTCTTTTGAAAAATCATTCTTGTCAATTACCCATTTTTAATACATTTTAGGTTGTATTAGTACCAACGTTACTCTTGATTTGCAAGCACTATTTGATGTCGTAATATTTTATTATCCATATGTTTTATTTTGGTTACCTATCTATCTATATATGCAACATTAACACAAGGTTTCACCTTCTAATGATAGCATTTTTTAATCACAGGTAAGGAGTTTAAAACTTAACCTTTAGTTCAATTAAAAAAAAATTCTAGGCATTCTCAATATTTTTCAAAACTTATTTTCATAGGCTAGGACCCCAAACATGCAAACATATAAATCAATGTTCATATCAGTGTTTAAAAAATAAATTTGTATAATTTTCAATTCTATAACCAAATTTATCTATATTTATTTAACACGACATAGAGAGCTTTCAAACCTCTTGTTATGTGTTTCTCTACAAAAGAATTCCAATTGTAGCTAGAATTAAATTCAAGTTCCATGTACATGATTGAAGGAACTACCTCGAATTTATCACCTTTAATTGTTATATTTATATCTTTATCTAAAGAACCAATAACCTTTTGTTGAGCGAGCAAATGACACATTATCAAAGGTAAGCCAACATACTTGGAACAATAATTTATTTCCTCTTGAAAAGGAAAATATTTCCCCCAAGGTTTGGGTATGCTAGGTATTGGCTAGTGTAGATAAGCTTAGAGGCCATTCCTTTAAGGGCCTTTGTTGGTTATGACTCAAAGAAATAAATTATTGGGCATAATATTTTAAAATCAATGCTTAATTATTTGAAAATGATCCACCACATGGATATTACAACACATATGAGTTGGGTAAAATTGAAACTAAGCAAGAAAAGATAAATGTTAAACCATGCCAATTGTAGTTTCCCAATCTACACATATTGTAGTCATACTTGATTGTGTATAACAACAATGATACATTTGCAAATATATGAAAGTTTCAAGTGCACATCAATAATTTATTTGCAAATACATGAAAGTTTTACTTGAAATCAATGATTCATTTGCAAATATGTGAAAGTTTTAATTGCTTGACAATTACTAATTTGTAAATGTATTGATTGAATTAGGATGGTTCATTTGCAAATTTATGAAATATTTAATTGCATATTTGTAATTTATTTTCAAATACATGGAAAGTTTACTTGAAATCAATTATTCATTTACAAATATGTGAAAGTTTTAATTGTTTGACAATGATTTATTTGCAATTATATTGAGTGCATCGAGATAATTCATTTGTAAATATGTGAAAGTTTTAATTGCTTGACAATGATTTATTTGCAAATATATTGATTGCATTGAGATGATTCATTTGCAAATTTATGAGATTTTAAATTGCATAACAATGTCTTACTTGCAAATATATAAAAGTTTTAGTTGTGCATCAATGATTCATTTGCAAATATGTGAAAGTTTTACTTGATATCAATGATTCATTTGCAAATATGTGAAAGTTTTAATTTCCCACTAATGATTCATTTGCAAATATATGAAATTTTTACTTGAGATCAATGATTCGATTGTAAATATGTGAAAGTTTTAATTGCCCACTAATGATTCATTTGCAAAAAAAAAAAATTAATTCCATGTCAGTGATTCACTTGCAAATATATGAGATTTGCACAACAATGTTTTCTAATCACACATTAATGATTCATTTTGCAAATACACAAAATTATAAATTGCACTCCAATGATTCATTTGCAAATATTTAAAAATTTTACTTGCATATCAAGGATTTATTTGCAAATAAAGTTGCATGATAACAATTCATTTGCAAATATTCAATATTTTCAATTGCATAGTAAGAGGAAAAAGAGAAAAAAAATATTTTAATGCTTTAAATGGAAATTAACCTATTTCTAATCTAATCAATTTTTTTTTTAAAAGAAAAGGTATAAGGGTAAGAAAAAAATAAAATAAACAAGCACATACTACCCTGATATTCAATTTTGATTTGATAAAACGACAATCACGAAAACCAACCTCGATCCGACCAACATTCACACAATTTGAGATCCAAGATGGTGCAATATTCAAAGGAAAAAACACAATTTTCTCTAGAGTTGCCCTCTTCGATGGATTACAAGAACGATTCTTGAAGCACTACTAAGCTTGGCTTAGAAAGCTCATCCAACAAATAATAAAGAAACAAAGAAAAAAAGCTAGCATAATGGATATTTTTCAACCCTTCTATATGACCAGTGAGCATGTATTTATATAATTTGATAGGCATATTCACATAATGTTGCAATTAATTTTGGGCTACACCTCCATTATGCACATGCATAAGAGAATCTGTCATATATGCGTCATAATGTATCAAAGAATTTACCTTATATATGCATTAGAGCATCTACATCATAATGCATCAGAGCATGTGCATCAGATATGCATCATAGTGCGTTAGAGAATCTAGATATGCATTATAGTATGTCAAAGAATTTACCTCCTATATGCATTATAGTGTAGACACCTAAAACATATCATGTTTAGGATAACTACTCACATAGGCACATTCATAGACCATATGACTAAACCTTGGGTTTTCCAAGTATCAAAAGTGGTCCTTGCCACTCACCTGGGGTAGTCTTAGCCCATCCAAGCTTGGCCGTTGTAAACCAAGGTGGTTGAATCTTGGCCGCTCAAGCTCAGAGCGGCCATACCTTATCCACTATAGACAACATTGACCAAATATTAGATGCTGCAAACGACAACGGCTAAGCCATAAAAAGCATTTTGTTGAAAAATAGGTCCAATCACGGGTGGAAGTGGTAGTTTGCATGCAATAAAGGTGAGCGGGGATAACTTTGCATTCCCCCTCATGACCAGTTCACATGGGAGACTTGAGTTCAAATTTAGACTTCAGTGAATTGACCTTTAAACATAAAAAAAACAAAATCTTCTCATGCTAACCTCCAGTACGCATGAGGAATTCAGTCTTAGGGCTTGTACATAGACCTAGGGTTTCACACACCATATAACGAGAGAACCTAAAAGCACAATGGGACCTTCAATATTAATTGAGAGACTTTATGCAGAGATACAACTGAGGAGAGATTTGAGATATAAAGGAGATTTTCTTGTGGTGAAGCCCTGTCGAATTGGAGAGCATATGGGAGCACCTTTTAGGAGCAATGAAGTGCTAGCCAATTGAGGGTTTACCACATACAGGATATTCAACATATCAAGCAAACAACCATCATTTCAACATCAGATACAAGCTTTGATCCATAGCCTTGGACTAAAGGAGACAAGTTTCCCCTTAGCAGCCGCTATCTTGGATAGTGGCCTACAAGATTAGTTTAGGGTTTTGAAATTAGTTGCTTTTATTCTATTTTCTTCATTGTTTTCATATTATTTGAATAGAACCGCTTCATTTGTACATTCATAGCATTAGTTTCATTACATTTTCTTTCATTAAGTATATTCATTACTAACAACCTCATTCGAGGAGGCAATCTCGAGCATCTAAGCGTGTGTTGTTATTTCATTGATTTTAGGGCTACAGGTTCATCGGATAGATCTACAACATACGAGAGCAAGAGGATCCCTCTAGGAATCAGGCTTGGAGAAGGAGGCATCTATAAGCCCTCATACAGTTTCGTGTGTGTCATTGGGAAGCCTTTATAAGCGCATCACCCCTTTCAAGGGGATATTTTATACATCCGCTACCTTCCTTGTGTAAAAACCATGTATCAAACGAAGGGTATCCCTTAGAGGGACTTATATGTAATCGGATCTTGGAAATATCAATATAAAAGCATTCATTCATTCATTTCTTTGCATTCTGGTTATATATATTTTATGCCTTTCATTTCAATGCATGTCTAACATTAAAGGGTTCAAGTAAATCGTAAGTAGAAAGTAAGCGGGGATGGTGCACCGCTTTCCTAGGGTCGCTATAGATGGCGATCACGGTGGGACCTCCACTAATTTTTTATTTTTTACTTGATTATTGATTGGGGTTTTGTGTGCAGGTCTAGCCGCTCTGGGCTACAACGACCAAACATCAACCGCTATGAGCTACAACGGCCAGAAATCAGCCGCTCTGATTGATAGTGGCCAGATATGGAGTGCAGGAGAGGGTAGGATCTTTGTTCTCTGAGCTGGATTAGAGGTTGGTATAGCCTTTTCTGATGCTTTATGGTTTTCTGTATATTTTTGTTTTCCTAAAAATAATAAAATTAATACACATTTTTAATTTAGAAAATAAAGGAATGGAGAGGAAAGAACTTGCATCTTGTGCACCTTAGAGTCTTCTTTTAGATTTCCACTAGGCGTTGCTAGGAATAGCGGCTTATGCTTGAAAAGTCTGCCCTAGAATACAACGTGCTAGGAATTGTGTATTGTTTGCTTGCTTGAGGCCCTTTTAGAGGACATATTTGCATGAAATAGAGTGCATCCATACAACTCATAGTAGTTATGCATCTTTTTGAAAATTGAAACATATTTTGCGTTAAGCATATAGGAAAGAGTCATTGCTACAGTATGATGCATTTTTACTTTATGCAAACTAAAAATGAACACCACACACACACACATCATTTAAAAATTGGGGAGTTGGATTTCATCACCAACCTCCAATTCAGTCCGGTGATGTTGGAATTCATCTCCTTCCATCGGCTTGCACCCTAGATTCTCATAGAAATGGATTAAGGAACTTCTTCATAGTGGTACTAAGCTACTTGTGCTCAAACTATCTCCCACTATTGGAACAATTATTGGTTCAGAGTGGAAGAGCTAGGCGAACCCCCCACTGGGATTTAAGCGGTGTACCCTAGTCTCTTTTGATAAAATCATGTTTGGAATGGGTGTTCTTGATTCCCACTATGTACGAGTCTCCTCATTATAAATCCAAAAACAAGAGCAATAAAACAAAGAAAAACACATCAAAACATAGCAAAAAATTTAGGGCACACTTAAATTGGTAAGCAAGATAAACACTTGCTTGGCTATTTCTAATTGCTACACAAATATTAAAACCGCAAACACAATGGTCAGAACAAGAAGTAAAAATCCTTGGTCTGATATCGAGGGAGAATCTGAAGCAACTCATACCCATAGGCAAAGTCCTAGTAACATTGAATGGCCTACCCGTAAGACCGTGCGCAGGTCCATGAGCCTCAGGGGTGATAACTCAACCC
The DNA here is from genome assembly GCA_028583015.1 of Wollemia nobilis. Taxonomy (NCBI): domain Eukaryota; kingdom Viridiplantae; phylum Streptophyta; class Pinopsida; order Araucariales; family Araucariaceae; genus Wollemia; species Wollemia nobilis. The sequence goes on from JAQPPZ010014470.1 coordinate 3,106,275, forward strand.
TCGAGGGTTCTCCTCGAGAAATCCCAAATAGGGAGCCACATCATGGAACAAAGTCACATAAAAATAAAGAGGCTTCACAACCATCCTCATCAAGAAGATACGAGGAGACCTCAAGAGTCTCCTTTAAACACATAAAAACTTCTCATAGACATGAGGAGGCTTCAAGGTCTTCGTCCTCGCATGGACATAAAGGAGGTTCTAAACCTCATTCTTCACATAGGGATGACGAGGTTACCACATATCCATCCTCATGGATAAAACATGTGACCACAAAGCCTTCATCATCAATAGGGCACACAAGAGTTACAACATCTCAAGCTTCACATAAAACACATAGAATAGGTCTACCCACTGAAGGGCAAGAAACAAGAGTAACATCCAGTCACAAGCATCAAATAGAATATACCCTTCACACAAGAGGAAGGATTCCAATAGACTATGACCTCATTGGATTAAATGACACCCCACGAGATCAGCCATGAAAAACAAGACAATTAGATGAGTTGGATCGGTTGCATCTGAGGCCAGTTTAAAGAACCATAGCTATAGAACATTCTACATCTGGAAGTTCATGGATTGTGAATTCTAAATACACCTCTCAGCTTGTGGATGCCTCAGAGTGATCCCACAATAAACATACATAGTCTAGTCATGGGTACAATTACCAATACACTGAACAAGTTACATTAGCTAGCAAGAGCAAAGACACAATGGAAACCTCTTCAAGGGACTTGTGAGTCAAAACCATAAGAACAAAGTCAAAAAAACATGAGTCTTCTATGATAGCGCAAACTGACCGCGTGTGACGGTTAGAAACTGCATTTCACAAAGAGTGAGAGCTAGTGGAGGCTCTCGAATATGATAAACAGAGAGAAAGACTTTTGCACCAACATGAGCAACATTTAAGAGAGCAAGCTGAGCAACTAGCTCATATTAATTTACAAGTGAATGGTGATTATCACCAAAGAAATAGATGCGTTGAATCACCAAAGGAAAGGTGCACTAGACAAAAGAGCCCACAATGAAACCACTCACCAAACCATGAACTAAATCCAACTAGTGGGGAAATGGTAAGCATGATAAATCAGGATCAAAAACATCTTGAATCCCCTCATAGGAGGGAAGAAAATAGAACGATACAAGTAGATAAAGGGCTACGTCCATTACTACCATGAGCGGGCCTATGAGAGGAGGAACTCCTTGCTCCAAAAGCATTCCACACACTTGCTAAAAATATGAAGTCTTTTTAGAAGCAAGAGACTGCTAGGAATCACCTAAAATTGAGTAAGATAAACAACCAACCATTGTGCCCATAAGTTCCTAGCCATGCATATCCTAAGCTCTTTGATATGACTAGGCTAGAAAAATTTAAGGGTGAATAGGATGCACAAGAGCATGTCACCAATTTCATCAACGCATGTTTTCACCTTGAAGACAACGATGCTCTTATGCTAAGAACTTTCATAATGACATTTTCAGGTGCTGCCACTCAATGGTTCAACCAACTAGCCAAACATAGCATAACCAATTTTGAACAATTAGTTCTTTGAGCTGGATTAGAGGTTGGTGCTAAGAAGAATGTGAACCTTTCAGACCTGGCCAAATTAAAATAGTATGGTGATGAGCCGATAATGGATTATGGGAATAGATGGAGAAAAGTCATGGCAAAGTTATCATTATTTGTTCACATAGAAGAAATTGTTCGCATGTTCACCAAGATTTTATCTAAACACATCTCCCTCTTACTACAAATTCAATAGTACCCTTAATTTGAGGAAGCCTTGGCACATGCCAAACTCATTGAGGACATAAAGGTAGATGAGGGAACCATTAAGATCCGAACCAAGGAGTTGAACAAAAATGGTAAGAATGACAAGTACAAGCAGAAGCAGGCAAACCCTGCTCCAGTCAATCAAGTAGCATTGGCTGCACCTAAGGATGGGACTACCCACCAATCATAGAATTATAAAATGCAACCCTCACCAACCAATTATTATTAAAAGAACAATCAGGGGCGAAATAGAGAACGTAAGCCACGTCACTATTTTATACCTCTAACATAATCAATGCAATCAATTTTCAACCAGCTGAGTGAGGCTAGGAAAATCATATTTCTTGATATACCTCTTATAGATCCCAACCATCCCAAGCCAAAGGGACATAGAGAACATCAATTTTTCCCTTATCACAGGATACCAGGGCATGACATTGAATCTTACATTAGTTTTAAGTATCAAGTGTAAAATATGATTGAGGCATGAGAACTCAAAGTTGACAACCCATTGGCACCCGATAACAAAGATATGAGCATATACAAAAACCTGCTGCCAAACCATGAGGTCCCTAGAGGGCAAGGTGCCCAAGTCAATCAAGTTTGAATTGATACACCTACCCATGGGTGCGTTGGAATGGTCAAAATTGTTAATATAGCTACCAAGGCTAGATGATATGGTCAACCACATCCTCCTGCGACTCCTATTAATGGTCTAGATGCACCTAGGCAGGGGTAGGGGTAGAACAACATTCCAGGCACACCAACCCAACCTGTGGTGACTATTCAAAATAGACTAGAGAAAAACTTACAAACAACGCCGACTAAGTTATCCATCTACGAGCTCATACAATAGTCCCCAAAGCATAGGGAGACTCTGATGGAGAGTTTGAGATCAATTGAGCTCCAACCATAGGATGTGAATGCATTCACTCATTTTGTGGGACAAGTACAACAATGCCAAGAACCTATAATTCGATTTTATGATCATGATATTAAGACAGTATCCATTGCCTTACTAGACCCACCGCTACACATTGTTGCGTCAATCAATGATTTACCTTTTAAGCGGGTCTTGATCGATACAAGTTCATAAATAAACATCATGACAACAACAGCCATAAGGAACCTTAAAATTCCCAAGTCCAATATAATTCCAGTAGCCTACACACTAAGAGATTTTAATGATTCTTTATGCACTATTATGGAAATGATAGTCCTACCCATCAAGGTAGGGCACAATACCATTCTTGTGATGTGTCATGTCTTGGATGGATCCATGCAATACAACATCCTCCTAGGGAATCCTTGGATAAGGGACATGAAGTGTGTTGCTTTGATTTTACACCAGTGTGTCAAGTATGTGCACGATGACAAAGTCTATGTGGTCCTGGATGATGAAGAGCCATTCAAATACATCCATCAGGTGGATTTTATAGGAGAATTTGTAATTCCTTCTACCTACCTATATGTAGGACCTTCATCTCAAACCACGCAACTGAATAATAAATATGAAAGGGTAAGAAAAGACCTAGGCACATCGACACCTCCTTTTGTACCCAAAGAGATCAACGCTTCTAAGGGACCATCAATGTCTAGACCTAAAGACAATCAAAAGCTAAAAGAAAGAAAAGCCCAAGGAAGTGCCAACTATAGCCATTGCTGAAATACCAAGTCCTATGGAAGAAGAAGATCTCCAAGATCATGCTAAGGAAATATTAGAACCCGCTTCACCAGTGTCATCTATGGGATCATCCACATCACATACGACTATACACTTTGCAAGTATAGAGATAGGAGAATACCTTGTGTAGAACATAACATTCACGCTCATCATTGAGTCTACACAAGACATGGGATGACCAAAAGACTTGATACCGCCAGTGGGAACGGTGGTCCCACTTGGAATTCCTCCTAAACAAACCTATTTTGTATATGTTGGCTTAGACTGTGCTCACAAATATTCAAACATAGAAGAGGACCATGATGAACTATTCACTATTAATGTGTGTTACCTCTCTAACCCCGAGTTTGCTCTAAGCTATTTTGAACATTGCCATTGGTATGGTTACGATATTGGTATATACGAGCAAGGGCGTAGGTAGCCATTTGAGTCGTAATACCAGCTGACATCTGACAGGTTTGGGTTAGGTTATTACATTAGAGGTCGAGATGACTCTCTCACAGTAGCCTTGGATAGATTAAGATTGGGGTTAAGAGAAGACATCGATTATATTCCTTACCACTCACCAAGTACAAGACATATAATAAATGAATAAGTGGCCGTGGTAAACGTACCACCACCCAAAACTTATCATCCAAGCTTCCCAAATGATGCCTCCCTAATAGGGTACAATTCGTGCGATTAAGAGAAAGGAGAAATGGATATGTTGCAATGACGATGAGAGACAAATAGGTTTAGTCTATCATGGGCCTCACTATTTATGAAGACTTGCGACATGTCACGATATCGCGACGTTCTGGCCACCCTGCGCTCTTTGCCCATTTTGGTCGCGATATCGCGACATGTCACGATATCGCGACCATTTTGCCTCCATGCTTGCTTTTCAAATTTTTGTCGCGATATCGCGACCTTTACCTTCGGCTGCCCCTCGTCCGCCTGCGCTGGTCACGATTTTGCGACAGTCACGATTTCGCGACATGTCACGAAATCGTGACCTCTCCACTGTGCCCTCCTGCTACTGCTCCGACATTGCAATTTCACGACGTCGCAAAATCATGACGTCGCAATTTCGCTACACTTTTCTCCTTCTACCTCTGCCTCGCCAAGACGTCATGATTTTGCGACGTCATGAAATTGCGACATCGCAATTTCGCTACAACTTTTCTTCTCCGCCTTCACCTCACTAGGACGTCACGATTTCGTGATGTCACGAAATCGTGACGTCACGATTTCGCTACACTTTCCTCGTCTTTGCTTTCGCCTCCGCTTTGCTGTTGCGATTTCATGACATGTCGTGATTTTGTGACATTTTTCCTGCTGCGCTTCCTTTGCCCCTTTTTGTCATGATTTCGTGACACATCGTGAAATCGCGACGTTCCTCTACCTCTGCCTTAGGAAAAATTTTCTCGCCTTCTTCTTCTGCTTCCTGAGCTGAATCTTCTGAGGTGGCTTTCCCGTAAATTGATGCCTCTGCTACTGGTGCTGCTGGATGCTTTTGCATCACTCCTCTCCATAAAGATCCACATGATCCTCCTAACCCTAGCCAACTCCTCCACATCCTCTATCCACCAAGAGTGTAGATACCATGATCACCATATGATCTTGATCTCTTGTAGCTTATCTATCACCTGCCTCCCTAGTGGTAGGTTACCAACATATGTCCTCTGCACTCGCTCATAACTCTTGGTCCATCTGTATGCTATCTACCAATCTATAATGGGTAGTGGTCCTAGAAGTGTATATAGTGTTTTCACTACTATGTGCTCCCAAAACCACACCTAGATCAAGGTAATATAGACCATCCATGTGTGTCATTTGCACATGATATTGTCCAATGTCATGTACAACCAGGCCAACACATATGGATACTATGCAAAAATAACTCATTGATCATACATATCTTCTACTATCCCCACCCTTGCCCATAGAAGATGTCGCTAACTAGTGTGGTATACCAACAACCCCACCATTATCCCATAGAGTATGATCATTAAAGCATCAACCTTGTAGCACACAACTAGCCCATCCACTAAGATATTACTCTCTCTCACCTAGTGGGATGAGCCTCCAAATAATATTTAAAATGTGTCCTACTACCCTCATGCCTTGTAAATTACTCTCCCATTGATGGGGATGTGCAAGATGCACCACACATCCTCAAATGTGACCATCATCTCCCCTATAAATAATTGGAATTACCTCCACTTGGAGCACTTTAACTAGATGATGTAGCCCCACTTCCTCTAGGGTATATTTCTCTAACTATGAGAGGCCCTCTAGCTCCACCTCGAAGGAGCTCGATTGCCACTCATGAATATTGAGTACATCATGCTGCATCCAAAAACAAAAACAAATTTTTTAATTAGTTCAACTTTCATAATCAGTCAAAGCTTACAAATTTTCAAATATTTTACTTTTCTAGTCTAGTTGATTTACTCTCTCTCTCTCTTTTCCTTTGCTTCCCTTATTAGTTTTATATTTTCTTTGTTATTTATTTTTGCAAAATTATGTCCCTCTAGTTTTAGGTGCAATTTTGTCTTCATTTTGCTAAAATAATGCAACAAAATTTTGGGGCATGATTTTGATAACCATAGTGAACCATTCAAAATCGTGGTTGAACCCCATAATTGAATTGGGATCACACCCAATGATTCTCAAGAAAATAGAAAAAATAGCTAAAAAGGAAGCTAAAATCTAACCTAACCTAATCTAGAGGGAGGATTTTAGCTCTTACCCATGCTCACTTCTATGCTACATTGACCTCACCCCTTTGCAACATCCAAATGGTGTACAGGTAGCACCATTTTCTCTTTTTCTCCAGAGCTCTTTTCTTCTTCTTCTTCACATGATGAAAATGAATTAGGGTTTTCACCTATTTTGCTCTTTTATTCTTATGTTTCCATATTTTTCTTTCTCCTTTATTTTTCATTGTATTTTGCTCTCTTCTTTTGAATCTACCTTTTTAAGTTTCATTAGGAATTTTACATTCCTTCCAAAACTTGAGGAGCACCCTAACCTGAGAGGTATTAATGTCCCTAATGACTCAATTTTTGTGTAAAATATGAAAGTATCTGGAATGATACCATTTTTTGCCACCCATTTCTTATAAACTAGTGACCCCTTTTTTGCTTGTTGTTCTTCACCTGTAGGTCTCTACATCTCTTTTTGATGCATTTATCAGGCAATAAACACATCAAAGAGGAGATTAAATATAGACATGGAAAATTGACCCACCCAAGTGATTCATTTTATCTAGAACCTTAGGGAGACCCTCCAAATTTCCCAAAGGTAAGTTTGGACTTCTCTTCTCTCCCCTTCCCTCTTTTTTTTCCATTTTTCTGAAATCGCGATCGTCCCTTATGGGACATGATTTTGAAAAATTAGGATTTTCTCTTAGAAAACCTAAATTTTGAGCTGAATTATTTAAAGTCGATCCTTTATTAGGGTTTTCCATCCTATTTGTGTTTCAAATCCCTTATAAATAGAGGGTTTTATATCTACTTTTCATTTATAGAAGAGATATTGAAGGATATCAAGAGGTAAGTTATAACAAGAATTATGTCTAAGCAAAGTTAAGATTACAACTTCTTTGGCATGTTTCTTTCGATGTTATTATGATGCATTGTTGATTTTCTCCTCTTGGTGGACAAGTATTGGATCCTTGAGGAGGAGTCAACTATATTATGTAGGTCTTCATCCTTTTTATTCTTCTTTCACTACCACCAGGTTGTTTTGCATATTTTATCATTCTTAGATTGTTAATTGTATTTTGGTTTTTGCTCATTTTGCATTGATATGTTGTTCGCTTTGACCTATAATGAAATCGTACCCAATATTTATAGGGTGCAATTTTGTAGAGTTGAGATCGTAGATACCCCATAAAGGGCATAATTTTATCTACATAAAGTCTATGGGTAAGACTCACTCCCAAATCCTAGGTTTGTGTTTGCATGCTACATTTAGGATATAATATTATAGTTTATATTTTGTTCCTTGCATTGTTCTAATTTATTGCATTATGTTTATTCATTTCCATAAAGGGTCAACATTCATTATTGATTTCTAAAGGTCAACTAAAAGGACATAGGAGGCTTGATTGCTATGCTCCCATGCTCTACTACATAAAAGCCTAAGTAGATCCCCTAATATTGATCATATTTTCTAGGGTTTTGTGAAACTATTTCTTGTAGATTGAAGTTGGGGGATATTTTTGGACTCAAGACAAAAATTGCATCAAAAATTGGAATAGATAAGTACCCTAGTAGATATTTAGGCTCTTTGTTTATTTTTGTTGTTCATTTTTGTTCAATAATTAGAATATAATAAAATGAAAGCATTTAATCACTTCCTAGGCATTTGAAAGGATACGAGTTTAGCCTTGTTTGCGCATTTCACTTGTGCCATTGATTAAAAGAAAAGAGTTTCATTTTTTGTAATCTAGGGTTAGATATCATTTTAATATAAGAATCATATTAGGTTTAGTCATTGTTCTCTTGCAATTTCATCTTGTACGCTTTGCATTATACTAAATTTGCATAGTTTAGTTTATAGAGGCCAAACATAGGTGGATGCTTAAATTGAACAAATTAAACACTTCCACCCTATACTTGGAGTGAGTCCTAAACCATTCATGGTGAACCCTTTCCTTTGTCCACCAAGTGTAGAGTTATAACACATCCCTGTGGTTCACCTCAGTCCCCAACAGATCCAATCGAGAATTGTATTTGGCAAGGCAGTTTTCCCCCTCTACATATTTATTACAATTAGTTATAAGAGAAGCCTAAAATATATTTTTTTAATACTTAGTAATTATCTAAGTTCAAAACTTGATGAAGTAGTTGAAACATACAAATATGATTTTATATTACCTAATGATATAGGTAATATAATGTATATGACATTGCTCTGCAATGAATTCCTCAAGGATAAGAATAGAAGACAAGGAGAAATGATCAAATATCTAGAAATCAAGGTTAGTGATATTACAAATGAAGCGAATAATCTAAAAATCATGACATCAAATATATTACAACCCATGATGAAAGGTTTTTGTTGTGATAGAAAAGACTTAAAAGTTATGACAACAAATGCATGTTGTGATACTAATGATCTTAAAAAAAAAAATTTATGCAACCAATGATACTTCTAAATTGGAATTCATGATGAAGATAGAAGATAATGATTCAAGAATAGATGTTGTATGTAATAAATATAATATATTTAATAAATAACATTGTAATATAGAATTAAAAAAATATGAAAATTGTGGTAGGCATGGAAGCAAGATAGATAGATATTGGAATCTACATTGTTTTAAAATTCATGGAGGTACCAACCATTCTAAAAAATATTGTTGGTATAAAGAAAATCATTTTTTGAATAGATATACAAAATGACAAGAAAAACTCTTAAGGGATTTTTTTAGAAAAACTTTTCAAAATTTAGATATGGGCATAAGAAAGGTATGAACTTATTCAACACAATATTTAGAAGAAAAATTAAGCAAGAAGGTGAATCTAGAAAAACTCAATTAGAAGTTGGTGAACATTCCAATATCACTTGAATATGAAGACTTTGATTGAAGACTAAAGTCTTCAATAACCAAATTATGTAATATAGGGGAATGTTGGAGTATATTACATTATTTGGTACTTTATAATGTACCCCCATGGTACTTCATGGTACATATTGTAAATATTATATTAGGGTTGTGTCTTAGTTTAGATTGTGAGTAATATTTTATGTAATGTAATATTGTGTAGCAAATGGACAAGTGTCATGTGAGTAAGTTCCAAAGTGTAATGTGAGTATATGTACACAAGTGTCTTATATGTGAGTGTGCACAAGTTTTCTTAGATTAGAATATTCTAAGTAAAGAGTCATGTCTAGTTGTTAGTACAAGATAGGGTCATGTGTATGCAACTTGCAAGTAGAAAAACCAAGATTTATGAGATTTGTCATAAGGAAAGGAATAGTCAGATATACAAAGAGTCATTCTACTATGGCTATATAGTAATCCAAAAATAAGCATGGAGAACCAACATCAATCATAATTCATAAAGTGTAGAAAATAAAGTGCTATATTGCAAGATAAAGAGGAGTAATAAAGATTACATACATTTGAGCAACTAATATTGTAAGTTATGCTACATGCTTTGTACATGTATGATTAAGGCTATTTACATTTATATTGTTTCTCATTAATAAATGTTAGTTGATATATTATAAGACTTGATATACATATTAGTTGGCTCATATTATTATTTTTACATGATTATATTGATCTTACTATATTATGGCTATCTTATATTTGATCCTGTGAATTTATCTTAATATTAAGGCTTTAAAAGCCATTAGTGTTATCAAAGCTACAACATGTAGTTTATTGCATAGGTTGAATTTATTTAGATGCATATAAAGTTGATTTTTCTAGTTTGATAAAATTACTTTAGAGTCTCTCTAATTTAAAGGGAGATAGACTTGTAATCTATTGTAAGATCAAAGTAAGTAAACATGCTAGAGTCTTTCCATAATTATAGGAAAACCTAGTGAAGACTTGGACTTAGCTATAGAGTCTTTCCATGGTTGCAAAATAACAACTAGTGGAGATAAGGACTCATCTATTGGAGGTAAAATCAACTTTAATATAGTTGATCATTACAGGGAAATAACCAACCCTTGGCAGAAGAATGATTTAAGGGATATATAATTCTTGATACTGATTTCTATCAACATAGAAGGAAGTTGAGGGATTCGGTACAATAAAGTCATATCGACTATGGTTGAAGCATTAGGGAAATTTGAGTCACCTTGAAATTGTTTGAATTCTTAGGTGTGACCTAAGACATATAGAGCTATAGTAAAAATTGATCATCATAGGAGTGAATAGGTTTATTTTAATTTATTATAAGGGTTTATTAAAGTTATAACATTAGAAGTAATAAGGATATGCATTTATTAATGTTAAATGTCTTTTCTAAAGATTAATTAGGAGTGATAAGGTATAAGTGTTTTTATTAATTGCTAGATTTATTTAATAGAGGGATAAATAGAATAATTGTGTAATTAATTAAAAGTCTTGGAGCTATAAGAGTTATTTAATATTTTTTGATTTGGTAGATGAAAGTTTTATTTAATATTTTTTGAAAAAGAAGGCTATTGAATATTTACAAATTAATTGTTTTGAGAGTCAAAAGTAATTCAACTTCAAGCTTAGGAAAATTAAATTTACAAAATTCTTATTTCTTAGTTTCTAAAAATTGGGGAGACAAGGATACTTCGTAGGATTCAAATTTTACCCAGGTGTTGTAGGTGAGTTGGAGAGGAGAGGGTAATCCTCCAAGGGAGGTCCCAGGTTCAAATATCCACCCTACCAAAAAGCTGAATTAGGTATCCAAAATCCAATTGATAATGTTGGTGTGGGCAGGGTCAAGTGCGAATCCCGGGTGAATTTGACGGTGTAGAACCCCCTGTTCATGGTCTCTCAGACCAAAGCGGCCCCACAAGGAGTTTTTCGCTTAAAAAAAAAATAGGATTCAAATTTAGAAACTTTAAAATTTTCAAATTTAAGGAGATATAAGGTTATCTATTTCAAAAGATCATGGCAAAGAAAAAGCAAGTAAAAAAAGGTTTAAATGAGTTGTTAAAGAAAAATGAAGAAGAGAACTTGTGTTTCTAAGAAGAAAAAATATATAGTCAAGATGTTCCATTACAAGAAATTAAGGAAATGTTACAAGTTTTAAAATGTTGTACTTAGTATATGATAGAAAAAATTAAAGGTCAAAAATGTACTTTAGTGAAATAAAGAGAGTATTACAATTAGTTATAAGAGAAGCCAAAAATAACACTTAGTAATTATCTAAGTTCAAAACTTGACGAAGTAGTTGAAATATTCAAAGATGTTTTTATATTACCTAATGATATAGGTAAGATAATGTATATGACATTGATCTATAATTAAATCCTCAAGGATAAGAATAGAAGACAAGGAGAAATGATCAAATATTTGGAAGGTAAGATTAGTGATATTACAAATGAAGCAAATAATTTAAAAATCATGACAACACATATATTACAGCCCATGATGAAATATGTTTGTTTTGATACAAAAGAATTAAAAGTTATGACAATAAATGCATGTTGTAATACTAATGATATTCAACAAAAATTTGATGCAAGCAATGATACTTCTAACTTGGAATTCATAATAAAGACAGAAGAACACGATTCAAGAATAGATGTTGCATGTACTGAATATAGTATATGTAATAGAGAATATTGTAATATAGACTTCAACAAATGTGAACATTGTGGTAGGCATGGACACACGATAGATACAAGTTGGAATCTATATTGCTGTAAAATGTTTGGAGGTACCAAATATTCTCAAATCCATTGTTGGTACAAAAAAAAAATTGAATGCATATACATAATGGCAAGAAAAACTCTTAAGGGATTTTCTCATAAATGCTTCTCAAAATCTAGAGATGGACACAAGAAAGGTATGAAATTCTTTAGCAAAATATTTAGAAGACAAATTAAGCAAGAAGGTGAATGTAGTAAAACTCAAGCAGAAGTTGGTGAACATTCCATGATCACTTGAAGACGAATACTATGATTGAAGATTAAATTATTCATTAACTAAATGTGATAAGGGGGTGTTGGAGTATATTACATTATTTAGTACATGCTAAACCTTCATGATACATATTGTAAATATTATATTAGGTTTGTGTCCTATTTTAGATTATGAGTAATATTTTATGTAATGTAATAATGTGTAAGAAATGCACATATGTCACGTGAGTAAGTGTCCAAGTGTAATGTGAGTATATGTACACAAGTGTCTTATATGTAAGTGTGTACAAGTATACTTAGATTAGAATATGCTAAGTGAATATTCATGTCTAGGTGTGCATATAATATAGGGTCATGTGTGTGCAAGTGTCAAGTAGAAAAGTTAAGTCATGAGACTTGTCATAAGGAAAGGAATAGTCAGGTATAAATAGTCATTCTACTATGGCTATATAGTACTCCATAGAGAAGCATGAAGAACCAACATCATTCATCATTCATCAAGTGTAGAAAATAAAATGCTATATTGTAAGAGAAAGAGGAGTAATAAAGTTTACATACATTTGAGCAACAAATATTGTAAGTCATGCTACATGCTTTGTACATGTATGAATCAAGCTATTTACATTCATATTGCTACTCATTAATGAATATTAGTTGGTATATTATAAGACTTGATATACATATTAGTTGGCTTATGGTATTTTATTTACATCATTATCTTGATCTTACTATATTGTGTTGGTTATGGAGCCTGATTATCTCTCTCTCTCTCTAATTCGAAGGTCTTGTTTTCAGCCGCACTTGGACCCACTCCACGAAGGGGGGTGCAGGGGGGCAACGCCTCCTCTAATATTGTTCGTAATGCCTCCAAAGCCAAAAATAGATGTTTTTTCTCTATGTAAATCTGGACCATTTATTATTAGGTCACAGATCGGACGATGGATTTTAGGTGGACATTTTTGCCCTAAATTGTAACTGTACTTTTATAAGAGGATGATGTATGGAGGTTGTAATGTATGGTAATGTGTGCAACTATGTATGGTAAATTGACGATGATAGAGAGAAGAGGAAGTTACAATGGATCTATTGTAGGTTGTATCCCTTCAATTTTTCTAGATGGAATAAAAAGGCCTGGTTATTTTCTCCGTGGACGTAGCCCATATTGGGTGAACCACGTAAATCTGTGTCTCTTATTGTGCTTTATTCTTTTGTGATTTATTTCTATATTTATTTATTGCTTGCATTTTATTATTTAATCCTAACAACTGGTATCAGAGCCTAGGGTTTGAAAAATGCACTTGAAAGGAGGGTTTCTTGGTTCGAGTGGGAGCAATGGTAGAAGAAGGCAGGTTTAGGGTTGAGAAGTTTAATGGCCAAAATTACCAGCTATGGAAGATGCAAATGGAGGACTATCTATATCAGAAGGATCTTTACCTACCATTAGGCGGAATAGCAAAGAAGTCGATGAAGTTGTTAGATGAAGAATGGGAGGTTCTTGATAGAAAGGCATTAGGAACAATACGACTGTGCTTGGTAGCGTCGATGGCCTTCAACATTTCAAAGGAAAAGACAATGGAGGGTTTAATGAATGTGTTGGCTAAACTATATGAAAAACCCTCAACTTCGAACAAGGTATTTCTTATGAAGCATTTATTTAATATGCAGATGTTAGAAGGTGGGTCTATTACTGATCATTTAAATGAGTTTAACATGGTTACCAATCAATTAAGTTCTGTAGGAGTAAACTTTGATGATGAGGTTAGGGCTCTTTTGATCTTGTGCTCATTGCTAGAAAGCTGGAATGGCTTGGTCATGGCTGTGAGTAATTCTATCTCTGGTTCAAATACTTTAAAGTTTGATGATGTTATTGGTGTTATCCTTAGTGAGGAAATGCGATAGAAAAGCATAGGTGAGACATCAGGTAATGCTTTGACTATGGAGAATAGGGGGAGACAAAGGGAGAGAGGAAAAAGCCCAAGGAATCATGGAAAGTCAAAGAAAGGTAGATCCAAATCCAAAGGGAAGCAACTAGAATGTTGGCATTATGGGAAGAAAGGACACCTAAAAAGAGACTATTGGTCTCAAAAAGAAAAAAGAGGAGATGAAAAATAGGATAATAATCAGGAAGCAAATGTAGCAGGTGATGTGTTGCAAGATGCTTTAATCCTTTCATTAGATAATATTAATGATTATTGGGTGCTAGACTCAGGGGCTTCATATCATGCCACACCCCATAGGAAATATTTTCTAGACTATGTTCAAGGTGATTTTGGACAGGTTTATTTGGGTGATGATCGACCATGCAAAATTGTTGGAATGGGTAAGATACAGATAAAATTACCAAATGGAAACCAATGGTTGCTGAAAGAGGTAAGGCATATTCCTGATTTGAGAAGAAATCTAATTTCAATAGGGTAGTTGGATAGCGAAGGTTGTACAATTACATTCTCAAAAAATTCGTGGAAGGTTACTAAAGGATCACTGATATTAGCAAAAGGAAAGAAGGAAGGTACGTTGTATGTATGTATTGGTAATACTGATATTTCTATTGCTTTAGCTTCTACAGGAGTGGATACAACTTTGTGGCATCATAGGCTTGGGCACATGAGTGAGAAGGGGATGCAGATTCTCCACTCAAGGAATTTGTTGCCAGGTTTGAAGCAGGTTGATTTGGACTTTTGTGAGCATTGTGTTTATGAAAAATAGAAAAGAGTCAGATTTCTCAGAGTTGGGAAGGAAAAGAAGAGTGAAAAGTTAGAGCTTGTGCATACAGACGTATGGGGACCAGCTCAGGTATCATCTCTTGGTGGCTCTCAATATTATGTTACTTTTATTGATGATGCAACTAGAAAAACTTGGGTTTATTGTATTCAAAGAAAATTTGATGTCTTTGATACTTTTAAGAAATGGAAAGCTTTGGTTGAGAATGAGACAGGAAATAAGTTGAAGTGTCTCAGATCAGATAATGGAGGTGAATACTGTAGCAAGGAGTTTGATAGTTACTATTCATACCATGGGATTCGTAGAGTGAAGATGGTTCCAAGAACACCACAAGAAAATGGTGTGTCAGAAAGGATGAATAGGACAATCATGGAACGTGCTAGGTGTATAAGATTACATGTAGGATTGCCCTTATAGTTTTGGGTAGATGCTGTGGATACTGTTGTTTACTTAATAAACAGAGGACCTTCAAGTTCCCTGGATGGTGGTATTCTAGAAGAGGCATGGACAGGTAAACCTATTAACTACTCATTTCTGAAGACTTTCGATTGTGAAGCATTTGTTCATATTGATAAAGAAAATAGAACAAAACTTGAGGTAAAGTCTAAGAAGTGTACTTTCATTGGATATGGAGTTAATGATTTTGGTTATCGCTTTTGGGATTATGAAAATCACAAAATCATTAGGAGTAGAGATGTGGTATTCAATGAGAAGGTCATGTATAAAGATCAGTTGTAGAGAAAGAAACAAGAAAAGGTAAACACATAATACACAATGCTTGATGAAATCATAGAAAATGAAACTCCAAAGGTGCTAGAAAATCAACAACAATAACAAGCACCTCAAACTCCTGCAAGTGCTGTTAGAAGATCTACCAGGTTAAGTAGACCCCTTGATCGTTACTCTCCTTCATTGTATTATGTATTATTGATTGATTCTGGTGAACCAAAAACATATGAAGAAGCAATGCAGGTAGAAACCAGAAAGAAGTGGGAGCAAGGCATGGAAGAGGAGATGGACTCTTTGGTACATAACCAGACTTGGGATTTGGTTTGGTTGCCTATAGGAAAAAGAGCATTGTAGAATAAATGGGTTTACAGGGTGAAGGAAGAAGATGGAGGTAAAAAGAGGTATAAGGCTAGACTTGTTGTAAAGGGGTTTGCATAGAAGAAAGGTATAGATTATGATGAAATTTTTTCTCCTATTGTTAAAATGACTTCAATTAGAACTATTTTAAGTCTAGTGGTTGTAGAAGATTTGCATCTTGAATAATTAGATGTAAAAATAACTTTTCTCCATGGGGATTTGGAGGAAGAGATTTATATGTAGCAACCACAGGGGTATGAGGTCAAAGGGAAGGAGGAATTAGTATGCAGATTGAAAAAGAGCTTGTATGGCCTGAAGCAAGCTCCAAGGTAGTGGTATCTAAAATTTGATAGGTTTATGATAGAACAAGGATATAGTAGATGTTATTATGACCATTATGTTTATTTTAAGAGATTAGATAATGGTAACTATATTATCTTGTTATTGTATGTAGATGACATGCTTGTTGTAGGGTCTAACATGCAGGATATAAATGTACTCAAAATAAAATTAGCAAGTTCATTTGCAATGAAGGATTTGGGTGTTGCAAAGCAAATCCTTGGTATGAGAATAACAAGAGATAGGAAAAATCATAAATTAACATTGTCTTAGGGTGAGTACATTGAGAAGGTGTTGAAAATATTTAATATGCAGGATGCAAAACCTATTAGTACACCTTTGGCCAATCATTTCAAACTGACCAAAGAGATGTGTCCTAAGACACAGGAGGAGATAGACTACATGTCCAAGGTTCCTTATTCATCGATAGTTGGTAGTTTGATGTATGTGATGGTGTGCACAAGGCCAGATATAGCACATGCAGTGGGAGTTGTGAGTAGGTTTATGAAAAACCTAGAAAAAGAGTATTGGAAGGCAGTGAAGTGGATTCTCAGGTATTTGAGAGGTACTATCACTCAAGTATTATGTTTTGGAGGTTCTAACACTATTTTACAAGGATATGTTGATGCAGATATGGTAGGTGATATAGATAGCAGAAGGAGTACCATAAGGTATGTCTTTACTATAGGTGGAACTGCAGTAAGTTGGATTTCAAAATTACAAAAGGTTGTTGCACTTTCAACAATGGAAGCAGAGTATGTTGTTGTTACAGAGGCTAGTAAAGAGATGATTTGGTTACAGAGGTTTATGGAGGAATTGGGAAAGAAGTAGGAGAATAATAGGTTATATAGTGATAGTCAAGAGTGCCATTCATCTTGCAAAGAACTCAGCCTTCCATTCTAGGACTAAACATATATAGACCAAGTACCATTTCATACGATCAATTTTGGAAGATGGACAATTGAAGCTGGAAAAGATACACACTAGCCAGAATCCTGTAGACATGTTAACAAAGGTAGTAACCAAGGAGAAACTGAGCTCTTGCTCAATTTTAGTTGATCTTCAAGCATGATAGTAAAGGTGAGAAAATTTCTAGGTCCAAAGTTGAAGCATAGTCCAGCAGGTGTAGTAGCGGTGGAGTTACTGTGATCAGTCTCCAAGTGGGAGATTGTTGGTTGTGGAGCCTGATTCTCTCTCTAATTTGGAGGTCTTGTTTTCAGCCGCACTTGGACCCACTCCATGAAGGGGGGTGTAGGGGGGAAATGCCCCCCTACTAGTGTCATCCAGGGGGGTCCAGGGGTAGCAACATTTATGAGCCCCCTGGGAGGTTTAGGGGCTACCCTAAAGCCAAAAATAGATGTGTTTTTCTCTATGTAAATCTGGACCATTTATTATTAGGTCACAGATCGGACGATGGATTTTAGGTGGGCATTTTTGCCCTAAATTGTAATGCACTTTTATAAGAGGATGATGTATGGTGACTATAATGTATGGTAATGCATGTGAGTGTGTAATTGTAAATTGACGATGATAGAGAGAAGAGGAAGTTACAGCGGATCTGTTGTAGGTTGTATCCCTTTAGTTTTTCTGGATGGAATAAAAAGGCCTGGTTATTTTCTCCGTGGACGTAGCCCATATTGGGTGAACCACGTAAATCTGTGTCTCTTATTGTGCTTTATTCTTTTGTGATTTATTTCCGCATTTATTTATTGCTCACATTTTATTATTTAATCCTAACATATTGTGGCTATCTTATATTTGACCTTGTGAGATTTATCTTAATATTAACACTTCAAAATCCATTAGTGGTATCAGAGCTACAAGTATTTTATTACACAAGTTGAATTTATTTAGCTGCATATACAATCAATTTTATCTAGTTTAATAAATTGGTTTAGAGTTTGACTAATTTAAAGGGTGATAGACCTAGACTCTATTGTAATATCAAAGTAAGAAAAAAGGCTAGAGTATTTCCATAGTTGTAGGAACATGTAGTGAAGAATAGGACTTAGCTATAGATTCTTTCCATGATTGTAGAATAACGAGTGAAGACAATGAATCATATATTGGAGGGCGAATCAAATTTAAGATAGTTGATCTTTATAAGGAAATAACCAACATTTGACATAAGAATAATTTTAAGGGACATATAATTCTTGAAACTATTTTCTAAAAACATAGAAGGAAGTTGAAGGATTAATTACAATGCAGTCATATTGATTGTGGTTCAAGCATCAGGGAAATATGAGTTACCTTGACATTATTTGAGTTCTTAGGTGCAACCTAAGCCATATAGAGCTACAATAAAAAGTGATCGTCATAATAATGAGAAGCTTCCTACAAAAAATAGAGAAGAGTTTTATCTTGTAAATGCAAGAGTAAGCAGATAATAATATATCAATGAATAATATATTTATCTTTCATCAAGTAGAGATTAATTTTTAGTATATTGAAGATTCAGGTATTTAAGATAGACCTTGATATATTAAAAATTTTAGTTCTTGAAGTGAGACCTTGACATAAGGAACTTCAGAGATTGAAGAGAAGCAAAAGATCAAGGTTACCTATTCTAAAACATTATTTGGAATAGAGGCGATCTAAGAAGAGAACATGTATTGAAAAGAGATGTTGACACATAAGAAGGAAGATTCAGGTTTTTAGATATATCATTGGAGCAAGATGCAAATAGTACAAACTTTACTTGAAGATATTGGAGGAAACACATAATTCATGTATTGAATTCAATATGTATTAGAAAGTATTCAATAATTTTTGTAATAAATGGATTGCATGATTCATGGAGGACACTCCTAAGTATCATAGTAGAAATTCTACGTCGAGGAGGAATTTATCTCAAATTTATATATTCTAGAATCACCATAGAAATTATTATTTGGTCATAAGTTATAAATAGAAATTTTACTATGATGTAATAAGGGGGTTATGCTAGGAATTATTACATCATAGCCCATGGCAAGTAGTATAACATCCCCTCACAAGGTATATGCATGTAGTATAGGATAAATATAGTTACAAGTTTGGTTGAAGGTTTGTTATGCCTAAAATAAGAATTCTATATATTGAAATACTTATCACTTCCATAATACAATCATCAAAGCATTTATCAACCTAGGTTTAATTTGAAAATATCATCAAAATATAGAAATAAATAGATAATATTGTCCTTCTACATCAGAATCATTATACTCAACTAAATTGCCATGTTGGCATTGAGGTGCATTCATCATTTTCTAATAAGAACTCTTCCACTTGCCTCCTAATGAATTATTTAGTTAATTCTTAAATGATCCTAATGAGAATGTATTGTACCAACACTTCTAAGGACATGTCCTATTTTCCCATAAATCAAACATGTGATGTTTTTTATCCTTGATATTGTTGTTATTTTTTCCTTCACCTTGTTGCTAGTTCTAATGCTTGTTCAATATCCACCATATTTCTTTGACTATGACTTCTTTCCTTTTTGATGCATGAGTAAATAATGTTGATATTTAGTCTTTGTCTCTTGAATCACTTCCTTATATTTAAATAAATTCATAAGATTATCATAAGTGGGACTATAATTTGTTACATTCAAATTTGTCATTGAAACATTGAACACTAGTGATAGTGCATGTAGCACTATTGGAACAAACACATCGTCATTAGATAGTTTTGAATAACTCTTGTAGTGAGGCTCACAACTTAGTAATCCATCATAGAAGACCTTTCAACTTCTCACTACTCATCATATCAAGTGATGTAATTTGCTCTATAGGTGTAGAATTTGGTTCTAGTTCTTGGAATCAAACATTGTAGTAAGTTTATCATATGAATCCTTGTAGTTAAAGCATCAAGAATGTACAATTGGATTTCGTTAGTCACATCAAATTTTATGATCAATATAGATTTTTAATCAACTTTATAAAGCTTTATTTATTTTTCTAGGTTAGTATTCCACTTCCCATAAGTCTTCAAAATCCAAGTGATTTTTCAACTTTGTCTTCCATACAAAATAATTGTCACCTTTCAATAGTTATGAAATAGGCAATAACATCTTTAGAAAATTAATAACCATGGAAAATATTTAAAAAAATTACAAAAAATGCTACCACTAGAGTAGGATCAAAAATAGCTTTTCAACAAGTATATATGCCTATACTCAAACAAGGATTAATGTCTCAAAATCCAAGAAATCAACAGGATCTCATTGGGTAAAAAATTAGGTGTGGGGGAATAAAGTATTTTTCTACAGGCAAAGTTTCTAGGGAATATTCTCTCAAAATATTTTGTGAAATTTATAGCATAATAAAAAATTGGGTGAATCTAATTGGTTTCACCTACAATCATTAGCTATAAAAAATAGAAAAATATTTATACCTTCAAATGACTTCTCCCATGGTGCATGTGTGATTATGAATATTAATTATTAATAATATTTTTATTACTCTACTATGAATTATCTAGATGACACATAGCAACAAATGATTGGATGACATGGATGGGATCAGATGGTGCTTGTGCATTTTTTAAAATTGGATGACGTAACTTTTCTACACACAACATTGCCAAAAAAACAATGTCATAACCAATTGAACTCTTCAAATCTAGCAACTATAGTATTTTATTTGTTTATTTTTAAAATATATTGGTGCATACTTTTCATTTTTGGATGACACATGAAAAATAACACTTTCCTTCCAGTAAATTATAGATAACAAGCACTTTTTTATTTTTGTTTTTAATACATTGTGTAAGCCTTTAGTAAAAGCATCCCTGTCTACTTTCTCTCTATTTTTAAAGCTCCTACAAGTGTCTACACTAAAATTGAACAGATCCAGAAGAGGTTCCTATGGACTGGTTCTGAATCTAAGCAGCGCTTTCACTTGGTGTCCTGGGATAGGGTTTGCAAACCAAGGGAGTTTGGAGGTATTGGGCTAAGGAGAATACAACATTTAAACATGGCCCTCCTGGCCAAACAAGCATGGCGTCTTTTGACAAATGCAAATGCGAGAATGGATTACTATAATCGGAAGAAAGTATTTGCAAGAAATTGAATTCTTAAGTTATTCCTTTCCTCCCGGGGGATCAATTTTTTGGAAATCAATCCTTCAAACTAAAAACTTGCTAAGCAAAGGGCTACGTTGGAAGCTGGGAAATGGAAGAAACATTGATTTTTGGGACCACAAATGGTTAAAGGACTATCCCCTCTCTGCAGACCCCATCATTTCAACCCTTAGAGCTTGGACAATTGAAGTTTTTGGTACCAAAGTTGCAGATTTTATTACTTTGTCAAACAATAGAAGGGTATGGAAGCCAATAATGAATAATGATCTGCCAGGGGCATCAATAATACTGGAGAATGAATTAAAACAGTCTTTACTCCCTTCTGGCATTCTTGAGGACCAGCTTATCTGGGAAGCTTCGGACAATGGGGAATTTTCTGTCAAGACTGCTTATCTGATGCTTATTGATAATGATGAACCTACTTTCCCTCACTTGGAAGTTTGGCCCAAAAGCATTGTTCCGAAGGTTGGGTTTTTTGCATGGTTGGACATCCAAAATAAGATCCTCACCATGGATAACTTAATAAAAAGAGGTGTGATTGTTGTTAATAGGTGTTATCTTTGTATGTCTGAGTGGGAGTCTATTGATCATTTGTTTTCGTATTGTAATTTTTCTGTCTCAATCTTGTTAGGTCTCATTACAAGTGTTTCATATTTATTGGGTCCATCCTCGAGTCCATTTTTGACTTATTTGTCCAGTGGCCTTCCCCATTTTTGAATAGGCGTCTTAGGTATATGTGGAAGATCCGCCTTCATCACTACTTGTGGCGAGATATGGTTGGAAAGGAATCGTCGGGCCTTCTTGGATAAGGTTTCTCGGTCATCCTCTCGTCTGTCAAAAATTTTAGCATATGCTAATGAGAATACTTGTTTAGTGCCTGCAGAATCTAGACCTCCAAATCCTTTTGAAGCTTCATTAGGCCGGTCATTAAACTTACCTCTCACCGATGGCCTCAATCATCCTCGAGTCTGTCCTAGAACCATGATCACATGGACCCCACCCCCCTAGGGTGGATTAAGTTAAATTTTGATGGGGCAGCTAGGGGCAACCCAGGTGAAGTGGGGGCGGTGGCTTACTTAGAGACCACAAGGGTGAGGTGCTTGTAGCTTTTGCGAGAACATCTTGGAGCTCAAACTAACAATGTGGGTGAAGCAAGGGCGGTTTGGAGGAGCCTAAAGGTGGCAGAGAATTATCCAGGGGAACTGTTGGTGGAAGGTGATTCTCTTATTATTATAAATCTTCTAAAGAACACTAAGAGAGCTCCTTGGAGATTTGATGACTACATCCATGAAGCAAGGGCTCTAATTCATGACCGACATGAGGCCATAATTTTGCATACCTTCGGGAAGCAAACATGGCAGGTGATAAGGTCGGCAAATGAAGGCATTGTAGCAACAAATTTGATCACGTGGACTGAAAATCTTCCTCATGCGGTCTCAATGGTGATAGATAATGAAAAACTTTAGATTGGAAGGCTCAAAGTGGATCAATGACAGAAAATGGGGGCATTTTAAAAAAAAAAAAAAAATTTGAACCTTATAATGGATTTTGTCATATTTGTTTTTTTTGTTCATGTGACTAGTGTTTTTTGCAGCTGGTGGGGCACTGATATAGGTTTTTTATCTACAAATTCATGCATGGGAAAAATCTGCTTTGGCCTCAAGTATTTCCCAAGGTGTGTTTGGATTCGATGTCGCAAAAAGGCCCTAGCAAGAAATAACAAAGTGTTGGAGATCCCTGACAATGAGGCACCAGACCCCACCATAATAGTCTTGGAGAAGATGACAATTTCATCAGCCTCCAACAGTATCAACCAGATTGAAGAGTCCGTCCGGCCTCATCGGTGCAGTTGTTGATTTGTGTGATTCCTTAAATCTTCGTTTTATAGCCAGCAGTTCCAGGGGCACAAGGAGTCAAAGGCAAAATTTAAATATGATGGCAAGAACGATGATAAGAAGTTAGATGAGGACTACAAGGAAGACTGCTTGGCCTCTTGGCTGTCCATTCTATGGGATGTTTTTTTTTTGACCATATTCTATTATTTTTATATGGGCACAAGCTACTCGGCATGGTGCTTGCATGATTAGTTTTTGTCTTTGTTAGTTCTTTTTGCGTCTTTCTTTTTTGATGGCCATAATATTAGGCTTCCATAGTTTAGTTTGGCTGTATTCTAATGGAAGAGTAGGTCTTGGCCATTTTTGTTGTTAGTTTAAACTTTTAGGGCTTGGCCTTTGTCCGATTGGTCGATGGACCCTATTTTGTAAAATGGTTTTGGGTCAACCAGTTAAAACCCGGTGTTAATTATAATATTCTCTTACTTACCAAAAAAAAAAAAAAAACATTTACTAGAAGTCTTCACTCTTCTTGGATGACAATATTGATGTGTGCCTTTCTCATGTTCCTTAATACTTTAGACAAATATAAAAATTTAGATAGCCCACTATATTATTAGACAACCCTCATGCATCCTTAGATGACATTGTTTCTAGATAATCTAATCAAAAGATGACATGGTCAAATTTTGCTTCAAAAAACTATTTTTTTAACGATAATATTAAACTTCACCTTAGTTAAAAATATATTATGATGGTAAATCTAGACAAAAAATCTTCTCCAAATGATAACTCTACACGATAACTCTTTAGATGATAACTCTTCTCCAAATGATAACTCTAGATGACCACTCTTGATATTATCTCTTCTTCAAATGACATCTCTACAAGGCAACTCTAGATGATAACTCTTCTCGAAATAACTCAATTTTATGATGGCATCTAGATAAATTCTCTCTATATAACATATCTAAATGATAACTCTTATCTAAATAACAACTCTAAATAAAATTTTTTCTCTAAGTGATCTAATTTTATGATATCAATATGATAATGACAATCTCATAAAAGGACAACTCTATTTAGCTGAATATATTTTGTGATGACGGGATTTTTAGATGACAAAAATCATGTTTAGTTAATTATACTCCACTTATGCATATTGGCATGAACCAGGGTAGCAAGATACAAAGAGGATTATTTCTAAAACTCTCTCAGGTAAAATACTCTACACAACTCATTATTTTCTTTAGAAAACATATTTTTTTGTACCAGATAATCAATTTTGTGATGAAAACTCTTTCAACATGAATTGTATATGTCTTGGATAACTTTGCAACTCCTCCAAGATAAAATAAATATTTGCAACACCTATAAAAACCAACAAGAATAAAAAATAATCTTTCTCCTTCTCCAAATGATAAGGTTTTCTTCCTTGATCAAAACTTGTGTCTGCTCCTTTCTAAATTTGCCAACAACATGCTATCATGAAATTTGAGAGGTGCATTCCACTCTTCAACAATTGGATCACTTTCATAGGTTGAAGTTCCTCTGATATCAACCTACTCTAATACCAAATGTTAGAAATGTAGAATGAATCCATGCATTACAATCAATATTTGCATTAATGTGATAGAACTATATATACATGTGTAATCAAGAAAGTACAAGGTTGGAAGTTATAAATACTTTTAAATTTCTCATAATATTTGTAACCATAAGGTGAATACATTAATATGACGTAATATTCACAACAAAATAATTATAAATTCAAACTTGTAAATTTAACCAAATTAATAAGGACATTATATAAATAACACTTAGTGGAGGATCCCTATAAGGGACACATATCATCTCCTAATTAGAGGAACATTTCTTTATAATATTTGCACATAAAACACAAGTTTTTAAGGATTAAAGTATTATTTAATTTTGAAAATTTGGTAGAGTAAGAATGAAAAGCAAAATCTCAAGGAGAGGATTTCTAATTCCACATCAATTTTTTCTTCCATTATAAGTCTTAAAGAGGTAAATAACATAGATTAGTAGTGTAATATAAAACTTAAATTAAGGATGAGAATATATAGGTTAGGAATTCTGAATATAAAATAATCCATGAATGCTTGATAAGGGTTGATGAACAAGCAAGTATACAACTAAATTATGGTAAAACAACAATTCTAACCAAATTTAGCAATAGAGTTAGGTTTCTATCTCTTCATAGTTTAGTTGTATATTTCTCTTCCAAACCTTGAATATAACCTAGAAAGTGTAAATTATGTTCGAATGTGTGTGTGTTGTTGTGATAAGTTAAGAACACAAGCTTATACTGAGAGGAGGGTGAACAGTATAAGAGTACTTTTTACTTTTCTTTCCAAATCAATATTATGTAGTGTATAGATAGCAATATCAATAGCAGTAATAAAAGCAATGCACAAAACACCACACACAATAGAGACACCACAATTTGCGTGGTTCACCCAATGTGGGCTACTCCATAGAGAAAATATTTCACTAAAATTTTCTCAATCAATCTCTTGGGAGTCCTTCTCGATTACAATTTTTATGGACCTATTTCCAAAGGATATTTTGATCCCCTAAATCTAGTTTATGGGTATCTATCCACAGGATAACTCCTCCTTTGTTCTGGATGGTGATCCTCTAGAAGACTACTACCTCCACTACACTGGCTTGTGGATCTCTCTCCATTGAAGACTCTTGTCCCCACTCAAAAGACCTATCCTCACTGCCCTAGCTGATGGATCTCTATCCATTGGGCACTACTATCCTCTTTGCTCTGTCACCTCCAAAGCTTTGTCTAAAATCTGTACTAAACATAGTCCATTCATTCTAGCACAAATCTGCTCAACTCTGCACTAAATGCAGTCCAGTCAATTTACCACAAGTCTACTCAACAAGTTCACTCAAATATGCACTAAACACAGTCTAGCACAAATTGTTTCAACAAGTCCACTCAAATCTACACTAAACACAGTCTAATCGATCTAGCACAAATCTTCTCAACAAGTCCACTACGAACCTGTCCAAATATGCTCAACAGGTCCACTCAAAACCTGCTCAAATATACTCAATAGGTCCACTCAGAACTTGATCAAATATGCTCAATAGGTCCACTCAGAACCTGTCCAAATATTCTCAATAGGTCCACTCATAACCTACTCAAATATGCTCAATAAGGCCACTCAAGTCCTATCCAAATCTGCTCAACAGGTCCACTCAGAACCTGCTCAAATCTGCTCAACAGGTCCACTCAGAACTTGCTCAAATATGCTCAACAAGTCCACTCATAACCTATCCAAATATGCTCAATAGGTCCACTCAAAACCTACTCAAATATGCTCAACAGGTCCACTTAGAACCTGTCCAAATTTGCTCAATAGGTCCACTCAAAACCTGCTCAAATCTGCTCAACAAGTTCACACAGAACTTGCTTAACTCTACTCAATAAGTCTTCTCTATAACTTAACCAAATCTGTATTGTAAGCTTCTACAAAAGCTCACACAAAATTAGTCGACAAGTCTTCTCAAAGACTTGCCTCAAATCTGCGTAACAAGTCCACACATAGAACTTGTCCAATATCATAGAAGCATAAAGAGAATTATTAGAGACTCAATATGTTCTACTCTCAATGCTCAATCACTTTCACAATTTTCTCAATCTCATAGAATCATAAAGAGAATTGCTAGAGTCTCAATATGTTCTATACTCAATGCTAAATCACTTTCACAACTCAAATCAGAATGTAGAATAGTTTGGTTTATGGAACTTGAACAATCACTTTATAAAACCACTTGACTAGGCTCAATCAACTCAACTCAACCAATTACTTAATGAAACTCCCCTTTCTCACAAAGCCTAGTCCAAGCATATATCAATCAACTCAAAATATTTCCAAAAATTGCTCAACAAAAAATCTCACATAACAATGATACTCATGTTCTTTTCAAACCCTAGTTCAAGTTCTTTGCACAACAACTCACTTCAACAACAATGCTTATAACTCAATCTTCACATAACAATGATACTCATGTTCTTTTCAAACCCTAGTTCAAGTTCTTTGCACAACAAATCACTTCAACAACAATGCTTATAACTCAATATTCACATAACAATGATACTCATGTTCTTTTCAAAACCCTAACTCAAGTTCTTCACACAATCCAATGGCTTCAACAAAAATGCTTATAAAACAAGGTTTTAATCACAACTCTTAATTCCAGAAAACCTTGAAGCATTAAGTCAAACACTTTTGAAAAGGAAACCCTAATAAAATCCTTTTCACTCCAAACTTTATTTTCTAGTAAGCAATCAATAAACTCAACCAAGAAAGAATGTGCCCATACCTTTTTGCTTGAGAAGGAGTTGATCTCACAAATTTGCCACACTCACAATTACTTCTTTGCCAATCTCTATAAGGGTTAGAAGATAATAATTTCCTCAACAAAAAAAAGTGCAAAATGATATCAAAATTACACCTTATCACTCCAACTCAAATACTATTCAATACCTTCACAGTAATCTTCTTTAACACAAAAAACCCTTTATTAAAGTTAAACAACACTCAAAAGTCTTAATCCTTAAATATGCCAATATAGTAATTTAAGACTTTATCAAAAATAATTAGAACCAAAACTTCCTTAATACTCCAAGTGATAATTTTTAAATTCCACCACTATCCAACAAACACCCTTTCTAAAAAATTCCACTAACAAACCTTATACCTCAAAATACTCTTTATTGAAACCTTAGGCAATAAAATTAATTAAAAGCTTTACGTTGGCCACCGATAGGTTTCGACCCTGTAACCTTTGCCTCCACGAGAAACCTAGTTGTGGGATCCATGACCACGTGCACTACAAGCACATTTAAGAGCCAAAAGGCTCTACCTTCACTTTAACCTTTGCACCTAATAAAAACACATGAAAATATTTTTCTTTTGGCGCTTTCCACCAATGGGTTTCGAACGCGGGCACTTGCTTTCTCCAATGCTTTCACAACTTGCGTTCTTCCACTTAGACCACCATGTCCAACGTGCTTCGAAAAATCCAACCCCTTCACATTATCCTTGGTGCTTAAAACAAAAATATTTTTTGTCTTCTTCCTCAATGAACCTTTCGAAATCACAAACAAAGTTTTAACCTTGGAGCATATCAATCGTTCGAGGGATTAGCAATAATGTCTTTGGAGGGCACCTTATATAGACAAATATTTATTTCCTTCAACGTCGGTGCTCCCTTATTTCAATGACGTTGGCGCCTCTATAAACACTTTATAATTTATACAAGGTGCTTTATTAAATTGGATGATGTCAGCATTAATTATAATTTATAAATATTTTAAATTCTAAATAATTTAAATTTTATAAATTATAATTATAAGATTTAATTTTTAAACCCTTCCTTTACATTGCATTCCATGGTGTAAATAATATTTATTTATAAAATTTAAATTCTTATTGAATTTAAATAATTTATAAAAAATATTATATCTCCTTTTTAACTTTGCACTGAATATCTTGACCTTTGGCCTTCTTCCTGGATATCAAATAACAACTTTGACAACTTTGTTCCTTGATGAAAAAAATTGATATTAATGTTGACTTCATTTCTTGACATCAATGACAATTTTAACTTTAGGACTCAAAATATCCAAAAATATCCCCCTTTGTCATTGATGATAACCCAAAATGTTTTTACCAAAAACTTGACTTCTTATTCTATGCCGATCCCCCTAGGACACTGCTCCCCCTGGCTCAATGCTCTCTCAAATATCAAATCTCTCCCCATTATACAAATCTCTCCCCCTTTAACATCAATGGCAAAGGGTCACCTTTGGGGATCGGGGCTAAGAATGAGCCTCTTAGCTTAGCCCCTCCCCCACCTTCTGTTAAGGTGGTTAATTTTGGGGTGGGAGTATTTCTACTCCTAGAAAGCATTGTTCTTTACCTTTATCCTTTTCTCTTCTTTTATGAATTTTTTGAATCCTTTAACTATTTCTATCTGTGTCTATGTTCCTGTCCATGTCATCATTCCTGTTCCTATTCCTGTTCACATCCATGTTCCTGTTCATATCCATGTTTCTGTTCATGTTCTTGTTCATATCCATGTTCTTGTTTCTATTCACATTCATGTTCCTGTTCCTGTTCCTGTTCCTACTTGTTTTTGGAATGTCTACTCTACACCACTTTATTGTGTGACCATCATTATTGCACTTATAACACTTAATGTTATTATTCCGTGGAGGTGTAAATGTCGTAGGATTTCTCCTAGTGAAGCCATATCCTCTTCTGTCATGAACCCTGTAATTCATTGTCTTGTGACCAAACTGATTACATGAGTAGCAATACCCATGGAAGGATTATCCATTCCCATATTCCTATATTTCATGTGTCCTAAACTATGAAGCCATGTTCCCAAACCTGTGACATGAAAAACATCTTTCATTGAAGCTTCCTTGTCTTGACCTCATTGGTCTCCTATTCTGATTGTTGTTCCATATGTATCT
This sequence comes from Wollemia nobilis, assembly GCA_028583015.1. Taxonomy (NCBI): domain Eukaryota; kingdom Viridiplantae; phylum Streptophyta; class Pinopsida; order Araucariales; family Araucariaceae; genus Wollemia; species Wollemia nobilis. The sequence goes on from JAQPPZ010014470.1 coordinate 3,135,878, forward strand.
TCTTTGTGCACTGTTCCTATTGAATTCACTATTGTCCAACCCATCCTTTGATGTATCACTTTATTTTACACTGTCTTCTTCTAAATTATCTTCATCTGAGGTTTCTTCTCCTCCAAAACTTGAAGTTGACTCTCCTTCCCTTTTCTTTTGAACCTGTTCAAGTCCAAGGTCTATTTTACTTGATGTAGGCTTTTGTGTCTTGATGAACTTTTGCAAGTTCTTTGAGCAATTTTTAAATCCCTTCATCTTGATCTTGGAGTACTCTAAATATTATTTTAGTAGTGCCACTTCTTGTGCTAACTTCTCACATTACAAAATATTTGCTTTTAACTTATATTTGAACTTATTTGTTTTAGCCTTTGATTTTTCTAAATCCTCTATAAGCAATCTTCTTTATTCATCACATTATTGAAATTGAATTTCAAGTTTAGAGTTTTGCTTCCTTACCTTATTTATCATGTCAAGGGTATAGATGAGTTCCCCCTTGAGATCATAACCATTCTCTTTTGAATAATCCTCTATTTTTTTGCCTTTGTCCACATCATTACTCTATTAGGCTTGTACTCTATAGGATCACTCACTTATTCTTCTAATTCCAATAGAATATTTTCATCTAGTCCTTCAAGTGCATTCTCATACTCATCATCACTAAAACTATAACCATTTCTTGTACAATCATCTTCAAGATGTCCAAAGTTACCACATCTAAAGCACTTGAGAATAACTAGAGTTTTCTTAACTGGTTCTTTTTATTTAATCATAAACATAACTTCATATTTATCATTGTCTGAAATACTAGCATCACTATCACTTGAGTACTTACTTGCATTATCCGCATAGTAGCTCCTCTTTTATCTTTGGAAGAACTTCTTTCCTTGTCTGCTTTGTCCATACTTGCTTTTCTTTTGGTGCCTATATCTTTCTGATTTCCTGTACCTGTGATCTTGTTTTTCTTCACCATTGTTGTTCTTTGGTTCTTTACAATCTATTGCAAAATATCTAAACTTTCCACAATTGAAACACTTAACATATCTTAGATCTATGGGTCTTCTAGAACCTTTATCTCTTCCACCTTAATTAGCTTCTTCATCACTGGATGACTCAATGCTTGATTCAGACTTCTTATCCTTTGTTTTCTTTATTGCTTTGAATGTTGCTTCCTTCTGGGGAGTAGGATATTTTGTTCTTATCTCAAAAGCTGTTAGCATACCAAGCAACTTATCTCTTGTCAAAGTATCACCATCCAATGAAATTTCTATAGCAGAAAACTGTTCACTAAATCTATTTGGAAGAGATCTTAAGACTTTATCACAAACATCTGATAAATCAATATTCATTCCAAGTCCTTTCATATCATTAAAAACCTCATCAATTTGAATTAGATAAGCACTAATATTTTTCTCTTCATTCATTCTCAATGCTTCAAATTATCCTTTGAGATTTCGTATCTTTGCTTTCTTGACACTTTTATCTCCCTCATATATACCTTACAATTTATCCCACATTTCTTTTGTAGTTCTACAATGCATAACTTTCATAGACTCTGTTCTACGCAAACCTCTCACAAGTGCATTCATTGCTTTTGAATTATAGTGTTGTAGAAGCTTACCTTCCTTATATGTAGGAGGATTGACTGATGAGTCGTATCCAAATTCCATTGCATACCAAACTTCATTTCCAAGCGCCATAAAGTATCATCATACTCCAATACATGTAGTCACTTCCATAAAATATTGGTGTTAAATTATTTGAGGACACATCCTTAGGATCCATTGTGTTCTTGTTAGATTTTCCTTCAAGTTGTTAAACTCTTATGAAGACACCCACTCTGATACCAATTGAAGAACACAAGCTTATACTGAGAGGGGGGTGAACAGTATAAAAGTGCTTTTTACTTTTATTTCTAAGTCAATATTATGTAGAGTATAAATAGCAGTATCAATAATAGTAATCAAAGTAATGCACAAAACACCACACACAATAGAGACACTACAATTTACGTGGTTCACCCAATGTGGGCTACTCCACGGATAAAATATTTCACTAAAATTTTCTCAATAAATATCTTTGGAATCCTTCCCAATTACAATATTTATGGACCTCTATCCAAAGGATATGTTGATCCCCTAAATCAAGTTTGTGGATCTCTATCCATAGGAGAACTCCTCCTTTGCTCTAGATGGTGATCCTCTAGAAGACTACTGCCTCCACTGCACTGGCTTGTGGATATCTCTCCACTGAAGACTCTTGTCCCCACTCAAAATACCTATCCTCATTGCCCTGGTTGATGGATATCTATCCACTGGAGACTACTATCCTCTATGCTCTATCAACTCTAAAGCTCTATCTAGAATTTGTACTAAAAAATTCCAATTGGTGCAACACAAATCTACTCAACTCTGCACTAAATGCAGTCCAGTCGATTTAGCACAAGTCTGCTCAACAAGCTCACTCAAATATACACTAAACACAGTCCAATAATTCTAGCATAAATTTTCTCAACAATGATGGGACTGAATAATAAGGCATGTTTATTTACAAGTTATCTTATAATATATAAGCATCAAGCTTAGGAGGGAGATATGACACTTGTCATGAGCTCCACTCCAAGTGTTTTTCAAAAGACACCACTCCAACTCAAACTGAAGACAGGGACAAGTGGCAGAAGACAAATTTCAACCTATCAATTATAGGCATAGTGCACATTATAACAATAATAATATTTTAACATTCCCCCTTAATGTGCACTATCCTAAAAAATAAGTCAACATTAGATAACATTCCCCCTTAATGTTGACTTCTTGTACATAGATATAGCAAATTGCTAAACTGAGAAAACTTGTCTTTCCCAAGTGATTTGGTGAATATGTCTACTACTTGATATTGAGTTGGTACATACTTCATGTGTATAATATCTTCTTGGACCATTTCTCTAATGAAGTGATGATGGATCTCAATGTGCTTTGTTCTAGCATGGAAAACTGGATTCTTGGTCATCTTGATGGTACTTTGATTGTCACAATATATATATGTTGGACCATGTATGAATAGCCCAATATCCTGAATTAATTGCCTCAACCATATTGCCTCCTTAGTTGCCTCAACTGCTGCTCTATATTCTGCTTCTGCTAAAGATAGTGAAACTGTGTGTTGCTTCTTTGTGCTCCATGAAATAGAGCCTTGGCCTAATTGAAAGCAATAACTTGATGTAGATCTTCTGGTTTCAAGACAAATGGCCCAATCTGAATCTGTGTATCCAATCAAAGAAAAATTATCACTTGATTTATACATAAGGCCATGATGAGGTGTGGCCTTTAGGAATCTCACAATCCTCTTAGCTACTATCCAATGGATCTTCTTAGGATCCTGCATGAATCTGGAAATAAGGCCAACTGAATAGGAAATATCTGGTCTAGTTGAAGTTAAGTAGATCAAACTTCCAACTAGTTTCCTGTAAAGTGTACCATCAACCCTTTCTTCTTCATCATTATTTAACAATTTCAATCTAGTTTCCATGGGAGTTAGAGAGGTCTCACACTCCTCCATGTGAAACCTCTCCAAAATAGACTGAATGTACTTAGCCTGTGAGATAAAAATCTTACCAGGCTGTTGCCATACCTCTATTCCTAAGTAATAGTGGAGGAGGCCTAAATCTATCATCTCAAAGTTCTTGCATAAGTCCTCCTTGAGCAACCTTATTCCTTCTATATCATCACCTGTAATGAGAAGATCATCCACATACAATGTAACCAAAATGATGTGGTTCCTCCAATGTTTCACATAGAGAGTAGATTCTGCTGCAGATCTAATGAAACCAAGGTTGAGAAAATAGGAGTCAATCTTTGCATACCAAGCTCGGGGTGCTTGCTTCAACCCATATAGAGCTTTCTCTAATATGAGGACTTTGTTGTTTTGGCCTTTAACTGTGTATCCTGGTTGTTTTTTCACATACACTTCCTCCTTCAAATGACCATTTAGAAATGCACTTTTGACATCCATTTGATATATTGGCCAATGTTTTTGAGCTGCCATAGCAATAACTGTCCTGATTGTAGTCATCTTAGCCACAGGAGCAAAGGTCTCCTCATAATCAATTCCCTCTTGTTGCTTATAGCCTTGAGCTACTAGGCAAGCCTTGTAGAGATCTAGTGAGCCATCTGCTTTATATTTTGCTTTGTATACCCATTTTGTGCCTATGGTATATTTTCCTTTAGGTAAATCAACTAACTCCCAAGTGTGATTCCTTTCAATGGAATCCAATTCCTGATCCATGGCATGAACCCATTTAGGATCACCAAGTGCTTCTTTGACATTAGAAGGTTCAAGTTGGCTAAGGACTTTGGCCATTAGGGCATAATTCACTTGGTGTCTTAGGGTTGAAGGCCTTTTACCTGTATAGGTGGGCAAATGATTTTGGGCTTCATCTATTGTGGCTTGAACCCACTTGGGTAAAGGATTGGATGTTGTTACTTGATCATTATGAGGAGGAGATGGAGGACATGGATTATTTGTAGGAAGTTCTTCTTGTGGATGAATTTATTGATTTATGAGTGAAGGAGAAGAACTAGATGATATTGTATGCATGAATGGAGCAACTATTTCATTAGTTATTTCTAAAGTGGGGGCTTTAGGAGGATTAGATGGGGGATACTCATGAAAGGTAACATCCCTAGATAAAATGATTTTCTTGGAAATAGGCTCATATAATTTATATGCATTGGCACTATCACTATAGCCAACAAAGATGTATTTTTGGCTCTTATCATCAAACTTCTTCCTTTTCTTATGAGGAATATGAGCATAGGCATCACATCCAAATATTCTCAAATGGCCCACATAGGGCATTCTTCCACTCCATGCTTCTTTAGGTGTTCTTTCATGTAAGGCCTTTGTGTATGACCTATTAGTCAAGTATGCAGTAGTAAGAATAACTTCTCCCCAAAATGAGTTAGGTAATAGAGCAACATGTAACATTGATTTTGCCCTATTTGTGATTGTTTGATTCATCCTCTCAGTAACTCCATTTTGTTGCGGGGTATAAGGGGTTGTGAATTGCCTCCTTATCCCATGATACTTACAAAAATTAAAGAATTCATTGGAGACATATTCTCCACCATTATCTGATCTTAAGGTGGAGATTTGATAGCCACTTTCTCTTTCAACAAGTGCAATGAATTCTTTGAACTTATCAAGGGCTTGCCACTTATATTGAATTAGGTAGATCCATACCTTTCTGCTATAATCATCAATGAAAGTGATGTAGTATTTTTCCCCAGTATAAGATTGAACAGACATTGGCCCACAAATGTCTGAATGAATCAATTGCAAAGGTCTATTAGCTCTCCATGCCTTTCTTGTTTCAAATGGTTGCCTATGGTGTTTGGCTATTACACATGGCTCACAAAAGCATTTTGACTCCTTAATATGTGGGAGTCCTTTAAATAATCCTTTTGTAGCCATCATTTGAAGATTATTAAAATTTAAATGTCCCAATATTTCATGCCACATGTACTCCAAAGAGAAAGTAGTTGTTGTATGCAAATATGTTTGTGTTACAGATTTTTAAGGAGGTAGTAAACACCATCCTTTTTCACTCCCATGGCCTTGACATTGCCATTGGGTTACTTAATGTAGCATTTTTCTTTTTCAAAATAGACATTATAGCCCTTATCTGTAAGTTGTCCAATAGAAAGAAGACTCTTTTTAAGACCAAGAACATACAAAACATCTTTTGCAAGAACATTATTACCATCATGCAAAGTAAGTGGTGCCTCCCCAACACCTTCAATGGGTAGAGCACTTTCATCACCAAAAGTAATGAATTGATTTGATGTGGGCTGAACCTTGGTCAACCAATCTTGCCTTCCTATCATGTGCTTTGCTGCTCAGAATCAATATACCAACATTCTTTATCTTCAACATTAACTTGGTTGGCTGCATACAATGTGTTCATATTATTATTTTGTGGTTCTACCTATTCTCTTTGCCTTTGATAGCAATTAGCAATATTATGATTCCATTTTCCATAATATTCACACCCTTGTTGATTGTTGTTTTGACCCCCTTGAGGTCTTGTTTGCCATATTTGCTGCTGCTGGTACTGCTGCTGTTGTGGCTGCTGCTGGTACTGTTGCTGATGTGGTTGCTGATGGTACTATTGATTTGGCTACTGTTGGTACTGTGTGTATCTCTGGTGTTGTCTACCCCTTTGATTCTGATTATGCTTATTTTGATCCTTGTTTTGTTTAGGATGTAAAGTTTCCTTGGTGGCAAAAGCTGCTGATGTGGCTTCAATTTCTTCATATTTGATTAGGGCTTGCTCATGCTTCTTAAGCAGGATCTCAATATCCTCAAGTTTTGAATTCATTGTTTTACCACTCAAGTCTAACATGGTAGCATGTTTAGCAAGTTGCAGCAAAAGTATTGTCATTGTTGTCAACACAGTCAGACAGATCAGTTGATGAAGTGTACAGGCAGTCAGAGATCAGTTGATGAAGTCTACAGGAGTTAAGAGGTTCTTCAGAGTATGTACAGTGATTTTCCAAAAGATAGAAGTGGCCCATTTGAGAAAAATCAAAAGAAAATCACAAGGAAGAAAACTGTCGCGATATCGCGACATGTTGAGCAATAAAGAAAAATTGTCGCGATATCGCGACATGTTTGGAGAGAAAGAGCAAGAAAGCAAAACTGTCACGATATCGCGACATGTTTGGAGAAAAATAGCCAGAAAGCAAAACTGTCGCGATATCGCGACATGTTTGGAGAGAAGGAGCAAGAAAGCAAAACTGTCGCGATATCGCGACATGTTTGGAGAAAAAGAGCCAGAAGAAAAAACTGTCGTGATATCGCGACATGTTCGGAGAGAAGGCGCAAGCAAGAAAAACTGTCACGATTTCGTGACATGTTGGAAGAAAAAAAGACAAGAAGAAAAAGTGTCACGATTTCATGACATATTGCAAGAGAAATTGTACGAAAGAAAAAGATGTCACGATTTCAGACATGTTTCATTTAGGAGAAGAGAAAGAGGAGAGAGAAAAGATGTCGCGATTTTCACGACATGTTTCATTTTGTGGTCCAAAGCGAAGAGAAAGAGGAGAGAGAAAAATATGTCACGATTTCGTGACATGTTTCATTTTCATGGTCCAAAGCGAAGAGAAAGAGGAGAGAGAAAAAGATGTTGCGATTTCGTGACATGTTTCATTTTCGCGGTCCAAAGCGAAGAGAAAGAGGAGAGAGAAAAATATGTCACGATTTCATGACATGTTTCATTTTCACGGTCCAAAGCGAAGAGAACGAGGAGAGAGAAAAAGATGTCACGATTTCGTGACATGTTTCATTTTCGCGATCCAAAGCGAAGAGAGTTTGTACGGACGAAAAAGTGTCATGATTTCATGACATGTTGCAGGAGAGAGAGTTCGAGAGAAAAAGTGTCACGATTTCATGACATGTTGCAAGAGAAAAAAGTTTTTAAATAAAAAGTGTTCATTTCTGACATGTTGCAGGAGAAAGAGTCCGAGAGAAAAAGTGTCACGATTTCGTGACATGTCGGGTTTTTGCGACGTAAAGGCAGGAGAGAGAGTCCAGAAGAAAAAGTGTCACGATATCGCGACATGTCGGGTTTTCATGAACCGAAGGCAAGAGAAAGAGCGAAGGAGAGAAAGTGTCGCGATATCGCGACATGTGTTTTCGTGGGTACAAGACGAGAAGAGGTCAAAGAGGCAGAAGTGTCACGATTTCGCGATAGGTCGCTTCGACATGAGCTAAGAAGAGAAACCAGCTGAAAGAAGGTATGTGATAGTTAACTGAAGTCGGTACGATAGTTACAGGTGCAGTTATAGAAGGAGTCGATATGACAGTTACAGGTGCAGTTACAGAAGAGGTCGATACGACAGTTTCAGGTGCAGTTATAGGAGAAGTCGGTACGACAGTTATAGGTGCAGTTACAGGAGAAGTTACAACAGTTATAGGTGCAGTTATAGAGAAAAGGTTATAAAAGGAGATCTGCATGAAGAATTAGTGTGCTGAAAAAGGTTGAAGAGTGCATGTCGTAAGAGAGTGTTAAGGAGAGCCGAGAGAGCAATAGACCAGATAGGGTCTTGTATAAGCGAAGACATTTTTATGTCAAACATATAGTTTTAGAATTGCAGTCTGAGTGGGTGCTTGGAATCAGGGGTTGGTGCTCCTTTCTGTTGGTGCAGATAAACCAGGGGTTGGTGCTCCTTCCAGTGGGTGCTGGTAAATTGTTTGTAAAATTGTTATTTTGCAAAGACTGGATTTGGACGGGAGTCCAAGCAGTCATTTTTGAGGAGTAGCCAAATTGGTGAACCTCGTTACATCGTGTGTTGTGGAATGCTCTTTTGGTATATGTGCTTTATCTGATCTTAAGTTTTCATTGTTTCGGCATTAAGAGTTGTAGATTTGAATTTTAAATAGCTACACTGATTCACCCCCCCCTCTCAGTGTCATTGTGAAACTATCAATTGGTATCAGAGCCAAGTTCCTGAACAAGCTTAATCGGCTAAGGTGATCTTGGAAGTAAGACAATGGCAGGTGGTGAAGGATTCTCATCAAACAAAGCACCGTTATTTGATGGAACTAATTACGCATTTTGGAGACTCAGAATGCAGACATATCTATGCGCTTTGGGATACGACATTTGGGAGTCAGTAGACAGTGGATACTCAATATCCGTCACTCCTCCGACCGATGCCGTCGGTAAGAAACTATTTGAGAATAACTCTAAAGCAAAGAATGCTATAATGTGTGGTTTAGTGGACAGCGAACTAATAAAGATTATGAGTTGTAAAACTGCAAAAGACATGTGGGATAAACTAAGGAGCATTCATGAAGGAGACGACAAGATCAAGGAGGCTAAGTTACAAACGCATCGAGCCCAGTTCGAAGCATTACAAATGAATGACGATGAGAACATAGAGGCCTATATGTTGAGAGTCAATGGAATCATTAATGCGATCAGAGGACTCGACGAAGAAATGGAAGATGCGGTCATCGTGAAAAAGGTACTAAGAACTCTTCACAAAAGATTTAATTCTAAAGTTTCTGCTATAGAAGAAGCTAAAGATCTAAATAATTTTAGCATGGACGAGATGCATGGTTCTTTGACTGCATACGAAATGAGAATAGGACAAACTAAGCCCATAGACAGAGAAGCTGCTTTTAAAGCACACAAAAATATAAAAGCTAAACAAGAATCTGAGGATGAAGAGACATCGGATGAAACGGAAGCTAACTTTGTTCGAAAACTTATAAAGGGAAAAGGAAAATATAGAGGAAAGTTACCGTTTAAGTGCTTCAATTGTGGAGGCATCGGTCACTTTGCAACTAAATGTCCAATGAATGAGAAAACCAAAAGTGATGAAGGGTCACACCAAGAAAGAAGTGACTGGAAGAAGAAACCAAATTTTAGAAAAAGCAACTTCAAAAAGAAAAGTTTCATATCCAAGAATGTCAGCTCTTCTGAAGATAGCTCAGGTGAGGATTCTGAAGAAGAAACAGGTGAAGCTCTGTTCATGGCATTTGAAGAAGAAAAAATAGAAGAAAAATAGGAAGGTAATAAAAACATTAAGGATGAGGCTGAAGTATATCTGGAAGGAGAGTTGGTTGCTGCACTTAAAGAGTTGAGTACAGAAAGGAAAAAGAATAAAAAGGTCTCAAGAAAGCTTGAGGATGCGAATGACATAATAAACAGTTTGAAAGTACAGACAAAAGAATTTAAGAAAATGTCTGAAGAACTCGAAGTACAATTAACCATGAAAATAGATGAGTGCAGCAAACTGGAAGAAGAGATTGTTGTTTTAAAAATGCGGCTAGAAGAAAAGAATCAAAAATTGAGTTGCTATCACAAACTTGAAGGAAGTTCTACGAAGCTTGAAAAGATTATAAATAGTCAGAGGACTACAGGCATCAAATTTGGCTTGGGCTTTGTCGAAGGAGAATCGTCAAGTGGATCAAAGGCCATAACTGTAGAACCAGTAAAGAAAGAAGATAAGATCAAGGTTGATCAAGGAAAAATGAATCATGCAAAAGAAAGCAACAATGCCAGGCACGAGAAGAGTGCCGACAATGAGGGATTCACAAACGTCACACATCAAAGGAGAAGAAAATTTGTGGCTCCTACTACAAAATGGCAAAGACCAACTCCCAGGTTCAATCATTCCTTTTCTGGTTATTGTTTTAAATGCAATGCTTACGGTCATAAGATTTTAGACTGCATTTATAATATAGGACAAAGAAATTTCACCAGTAGAAATGTCTTTTCACCCTTGATGGATTATGCAGTAGAATGCTATAACTGTCATAACTTTGGACACATTGCAAGAAACTGTAGAAGCACATATGCAGCAAATAAATATCAGGGAAGAAGATCTCAACCAAACAGTTTAAGGCAAAACAAAAAATTCCCAGAAAAACATGCACAGGCTATTGACAAAGAAAAGTCTAAACAAGTGACCAAAACTGTAGTCAAACCAGAGTGGAAAGAAAAGGAGCGACCCAAGGAAGAAAAGGAATCCTTGATTGTACAAGACAACATTCAAAGCACAAAACACATCTGCACCATGGATATTGGATAGTGGATGCTCCGAGTCACATGACAGGAGATAAACAAAAATTTGAAAAGTTACAGAAATATGAAGGGGGCTCTGTAAAGTTTGGAAATAATGATGGAGCCAAGATAGTTGGCAAAGGATCAGTCAAGATAAGTGATGGAAAGATCAATTCCAAAGAAGTTCTGTTTGTGATTGGTTTGAAGCACAACTTACTGAGCGTAAGTCAAATCTGTGATAGAGGTCATGAAGTCATCTTTAAGAAGTAGGGCTATGAAGTCAGAAAAGCACACAGTGGGAAGCTGATAGCTACTGGATCGAGGACTTCTAGAAATCTATATACTCTCTCAGAGACTTCAGAAGGAGCATGCTTGATTGGACAGGAAGATGAAAATTGGCTGTGGCACAAGAGGCTCGGTCATATCAGCTTTGACAATCTGGTAAAAATAAGCTCAAACAGGGCAATAAGAGATATACCCACCATTGGCAAACCATTAAATAGCATTTGTGCTTCATGCCAAAAGGGGAAGCAAACTAGAGCCACATTTAAATCAAAGGAATACTTCACCAGCAAACCTTTAGAACTAATACATACTGATTTGTGTGGACCCATGAGAACACAAAGCATAAATGGTGACAAATACTTTATGTTGTGCATAGATGACTACTCCAGGATGACATGGGTACTATTTTTAAAGCATAAATCAGATGCCTTTGAGATGTTCAAGATTTTCAAAAAATAGGTTGAGAATCAAACAGGAAAAAGAATTAAATGCTTAAGATCAGACAGAGGAGGAGAGTTTATCTCAGAGGAGTTTGTAGAGTACTATCAAAAATATGGGATTAGAAGACAGTTTTCAGCAGCAAGGACACCTCAGTAGAATGGTGTTGTAGAAAGGAAGAACAAGACTATGCAAGAAATGGCACGGACTATGTTGACTGAGAGCAAAATAGCAGACATATTTTGGAAAGAGGCAGTCCATACTACGGTATACATCCAAAATAGGTGCATGTTGAGGACACATGAAAGCAAAACTCCGTATGAGCTATGGTTCGGTAAAAAGGCAACAACAAGATACTTTAAAGTTTTTGGCAGCAAATGTTACATCAAAAGAACTGAAGATAATCTTGGTAAGTTTGAAGATAGAGCTGATGAAGGTATCTTTCTTGGCTATTCGACAAAAAGTAAAGCCTATACATGCTACAACAAGAGGCTAAAGAAAATTGTGGAGAGTGCTGATGTAAAAGTTGATGAAGGTAGAGAACGAGAAATTAGTTGTGAAGAAAACTACCCAATCTATGAAGAGGTTATTGAAGCAGATGAGGAAGAGGAAACGGAAAAGAAACAGAAAATGGACTCAGGTGATTTAAGTAGTGTTTCAGAAGATGAAGAAAACAAGAAAATCAAAATAGGCAGCTTGCAGAAAAATCATCCTAGAGAGCAAATAATTGGAGATCCCACAATTGGTGTTCAAACAAGAAGAAGAGTAGTAAGTAACTACTCTCTCTTATCCAGCATCGAGCCCAAAAATGTTGCTGAAGCAAGCAAAGATGAAAGTTGGATGATGGCAATAAATGAAGAATTAGATCAGATTGAGAAAAACAAAACCTGGGAGTTAGTACCAAGACCTGCAAATAAAAATATAATCGGTACTAAATGGGTTTTTCGAAACAAATTGAATGAAGATGGATAGATAGTCAGGAATAAAGCAAGATTGGTCTATAAAGGCTATGCACAAGTTGAAGGTATTGACTTTGAAGAAACCTTTGCACCGGTGGCTAGACTTGAAGCGATTAGAATGTTTCTGGCTTTAGCAGTTCACAAGAATTTCAAAGTTTATCAGATGGACGTGAAATCAGCATTTTTGAATGGAAAACTTGAAGAAGAGGTCTATATTGAGCAGCCAGATGGCTTCCAACTGGGTGATAATCCTAACTTCGTCTGCAAGTTAAAAAAGGCACTGTATGGTTTGAAACAGGCACCCAGAGCATGGTATGCAAGGCTCGACAACTATCTTACTGAACAAGGGTTCAAAAAGGGTATGGTGGACAGTAATTTGTATGTCAAAATAGAGAATGGCCATCTTATTGTCCTTGTTGTATATGTAGATGATATCATTTTTGGTAGCAACAATGATGAGTCATGTAAAGATTTAGCAAATAAGATGCAGAAAGAATTTGAAATGTCTATGATTGGTGAACTTGCGTATTTCCTCGGACTGCAAGTTAATCAAAATGAGAAGGGAATATTTATTTCTCAAATTAAATATGTGAAGGAGATGCTAAAGAAATTCACAATGGAGGATTGTAAGCCTGTTAGCACTCCCATGATGACAGGTTGCAAGTTGAGCAAGGATGACAAATCTCCGGATGTTGATCAAACCATGTACAGATCTATGATTGGGAGCTTACTATATTTGATAGCTACTAGACCAGATATCTTGCAGGCAGTTTGCATGGTCGCACGATTTCAGGCTAGTCCCAAGGAAACTCATGTGACAGCTATGAAGAGGATTCTTAGATATCTGAAGGGTACTATGGAGTATGGATTGTGGTATCCAAAAGGTAAGGATTTCACCCTTATTGCATATTCAGATGCAGATTGGGCAGGATGTGTCGATGACAAAAAGAGTACCAGTGGAGGTGCTTTCTATCTTGGAGACAAGTTGGTCGCATGGCACAATAAGAAACAAGAATCAGTTTCCTTATCCACAGTAGAGGCAGAATATATTGCAACATCAACGTGTTGTACGCAAGTTTTATGGATGAAACAAACCCTGAAAGATCTTGGCATTAACTTCAGAGAGCCAATTTCAATTAAGTGTGATAACACCAGTGCTATTAACATCTCAAAGAATCCGGTTATGCATTCTCGCACAAAACATATTGCTATCCGATATCACTTTCTGAAGGAGAAAGTTGTGGAAGGTGAGGTTAAGTTGGATTTTGTCCCAACTACAGAGCAAGTAGCGGATATCTTCACAAAACCGTTGCCCAAAGAAATTTTTGAGTACCTTCGCAATAAGTTGGGAGTGGTCACGCTTCCCAAGCATTGACTAGCAATCGAGACCACATTCTCAGGGGGAGCAATTACATATTTCCTTATCTTTTTGCTCATGTTTGTAATTTTTGCTAACTGTAATAATTTGTGCCTGAGAATGTTGTGCATGGACTCAGGGGGAGTCTGCAGCAGCCCTTTGGTATTATTGACAAAGGGGGAGAAGATTTACAGGATTTACAGGAGATTCCATGAGTGTTGCCAACAATTCCAAAGGGGGAGATTGTTGAGCAAGTTGCAGCAAAAGTATTGTCATTGTTGTCAACATAGTTAGAAAGATCAGTTGATGAAGTGTATAGCAGACAGATCAGTTGATGAAGTCTACAGGAGTTAAGAGGTTCTTCAGAGTATGTACAATGATTTTCCAAAAGATAGAAGTGGCCCATTTGAGAAAAATCAAAAGAAAATCACAAGGAAGAAAACTGTCGCGATATCGTGACATGTTGAGCAATAAAGAAAAACTGTCGCGATATCGCGACATGTTTGGAGAGAAAGAGCAAGAAAGCAAAACTGTCGCGATATCGCGACATGTTTGGAGAAAAATAGCTAGAAAGCAAAACTGTCGTGATATCGTGACATGTTTGGAGAGAAGGAGCAAGAAAGCAAAACTGTCGCGATATCGTGACATGTTTGGAGAGAAAGAGCAAGCAAGCAAAACTGTCGCGATTTCGTGACATGTTCGGGGAGAAGGCGCAAGCAAGAAAAACTATCACGATTTCGTGACATGTTGGAAGGAAAAAAGACAAGTAGAAAAAGTGTCACGATTTCGTGACATATTGCAAGAGAAATTGTACGGAAGAAAAAGATGTCACGATTTCGTGACATGTTTCATTTTCGCGGTCCAAAGCGAAGAGAAAGAGGAGAGAGAAAAAGATGTCACGATTTCATGACATGTTTCATTTTCGTGGTCCAAAGCGAAGAGAAAGAGGAGAGAGAAAAAGATGTCACGATTTCGTGACATGTTTCATTTTCGCGGTCCAAAGCGAAGAGAAAGAGGAGAGAAAAAGATGTCGCGATTTCTGACATGTTTCATTTTCGCGGTCCAAAGCGAAGAGAAAGAGGAGAGAGAAAAAGATGTCGTGATTTCACGACATGTTTCATTTTCGTGGTCCAAAGCGAAGAGAACGAGGAGAGAGAAAAAGATGTCACGATTTCGTGACATGTTTCATTTTCGTGATCCAAAGCGAAGAGAGTTTGTACGGATGAAAAAGTGTCGCGATTTCGTGACATGTTGCAGGAGAGAGAGTCCGAGAGAAAAAGTGTCACGATTTCATGACATGTTGCAGGAGAGAGAGTCCGAGAGAAAAAGTGTCACGATTTCGTGACATGTTGTAGGAGAAAGAGTCCGAGAGAAAAAGTGTCACGATTTCGTGACATGTCGGGTTTTCGCGACCCGAAGGCAGGAGAGAGAGTCCAGAAGAAAAAGTGTCGCGATATCGCGACATGTCGGGTTTTCATGAACCGAAGGCAAGAGAAAGAGCGAAGGAGAGAAAGTGTCACGATATCGCGACATGTGTTTTCGCGGGTACAAGACGAGAAGAGGTCAAAGAGGCAGAAGTGTCACGATTTCATGATAGGTCACTTCGACACGAGCTAAGAAGAGAAACCAGCTGAAAGAAGGTATGTGACAGTTAATTGAAGTCGGTACGACGTTACAAGTGCAGTTACAGAAGGAGTCGATACGACAGTTACAGGTGCAGTTACAGAAGAGGTCGATACGACAGTTTCAGGTGCAGTTATAGGAGAAGTCGGTACGATAGTTACAGGTGCAGTTATAGGAGAAGTTACAATAGTTACAGGTGCAGTTATAGAGAAAAGGTTATAAAAGGAGATCTGCGTGAAGAATTAGAGTGCTAAAAAAGGCTGAAGAGTGCATGTCGTAAGAGAGTGTTAAGGAGAGCCGAGAGAGCAATAGACCAGATAGGGTCTTGTATAAGCGAAGACATTTTTATGTCAAACATATAGTTTTAGAATTGCAGTCTGAGTGGGTGCTTGGAATCAGGGGTTGGTGCTCCTTTCTGTTGGTGCAGATAAACCAGGGGTTGGTGCTCCTTCCAGTGGGTGCTGGTAAATTGTTTGTAAAATTGTTATTTTGCAAAGACTAGATTTGGACGGGAGTCCAAGCAGTCATTTTTGAGGAGTAGCCAAATTGGTGAACCTCGTTACATCGTGTGTTGTGGAATGCTCTTTTGGTATATGTGCTTTATCTGATCTTAAGTTTTCATTGTTTCGGCATTAAGAGTTGTAGATTTGAATTTTAAATAGCTACACTGATTCACCCCCCCTCTCAGTGTCATTGTGAAACTATCATAGCATAGGAGTGAAATTTGAAAGAAGACCATGCAACATTATTGGAATTAACTCATTATCATCTAGGGTTTTACCAGCAACTAAGAAATTATTTTTGATAGACTTCACTTCCATAAGATAATCGATAAGTGAGCCTTTCATACATAGATTGTGCAATTTTTGTTTGAGATACAAAATATTATCTTGACTTGGCCTATCAAACAATATATTGAGAGCATCCCATGCTTGTTTAGGTGTTTTTGTAGCCCTTAAAGTTTCTCTGCATTGAATTCATGTAGCTAGCTTGATTAAACTTAAAGCTATGTTGGAATTCTTCTCAAATTGTGCTTTTTCTTTAGGGTCTGTAGGTGCAATGAATGGGTCTTCATTAGCCTACCTATATCTCACAAAGTCCCACATGTCATTCATCATTAATATTGACTCCATCTCATACTTCCAATTTGCAAAAGTCTGTGCTCCTTCAAGTTTCTTTGTAAGTCCACTTAATAGATTTGTAGTAGCCATGATTTATAAAAGGATCAAATGAAGAGGGAGCTCAAAAAAGGATGAATTAAGTATGACAAATGCCAAATTAGAGCCCTCAAAAAAACCTAGGGTACACCGTTGAAGATTTAGAGGAGGGTTCGCCTAGTTTTTCCACTCTGAATCTTCAAGAGATTCCAACAATGGGAGGGTTAAGTTGAACATAAGTGCCTTTTTCTATCCAAAGAGAGTAAGAATTAGAAATTTTCCAGACCTTTATACCAAAATTCTCAATATACCCGCCCTTACGTGAGGGAGACTGTAAGTATTTGAGCAGTTGATACATGGAACATAGGCAATTTTGAAAGGGAATAACCTGCCAGACCTTTATACCAAACTACTCAATATACCCGCCCTTACGTGATGGAGACTATAAGTATTTTGAGAATTTGATACGTGGAACATAGGCGGTTATAAAAGTGTGATGCTAGTTTTTTGTAGAATTATTACAATCAATGTGCCAATGTATTATTGTTGAAAATGCCTGTATGTGTTTGCTTGCTTGTATATGGCTTAATGTCAAGTATGTATGAATTGGAACTACACTTGATTACAATTATAAAACCCAAATTCATGCAAGGGTGATAGCAAGCATAAAATGTATACAAAGCCCAAATAGAAGATGCAAGCAACAAACACCTAGTGGCCAAGAGAGTGCCACAAAATGAATCCACTGACAAGGGACAAGGGGTCCTAAATCACCCCTTAAGTTGATGATTTGTATTGAAAACTTGGCTAATAACAAATTAGCCCCAAATGTGCTTGAAAAATGATACAAGTTCAATGCCTTCAAGGATAAAATTACCCCTAATCTTGCCAAAGTGAATGAATAACTTGGCCTAAAGTCCCCCTATAGACTTAAAATTTGAGCCCCTCACAAGTTTGCAATTTTTCACCCAAGAGTGTCGGATGCTACCGAAAATGCACTCTGTTTTACAATCTCAACTTCAAGTCAACATTCAACTGAATAAATGATCTCAAAACTGAAAACTAATTTCACCAATGGATTCCCCTCAAAATTCTCTTTCCAACGACTATATATAAGCCTATAGTCGAATACAAATTACTACTTAAAAATGATAAAAAAATGACCTTCTCAAGGTGTGCAGCTCCGGGACATTCCAAAATGGTCACCCATCCGAGTTGTGCTCTGAAATTTAATGCTTGATTTGGGAGTTTTATAAAGCATTGTTACCAATATGCCAATCTTCCTTATGAAGACAAAAGGAAATCTTTCAAACTTCAAAAGTGCATTAAAAAAAACTTTGAGCAACAAGATTGAAATGAAAATAAACCCCCCTTTGGTTTTGGTGGGCAACACAGTTACACGTAGAGCCCACAGCAAGAGCGTATTTCATAACAGTGCTAGAAGACATTATCTGACGGATTGGTGTAGTCTGTTAAAAATAGCAGTGTGGAAGCTTTGCGAAGATGCAGGCTGTAGACGCTCAATTAGAAAAGTGATGCGGGGTGGATCCATGGGGTTTTTTGCCCCTTGCATCAATAGGGTGGATCTGTAGGCCCTTTCGTGTAATTCATCCGTAGCTGTGTTGAAGTGTTCGCAGTTTCGCTCATGGGACTGAATAATAAGGCATGTTTATTTACAAGTTATCTTACAATATATAAGCATAAAGCTTAGGAGGGAGATATGACACTTGTCATGAGCTCCACTCCAAGTGTATTTTAGAAGACACCACTCCAACTCAAACTGAAGACAGGGACAAGTGGCAGAAGACAAATGTCAACCTGTCAATTATACGCATAGTGCACATTATAACAATAATAATATTCTAACATTCCCCCTTAATGTGCACTATCCTAAAAAATAAGTCAACATTAGATAACAAACAAGTCCACTTAAATCTACACTAAACATAGTCTAGTCGGTCTAGCACAAATATGCTCAATAAGTCCACTCAGAACCTGTCTAAATCTGCTCAATAGGTCCACTCAAAAAATACTCAAATATACTCAATAGGTCAAATCAGAACCTACTAAAATATTCTCAATAGGTCCACTCAGAACCTGTACAAATCTACTCAACAGGTCTACTCAAAACCTACTCAAATCTGCTCAACAGGTCCACTCAAAACCTATCCAAATATGCTCAACAGGTCCACTCAGAACCTGCTCAAATCTGCTCAATAGGTCCACTCAGAACCTACTCAAATATTCTCGATAGATCCACTCAGAACCTGCTCAAATATGCTCAACAAGTCTACTCAGAACCTGCTCAAATATGCTCAACAGGTCCACTCAGTTTTTGTCCAAATCTGCTCAACAGGTCCACTCATAACCTACTAAAATCCTCTCAACAAGTTCACATATAACTTGCTCAACTCTACTCAATAAGTCCTCTCTAGAACTTAACCAAATTTGTATTGTAAGCTTCTACAAAAGCTCACACAAAATCAGTACACGTCTTCTCAAAGACTTGCCTCAAATATGCTTAACAAGTCCACACATAGAACTTTTCCAATCTCATAGAAGCATAAAGAGAATTTTTAGAGACTCAATATGTTCTACTCTCAATGCTCAATCACTTTCACAATTTTCTCAATCTCATAGAAGCATAAAGAGAATTTTTAGAGACTCAATATGTTCTATACTCAATGCTCAATCACTTTCACAACTCAAATCAGAATGTAGAATAGTTTGTTTTATGGAACTTGAACAATCACTTTATAAAACCACTTGAATAGGCTCAACCAACTCAAATCAACCAATTAATTAATGAAACTCTCATTTCTCACAAACCCTAGTCCAAGCATATATCAATCAACTCAAAATGTTTCTAATAATTTCTCAACAAAAAATCTCACATAACAATGATACTCATGTTATTTTCAAACCCTAGTTCAAGTTCTTTGCACAACAACTCACTTCAAAAAATGCGTATAACTCAATATTCACATAACAATGATACTCATGTTCTTTTTAAACCCTAGTTCAAGTTCTTTGCACAAAAAATCACTTCAACAACAATGCTTATAACTCAATCTTCACATAATAATGATACTCATGTTCTTTTCAAAATCCTAGCTCAAGTTATTCACACAATCCAATGGCTTCAAGAACAATGCTTATAAAACAAGGTTATAATCACAACTCTTAATTCCATAAAACCTTGAAGTATTAAGTCAAACACTTTTGAAAAGGAAACCCTAATCAAATCCTTTTCACTCCAAAATTTATTTTCTAGTAAGCAATCAATCAACTCAACCAAGAAATAATTTGCCCATACCTTTTTGCTTGACAAGGAGTTGATCTCACAAATCTGCCACACTCACAATTACTTCTTTGCCAATCTCAATAAGGGTTAGAAGATAATAATTTCCTCAACAAAATAAAATGCAAAATGATATCAAAATTACACCTTATCACTCCAACTCAAATAATATTCAATACCTTCACAATAATATTCTTTAATGCAAAAACCGTTTATTAAAATTAAACAACACTCAAAAGTCTTAATCCTTCAATATGCCAATATAGTAATTTAAGACTTTATAAAAAATAATTAAAACCAAAACTTCCTTAATACTCCAAGTGATAATTTTCAACTTCCACCACTAACCAACAAACACCCTTTCTAAACAATTCCACTAACAACCCTTATACCTCCAAACACTCTTTATTGAAACCTTAGGCAATAAAATTAATTAAAAGTTTTACCTTGGCCACCGACGGGTTTCGACCCCGTAACCTCTACCTCCGCAAGAAACCTAGTTGTGGGATCCACGACCATGTGCACTACAGGCACATTTAAGAGCCAAAAGGCTCTACCTTCACTTTAACCTTTGCACCCAATGAAAATGCACAAAAATATTTTCCTTTTGGCGCTTACCACCAACGGGTTTTGAACACGGGCACTTGCTTCCTCCAACACATTCACAATTTACGCTTTGCCACTTGGACCACCATGCCCAACGTGCTTCAAAAACTCCAACACCTTCACCTTATCCTCGGTGCTTAAGACAAAAATATTTTTTGTCTTCTTCCTCAACGAACCTTTCGAAATCGCAAACGAAGTTTTAACCTTGGCGCATATCAATCATTCGAGGGATTAGAAATAACATCTCTGGAGGCCACATTATATACACAAACATTTATTTCCTTCAACATTGGTGCTCCCTTATTTCAACGATGTCTATGCCTTTATAAAAACTTTATAATTTATACAAGGTGCTTTATTAAATTGGATGACGCAGAATTAATTATAATTTATAAATATTTTAAATTCTAAAGGGTTTAAATTTTATAAATTGTAATTATAATATTTAATTTTTAAACCCTTCCTTTACATTGCATTCCATGGTGTAAATAATATTTATTTATAAAATTTAAATTCTTATTGAATTTAAATAATTTATAAAAAATATTATATCTCTTTTTAACTTTGCACTGAATCTCTTGACCTTTGGCCTTCTTCCTGGATATCAAATAACAACTTTGACAACTTTGTTCCTTGACGAAAAACCTTGATATTAATGTTGACTTCATTTCTTGACATCAATGACAATTTTAACTTTTAGGACTCACAATGTCCAACAATAAGGTGATATGTCATTTTGATAGTAAACCATCCCAATTATAACAAAGATAATTAGCCTATCTATTAAAAAATAGAAGGGGTCTAATCATACTTATACTTTAAGTCATGAGTGAAATTCTATACTAAGGGTTTATTGTATTATCCATAAAATTATGTATTATTAAATTATTTCTATGCTATTTGTATATAAATTATATATTATTAATGAATATTATAATTTTGATAAGCTGGTTCTTGAATATGATTACATAAATAGAAAAGTAAATATAATTATAGGGAACTAATATTTAGGCTAAGAGTCCTATACATTAAAAATTATCTTGATTGTTTATCTAAATTTTATGAAGGTAGAACCTGTAAAATTTTTCTAAGATATTGAATCATACCTTATAGATAGGGTAAGGGTTATGGTGTCTATAAGATTTATATTTAAAAAATCAACTACATTAAAATTAGAGAGGTAAATTTTTTTCAAAAGGATAAAAACACAATTTATGCTTCTTTTAGCGATTCAAGGTAATATAGATCTAATTGATACATACCCTTTATTCATTCTAAGGCTTGGTTAAGGATATATGTCCAATCCTCCTTGTTAGGACAAGGTTCCCCTAACTATTATGTTATAACACATATGACCATGATAAAATTCATGATTAAATAATTCTACCTTAGCTTGTAGGTGAAATACTATAAGATTATTCTAGCTCATATAGAATGTGAAGACTATTGGATGATGCTAGCTTGGATAATATTTAAATTTATATCAAGTAACCATAAGATAAAACCTAGGCTAGAAAGGCCATATTGAATATGGAATATAATTTGTTTGGTTAGATGTTTGCTTAGTAGAGTAGATAAATGGAAGGGTTGCGTATTTGGTTTCTAACCATTAAGAGGTTCTTGAAGTGTTGAATGTTACTCATCTAGTTGTTTCTATGACCTAGCATGAGTATTACCTTGTATATGAAATCGTTGAGGTTATGTGTTGTTGAATAATAATGTGATAAATATTTACTTCCTATGCACATATTTAGAAATAGTTCAAAAAATATTAAGGTTTTCTATGGACATGAGTTAAATGTAGTGTCATGGTGACACTACATATTTTAGCATCTGCATTCATGAATATGTCAAATGCAAAAATTAAAAGTTCCTCTTCTAGTAAGTGCATAAGAAATATTCGTGGTAATCTAGATTATAAGATGTCCATGGGATCACACATACTAAAATAAAACAAGAACCCTCTATGTCAATGGTCCACTCATTCAATAATATATATTTGTTCCTCTCATCAAATATGTCCTATATCTACTTGTAAAATACCCCTTGTCCTAACCAAAATAAATCTTCTTGGAATACCAAGAATATATCATTCTCTAAAAATACAATCATTCCATGAAAATAATCTAAGTCATAGCAATAAAAATATTGAAGAGTAACATGAAATTGTGTAAATAAATAGTGTTACTGACCCAAATAAAAATTTAAAGAAGATAGAAGACTAGATATACTCTCTATCTTATAAATTACCATTCTTATGAAATAATTCGTATAATCAAGTGTATCCGAAACTCCCACCCTATAGTAGGATATACGATTTGTTGTATGTTCTATAATAACTCCACTTCATACCATATTATCTTTGGAGTTCCATTTCCTTTATATTGTTCCACATTCACTCCATTCCACGTGCTTTCATACAAGTTATTTAAGTACTCCATATTCACTTTAATGGATTTATGCTTAGAGAATCCAATAAGTAATTTTTAAGTGTCATTTCCCATTAATATATCATATTTTTATGTTTTTCAATCACCATTTCACTTTATAACAAACTAGCCATATAATCCAATCTAATTAAACACCTTGGATCAATGTTACATAAGTCGAGCTAAACTTGAAAAATATTGCTTTGTAACATTTAAATCCATGACTTTTCTATGAAAATGAGAAAAAATACATAAAAATAATGATATCTATTTTAATATCATTATATTAGTATGATCAATATAGTCATTACATTTTTTAAAATGGAAAGATGGTCGATTTATATAAAATGACTTGTGGAGTTCAAATTGTGTTTTTTAATAAATCAAAATTTAAGGATATAAAGTATAATTTGAATAAGGAGGACTAGAAAAGGTTATCTTAGGTCAAAGTACAATCACTACTTAGGTTTCCAAATATGACCTCCATCATCCATTGTATTCACATCTTGATGAGCATTTAGGATATAATGATATGTAAGTCTCTTAGATATTTTAGAAAATATTTTTAGTGTCATTTAATTATGTTTTATATATGAATAACCGCTAATGGGAGAAAAGTAAGAAGGATTAGGATTTTTTCCTAAAAAATATCTCATCTTTTAGGAACCATATCTTCGTGAAGAGATCTTATTTAGCTAATTATTTGACCAACTTGTGTATAATTTGAATAGCTTTAAAGTGAGTGGTCATATACAAAAATCCAAGCAATATTGAGGGAGATACGACCCTATAAAGTCAACAATTCAAAACAAGGGTAGTGATGATTTTTGAAGTTGCAAAAAACAAAATTGGAAAGTGTGA
The DNA here is from genome assembly GCA_028583015.1 of Wollemia nobilis. Lineage (NCBI taxonomy): Eukaryota > Viridiplantae > Streptophyta > Pinopsida > Araucariales > Araucariaceae > Wollemia > Wollemia nobilis. The sequence continues at coordinate 3,159,458 of JAQPPZ010014470.1, forward strand.
AGGATTAGGGTTTTTCTTGAAAATATCTCATCTTTTAGGAGCCATATATTTGTGAAGATTTATTTGATTCAGTTGATTCTTAGACCAAATTATGCATAATTTGAATAGCTTTAATATGAGTGGTCATATGCAAAAATCCGAGCAATATTGAGGGAGATACGACTTTGTGAAGTCAACCATTCAGAACAAGGGCAATGATGATTTTTCAAGTCACAAAAAAAAAAATGCAAATATTTTCTAACTAGGGTTTGAATGATGGGAAGAGCAATGAAGGGCTAGGACTTCAGTGAGGCAAGATATTCTATTTAGATAGAATTTTTCAGCTAAGTTTTTTCCCCCTTTCTTTATCTTAGAAATTGTGCATGAAAATTTTATAAAGTTTTTTATATCAAATATTATATTTTCTATAGGATTTTAAGATAAATTTTGATTTTGAGTTTTAGTTTCCTTTCTATGGATTGATTTATAGTTAAATCCTTAGAATCATCTCTAGTGGTAGAGATTAGTGAGTGCAACTCAAAGAGATCCTCATTGCTCCAAGATAGGGCAGTTTTATTTAATGGATACTGGTCAGGGGCTTCAACCTTGAGAAAATTGATTGATAGGAGTTGGAAGTCTTTAGGAGTGATTCTATCATTTCTTCCCAAAGGATTCAAGAAGTGAAGTCGAGATATCTAGAATTTCTTAACTATTATCCCATAGTTTATTTTTGTTGTAGAAATATAATTTTTAGAAGATTGGGATTACTCCTACAAGAGAAAGCTAGGAGACTTCAACTTCATTTCCCAAAGGTCAGCATGTATTCATAGTTTAGAGGTTAGTTTCTTATCTAATAAAAGATACTATGGAAGAAGACTTCTAGAAAAGAGTTGTGGTGAAGTTGGAATATAGGAGATCTCCATTACTAAATTAAAAATTTCACACAAGAAGAAAAGGCTATAGGAGCCCTGATCTAGAAGAAAATACCATAGAAACCTTGATCCGAAAGAAAAGGCCATAAAAGCCTTGATCAAGAAGAAAAGGCCATAGAAACCTTGATCCAGAAGAAAATTCCATAGAAGCCTTGGTCAAGAATAAAAGGCCATAGAAGCCTAAATAAAAAAGAAAAAGGCCACAAAAGCCTTGATCCTGAAAATACCATATAAGCCTTGGTATTGAAGAAAAAGGCCACAAACCTTTATCCTGAAAAAGGCCACAGGAGCCTTGATATTGAAATTAGGCCATAATAGCCTTTATCCTGAAGAAGATTCTATAAGAGAGTATCTTATTTATAAGGAGATTAATATTTTAGTACTAATACTTTGTTGTAGGGAAAGAAGATTCAGTGATTTGGAAAAACTTCCTATAAGAAAGCTAGGAAGAGTATCTTCTTCAGAACCAATACAACACCTAAAATCAAATAAATCAGGAGAACTTCTAGTCTTGGAATAAGAAGGGCTAGGAGAGTCCTTCTCGAATCTAGAAGTAGCAGAAGTGAAAATCCATAGGAAGATCTTACCACCAACACTTCCAGGAGTATAAGGTTGAAGAAAATGTCTCAAGGAAGACCAAAAGTAGTTGTGAGATCAAATACCTTGGTGAGGTCTCAATGAGCATCCAGTAAAAGGCTTGGAGAGCCTTACTAAAGAAATCATCAAATAAGAACTCATTGGAGAAATCCACTACCAAGGAGAAGCCCCTGATAGTGAAGGACTTGAAAAATTGTTGCCATACAACAAGCCCAAGAGGAGAAGAGTTTGGAAAGAAGTGCCAAATCCTAGAAAAATAATCTAGTGAAGACCTCAAGACACTCAAAATATTGAGAAGAAGATCTTGTTTGAAGTCTTAATTCGACAAGAATCTTGAAGGAAGATTCAGATAGAAGAAGCCTACCAAATCCAGGAGATTTGGAGATTGCTTCTCACAGCAAAAGGCACTTCTTCAGAAATGAATATCTCTTCAAATCTATAGTAAAATGAGGAGACTACAAGAGGAGAACAAGCCACAAAAAATCCTAGGCCCGTGAATTTTTTTTGAGACCATATTTTGGTGAAGACAAAGTTGTTCAAGGAAGCCTACAAAGAGCTACAACATCCTACACAAGACATCAACTTGGTGATCCTAGATACTAGGATCTACATCCTCTACAAAAGTGACAAAAGAGATTTCAAAAAAAGGTATGCAACTATTGGTGCAAGTAGATTCATTAATTGGATTACTTATCAAAATTGTTTAAACACCTTAATTTGAATTGAATTTTCAAATAAGAGAATTTAATTAAAGTCTTCAAAAAATGCAAAAATAGAAATATTTCTTTTAGGTTCATTTGCACTTTAGGATTTGATTATATTTATAATTCCAACTATCTATCAACTACCTATCATCTACTTTGGAAAGCAAAATAATACTAGCTCCTACTACCTTTGCTTATAACAAAATTGCAGAATAAGTCTTGAAGATTCATTCTAGATTATTCTTAATTAGTTGTAGTAAATTGATTGAGTGCATTAATTTTTGAAAGTAAATTGGAGTGATAAGGTGTAATTTTTTAGTGCATTTAAAAATATATTTTTTTAAGATTCATTTGCACTATTATTACTCTCAAAAGAAATTAGTTTTTGTACTTTGAAAAAACTACAATATATAGTTTGTATCAGGTATCTAAATATACTCTTGAAAGCAAAAAACCTACAAATATAAGTGGCCAATATAAGCCACCAAATTTGGTTAGTACATGCAAAATAAAACTAACCAAAATAAGCTTCAAATATTGAGATTTGGTGAATCTCAAATCAAAAGCACTAAGGGGTTAGTGCTTTTGATTTGAGATTCACCAAACTCAGGGGTTAGTGCAACTAAAATAAAGCTTCATTTTATAGCATTTACAAGGCTTGTATTCACCATAAATAATCCAAGAAGAAAGGGTAAGAATTCTAGCCAAAGAGACATCCTTAAAACCCTCATTTTGCACTCACTAATCTTCTCCAAGAATTAGAAACTCAGGCCTACAAAAGAGTGCAAGAAAATGTGAAATAAAAAGGTTCTATATACATGTAAAGGTTACATGGTATTGCACTTATACAATACATAAAATGCAGGGAAAGAGAATATTTAAAGGTTCCACAATAGGCACAAAAAATATAGGAAAAAGGTAGCCAAAATAATGGCCAAAGGATCGAGCATTCTCCAACAATGAAAGGGCATTCTCTCCAAGAACGAACCTACAAGATAAAGGAAGATTTTATGTAAATGATAGCAAGAATACCAAGGTTATTTACGTAAGCCAAAGGAAGTCTATCAAAATCATTTACGTAAATCATAAGTTCATCATCGATATTTGTAAGGACAAGAAAAAAATATTTACATTAAAAATGGATAGAGCACATCCAACAAATAGGCACATCAAGCTTCACTTCTATCAATGTAAACATGGATCACATTGAAGGTATAATCACAAATATAAGGATAGATGCTAAATTGGTAATAACATCAATAGAGAAAAGTAAAATAGCTATCCCATCCTTATTCTAAGCTCCAATATGGATCACTAAATTATTTCAGAGTAAAACATGTTGCTTGCTACCCAAGAAAGCATAACAAGCTAAGGAGAATAATAACGAAGGAGTTACAATCTCCTTCTTGAATGTGTTACATCAAAATTTGTATGCATGAAGTTCATATGCCACTTGGCATAATATTCCCTAATGTCTGTCATATTTTTAATGCTCAAGATACCAACATTGAGGAGTTACAAGCACTCAAAGCAAGTTCACATACATTACAAAGGAGTAATGTTTAGTGTAGTAGCGTTACAAGAAGAAGTGGTAACACTATCAAGAAATGTAGGTACCACTTGTTGATCATTGATCGCCATTAAATGCGATGAAAAGAGAGCGAAAGGAGTGCATTTTATGTCTGAAGTTTGCAATCATAGGGCATAGTGATAGCATGAAAGCAAGGCATGGAAGAACCTTCAATGCTCTAAAGAAGGAAGGTCAAGAGTAGACATAAGTGGTGGTACATTTCAATAAAATCATTGAAATAAGGGCCACATTTGGAACATCTATTTGCCACCAAGGCTCCAAGCAAATCATTGAAATAAGAGTCACATAATCAACATCCATATTGCAGCACATGCACAACAAATACATCGTCAAATATTGAATGATATAAGGTAAGCTTTATTCCACCATAATATTTTTTCTTTTACTTGGGAGTCATAAGGTTTACATTAAAATAATTCAACTACATTGAAAGCAATATCCAAAAAGGGAAATAATATATCATATCAATAAAATATTTGCAATATTAACATAGGAGCAATAACTACTTCTACTGGAATATATTTAAAATATTTGCAAATATTATTGTGACCTAATTTTCCAATATTTGGGAGTTATAAGGGTTACTACTTCAAATTAACTTATTGGAAATTAGATACACTTCAATAAAAATATAAGGGATATTTAAAAAGAGGTTATCAAAAGCTTTAGGCTAAGGTTGTGAACTTATATATATATATATATATATATATATATATATATATATATATATATATATACTTGTCTCAAACACATCAAAAAGGGACAAAATAAATCCAACATTAAAACCTCTACATATTGAGAAAAAATTCTTAGTTCAATAGAAGAAATAAAAGATAGATAAAATTTGATTTTTGATATTTACAAAGCCTTACAAATTCAACCAAAAATTGAACTTTATTTTCAAAAGCACTATATTATATCCCTAGCGATTCATAAGGAATTCCATAAATCTTGGTAATATCAACATTGATCATAAATTATCAAGTTGCAAATCCATTGAGAAAATATAAGCTTTTACAAAACCTAAAATTCCATTAGGTGTATACAATATCATAACTAGGGAGACATAAGGAAGCCCAAAACTAATGAATAATAAATGTTTCATAAAAATCAAGCTTATATGCTTCAAGGTTCTAATTCCTATATCATTTCTCCATTTTTACTTCTTCAAATAGGAAAAAAACTGCCATACAATGAATGCGAAACTTACCTCAACCAATCTATGAAACATGAAAACATGTTGTACATTGACTCAGGATCCATTCATCATATAACTAGAAATATACAATGGTTTGACTGTATTGAAGGTGGTAAAGGTTATAGGCTAAGAATTGCATGTTGGTAATTTGAGTTATTTTATGTTGTCATTGATGTCACATGAATCATTGATGTCATATAGATCACATTGAGTTTTGGTGGGCAGATGATATTTTGGAAAGCATGGATAAATTTAGGATTTTTTTGAAAACCAAGGTAAGCAAAATAAATGGTTTTATTTAAAACCATGGATGGCATATTTGAAATGGGTTTTTCTTAAAACCCAGGTTGGCCTTTCATTTCGTTGAAAAATATGCCCCGGTGATGGAGATACTTAATTTTAAATATTTAGTTTAAATTTTAATTATTTAAAATTTAAATTTAAATTTTAAAATTAAAATTAAAGTTAGAGCCGACGTCTAAATAAAGAGGGAATGAAAATCCATAATGTGCCAATGTCATCGAAAATAGGAGAAGACTATATAAAAGGGGGATCCTAAGGTTCTTTGAAAAATTATCCGTGCTCGTGTTAATCGTTGGCTAAGAATTCGAAGAGAGCTCATGTGAAAATCATTTTGAAAAGAGAGACAACGAATAAATCCAAGGTTGGTAGACATCCCAAGACATTGTGGGCAAAGTGGTGCATTGGCAATTGGATTTGTGTTAAGGTGTGTGGCAGCACTGTATGTCAAGGTTCAAATCTCCTTGACTGTGTTCGAAGGCATTGGAAGGAAAGCGCTTGAAGTGGTTTTGGTTTGCATGAAAGGGAGGAAGGACTTAAGGCACATCGTGCCTTTCACTTTCCAACAAGTGGCTAGCTCGTATAGCAACCTTATCTGCAGCTAAGGCGCTCGCGGTGTGTGCAAGTTGGGGGTTCGAATCCCCTTGAGGAGGTAATTACATTTTTGCGCTAATTAATTTCGTTGATGCCCTAGGATAGGAGTTATAAGGTGGTTAAGGAATAATTAAAGTTTTTAATTAAACTTTATTTTTATAAGGGTTGTGATTATTATTTCAGAGGAGATGAGTTGTTGATTTATTTTGATATTCATGAAATTGAAAATTAATATTTAGGAGAGATAAGGAGTTGTTATAAAATATTTTTGAGAGCCTTATTGATTATTATTTTTCATAAGGATTTTTATTAAAAAGGAATTTGGTGGATGCGTTTATTAAGTTGGAGTAAAAAGGTGTAAATTGAGTTATGCTTATCTTGTGATTATTATTTGAAGTCCACTAACCCTTATTGAGATTGGAAAGGAAAGTTGTGTTTAGTGTGGAAAATTTTGTGGACAACTTCTTGGCATCAAAAAGGTATGGGCACATTCTCCTATTGATTGTTTATGGTGGTTGATTTCTGAAATATCATTGGAGTGAAAAGGATTGATTGTGGTTTCATTTTCAAAAGTGGTTGGTTAAATGCTTCAAGGTTTTCTGGTTTGAGAGTTGTGTTTAAACCTTGTTTTATAAGCATAGTTGTTGAAGCCCATTGGTTGTGAAATAAATTGAAAAGAACATGAGTATCATTGTTATGTGATATTTATGGTTGAGGATTGTTGAAAACATTTGAGTTGGTTGATACATGCTTGGACTAGGGTTTTTGTGAGAAAGAGTAGTCCCTTGTGGTGATTGGTTGAGTTGAGTTGAGATTGAGCTTAGAACATATTGAGTCTCTAACAATTCTCTTTATTCTTCTATGAGTTGATTTGAGTTGAGATCATTGTGGATCATTGTTGTCATCCATTGAAGAGTACATTGCCATTCATTGTTGAGTTCATCTTTGAGCTTTGCCTTGATAGATTTGTGGATGATATTTGAGTGCTACTTGAGCATGATTTATTGAGCCTTTGAGAAGGCTTTGTGGATAGTTTTGGGATAAGCTTTATGGATAGTTTTGGGGCAGATTTATGGATAGTTTTGGGATGATTTTGGGACAGCTTTGTGGACAGATTTATGGACAAATTTGGGAGAGATTTGGGCAAGTTCTTGGTGAGCTTGCTAGAGCATATTTGGGCAAGTTATTGGTGAGCTTGCTAGAGCAGATTTGGACAAGTTCTTGGTGAGCTTGTTAGAGCAGATTTTGGGCAAGTTCTTGGTGAGCTTGCTAGAGCAGATTTGGGAAAGTTCTTGGTGAGCTTGTTGGAGCAGATTTTGGGCAAGTTCTTGGTGAGCTTGCTAGAGCAGATTTGGACAAGTTCTGTGTGAACTTGTTATTCAGTTTTGGACAAGTTTTGTGTGAGCTTGTTATTTAGATTTGGACAAGTTCTATGTGAACTTGTTATTCAGCTTTGGACAAGTTTTGTGTGAACTTGTTATTGCCTAGCTTTTATTAGATCAAATAAATCATTGTATTGGATAAGGATCCTTATTTCTATGTGAAATATTATAAGGAGATTATCTGGTGGAGTACCCCACATTGGGGGAACCACGTTAAATTTTGTGTCTCAATTGTGTGTGGTGACTTGTGCTCTTGCTTACTATTGCTATCTGAGTTATTAATGCACACTGCTATATTTGGTTGTTGCAATTAAGGACACTAATTGATATTAGTTTGGAAAGAAAGTAAAAAGTGGTCTTATACTGTTCACTCCCCCTCTCAGTATAAGCTTGTGTTCTTCATTGCAGATAGTCAAACTTATCCCATACATGGTTATGAATGTGTAACACCCAATAGATAATTTTCAAATATTCTACTACAAAAAACATTGTATGTTCTAGAATTAACCTTAAATATTATCTTTGTGAGCAAATTAGTAGAATACAACTACATGATCAACTTTGGATACATGGATGGAGTCAATACATGTCTCATCATGAATCAAGGTGAAATAAAGGCAACAAGATCAATCCATGGAGATACATATATCATGGATTCAATGGAAATTTTATAAGATATCATGATGTTTCAAAATGATACTAACATTTTTCAAAGGAACAGGTTGAAGAAAATGAAGGACCAGTACACCAAAAAGGTAAGCATAGAAAAATCAAGAAGATGACAGGACAATTACACCATGCTCTACTCAGTCATTAACAATCATAACCAAATGAAGATACTCATGAATACTTAAATAAAGGTGGCTGGATAGAAAAACAAGAAGAAGAAGAAGAAGTTGAACAAGAGAAATATCATTCATTGGAGGAAGATCCACATTGAATACTAAAATTCTTCAATACCCAAATATTGTAATACAGGGGGTGTTAGAAATAGATCATATTACATTATTTGGGTCATGTAAATACATCTACCAAGATACATACTTAGGACATTATATTATTTTAGGGGGAAGTTACTTAGTTTCTTCATGCAATGTAATAAATGCACAAGTGTCAATGTGCAAGTTGTACATGTGCAAGTTATCCCTTGCATAACTAGATAGAGTGTTGGCCAAGGAACCTATCTTCCTATATAATGGCCTTATTGTCATAGTCATAGATATAGAGAAAGAACACATATAGCATAGTGTCATAGAGAGTGCATCATAGGGCATAGATAAATTTGCCCATATTAGAGATGGGTGCAATGTATTCTAGTAGCATTATTCATGGAGTGTTCATTTCCTCCACAACTACATTGTATTCATTTTCATAATTTCTATTTATAGTATATTTTCAATCATCTCATAGATTTACTTTCTTTCATATTATTATTTTTGCATATTGTGATTGCTATCTCCCATTGCATATAGCATCAAAAGCTAACATGGATGAGGATGAAATATTTGCTATGATAGTGTGCGACCTCAGGAGGCGTGCATCACAATCGAGGCCCGGCTTGCAGGTGTGTTTATTATTATACCAAATTGAAAGGAATGAACATGCAGATGAATACACAAATGAAAAACAAGTAAAGTACACATTTTATTGATATTTCCAATCCACGATTACATATTCGTCCCTCTGAGGGATACCCAGTGTGTGATACAATAAGTTACAAGCGGGGCATGATCGACGGTGGAGAAAGTCCCCTCGCAAATGGGTGGTGTGCCTTCGTAGGCTTCTCGCTTCCGCACACAAACTTGTATGAGGGCTCATAGATGCCTCCTTCTCCTTCTCTCATCCAAGAGGGATCCTATGTTCCGAGTGCCTTGATATGGTCCTGTAAACCCATAAATCTACGAGCATGGAAACAACAAAACACGATGAGTAGTACAGGCCACCTCTTCAAAAGAGGCTCTGGCTAGAAAATATGGTAATCCAAGTAAATAAGCATAATATGAATTGAAATGCAACAGATCCAACCAATATACATATAGAAATCAGGAATGCTACTCTAAATGCAATGAAAGATACAGATCTATGCTAAGCTTTGGTAATGACATAATGATAAATAATAGTCTAATGCTAAGAACTAAAGAATCAACTATTCTAAAACCTGACTATGACTACGGGCCATTGTCAAAGATAGAAGCCTCTTATTTATCGGTTACCTTAGGTCTTATGGGCTATAGCAGTCAATCCCTTGCTCGAATTGATGTTCAAGGGTCGCCTGGTGTGTCTCCTACACTAAATGGTGATTGGGCACGATGAATATGAATAATGATATGCAAACATAGCTTAGCCAGACAATGCTTCGATGCTCCCCAATGGGTGTATCTTAGCTCTCCATCTTGACAGGGCTTCGCTGCTTAACTCTCAAACTTCTTGGATCCTTTGCTTCTTGTGGGAGAGTCTATATGTAGAATTCCCTCTTAGGGTTTGGATCTTGGCTTTATAGAAAAGCTTCACTCCAAATTGCATGTGACTAACCATTCTCGAGGGAGTGCATTAGTCACAATTTTACCTTAAAGGGGTAGTTAGGAGGAACTCAGGGAGTTCCTCACCGAAATCTACCCAAATTTCATGTAGAGGTATAGTCAAACTACACGATCTGGGCCCGTATTCATGGCCAAACTATTTGTGATGCTAGCCGCTATCAGGTCTGGCCGATGTAGTCTTCAGCGACCAAGTTTCTTGGCTGCTCTGCCTGAGAGCGGCCAAGCCTAGATGGGCTAGAACTGCCCTGATTGAGTGGTTAGGACCATTGCTTGCTCTTGGAGAGATCCAAGAGGGTTCATATGGCCTACGAATGTGCCCATATGGGTAGTCCCCTAAACATGATGCATTTTAGGTGTCTACAAATTCCCCTTTTTGGGATGCATTGTGGGAAAACACAACGCGAAGCAAAAATAGATCACTTAGGGTCACATTATAGGTTGCATGATGATCATTGATATTGACCAACATAGGATGCCCCAGTCATGTGAGAGGGTGTGAATCCTAGAATCACTACTTCCAACAAAATAGAAGGCTTAAATTTATGGAAGTTTGCACACATCAGGCGATCAGGTAGCTTTAGTACTACTATAGATCTGAAGGGAGGGGAGCTACAAATGAACTTGTCATACTTGATTTTTGCCCCAATAAAGGGTAAGCTTATGATAGTTGTTGGTAATGATTCGTAAGATGAATGCAACTCTGACATGATCGAGATGATATTTTGTTGACTTTGACTATGATATGTTGAAATTTTTTGACTACCCCCTCAAACAATGAATCGGTGAGGAAAGGACCATTCATAAAGCGACGAGTCGCTTGACCAAAATGAATGATTTGGACCTCTTTGGAGGGTTGCATTTGTTTTTTATTAGTTCCCATCTAGGTGTGATCTCAACCCTGTTTGGTGATTGTACCTCTTTATCATGGGGGGCAGTCCAACCACAATGGACTTCTTAGGGAATCAAGTTTAGCAATTCTTTTTAAGCATGTGTTGAAGCACTAGTTATTATGGGGGAAAAGAGGAGGATTCTTGCTCCCATGGGGTGGTCCAGCCATCATGGCTTTCTTCAAGTTTGAGATGAACCATCTCAATTCTACCATAACTTGTTTGCCCCAAATGGCCTTATGGTCATTTGTTCATCTTGCCAAATTGCATGGATTGCTTGTCGCTGCAATCACCAAGTGTGTAGAGCAAATGACTAGGTACGAGGCTCATTTGGATTTTTTGTTGATTATTTAATTTTTAGTTTTTATTTTTATGATGTTTTTGGATTAATATGCTCTTTATGCCCTGTTTGGAAGCACTCTGTGGTGACAATTTGTTGCAATATTTCCTTATTTTTTGGTCGCTGTTAGGTCTAGTGACCCCCAATTGTCGCTCTTGGCCACTGTTAGGTTTAGCGACCAATAAGTTTGGGCCACTGACATCGACAACAACCAAGGCATGACTTGGGAAAATAAAAAGGAAATTAGGGTTTGAGCTGTCATTGTTGCTAGTTTGTCTTTTTTGCTTTTTGGAGCTCTGAGGTGAAAGTGACCACTCTTACTGAGACGCTACTGATTAGATGCCATGGCTAAGCAGGTGAGGATTCGATGAGTGGAGGAGTCAGAGCTTCACAGGCACCTCTCTAAACCCTATTCTTTTTGTTATTGCGACAAAATGAACCAAACTAAGTAATTCAAAAAAAGAACCTCATTAAACTTGTTGGCAATGAACTTCACCAATAGTTAGGCTTAATCTAGGCTTTAAGCAGGTGGGTCTACATTAGATTTTCTTTTTATGCAATTTTTTTGTGATTTTGGGCCGAGGAGGGATTCGTCGCTCACTGGTCGCTACCGCTCAGAGCGGCTAGCTTGTTATGAGGTTGGTCGTTGTTGCTGTCAACGACCAGTTTGAATATCCAATGGTCATATTTTTGACCGTTGAGAACTAGCCACTACCAGCTTTAGCAGTTGAGTCGTGGCCACTCCTGGCGTGAGCGGCCAAGGAACTTTAGGTTTATTTTTTTTTTTTTTTAGGCCAATTAATTGATTTTTTTGAAATTTTGAGTGTCTTTTATGGAAATTTTTGCATGATAGGGTGCATTTATGTGTTGCTCATGTAGCCTTAGAGTAGTTTGATTTTGTTTGCACTGTTTAGCTTGTTTATTGCATTTATTTGGTTGTAGTGTGTTGATTTAGGATTTATTTTGCACTTTCTAGATCTTATCTACTTGGGCTTCGGACCCGAAGCTACTTTGTGACCTTCTTGAGGAGATGCCTGACATAGAGTGGGCCTGGCTCAAGGCTCATGGGCTATAGTATGTTACTGGCCTACCCGCGATCATGTCAGATCAGGCATATTTGATGGCCCTGGCCCACCGGTGGGATCCCAAGACCAACACCTTCCATTTTCCTACCGATGAGATGACCATCACGTCGAAGGATGTCTATAGGATTCTCTGGGTGCCTTTCGATGGAGTGCCTATTGTTTCTTCCCCTACTACTACATGGGGTGCAATGTTCATGAGGGTTTTTGGGAGGCATGCTACTACCACCTCCATGGATACTCACTCTGGGGGATATCTATTTCTTATTGGCATGAGCAGGGTGTCTTTTCCTGGTTGCATGCCATGTTGCTAATGGTATCTACAAGACCCTTGTACCTAATTGCTCTGGATTGACATTCCTATGGAACCTCTTAGCGATGGTGCAGGACTTGGTGGATAGTGAGCAACCCATCATATATGCCTAGGGAGTGCACTGTTGGTGCAGTGCTATGACGAGCTATACCGTATCCAGTATCGTGGATAGGCCAACATTGCTTGCAGTTTGCTTCTTTAGGTCTAGGGCTGGAAGCACATCAAGATCGACCATCCCGAAGGACTTTCAATGGATATTGTTGATTTGGATAGAGATGTACAGTGCTACAAAACTAGGTGGTCTAGGGTGCTCGAGGAGCACAAGAGTTGGCCTTATGTAGGGGATCTTTCCCACTATCGGGCATCTTTGACAAGTTTATGAGCTGATGACATCATATGGAGGCCCTATCATGAGTGTCCCACCTGGGACGATCCTGTCAGTTTCACACTAAGGACTCACCATGACTGATGGTTGATTGGTTGTAAGATCGGTATCTGAGAGTTATTCTATTATTCTAGGGTGCTTTGGTAGTTTAGGATCTTATAGGATATTCCTCTCAAGCTAGTTTTCTATCATCCAATTACATCGAGAGGAACCTCCCACCGCTATGGGTTACAATAATGCTCAAGGAGGATGACCCTCCTATAGTTGATCTTGGAGTATTTGATGCTGGGGTGATAGAGGCGTACACCCTCTGGTGGGGTACATGGCTATGGTATGATGGTAGCCACCTAGGGTTGTCTTTGGATGCAGTTGAGGTGGAGGATCTTGATGGATGTCGATTGAGGGCTCAGACAGATTATTGGTGGTAGGTAGGACAACAAGCATAGGTGGCTAAGGATTCGACTGCAAAGGAGCAGGTTGATCCTAAGGAGGATGATGATGTAGATCTTGAGGAGTAGGAGTCTCCTCTTTGGGCTTAGTTGCACTAGGTTGAGGCCGAGCTACACATTTCCATGATGTAGGTTCAGCAGCAGGATGCTACTATAGAAGATATTTAGAGATAGATTGCTCAGATCACTGCCAAGTGAGATGCTGCTCAAATTTAAGATGCTCCAGCTATAGATCTAGATCTCAGGTCTGAGGTGAGATGACTACAAAGGATCATAGAGGATGATGATACTCATATTACCTCATATGCTACCTACATTGCTACCCTTAGATCATAGATACGGTTGATGGGTGGTACTCCTCAAGAGAGGCCCACAGTAGGGGGTTTAGAGCATAGTACACGGAGCACTTCTGGGCAGTATTCAACTAGATCGAGTCATAGGACCAGGTCCTAGACAAAGTGTACTAGAGGTGCCAACTATATGCCACCTCCTAGAGAGGGTGGTGAGGGTGGTGGCGAGGCTAGTGGTGCAAGACACTCTTGACATGTTATGGCTCACTTGATACTCTATACTTATTTTTGGGTGTAAGGTCGCCTGACCTACACAATTAGCCTTATTGGTGATTTTTGTACTTACATGTACTTATTTGACATATGTTCATATGCTATCTAGACTTTGAGACTCATTATGTGCATTTCTTCATGATTTATGTTTTTGGTTTATGTGATGCAGTATGACAGATGTATGCTTAGATGATGCTTTTACCTATATGTGCAAGTGTATTATTTATGATGTATGCAGATGGTTTAGTTTATATGATTTATGTTTCATGATGTGAATGATTAGATGATATGATGCAGATGATGTTATGGATGATGTTAATGCCTATTTGTTATATGCATGTCTAATTTTTATGTATTGATATGATGGATGCAATGTTTGTGATGCACTATTTATGTGATGGTAATCTAATACAAATGAACTTGTATGCTTTAATCACTTAAAACATATTAATGATTAACCATGAGTTTTAACAATCTAGATGGACAACACCACAGAATGTACAAGCAATCATGAATGTAAATAATAACTCTTAACATAAGAATTAATCATTTAAACATCCATATGCGCGATGAGATGATGCAATATGTGTGATTGTGAAATGACTTATTGCTATGTATGATTATGAGATGAAATGATTTGCTACTTATGCATGGTTTTTGAGGTTTTTCATGGGACTCAAACACTCTAGTTACTTTATCAAAAGTTGTATACTGACCATACAGAGATTTTGAAGGATAAAGTTCTGTCATGAAGACCTATGTACTCATTATCCCTGTGTGTGCAAATGAATATATTAGATAAAACATAAGCATACCCCAGTGCTAGGTGGGATTCATTTAGCCCATTGCTATATTGGGGATCCTCAAATGTTCATCCTGATCCTAAGTTGGACTTAGTTGGATTAAACTACTAGGCGATATAGGACACCTAAAGCTAGCTCTTCCACATGCAAACATTGGTATGTATACAAGCGAGATGCTTGCGATAAACATATCATCGTGCGTAAGGTTCGACCATGCTGAGAATCCCAAGGATTCAAATTCTATACTCCCTTATTTTCTTCATATTTATTGGGATACTTGCTCATGATATAGTGATGAAAATCACTGTTTATTTTGATTTTTGTTTTCTTTTATTTTGAGCAAGGGATTTATGTAGTGATGATAATCACTATTCACTTTGTTTTTATGCATTTTGTACTTTGAACTATGACTTTGGAATCTTGAATTTTGCTTTGTTCAGGATCTTTGATCATTTTTATTTAAGCAAGGGATTTTAGGTAGGGATGAATTTGTCCTTTTGCCAATTCTCAGCATTTTCGAACCGGTCGCACAGGGGGATGAGCAAGATAAACTTTTCACCTTAGGATACCTAGTACCACTTCACATCATTCATATTTCCCTTGTTCCAACTAGGATCTTAGTGTTTTAATTAGTGATGATATTTTGAGCTATAGGCGCTATCAAACTAAACTCCACCTATCAAAAGCAAAGACAACTTTCTACCAAGTTTGATAAAACTACTAGGTATGGTTGAGTGACCAAAAAACCTTAGTATATTCCCTATAGCAATAAGAGAGGGTTGTGTTGAAAAACATAATTTCACACATGGGTAATGGATGATGATGGACTTTGGAGATGCATGGTTGATGTACAAACGTGGTGTCATTTGTGAGATTGTGAATGCATTATGTATGTGAGTGTAATGGATGCAAATGCCTATATGCGATGCAACTATATGAATGCAAATGCAAATGAAATGTTTTTGTATTTTTGATGCTTTCAATTGTTTTTGGCATTTTGATTATTTTGTATATTTTTGAATTTTCTTGTTTTTAAGTTTTTTTTGTGTTTTTATGTTTTCCTTTTGACCAAAGGGCTTTAAGATGCCTTTGGAGATTTTTGTGATGATTTGACCAAAGGGATTTAAGATGCCTTTGGAGCTTTTTGTGATGATTTGACCAAAGGGCTTTTGAGATGCCTTTGGAGCTTTTTGTGATGTTTTGACCAAAGGGCTTTGAGATGCCTTTGGGGATTTTTGTGATGAGTTGACAAAAGGGCTTTGAGATGCCTTTGGGGATTTTTGTGATGAGTTGACCAAAGGGCTTTGAGATGCCTTTGGAGCTTTTTGTGATGAGTTGACCAAAGGGCTTTAAGATGCCTTTGGAGATTTTTGTGATGAGTTGACCAAAGGGCTTTAAGATGCCTTTGGAGATTTTTGTGCTTATTTTTTATTTTGATGTTTTCTTATTTTTTTGGATTTTATGGTTTCCATTGTTTTTGAACTTTTGTAGTTATTTGAGTGTTTTTGATATTTTGTTGTTTTATGTGTGGAATGCTTTTAAATGGATGATGTTGAGAGGCTCTGGCTCCTCAAAACCTTTTAGCATTGTCAGGTGATATGCCCCAGGTCCAATATTCTCAAAAATGAGGTAGGGACCTACCCAGTTGACCATAAATTTATATCATAGATGCGACGACAGGTTTAAGTTCTACTAGTTCTCTTTAAGCACAATATCACCAACCTTAAAGTCTCTTAGGTGGAATCTAGTATTGTAAGATCATGTTAGACGATCCTGGTAAACGTGAAGATGCTCAAGAGCATTGATGCGTCGCTCATCCAGGTTGTTTGATCTAGGCGAGCTTGCCATGCAGTGTCATCATTGATGAACTCTTTCAATGCAAAGTGCAATGTTGGAAGTTCCAAATCTAAGGGCATGATGGCCTTAGTGCCATATATGAGTGAAAATAGCTAGTATGCTAGTACTGTAAGACCATAATGCTAAAGGTAGCTGTAGATGCCAATCCTTATGATTCTCTTTCACCATCTTCTTCAAAATGGCTACTATAGTCTTATTTGAGGCTTCTGCTTGCCCATTTTCTTGTGGATAGTATGGTGTCACAAAAATATGATGAATGTTGTATTTGGCTATTAAAGCTCACACATTTTTATTTTTGAATGACGGTCCATTATCCGATATAATTTTGAAAGGTACCCCAAAACAACAAATGATATTGTGGAGCATGAACTCTACAACCTGAGGACCAATTATTAATGTAAAGGGGACCAATTACACCCACTTTGTGAAGTACTTAGTAGCTGTTAAGATAAACGTGTGTCGACCTGATGAAGGGGGAGATATTTTTTTGATTAGATTGAACTCCCACTGCAAAAAGGGCCAAGCCGCCTAGATGGGTTGTAAGGCCTGAGATGGCAAGTGTGTCAAGTTTACATGATGTTGACATTTAACACATTTCTTGACATATTCATAGCAATCCTTTTCCATAGTGGACCAATAATAACCCATTCGAAGGATGTGCTTGACAATGGCCATGTCGCTGAAGTGGCCATCGCATGTACCATCATGAGCTTGTGAAATTTCCCAAGCTGATTCTTGGGGCTCTAAGCAATGAAGGAGGACTCCATCGTAGCCTCGATGGTACAATATTCCTCCTAGAAAGACATATCTTATCACTTTTTTCTTGAATTCTCTCTTCTCAACATGCGATAGTCCCTACGGGACACTTCCAAGTCTTAGGAAATCTTGCAACTGGGAGAGCCAGTCCTGATATGCTACCACCTTGACTGATAAGATGACTTGTGCCTCCTATGATTCTATTTGCACAAATGAAGATTAAGAGATAACCTTGTGGTGAATAGTGGTACCATTCCCCATAAAACCTAGGGAGATCAAAGCTCCCCAAGGTGCCTTCTTTAAGAAGTCTCTGGATTTATAGAACCAGTATTGGTCTGGCTCTATATGAATCATGTTAATAGATTCCTTGTTATCCAAAGCCTCACACTAGATTGCTGAATGTAAAAGCATTTTGACATGAATGGTAGTGAAATCGGCAGATGGATTCTAAGGGATCAAGGACCCCAAAGATGCCATGGTGTTTGCAAACCTATTTGATGAATGAGGGATAGCCTCGATGTCATACCACTCAAGTCTGGCTAGGTAGGTGTAAACAAGCTCCTTGTAAGCTTTCAAGACTGGATCCTAGCATTGTAATAATATTTTGACTTGGTTGACTATGATTAAGGAGTCATCGAAGATATTTAACCTCTTGATTCTCATGGAGATGGTTGTTTGGAGACCCAAGATTAGGGCCTCGTATTTGGTGTTGTTATTAGTGCAAGTAAAGTCTAACTTGAATGACAAGGGAATTGGAGCACCTTGTGGCATAAAAAAGATGATCCCTGCACCGCCTCCTTGCTCACACTTCGAACCATCGAAGAACAAAGTTATGTCAGCTTCATTTTTTGGTTCTTCAGGCTCGGGTGCTTTTGATAGTGCAAATACTGCATCATCAGGAAGCTCTATGGTGAGGGGTCTACTATTGTGAAGAGGTGCCTCAACTAGTTGATCGACTATGACTTGTCCCTTGATGGAATTTTGGCTTATGAAATCTAGATCAAACTCTGTCAATAGCATGATCCATTTTGCAGTACGTGTGTTATGATATGTCTTGCTCATCATGTACTGCAAAGGATTTTTTTTGGATATTACATATGTTGTATGACTCAACATGTAGTGGCATAATTTCTTGGTTACGAAGACCACTGCTAAACATAGTTTCTCTATACATGCATATCCAACTTTGTAGCTCACTAATGTGTGACTGATGTAATATATTACTTGCTCTCTATCTTGCACATTCTTTTGAGCCAACATGGTGCCCAAAGTGAAATCAGTAGCAGATATATACAATAGGAAGTGCACATCTGGCCTTGGTGGAGCTAGGACTAGTGGCGTTGCTAGGTATTCTTTGATTTTAGCATAGGCTTGCTGACATTCTTCATCCCATTGGAATGGGACCCCTTTGTGTAGCAATCAATTCATGGGTCAACATTTTTTCCATAGTTGTACAATAAATCACTTTATGGATGCTACTTTGCCCTATAGGCTTCTCAATTCTTTGATGTTCATGGGCGGGGCCATTTCTAGGATAGATTTTACCTTTGTTGGGTCTACCTCGATGCCTCATTTAGAAATGATGAATCCCAAGAGTTTTCCAGAAGTTGCACCATAGATGCATTTCTTGGGGTTCAACCTGACATTGTGCTCAATCAGGCGATCGAAGATCTTTGTTAGGGTCTCAACATGCTCGTTATGTAGTAGTGACTTGGCCAGTAAATCATCGATATAGTCTTCCAAGATCTAATGCATGTAGTCATGGAAAATGTATGTCATCACCCGCTGATATGTGGAACCAACATTTTTAAGGCCGAATGGCATTACTCTATAACAGAATATCCCCCATGGAGTGGTAAACATGGTTTTATGCTGGTCTTCGGGTTTAATCTGAATCTGATTGTAACCAAAAAATCTATCCATTAGGAAGAGCATCTCATGACCTACAGTTGCATCTACAAGAGCATCTATGTTGGGAAATGAGAATGAATTCTTTGGAGTTGCCTTGTTGAGATCCCTGAAGTTCATGCAAATGCAGACTCGTCCATCAGGTTTTCCTATGGGCACCATGTTTGATACCCATTCCGGATAGTCGATGGGAATAATAAAGACCACATCCAGCAATTTTTGCAATTCATTCTTGTAGACACCAAATTACAGCCATTAATCCTCCATCCTAACCATCCCACCACCCACTTATCCACCATACACCTTCCCCACCATCCATTTAGCCATTTCAAGCCATTCCTACCTTCAAAAGGCCCACTTTACCCCTTTCCCACCATTTCCTAACCCAATTGGGCTTATTTTTATATTATTTTATATTAATTTATATTTAATATAATATTTTATATTATATTATAATATATTTATTATAAAATATGTATTTATAAACCCAATTAACCATAGTTGTCTGATCTAATCTAATCTCCACCATCCATCTTCATTAATCCATGCCACATATAAAGTGTAATCTCAACCTTAGGATCTGATTTAATCTTAGCCACACGATTAAAAGTGTAAGGCTAAAACCCTAAGCTAGATTATAAAATAAGAGCACTCATAATGCTTAACCTTGGAAGGTGATTGGAATGTTTTATGCCCTGGAGAGAACATTTAAGAGTTCCTGGTGAAGCAGAAGGTTGTAGAGTTTTGAGGACTTCCACCGTCAAATCCACTTGTGAGAACAGATCTAAAACCCTAGCTTGTCATAGGACTCCCATAATTCCAACCATTCCTCATATCCATCCAGCACTTCATCCATCCTTTCCACCTCACCATCATTCTACAATGGAGCAACAGATCTATTCATCAACAGACAATAAGGTAAATCTACTTATTTGGTTACATTTCATATTGTTTAATTTTGTTCACATTTCATACTATTATTAGCTAGGGTTTTAGTTATGATTTCTGAGGGCTCACATAGGGGAGCCCTCATTATTATTACTAAATTTTTGGCATTTCTTTGTGTATAGATTAGAAAGTACATCAGAAGCATTGGACAGTTGATGAAGCTGTAGTGGACTGGCTCAACGAATATCTGAAGCCCACTCAACCTTGTTGGGATCAAAGACATGATTTAAGACATCGCAACATTTGCCATTAGGGTTTAGAGAGCCCTATATATTTTTAACATTGTATCAATAAAAGGATTGTGTATCATCCTAATCTATAACAACGGAGTTTATAAGCTCCCCATTAATATAATACATATGTTTCGTGGTTGTGCATTTCTAGTTTGATATATTCATTTGTTGTTTTCTTTTAAGCAAGTAGTGTCATATTTTTAGCTCTAAAAATGGTGATCACGGTGGGACCCCACAAGGGTTTAATTTACTGATTTGATTTACTTTTCTAACTTTATTTTTTTGGTCTATTACAAGGGTTTTTAGGGATGAAAAACGTACCGTTTTCCTGCACAACATACCTCAATAGTTTTGGCCATATCTCACTCATTCGAAGTCATATTGAGCTAAAATTTTGAGTGTAGGTTCCTAACACATCCTATAATGTCTCCATAAAATTTTAGGTTAATATGAGCTGCAAAGACCATATAAAAATCTCACCAAAATGTAGGTTTTTTTGTAAGTTCTTCATCCATTTGTTTTCTCATTTTGCTTTATGTTTTTTTGAGTTTTCTGTTGTGTCTTTCAAATTTTGAGTATAAAATGAACACAAATTAAGTAATCTAGGAAGGAATTCATAGTAGGTTGTATTTAGGTTTTTGCGTGCATTCATTTCACATAAATTTAATTTCTTGTTCTAAAATTGCAAATTTGAGTGATTGCTTGCATTTTGTTTGCATTGAAAAAGAAAAGGCATTACTTAGATTCTGCATTATTTTAGGAGTTAAATATTACTTTATTTTATACATATAAGTAGGAACAATACTAAGACACATAAAGTAATCCTGCCCTAGGCTGGCCCCTTTGGTAGAGAGGTGGACGAACCCTCCGGTTGCTCTTTTGATATCATTTGGTATCATTTGTAGGCAGGGGGTTTTAAGCAGTGTACTCCATGCTCTTTAGGTGAAATTTGCATCTTGATGTTGGCTTATGATTTATATGAATAAATTTAGTCATCCTTAACATTGTTTGAACACAATAAAGAACAAGAAATTTAATAAAATTTATCACACACTACACGTGGCACTTTTAAATAGTAGTGGCTGGATTTCATCACCAACCATTGCTTGAGATTTGGTGATAGTGGTAGTCATTTCCATCCACCAATATCTGCCCTAGACACCTTAGGATACCCCCAAGAAAACTTGTTGGAGGTCATTACAAGATTCTCGTTGTCCCAGCCAGCCATAGTTTTTCTCCTTTGTTTTTATTAAGCAAGATTAGGGTACATCAAAACACACAAGCCTATAACTCTAAAATGAATCTCACATTAAATAAATAAAATAATTAATGAACAAGGTAAGCCACACACGGTGAAACTTAGCATTGATTGTTTTCTTTTATTTCAAATTTTGTACGAGTTTTCAGTTTGTGTTATTTTGATAAGCTTTAAATTTTTGGTTTAAATACTTTATGGTTTTAACAAGACAACAAAAGAAAGTAATGAACCAAAATTTTTTAATGGAAAACATTCCCCATTCTCCCGCTACTTCGATGGCAAACCCTTATCCATCCCTACCACAAGTAGGATACGCCACCACTCAAAAAGCTCCAAACGTACCTAATACCTTTGGTAACATTTTAACATGGCTCCACATCAGCCATTCCCATCATTAAAATGGCTTAACCTTAGCCATTTAATCATTAAAATGGCTTAACCTTAGCCATTTCATCATTAACATGGCTTAAGCTTAGCCATTTCATCATTTACATGACTTAACCTTAGCCATTTCATCATTAACATGGATCCACAATAGCCATTCATCATTAACATAGCTTAACCTTAGCCATGGCTTAAACCAACAACCATATCATCATTAACATGGCTCCACAATAGCCATTCATCATTAACATGGATTAACCTTAGCAATTTCAACATTTAAATGGCTTAAACCAACAACCATCTCATCATTAACATGGCTTAACCAACAACCATTTCATCATTTGCATGGCTTAGCCAACAACCATCTCATCATTAACATGGTTCCACAATAGCCATTCATCATTAACATGGTTTAACCTTAGTTATTTCAATATTTACATGGCTTAAACCAACAACCATCTCATCATTAACATGGCTCCACAATAGCCATTCATCATTAACATGGCTTAACCTTAGCCATTTCAACATTTACATGGCTTAAACCAATAGCCATCTCATCATTAACATGGCTTAACCAACAACCATTTCATCATTTACATGGCTTAACCAAAAACCATCTCATCATTAACATGGCTCCACAATAGCCATTCATCATTAACATGGCTTAACCTTAGCCATTTCAACATTTACATGGCTTAAACCAACATCCATTTCATCATTTACATGGCTTAAACCAACCATCTCATCATTAACATGGCTTAACTAACAACCATTTCATCATTTACCTGGCTTAACCAACAACCATCTCATCATTAACATGGCTCCACAATAGCCATTCATCATTAACATGGCTTAACCAACAACCATTTCATCATTTACATGGCTTAACCAACAACCATATCATCATTAACATGGCTCCATAATATCCATTCATCATTAACATGGCTTAACCTTAGCCATTTCAATATTTACATGGCTTAAACCAACAACCATCTCATCATTAACATGGCTTAACCTATGCCATTTCATCATTAACATGGCTTTACCTTAGCCATTTATTCATTAACATGGCTTAACTTAGACATTTCACCATTAACATGGCTTAACCTTAGCCATTTCATCATTAACATGGCTTGACCAACAACCATTTCATCATTCCAATTTCAAAAATCCCAAAGGTACTCAATCCCTTTGGTCACATCAAATTCCAATTTCAAAAAGCCCCAAATGCACTTAAGCCCTTTGGTCACATCAAATTCCAATTTCAAAAATCCCCAAAGGCACTTAAGCCCTTTGGTCACATATCATTCAATTTCAAAAAGCTCCAAAGGACTTAATCCCTTTGGTCACATTCAATTTCAAAAAGCCCCAAAGGTCCTAATCCCTTTGGTCACACATCAATTTTCAAAAAGCCCCAAAGGGTCTTAACCCCTTTGGTCACATTCAATTTCAAAAAGCTCCAAAGGTCCCACCCTTTGGTCACATTCAATTTCAAAAAGCTCCAAAGGCCTTAACCCCTTTGGTCACATTCAATTTCAAAAATCCCCAAAGGTCTTAACCCCTTTGGTCACATTCAATTTCAAAAATCTCCAAAGGTCTTAACCCCTTTGGTCACATTTCAATATCAAAAAGCTCCAAAGGCCTTAATCCCTTTGGTCACATTTCAATTTCAAAAAGCCCCAAAGGCCTTAATCCCTTTGGTCACATTCAATTTCAAAAAGCCCCAAGGGTCTTAACCCCTTTGGTCACATATCAATTTCAAAAAGCTCCAAAGGTCTTAACTCCTTTGGTCACATTTCAATATAAAAAATCTCCAGACTTAATCCCTTTGGTCACATCTCAACTTTAAAAAAAAAAAAAACCCCAAAGGTATTAACCCCTTTGGTCACCTTCAATTTCAAAAATCCCCAAAGGTACCCAATTCCTTTGGTCATAAGCTTACTAGGTTAGGGGAAGTAGAAAAACCCGAGCCAATGAAGATCATACACTTGAAAGCGTTCCATGCTTACTGTGATTACTATATATGTATATATATACATGGCTAAAACAAAAAAATCAAAAAACAACAAAAAAACTTGCATTTACATAGGCATGCTTTCATATAGGAATCTTTACATGCATTTTTCACACTGGCATTCATACATATAGGCATTTTTACATACATACTTGCATTCATTACATTTCACATGCATTCTACTATATTCATTCATTGTACAAATTGCATCCATCCCATCCCATGTTCAATGATCTTGCATGGTAATGATGATATGGCCATAAAAAAAAGTCAAGTTATACAAATTGGGGGTACCTAGTTTTAATAAATTCATTGAACTCTCGCAAAAGTCATAATTCAACCAAAACCATATGTCAAAATCACAAAGCCTAGATTTTCAATCACTCAACCATTACTAGTGTAGCAAGCAACCTCCAAACGGATGTCCGATTTTCTTTAGGACCAAAAATACACTTTACACACTAAGAAAGTCTTGAGCATTGCCGATTGATTCCGAATACAATCCTGAACCAACCACACTTCCTCACATCTTAAGAACATTTTGAGTTAAGGAGGGTTAGTACCATACTTGGGTAGCACCTTGAGGCAAAAAGGAGATATCCCTCACTTGTCCCATCATGCAACATAGTCCAAAAATAGTGGTTTTCACCACTACCACAATTGTTCTCCAAACATAAACATAAAAACATAGAGTAGTAAGGATAGGGTCAACATTCTCATCACACTTCAGTTGAGAATCCGATTCCCCAAAGCTCTATACAAAATTAACAAATAAAATCCAAAACACCCCTGGTCCCTAAAGTTGTAAGGATCGTACTACATATCCCTAACAAGGATGGGTAGTCATCCCCAAGGCCTAAAATATCAATCCCATTGGACTATGGAGTGAATCTCCACCGGGGCTATAGACGCTTAACTGGCAGTGGAGTAAGCTCATGTGAGGCGACATGTCTCTCTCACAAAAAGAGAGACCTCTGACCACACATAAGGACAGGCTAGCCTCGGGTCATCCCCATAATAGGTCACACCTAATTTACTCATAATGGGTTAATGAACCTCACATGCACACACATTGGTGCTTGATTGGATAGGGTCATTGTCACACTCAAGATTTGGTACATGAACCTCACTTGCACACACATTGGTCCTAAAGAAAGTTAGACAACCTTAGTGAGTTTGGTTGAAGACACTAGTATGTTTGAGTCTTTGAAAATATTTCAGTCTTCCATATCAACATCCATATCTTCTTCCATATCAACATCCATATCTTCTTCCATGTCAACAACCATATCTCCATCGTAAGTAAAGTTGCATAACACAGCCAAATTCGGTACCCCCGATTGCCAAACAATGGACAAAAAAAATGGCCAATAATATTTTTGAACTATAAAAGATCATTCAAACACCATGCATTCCTATCATATAGTTTAGATTCATTATACATTTACTTGCATTAATCATCCATAGCACATCATATAGCTTGCATGAATCATCCATATAAAAATTATGCATATACATCATTATTAGCTTGCATTAATCATCCATAAAGCATTCCATTAAAACATTTTCATAAAACATGCATAAAACATTCATAAAATAGGCATTGCATTCACACAAAAATACAACACAAAAGTAAAATCCATGTTTGTATATATCAAACTCGCATATGCAAATATCACTAGAAATTTCAAACATCATCATAGCTAGGGGGTGCTCAAGGTTTCACACCTTTCCCCTAATCACACATCAGCACAACTAGGGAGTGCTCAAGGTTTCATACCTTTCCCCTAATCAAACATCATCATAACTAGGGGGTGCTCAAGGATTCACACCTTTTCCCTAATCAAGCGAACATTAGTACGACTTGGGGGTGTTCAAGGTTTCACACCTTTTCCCTAATCAAACATCATCATAACTAGGGGGTGCTCAAGGTTTCACACCTTTCCCTAATCAAACATCATCATAACTAGGGGGTGCTCAAGGTTTCACACCTTTCCCTCAATCCAGAAAACAAGATTACAACTAGGGGGTGATTAAGCTTTCACACCTTTCTCCTAATCAAATATCATCATAACTAGAGGTTGTTCAAGGTTTCACACTTTTTACCTTAATCAAACATCAGCACAACTTGGGGGTGTTCAAGGTTTCACACCTTTCCCCTAATCAAACATCATCATAACTAGGGGGTGCTCAAGGTTTCACACCTTTCCCTCAATCCAACAAACAAGATCACAAATGGAGGGTGCTCAAGGTTCCACACTTGCTCCACCAATTCAATAAATAATTCAATCATTCAATCACATCACATCATCAACAAGTCAATTGCTAGGTTCAAAATACTATGTTCTTTTATCAAAGGTTGTGCCCTTTGCCTTGCATTCACATCATCAACAAGTCAATTGCTAGGTTCAAAATACTGTGTTCTTTTGTCAAAGGTTGTGCCCTTTTCTTTGCATTCAAATCATCCACATCATTGGCTAGGTTCAAAATATTGTATTCTTTTTTCAAAGGTTGCGCCCTTTACCTTGCATTCAAATCGTCCACATCACTTGCTAGGTTCAAAATACTGCGTTCTTTTATCAAAGGTTGCACCCTTTTACTTGCATTCACATCATCCTAATAGCAAAAATACCTTCATCTATTGGGGCAAAAACTAATAACATTCACATTCAACATCATCCATTCATTTATCATTATGCAACATTCATAAGTGAACCTTGTATTTAGTGGTTTATCCTAGAAACCTGGCGGTTGCAATGACTGGTTATCCATGCAATCCGGTAGGATGGATAGATTACCATAAGGACACTTGCATTTCAAAAACCCCTTTTTCTATTAAGGGCAAGGAACAAACACAAATTATTTCATTTTATCATCATCAAAAACCCCTTCATCTGTTAGGGCAAAAATAGATACACTCATCACATATTACAAATTGCAAAAACAGGGGAAAAACAATTATTTATCATTAGCAAATAAGTGAACCTTGTATTTAGTGGTTTACCTAGAAACCGGGGATCATTAAACCCCTTTATCTATTAAGGGTAAGAATAGACACAAATCATTTTATTTTTCATCATCAAAAACCCCTTCATATGTTAGGGTAAAAATAGATACACTCATCACATATTACAAATTGCAAAAATCCCTTCATCTATTGGGGCAAAAATAGATAACATTCACATTCAACATCATCCATTCATTTATAATTATATGCAACATTCATAAGTGAACCTTGTTTTAGTGGTTTATCCTAGAAACCTAGCAATTGCAGTGACTGGTTATCCATGCAATCCGGTAGGATGGATAGATTACCATAAGGACACTTACATCATAAAAAAATTCCTTTATCTGTTAAGGGCAAAGAACAGACATAATCATTTCATTTTCATCATCAAAAACCCCTTTATCTGTTAAGGGCAAAGAACAGACATAATCATTTCATTTTTCAGCATAAAAATCCCCTTTATCTATTAAGGGCAAAGAACAGACACAATCATTTTAGTTTACATCATCAAAAACCCCTTTATCTATTAAGGGCAAAGAATAGACACAAATCATTTCATTTTACATCATCAAAAACCCCTTCAACTATTAGGGCAAAAACAGATCATATTTACATTCAACATCCTCCATTCATAAGTGAACTCTACATTGAGTGAAATCATCACACTTCTTCATCCAACATTCTTCCATCACCATCTTTCATCAATCATAAAATTTGTCAAGTTCAAGTAGCATACAAGTGAACCTCGTATCTAGTGGGTTATCCTATAAACTCGATGATTGCAGCGATGGGAATCCATGCAACTTGGTAAGATGGATAGCCTACCATAAGGATGCTTGATCATGATCATCATCAATCATCTCATTGTCAAAGATCACAATCACATTTGGTAATTCACATTTAAAGGATGAAACCTTGCCAAGAAAAATTGCTAAAAGGTATTCATTGATGTCCTCTTCCATGGGGTAAGAAAACATGGATAATTAATATCAAAATCACTCATTCATTTGACTATAGTCACAAGACAGGTAAGCCCACCAGGTTGATTGGTTCCATTGTGGAATTGGCGAAGAATTTTCCATAGTCACTGTCCGGCCCCTACGTTGACTCAGTCATCCTACATCTTCATAACTTGCATACTCAATGACGCCAAAAGACACATTTTTCAAAAGCATCGAATCATCCCAAAATTTGGGGCAACCAAATTTGTTTTTGATCCTCCCACAATGGGATACATCTTACATGATCATGACATCTACTCTTGACAAAAACCCCCATTGGGGCAAAAATGGTATCACATCATTCATCACATGTTACATCATCCATATCATCTACAAGCATCATGGTATTATACACCAACCCCATTTCTTTTCACCATTGGGGAAAAAACGATATCACATTCAACATCATGATTTATCCACAAACATCATGGTACTTTACACCAACCCCTTTCCACCGTTGGGGCAAAACGGTGTCACATTTTACATCATTCATATCATCCAAAGCATTTTACATCATTCATATCATCTACAATCACATCGTATTTCACATCATTCATTCATCATTTGCACATATTCACCACATATTTCATCACTTGCACAAATTCATTTTCAATTGGCTTGTGAGAATTTTCTCATTCACCAATTGAGGGGGTAAGCTACGCAAAACTCCAAAATTCTTTAATCTTTTGCCTTCAACGCTAGTGCTCAAATCCAACAAGAGAAGTTGCTTTTGTGCCCGCAACCCAGGCAGGTGTCTCGTATTTTTGCACCATATTGTGTTTTACGTAACATGGTACAAAAAGGGGCATCTATAGACACCAAATTATAGCCATTAATCCTCCATCCTAACCATCCCACCACCCACTTGTCCACCATACACCTTTCCCGCCATCCATTTAGCCACTTTTAGCCCTTCCTACCTTCAAAAGACCCACTTTAGCCCTTTCCCGCCATTTCCTAACCCAATTGGGCTTATTTTAATATTATTTTATATTTAATATAATATTTTATATTATATTATAATATATTTATTATAAAATATGTATTTATAAGCCCAATTAACCACATCGTATGATCTAATCTAATCTCCACCATCCATCTTCATTAATCCATGCCACATCTAAAGTGTAATCTCAGCCTTAGGATCTGATTTAATCTTAGCCACATGATTAAAAGTGTAAGGCTAAAACCCTAAGTAAACCCTAAGCTAGATTATAAATAAGAGCATTCATAATGCTCAACCTTGGAAGGAGAATGCACTGGAATACTTTATGCCCTAGAGAGATGATTGAAGAGATCCTTGTGAAGCAGAAGGTTGCAGAGCTCTTAAGATTTCCAACGTCAAGTCCCATCGTGAGAGTTGATCCAAAACCCTAGCTTCTCGTAGGTCTTCCTCCATTCTAGCCATTTTCCCATCCCTCACTCACTGCTTCTGTCATCATCAACACTAATCAAAATATGTTGTGTCATGCATGTTGCTGCTATTAGGGCATCACATCAATGGATCAATAATGAAGCATCATCAAGTTCAGAAAGGTAAATCACATTTGGTTTTATTTCATTCAGTAATTTGTAGGTTTTTGTATGCCATTATATTCATTTGTAGTTAGGATTTTATTGATAACTGAGGGTCTCACTTTGTGGAGGCCTCACAGGTATTTTTAATCCCCTTGTCTATTTGTGTGTATGTAGATCTACAGGTTCTCATTCAACATTGGATAGTTCTTGAAGCTGGAGTGGCCCGACATTGGATATCTCAAAATCCCACTCAATCTATTAGGAGAGAAGCGCAATAGAAGACACTCATCTTTGTATATCTAGGATTTCAGATAACCCTAGCACATTGTATCTATTGTATCAAAACAAATATTTCAAGGTAGAATAATTGTAACAAGGATTTTTTTAGATCCCCCCTCGTTAATTGAAATATATTCCATTTTGTGTAGTTATTTGTCTCTTTGAGTTGATTTCTTTATTACTTGCATTGTGTCGTGTTTGTTTAGCTCTACAGTTCTTAACCATCAAGTCTACAATTGGATGCATATTTATTAGCTTTTTATTGACTGGTTTCTTTATGGGGTCTATCGAAATGTTATGGACAACCAACTTTGGATCTAGCCCTGGCATGTCCTTGTAGGTCTAAGTGAAGATATTTGGTCTCTCTTTTAGTAGAGGAATTATGACGGTCTGTTCTTTTGAGATAAGCTTTCTTCGAACCTGATTTTATTTGGTTAATATGGATCATCGCTGATGTCTACCTTGAAAGTCTCCTCTATAGCCATATGTGACCCCTCATCTAGCTGATGAGGAGTGGGGATAATATGAATGTCATCTACTAGATTTATAGTCCCTACTAACTTAGGGTCCAAACTAGCATGATAGACATCGTGCACACAACCTGATGCAAAATGTAATGGTTGCAACATCTCTTCACTGGGGAAGAAATCCTTAGGCTCTAGGGATGAATCAACGTGATCCTAATCGATAGTATCTATGTCAAGACATAGTGGTTTTGAAGGATCTAATGGGTTATGGATCGGAGTGGTCAAATCAATGGAGATCATGTTTATGGATAAAACAAAATCTCTAGGACCACATGGGTAAAATTCTACCTCGAGGGGGTGCTCTCTATGCTCATGATGAGGCTCTAGGGGTATCAGTATCTCAATATTTAGACAATTGATAGATGAAATGATGGGATTATTAGGCACAGTTGTTCTCTAAATTTTGGTGGATCCGGATTGACCATGCGACGAATGACGTCAAAATTTAGAGGCCTCCCAAAGAAGCGAAGGCTAGGATCTATGGCGTGGAGCGGTGCTTCTTTCTCAACAAGCAAGTTTACTGGGCACAAGTGGAGAGGCCCAGATAAACCACCTATGTTTCGTATTCAAAGTCATCATCGCTTATCCATATTTTTTTTGCATTTGTTTATACCTCCAGGATGGGGTGATGAATTGCTTGTGAATGCCCTAGATAGGCTAGCTCAGTCTCATCTTTATAGTCATCATGGCTTATGAAGAACCCATTAGCATTTGTCTCTCGCCCAACAACATGGCCTGCATGTCTTAGCCACAAGTAGGCCCTCTTTGTTGAGTCTTCTGACTCACAGTTGCTTTGGTATGACATGTATCCTTCCTCATCTGATATGTACTCACTTTCATATGAGATGTAGACACTCTCTGTGTGGCTTGTCTAGCTAAGATTTTGCACATACTGAGGCCCATGGTAGGCCAATATGGTTTCATTTTCATCCTCACTTGGGACATAGTTGTAATCCTCTTGCTTATATCTATGTAGCATCTCTTCCTCCCATAGGATGGCTCCTGAGGGGTTTACTTCGAGATAAGACTCAAGATGATATTTCTCAAGGGGTGCGATATTGAATATCGACACCTATTCATCACCCCAAAAGTTTTGGCCAAGGGGTTGAAGTGTGTTCAAATCAATGTCTTCTTTGAACCAACTATTTAGCCTATCTAAGGCTACATCTAAAGAGTCATCATGGCTCTATTATTGATATCCTAGGCCCCACCTATCAGTAGGTAGCTGATACTATGATCGAAATGGTAGTCTGCACCCCTGCTCATATATACCTAGGCCATAGTTGTGCTAGTGATGTTGTTCGAAGTATCTCAGTGCAAACTCAGGGTTTGATAAGTAATGGAAGCTTGTGGTGAATGGCTCATCCTCATAATTTTCCATATTAGGAGCAGTGTGGGCATAGTCCAACCCAATGTATATGAAGTTAGTCTGGTTAGTAGGAATTCCTAAGGGTGCCACCATCCCAATTGGTAGATTCGGGATCCTTGGTCGTCCCATGTCTTGTGCAAACTCAATGATTGGTGTGAAAGTCATATTTTGCACAAGATATTCTCCTAGTGCCATACTAGATAGGGGCACTGTCACCTAGGGTGTTGATGACACTGTTGATGATGCAGGTGAGGTAGGCTGAGGTACCTCCTCGACTCTCTCTTGGGAGTTTTCCTCCTCCATGGGAGTAGGGATTTATACTACTATTTTTTTTTGACACTCCTGGGGTTCTTCCTCCACTAAGGGTGCCTTCAACTTCTGTTTATCCTTGGACTTGTCATTCAAAAGCCTTTTAGAAGCACCAGTGGT
Organism: Wollemia nobilis; assembly: GCA_028583015.1. Classification (NCBI taxonomy): domain Eukaryota; kingdom Viridiplantae; phylum Streptophyta; class Pinopsida; order Araucariales; family Araucariaceae; genus Wollemia; species Wollemia nobilis. The sequence goes on from JAQPPZ010014470.1 coordinate 3,191,585, forward strand.
TTTGGATGTGGGAGGTGGTGTCAACGTGGATGGGTCACCTTGCACTAATCTATTATTACTTTCGAACTACGTGGTTGGTGATGAGGGTCTGATATATAAGTGCATTTATGGGAGGTCAAAACCTCCATGTAAGTCAACTTGATGCACATACTTGAATGGCTCTTCATCAGACAAGACCACATGTACTTGTCTCTAATGTGTATACTTGACGCATTGGTGCAAGATCAAGGGTACGCACTGCATGTCCCTAATCCAGGGGCACCCTAGAAGGATGTTATATTGCATTTCCCCTTACAATACATGATATATAATAGGGATGGTCTTATGTACTAATTTTATAGGTAAAATGATCGTGCCCATTGTGGTGCATAGCGCATCATTGAAAGCCTGTAAGGTGTATGAAGTCGAAACAATGTTTGATTTGGGTATCTTCAAGTGCCTTATAGCTTTGGTGGTAATGATGTTGATTGATGAGCCTATATCAATCAGAACCTATTTGAATAGTATATCGTTGATAGACTTGATGATGTGCAGAGGTGGGTTTGCTATAGTAGTTGGCACTCCTTTGATTTTGTGATTGTAAAAATGAATCATGGGCTCTTGGCATTGTTGCACCTACCCCAAAAAATGTGTGAACGCATCTGGGTTCTAGGTTTGGATGTCAATTGATCTCAAAATATCCATTAATGTCTACATGTTCCTATGGGACTGTTGTATAAGCTCATAGATGGATAACTTGACTGGATTCATTTGTAAATTATGTTCCAGTCTACTCCAAACCATTACTAAAGGTCTTACTAGAGGACCTGGAGGATTGTATTGCACCTGTCTCTATCAGGTGTAGTCAGGATGTTTATGGGAGCCACCGGTGGTTGTGGTTTCCCATATCTCTGACTCCTACTTGCTATGTTGACCAACTCAACCATTCTGATGCATCCTTAAATAGGTGGCTCGAATCAAACCTGGTTGACCTGCATGCCCTGATCCCTTAGGGCTTCATGATTGGGTAATGGGTTCTTGAATATATCCATATCCTTATTTTTATGAGCCAATGGGTTGTCAACTTTGAGCTTTCCCTTCTCAATCATGTTCTGCACTATGTTATTAAATCCCATGCAATTTTTGATGTCATGCCTCGGTATCCTGTGATATGGGAAATGGTGATCTTCTATGTATCCCCTTGGCTTGGGATGGTTAGGATCAAGCAGTTGTATGTCAAGAAATATTATCCTCTGTACCTCATTTAATTGGTTTAATATTTATTGCATCAATTCATTCAGAGGAGTGAAGTACTAAGGTGGTCGTTGCTCCCTATTTTGGCCTTGGTTGCTCTTTGGATCATAGTTAGCCAGTGGAGGTTGCGCTTGATAATTCTAGGGTTACTGTCCATTCCTCCCCTGTGGTGTGGCTGATACTACCTGATTAACTTGGGCAGGCTTGGCCTGCTTGTAATTTTTTTGTTATAATAATTGTTCTTGATCCAGTATTTCTTTTTGTGGAGTTTGAGGTCTCCCTCATCGACCTTGATGTATTCGATGAGATTGACTTGAGCCAAGGTGTCTTCAAATATTGCATACTTTTGTAGCTATATCAGTAAATAATTATACTTTGTGTAAATTTTTGTGAATATTCGAACGAGCTCTTATGCGAGGATGGGGAATGATAGCTTCACCATGAATTTTCTCCATTTTTCCCCATAGTCCACCATTGGCTCATCATTGTATTGCATTAGATTAGCCAGGTCAGACAAGTTCACCTTCTTCTTAGCACCGAAGGAGAAACATTCTAGGAATGCATTTACCAGCTGTTCAAAACTAGTGATGCTATGCTTGGGTAACTGGTTGAACCATTGGTTTGTGGCACCTGAGAATGTCATGATGAATGTTCTCAACATCAAAGCATCATCTTTGTCCAAATGGAAGCATGTGTTCATGAAGTTGGTCATGTGTTCCTATGCATATCCCTCTCCCTTGAACTTATCCAACCTAGGCATATCAAAGTGCCTAGGATATGCGGGACTCGAGACTAATGGGCACAAAGGTTGGTTGTGTATCTTGTCTAATGTTGGATTTTGTTCACTTGTGTCTTTCTTGAGATACTTGAATATCTTAGTGAGCATTTGGTATACCTTCGAGGCAATAATCTCATGCTCTTGAAGGTCCGATCACGATGGTAAGGGAGGTATTCCTATGTTTGCCTTAACTGGGCATCTATACTCTTCTCCCATGACCATGCTTAGAGGTGTAGGTGGGGGTGTTTTTTGATCTTCTATACTTGTCTGGACCCCACTGAGTTGTGTTTGCTCTTGGCCCAGGTGTTGTTGATGTTGTGGAGCATGGTGAATATGCTCATATCTAGCACCTCTCTCATGGGGAGAATCAGTGCGTCTCTCATGTTGATACCTTTCATCAACTATGCGTACATCCATTCAAGCTAGCCTCTCTGCTAGCTCCTCATGCTTTGCTATTTCCTCTTTTAAGAGTTGCTCTTGTAAGCGTAGGTGCATTTTCCTGCATTCTTCTTGTTTGATATTTTCTATGCGTTCTCACTCAATGCGTAGCTCTTCTTCCAGTCTAAGTAGGCGGTCAGAGTGACCTGCTATTGATATTTCATGTCTTTCTACCTCTGTGTGAGGAATCCTAATATTGAGATCCCTTGGGGAGGTTCCTATTGTGTGTCTGCCCCAGTATGCTAGGGAAACTCGTTGCATGTATTGCATCAAGGATTGAGTACACTCATGATATGAAGCAACATATGTACTATGAGGTCGCTTTACTACTTCCCATGGTTCATTGATGCATCTAGTGGCTATACTATGTGAAATTCCTAAAGCAGAATGTTCGATAGCAATACTTCTAGAAGCTAGTCTCGGGGGAAACCAATCTAGCTCATCTAATTATCTAGTTCTCCAGGGCTTATCCCCTGGAGTGACATTGACACCAATGAGGTTGGGATCCAGGGGTATTCTCACATATTCTAGGAAGCTATAGGATGTCCTTGGTCTATGAATTTCCATAGGCCTATTATCTTACCCTTCAGTGGGTTGATTTGTTCTATGTATATCATATGATGTTTGGGATCTTGCCTCCCTTTCTTGTATGTGCGATGATGGAGGCCTTGTTGCATCTTCCTACTAGCATGATGACAAAGGCCTTGAAGCCTCCGTGTGTTTGTGCAATGAGGGATACCATGATGTCTCCCCAAATCAATATGAAGAAGGAGGTCGTGATGCCTCTGTATGTCTATGGGAGGAGGGAGGTCGTGATGCCTTTGTGTGTCTATAGAAAGGAGGTCATGATGCCTTTGTGTGTCTGTATTATGAGCAACGCCATGATGACTCCTCATTCTCATGTGATGATAGGGGCCTTGATGCCTCCTCATGTCTGTGTGATGGAAAACTAGGAAGTGGATCTCTCACTGGGGTCTCTTGTGGAATCCCCCCAACAGTTGAGTTATCGCCTCTAAGACTTACCAAACTTCGTCCAACGAAATTATGGGTGGGAGGCTCAATTCCAATGTGTTTGTGAGAGTTAGGAGCACTATTTTCCCCCTTGGTTATGTACTAGGGGTGGTTGATCTGTGTTTTCACCATTCTGACTTGTGTGTTATCTTGTTAATTGGATTCCAAACCATACAAACAAAGCAAGCAAATTTTTATCTCTTTTAAGGATTATACTATTTCCCTAAAATGTCTGGTGTGTTTGGATATGTTGATGATTTTGTCTTCTTGTCTATGCTTTGGAATTGCAATGAGGAAACTCAATCAATGTGGGGACTAAGATCACTAATGCTAAACTTGATTTCTCAAAAGAGTCTAGTGTACACCGCTTAAATCCTAGTGGGGGGTTCACCTAGCTCTTCCACTATGAAGTAGTGGGAGACAATTTGAACACAAATGCCTTCTACAAACTTAAAAATATCTCTCTATCCTATCTAAGGACCTCTAGGAGGCAAGCCAGTGGAAGGAGATGAATTCCAATGTCATCGATCTGAATTGGGGGTCGGTGATGAAATCCAACTTTACTAGTGTTATAATAGAACGTGCAAGTGTGTGGTGTTCTTTTTAGCTTTTTAAATATAAAATGATGCATCAAATACCATACATGCTTTAATTTACTACATGCTTAAAAATAATATTGTCTTCAGAAGGATGCATGTTTAATGTAATATAGATGATATTTATGTAATGCACTTCCTACTTTGTGAATGGGCAGTCGCTGATCGGGCCACATGCAAGAAAACCAACATACAATGGTCTAGCACACTGGATACTAGGGCAGACCTTATAGGTAGAGGTCCACTATTCCTAGTAGCACCTAGAGGAGACTGAAGAAATTTAGGAAACTTATAATGTAATTTTTATTTCATTTTATTTATTTTTCCCTACTTAGCTATGTTTTTGCTTGCTATTTTTGGAAAATAAATATAGATAGAAAGTCATAGGAAATCAGATATGTGTACCAACCTTAGTTCCTTGTCTGGTGATACCCTTGGATGACCTCTGTCTCTATCTTGATGCTAGCCACTATCGACCAGAGTGGCTAAGTCTGGCCGCTGTTGACCAGAGCGGTTGGGTCTAGCCACTGACAACTACAATGGATAAGATATGCTGGCCACTTTTGACTAGAGTGGCTAGACTTGCACATAGAAAAACATCTAAAACATTAGTAAATCGGTCAAAAAACAAAATCTTGGTGGGGATCCCACCATGATCGCCATTTGTGCGACCCCAAGAGGTGTGCACCGCAACCGAGGCTCGACTTGCAAGTGTGTTTATTATTATACCAAACTGAAAGGAATGAACATGCAAATGAATATGCAAATAAAAAACAAGTAAAGTACACCTTTTATTGATATTTCCAATCCACGATTACATATTCATCCCTCTGAGGGATACCCAGTGCATGATACAATAAGTTACAAGTGAGGCATGATCGACGGTGGAGAAAGTCCCCTCACAAAGGGGTGGTGCACCTTCATAGGCTTCCCACTTCTACACATGAACTTGTATGAGGGCTCATAGATTCCTCCTTCTCCTTATCTCATCCATGACAGATCCCATGTTCTGAATGCCTTGATATGGTCCTGCAAACCTATAAATCTGTGAGCATGGAAACAATAAAATACGATGAGTAGTACGGACTGCCTCTTCAAAAGAGGCTCTGGTTAGCAAATACAATAATCCAAGTAAATAAGCATAATACGAATTGAAATGCAATAGATCCAACCAATATACATATAGAAATCAGGAATGCTACTCTAAATGCAATGAAAGAGACATATCTATGCTAAGCTTTGGTAATGACATAATGATAAATAATAGTCTAATGCTAAGAACTAAGGGATTGACTATTCTAAAACTTGACTATGACTACGGGCCACTGTCAGAGACAATTACCTCTGATTTATCAGCTACCTTAGGTCTTATGGGCTATGGTAGTCGATCCCTTACTCGAATTGATGTTCAAGGGTCACCTGGCATGTCTCCTACATTGAATGGTGATTGGGCACGATGAATCTGAATAATGATATGCAAATGTAGCTTATATGGACGGTGCTCCGATGCTATCCAATGGTCATATCTTAGCTCTCCATCTCGATAAGGCTCCATTGCTCAAATCTCAAACTTCTTGGATCCTTTGCTTCTTATGGGAGAGTCTATATGTAGACTTCACTCTTAGGGTTTGGACCTTGGCTTCCTGGAGAAGCTTCACTCTGAATTGCATGCGACTAACCATTCTTGGGGGAGTGCATTAGTCACAATTTTGCCTTTAAGGGGTAGTTAGGAGGAACTCAAGGAGTTCCTCATAAAAATCCACCCAAATTTCATGCAGAGGTACAGTCAAACTACACGATCTAGTCCTATATTCATAGCCATACTGTTTGTGATACTGGCCGCTATTAGGTCTAGTGGTCAGGTCTAGCCACTATAGTCTTCAACGACCAAGTTTCTTGGTCACTCTGCCTAAGAGTGACCAAGCCTGGATGGACTATAACTGCCCTGATTGATTGATTAGGACCAATGCTTGCTCCTGGAGAGATCCAAGAGGGTTCGTATGGCCTATAAATGTGCCCATATGGGTAGTACCCTAAACATAATGTATTTTAGGTGTCTACAGATATATGAACCACTTCATGTAGCACCCCTTTCACATCCATATTTACCATTGCCTTTACCTCAAGTGATAATCCACATGGCTAACTCTAACCTTAGTGAGTGCTTAGTACAAAACGTTATTACTATGTCGATCATTGAGACAGCTTAGGATATGGGTAGACCTACCACCCCATCTTTACCCATTGGTACTATTGTACCCTTGGGGGTCCCCATAAATCAAATGAATTTTATTTACGGGGGCTTTGATGATCCTACTAATTAGTTTTCCATGAGAAGGCATGAAGATGAACCATTGTTAGGAAATAAAGGATATATGTCATGGAGATAAAGATCTTTTGGAGTGGATTCCTTCCAAAAGGAGCATTGTATGGTGTTCCCCTACCTCAAGGGTATAATCGATCTCTATTGTATTGACCAATTTATTGTGCAATTAATTTATATGTGGATACATGTTGAATATTTTGATATATTATTGAAATATATATGGTATGAGAAGATAGGCTCACTACATTTGGTATCATAGCAGCAATTCGCACAAAGTGGGTTTGTTTTTATAGAGTTAGGGCACATTTTTTAGAAAAATATCATATTTTGCGAAAGCCTTATTTTTTATTTCAGCAATCATTTTTAGAAGGTTTTTGCTCCATTTTGCAGATATTTTTGAGCACTACAAAAATGATTGCTCATTTGTTAAATTTTTATATGTAATGAGAAAGTTATTGTTGTTTGAAGTTGAGTTATTTTTGCTATTTTTTGGCAAAAGGAGCATTGTATGGTGTTTCCCTACCTCAAGGGTATAATCAATATCTATTTTATTGAGCAATTTATTGTGCAATTAATTTATTTGTGGATGCATGTTGAATATTTTGATATATTGTTGAAAGATATATGGTATGAGAAGAGAGGTTTACTAAATTTGGTATCAGAGCAGCGATTTAGGCAAAGTGGGTTTATTTTTGTAAAGCTAGGGTACATTTTTTCTTTAAAAATATCACATTTTGTAGAGGCTATATCTTTTATTTCAGTAATCATTTTAAGAATTTTTTAGCTCCATTGTGTAGATCATTTTGAGTAATACATAAATGACTACTAATTTGTTAAATTTTGATCAGTATTGAGGAAGTTATGGTTGTTTGAAATTGGGTTATTTGTGCTATTTTTTGGTCGTGCAAATATTTTTCACAATAAAATATTCTTATTAAACATTTTAGCAGTCATTTCCAGAATATTTTGGTACCAACATAAATATTATTTTGAGTATTATAAAAAAAATTACTCATTTAAGGATTTATGATAAGTTTAAGATAGTTATAGCTATTTGAAGTTGGGTTGTTCAAGCTATTTTTTGGCTGTGCAAATTTTTTTTGCAAAAAGAAAAAACGTATTAAATTTTTAAGCAATCATTTTCAGAATATTTTTGCATCAGCATGTAGGTTATTGTGAGTGCTACAAAAACAACTACTCACTTTTATACATATTGAAAGAGTTACAACTATTGCAAGTTGGTATTTTGGTGTTGTTTATGGGATTACCTATAAAAGAAAAAAGGGGAACAAATTCATAACTTTCAATCAAAGAAAGCAAATTAGGTGTCGTTTGTTTTGTTTTGAAAGAAATTTGCAGATTTAATTGTTGAAGACAAGAATAGATGAGATTTCAAAAAATTTAATTTTGTGGTTATTTCAAACCCTAGCTACTAAAAAAACATGGAGTTGTCAATTTTCAATGGAGGGGATGATAGTGATGCCCAAGAATGGTTGAAGAAGTTCAAAAAATATTCTTTAGATGTTCCTACGTCACTATGGAAATTAAGCATTTTTGCTTATTTGCAAAAGGAAGCTTTATATTGGTATTCAAAATTTGTGTCTGCTCATAATAATATATTCACATGGGAAGACTTTGAAGTTGCATTCTTAAGCAAATGGGGATCAAAAGAAAAAGATAATAATGTGCAAACTATGGAAACTACACCTTGTGTGTCAAGGCCAAACAATGGTACAAAATATTTGTTTGAATGTAAAAATTATATTTTGCAAGTTCATGGTTGCATTCAAAATCAAAAAATTATTGTTTCCATTAATCTTAGTAGTAAATATAATTTTATTAACATGTCTTTGACTAAGAGGTTACAAGTTAAAGTAAAGAAAATCAAAGACATATAACTTGAGGGTCACAATATTCAAATTTTTGAAGATTTGAAAATCACCATGGCTAAGTATGTTTTACATTCAAATTTTCATGCTATTGAGATGAGTGATGTAGATATTATTATTGGCTATCCTTGATTGTATTCTTTGGATAATATTAATATTAATGCACAAAATAAACTTGATGAGGCCTGAAAATGCCTCATTTTTACACTATGTTTGACATATAAAAACTATCATATTATTAAGTTAAATGCCAAATAGTTGATTAGAATATATATTTGTTAAGTGTTTGCATGATTTTATGTTTGGAACATTATACCCCTATTTTGACTATTTTCAGCATTTTATGCACTATTTCAGTTGATTAAGTAGCAAATAAAAACTATAGTAAAATTACATTGTGATGGCATGAACAGATTCCTCTTATCAAGAACTACAACTTTGCTTTTTGAAGCAAGTCAATCTGAGTTGTAGATAAAAAGTTATGAAGGTTTCATCATGTTCATGCCTTAGTCTTTTCTGGAGTTGTTAACAGGTACAAATCTGCATTAATGGTGACATTGGCAAATCTACTGGGAATGATCCAAAGTGATTTAAGGTACCAAATTCATACCAATGGTACTTCATAGTACAGAGAACACATGACCCAAATTTGAAGGCATATGGACAAGTAATCAGGAAGTTATGGGGCCTGCAAAATGATAGTTTCACACTTTTTGACAGCTGGAAATTTTGGTGAAAATCTGTGTTAGAGGCCAACTTGACAGTGATGCTGGAAGCAACTCCTGAAGATTTAAGAGCTAAAAATTGAACCAAGTGTAGTTAATACAACCAAGAACACGTGGATACAATTTGATATACATTGGAGTTATGAGGAACAATTTATGAGCACTCCAAAAGGGTAGTTGGGCATGTTTTGACAGCTGGAAAAATAGGATTTTCCATACAAATTCCAGCAAGTTGACATTGAATGGCAAGGCATGGAATTCACACATGGAGAAGGATAAAAGCTATTGCAATCAGTTCTTGAGAGATAACCCACCTGAGAAAAGCAGCTGAGATAACTTGAAGACCACACAGTTAGTCAATCCGAAGATCTTCGGATTGAGCAGACATCTTCGGATTGACAGAATGCAGTTTCTTCGGATTGAGCCAGTTATCTTCGGATTGACAGCAAAAAGTACTTTTTGACTTTTTGATTATTTTTTGATGGTGGAAAAAGGGAAAGAAGGTTGAGAAGGTTAAGGGAAAATATCCCCCAACTGTCTTTGTCGTCCTTGCCATCCAAAAGCCACCATTCATGGGAAAAGATCAATTGATCCTCTTCTAGGATAAAACCAAGAAATGTTGCAGCATAATAGGAATTGATCTGCAGGATAGAAATAGTATATTTTCTATTTGTAAATAAATCTTATGCATCTATAAAAGGATAGCTCCCATGTCGGTTGAGCTTAAGGAGAATAAGTAATAGAAAAATAGACAGTTTTCAGCTTTGTAATAGTCTGTAGTAGCAGAACTGTAATGCCATTTTCAGAGTAATAAATTGTAGTTCTTTTGTCAGATTTTGTTCTGATTTTTAATTAGTTAAGGAGTGTTTTTCACCTCCTTCTAGATCAGGAAGTATGGGCCCACTTTCAGATCTAGAAGGAGGGATTTTATGGCAGGTTTTAATCTGTAATTTTGCTGCAGCAGAATTAATAGATTGCTTGCCAGATTTCATTTTCTTGTTTTTATTTTGTATTATGTGATTGATGTTTTCTATTATGTTTGTGTACAACATTTATGTGTGTGTCAGCTGACAAATTAGATTAAACATTTATTTCTTGTTTCCTTTGCTTTCCATGTTCTGTTATTTTTATGTTTCAACAGCTTTCAATTTCTAGCAGATTTCATTTTGTTGTCAATTCCTATAGCAGAAGCTTGACGACCTTTTGTGGTAGGGCATTGACAGGTGTTTCATTTCCAAGCATCACTTCCATTCTGCAAGAGTAAACTAGGTTTCAATTTTGCAAGTGTAATTTAGGATTTCATTTTAGCAACATTTCAATTTAGCAATTTCAATTATGTTATTTCAATTCGTAAAAGTAGATTAGATTTCAATTCAGCAATTTCAATTCTTGCAATTGTAGTTAACTTTAATTTTTTGAACTTAGAATTAGTTTTTATTTCTTGCAAGTTTTTGTTCTGTAGATTAGGTTTAGTGTGACACCAAAAGGCTAAACCAAATATGTTTCACCCAATAATTGCTTGAAATTTGAATGCTTGAATTGTACTCTGCCCTAACCTTCTATCGTAGATAGCCTTGGACACCACCCTGGATTGATAAATCATTGAGATTAAATGATGAGACTCAATGACACTCATCATTTTGGCATCGTTTTTGGGGATCATGGTGTTGTTAGAGGGTAAAAGTAGTCAAATAATTATTATTGTGCTAAGTTATGAAGTTCAGAGTAAAATCTGAATGTAATAGCTGGTATAAATAATAATTATTGATAGTTGCATTTCAGTCCATTTAGAAAATAAGCAACCATAGGGAGGTGATCTTCACACTTGGGGGTTAAATTGCCTATGTTTGAAATTCTTGATAAAAATTGAAAGAATTCATCATCCTCATTATCAAGAAACATAAGATCTCTTAAAATATTTAGAAGAGCCATCTGCTAGTACTGCCCTTTTTATATCCATATCATCAGGGTAGTATAAAAAATTTGTACTAGGTGTTGGGAAGATATCATGGTAGATATACAAGACTATCCCTTGAACAAAATAGCCATATCAGCTACCTGTAGCATTTGTTCACAGGGACATATCACTGATGAATGCCATTTACTTCCACAACTCAAAGATGCAAAATTTGTTGCCTAGTCTGAATTCTTCTCAAAGAGAGATCCCAACAACAACAAATAGGGCAAGTAAATCAACCACCACCTTCAGCCCAACCTGTGGCCAATATGAATAATACAAGATAGGCAACCCCTGTCTATGTAAGCTGAATCTATTAAAAAAAAATCACAAAACTTTTGCACAATCAAAATAGGAGTTTACAACTTAACGGTGATCCTAGAGTTTTTCCATTATTACTTAAATATTGTTAGGATTTTACCGTGCTAAACCGCAACCTAGCAATTCTTAGCCTACAAAGACAATAGTTGATCTCATTAGAGGTGATCCTACCTGACAAGTAGTTGATCTGCTAAAGTTGTACACTTCTTGTCTTATTGTGCAAACCAAAAATATTTATTTTTTAGCCCAACCTGTGATCAGTCTGAATAATACAGGATAGGCATCCCCTGTCTATGTAGCTGAATCTGGTAAAAAAAAAATTGCAAGAAATGTTATTGACTGCAACAACATCCAACTGTGCTCAAACAAGAACTTACCTGAGCTTGAAGAGATAAAATTCAATAGAGATACACAAAAACCCTTTAGTCCAGACACAGAAATCAGCCTTGGATAAAGGAGAAAAACTAGAAAATCTGCACATAGAAAATTTACTTCCATTAAGGATAAATTATGTCCTCCTAAGAATGAAACAAACTGAAGTACAACCAAGGAAATTCTTGAACATTATTGGTCGGTTGACTTATGAACAAAAAGCAAAATTGTTTGTTGTTTTGAAACAATATTTCAATCCCTTTGCATGGAATTACAAGGGTATGTCAAGATTTCATCTTGATGTATACACTTAACATACTTGAGAATTGGTATTGAATTGTTTCAAGTACAGATTGACAAGATTTTGTAGATTAGGAGGCATGGACAAACACTTGATTGAAGAAATTTTTAGATATGAAGTAGTGTTTCTTTCTTCCATTGGTGATTCACAGAGGAATTTAGTGGTGAATGAATATTGCTTTCGGGTATACCATGCACCATTAACTAAGGAGGAGTTCTTGAGGTGAACAATTGGATGTACACAGAATGGAGGAGAATTTCTCTTCCATGTCAGATTCAAAGTGATGATAAAAGTTTGACAAAAAAAAAAGAAATACAAGAAAAAAAAAATAATATTGCTTGTGAACTTCCTTCATGGGCACAAGCAAGACAAGAGAAAAATCTGAAAAAGAGAAAAAAAAAAAAAAGAGAAAAAAAATCAACAAAAGGCATGTCCCACAAAATGGGGGTACATGAGGATAAGCATCAATTTCAGCATGGAGGAGGAACAATGAAGTCAACACTTCATTTCCAGTAATAAGGAGTTAAATGATGACATAAGCAGATTCTTACTGCTCATCTAGAAAGGAAGGTTGCATCATTGTTACAGATTTCAATAGAAAAAGATGGTGTTTTCATACAAATATTGACATGTTTTTGCAGAATAAGGATTTATTCTTATCCAAATAAGAGTGAGAGACATTCTCTCTCATTGTAGCCTCATGAGAGATACTCTTTTATTGAGGCACTTGAAAAAAAAATGACAGAAGTTGGTTGAAAACCAGAAATGGCAGCCTCTTCTGATGAAAAAAAGAAAAAAAAATGAATAATTCAGTAGTGAAAACCTCCTTGAGGCACTGCTGAGTTGGCTTGCATGAAAACTAGTTTTCTGGCATGCATTGCCTTGTTGATCCACCCATCATTGTTCCACCATTGTACAAATCTCACATTGCTCATGTGTATATTTATGTTTTCAGATAGCTTGCTAACAATCATCAGAAGCAGCTTGTAAGGTGCATGATTAATTTTCAGGATAGTAAGGTATGTGTTTCTTGCATTTAAGTCATAGTAAGCATTTAGCATTTAATGTATGATAATCGGTATTTGGCATAAACTATTCATACAATATTGGCAAGTTGAAAATGGAACATGATCAAAATGTCAAGAAACACCCCTTTTGCCCTTAGTTGCATGAGAACTTCAAAACTGTACAAAAACCTGATTTTGGGACAGACATGGCAGAAATTCTATCTCAATTAGTAGGGCAGGTTTCAGAAGTAGGACTGCAAGTTTATCTCACAATTGGCTCATAAATTTGAGGAAGAAAATCTAGAAAATGCACCTAAAGATTCTGTTTTACTACTGCTGCAATAAAATAACAATATACAAAATGAAGAATAACATCTAAACAAAAGGTTAGAGAGGGGATTTTTGATGTTATGGAAGGCTTATACACACTAGATATGGGCCCTCAATAGAATCTGTAGCTAACTTTTGCATATGAGGTCATTTTTGCATTTTTTGATGCATCTTCGAATGAGTAGGATATCTTCGAAATGAGTAGGATATCTTCGAAATGAGCAGAAACTATACCAGAATTGCTGAAAATGTTGCAGAATAGCAAAAAGAGTAGGGCACATCAAATATTAAGGTTCCTAAAGCTCAAAATCATCTCACTACAAGTAGTACATCCCTCCAAAAAGATTCAAATTCAAATTTTATGTCAATTTTGCTTCAAAAGTGCAAAAATAACAAAATAGACATGGAGTAAACAAAAGGATGGAGAAGGAATTTTTGATATTATGGAATGCTTACACCCTAGAATATGGTTCCACAACATAATATGTAGCAAACCTTTGAAAAATATGTCATTTCTGCATTTTCTGATGCATCTTCGGAATGAGCAGGATATCTTCGGAATAAGCAGAAACTGTACCAAAATTGCTGAAAATGCTGTAGAATAGCAAAAAAGTAGGGTACATCAAATATTGAGGTTCCTAAGGCTATACTACATGTAATTACATCCCTCAAGCATTTAAAAATCAAAATTTTATCAATTTTGTTCAAAAGGTGCAAACAACAAGAATAGGCATTCAAGCTGAAATATTGTTAAGAACAAAAAATTCCACCAGTAGTAGTGCATCTGCCAAATATGGTTCCACAATAAGGCTATTGTAAGATGAGTCACATGATACCAAGCCTTTAAGAGATACCTTGCAGCACTAAAACTTGTAGAAGGGCAGAAAAAGAGTTAAAATTGCAGTAATTGCAGAAATTGCAATATTGAAGGATGAAAGTGCAGAAGTAAAAAAGTTGCAAGTTGCAAATGAAAAAAAATATGCAAGAAAAAAAAGAGCAGAATAAAAAAAAAAAAAAATGAAAAAAAATTGATTGAAAAAAATTTGCAAGGTTGTAGAAAAATGAAATACATGTGCTTAAATTGTAAAATACTTGGTGTAGTGCAGCAAGGAGCAATTTCTCAAGTAGCAGAGGGCAAAGGATGTTTTTCACAAAGATAAAACCAACATATTAATATGGACTACTAGGATGCATGAGGGCATGCATCAGTTCAAGTTGGGGGAATGATGAGGCCTGAAAATGCCTCATTTTTACACTATGTTTGACTGCCATATTACTAAACATGACAAAGTTAAATGCCAAATAGTTGATTAGAATATATATTTGTTAAGTGTTTGCATGATTTTATGTTTGGATCATTATACCTGTGTTTTGACTATTTTCAGCATTTTATGCACTATTTCAATTGATTAAGTAGCAAATAAAAACTATAGTAAAATTACATTGTGATGGCATGAACAGATTCCTCTTATCAAGAACTACAACTTTGCTTTTTGAAGCAAGTCAATCTGAGCTGTAGATAAAAAGTTATGAAGGTTTCATCATGTTCATGCCTTAGTCTTTTCTGGAGTTGTTAACAAGTACAAATCTGCATTAATGGTGACATTGGCAAATCTACTGGGAATGATCCAAAGTGAGTTAAGGTACCAAATTCATACCAATGGTACTTCATAGTACAGAGAACACATGACCCAAATTTGAAGGCATATGGACAAGTAATCAGGAAGTTATGGGGCCTGCAAAATGATAGTTTCACACTTTTTGACAGCTGGAAATTTTGGTGAAAATCTGTGTTAGAGGCCAACTTGACAGTGATGCTGGGAGCAACTCCTGAAGATTTAAGAGCTGAAAATTGAACCAAGTGTAGTTAATACAACCAAGAACACGTGGATACAATTTGATATACATTGGAGTTATGAGGAACAATTTATGAGCACTCCAAAAGGGTAGTTGGGCATGTTTTGATAGCTGGAAAAATAGGATTTTCCATACAAATTCCAGCAAGTTGACATTGAATGGCAAGGCATGGAATTCACACATGGAGAAGGATAAAAGCTATTGCAATCAGTTCTTGAGAGATAACCCACCTGAGAAAAGCAGCTGAGATAACTTGAAGACCACACAGTTAGTCAATCCGAAGATCTTCGGATTGAGCAGACATCTTCGGATTGACAGAATGCAGTTTCTTCGGATTGAGCCAGTTATCTTCGGATTGACAACAAAAAGTACTTTTTGAATTTTTGATTATTTTTTGACGATGGAAAAAGGGAAAGAAGGTTGAGAAGGTTAAGGGAAAATATCCCCCAACTGTCTTTGTCGTCCTTGCCATCCAAAAGCCACCATTCATGGGAAAAGATCAATTGATCCTCTTCTAGGATAAAACCAAGAAATGTTGCAACATAATAGGAATTGATCTACAGGATAGAAATAGTATATTTTCTATTTGTAAATAAATCTTATGCATCTATAAAAGGATAGCTCCCATGTCGGTTGAGCTTAAGGAGAATAAGTAATAGAAAAATAGACAGTTTTCAGCTTTGTAACAGTCTGTAGCAGCAGAACTGTAATGCCATTTTTAGAGTAATAAATTGCAGTTCTTTTGTCAGATTTTGTTCTGATTTTAAATTAGTTAAGGAGTGTTTTTCACCTCCTTCTAGATCAGGAAGTATGGGCCCACTTTCAGATCTAGAAGGAGGGATTTTATGGCAGGTTTTAATCTGTAATTTTGTTGCAACAGAATTAATAGATTGCTTGCCAGATTTCATTTTCTTGTTTTTATTTTGTATTATGTGATTGATGTTTTCTATTATGTTTGTGTACAAAATTTATGTGTGTGTCAGCTGACAAATTAGATTAAACATTTATTTCTTGTTTCCTTTGCTTTCCATGTTCTGTTATTTTTATGTTTCAGCAGCTTTCAATTTCCAGTAGATTTCATTTTGCTGTCAATTCCTATAGCAGAAGCTTGACGACCTTTTGTGGTAGGGCATTGACAGGTGTTTCATTTCCAAGCATCACTTCCATTCTACAAGAGTAAACTAGGTTTCAATTTTGCAAGTGTAATTTAGGATTTCATTTCAGCAACATTTCAATTTAGCAATTTCAATTATGTTATTTCAATTCTGCAAAAGTAGATTAGATTTCAATTCAACAATTTCAATTCATGCAATTGTAGTTAACTTTAATTTTTTGAACTTAGAATTAGTTTTTATTTCTTGCAAGTTTTCGTTCTGTAGATTAGGTTTAGTGTGACACCAAAAGGCTAAACCAAATCTGTTTCACCCAATAATTGCTTGAAATCTGAATGCTTGAATTGTACTCTGCCCTAACCTTCTATCGTAGATAGCCTTGGACACCACCCCGGATTGATAAATCATTGAGATTAAATGATGAGACTCAACGACACTCATCAAAATTCTTGAAGTTATGGTACCAAAATAAGAAGATAAAATTATAGGATATTTCTTAGTGTAAGGAAAAACATGTAGTTATTGCAGAGGAACAAAGTGAAGAACAATCACAAGAACCTGAAATAGAATCTCAATAGGAGATTAAGGAAGAAGTAAAATAAAGGGATAAAACAAATGAAGAAAATAAGAGAGAAGAGCAAAAATAGGTTGAACATCAGGCTAATATTGGAGTATAATATCATCCACACCAACATGAGAGACAACAATCATGGAAACAGGGCTTGAGGCATCATAGGAACAATCAAGGATATACAAGGAATCAAGAGAGCCAAAACTTTGGATATGCTACAAGTCATAAATAAAAGAAGGTATGGATGTTAAAAGATGAAATTTATGCTTTGAAAACATGGCATTGGCATCAACAAAGACCACTGTGAATCATAGTTTCACTAGGATGGATGGATTGTCGAGATTACTACCAGTATTCAACATGGCTCAAAAGATAATACTACTTAGCTTCTTCTAATATTTCAAGGATGAAATATTTGTAAGGGGGATGGAATGTTAGGTACCAAGATAGGTATTTAATATTGTATTGTATAATGGTATGAGCCATAAATTAATTATTGAGTAAGGAAGGCCACATGTCAAAATAGAAATAGGTATGTCATAGAATCATATTTGTAACCATTGGGGGAATATTGTCATATGTAATTGCAAGGAATGTTATCATTATGCACTTTGTAACTCATGGAAGGTGAACCTTCACATGTGTGATCTTATAACTCATGGAAGGTGAATCATCACACTCTTGTATAAAGAGAGATGTACCCCCATTGTGAAAGGTATCTATGATGTATTCTTGGAGAAGTATTGAATCGTGGAGCTAGAGATCTTGTGGAATGGCTTCCTTCCAAAAGGAGCATTTTATGGTGTTCCCCTACCTCAAGGGTATAATCAATATCTATTTTATTGAGCAATTTATTGTGTAATTAATTTATTTGTGGATGCATGTTGAATATTTTTATATATTATTAAAAGATATATGGTATGAGAAGAGAGGTTTACTACATTGGGCATGGCAATGGTTTATGCCTATATAAACAAGATCTTCACACACCCTTCCTATCATGGTACTAGCTCCAAACAAATAAATTTAGCTTAGGATACTCTGTGAGCATACCAGATGAGCTCCTAGCAGATTCTTTCTAATGCATAACCCTAGGTTTTGGTGAGGACATTGACAACAATGAGTACACCGATCCAGGATATCCTCATTTGTTGAGTGATCATTTTCCCATCACAAAATTTTTTGTCGAACTCTTCAATTCTCACAATGCTACATTAGAAGAGTGTGAGGATGATATAGAACCCTCATACCTTGATCCTAACCAATATTTCATCAGTAAAGCATCATAAAATTATGAGGATGAGACCAAGCTGGCCTACCTAGGTCCTCATCACCTTCGATGAGAAAATAATGACGAAATAGAATTCAACCTTATAAACCTAGACGCACTATATCATAGGGCTTTTACATCACATCGGCCTATTTGGGAGGACTTTACACCTCCAAAATACCCCATCATTCTAGCTCGGCATAGATCCAATCCAGTTATCCCATTTCCACCTAAGCCACACCTAATATATTCAAGGTCTCCCACCCACTAATGGATATTATCCATCCATATATACGGTCTCCATTTATTTTATTGCACCACTTCACAATCCTAACGACCCATCAAAGACTTTGCATCTCAATCCTAAGGCCATCAATTTTGATCGTGTCATGTCATCCCCATCATTAGAGGAGTTCTTCTCTTGTGAGGAAATGCTACAACTATTTCATTTCTTGCAAGGGTCATTCAAATATGTCTATCAAGTTGAGGTTGAATCAGATAGGACTAACTATCTAGACTTGATTTATGACATCCATTTTATCCATACACCTCATTAGCTTGAGGAGGGATCTCATATGTCAATAGAAGATACATTTAGCATTAATATTGGTGATGATCCTAAGGCTCCTAGAAATGTGAAATTGGGGAAAGCTTATCCCTAGAAGAGCAAGCCATAATTACATATCTATTGACAGACAAGAAATAAATTTTTTCTTGGTCATACAAGGACATGTCGGGTCTTGATCCAAAAATGGTCACACACAATCTTACACTAGACACAAACATAAAGTTGATCAAGCAAAAACTTTGTAAGATGCATCCAAAAATTGCCTTGATGGTCAAGGATGAATTACAATTTTTTTTGGATGCAGAATTCATCCAACCCATTGATTATCCCCTTTGGGTATCCAATATGGTACCTGTGAGCAAACCATATGAGATGATTCACATATGCATGAACTTTAGATATCTCAACAAAGCAACTCATAAGGATGAATTTCCTCTCCCTAACATCGATGTGCTAGTTGATGCCACAATAGGTCATGAGATGTTATCCCTCATGTATGATTTTTTAGGCTATAATCAAATTTGGGTCAAACTTGAGGATCAACAAAAAATAGCCTTTAACACTTCTTGGGGAACATTCTACTACAAGGTAATGTCATTTGGCCTTGAAAATGCTGGTGTAACCTATCAACAAGCTATGACTTACATATTTCATGACTATATGCATAAGATCCTAGAGGATTACATAGATGATTTGCTAGCCAAATCTCTATTATATTATGAGCAATGTTGGCGTGCTTAGAAAAGTATTTGATCACATCACCGAGTACAATGTCAGACTAAACCCAAAAATTTTATCTTTGAAGTCAAATCCAAAAAACTTTTGGGCTTCATAGTATCTAAGCAAGGGATCAAAGTTGATCTCACCAAGGTCAAATCTATAGTTGACATGCTCTCTCCCACTAACCTTAAGTAGCTTCGTAGCTTACAAGGTAAAGTAGCATCTATCCGACACTTCATAGTGCAACTATTAGATTAATAGCGATCCATGAATTGATTGCTGTAAAAGGGAGTCCCATTTCATTGGGATGAGAAGTATCAAAAGACCTTTGATGAGATTAATCAATATCTGGCATCACTGTCAGTCCTAGCCCACCCAAACCACATGTGCCTTAGGGACCATGTTGGCCCAAAAGAATGAGGTAAATAAGGAATAGGCTATATATTACTTTAGTCACACCTTGGTGAGCTACAAGTTCAAATATGCATACGTCGAGAAGCTTTGCCTAGAAATGGTATTCATCACCAAGAAACTTTGTTACTACATGTTAAAACATACAATGTATATCATTTCTAAAGAAAATCCATTACGATACATGATAAGTCACACTTATCATAACATGCATATCGCTAAATGGATTATGTTGCTGATTGAATTTAATCTTGAGTTTATAAGTCAAAAATCCATCAAAGGTCAAGTGATCATAGATTAGCTAGCAGAGGCTCCTATTTAGTATGATAATCCTCTCACCATAAAGTTACCTAATGATGTAGTCTTTGCATTATCCAACTCACCAAAACTTGAAGAGCCTAAAAACAAAGTTAACATAACTTTGTTCTTCAATTGTTGTAAATGCGAGCAAGGGGGTGGTGCTGGAGTCAGGTTTTCACACCGCAAGGAGCTTCTATACCCTTATCTTTCAAACTTGACTTTCCATGCACCAATAACAACACAAAATGCAAGGCTTTCATTTTGGGTCTCAAACAACCATCAACATGAAGATCAAAAGACAATATATTTGGCGACTCCTTGCTCATAGTCAACCAAGTAAAGGAAATACACCAATGCTAATGTCCAATATTGAAATCATACAAGGAGCTTGTGGATAAGCTATTAACAAAATTGGAATGGTATAACATTGAGGCAATACCTCACTCATCAAATTGTTTTGCAAACACAATGGTATCTTTGGGGTCTTTAATCTCGTAGAACCCTTCTAATGAAATTATAACCATCCAAGTCAAAATACTTTTGCAATCAATTATTTCACATGAAGCTTAAAATAACAAAGAAGTTGTCCATATTATCTAGATTAAACAAAACAAAGAATGATTCTATCAGGTACATGACTTTTTGAAGCAAGTGTCTTGGGTCCTTAATCCTGTAGGGTCCTTATGATAATGGCACAACCATTCATCTTAAGGTTGTCTCCCAATACATGTTCATGCATGATGAATCACAATGAGAGCAAGTTGTTCATTCAATCAAAACACAAGCTTATCAAGATTGGTTTGTCCAACTAAAATATTTCCTGAAGCTTGGAAGTATCCCTTTGAATATGTCACCTATTACAAAATGAATATTCAAGCATAAAGTAACCAAACATATCTTGTCAGGATACATCTTGTATCATCAAAGCTATGAAGGTATTCTCCTTCATTGTCTCAAGCCCTAAGAATCTACTTGGGCAATCTTGCAAGCTCATGATGGTACTTGTGGTGGTCATTTTAGAAGCATGGCCATCGCTAAGCACATCCTTTGAATGGGCTATTATTGGTATACTTTGAAAAATATTATTGTTCTTATGTTAGTAAATTCATGAAATGCCACCATCATGCTCATATTTCATACTTGCCTTCTTAGGCCTTACAATCGATTCAATCGATATGGCATTTCTCTTAGTAGGGTTTTGATTTAATTGGAAAAATATCACCCCCATATTTTGGTTGTCATATATTTATCTTAACATCCACATAATACTCTACTAAATGGGTGGAAGCTATCCCTCATACCACTATGACTAGAGCTCAAATTACAAAATTCATACTCCATAACATCATATATCATTTTGGTATTCCATCTAAAATCATCTCGGATAATGGGACATCATTCAAGAAAAAATATGTGCATGCCTTGACTTCCAAGTACAAAATTCAACACAAATTTACCACACCCTATTATTCACAAGCCAATGGGTAAGTAGAGGCATCAAACAAAATTGTAGTTGCCATCCCTAAGAAAACTGTTAAGAAAACCCACAAATATTGGCATCTTCAACTACCTCTAGCATTATGGGCTTATCACACTAGCATTCAGACACCCACTAGGGCAACCTCATTTTTGCTAGTCTATGGAACTAATACCATTATGCCCCTAGATTTGTAAATCCATTCATTACACATTGCATTGCAATAATTCATCGATGATGACACCATGCGACAAGCTCACCTTTATCAGTTGACCCTTCTTGATGAATGACAAGTTAATGATCTCAAGAACCTTCACGTTTATTAGGATCACCTTAAATGATATTACAATATGAAGTTCCACCTAAGGGAGTTCAAATTTGGAGACCTTGTGCTAAAAAATATCAACAAAACTCCAATTTACGATCACACTTGTGAGACAAATTCACAGTAAACTAGTTAGGTCCATTTATTGTTACACAAAAGATAGGTCCAGGGACTTATCATATTGCCTCTCTTGAAGGTGTTGAGGAACCTGAACCCCTTAATATTCTTAATTTATAGGAATTTCATGCATGACACAACATGCATAAAAAAAATAAGAAAAAATCAAAATTATAAAAACAACAAAAAATATCTGAAATTTCAAACAAATCAAAAATCACCAAGAAGCCAAAATAATACAAAACATTAAAATACAAAAAAATTGTATTATATTAGCATGTATTTCATTGCATTCATTGATTATTTGCATTAGGCATCTTCATCCAAAACTTACATTAGGACAAGTTATGTTTACATTCTTACAAATAACACCATATTGGTATGCTAGTCATGAATCTCAAATCAACCTTATCCAACAACATCACTCATAGTTTTCCTTATGAGATTTTCATTATTAAGAGATCCTCATAAGATAGGTTAGATACCAAATAAATATCAATAATGATATTTAGACTACCACTAGCTATTTTATGCACACCTTTTAGTTTACAAAAGCTTGTAGGGAAAACCCTTACATATCACATATCATTATCATCCACATTCCCCTCTGAGTAACTATGCTTTTTAACACAATTGATAAGTTGTCATAGGGTTTTCACTAAGGCTTTTGGTCATTCAACCATCCCTAGTCATATTTTTAGATTTTGTAGAAAGATATATTGGCTTTAGAAGGTAAGGTCTTGCTTTGATAGTACCTTGCATATCTCAAAATCTTGATACATTTTACACATTGATATCCAAGTTAGAACAAGTAAGGGTGATACTACAAAGTAGTCCTTGTCACCTTAAGCAAAAATTATCCCTTTCTCATCCTATTTTGTGCATGGTCTAGGATGCTGAGAATTGACAAAAGTAAAATCTCCCCCCTACCTAAGCAATCCCCTTGCTTTCTATCAAAATGATCAAGTTCCCAAAACAAAAAAAAAAGAAATAATGGTTTTCACCACTAATCAAACCCCTTGCTCCAAAAAAAATAGTGGTTTTCATCACTATCAATGAGCAAGTATCCCAAAGAAATTAAAAGAAAATAAGGGGGTAATGAGCTTGAATCCTTGGAATCCTCAGTTATTCACAAGCCATGAGGCAATCTCCATTGCAACATTGGGTTGAACAAAACTCGCTTGGCAATGAAGTAGCCTTACATGTGGTGACATGTCTGTTATATTAGTGACCTTCTTTTGTACAAACCAATATTAGCTTATGGTTGAGATAGCTTTTTGATGACTTCCATTGCCTAGTAGTCTAGTCTAACTACGTCCAAACTCAATATAATATGACCTTAGGGTGATACTCATGACAATAATGGGTTGCATGAAACCTACCTAGAAATGAGGTAGTCTTATGCATCATATAATATATTCACTTTGCATGCATAGGGATATTGAATATCTAGGTATTATTAACAAATTTATATCTTTCAAGAGTCTTGTGTAGTTAGTATACAATTTTTGATCAATCAAATAGGGTGTTTGAGTCTCATGGAAAACCTCAAAATCCTCTCATAGCACCTAATTGTCTCATTATCATACACAATTTTACTTATGAGCTTTCTCTTATTAAGGGGTCCTCATAAGATAGGATAGATATCGGATGAATGCCAATAATTATATTTAGATAGCCAATGACTATTTTATGCACATATTTTAGT
Source organism: Wollemia nobilis (assembly GCA_028583015.1). Classification (NCBI taxonomy): domain Eukaryota; kingdom Viridiplantae; phylum Streptophyta; class Pinopsida; order Araucariales; family Araucariaceae; genus Wollemia; species Wollemia nobilis. The sequence continues at coordinate 3,215,305 of JAQPPZ010014470.1, forward strand.
TTGCAAAAGCTTATAAGGAAAACCCCTACATCTCACATATTTCATCCCACACATTCACATACAAATATATAACTTTTATGATAAGGTTAACATTTTAATTCATGAATTATATACATTCTTTTGTGTCTACCATTAGTTTGTTAAACACATTTAGATTCATTTATTATGTTTTAAGCAATTAAAATATATATCCATAATTTTCATTAGAACATCCATGTAAAAATGAATACATCTCATACACAATAGATTTGTCATAACAACAACATGAATTCACATTCATAATTAGATAAACAAATCTAATCATACATCTAACATTAGATACATCATCCATATGCATACATCTAGGCATACATTTACGCATCCATGCTATAATGTCTAGTCATACATCAATCATCTAGCTATACATCCATCAGATAAGCATATATCTAAAATACATCTCTACATAAAACATAAATTCATAATCAAATCACATGATGAGTCATAAAAGCATGATATCATATATATATCATAAAAATAATGTTTGGTATGTCATAGTACAAAATACCCATAGGCTACAATCATGTAGGTTCTCAGACCTTACACCCAAAAAGAAACTACTACATAAGGATAGATCATTTAGGGCCTACACCCTCAGAGTCACCTCTACCCTTGATCTCGTCCCTGCAATACTATCCTGAGCCACTGGTCATTGATCTCTCTGGTCTAGCTGATGACCTATGATAGGACCTCATTGATGATCTGTGACTTAGTTCAACTGAATATTATCCTAACTCTATGCACCAACTTCGCTAAGATCCTCCTGTTGTAGACCACTTAGGTAGGCTACCACCAAGTATTTGGATTTGATTCTCTAAATCCATTATATAAGCCACTTCATATCGACACTAAGCTAGATACTCCTCTAGTAGGCTTCGTAATATGCTAGTATTAGCCTCTCCACCCAATGTTGCCTACCCCTGAATCGTAGTCACAGTAGCCAAAAATCCATGTAGTCTATATACCTCTTCTTGTAAACCTGCTATATCCACTATATCTTGAGTAGCCATAGTCACTGTTGTAGCCTACCCCTATCATGTAGTCACAGTGGCCAACTAAACTTGTAGAGCATCTCTCTACATTATGTGTAATTATTTATGTGCACATAGTATCCCATCCTATGATCACTCTATCAATCTCAGTCTGTGCACTATCGAGTTGGGCCTTGAGGAGATACCTCTTCTTGAAGAATCCCCTCCACTACTGCTACCCCTTATTGAGCTATCTATATTATTGTGAGAGTAGTCTCTCACTTTATCAACTATCCTTGTAGAGTCTACACCTATGCTCTCAGATACACCATATCATCCTGAGGATCCTCCTCATCCTCACTCTTCTCTTGTGGCTCCTATACCATATTTGTGGTTTGGTACCACTCCCCCTTTGTTCTATGATGCACCCATAACCCAACCTCATCCATAACCTCCTCCACAACAATCCTAATAGGTCTATCCATCAGGCCACCTACCTTCCACAACCGAGTCACCCATCAAGTATCATACTCAACTGTGGTACCTAAATCCTCCAAACCTAGCTTAGCTATTGCCAGATCCTTCTCATCTGCTAGTGGCTCCACTCAAGACCACTCCAACTATGTCTTATACCCTCATCGATGATAGGTCACAGGATCCTCAGGAATACCCTAGAATATATTTAACTATCATATAATATGATAGTACTGGAAGTACTCTCACTCTATGCCATGTCACCCTATCAGCCATCATTTGTAACTCATGTGCCCTAGATGTACCACCACATTTGCCCAATAAGGACAATCCATGTATGACATCCAAATCATCTAAGCTGACCTCAATCCCTCTAGGAACCCTACATAATGAGACAATGTGTCTGCATGCGGTTGAATCCATTCTATCTCCTGAGATTACCTTCATTGAGCTACATATCCAATATTGACATTATCCATGTCTACTTATGACATAGGTATTTTTACTGGTCAATCTACTCGGATGTGCTCCTATTCCTAAATTTGAAGGATATTGCAGCCCACTCCATGCCAAATTTGATTTTTAATCTCATATAATTCATCATATAGATGAGCCAATAAGGTGCTATACCATGCTATGATGATAGGCTCCCAAATTTCATACTCTATCAAATCCTACATCATATCTAGGAGGTTCCATGTGAACCTCACTCTTGAATAATTAAGCAATAGGATGTTTGATGTAACATACATAAATACTGCATACCTCCTTCTGAACACCCATGCATCATACCAAGCTCTGATCAACACTCCACCATGGTCCATGTACTACCTTGCAACCTCTTCTTGAGCTCCAAATATCCTCTATAGTACTCTCTTCTACTATAGAAGGGGAGTACAGATGATCGAATGTCCCTCAATGGGAATGCAAAATATTTGGTAAACATCCTCCAAGGTGATCATCATCTTGTCGATCAAGAGGTGGAAAGTTTTGGTCCTATTATGCCAATGATCATCCAAGGTCTTTAGATAGCCCTGGTCTGACCTCACTGCTTGTATGCGAGTCACATGCTTAAGGTCTATTTCCTCAAGCCATTTCCATTCCTCCTAGGTGAGCTCATCCTATAAATCCTCAAATAGAATTGGTACTATATGACAGGCCTTCAACAACTGAAGCCCGACAAGACCAAAAATAAACAAACATTCAAAAAAAGTTGCAAAAACTTCAAAAATTTAACAAATTTTTCCTTCAATATGCAGTCATCTCGATCGAATACGGTCTGTAGGTGAGATCATACTTCTCGGGATGGCTACCCCAATGGTCCAAAATATAACTGTTGAGTTTTGAACATGATCATCCCATATCAGGATGGCCTCCCAGTGGTCAAAGGGAAACCGTCCCTACCCAAGATGACCCTATAGTGGCACCAAAATAGGGTTCCTACCCCATGCAAAATAAAAAAAAAAATTCAAACAAAAATAGAAAAATAACCTATACTAACCTAATATACATTTACTAGTCTAAAGTTGATTTATTACCAACACTTTTAATGATGTTCTTTTTCATGTTATTTAGTCATGATGTTTACCTGTATTGCTCTAGCTTTGCCAGTAGCTACAACATTGGAGTGCTCCATCGTGATGGTGGGTTAGCAGTTTGGAAATGCTTCGTGTCAGAAATGCTCTCCTCCTCCTCACTTATCCTTTTCTCCAACTTCCTTTAGTGCAAATGACATCAAAAATTAGAAAATTTAACTTTTATATTTTCAATTTCTCCTCGATCGTCCTTTAGAGAAACGATCACATTTGATGCGATCATCATATCTTGATATGGCCCTAAATTTTGTAGAATGCCATCATCCTACCCTATGACCTCAAAATCACAATAAATGCAAGTATCTCGTAAGCATCATGAACATATATTTGGGCATCTAACAACATCTAATTGTCCATTTTATTCAAAAACCTCAAAAATATCAAAAGCCATTTAAATCAAAATTCTCAAGTGATCCTTGTACCAAGTGATCTACCCTATAAAAATTTGTGGTTACAATGACTAATACTCCATGAAATATGATTGAATGTGTAAGTTACCATAAGGCCACTTTAACCAAAAATAGCTCCAATCAAAATTGAAATGGTATCATCTCAACTCCCTAAGAAAGCCATGCGGTTGGACTGCTCCATGAGATAGAGATATACATTTCATTCTCCTAGTAAATTTCAATAGATCATCGAATACAGTGATTCATCTCTATAATAAATTGAATTATTATCATTTTAATTTCCTTATAAAGCCATGTGGCTAGACTACTCCAAGGGATAGAGATGTACAATTATCAATAATGGTCAAAATCATAGTTGTAATAGGATTTTCCTCTTCCACATTTGTGAAGGTCCTAACCAAACCCCAAATGAGTCATATTGGTCAAGTGACTCATTGTTTTAATAACTTTCCATTACCTCATCGACTCATCACTTGAGGGGGTAGTCAATAATCACAAAATTCATAATCAACATCAATAATCAAACACTTAATCATGCAAATTATGTTCATTCAAGAATCATTTCCAAAGACAATTGCACCCATTTTCTTGGGATAGGCAACAAGCAAAAATTTAAATCAAACTAAAAATAGGCTAAATACTCTATAGCCTATTTGGTATGCTTGAATTTATCGACTATGTATTTAAAATATTCACCCATAACTAATGATTCTACTACATTGTTTGCAGATTAATAATTTCTACTCGTGACTGAAAAGCCTACCAAAAACCCAAGTTCTTTAACTTTTCAAAAGCAATGATTCTATGAATTTCACCCTTCCTATGATTGGGGTATTTAGCATTGATCAAATCAATGAACATTATCAACTTTTATTTTGACTTAAGATCATCTATTTTTACTCTAGGTTGTGTTGTCACACACCGCATCCCAAAAAGAGGTATTTGTAGACACCTAAAACACATCATTTTAATGAGACTACCTATATGGACAACTTTTTAGGCCATATGACCCACCTTTGGTAGCTTCAAGGTTTAACAATGATTTTTATCACTCTAATAGAGAATATTTTCCCTTTGTAGCCTGGATTGTCCCACCAAGGTATGGCCTCTAGAGGCTGCCCTACATTGAGGTGGTCAACAGTTACAGTCACTCCATCCCAGGATGACCATACCTATAACAAATTCAGCATCAACATCATGGGTATAATAGTTTCAATGACCAACTAAACATAATGATATTTGCAGTTAATTACAGGAAGCTTCTAGAATGGATAGTTACATTTTCTTGATCCTAACTATTTCTTGGCTTCTTCTACAAGCCAAGAATCCCTTAAGGAAATTATATATAATTGTGTATAGACTCCATTAAGCAAGATAGAAAATTGACATAATGAAGTGCTATCAGATTGAATACCAAAGATATTCTACTCTCATAAGCAATGAAGTGTTGCCCAAATCTAGTCATGGAGTTTACAAGTGCATCAATGGACTATCTTCAAGGTTGAAGGTTGAATCAATGCTTATTACATCATCAAAAGAACCTAATTCATGTCAAACCCACCAATTAAGTCATTCTTCATGAGTGCACCCTTGAACATCATTTTCCTAGATCAAAACCCAGCGTCGCCCTACATCAGTGCGAGGAATTCATTCGCAGTTCAATGACAATCTATATCTGAGATGGCCCACAAGTGCCATCGTCCTGATCAAGGATGACCAATAAGCCAGATCGCTTTGTATAATAATGACCTTCCAACAAGATCTATTTTCCTTGTTTTATTATTTACAGTAGATTTAACAACATTTTAGTTACTAGCTAGCATAGTGAGATTTTAGTTTTAAACATATTTTTACTGTATTTTAGCTTTATTTTATCATTTTCTTATCATGGATATGGGCCTCATCTTGAAAGGCTCTTCAAATGCTATTAATATCTTTTGAGTTTCTTTGTGTGCAGATTATAGGTCTTCATAAGGAAATTACAACATAAATATTTACTCATCACCATATTACATCACGAAGGTCACAAGAAACTCCTCTCAAATCAGTTTGTGGGATTGCAAAGATTCTATGGGATACACCTACCATTATTTCTTGATTGTAAAATTGTATCAAATTGGTATTAAATCCCTTAGAGGGATATCATTGTAACCTCCTTTGAAGGACATGATTCAATATTAATGAGAAGGGCACCATTTTCTTTACTTCTTGTCTTTATCTTGATGGTTACATGATTATGCTTTCAATTTGGTTTGTTTAATAATTGCATAGGTGTACGATTTTTGCATATCTACACAACTCATCCTGGGAACTTCTGCATATGATTTCTTTCTTCACAATTTTGGTCTCAATGCTTTCTGCTTGACCATAAAAAAATAAGGCCTTCATTTTTTGATATTATTCTTGGATTTATGGGTATTTTCATACCTTGATCATATATTCTCAAACCTTTTTCAATCCTTTCTATCTGCCTTATCAAATTTTTATTTTATTCTTCATTCTATTCCTTATCAATCCTTTTGATTTCTAATTGAATTTTATTTTTGGTCTTCCAAGTCAAATTATTGTCTCCTCACAATAGCTAGAAGTTGAGCAACAAAATATTTGGTACATCACTAGCCATAGCAAATTCATCAAAGTAAATTTTTTTTATTCCACTAGATTGTCTTTGAAAATGTCTTCCGATGAGTATATATAAGCCTATACTCGTGATTTAACTTATGCCTCAAATTATGAGAGATTTAGTGTCTTTCCAAGAAAAAGTAGAGGGAAAATTCTTTAAAATATTCCAAGTCTTCAAAATAATATATACTACTTTTTATTTTCACCTACATTAACAAAAAGGAGTGAGCAATAATATATTAGCTTTAATTAGACTTCTTACTGTCAATGTGGGATAATTCTATGTCCTAAAATATCCTTTTGATAGAGTCAAATAGATTGGAAGCTTACCACATTTGACCCCTTTGCATTGTTTATCATTATTGAGCATTTTAAAACTCATTTAAGATAGCCTAAAACTATTTTTATAAATTTTTCATCTGCATTCTTCTTGCTAGCACTAATTTCTATATGTTGATCTATTTCACTAGTTACTTTTGTAGATATATCTTTCACCATTTATCCAATATGTTACCTAGTATTATGCAATTTCTCTTGAAGCTCGAGAGTATATTTGAGTATGTAGATGGTGTTGATGAGACATTGAAATATTGGAAAAAATATATTGATCTGGAAATCCCACCAGTGATGGCTTGGGATAAGTTACGCTTACCATTAACATCTTCCCTTCTTTGCCAATTGACATCATAGTCATATTTAAAACTTTGCTACAAACTATAGTTGAATTCCTTCATTTTTTTGTACCATTTTAGGACTTCTATAATTCATCTTTGTATTTCTTTATTTATTCTCCTTCTTGTTTTATCTTATGATGAAAAATGATGTCATTCAAGAAAATAAAAATTTTCCATCCTTCCAAAATCACAAAATATTTTGTTTTGATGTCTTGTATGGTTTCACTAAGAACACATGGGGCAACAGTACCAGGATATAAAGTTTCCTTTATCACTCAATATGTGAATTTCATTGAGAAATATTCATCCTATCTAATATTTCGGTTGCCTTGGGTGCTTATGATGGCATCATGTTTGGTCCTAATTTCCTCTAATGCATGTGGATTGTCACTAAGAAACTTGATTATGCATGTGAAGGATTTGGAAGGAATCTTGTAAGAATAAAAAAAAGTATCAAATATGTAATAATCTCCTATGAAAACATCACTTTTCTCATTATTTGTGTTAACATGTCCTTATGAGCCACTCATAAATTCTCCTTCCTGGTATTTATTCCTTTGGAGAGAATAGACTTGATAATATTGATGTGAATGGCGAAAATAGCACTGACCAAGTCATCTAGAGCCCTAAGTTGTTTAATTTATTTTAGTTCCATATTTTCATTTAAGTTGAGATATTTTTTTGCCATCAAGTTCAAAACAACCTTATGGTTATCCTCTTTAGAAATTATTGCTTTAGGTCTCTCAAGTAGATGCTCCACATATATCATCTACCAATACATCTAAGATATGACATCTGGATCTATCACATGCTCCTCTTGAATTTCCTTGGCTTATTTTGACCTAGAAGAGCCCATTGTCCCATCTATAATGATATGTGGGGCATGAGTTCCTTACAAATGAAATTCTTGAGCTAGGCATTGTGAAAGTCCCCTTAAAGTAAACTTTATGCATGTCAATTCTAGCATTCTGGTGGCTCCTATCAACAAAGCGTTAGAACCCATTAAGAGAATCATTCCCCTCCTTCTCTCGACCATTATCGAAAAAACCTACTAGGCATAGTGAAAAGCACCGATGGTCAAAACCATTAGGTTATTCTTGAAAGACTCCAACCTTATTTATGTGGACTTGGGTGGACTCCATACCATTAGTACACTCACATTATATACCATGAATTACATGAAATCTAATGAGTGGATTTACTCTAATGCCTCCTACACTCTCTTCTTGTCTAAGCAGTCAAGGTGAATTGCAAGCACTTATACCTTCTTCTCCTTCACTATCTCATCCACAAAACTTGATAATTTATCTAAGTCTTGTGCAAGAATGACCACAATGTAGCCTTCATGATAAAATCATCTAGTTACAAAATAATTGGTCTTGGGAATGATGCCAACAATTTTCACAACTCCTCATCATTTTTCTTCTTTATTTTTATTAGGGATTTTTGGTTTCCATGGTATTACTACGATGGACAAAAAATGGGGGCAAATGATGGTGTTAATTGACTAGAAAACCCTATGGTTCAATTTGATGACATCTCTAGACATCACTAGCTTCTTTAATAGGTGCTTATACGAAGAATATTTTGGAATTTTCATAAACTACTCGAACTCTCCCTATGCTCGATAGTGAATCCAAGAACCATATCATTATCTTTTGCACTATTCAACTCTAAAATTTCTAACCATGTTATTGTCAAGTCTTTTAAGATCTTTGTCCAATATTTGGTTGAGATCAAACATCCTTTCAATAAGATACCATAAATTATCAACTAGTGCTAGGGCTAGCTACTTTAAGCAATTTTATATTTTCTACATATGTGAAATATCCTCAGATTGGGATTGTTTTCCACATAATCAAGTAAGATAAAAACCTCACTAACCCATGGATATGCCCTCAACCCACTTTTATAGCACTATTTATCCTAATTGCATGGATATATTTAAATACAAACAATTTCCAAATATGGCATAACTACTATCCATGTGAGGATAACAACTAACTTGGACTCATGGTCCTTATGAACACTAACTTGACCTATGGACCTTGTGAGTGGTAGTTATCTTGTAAGAACATTAGTTGACCTTAACTAACATGAACACCTAGATCATGTGAGTGGTAGTTGTATCCACTCTAATTCATAGCCACTAAACTATGATGATAATAATTCCTAACAAATTTGAATTAATTGTTTTAAAAAGTAGAATCCACTAAATTTAGTATATTGGAAACATAACTCTCCTCCCTCAATATTTTAGAATTTAATAATATCAACGCATATATATGATTTTAAGGCTTTAAAAATATGATATATGTACAATATATATAATCTATTATTGCTAATATTACTTTTTCATTTTATATTATTGTATTAGTGATTCATGTGAATAAAATGATTACAAAGAAATTGTTTTCTATGACTCTTGATGCTTTTGTCTCACTTGTTCATTTTCAGGTTGCTATGAAGAATTATAGATTACTTTCCTATAAATAGGTCCATCTTAAAGAATTTAAATGGGAAAAGGCTAAGGCTAACTAGCCTAAGGGTAAGTCTACATATTCAAGGAATTTAAGCCATGTAGATAAGAAAGTCACTTTGTGAGGACTTGCGTAGCTAGATTATAAAATATTAAAGTAGAATTCCTAAGTTGTATGACAAACTACCACATGATGATGAAGATTCAAATGGTTACTTTGAGTATACAATATAACTAACCCATTAGAGCATCCATTATAAGGGATATATTATCATCTCTAATTTATTCTCTCCTTAGTCCCTCAACTCAAATTATGGAGGGTGTTGTTGAGGTGTGATTTTGTCAAATCACAAAACCACTTGACAACTTTGAACTTTAATTTATATCTTGCAAAGTATAATATATATCTCCAAGGTTCTTATTCAAAATTTAATGTTTCACGTATATGCATAAATGTGTACTTTGAATAACTCGATAGGTTTGCAATTTTACTGTTTACAAGGGGCTTGGGAATTGTGTAAATGATTTCGATTTCATTATATAACATATGTCTTTCATATCAATCCTAATGAAATAAAACTTGATTTATGATCTTAAATCAAAGTGCACAAAATTTATTTCATCTTCTCAATCTAATGTCTTGTAAATGCTTCAAATGAATTTAGAGTGAAAAGAATCGAAGCAATTAAATAAAATTTTAATTTAACTTTAACAAATTTAATAAACTTTTGGAATATCAAAATTTATCATAAATCTAATTCCAAATGTCTATTTAATAAAGTAATTATTTGTTCAAATCCCCTCTATGAAATTATAAATCAAACCCAGAAGAGGTGAATAAATGAAATAATGTCTTTCCCAATTTATAAGGTTCCAAAACCTTGTCAATGATAAAATATTAGGGCTTAATATGAAACTAATCTATAAACTTTGGATTTTATGATAAAATAAAGTTTATAAATTAGATTTGTTTATAATATTTATCTTTTGAAATATTTATGAAATTAAATATTCAAAAGAGTAAATGTGATATCTGATTTGAAATTTGGACTTCTGAAATAAATAGAACTATATTATAAATCAAATCCAAATTGAATTTTAGAGATATCAATCATAGTTCCTCAATCTTATGAAATTAAGGTGAGGAATAGAATATTCATTTATCCCTTCTTAAATTTATTAATTCAAATATTAAATGATGTAATATTTGAATAATAAATTTAGTTTATAACCTAACCATATAATTTCACTTTATAAAAATTATGCTAGGTTATAATATATAGTTTTCAGAATGAAATAATAAAAAATAATAAAAGATTATAAACTTTAGAAATTAACTTAATGTCTCGGACAAAATCCAGATCATATTTCCATCTATAGAATTCTAAAACCAATCCAATGTTCACCAGTATTCACAAAATGAAATCAAATGAATTGATGCAATCTTCTAAGGTATACAAACTATTAAGAAATTGTAATAAACATTTTATTAATTCCAAATACATTCCGTGCACAAATCTGGATCCAAAATGCTTAAAACAATTTATAAAATCTTACAATAATTTCCATTGTTGTGCAAATGGCTTTCTCCATTTTCCTCCAATGAATGTGTAGCTTTGCTCCTTCCAATCATTCCTCTCCTTCTCTGTATAACATTTCCGACCCTTTCCATGAATCTCAATGATTTATTTATAATTTAAAAAGTTTAGTTATTTTGTTTCATCACCAGGAATGGATTTTATAATGATCTTCTTTAAACCCTTGCCCTTGTATTACCTGCATAATGAAACAATAATCATAATATCAAAACAAAACCAAACTTTACTTTCTCGTAACTTTCCTTTTTTTCAAAAGTATTTCAGAGTTCTCATATTGATAAATTAATCCACTTTTTTGGTGAAATTGACATCTGGAATCTTGCAAGTTTGGTATCATTAGAAAGATAAAATCTATATCTTTTTACCAAGTTTTGAATGAGATCAAACGGAGTTCTATGCCTCAAGATATGTCCATTTCAATTTTGCACTAATTTTAGGGTTAACCCTAAAATAAAATTTAATTATTTAAATGAAAATTAATCATTTAAACCTTTGAAAATAATTTTAATCAAATTATTTCATTTAAACCTTTGAAAATGATTTTAATCAAATTATTTGATTTGAAATAATGCAATTAATATGCAAATAATCAAAATATTTAGTTTTGAAGCATTGCAACTACATTCAAACCTTCAAAATGCAAATATGTCAGCAATTCCAAAGTGAAAACAAATTTTCCAAGACCTTGATGCGAGCAAAATCAGATAAAAAAAATTCTTGAAATCACAAAATTTAAGGTGGGTCCCCAATTTTGGGGTCGTTGTGAAGGACGTCACAATAGGTGTTAGAATATATGCAATCTAATCTTATTGACCAAGGTTGATAATATGGTAGTGTAATCCTATGTAAGACTATAGGTATCCTATAAGCATTTATGATGTACTCTCTAAGTAAGCTTATGGTATATGATTTGATGTATTTAGCCCTAAAGCATTAGTTAAACCTCTAGCGTGGTTAACCTTGTAACTTTTAATTCACACCTAAAGCCTTATGTTATGTCAACTTGAATATTATAATTATTTGTATTAAGGATTTGGTATGAATATGTGTCAAAGAACCAATATATTGCATTGGTGTGTATCCATGTGATCTATTATTTGGGTTCTCATAGACATCCCATTCTTCCCTTTTGGTCTATTTATCTCTTATTTCACTTCTCTACTCTATTGCATATGATTTTTAGTGAATGCTATGCATTTTTTCATTTTATAAAGTATTGTAAATTCTCACATTGCTTCCCAACCTAGTTTTGTATTAACCCATATAATCTAGTATTTGAATCTTGCAACATGATACTGAGGTAAAATGTAAGGAAAGGTAGAATTTATTTCCTTTATTGGACCAAGGGATTGTTGTAAATTATACTAACAAGGACAACTTAATCTCCATTACTATTAATTGGCATTCACATTTCTCCTCATTCAAAGACAACTTATGGCTAACAATCTAGTCATGACATCATTGTTGAAGGTCATTGGAAATAATGTCATCCTTTGATATAATCAATAGTATAACAAAGAATTAAATATCTAGCATAACCTCACATTTATAACCAAATAATAGTGAACTCTCTATTATTTCTTTACTTTACTTTATCATTATATTTTATTATTTTATGATCGTATCCCCAAATTTACCTATTATTTACATTCTTATTTTTTCTTTCACTTTATACCCTACCATTTTTATTAATCTAGATCTTATTGATTTATATTTCAATATAACTGTACTCATTTTACATTACTTTGATTTGTATTCTCTTGGTTAGTTTCACCCTAGTGAAGATAGTGGCCATGAATATCTTGACTTTGTAGGCATTTCCAAGTTTCAGTGATATACAAACAATGGTGGTACAAAAAACTTAATAAGAATTAAACTTCCTCAATAGTACAATTCCTCAAATAAAACTAAAAGGTTTCATAACTTCAAGAACAATTTTATTTATATATAAATTCAAGCATAAATGGTTAGGTATTTGGTCCCTTCACTTCTATAATAAATCATATCCTTAGCAATTCTACTATCTAATGTTCATATTGCACCTTCTTCTACTTCTATTTCCTCTCAAATTCACCTTTAATTCCTATTAACTAAATCTATTCTTTTAATTCCTTGTTGTCCCTCGTAGGATTTGTAGACATCCAATTATGCTCACCCAAATACATTATGAGATTCTGAAAATTTCTAGGAACCCATTAAAGACTTCCTCCAACCCTTAAGTTTTAGCTTTGAGCATCCAAAACAAAATTGCCACCTATAGGAGAAAATCACTAGAAATAATTTTCTCATCTTGGAAGTGAATATTTTTGAAAGGATAAAACTCAAAATTTCTCTCTAATGGTCAAAAATGCAAAATCGTTAACTAGACAAGTTCGTGACTACAAACTTTAATAGGCAATGATTTTTTTGTTGAACTTGCAAAATATCAAGTTTATCATTTGGATGGTTGTTCTTATCCATTTCAACTAAGATGGCGTAGTTATACCTCATGAATCTTACTAATCCTACATAAATTTAATTGTTAATAGCATGATATTATCTTGATTGTCTCCTCCATATTGCTTTCTTGCTAATTTGGATCTACTTTTCTCCTCAATATTGCTTTCTTGCCAATTGGAAACTCATTCTTCTAATTCAAACTCATTCACATGAATCTAAGAATCTAGCTTCATCCACTTCTCCCTCAAATTCTATAAATTACGCTCTTTCCTCCCAAATTTAAGCATGATGATGATGACTATGTTTGGGTATTATATTCTTATGATGACTTTTATATGTGAAGATTTTGGCATACTTTGGATGTGCTTTTTTAGTATCACATACATTGTTACCTTGCATGTGGGAGTTCTGGCTACGTAGCATAGAGGAAATTTTTCTCATTGTGATCATTTACTATTATTTTAACTCAATATATTTAGCTTTTGCATCTTTCTCACTAATCTCTCATCCTAACCTCTTGATTTTTATCTTTAGCCAAATTTATTCCAAATCTCATTATAGGGTTTTTGTAGGAATTTATTAGACTTTGTTATATTCAACTTTGAACTATCACTTCTCACCCTTGGTAGAATTTTTACTTTTCTAGGCATCCCCTATAAAATCATTGCCTACAAGATTGACATACGGTGAACTTGTTTTTCTTGCCCTCTATTTATAGGATCATTGAATTCTATACTTCATATAAATCTCTAGAATTAGTAGAATATAGAAAACTAATATTTATGGTTTCATTCCCTATCTACACCTCTAAAAAAATTATTGTTAATAGAATCTATAGGTTGACATTCTATATTGAGGGAGACTATCTACTTCATGGTCCCTTTATTTTGATGAGGCAATAAGTGTCAAAGCCTTAAAAGGTAGGAATAGTCCTAGTCTCTTGATAAAAGGTCATTGTTCCTTTGTAATTTAAGCCTCAAGTTTTACGTGTTAGAGTTAAAGTGCACTATGCCTTCACCTTGACACTTGTCAGTTTCTCTTGACAAGTGTCATGTGTTGAATATAGGCCTTATGCCTATATATGTAACTCATTTTTATCAATAAAATAATCCCCTCCAGTTTCTTCTCCTAACATTTGGTATCAGAGCAGGCTTTCCCTGCCCTGTGAAACCTCTTGAGGGGGGATTTCCCTCATGGAAATCCTCCCTCCCCCTGATTTTTTTTTTCTTCCCTATTTTTTTTTAAGTTTTTTTTTACCGAGGGAGTATGCTCTCCATCATTTGATGGATCAAAAACCAGATGGTAAAAATATTAAAATTTGGGAGGTTCTTTTTTTAGTTATTTTTAAATCTAGGGTAGCAATGTCGCCTCTGGATTTCTGCAAAGATTGGTCTTGAATCTCGCGCAAGTCTTTGAAGCTAGTGGTTCTTAGTTTCTGCCCTCACGACACTGTTGTTTTTTCTCAAGCCTATCCCATGGAGGAGGTCGCCATTATTTTTTGCCATCGACGGTGTTTTCGTCATCTAAATCTAGTCATGGATTTTTTTAAAAATCATGTCCGTCGTGGGTACATATGTGGGAAGAATCATTGGTGACGTCATCGACATGTTCGTGCCATCCGTCGACATGGCGGTCTACTACGGCACGAAGCAGGTTCACCCTGTTTAAGCAGCCAGGTCCCATGGTTATGGTGATGCCTTCCGCGATGGAGGCAACTGGTTATCATCACGCGGATTCTGGCAGTGCAGTTAGATGTTAGTGGAGTAGATCAGCCTGGCGGGCCTTTTTACTAGCTGCACTCCATACCTCGGCAGTCGTTTTTCTGAAAGAATACCAAAAAGTGGTATGGAGCGAGATTGTAGAGGAAGCCCTAATTCTTGGGCCTTTGGAAGGCACACTTCACACTCTCACTTTACTCCTCTTACCGCTATTGTTTTATGTCGGATATCACCACAGGGTGCTATTCAGTTCCATGGCCACTATGTGCGACTTGTTATTACTATTTTTCTTGCCCTTTATTTTTTAATTGTATGCCTCCAATTTTGGGGCTCTGTGGTGGATTTCGAAGGAACCTGCATAGTTGCAGTAGATTCAGCTCATCAATGGAGCTATTGCCCTGGTTGTGGTGACAGTTTGTTTGGAAATTAGGGTTGTGTTTTTCTCTTTCGAGCAATATTTGCATGTTGCTCCTCCCTGGAATTATTTGCTTGTTACAATTACGATGTTGGGAGGGGCCTCGGCAGCGGGGGGGCTTATGGCATTGGCTTGGTTGGCAGTTCTATCAGTTCGGTCATGTTCACTGGAGATCGATCTGGTGGAGGTGGAGACACAGCAGAGTAGGCCATCAAAGCATTCATTGGCAGAGAGTGCTAATTTTGCACGTGGCAACAGACGCAACCAACGGCTATCCCCCTGAGAGCATCGAAGTGCAAGTTTGAAAATTTTCGCGTCGTCCACCAAGGAGGCTTCTGAGCGGCTGGCGGGGTTTTTTAAATGATCCAGAATTTGTCAGTTTCAATTCAATTGTTGGCATTATTGGAGCCTGAAGAAAGTTAATGTGATTTGGTGTGATTTGCTATTTACTACCAGAGTGACAGTGAAGATGACTCATCGTGAGCTGGTGAGTGGTAGCGAGCTAATCTTGTCTGTGACCATTTTTTGCCAGTTTGTGCATTTTTTCTAGAGATTTCTACAGTTTGGACATGGTCCCATTGGAGTTCATTTTTAGGCCTCCCGCTTCGAAAGAATCTGCAATAGATAAAAATCGAGAAGCAGTAGTGGATAAACATTAAGAAGTAACAGTGAATATTTAGTTTGTTAGATGCACCGAGGAGTGGGGTTCACGTCTACCTATTTTGATACTACGACTGAGAAGGAGCGGCGGTGTGCATGTGATGTGAGATATAGCAAAACTTAATGAACTAGTGTGATGTGCATGTGATGTTTTTTTGGTATGAGTATGAGATTTAGAGATGGCTGTTGTGCACTTTGAGTGGTTCTAGATTCTAAACATAGGCAAGGAGGCAAGGCCTTATACCAGAAGACCGGAGAGGAGCAGAATGGTGGGCCCGTGCACTCATTTCCGCCCATGACTTATGATACATGGGGTACTTTATTTTTCTAAGCATTAAAGGAGGCCATTATTTTTAATTTTGAAATGAGGGCATATTAGTGGGGCACTTTTTATGAGAAGTCAAAATATTTTTTAACGGGGGTATATGTTTTTCTTTGGAATGTGGGGTATTTTATTCCAAAAGGGGATAATTTATGAAATGGTTAGGAGCATTTGATTCGATTTGTATGGAGCTACTTTAATCATGAAGAGTCTTATTGGCCCACATGGCCCATGTAATTCCCCTGCGAGGGAAATTGAGTCTGTCCTTTTATTCCGCCACAGTGCGATGCCAGGAATATGATATTCCTGAAGTTTATTTTGCTGCCTTAGATAGGCATGATGGTTTTTTTTCAAATGATGAAGGCCCCATTCAGACACAAGTATAGGGGTATTTATAGTCGTTGGAAACATTTTTCCACGACGGATACAATGGTGGAGTCATAATGTAATTTTGAGGCTATTCAATTCAGTTTTTTAGCCTCAAAGTTTTTCTACCTTGGAGTGCACTCTCGGTTGAACCCGACACTCCCAAGGTAATTTTATATGTGATCCTTGTACCTAGTGATCTTTTCTATACACTTGGAAAATGCAGCGGCTGGTTACCCATGCATTTCGATGGGATGACATGGTCACCATAAGGACACTTATACTAGGGACTACAGACAAAGACACCCTAGACTCTATCCGAGGTTTTTTTCGGATCTACTTCTGAAGACTACAGATGAAGACACTTCAGAAGATTCTCTTATTTTCTTCTTCTCTCCTCCTATTTTGATCTATGGCTCATTTTATTGTATTGAGTGCATTTTCGACAGAGACCGACACTCTTATATGGCTCGTTTTTCCTTTGTATTAGGTGCATTTTTGATAGAGACCGACACCTTCTAGATTGAGTTCACCATAAAGAGAGATTTGATATTTATGGTGAATCTAGTCAGTGACCTATGAGAGGCAACATCCTCTGAGGATGACCTGCAGAGGCAACAGACCCAGAAGTCGCTGACCCTGAGGCACCCATGATGACCTCGAGGCACTTAGACGGCTGACCTAGTGGCAACAAACCCGTGGAAGTGGCTGACCCTGAGGCAACAGACCGAGATGTATACACAGTGAATCTAGCATTATTCACAGTTGGAGAGCCAAGCGCAAAGAGCACGAGCCTAGACCAAATCAGCAATAAGAGAGGATGATAGGTTGTTTTAGAGAAGTCAACATTAAGGGGGAATGTTACCTAATGTTGACTTGTTTTGTTTCTTCTTTAGTTAGGATAGTGCACTTTAAGAGGGAATGTTAGAGTTAAAGTGCACTATGCCTTCACCTTGAAACTTGTTAGTTTCTTTTGACAAGTGTCATGTGTTGAATATAGGCCTTCTGCCTATATATGTAACTCATTTTTATCAATAATAAAAAATCCCCTTTAGTTTTACTCCTAACATTACGTACCAACAATATGGATGAATATGAATCTTTAATACTTGGACCTCATGTTGCTCAAACCCTAAAGGTTACAACCTTATCTATTTTTTGGGACTCACAACTTGTCATCAAAAAAATAATGGGAAGGCATCAAAATAGAGATGAAAAACTAAAAAATTAAAAAATAATTTGTTGACAGGTTGATGGTTGCTTTTGATAAGGTCATCATAGGTGTCATTCAAAGGTCAAGTAACTGCCACACTGATTTAATGGTAACCATTACATCTCTAATTCTTTTAGAACTAGAAAATCAACATGCCACCATTTTCAGTCATAAAATTAGACAACCAACCACTCTTGAGTCTAGTAAAATACCCTTAATAGTATTTTACACTAAATTAACAACTCCTCTAGATTTTTGGTATAAAAATATTTATGCCTTTCTTAAAGACAACACGATGCTTTAAAGCTTCAACCACAATGAGCACAAGAATTAGGCAATGTGCCTATCATTTTGTAATCATTGATGATGTCTTGTATAAATGACTCTTTGATGGTATTTTACTATGTTGCCTAAATACAAAGAAATATAATCAAGTAATACAAGAAGTTCATAATGGGATATGTGGCAGCCATTTTAATCAAAAATCCATGGCCAAAAATCTCCTTAGATTAGGTTATTACTAGTCTTCCATGGAAAAAGACACTTGTGATTTTATTCATAAGTGTGACAAGTGTCAGAAATATGATAACCTTGTACATGCTCCTTTGTAAGAATTATAGTATTTAGCCTCTACTTGTCCCTTTTCAACATTAGGCCTAGATATCATAGGATAAATAAACCCAACCTCATCAAATGGTCACACGTTTATAATTACAATTGTTGAATACTTTATAAAGCAGGTCAAGGAAATACCTCTATCTTATTGTATAGGAATACAAGTATCTAAATTCATGTTTCACCAAATCCTATCCCATTATGGTATCCCTTCCATCATAAATTTTATAAAATTACACTCCTTTTAAAAATAAGGACCTAGTCAAAATTTGTAATAAATACAAAATCCAACACAAATTGTTTATCCCTTACTACTTTCAAGTTAATGACTAGGTTGAGTCTTCAAACAAAACCCTTATTCACATTCTCAAGAAACTTGTGAATAAAAATGGACATGATTGGTATCTTCAATTATATCCCGCCTTATTGAAATGGTGTTTGAACTTAAACTGTAGCTATGGCCTACACCTTGATATTTAGGATTGAGGTTATCTTTTCTTTTAAACTAGAAGTTCCCTCCCTTATGATCTTATTTAAATATGTTATTATAATCAATGAATATAATCATAATTATCTAAGATATCTAGAACTCCTTTATGAGAAAAGAATACATGCCCTAGAGCATCTCTGGGTCTATCACCAAAGACTCAATCAAACCTACAACAAGAAAATATGACCTTTTATGTTTGAGGTTGGTGATTTAGTCCTCAAAGAAAATAAAAAAAAATACCAATGCTCAAAATGAATTGAAAGTAAAATTTGAACCTAATTGGTTGGGGCCATTTATCATCATTTTTAAATATGGTTTTGATGCTTATCACCTAGCCACCTTATATGAACATGAATTAAATGAACCTATGGACATATTGCATCTTAAAAAGTATTGAATTTAGGTTTGCATTGCTTGCTTGGACATGTTTTTTCTACATTAATTTCCTATCGAATTACTCATTCACTTGCTTGTATTCATATGTTTATTATGTTGTTACCTATTTCATATATATTCAAGAGATTTATTGGGACCCATGATTATATTAGTTAGGATATTGTGTTGCACCTACCTAGGTAGATGAGGTAGCAAATATCTCTAAAGACTCTTTATAATGAATGCATATCTCACTATTTTCTCATCATAAACATATTTGTCACCTATTCATTTTCCAAAACTTGTTATCACCCCATGATGACCTTGATACTACAAAGCACATCTATATATTGCATCAAAAAGGGTAGTATGAGCTAGCAAAGGTTTCTTAAAAATATATTTTCTACTTCAAAATATCTTCATCAATATCCTTCATTATCTTGCAAACAATTGGGAGGTGACCTCATTTTTATGTACTAATTGGAATCTATGCAAACATTTATAGATGAACCAAACACTAGAACAAAATATGGTACATCTCCTAGCTATTTACAAGATAGTTGGGAAAAACATTATATTATTCACTTCTTCCTTAACCTCAAAATATTCTCATACATAATTTGATTCAATTTTATACTTAGTAAAATAAATTGGTAGGATTATACAATGGTCAAGTCCTAGAGGTCCAAACAAATCAAATCCTTAGAAACCCTAGGAAATTGCACATAATATTCCAAAATTATCATAAATACAAAATCCTAGAAATCCTAGGCATACTGATTATATGAGACCAATAATGGTTAAGTCCTAGAGGTCCTAGTAAATTGAAGCTCTAACAACCTTGGGTGCTTATATAAAATATTATAAATATTATAAATCAAAGTCCTAGTAACTCTAGGAACTTGTACAAAATATTTTAAAATACCATGATTAAAGTCCTTCAGACCATCTTGGTCTAGGCAAATAAAGGCTGTAAAAATCCAAGAAGACCTCATATCAAGATATAACTATTATTGTCATTTAAACAACTCATTTATGAAAATAATAAGTATCAAAACATAATTATCAAAATAATTTTGACTACCATAACTATTGTATCATTGTGGCATCATCATATCATTATCATATTATCAAAATATCATCAAAAAAAAAAAAGATAAGTCATCAAAGAAAAATAACCTCATATATATCAATGAATCATATATACATCATCCTAGTGGTCCAACATATCACAAAATTAAAATTGATATGCTCAAAAAATAAACAAAACCATGAGAACTTGTGCACCACACTCATCAAATTGGGACACCCAATATCCAAAACTAGATAAAAGGCCTATAAAATATCACCAAATTAGCTCTAGGAACCCATATCCTACACTACTCCATGTATCGATTATTGAGAGGCTGTAGTAATAGACCTCAATATAGAGTGAGACCTCGAAGGAGCACAATATAAAGAAGCCAACCTCTACTATGGAGGAATTACCTAATGATATAACACCATATAATGGGAAACCTCAATCCTCACTACCTCTAACTCATCCCTAGTAGAATTTATGTAATCAAATGTCAATAATGCATTTGGGGCTCTCTCGATTACCCTGGAATTATCTTTATTCCACGTTAGCTACACCACCTATTCTGACAACTAAGCTATCTTAGAGTCTCTCTCCACTCTAGTAGTATTGCACTCCAAAGTCACCTGAGCTACCTAGGCCACAAACGTACCCCTCTCATAATAAAACTGAGAATATTATAAAACTACCTAGTCCCACTCACTCTAAAGGTGTGTAATATTTGTATTTATGAAATTAATATTTTCCTCCTCTAAGTGAAGTTGGTTTTAGTCTCTAAGTGAAAGCACCTTGGTACCACTACCTATATGCAATAGAAGCTCCCACATCATCTACACTAGGGTAAATTACTAAATGGTAATCTATGTCCTTATATACAAAGATAGGAAGATCATGCTAGGGTACTACATCCACCTCATCACTTTTAGATCTCCTACACCTATATTCCCCCATCTCTATAATATTTTTATATAGGCTAAACTACCTTAAAACTTGGTCCAATTAATATAGCTCTCTAGTATCATTGGGACTAGTCATCCATCAAATTTCTCATATAAGAGCAAGATCAAAACCATCATCTTCCTACATAGGGTGATCTCACCAAGGCCTCCATATAATATAATTAGGTCTTAATACATCTATAGGCTAACAAGCCAATCCTAGAACCCCTTTAGAAGGGTGAGCTCGAGTCTCAAAACTGTGACCCCATCTATATGCCATTGGAGCTCCTACATTCGTAACCTAATATAGTAGACCACAAGGGTGATGGATGATAATATACTTCCAAAACCATACCTAGAGAAGATTATAGGAGATAATATTCTTCACATTCCTATATATGATCCTATACAACACCCTATATAGTAAAAAAAAAAAAAATTACCCTAGGCATATCTCAAATGCCTATCCCTCATACCCACAATCACATCGCACCATCCCCATGGAAGAAGCTAATGACTTATATCCCCTAAAAGCATATTGAAGATAATGATATTCAACAATACTATCATCCCATTAATACACCCACTAATAAAAAATTTGGTGCTGTGGATCCCATGACTCATAAACTACTAATCCACATGGCCACAATAGCTCTAGAGGAATGATTTTTTTTCCATACTTAGCCTGATAGGAACCCTTAGAAACCTTCAAACATCCTATAATATGATTTACATCTAACTTTTTAGAAAAAATAAGGTCCCATGATCTAAATGCCATCTCTTTACCAATGTTGTTAGTAGGGAATAATCAAACTCTACCTTGGGCATCATCACTAAGTACCCAAGTCCCATTGTGTTTAGAATGAACTTATCAACTTGGGTCATTGACTTAAGAGTGGATGTAATGGAATGATAATTTCACTCTCTATGCTCCAAGACACCGATCTACATCAAAAAACACTCGTCAATCAGTTAAACATTAAAAAACATTTTAATTTTATGGGTTTCTAGCAAAATTGCCACCCACTTGTAAAATCACCATTGGAATTTTTTGAATTGAAAGAAATAATGGAAAAATGTAAAACACCAAAAAAATCCACAAGGATCAAGGGGTTGAAGCAACACCACATTAACCAAAATAGAGAGATTACAAAATAGAAATAATATAATGGAAAATTGTGAATACAATGGAGAAGCCTTGCTTAAATAGGCAAGGAAGATCCACCATAGTCGTAGGATCAACAAAGAGATAAAAATCAATAGCCATCATACAAAAAGGAAGGTGCAATATGATCCATGGAGAAAATATCTCAATCCTAACTCCCTAGGAATGCCAAATATCTCCAAAATATCTAAATAAGATAAAAATAAATATCCACACCTAAATTGGATGGGGAAAATAAACTAAACTAATATAAAAATAAATTACCTAGGTGAGCATGAGCTAGAGTCTAAAAACCTACTCTAACATCCCCATCAAGTGAATCTAGGGGTCAAAAATAAGTGGCATACCCATAGTATGAGTTTTGACAACAAGGCCTAATCAGGTACTCATGTACAATGTGTATCAAAAAGCTCTCGAACCAGAAGGAGAGAAAACCATGTGGAAAAAACCATTCAAATTGAAAGAGAGAAGAAGAAGAAAGGAATGTGGCCTCATCCACACCCCCAAGGGTACTTTAAATAAAAAATAGAGATCCTTGAATATGACTATGAAATTTTAAACCCAAGGAAAAAGTGCAAAAATCCAAGATCTATCATCTCAAAATGCTTGAAAATAGAGCACTGCACAACCTGGATGCATGAAGTAGAACGACCTATGATCAATAATTCATCAACATATAAGACAATGATGATGATATCCTATCTATCCCTCAAAGTGTAAACTATAATATCAGAATGGGATCTCAAAAATTTTAAATATAGAATAAAATAATCCATCTTTTCATACCAAGCCACAAGGGTTTGTTTGAGGCCATAAAGTAAATTTCATAATCTGCACACCAATAAATAATCTTGGAAAAATCATGGAGGCTACTCCATTTAAATCTCTACTTGCAAATATCCATGTAAGAAGGTAATCTTCACATCCATTTGGTAAATTGACCAACCTTGTGATGCAACAATAGAGAGTACAAGACAAAAAATCCAACTTGGAAGCAAGGGCAAATACCTTGGAGTAATCAATCCCCTCAATATATGAAAAACCTTCACTACAAGTTGAGCCTTGTATCTATGAATGGACCCATCTATTGTATATTTGGTGTGATACACCCATTTGCATCTCACCAATTTTCTTCCTTTTGAAAGAGGATACAAATCCCAAGTATGCTTCTTCATTAAGGAATAATACTCATCATCCATGGCATCATCCCACTCCTGAATGCTATGGACCTTAGAAAACCTTTGTGGACAAATAAAAACTACCTGAAAAAGAAGACCTATGTCAAAATTAGAAGTATGTATTGAAGGTGGGATACCTTCTTTGAAATTTGGTGCCTCCTCGACTATAGTTCGATCCCATCTAGGCATGGGGGTAGCATGTGTAGGACCCTTTGCAACTATTTCAAAAATATCCTCATCCTCACTTTGATCATCATCAAAAAAACCATCTTCAAAGTGAAAAGTAGATGAGGATAGAGAAGTAAAAAGAGTGGGCTCAGTTGGAGAATAATATTCATCAATATAGATGGGAGTTTAAAAAAGAACTACATGTGTATCTAGATCCAGTAATCTATAAACCCTCATATCCTCACAATAGACAACAAAAATGAGCGGCTTGATCTTTCTATCCAAAGTTATGCTTTTCTTCTTTGGAACATGAGTCCATGCTTGACTCCAAAAAACTTTAAAATGAGAAACATCTGTTGGAATATGTAATGCAACATTGTGTAAATTATTCTTAGACTAAAATATAAAGTCTAAAGAATAATATTTGAATTAGAAAATAATTCTATTTTATGTAAAAATATTCCCACCCAATTAATAAATAAAATAAGGGTGCTAGGAATATTTAATTTGTGGGAAAAAGTTATTTCCCCTTTTCTAGAAAATATTAAAAAGTAACCAATCACTTTTTAATATTTGATAGATGCCACTTGTCACACATCTCAAGAAGAAGATTGGGTTTTTAATCTAATATTGTGATAGGATCACTTGTCACACATCTCAAGATAAGATTGTGATAATATTAGGGTAATTTTAGGGTTGTAGTAGAAAAGCTTCTCTTTAAATAGGGGTGTTGTCTACTACATCTTTTTATATATCATGTTGATGCATATTGTTGCATAACATTGAAGCATTCTTGTATTGTTGAATCATTGAGTAATATAGTGAGCTTCATAGTGGATGTTTCCCTTCTTCATTTGAAGTAGGGTTTTACCACTTAATATTGGTGTTGTGGGTTTTCCTCTTTTGTGTGTGATTGATCTTGTGGAGCATTCTTCGATCTTGGGGAGACTTTGCTTGTCTCACATTTGGTATCAGAGCGGTTGGGATCTCCATCAAGTGTCTTCAATCCTTTGAGGTGAAAAACCCATTAAGAATGGTTGATCATGGAATCTCCTTCACACCTAAGCACATCCTTGATGGATCAAATTTTGGAATATGGGAACCAAGGATGAGGGCTGAATTTCAAGCAAGAAAGTTATGGCCCATTGTGAATGGAGATGAAGCAATCCCAACCCAGGCAAGGGCACTTGAGACATACAACAACAAGAGTCACCTTGCACTTTCCATGATTATCAATAGTGTGAGTGATGAGATATTTCTCACTATAAGCCATTGTGAGCATGCTAAAGATGCATGGGATTTGCTAAAACAAGTCCATCTAGGGTCCAACACATCAAGGAAATTCACTTTATTGTCCAAAATTCTTAGCACTATGCAAGGTGAAGAAGAAAGTGCCTTGATCTTCCTCTCAAAGATGAAAGACATGAGAACTCAACTATTGGCTTGTAATTGTGATTGGATAAGTGAGAAGCTCTTAAGCTTTATCATTTTGAGGAACTTGTCAAGCAAGTTCAAGAATTTTATCACCATTATTGAGACTAGGCTAGAGCAAGAAGAGGATGGCATTCCTCTCAACACTCTTTCACAATTATTGATTCAACATGAAGAGTCTCTTAATAGAGACAAAGTGAATGGTCAAGTTGTCAAGGAGAAGAATGTTGCCTTGAGTGCCACTAAGGCTTCCTTCAAGAAGAAATACAAGGGAAGGAAAAATCAAAATTTCCAACCCAACAAGCCTAGAGTTGATTTCACTTGCAACTTTTGTGGCAAGAAAGGCCACAAGGAACAAAATTGTTTCAAGAAGAAGAAGATTGCAGAAAAGGAAGAGCAAGAAAAGGCTAAGGGACAAGGACCTAAGAAATGGTTTGGCAAGGGAAAGAAAAAGAACAACAATGTAAAGCAAAATTCTAATAAAAATGCCTTTGTTTGTGCCCTCTACTCCATTGACTCATCTACTTCTAATGAATGGGTGTTAGATTCTGGATGCACTAACCATATGTGTTTTGAAAAGGATAAGTTTGTGGACTTTCATAAGCACTCTTCAGATTCAGTTGTCATTGGTGATAATACTAGACTTCAAGTAGAAGGTGTTGGCAATGTTGTAATTGAAGGGAAATTACTTGATAATGTCCTATATGTGCCTAACCTTAGGAGAAATTTAATTTCAGTTTTGCAAGTTGCTAGAAGTGGTCACACTATTGAGTTCAATGCAACTTCATGGAGCATTAGGAAAGGCATGCTACCAATCATTACAGGTTATGTGAAGAATAATATTTATGTGTTAGGTGATGCTCCTCCTAAAGTGTGTTTAGCAACTAATGTTTCTCCTAGTAGCAAGCTTTGGCACTTAAGGTTAGGCCATACAAACTATCAAAATATTCAAATGATGAAGTCCAAAAATTTGGTTGAAGGCTTGCCTAACATTTCACCTATTCATGGTTTGTGTGAAACATGCATCTTAGGCAAGATGAGCAAACAAAAGTTTGCAAAGGACAAGTCAACAAGGGCCACACAAATTCTTCAACTCATTCATACAGATATTATGGGTCCATTACATGTTAGATCACTTGGTGGTGCATCCTATATTCTCACCTTTATAGATGATTATTCAAGAATGATCTTTGGGTATCTACTTAAGAATAAATCAGATTGTTTTGAGACATTCAAGGAGTTCAAAGCTTTGGTAGAAAATCAAAAGGGAGCAAAGATCAAAATGATTAGAAGTGACAATGGAGGGGAGTACAATAGCAATGATTTCAATGAGTTTTGTTCTTCTCATGGGATCAAAAGGCAGTTTACTTGTCCATACACTCCTCAAAAAAATGGTGTTGCAGAGAGGAAAAATAGGACAATCATGGAGATGGTAAGATGCATGCTTGGTGACCACTTACCTCAATTTCTTTGGGGTGAAGCAGCCAGTACAACAATCTACATTCTTAATAGGTGTCCTTCAAAATCAGTTGAGGGGAAGACTCCTTATGAGGTTTGGAATGGTAAGAAGCCGAATTTGTCACACTTAAGAGTGTTTGGATGTGATGCATTTTCATATATTCCTTCAGAAAAGAGGAAGAAATTGGACAAAAAGTCTCAAAAATGCATCTTTGTTGGCTATGATGCAGAACATAGGGGCTACAAGTTATACTCACCTTCTTCACGCATTGTATTTGTTTCAAGAGATGTCAAATTCAATGAAGACCTTCTTGAGTTAGAAAAGGGTGGGCCTTGTGTCAAAAGGACCAAGTGGTTGGATCATTCTAGGGGTCCTAAAGAGCAGAATTCAGTTAGCCAAAGGATAACTAGAAGTATGACCCTTAACATGTCTCTTCTAGCTAAGATAGAGAATGATCATGAGCCTACTTCTTACCAAGAAGCTTCACAACACTCTTGTTGGGTTGATGCCATGAAGGTTGAGATGGATTCTCTTCTAAAGAATAAAACTTGGGATCTAGTGCCTTATCCTAATAAGAGAAATGTTATTGGGAACAAGTGGGTCTATAGAATCAAGTACAATTCTAATGGAGAGATAGAAAAGTATAAGGCTAGATTGGTTGCTAAGGGTTATGCTCAAAAACATGGCATTGACTATGATGAAACCTTTGCACCAGTTGCCAAAATGCCCACCATTCGGCTTCTCATTGCTATTGTTGTTGCTCAAGGTTGGCAGATTTTTTAGCTTGATGTGAAAAGTGCCTTTCTAAATGGTGATTTGGATGTGGATATCTACATGAGTCAACCACAAGGATTTGTTGTACAAGGTAAGGAAACACTTGTGTGTAAACTAAAGAAAACCTTGTACGGTCTGAAGCAAGCACCTAGAGCATGGTACATGAAGATTTTAGGTTACTTCTTGTCTCTTGGTTTTGATAAATGCTATTCAGATACAGATCTCTATGTGCTTAGGAAGGATAACTTGGTCATTTTAATTGCTCTATTTGTTGATGACCTTGTTATGACTGGAAATGAGAATGAGGCCATTTTTTATTTCATCTCCAAATTAAAGTCGGAGTATGAAATGACTGACCTTGGTCTTCTACACTACTATCTTGGCATGCAAGTTTATCAAGCATGAGGATTGTACCTTTTTGAGTCAATCCAAGTATATTGAAGATCTTCTTAAGAGGTTTGATTTGGAGGATGGCAATCCTACTTCCATTCCTATTTCTACAGGGGTTAAGTTGGAAGTAAGTACAAAATCTCAGTTGGCTGATGCTACATTGTATAGGCAGCTCATTGGTAGTCTTCTTTATGTTACCATCACAAGGCCAGATATTGCTTTTGCAGTTGGTATGATGGCTAGGTTCATGCAAAAACCTTATATTGAGCACTTACAAGCTACCAAGAAGATTCTGAAGTACCTTTCAGGTACTAGAGATTTGGCACTCAAGTATTCTAGGCTTCCTTCCTTTGCTCTTTTTGGCTATGTTGATTCTGATTTTGGAGGGGATAGAATAGACAGAAAGTCTACCACAACATATGTTTTTAGTATTGGGTCTACAACTATCTCTTGGTCTTCCAAGAAGCAAGATACAATTGCTATTTCTACAATGGAAGTGGAGTATAAGGCTACGACAGTAGCTGCACAGGAAGCGGTTTGGCTTCATACCCTCATGAAGGAAATTGGCTTTGAGCAATTTGGTCCTTCACGTTTGCTCTTCGATAATCAATCAGCTATTGCCTTGGCTAAAAATCTTGTAATGCATCAAAGGACAAAGCATGTTGAAATCCAAGCCCACTTTATCAGAGAGAAGGTATTGGATGGGACTATTCAGTTGGAGTATTGCCCATCATCTTCTAATTCTGTTGATTTGTTCACCAAACCTCTTCCCAAGGAGCAGTTTTGTAAGCTGAGGGACTCACTTGGTTTGGTGAAGTTGTCCTCAAGGGGGAATGAAGTGTAGTTACACTTGTGTGATGACAACTTCATCCTTATGAGGTGTTTTGTGCTATATATATGAGTTGATCTTTGGTGGTATAATTGCTTTTTGCATCTCTTTTGAACATGGTACTTTCTTGTTTGCCTTGTGCAACTTTTGTACATGTTACTTTGTAGATGGCATTGTGCAATTATGGTATATGATGCAATTGCTTTATGCGACTCTTTTACATGGTACTTTCTTGTTGCCTTGTGCAACTTTGTACATGTTTTTATGTAGTTGGCATTATGCAATTGGTTTATCATGGTACTTTCTTGTTAGCATTTATGCTACTTTTGTACATGATATTTTATGGTTGGCTTTATGCAACCGGTGTGCACACTTTATTATTTTCATATACCTTATGCAACTCTTGTACATGGTATTTTTACTTTTGTACATGGTACTTTAGAGTTTGCATTATCATGGTACTCCTTGTTTGCTTTATGCAACTTTGTACATGATATTTTTTGATCAACTATATAGCACGTGACTATAAGTATGGCTTGGCATATTTTTGTGATGACTTATAGTTCACTATTTGTTAGATCAGTTTTGTTATCATCTTTGGATATTCATATATGTTGTGGTGAATATATTTATGATGATGTATCTAACTGATCTTATGTTGAGCTGCTTGTAGCTTGCAGGTACTTCCATTTGGGGTTTTGCAGGCTTACTGAAGACACCCTTGTGATGTTTTCTTCTTGTCATT
Source organism: Wollemia nobilis (assembly GCA_028583015.1). Lineage (NCBI taxonomy): Eukaryota > Viridiplantae > Streptophyta > Pinopsida > Araucariales > Araucariaceae > Wollemia > Wollemia nobilis. Next base: position 3,244,932 of record JAQPPZ010014470.1, read on the forward strand.
TGCAACCACTTGTGGTTGATGGATGGCTTTGTAAGCTGCTTGTATCTGAAGCTACTCCGTTGGGGGCTTGCAGTCTCATTTTGGCCCATTTTGTATTGGTGCCTTATTGTAGACCATTCTTGGTCATAGAAGCTCATTGTAACTATATTACTCATTTGATTCTCATCCCCGTTTGTATCTTTAGGGGGAGAATGTTTCTTTGTTTCATAATTCCTTTCCCCAATATTGCATTAAGGGGGAGTGTTGGAATATGTAATGCAACATTGTGTAAATTATTCTTAGACTAAAATATAAAGTCTAAAGAATAATATTTGAATTAGAAAATAATTCTATTTTATGTAAAAATATTCCCACCCAATTAATAAATAAAATAAGGGTGCTAGGAATATTTAATTTGTGGGAAAAAGTTATTTCCCCTTTTCTAGAAAATATTAAAAAGTAACCAATCACTTTTTAATATTTGATAGATGCCACTTGTCACACATCTCAAGATAAGATTGTGATAAGATTAAAGTAACATATTTGATAATATTTGTCACACATCTCAAGATAATATTGTGATAAGATTAGGGTAATTTTAGGGTTGTAGTAGAAAAGCTTCTCTTTAAATAGGGGTGTTGTCTACTACATCTATATATATCATGTTGATGCATATTGTTGCATAACATTGAAGCATTCTTGTATTGTTGAATCATTGAGTAATATAGTGAGCTTCATAGTGGATGTTTCCCTTCTTCATTTGAAGTAGGGTTTTACCACTTAATATTGGTGTTGTGGGTTTTCCTCTTTTGTGTGTGATTGATCTTGTGGAGCATTCTTCGATCTTGGGGAGACTTTGCTTGTCTCACAACATCAAGCTTGGTCCTTTTCTAAGCCTCCCCTAGAGTCATTTTCTCAAGAGCTCGATGAGGTGTGCGATTTTGAATGTAATTCACATAACTGAATGCTTTGGTCCAAAACTTAGGAGGTAAATCTTGTGAGTGCATCATACAATTTGCCATTTTCTTGAGTATTCTATTTTTCCTCTCACCTACACCATTCTATTGTGGTGTATATGGCATAAAGTGTTGATGTAGAATCCCATGGAGGGTCAAAAAATCTAAAAACTCCCTACTGAAAAATTCCTCCCATTATCTATGCAAAACTTCTTGATACAATTCAAATATTAATTCTATATAAAAGCCTTAAAGAATTTTAATGTGGTAAAAACTTCACTCTTGAACTTGCTTGTGCATTTATTACATTACATAAAGTAAATCCTAATCTAAGACATGTACCAAATAATATAATATACTCCAACACCCCCCATATTACATTATTTAGTTATTGAAGACTTTAGTCTTCAATATGGTTCTTCATTCTCTAACTCACTTTGCACTATATCCCTTCTTGGTCATGCTCTTTCTCCTCTTGTTTATCTTCATCATTAGTGTCACTTTGTAAATATTTAGATGATACTGTACTATCAGGTGATTCCTTCAAAACAAATTTCTCTTTGCCTTTGTCCTTGAAGTTATGAATTTTCTTTTGTATAGAATCTTCTGAACATTCACTTACAGTGTCATGAAAAGATCCTAAATTTGATGGACTTGAATTATTTATATTACATGAGGAATGAAATACTTTTTCTAGGAATGATTCACTCACTTTTGCCTTCCTCTTAAGAGATTCAATTAACTCATGCAGTTTCAAGTCTTTCTCTTTGTAATGCCTGAGTGTGAGTAGTGTCATATAAATGATACTTGCAACATTTAAGGGAACCTTAATACTATCTTTGTCAATATCAATTGCTTCAAACATCTTTGCATGTAGATAGTATTCTAAGGTTTCAAATATTTCTTCTAATGCTTCCTTATAGATAAAACTTGGAACTAAGTCTAATTTATCTTTAGACTTTTCAACTATATCTCTAATTCCAGATTTTATAACCTCTATCCTTCCTTTTCTAACTTCATTCTCCATTTCAATATTCAATGAATTCTTTGATGTAGACATTCCTTAGTATAGACAATGATTTCTTAGGATAAAAAATATGAATTCTAAATTTCTTAATTCCTATGTTGATTGTTGAATACCTTATATCTCCAAACTTAGAAATTTAGATAAATTATATTTGCAATTATGTAAGTCTAATTTGGTGTAGAAACCCTTATTACTCCTTTAATTAAATTGCAAATATCCAAAAAAGGTGTTTTGTAATTTCAAATGATTAAATTACAAAACCTTGTAAATATTCAAAACTTAATCTTCAATAATGTCTCTACAATCAATTATTGCTCAACTCAAAAACCTTGCAATTTTTACTTTTTCACAATGATATATTTTTAACCTTACATATGTCCTTATATTTCCTATTTTACTACTATGAGCAAAATTAATAAAGTGAATTACCTCCACTTTGAAACTGGTGATTCACTGGTCAACTTGACCTCCTTCTGAATCTTCTCTCCTTCACATACGTTGATGAATATTGCTTGTGAATGTTGAACTCTTTGGAGTATTGCTTTCATCCTCTCTATATTCAATGTATTATCCACCTTAATTATCATTGCAACAACAAGTTTTAACCTCCATGTTGGTGTCTTGGGATTATACCTCAATCCTACCAACTATTCCCTTGTTATCTGTGTACCTATTCAAACAACCCTGCACTCTATTTAACATCCAATCAAAAAACTTGCACTATACATTCCTTCTTTGCTATATCATTAACTTGACAATACCTTATTTAATGAATGAATGATTTTCAAATTTGAATTGGCACCAAGAACATTTGACCTTCTATCTCACAAATACCACTTGGAACTCAATGTATTCTCTACCCTTTGAAATGCTTTTCTTTCCTGTGTTGTGAGCGTTACTTCTCTAGGCACTATTGATTTTGGCTTCACTATCCTATGTGCCAAAAATGGTCTTATATTCCTCTCCATGTGGCGTATGCATGCTACTACATTAGAAGACACTTGCAACTTCCTTTTAACCCTAAATTCTCCTACGTACTCCTCTTATCCTTCATGCAAAATTTTTACTGTAGTTTGCTAGCTTTCAAAGGAACATTTTATCTTCACCTCCCTTTATGATATTTCAATGGCTCGGTGTGATGGTGATTTCTTCCAAATTAATGCAATTCATTCTAGATTGTAGTGATACCTTATTGCATAGTGACAACTTATATCTTCTACCTCGATGATGGTGATGATGTCCAACAATGATGCTCAACAACAATGATGCTCGAATCTTCCTCTTTGGCTCCTTAGCTAGTGTCTTTAGACACTAAAATGCCTGCCTTGATTTATCAACCCTTTGGTTGATCTTCCACTCATTTTTCTTTGCTATTGCTCTTACTTAGATAAATATGCTTTACTTAGTCACTATAGAATAGCAATCATGCACTATATCATGCTTTCCTTATTTCTCCTTTAAAGCTTATATGCTCACACTATTTTGTCTTTGCAAATGATAAGGTATAAGCACTAATATAATATTGATTAAGGAAATCTTTAAGGTCATATTTTCAAACTCCAAATAATAGTATGAAATAATAATATGGTGGTTTTGATGTAAAGCTTATTTTAATGTATAGATAATAAACTTATATTACACCAATACTGCATACCTTTCTAATATTTGTTTGCTAATTTTGTTGGTGATTAGATTCACCCAAGTTGTCTCAAAATTGAACTATTGCACCCTTATTATCCTTCACTCTTATGTTCTAAGCTTACAAAATTTGTAACCCTACTTGCTACTCAACCTTCTTAAAGTTCACTATCTAATAACTCCTTCAAATCTGCCCTAGAGTTCTCTAGAACTCTCAACTCCTTGTTCTTCTTCAATGCTATCCATAAATATGATATTTGTGGCTTCCAATATCCTCCAAACCTATTATCCCAAATTTTGAAACTAGAAAATATTAATGCTTTTCCATATGGTTTTCATAAACCTACAACTTTGCAGTCAACTCCTTCCTTCTTTTGCTATCTAAAACCTACAATGAAAGTGTGTAGAATGATATCTTTTGATGTTGTCTCAACACCTTCAATATCCTATCTACAAACACTTCAAATTCTGCCCAAGTCTTATCTAAATTATATCTCTTAGGCTTCCTTCACTCTGCACTTATGCACTCCTTCAATCTCTACTACAAAACTTGTAATATTCTCCTATCAAGCCAGCCTTCAAAACTCTATGGTTATCCTCAGATTTCCTAAAACCTTAGGCTCTTCTATCTCCTCTTAGCCTGCAATCTCCTTGTTTAATTATGACTTCAAAAACCAATATCCTATATTGTCCACTTTCTCAAGAATCTAAATATCTTGAGATCTTCAAATTCCTTCTCCAATATTTGGCAAACTTCTTACCAAACATTTATTCCTTTTGGGCTTGTCGTATGGTGACAATTGTCCCAAAAACCTATCTATTAGAAAATTCTCCTTTATTATAATCTCCTATAACAAAACTTCTCCAAATATCCTCCACTGGTAATTTCTACATATTTGCTTGCAATCTCCTGCTTCTCAACTTTCTCCAAGATGCCTTCAATCGTTGCTTCTCCAAATCTACAACAAGGCTTTCTCTAGCCTCATTTTTCTTCACCAAAATCTCTTGAGACCACTTCTATTGGGTCTTCTACTTATAAAACTCTTCAAATCCTCTCTACAACTCTTTAACTTCTCTTCTTGAATCTCTACTAAAACCTTTTCCTGGTTTTCTCAATCTCCCAACTATGGAAATTCTACAATGAGATCTCTCTACTCGATATCCAAAGTTTTCTACTCCCAATATCCTAAATATTTGAAGTCTTTTAATTTTAAAATTTTCAATAGGACCTATTCTTAGGTCTTCTCTATATCTAATATCCAATCCTAAAGAGAACCTTCTACACGAGTCTCTTCAATCTCCAATCTACAGTCTTCAATCTGTAATCTTCTATCTCCAATATTCTATCTTTCAAAATTGAAAGTTCTTCAATATGACCTCTTTTAGGTCTCTTCAACTTCTACAATCTTGTTATGGGGGCTTCCCTATTTATTCTTCTTAATCTTCAATCTCCAATAGGGTCTTTTCTTGGACCTCTTCAAACTCAAGTTTTCTGCAACAAAGAATTAATACTTGCATGAGGAAAGCACATATACTTTCAGGCAACAAAGGTGAAATTATTCTCTATTTATTGTAGGAAACTTCTCAAATTTTGTATGTTAATTTTCTACAACCAAAAAATTAGATAGTAGTACCAAATATATTAGAATTTCCAAAATTCTAAATTAAATAAACTTGACTAGTTATCCTCAAAACTAGTGGAATGAATTTTGTGTTGAGTTCTAGTCTTCACGAGTTCTACTACAACCCTTTGGAAAGAATCTAGCCAATCTAAAATTTGTAGTTTAATAAAATCTACCAACTTCTCCAATAGAATCCCTTTCTTGGTTCTCTTAATCTTCTCAATATCTACAATATCAAGGTTTGACTTCAAGACTTGAAATCTTCTTCTATTTTGAATTTGTTCTTGAAATAGAAAATCTCCAATCTTCTTTGATTTCACCTTCCAGAGATAATCTCCTCATATTCACTAGTTTCTCCTTCACAACTTCAAAAAACTATGCAAGTCCAATCCTTGCAATAGCTCTCCCTATATCCTATCAAATTCCCTTGTGGCTCTGATACCACTATTAGATTTTGAAGCTTATTACTTAAGATTAATAATCTAGAATATATGAAATAAAGTACCAAACTAATGTATATGATAATGGCAATATTCTAAATATATAAAATATATAAATAACTCTAATATATACTCCTAAATATGGCACAAACAATAACTCACAAAAATGGTGGTATATCACTGAAAGTACCAAGTAATGATATTACAAGTCACACTTACATCCTCACATTACCATGCATATATAATGTAATGTGACTCTTCATATGAAACACTCCTAACATTCACACTTCTAGAATCTTCATCTCCCTAATCTATGGACTCATGTGCACATGGACTATTATGCACATTTACATTATTGAATATTATGCACACTTGTGTATTTATTACATTACATAAATTAAAGCCTAATATAAGACATATACCAAATAATTTAATATACTCCAACACTTAGGTAATCCAATGACCATATCAATGGTCCTTAAATCCTTCAAATATTTATAATTAAGATGGTCAAACCTTGGTTTTTGAATCTACATGATCCATCAAACAAGTACCTCCGAGTGAAGAATTAAAACCCTCAAAGTGATAAATATGTTATCTATGATCAACAACTCCTTGCACAACAATAGATTGTGGATCACTCAAATATCTAATCTCAGCTTCTTGAGGTTGAAAAAACATAATTTTATCCCCCTTAGAATTATAAATTTAGTACACGAAGAGTAAATTGGTGGAAATGTTCAAAACATAAAGAACATTCTTAATGCATCCATAATTAACCTGTAAATCATCTTTTCCCTTAATTAAAATGGAAGAAGAATCTCCAACCTCAATGCAAAATGTAGAAGTAGAACGCAAGGTGGCAAATGACTCCCTGGATGAATTCATGTGATGAGTCACTCTAGAATATAAAATCCAATCCTTATAAATAGCCTTAGATGATTTCCAAAAAGCATTCAAAGCCTTGCTTTTATATTTTGAAGGAGTGAAGGATAATTTTTTATTCCTAAAGGCTTCCTCTAAGTTTTGTAACTTTTTCCAAAACTTGTCGTCAGAATGACCATTGACTCCACAATATGAACATGTAACATTTGACCTATTTTTTATTTTGGATTGCTTAGGTTTATGATTGGACTCTTTCGAGGATGACTCTTTTTAATGTGACTTTTTAGGCTTTTTATGGAATGAAGGATAAGGGGAAGGACTAGGTTGGGACTTAGACATGGATTTTTCCTTGCCTTTGGAAGTGGATGTGGAGGATGCAACAAATACCGTATATGAGGAAATTTAATGTTCAAAGTTAAGAAATTTGGATTCTTACCTCAAAATATTGGCACAAAACTTCTCAAAAGTAGGCAATTTGTGATCAAAATCCATGGAATCTATTAATAAATTTTGAGCCTCCTACTCTAATTTATTAACGGTTGCACCAATTGCAAAAATATGATGATATGTGATGGATGAGTTTGTGTTTGTAGCTGATGGAGTTGATCGGTACATGCAGATGGTGTTTGAACCTTTATCAAATATGGTGCTGACTCCTATTCAAATCTAGCACCTGACTCCCATTCAAAAATGGTGCTTGACTTCCATTCAAAATTTGGTGCCTAACTCCCATTCAAAATCTGGCGCCTGAATCCCATTCAAAATTTGGTGCTTGACTCCCATTCAAAATCTAGTGCCTGACTCCCATTCAAAATTTGGTGCCTAACTTCTGTTCAAATTTGTATATAGGTACCTATCTTTAGTTGCAGGTTCCTATCTCCTGTATATAGATCTATAGATTTGACGTCAATAGCTGGGAAATATTTGTAGTTTTGCAAATCTTGAAAGTGGGCACCTATCTTCAGTTGTAGGTTCCTATCTCCTATACAGTTTGTCTTCATAGTTTTCAATGGTAGAGTGGAAACTATTTTAAATAAATAAATAATATTTTTATTTCCACTTTCCAGTTTTCAATGATAGAGTGGAAATTATTTTCAATGGTAGAGTAGAAAACTATTTTCAATGGCACTATTTGACTGCATAGTGACCATTTTGACTAACTATTTCCAGTTTGATTGTTTCTAGTTTGTAGTTTCTAGTTTGACTATTTCTAGTTTGATTGTTTCTAGTTTGATTATTTCTAGTTTGACTATTTCCAGTTTGTAGTTTCTAGTTTCACATTGACTAGTTTGGCTGCATAGTTTCCAGTTTTGACTGGTGCCTACACTTGGAAAAGTATTGCAATTATTATTATTTAATCTTCCCCATCCATGAGCTATCCACTTTTTGTTTCAAAATGTAACTATTTTAGACGTTACGTAGCCTTGTAAACCTAGAATGCAGATATAAATTTATTTTGCAGTTTTTCTATAAATACCATAAACAATTGTAAATGTTGAAATATTTTGTGCAGTTTAGTGTTGTAAATGAGGATTAATGCAACAATTTTAAATGCCAATAGGGGAAAATATTGTAACAAACCTGTAGATCAAAAAGTGGGAAAATAAATATTGTAATAGCCCTATAGATCTAGAAAATGAGTGGGGAGAAAATTAGAAGGTTGGAAAAATATCTCTTGTCTATAAAAGAGATTTTTTAGATCTTCAAAAGGGGAGGATTGATTCTATCACTTACTGACCTCTATAACACTATGGGAAATAATACAAAAATTGTTTGAGTTGCATTTTGTGTATCTTCAGTTTGGTTGGATTGCATGTGGCATTGGCCCTTGGTTCATGCCAACCTTACCTCTTGTAGTTGATTCATATTTATTTTATATCTCGTATTTGTTGTATTGTGTCTTTTATGGAGTTTTAGGTAGATCAATCAACCCATTTTATTTTGGTGTATCACCTATGTTCTTATTATTTTATTATCTATTTGCAGTTCTTTTATTTTTCCCTTCCCTTTTCCCTAGTGAGTTAATAGTTTAGTTTATTTTTATTTTTATTTCACTATGTTTGTATTTTTAATAAGTGCAACTATTTTAATTTTATTTTTACTATGCAGTTTTTATTTTTACCCAATTTTTATTTTAAGTGTAGTTTTTATTTTATAGTCTTAGTTTTATTTTTTATTTTTGTTTTTGAGAGCCGACTCTCTCTGAAGGTATTTTCCTCTTAAGAAGTCCCACATGAGAGGGAGATTCCCATGTTGGTGTTGTACATGGGTGTAGTGTAAGTGTACATTTTTAGACATCAATAATTTTGGCACACTCAATGGGACAAATATATAGTTTTTAATGAAAATATACACAAATCTTATGTTATAAAATAATCAAGATTTGGTGTTTGTCTTGACTATTATTTGCTTATTGAAGCATTAAAAAAATCACCTAGTGACTCTACTGGTTAAAAGGACCAGATCATTGATTACATCCTCATTTTATGAGGGGTGTGTCTACAAGAAGCAGTTCAAGAAGGGAAGGTAGATTCCAGTTCCAACAACTTTATTTCAATACCTCAAGGAAGAAAAGAAGGGGAAGGACTCAAGATCAAGTTTCTACACCACCTCCAGCTATCTCTTCTCCCTTTACTCCATTCATGGCTCAATTGCCACCTAGAGCCTATCCTTATTTCAATCAGGGTAGTCCATTGGCCTTGATAGCACATGATGATATTCTAGTATCAACCCTTAAGGCTCTACCTTATTATACTAGAGAAAACTTAGTCACTCCTATGGAACATCTCCAAGACATGGCAAATATATGCTCAGTGCATAATGTGACTGAAGACAATGTGGTAGTTAGATTATTAGCATCTTCTTTGAAGGGTAAATCCCTTCAATGGTTTAGAAGCCTTCCTGTTCATACCATTGCAAGCTGGGATGACTTGGATGATAAGTTGATCAAGTAGTTCAAAGATAAATCAGATAGCTTATCACATATGGAGCAACTGACTACCATCAAAAGAGCTCCCAATGAGTAGATCATAGATTTCAATTTTAGATTCCAAAGGACATGGGATAGAGTACCCATGGAGGTAAGGCCAAATGCATAGTCTACTTTTCTATATTTCTTGAGAGCTTTGAGTTCTGACATAGGTATGAACATCCAAACTAGAGGAGTCAATACATTACCTGATGCATATGAAAAGGTTATTGAAGCTAAAAATTATTTAGTGCAGTGTGGTAGGATTGCCCCTAGACCTCCTATACCTCTATTTCTAGATGTGACTATACCCAACCCATTATCCTCTCAAGATTCTGCTAATATTCTAATAGTTAATCCATTACCAATTAATGAGAATGTACCTAGCACTTCTGGTCAATCAAATGACCAAATGAATGATCTATTGAATTTAGTCAGAACAATGGGCAACAAGCTCAATAGTCTAGAGAAGTAGCAAAACCAACCTCAACAGAGGTATTTCCAGCCATACTACCCTCCTTATCAGCATAAGCCTCCATATCAAAATCATGCTCATCTAGCAAGGCCTTTACAAGCATAGTTCCCTGCTATTACCAACCCAAATCAAGCCCTAGTACCTGTGCAAAATAACTTAGCTGAGCAACAAAGGTGGTGCCCTCCTTATCAGTTACCTCATGATCCAAATGGTTGTGCATATGGAAATAGTAGTAGTGCTTTAGTGGCACAGGATCCTAACTATCAGATAATGGAACAACAACAATATCAACATCCTCCTGCATCAACTCCTGATAGCATTTTGATGTACTGGCAAGAAAATGAGCATTGTGTAGTGAACCAGACTATGGATAATCAACCTAAGAAGCAAGTACAATCTAACTATAATACCAGGTCTAAAGGAAAAGTTGTAACTGATGGTCCTTCTATATCACAAGCAACCATATCCCCTCAACCTCCAAGTACCAATGTCAAAACAAACTAATCACACTCAAGGATGTTCCAGATTAGAGAAATCAGAGACTCAAAAACAATAGCCTACAATCACATTCAAGGATATTCTAGATTGGAGAAATCAATAGACTCAAATGCAGCAACCTAGTAGAACATGGAAAAATAGGCCTACTTACCTAGTTTTTGAGAGGCCAAGAAATGATTGGACTAACAAACAAACATAAAAAAATCAGCCTATCAACTTGGTGGAGCAAATGAAGAAGACCAGCTTGCAAGTTTCTATGTGGGATGCTCTTGCATTGCCAGGATAGATGGACCTCCTCAAAGAAGCTCTGAGTCATGTATCTTCAGGACCTAAAAAGACTAAAGAGTCTATTGTAGAAGCTACAAGTCTGATACAAATGGCTCCTAATGAGGTACAATCACCTACTAAACCTCCTCCTTTCTATATGACCCTCATCATAGGAAAGCATTTGGTCCATAATTGCATGATTGATTCAGGAGCTAGTAGTTGTGTAATGCCAAAGAGAATAGTTGATGTTTTAGGACTATCAATTGAGCCTATGAATGTTGGTGTCATGCAGCTAGATGGTACCACTATTAGGACATTGGGTGTGGTTAGAAATTTAGACCTTACTTTGCATGCCTACCCTAGCCTTACCATTACACATGATATATCAATCATAGACCTTCCACCTATGTTTACTTTATGCCTATCCAAGGACTTCACAATAAAATTAGGGGGTTATATATCTCTAGATTGGTCCAAGATGTCCTTAACCACAAGATATGGTACCAAATTCTTCATATCAACTGAGCCTATCTCTCACTTCCATGTAGAACTCCATGATCCCAAACCTGAAATTAATTATACAACCATGGAGTCAGATAGTTCTTCTGAGTAGATCCAAACACCTCCTATTCTTGATACTCAACTTGATGAGTGGGCAAATGGGTTATATGGATCTGATCCATATGATAATTTTCAAGAGGTTGGCATGGGAACCTACTGTATCTTGGAGGAGAAGAGCACAATGCCAGAGGTCATGAAAATAGAACAACAAATAGAAGGTGTGTGGAAGCTGCATTTTGATGGAGCTAAGTGTAAGAAAGGTGTTGGTGTTGGTGTAGTGATCACCTCTCCTTCTGAAGAGAAATTCCTTCATTCCTTCAACCTCTAGTTCAGCTGCACTAACAACATGGCAGAGTATGAAGCTCTAATTCATGGACTTCTACAAGCAGAGAAAAGAGGTGTGAAACTACTACAGATTTTTGGTGATTCAAAATTGGTAGTGCAGCAAGTGAAGGGGTAATGTGTTATTCATAATAAACTTCTAAAAGCATATAAATGTAGAGTGTTGGACCTACTTGAAGGATTTGATGCCTTGAATATCCAAATAGTCCCTAGAAAGAGCAATCAAGAAGTTGATAGGATGGCAGTTGTGGGGGCACAATATGAGTTACCTATTGACTTATTCAAGAAGGAGGAACAACATGTAAAATCAATTATTAGGCCCTCAGTTCCTAATAATGATAAACATTGGCAAGTGTTTGACTCCAATCAGTAGATAACAAACTTTATTTTGCAAGAAGCTAAATTTTCTGAGGATATCCAAGCTAAGTTGTAGCAGACATATGAGGATAGTGATATCATTCAGCTTAGTAGCAACAAGATTCCAAAGGGACTCATTACTTTGGAAAGTTTGTTCACTCCTGATGATCAATACAAAGGTAAACATAAAAGAATGACAACAAAAATTAATGCTTGTCAAGATGTCCAAATTGCTCCAGGTAAAGTCCTTATGCTTGGTAAATGTAATTCTCCTAATCAAGAAGTTGTTTTCATTCAGAAATGCAAAGAATATGATGATATTATAGCATGGGATTATGACCAGTTGAAGGAGTATGCTCTAGATGTTATACAACACACTATAGAGCTCCTTCCTGATGCTAAACCAGTGCACCAGAAGTAGAGACCTATCAATCCCAAAGTTGAACCTTTGATGAGAAAAGAATTGCTAAAATTGATTAAGGCATGTATCATATATCCCATCAAGCACTCCACTTGGGTAGCCAACTTGGTACCAGTCAGAAAGAAAAATGGAGAAATCAGACTATGTGTGGACTTTCAGGATTTGAATCGTGTCTCCCTTAAAGACCATTATCCATTACCCTCAATGGATCAGATTTTGCAAAATGTGGTAGGAGCTGAAATATTTTCTATGTTGGATGGTTTTTCAGGTTTTAATCAGGTAGTGATTAAGGAAGAAGACCAACATAAAACTGCATTTACCACCAAATGGGGTACATTTGCATATCATAGAATACCTTTTGGCCTTTCTAATGTAGGTGCCACTTTTCAAAGGGCTATGGACCTAGATTTCAAAGGACTGATAAATAAATCAATTCTGGTTTATTTAGATGACATTACAGTATTCTCCAGGAATGTTGATGATCATATGCAACATCTGGAAGCAGTTTTTTAGAGATGCAGAGAGTTTGGGGTTTCTTTAAACCCAAAGAAATGTATTTTTGTTGTAGAAGAGGGTAAACTATTGGGACATGTTGTGTCCAAGGAGGGTCTTTCCATTGATCCAGAATGTGTTGAAGCTATTCAGACCTTGTCCCTGCCTACTCACAAGAAGGCTTTGTAGTCATTCCTGGGTAAGATCAATTTTGTGAGGAAGTTTATATCTAACTTTGTTGATATAATAAAACCAATTACCACAATGTTGAAGAAGGATCAATCCTTTAGATGGATCGAGGAAGGTAAGCAAAGTTTTTAGAAAATCAAGGATGCTATTTCTAAAGCCCCTATTTTAATTAACCCCAATTTTGAAAGAGATTTCATTTTGTATGCTTTTGGGGGAGAATATAGTATTGTTGTTATTCTTACATAGGAAAATGATGAGAAAATGGAGCAACCCATTGCCTTCATGAGCCAGAACCTTAAGGAGTATGAAGAGAGGTATGATTTTGTGGAAAAATAGATTTTTGCACTCCTTAGAGCCTTAAAAACTTTCAAGCATTTGGTGGCTCAGAATAGAATAATAGTCTTTGTGGTTCATCCTAGCATTAAAGAATTTTTGTTAGGTCGTGATGTTCCTGATAAAAGGGCCAGTTGGGTGACAAAAATTATGAATTTTGATGTTGAGATTAAAGTGACAAAATTAGTATGGGGAAGAGCCCTATGTCAACACCTTGCAGAGGATTTAAATACTGAGAAAGTATTCTTTAATGCCCAACCAATAGAAGAAGAGTTAAATTGGTTCCATGTTATGATGGATTATTTAAAATTTGGAACCTACCCAATAGTATACAATAGAACCCAAAGAAGAAATATGAGATTAAAAGCATTATATTTTGAAGTGATTGATGAGATTCTTTTCAAAAGAAGTCAGGAAGGTGTCCTCCTAAGGTGTATTGAACCAGAAAAGACTAAAAAGTTATTGGAGGAATTCCACCAAGGATTTTTAGGAGGTCATTTCTCATCATCAGTCACAATAGCTAAAATAATGAGAGCTGGTTATTTTTGGCCAACTCTATTTTTTGATGCAGTTCAATGGGTCCAAAAATGTAAGGAATGTTTATTTTTCTCAGGAAGGAAGAAGAGGGCTCCCTTTCCCTTACAACCAATTGTTGTAGATCAACCATTCACACAATGGGGATTAGACTTCATAGGTGTGATTAATCCACCTTCAAGTGTTGGCCACAAGTTTATATTGATAGCCATAGATTATTTCATAAGATGGACTGAGGTTGTTGCATTAAAAGAAGCCACTAGAGGGGCCATTGTTGAGTTTTTGGAAAGTATTGTTACAAGGTTTGGAGCACCTGAGATAGTCATTGCTGATAATGCTAAAGCATTCATAGGTGTTGTAGTCACAGAGTTTGGTATCAAGTATGAGATCTACATGAAGATATCTTCCAACTATTACCCTCAAGGGAATGGACTAGTTGAGTCCACAAATAAAAACTTGATCAGGATCATTAAGAGAATAGTGGAGGAGAATCAATGAACATGGCATACCAAACTGAAAGCTACCTTGTGGGTAGATAGAATTACACCAAAGTAGGCCACAGGCCAGTCCCCCTTCAGACTTGTGTATGGCAAGGAAGCCAGGCTCCCTATTTCACTAGAGCTTCCTACCTTGGAGCTGGTTCATCAAATGAATTTAGAGCATTGTGATCCTATGGAGCTCAGGTTTGCAGAGTTGATGCAGTTGGAAGAGACTAGAGACCAAGCTAGGAAAAAACTTCAAGAAAATCAGCTGGTAATGAAGAAGTACTTTGATAAGAGGGCTACCTCACAAAGCTTTGCAGAAGGAGATATGGTCCTAAAATGGGATGAAGATAGAGTGAAGCCAGGAAAACATACAAAATTTGACTCTATATAGAGTGGGCCATACATTGTTACAGGCTTTAGAGGTAGCAATGCTTTTGAGCTCTCAAGGATCAATGGAGAAACACTACAGATCCTAGTAAATGGGATTTATCTCAAAGCTTATCCTTGAATTTTTTAGCCATAGGTTGTAGTTTTAGTTTCCTTTTTGTTGTGTTCCCTAAGTGTCCCAAGACACCTCTTGCTTCCTATGAAGCATGTTTTATTTTACTTTATTTTATGTTGGTTATTTTTAATTTTGTGCATTTTTTTTTTTTTTTTTTTGTTTTGAGTTTTTTCTTTTAGTTTTGTGTAGTTTTCTATTCTATTGCAAGGATTATTTCTAGTAGTTCTACCTTACAAAGCAAGTATGAAATTTAGTTCTTTGTGAAAATCTGAAGATGATCAATGAATCTATGCCCAATGGATGCTAAGGCTACCTAGTCTTCTAGGTTCTTTGCACATTGTAGGCATGTGTCCCCTATGAGTCACCAAACTATTAATAAATTTTGAGCCTCCTACTCTAATTTATTAATGGTTGCACCAATTGCAAAAATCTAGTGATACATGGTGGATGAGTTCATGTTTGTAGTTGATGGAGTTGATCGGTACATGCAGATGGTGTTTGAACCTTTAGTAAATCTAGTGCCTAACTCTCATTCAAATATGGTGCCTGACTCCCATTCAAATCTAGTGCCTAACTCTCATTCAAAATTGGTGCCTAACTCCCATTCAAAATATGGTGCCTAACTCCCATTCAAAATCTAGTGCCTGAATCCCATTCAAAATTTAGTGCCTAACTCCCATTCAAAATATGGTGCCTAACTCCCATTCAAAATATAGTGCCTAACTCCCATTCAAATTTATACGTCCTATCTTTAATTTCAACTTTATCCTAATGGCACCTATCTTCTATTGGTTCCTATCTCATGTATACATTTGTCTCATTATTTCTACTTATTCTTTTTCATCTACTACTATTTCTAGTTTAGCTATTTCCAGTTTGATTATTTTCAGTTTATAGTTTCCAATTTGGTTATTTCTAGTTTGACTATTTCCAATTTGATTGTTTTTAGTTTAACTATTTCTAGTTCACAGTTTCTAGTTTCACATTGACCAATTTGGCTGCATAGTTTCCAGTTTTGATCGATGCCTACACTTGGAAAAGTATTGTAGTTATTATTATTTAATATTTCCCATCCATGAGCTGTCCACTTTTTATTTCAAAATGTAACTATTTTAGACATTACACAACCTTGTAAACCTGGAATGCAGATATAAATTTATTTTACATATTTTCTATAAATACTATAAATAGTTGTAAATGCTAAAATATTCTATGTAGTTTGGTGTTGTAAATGAGGATTAATGCAACAATTTTAAATGCCAATAAGGGAAAATATTTTAATAACCCTACAAATCAAAAAGTGGGCAAATAAATATTGTAACAACCTTGTAGATCTGGAAAATGAGTGGGGGAAAAATTAGAAGGCTAGAAAAATATCTCTTGCTATAAAAGAGATTTTTTCAGATCTTCAAAAGGGGGATTGATTCTGTCACTTGCTGACCTCTGTAACACTATGGGAAATAATACAAAAATTTGTTTGAGTTGCATGTTGTGTATCTTCAGTTTGGCTGGATTGCATGTGGCATTGGCCCTTGGTTCATGCCAACCTTACCTCTTGTAGTTGATCCATATTTGTTTTATGTTTTGTACCTATTGTACTATGTCTTTTATGGAGTTTTTGGTAGATCAATCAACCCATTTTATTTTGGTGTATCGCCTCTATTCTTATTATTTTATTATCTATTTGTAGTTATTTTATTTTTCCCTTCCCTTTTTCCCTGGTGAGTTAATAGTTTAGTTTCCAGTTTTTATTTTTATTTCATTGTGTTTGTAGTTTTTTTGGCAAGTAAGTGCAATTGTTTTAATTTTACTTTTACTGTGCAGTTTTTATTTTTTACCCAGTTCCTAGTTTTTTATTTTAAGTGCAGTTTTTATTTTATAGTCTTAGTTTTATTTTTTATTTTTATTTTCGAGAGTCGGACTCTCTTCGGAGGTTTTTTCCTCTCAAGAAGTCCCACACGAGAGGGAGATTCCCATGTTGGTGTTGTACACGGGTGCAGTGTAAGTGTACATTTTCAGACATCAACAAAATAAATATTGGAAAAAATTGCAGATGTAAATATGCAATGGACCCTAAGCTTTGACAAGATCATGAAAATACATTCTTCATCTATTTTAGTTTTTCCACTAACCTTTAAAAGTGTGACGGGGACCCGAAAAACACACACTTCATCAAACCCTACTTTTCTTTAAGAAATCTAAAAAATTACATGCATACAGCCCGCAGGCTTACAATCACCGACCCTCGGCTCGGTTTCCTCCACTGCAACTTCTCTACGTATTAAATCTAAAAATTTTACGTCAAACAAACTGCGGAGCTTTACAGTAGCTGACAAAGACACCGAAGAACACACGCATACTCACACTCACAAGTTCCAAAAAATTTCATCTATTAATTCTAAAAATATTTACATAACACTGCCCACAGGCTTACAATTGCTAGCTCTCGGCTTAGCTTCACGCTTCTATACCTCTGCGTGCATTCTTCGATCCACTGTCTCGACTAAAACAACAAACTGGGTTTTTATAGAGGCCCCGACCCTCTCACGCATCAACTCCCGCGCAAATGGGTTCACCAACCCGATTAAAAACATTTACACAAAAATCGGGACACCAACCCGATTAAATTCCCGCACTCCGCATGGTCTCTGCCACTGCTGACTCGATCAGAATACCTTGCACGTCCATCCTTTTCGTCTTCCGCACTTCTTGGTATTTGTTCGCCATTTACTACACCCTAGGTGCCATGTGTCATTTTGGATCAAATTTTGAAAATACCGCCTGTTGCGGTTTTCCTGCCACCTCTTTCTCCTTCTCCGTCGCATCTTTCTCTCTCCGTCGTGATATCGCGACATGTCGCGATATCACGACGTTTCCTCATCCCTGTGCTCTTTTCCAATTTTGGTCGCGATATCGCGACCAATTCCGCTAGAAGCCCTCTGCTCTGGTTTCTGTCGTGACATCGCAACGTCACGATATCGCGACCGTTCTGCCGCCTCACCCTGAATCCCTTTTGACGTCGTGAAATCGTGACGTCGCGAAATCGCGACGTCGCGATTTCGCTACAACTTTTTTTCTCCGCCTTCGCCTCACCAGGACGTCACGATTTTGCGACGTCACGAAATTGCGATGTCGTGATTTCGCTGCAACTTTCTGCCACTGCCTCCTCCTTGCCTTGACGTCATGATTTTGTGACATCGCGAAATCGTGACGTCGTGATTTTGCTACTCTTTTCTGCCTCCTTGCCTGCTGCACTTCTCCGTCGTGATTTCGTGACAGTCGCAATTTCATGACATGTCACAAAATCGTGACCTTCCAGCTCCTTCGCCTTCGCTTTCAAAATTTGTTGCGATTTTGCGACGTCGCGAAATCGTGACGTCACAATTTCGCTACAGCTTCTAACTCCTGCCTCTGCCTCGACTTGACGTCGTGATTTCATGACGTCATGAAATCGTGATGTCATGATTTTGCTACCATTCTCTGCCTTCACCTCCGCTTCTGACTTTTCATTATGATTTCGCGATGGTCACGATTTCGTGACATGTCGCGAAATCACGGTCCCTTCTGCTGCACTTTCTCTCTCCTATCGACTGTCGTGATTTCATGACGTAGCAAAATCATGATAGTTTCTGCTGTGAACTTCCTCCTTGCCTTCTGCTTTCTCTTCTTCCGACTCTTCAGCACTGACTTTCTCGAATCTTGATGCCTCTGCATCAGATGCTGCTGGATGCTCCTGCATCAGACACCCGGGGTACGTGGAGAAGTGATCTTCACTTCTGCTTGGTCTGGTTGTTGCCTCCTGCAACACTTCCAAATCCTTCTCTGCCTCAGCAGTCTGCTTCAACCCCGGCTCCCGGTCCATACTTCTGTCTTCTTCCAGACAGATTTCTCCACTGCTGCAAACTTCTTCTACAGCCTGCTTTAACTCCTCCACTTGCATAGAAAAATCTGTGCCTTCTTTTGGGCAGGTCCCGGTACTGCTGCACTCTTCTGTAGCCTTCTTCAACTTTTCCTCTTTCTTCCTCTTTCTTTCTTCCCGCCTTCTTTGTCGCTCCTCTTGCTCCCGTAATTTTATCCCGAGCCATTCCTTTTGCAGGGCTTTTAATTGTCATTGCAAAGCTAAGACTTCTTCCTCCGGCACCATATCTTCTTTGTTGTCCCGTCTTCTTTGGGAATGCATTTTTCCTTAGCTTTTCTCACAAAGCTTTTACTGATCCGGTGTAGCTGCCTCACGTCCGGCGATCTGCTAACATGCCCGGGATCTTAACTCACTCTTTCTCTCTCTCTCAAACCCTACCACAGATCCTGGCGTAACTGCCTCACGTCCGACGATCTGTTACGCACTCAGGAACTTCTGCTCTGATACCACTGACGGGGACCCGAAAAACACACACTTCATCAAACCCTACTTTTCATTAAGAAATCTAAAAAATTACATGCATACAGCCCGTAGGCTTACAATCACCGGCCCTCGGCTCGGTTTCCTCCACTACAACTTCTCTACGTATTAAATCTGAAAATTTTACGTCAAACAGCCCACAGGCTTTACAGTAGCTGACGGCACACCGAAGAACACACGCATACTCACACTCACAAGTTCCAAAAAATTTCATCTATTAATTCTGAAAATCTTTACATAACACTATCCGCAGGCTTACAATTGCTAGCTCCTGGCTTAGCTTCACGCTTCTATACCTCTGCGTGCATTCTCTGATCCACCGTCCTGACTAAAACAACAAACTAGGTTTTTATAGAGGCCTCGACCCTCTCACGCATCAACTCCCACGCAAATGGGTTCACCAACCCGATTAAAAACATTTACACAAAAATTGGGACACCAACCCGATTAAATTCCCGCACTCTGCACGGTCCCTGCCACTGCTGACTCGGTCAGAATACCCTGCGCATCCATCCTTTTCGTCTTCCGTGCTTCTTGGTATTTTTTTGCCATTTACTGCACCCTGGGTGCCACATGTCATTATGGATCAAATTTTGAAAATATCGCCTGTTGCGGTTTTCCCGCCACCTCTTTCTCCTTCTCCGTCGCATCTTTCTCTCTCTATCGTGATATCGTGACATGTCGCGATATCGCGACGTTTCCTCATCCCTGCGCTCTTTTCGAATTTGGGTTGCGATATCGCGACCAATTCCGCTGGAAGCCCTCTGCTCTGGTTTTTGTCGTGACATTGTGACGTCGCGATATCGCGACCATTCTGCCGCCTCACCCTGAATCCATTTTGACGTCGCGAAATCATGATGTCGTGAAATCGTGACGTCACGATTTTGCTACAACTTTTCTTCTTCGCCTTCGCCTCGCCAGGACGTCGCAATTTCGCGACGTTACGATTTCGCTGCAACTTTCTGCCACTGCCTCCTCCTTGCCTTGACGTCGCGATTTCGCTACTCTTTTCTGCCTCCTTGCCCACTGCACTTCTCCGTCGTGATTTCGCAACAGTCGTGATTTCGTGACATGTCACGAAATCGTGACCTTCCAACTCCTCCGCCTTCGCTTCCGAAATCTGTCACGATTTTGCGACGTCACAAAATCGCGACATCACAATTTTGCTACAGCTTCTAACTCCTACCTCTGCCTCTACTTGACGTCACGATTTCGCGACGTCGTGAAATTGTGACATCACGATTTTGCTACCATTCTCTGCCTTCACCTTCGCTTCCGACTTTTCATCGCGATTTCGCGACGGTCGCGATTTCGCGACGGTCGCGATTTCGTGACATGTCGTGAAATCGCGGTCCCTTCTGCTGCACTTTCTCTCTCCTACCGACAATCGTGATTTTGTAACGTAGCAAAATCATGACAGTTTCTGCTGTGAACTTCCTCCTTGCCTTCTGCTTTCTCTTCTTTCGACTCTTCAGCACTGACTTTCCTGAATCTTCTCTACATCAGATGCTGCTGGATGCTCCTGCATCAAAGTGTGAACAAGGATTGAAACTTAGTGATAAAATCACCCATAGATGGAAAATCATCTGGATTGAGAGCACTAATTTTAACATCAAGATGTAAAACTTTGAAAGTGTCCACTTGCCCAAATAGCTTCTCAAGCTTATCCCAGATTTGAAAAGGAGTGTCACAATAATTAAGATGAAATAACAAATTATCACTCACATGCATCCTAATTAATCCCTTACATTTATCCATTTTACAATCATGAACAAACTTATGATACTTTAATGTAACTTCAGGTAGCTCTTCTTGCATTAATCTTGATAACCCTATAGATTGAATAAGTTTCATCATACATGAATTCCATATGTGATAATTATGTGAGTTAATTGGATCAAATTCCTCTTGTAGACATCTAAAATACATCATATTGAGGAGGCTATCCATATGGACATATTTTCAGGCCATATGACTCATCTTGGGCCTTCCCAATACCTAACAATGGTTATGACCACATAGACAGGGTAATTTGATCCTTTATAGCTTGGATCATCATACATGGGAGCGTCCTCAAGTGATCGTTGGACCTATGATGGCTTCCAAGTCTGGCTACTCCACCCTGGGATGGCCTCACCTGTAACAAACTTGAGCTCCTTCAGCTGAGCCAAATTAGTTATAGGGAATCTTGCACGTAATGACTAACCGTGAGAAGCTTCCAGAAGTGAGGCTTGGGATGCCTGATCCTAACCAAATTTTGATATTGACTTCCCTTGCAAGCTAAGATGGCCAATTGGGAAATCTATAAAAGGTGCCCAAAAACTTCACTAAAAAAGAGAGATGAGATCGAACAAGAATTCATCGAAGTGCTACCGGTTTTAGGAATAGAGAGATCATTCTATCATAAGTGTCAAGGTGTTACCCAAATCTAGTCATGAAGCTTGCATTCACATCAATGGAATTCCCTTGAGTTTGAAGGCCTAATTTCACCCATTGTGCATCATCAATCATCCCACATTCAAGCCAATTCTCATTATTTAGTTATGTTTTGAAAAGACAAACCCTTGAACATCAATTTGATAGTCAAATTGAACATCGCCCCACATCGAGCACAAATAACAGGCTCTCTACTCAGTGGCTTCTTCACCCCAAAGTGGCCCGTAGGCGCGGCCATTGGACCCTCTAATGGCTAATAGAGCTAGTCACTGTACCCTATGATGGCCTCTTGGTGACATTTGATTTACTATATTTTCTTAGTTATATCAGCTTTAGCAGCTTTCAATTTGGTTTCTAACATAGTTTAGCATATTTTCATTTAGTTTTACATGCATTTATTTACTATTTTAAGAATTTTCCTTTCAATGGTTTACTATGGAAATGGACCTCATCTTGAGAGGTTCCACATTTACTACTAATTTCTTGTAAGTGCTTTTGTGTGCAGATCTCAGGTTTCCATAGGAGCTAATCATCATAAAGATCCTTCAATATTTACATCATCAAGCAAAGGTCACAAAGAAACCCTCCATAATAATTTTTGAGAGAGCAAAAACTCTGTAAATTACACCTACCCTTTTTGGATCTCATTTTGTAATTTGTATCAAATTGTTTAATCCCTAAGAGGGATATTTTGTAACCTTTTGTAAAGACAATTTTCAAATATCAATGAGAAGGGCACTATATTTTCTCTATTTATTTGTCATTATGGTTACATGATATATCTTGTCAATTTGATTTCATATTACATGTTTAGGTGTATAGTTTTTGCTACTCTACAGTGGTGATCACCGTGTGGGACTATTCCACATTTCACAATTTGGTGCTAACTGCTTATTTCTTGCTTTCTTGAACTTACAGGTACCACTACTCTATGTTGGTATGGCTCACAGTAGTCACTGTCATACCCTCTAACAACAAGTAGAGCTCACTACTCTACCCCCTGATGACCTCAGAATAGAGTGAAAAAACTAGATTAGCAGTATCTTCATCGAATATTGGCTACACTTGTGAATATCACTATACTTGGTTTTACTGTGTTTTATGCAGAAAAGATAGAATAGCAATTTCAATTAAAAAATCTAAAGAAATTTTTAAATTTCATTTTTCTACTTGTAACTGCTCCTAGGTCCATCGACCCCCATTTTTGACCACTCTAGTGTTAAATAGCATGTGTTGTAGACCATATTATACAGATACAAGCCCTATTATACTACTTATTAGGATTTACTTACTTGATGCCTATCTAAAGGCTAATTTCATTTAGGGTTTGAATTTCAAATTTTCTAAAATTAAAACATTTTTATTTAGAATTTGGAAATTTGAAATGTTCTTTCATGCATTAGCAAAAAATCATGGATTTCTCTATGTTGCATTTTCCTTTTTACATGAAATAAAAATAACCCACACACACATCACGTCTTAAATTAAACATCAGTGAGTTGGAAGTCACAACCAACCACTAATCAAGACTAACAATGGTGGCCTTCATCACCACCTTGTTAGCTTGCATTATGGTTCTTCGAACCCCATTTTCACCATGTTCAGCTCCAAGAACCATTGTAGCTATGGAAAATAGCATGCATATATTTTTGAAGAGGTGTATCATTGACCACGGTGAACTGGGTGAGGACTGGTAGGACCTGTGCTCCCTCACTAGATTTGGACTTCATCACCAAATATCGATGGGTTTCACAACCTAGAATTCATCACCAAATATTGGTGGGTTTCACAACCTAGAATTCATCACCAGGCTTGTGTGTGAGAGTATACAGGTGAAATCCCTTCAACTTGAGTATTTACATCAACAATATCAAAAACTTGAATAAGATAAAGGTAATAAAACAACAAATCAAAATACACAAGCCAGTTTTAGGAAACACAAATAATCTTTAAAAGAGATAATCATCTTGTTTACTTTGTTTGTTTCCTTATTGAATGCCTAATAAAGATAAAATGGTCACAACATGAAGCCATGTCTAGTCCCAGAATGAGGCTATAGGTAATGCACCAGAAGGTTTAGAATGCCTTCAATATAGCCCAACAAATTTACTTTTACCTGAACGATGTTCTAATAGCTATCACAAAGATAATTCCACACATGAAAATTTTGAGCATCGAGATACCCCTAATAGGAGGACTCCTATGGTACATCCCCATGAATGAGAAGAGGATCTTATTAAACCTCATCCATCACATGTTACTTCCAAATAAGATCCACCAATTGAGGGGCCAAGTAGAGGGGTCACACGTATTTGTGTATCCAATTGATTCACACTCCCATTAGAGCATGGGGTGGGATACATGCCATTACCTAGTATGGATGGGGGAGGTACTCCTCTTGATCACCCTTGGTTGAATCATAAGCTAAACCATATAGATAGGCATGGCCCTAATGCAGATCGAAGAGCACCTTATTCTACTCATTCTCATTCTGAGGGTGGGTGTGATGAAGATTTAGTTCATCCTATCCATACGAATGAAGAGTGTTCTACTCGAACATGTCATACTCTAGTGTCATCCTTACATGAGGACAACACCCCTAGGATCAAGCACAGAGTTAACACAACCTCAATTTATTAAGGTAAGAGGATAGCTACCCCTACTGTGCAAACTAAAATCATCAAAATCCCTCATATCAAGATGAGAAGTCATAGGCCACAAATAGTGGATCGAACATATCAGCTACCCAAGCCCAATAGTAGTCAAAGAGAGTAATTGATACAATCCCGATTGGAATATTTGTATCATGAGAAAGAATGTTTAGATCTAGAACATATATAACAATAGAGGTTACACCATCAATAGTTGTACAAACATAAATTGTGTGAGAAAATAATCCTACAATAGAGATTGCACAAAGAGCAATCACGTAGGGTAGCTCATGATGATATTCCTATACCTAGTACTTATCAGTAACAACTCAACATGAGGTGCACTATGCAACACCAGGAGTTGTCCTCTAGGCCCACTAATAACCATCCTCTTCACACCTCTATTCATCAGCCTTAGCAAAGATAGTTCCAAGCACCAAATCAGTTAGAGTATGAAGCTTATGAAGAGATAAAAGTAGAGGACCAAGAACAATATATCCTGAGTCGCTTTGCAAGGATGTGGTAGATGATTATAATTTACCACCTCAATCAAATAGGAACCTTCCACATTTACCTCCCAAAAGGCCACTTTAGGAGAATGAGATCATCTCATATTAGGCATATAAGGTTCTCACAAAGTGAATCCAATCGCTGGAGAAGCAGGGAGTGGGTTATCAAAAACCCACATTGCACAAATTGTACAATCAACCCCTAGACCCATCAGTGCCTTGTCTTGCTTACCCTGAGCATTTTAAAATACCTAAGTTGGATAAATTTAGAGGGGATGATGATGCACAAGAACATATCACAAGTTTCATGAACTTGTGTTTTCAACTACATAATAATGATGCTTTGTTATTAAGAACATTCATGATAACACTCTCTAGTTTAGCCTTAGAGTGGTATAACCAACTACCTCAACATAGCATCTCTAGCTTTGAACAACTAGCAAATGCCTTCCTTGAACGCTTCTCCTTCAAAGTCAAGAAGAAGGTAAACCTAATTAACTTGTCAAACTTACATCAATATGATGATGATCTAGTTATGGATTATGGGAATAGGTGGTGTAATATAATATCAAAACTACCTTTTACTATGCCTATTTCGAAACTAACCTGAATGTTTACCAAGAGCTGCTCAAAACAGATATTGCTTCTATTACAATTGTAGCAATATCAAACATTTGAAGAGGCTTTGGTGTAAGCCAAAGTTATTGAGGACATCAAGGTCTAGGAGGGAGACATTAAGCTTTGTAAGAAATAATGGAACAAGAATCCTCGTAACAATCATCATCATGCAAAACTAGTACCTATGAATCATATTGGTTTAAACATTCCCAAAGTGGATAAAGCACAACAATAGCCTAATTATCAAGCTCAACCCTATTTGACGTAGTAAAACAATAAGTACCAATAAAATCAAGGGAAATATAAGCAACATCATCCTCCTCGCACATATACACCATATTTTGAGTTTTTGGTATCCCTGTTTAACAGACTATGCAAGGCTAAGGTGATTACATTACCTAAAATCCACTTGCTAGATCCTGCTCACCCAAAGCCTAAGGGGTACAAAGAGGACTTATATTGTTCTTATCATAGGTAAAATGGACATGATATCCAAGGGTGCTATGGTTTCAAAAACCTAGTATAGAATATGCTTTATAAGAATCAATTACAGATTGATAACCCTATCACTCTAGATAATCAACAAATGGGAATCTTCAAATATCTCTTGCCCACCCATGAGGTTAAGGGTAATAAAATGGTGTAGGTAAATGAGATACATACGGATCCACCCACACATGTATTTTTAGGTATGATAAATATTATAACATGGAATAGAAGGTACAATCAAGTAAAACAACCTGTAGCTCCCATTAGGATACCTTCTACGTCCCTGCAAGAGCTAGTTCAAAATCTGCTACCAAGTCCACCATCACAACCTATAATTACAATTAGAAATAGGCTTGCTTAGAGTCTGTATATGACCTCAACCAAGCTCTTTATTTATGATCTTATTGTACAATCCCCTATACATAGGGAAGTAATCATGAAGATTTTAAAATCTGTGAAATTTCAACCCAATATACTAATGCATTCACTAACTTTGTAGGGCATGTTTAGAAGTGCAAAGAGCTTGTGGTCACCTTTTATGACCACAATATCAAACAAGTACCAACTAATGTAGTGGATCCATCATTGCACATAATCACTTGCATAAACTAAATACCTTACAAGTGAGTGTTGATTGACATAGTCTCATCAATCAACATAATAATGACGACTGCTTTAGAGAATCTTAGTCTTTCAATATCACACATAGTAGCATCCACTTTTGCATTGCAAGCATTCAATGATGAATAACATGTGCTTATACCGAGATGGGGAGTGAACCGTATAAGATAAAACTTTTTGCTTTTCAATCTATATGATAACATCAGCAATATTAAAGCAATAAATATCATATAAACCATCACATACATGAGAGACATTATTTAACGTGGTTCACCCAATATGGGCTACTCCATGGAGAAAATATTCCTTATAAACTTTTCTCAAATAATTATTTTGGGAATCCTTTCCCTATTACAAATTTTATGGACCTCTATCCAAAGGAGACATCGGTCCCCTAATCAAGTTCATGGATCTCTATCCATAGGAGAACTCCTTCTCCTCTGTTCAGACTAATGATCTTCTAGAAGAACTATTATCTCCACTACTCTAGCTTATGGATCTCTATCCATTGAATACTCTTGCCCTCACTCAGAAGACCTATCTTTGATGCCCTGGCTAATGGACCTCTATCCACTGGATACTGTCATCCTCTATACTTTGTCACCTCTAAAGCTAGCTCTCAGCTTTGTCTCAAATTTGCACTAAACTCTATCCTTCGATCAGCACAAATATGCTCAATATTTGTCTCTGGTCTGGCACAAACCTATCCTCAAATTTGCACCAAAATTTGTCCTCAAATCTATATTTTAAGCTTCCACAAAAGGTCACACCAATCTATACACAAGTCTTCTCAAAGACTTACCTCAAATCTTCTCAACAAGTCATCACTAGAACTTGTCCAATATGCTCAATAAGTCCTTACTAGAACTTTTCCAATATCATAGAAACATATAGATATTTGTTAGAGACTCGATATCCTTCATAATGCTTACAAACACTCAACCTCTTTGTCAAATCAATTTAGGATATAGAATAATTTGTTTCACAGAACTTCAACACTTTCACTTGACTAGGCTCAATCTACTCCACTCAATAAAATACTCATTTCTTACAAACCCTAGTCCAAGCATATGAATCACCCACTTAATTATTTCCAAAAATGCTTATCAAACAATCTCACATAACAATGATACTCATGATCTTGCACAAACTCTAGTTCAAGATAGTTCTCAACTTCACATAACAATGATACTCATGATATTTATAAATTCTAGTTCAAGATAGTTCTCAAATTCACATAACAATGATACTTATTTCTTTCACAAACTCTAGTTCAACATAGTTCTCAAATTCACATAACAATGATACTCATGTTTTTTCACAAACCCTAGTTCAAGCATATGAAATCTTACTCAATATTTCCAACAATGCTTATCAAACAAGGTTTCTAGTATCAACTTTCATTCTAGAAAAACCAAACTCAACAATGCTTATCAAACAACCCTTTTCTCTCCAACTTAGTATTTACAACATCCAACAATCACTCTCAAGTAAAAATGTGCCCTTATCTCTTGTTTTAAGATGATTTATCTTTATACACCTGTCTCAATCACAACCTTTCCTTTTGCCAATACTAGGGTCAGATAGCAAATATTTGTTCTCAATAAATCCTTTCAAGAAAAATTCATCAAGTCAAAATCTCACAACTTAATCAACCTTATTTCTGCTCTCAATACAATTATTAAATTTGTATTCAACAAATATTTCTAACACCTAAGGCACACCTTATTACTCATCTCAACAAGCTCATCACACTTCAAAAAATTCAAACCCTAACAAAAATGCCAAACCTTTTATCTCCCTCACAAAAACCTTACACCATGCAAAAATTAAATTTAAAATCTTTTAAAATTTAATCTTTGCAAAATTTGGATCTTCGCAAATTTTGGACTTAGCACATACCTTGGTCTAGTACAAAAGGTGCTTGGTGGGTTTTGAACATGAAACCTATCCACAGTTGGGTGCCTTAGCAAGGCACGCGCCCACCACGTGGGCTATGAGCCTCCACACAAAGAAGAAGGCTCATACCTTCCCTTTGTCTCCTTCCTGGTGCACAAACCTCAAAATAAATCTTGCTTCGCAAAAACTCAAGCCCACGGGATTCGATCCCTGCACCTTCTATTGGCCAAGACTTAGCACCTTCCCTTGTTGTCGGTTGTGCTACAATGCACCTTGGAATGTAAACCAAAAGCCTCTCCTCCTTGTCCTTTTTGCTACCTCTATAAGCCTTTAAAAACACACGATCGATCCTTGTCTTTGCACATGAAAGTCACCACTAAAATTTGATCATGGATGAAATATTTACCAAGGCCTTTCCCTCCTTTATATGCATTTGGCTATGCCTTTGATGACATCAGCAATAATTCAAAAATTCAAATTATGAATTTTATAACCCTATGCTTAGGGTTAGTTTAATTAACCTATAAATTAATATATAATTAAATTATAATAAAACAATTATAATTAATTTATAATTAATTACCCAGGTGTTGTAGGTGAGTTGGAGAGGAGAGGGCAATCCTTCAAGGGAGGTCCCAGGTTCAAATCTCCACCCTAACAAAAAGTTGAATTGGGTATCAAAAATCCAATTGATAATGTTGGTGTGGGCAGGGTCAGGTGTGACTCCCAGGTGACTTTGACGATGTAGAATCTTTGTTCATGGTCTCTCAGACCAAGGCGGCCCCGCAAGGGATTTTTCGCTTAAAAAATATATATATATATAATTAATTAAATCTCTTGCACCTTTTATATTATAATAAATTATTATAATATTATTTTTCTTAGGCCTTCCTTTTGCCCTTTAAACCTCATCTGACCACCTGGATGGAAAATTTCTTTTGCACTTGATTACAAAACTTGGAACTGATGTTGCTTATTGAAACTGATGCTAACTAGTACTGACGTCTTGACATTAATGACAACAAAACCTGCTCATATTTCTAATAAATGATGCATTATGCTCAACGTTTGGCACTATAGTCTTACCTATTCAAGTGGTACTAAAAACCATTTTTATCTTATGCCATGTGTTGGAAGGAGACATATTGCTCAATCGTCCCTAGATACGAGACATGAAGTATGTTCCTTCTATTCTACATCAATGCATTAAATACATTCATGAAGGAAGCGTTCATATCATCCCGTCAGATGATGAACACTTTAAGTACGTCCATTAGGTTAGCAATCAAGGGGAATTTGTTTTACCATCCATGTATCTAGACATCAGACCTAGTTCATCCATTAAGTGTTCAAAGTGTAAACCTAAAGCAACATGTGTTGATTCATCTACCTCAACACCACCACCATCACCTAAAATAGTAGCTACTTCTGATAAACCTTAATCATCATTTGATCCTCAGATCAAACAGAAGTTGAAGGTGACCATGGTAAATGCTCTAGAGGCTATACCTAATGTCTCTACTGCAGATATTTTGATTCTCATGGAAGAGGATTAATCAACTAACATTATGGAGGACGTACCTCAACTTGCATCCTTCACCTCATCGAAGGGATAATTCACTCCTCAAGTGACTATCCATTTAGTCAAACCTGGGCTAGCTAAATATTTGGTTGAAAACATCACTTTTACACCAATTATTGAGTCCATCATAGACATGGAGAGACTGTGTATTCCCTCTTTACCCATTGAAATAATGGTACCCCTAGGCATACCACCCAACCAAATAAATTTTATATGTGGGGGTTTCAACCACACTACAAATCAATCTCCTGTTATCAATCATGATGATGAACCATTTACAAGAAGTATTTACTATATGTTGAACTTCAACTTTGCTCTAAGATACGTCTATTATTGCCATTGGAACAATAATGGCTTAGGTCTATACAAGTAGGGTCATAGAACACCCTTCCAACCACAATACCAATTTTCTAGTGATAAATTTGGTCTAGGTTATTCCATACACATGCCATATGAGCTCCTAGTTGATTTATCACAGTGCCTAAGCCTAGGCTTAAAGGAAGATATTGATTAAAATGAATACGCTGACCCCAACCCTTCTCATTTATGGAGGGATCATCACCTAGTAACAATGGTTACCATAGAACCTCCTAAAATATATCATGAGACCATTCTAGAAGAGGAATCTAAACTAGAAGATATTCTTGAAAACAATTGGGTGGACGAAGACGATGAGTATGAGGAAAAAATAGGAATTGCATACTTAGATCATGCCTACCTTCGTCATCTCAAAAAATATATAGGATATGTTGAGCCTACTAGACCCCCTGTAGACATAGATTATATCTATCATAGGGTATTTCCTACTTCACCTAATTGTATACAACTACTGCCACCTGTTGGTCCGGCTTTCATGCACACCCCGGGAAAAAAGGATGGAGGCAAGGAAAGCTCCGGAGACACCCACGGGACTGATCCCACTCATCTTTAGGATCTAGTCCGGTTATCCAAGGTGCGAGTTACGGAGTTGGGTCGAATGGCAATTCACTCTTTTCCACTTCTGGAATAGATTTCGATATGGACTCGCTCCGTTACCTTACAGGGGGTTCCCCGAACTTGTTCAAGTAGTTGCAAAAGTTGTTGACAATCAGATTTGACTTGAATTCTTTGATCTAGCTCTCATGGGTCAAGCAGATTTAAATAAAAGGCAAACAAAGAAAATAAAAATGGATCATTCACTGAAAGCAAAGAGAGGGTAGGGTAGGGCGTAAAAGAGAAGTTTATCAAACATCAATTGTAAACCCAAACTCGTCAATCTTATCTATGCTATCGCCTTCACAACGGAACAAATCCTGAAGAAAGTGTCCAACTACCTAAGATCACTTTCAACTAAGAGCACAAGGCAGAGTGAAACAGATCTAGCAGTAAAATCATAAATCCAAGGGCAACTGGTTAAAATCGGTATCTTTCACCTGCAGCTCTAGCTCGCACAAAGGAAGACAGAGCAATTAGAACAAACTTAACCTCAAATCAGTAATTTCCCTAGCGCATAATAGAACAACCGAAGCCTAACAAAGATATTTAATCTTGACAATGGCAGATTTACAAAGATATATCTAACAAACTTTAAATGGAACGGATAACAAAAGAAAATACACTTATCACACTCGCAAAAGATTAGGCTCCCCGGCCATGCTATCACGTAAAAGCTAAAGCACATCAACTCCAAGTCCGAAAACAAAGGATTTCACAAAATTTGCAAGAAATTGCTTATAAGCCTTTATTTCTAAGTCTCCGCCTCCCGCGATTACATTTAGAATTTGTATTTATAGACTCGTGACAGACTCCCGATCTTTTCCAAAATATCTTGCTCAAACCCTAAATCTTATCGCACTTAAACCCTAGGACCCGGGTTTTACAATAAAAATCCATTTAAAAATCAAAGTCCGGATAGAACTTAACCCTTCTGCAAATCAGTGCAATCACCGCCATAAATGGAGAAGATAAAATAAAATGCAACTTGCATTCATCCGCATCTGCAAATAAATGCTTCCATTAATTCTCGCTGGTGAGCCGGATGAGTCACCACTTCTCCATCAATTCGATCTCCGCAAATCCATCCCGAGTTGAAATGGTCTCCATGCTATCAAGTCTCGCAATAAATTTGCCGTTGAATGCTCTCACCGGCAGCCTTCTCTCCTAGCATGGCGGTCCTTGACTAAATCCGCACTTTATCTTCGCCTTTATGGTCTTTCCCGTTGTCCCGTAAGTGCTGTGGAATCCTCGCATGAAAGACAAAAAGATGCATTAGATTAGCATTTTAATTAAATCAGAAGCTTAAAACATTAAAAACAGATTAAATCCGCAAAATAAGCTTGCATGTCGGCTTCTGTTTGTCCCATTCACGCTTTGACACGTGTCGCTACCCCGTGAAGCCTTCTGGCTTCCCGCCGGAATGCACTTTCGTGTCAACTATGACTTTCTCTCTCCTGCCGCGATTCTCGCGACATGTCGCGATTTCGCGACATGTCGCGAAATCGCGACCCTGCCAGAGCATCGGCAACTTCCTCCCTCGTCGGCCGCGAAACCGCGACATGTCGCGATTTCGCGACATGTCGCGAAATCGCGACCCTTCCTGGCCTCCGTACGCTTCTTGATTTTCAGCCGCGATTCTAGAACACGTCGCGATATCGCGACGCTCCCCTACCCGCATGCGTTGACCGCGCTTGACCGCGATTTTGGAACATGTTTCCGACTTAGCCGATTTTTCATCCCGCAGCCCCACTTTCTCTCTCCCGCCGCGAAATGCGACATGTCGCGATTTCGCGACATGTCGCAAAATCGCGCCCTCCGTACAGCCTTGCTTCTCTCTCCCAAAACCGTCGCGATTTCGCGACATGTCGCGAAATCGCGACCTTCTCGGCACTTAGCCGCATTTTGACTTACCCGTCGCGATATCGCGACATTTCCGAAATGGAAGTGTCGCGATATCGCGACACTACCAAAAATGGAAAGTTTGATTTTTCGATGAATTTATGCAACTCGTTTTCCGGATTTTTCTCGTAACGGTGCAAGATTTTGCTTGTGCATGAATGATTCTAGCATGTAAAAAGTGAATTCTTGGATAACACAAACTAGAATGCAAGAAAAAGCACAACTTTAAAAAGGAGGCAAGCAAAATATGGATTTAAAACCCGAAAAGACCAAGAGGGTCCCCGCCGCAAAAAATGGAAGTTCATAATTTTCTAAGGATGGAATCTCATTTTTCAAGGGGGGTGTGTTGCTTATCAACAAATGGCGATATCTCATGGGTAAAATAGTAGCACTATTTTAGAACCCAAGACTCGGGTTTCAAAACAAAAAGACCATGCATCATGCCTTGCCACGAACATTCTTCACAATAAATTGACCGCCAACCGCCAACCGTTAAAATTTCCCAAGGACATACTAGGTCGGATTACTTCAAGGAAGATTTCGATGTGCAATTACAAAGGTATAGAACTTTCTTCAAGGATGACCGAATTGAATGATAAACTTGGATTAATCAACTTTTCTAGATTGTAAAAGGGGAAACCGAGTAGAGCTCGGTTTACTAGTTTAGCTTTTTACAGCCTAGACAGAGTTACCCTTTAGATTTACACGACCCAATTTACAACTGTAGGGCATAATCTAATATTGGCTGCCTCTTTTGATCATATAACTCTTTTTTTTTTTTTTCTTTTCTTATCTCTTTTTTTACTCTCTTCTTTTTGAAATATATCACTATCCGGAAGACCTTAGAGAAATTACAATTTTCTTTTAATATTTGATCAATCCTGGAACTGCTTTCAGCCTAGGCATTGATAGCCTCTCGGTGACACCCAAATAATTGCATGAACCATAGTCCCCTCTTATAACCAGACTTTTCTTGGATTCCCCGGAGTTCCTCCAACTAAACAGCATAGCAGTTTTTCTATCATTAAAACAACTGTGGCAAGTAAGACACAAGATCCAATCATCTCTCTACCTTCATCCTGGATAACAAAATAGTTCCACAGTTTAGTGCAAGCAGACTATCTCAATTAGAATAATGAGCAGTATGGGGAGGCACTGGATTGAGGATTTATCACACCAAGAATAGAAATAAAACATATTTTATCGACTTTTCATTGATTGCTCAAGCAAAGGCAAAGGACAAAAAAATTTAGAAGCCAAAGGACTTTGTACAGGCTTCCAAGGACAGACACAAGCTTAAAGCAAAACAAAATAAAACCGCATAGACCGCAAATAAAATAAACCAAACAACAAAGGAATAAAACAAACCGCAAGGCTATTTACAAAGGATGCAAAGCACAAAGAAGAAAAGAAAATTAAGAACTAAAACAAAAAACTAAGAAAAGCAAAAAAAAAAAAAAAAAAAAAACGCACAAGCAACAAAATAAATAAACAAAAAAAAAAAAAAAAGCATAAAAAATAAAACTGCACCGACAAAGAAATAAATGAAAAACAAATAAATTAAAATCGCAGAGCATTAAAATTAAACTCGAAACAGATTAAAACCGCACGTACATTGAAATAAAAACCGCACCGACAAAGAAATAAAACCGAAAAACTTCAAAGCTTATTTACAATGCATACATATGTTACAACTTCCCTTCATACTCAAAAAATGCAGCAGTTGGGAAAGCAGAGAAATGGTGCTTTAAAAAATTTTGACCATGCAAGTAATTTAAAAAAAATTACCTTTCAGGTCCTGTTGACGAAATGCACTCCAGACTGTGCTTCAAAAATTTGCTATCTGGGAAAGACTTGGGTTTACTGTCTTCCCTGTCCCATTTGAAAAACAAATCTGCAACTCCTTCAAATTAAACAAATCATATAATAACAAATCATATGATAACATGTTTATGCTTCTAATTAAAGGGTTTGCAGTAGTTCTTTCAAAAGGACCGAATGTAAAAACCCCCAGGATCAAATACTTTAAAACCTTGATGCACCTGCACCACCACATTTTCAAATTGATGTGACAACCGAAAGAAATCATGTTTTATCTCGTATGCCCCGGTTCTTAACAACTTGAACATTTTGTGGTTGCCGCACTGCTTCAATATCCAGGACTTCAATTTTTATCCCTCTAGCAGAGTGTTTACAATTTTCCTTTTCACCTGAGCCTTGCTTAGACTTAACCTCATCAATGTGCAATGTCCAAACATCATTGTTGTTATTGATTAGGGCTATAATTGTTCTCACCTTTTCAGTTGCCAAATCATAAACTCCAATATCTCGCATCAACACGCTTTATAGCCTCCTCTTTGACATTATGTTCGTAAGTTGCAGCTTATGTTGAGACAGCTCATCAATTCCAAGTTGGTCGACCACATTCATATTTACCATCTTTTCCTCCTTTTCTTGAAATTCAACAGTTGGTCCAGAGTAAGCCTCAATCAAGTTAATGTTTTGTCCAACAATCTGAGGCGCTCATAGAGGGTGATGTCACTTTAAGTTCCCTCATATCCTCAATGATGCTATCCTCCTCGCCATTTCCGCATAGTGAGATTGAATCTCACTTTCATCATCCTCTCATGAGGAAGGATCATTATTAAGTTCTGGACTCTCACATTTCAAGTCATAACCGTCCATTTTGAACTCGTTGAAAATCTTGCATTTCATCCA
The DNA here is from genome assembly GCA_028583015.1 of Wollemia nobilis. Lineage (NCBI taxonomy): Eukaryota > Viridiplantae > Streptophyta > Pinopsida > Araucariales > Araucariaceae > Wollemia > Wollemia nobilis. The sequence goes on from JAQPPZ010014470.1 coordinate 3,280,699, forward strand.
CGTAAGTCCCGTACAAGACTTTCTCGTCTCTTCGGGAAAAGTGACAGAATCCGAAACCCCGGTTGTACTATTTTTGGGTGAACTAGAAAGATCAATATTTCTTTGATCTCCAGGAAAATTTAACTCACCAGGAAAACTTCAGATTTGGGTGGTGCCGTATCACAACCGCTCACCTCAAGCACTCGCACTTTGAACTTGTCAAAACTTTTCTCTCGTATTTTGCACATGCCGAGTGGATGTGACAGCTAACGTGAGTCTCCTTGGGTAGAGCATGACATGTTGGCACTAACTCATGATGTGGAATGGGGTCTCGGAATAGGCATGTTCTCGTGTAACATAGGATATCAAAGGACCGCTCAAAATTTGAGGCCCTAGTCTGTCTTTCAAGAATTAAGGCTTCTTTATAAGCCTCCCGCCAGGGTTGTAATATTAATGTCTCTCTTGAGGAAAATAGAGGTCACCGAATCCAATGCATTCTTGTAGATTTCTAAGGCCGGATTTGCATTTGGGATGTAATGGCCACTCATTCTACCGTAAGCTCTTTGGAACCTCATATTGAAAGACCCGACAGTTTCTCCCGACTCTTTCTTGATGCCGGAAAATTGCCGATATAAAATGTCGGGATCTATCACTTCACCGAACCGTGATATAAAAGCTTTCTCTAGATCATCCCAACTAGTAATGGAATTGCCGGTGAGGTTTAAAAACCAACCATAAGCTCCCTCCCGGAGAGTGAACGGGAACAATCTACAGGCAACATCTTCATGCTGTATATTCAACAATCTTAGAGCATTTTTAAAAGCTAGCAGATGTTCTTCTGCAGTTCTTGTCCCATCATGTTTGTACCTAGGGAGGTATCTTTCTGGACTTCTGGGCAAGTCATGGGCTATACCCGGAATGTTCAAAGCTGTGGAGCCCAACCAATTTGCCATTAATACTTGGCTGACAGTGATGTTCTGATTTGTAATTGGATAACTGCAAGTGATGATAGAACTGTTCTTAACAAACCACTGAACTTAAGGCCTTCTCTGGCAATTTCAAAAACTGCACCGACAACTTTCAAAACTGCACTGACAATTTACAAAACTGCACTGACAATTTAAAACCGCACCGACAATTTAAAACCGCACCGACAATTTATAAAACCGTACCGACAATTTATAAAACCGTCTCGGAGTTCACTGTGGGTCCTTCAAATGTTGTTGTTATGCCCTTACAACACTTGAACTGAGTTCATGCCCTCCTTCTAGCGCCAATTAGGTGTTGGCTGAGGAGGAGGGGAAAATTGGCTACCAGACTTTGGATAAAATACAGCTTTATAGTTCCACATACAAATGGATTTCTCAACTCAAGTGCACTAAGAACGGATGTTCAAGCCCTCCTTCTAGCGCCAATTAGGTGTTGGTCCGGCTTTCATGCACACCCCGGGAAAAAGGATGAAGGCAAGGAAAGCTCCGGAGACACCCACGGGACGGATCCCACTCATCTTTAGGATCTAGCTGGTTATCCAAGGTGCGAGTTACGGAGTTGGGTCGAATGGCAATTCACTCTTTTCCACTTCGGAATAGATTTCGATATGGATCGCTCCGTTACCTTACAGGGGGTTCCCGAACTTGTTCAAGAGTTGCAAAAGTTGTTGACAATCGGATTTGACTTGAATTCTTTGATCTAGCTCTCATGGGTCAGCAGATTTAAATAAAAGGCAAACAAAGAAAATAAAAATGGATCATTCACGTAAAGCAAAGAGAGGGTAGGGTAGGCGTAAAAGAGAAGTTTATCAAACATCAATTGTAAACCCAAACCGTCAATCTTATCTATGCTATCACCTTCACAACGTAACAAATCCCGTAAGAAAGTGTCCACTCACCTAAGATCACTTTCAACTAAGAGCACAAGGCAGAGTGAAACAGATCTAGCGAAAAATCATAAATCCAAGGGCAACTGGTTAAAATCGGTATCTTTCACCGGCAACTTAGCTCGCACAAAGGAAGACAGAGCAATTAGAACAAACTTAACCTCAAATCTGTAATTTCCCTAGCAGCACAATAGAACAACCGAAGCCTAACAAAGATATTTAATCTTGACAATGGCAGATTTAAAAGATATATCTAACAAACTTTAAATGGAACGGATAACAAAAGAAAATACACTTATCACACTCGCAAAAGATTAGGCTCCCCGGCCATGCTATCACGTAAAAGCTAAAGCACATCAACTCCAAGTCCGAAAACAAAGGATTTCACAAAATTTGCAAGAAATTGCTTATAAGCCTTTATTTCTAAGTCTCCGCCTCCCGCGATTACATTTAGAATTTGTATTTATAGACTCGAGACAGCACCCGATCTTTTCCAAAATATCTTGCTCAAACCCTAAATCTTATCGCACTTAAACCCTAGGACCCGGGTTTTACAATAAAAATCCATTTAAAAATCAAAGTCCGGATAGAACTTAACCCTTCGGCAAATCGTGGCAATCACCGCCATAAATGGAGAAGATAAAATAAAATGCAACTTGCATTCATCCGCATCTGCAAATAAATGCCTCCATTAATTCTCGCCGGTGAGCCGGATGAGTCACCACTTCTCCATCAATTCGATCTCCGCAAATCCATCCCGAGTTGAAATGGTCTCCATGCTATCAAGTCAGCAATAAATTTGTCGTTGAATGCTCTCACCGGCAGCTTCTCTCCTAGCATGGCGGTCCTTGACTAAATCCGCACTTTATCTTCGCCTTTATGGTCTTTCCCGTTGTCCCGTAAGTGCTGTGGAATCCCGCATGAAAGACAAAAAGATGCATTAGATTAGCATTTTAATTAAATCGAAGCTTAAAACATTAAAAACAGATTAAATCCGCAAAATAAGCTTGCATGTCGGCTTCGGTTTGTCCCATTCACGCTTTGACACGTGTCGCTACCCCGTGAAGCCTTCTCGTTTCCCGCCGGAATGCACTTTCAGTTCAACTATGACTTTCTCTCTCCGGCCGCGATTCTGCGACATGTCGCGATTTCGCGACATGTCGCGAAATCGCGACCCGCCAGCAGCATCGGCAACTTCCTCCCTCGTCGGCCGCGAAACGCGACATGTCGCGATTTCGCGACATGTCGCGAAATCGCGACCCTTCCCGGCCTCCGTACGCTTCTTGATTTTCAGCCGCGATTCTAGAACACGTCGCGATATCGCGACGCTCCTCTACCCGCATGCGTTGACCGCGTTGACCGCGATTTTGGAACATGTTTCCGACTTAGCCGATTTTTCATCCCGCAGCCCATTTTCTCTCTCCCGCTCGCGAAATATGACATGTCGCGATTTCGCGACATGTCGCAAAATCGCGCCCTCCGTACAGCCTTGCTTCTCTCTCCCAAAACCGTCGCGATTTCGCGACATGTCGCGAAATCGCGACCTTTCTCGGCACTTAGCTGCATTTTTACTTACCCGTCGCGATATCGCGACATTTCCGAAATGGAAGTGTCGCGATATCGCGACACTACCAAAAATGGAAAGTTTGATTTTTCGATGAATTTATGCAACTCGTTTCTCGGATTTTTCTCGGTAACGGTGCAAGATTTTGCTTGTGCATGAATGATTCTAGCATGTAAAAAGTGAATTCTTGGATAACACAAACTAGAATGCAAGAAAAAGCACAACTTTAAAAAGGAGGCAAGCAAAATATGGATTTAAAACCCGAAAAGACCAAGAGGGTCCCCGCCGCAAAAAATGAAAGTTCAGAATTTTCTAAGGATGGAATCTCATTTTTCAGTGGGGGTGTGTTGCTTATCAACCATCCGTACAGCTTGCGTCTTTCTCCCAAAAACTGTCGCGATTTTAGCGACATGTCGCGAAATCGCGACATGTCGCATTTTCGCGGCAGGAGAGAGAAAGTGGGCTGCAGGATGAAAAATCGGCTAAGTCAGAAAAATGTTCCAAAATCGCGGTCAACGCGGTCAACGCATGCAGGTAAGGGAAATTTCGCGATATCGCGACGTGTTCTAAAATCACGGCTGAAAATCAAGAAGCGTACGGAGGCCGCAGAAGGGTCGCGAAATCGCGACATGTCGCGTTTTCGCGGCCGACGAGGGAGGAAGTTGCCGATGCGCTGGCAGGGCCGCGATTTCGTGACATGTCGCGAAATCGCGACATGTCGCAGAATCGCGGAAGGAGAGAGAAAGTCATAGTTGACCTGAAAGTGCATTCCGGCGGGAAACATAAGGCTTCCTGGGGTAGCGACACGTGTCAAAGCGTGAATGGGACAAACAGAAGCCGACATGCAAGCTTATTTTGCGGATTTAATCTGCTTTTTAATGTTTTAAGCTTCCGATTTAATTAAAATGCTAATCTAATGCATCTTTTTGTCTTTCATGCAGATTCCACCTGGCACTTACGGGACAACCGGGAAAGACCATAAAGGCGAAGATAAAGTGCGGATTTAGTCAAGGACCGCCATGCTAGGAGAGAAGTTGCCGGTGAGAGCATTCAACAACAAATTTATTGCAGACTTGATAGCATGAAGACCATTTCAACTTCGGGATGGATTTGCGGAGATCAAATTGATGGAGAAGTGGTGACTCATCCGGCTCACCAGCAGAATTAATGAAAGCATTTATTTGCAGATGCGGATGAATGCAAGTTGCATTTTATTTTATCTTCTCCATTTATGGCAAGCTGACTGCACAGATTTGCCGAAGGGTTAAGTTCCATCCGGACTTTGATTTTTAAATGGATTTTTATTGTAAAACCCGGGTCCTAGGGTTTAAGTGCGATAGGATTTAGGGTTTGAGCAAGATATTTTGGAAAAGATCAGGGTCTGTCCTGAGTCTATAAATACAAATTCTAAATGTAATCGCAGGAGGCGGAGACTTAGAAATAAAGGCTTATAAGCAATTTCTTGCAAATTTTGTGAAATCCTTTGTTTCGGACTTGGAGTTGATATGCTTTAGCTTTTCTCGTGATAGCATGGCCAGGAGCCTAATCTTTTGCAGAGTGTGATAAGTGTATTTTCTTTTGTTATCCGTTCCATTTAAAGTTTGTTAGATATATGTCAGAATCTGCCATTGTCAAGATTAAATATGTCGTTAGGCTTCAGCTTGTTCTATTGTCTCGCTAGGGGAAATTACAGATTTCAGGTGTAAGTTTGTTCTAATTGCTCTCGTCTTCACCGTGCGAGCTAGGTCGCGGTGAAAGATACCGCTTTAACCACCGCCCTTGGATTTATGATTTTCTCGCTAGATCTTTTTCACTCGCCTTGTGCTCTTAGTTGAAAGTGATCTTAGACCGACCGGACACTTTCTTCCGGGATTTGTTCTTGTTGTGAAGTCGATAGCATAGATAAGATTGACAGTTTGGGTTTATAATTGATGTTTGATAAACTTCTCTTTTCTGCCTTACCCTACCCTCTCTTTGCTTTCCGTGAATGATCCATTTTTATTTTCTTTGTTTGCCTTTTATTTAAATCACGACCCATGAGAGCTAGATCAAAGAATTCAAGTCAAATCTGATTGTCAACAACTTTTGCAACTACTGAACAAGTTCAGGAACCCCCTGTAAGGTAACAGAGCAGTCCATATTGAAATCTATTCCCTGAGGATCCAATTATCCTATCTACTCCTAGAGTGAACCTTGAGATCCTAATGCCTCCTAAGCCACATATGGAGTATTTAGAGCAACCAAAAATTGATAGGTCATACCCCTATGATCATGGAGATCACCAACAAACCATAAACATGATTTCCCTTGATTTAATTGCACCCCTCCATAATCCAAGCAATCCCTCAAAGCCATTGCACATCAACATTGAGGTCATTAACTTTGATCTTGTTTCATCGCTCCCATCACCTGAGGAGTTCTTACCATGTGAAGAAATGTTGCAACCATTTTATTTTGCTCTAGGCCATTCCAAGGATGTTTGTAATGCTAAGGTCAAATATGATATAATAGATCATCCAAACCCAGCGGATGACATCCATATGATCCCTACACCTCATTAGCTTGAGGAGGGATACCATATATCAATTGAGAAAACTTTTTACATGGATATTAGCAATTATCCTAAGCATATGAAGAAATTCAAATTTGGAGAAAGTCTATATCCTAAGGAGCATGCCATCCTCATACCTCTTTTGATAGAGAAGTTTGACATTTTTGCTTGGTCATACAAAAACATGTTGGTTCTAGATCCGAATTTGGTTACACATAACCTTACTTTAGACCCCACTATGAAGCTGGTCAAGTAGAAACTTAGAAAGATGCATCCAACCATCGCCTTAATGGTGAAGGATGAATTATATAAACTGTTCGATGTAGAGTTTATTCAACCCATCAACTATCTGGAGTGGGTATCAAACATGGTACCTATAGGTAAACCTGATGGAAGAATTCATATTTGCATGGATTTCAAAGACCTCAATAAGGCAACACCCAAAGATGTATTTTTATTACCAAACATAGACGCTCTCGTAGATGCAATTGTTGGTCATAAAATTTTATTCCTTATGGACGGATTTTTATGCTATAATAAAATTTGGGTCAAACTCAAGGATCAACGTAAGACAATCTTTACCACTCCATGGGGAACATTCTACTATAAAGTTGTCATTCGATCTTTAAAATATTGGTGTCACCTTTCAGCGGGCCATGACATGCATTTTTCATGATTACATGCATAATATACTAGAAGATTACATTTATGATTTTATCACCAAATAATTATTGCATGAAGAGCATGTATAAGTTCTATGTAAAGTCTTCAATCACCTGATAGAGCATAATGTCAAGATGAATTCTAAAAAGTGTGTTTTCGGTGTCACATAAGTAAAAATCCTAAGATTCATAGTCTCCAAAAGAGGGATCGAAGTTGATCCTACAAAGTTCAAAGTGATTATAGAAATTCTTCCCCCCACGAACATCAAAGAGCTTCATAGCCTACAAGGCAAAGTAGCATCTATAAAATTCTTCATAGCACAATTGTTGGATAAATATCGACCTATGAATCAACTACTATACAAGGGGGTCTCATTCAATTCAAATGAATACTGTCAAAAGATCTTTTTCGATATCAAAGAGTACTTAGAAATATCACCTGTATTAGCTCCACCTAAACCAGGTGTGTCTTTATTTCTATACATTTTAGCCACAAACTTTGCTCTGGTAACCATGTTAGCCCAGAAGAAAAAAAAAATCAGGCTATCTATTGTATGAGTTGCACCTTGGTCAATTACAAGCTAAAGTATACATACATCAAAAATTTCTACTTAGCAATGGTTTTTACTAGCAAAAATATATGCCATTACATTCTAAGTCATACCACACATGTCATATAAAAAAAATCCTTTGTGGTACACAATGAGTCACACATATCATAACACGCGAACCACAAAGTGGATCATGCTATTGACGGAATTTGATCTTGAGTTCATCAGTCAAAAATGCATTAAAGGTCAGGTCATAGTTGATCAATTAATAGAGGCACCTCTTGATGATGACAAGCCTATTGTAATAGAACTACTCAATGATGCAGTGTTTGCACTATTTGAATCACCTAAACCTGAAGAACCAAAAAATAAAGTAGACATGACTTTGTTCTTCGATAGTTCCAAGTGTAAGGGGGTGGTGTAGGAATTGTGTTTTTCATACCATAAGGAGCTCCTATGCCCTTGTATTTTAAACTCGACTTACCTTGCACCAACACTAATGCTGAATACAAGACTCTCATATGGGGTCTCTAAACAGCTATCACCATGAATATTAAAAAGCTAAATATCATTGGTGACTCCTTGCTCATTGTAAACCAAGTAAAATGAATTTATCAATGCATATGTCCCATATTGAAAACTTACAAGGAGATTGTGGACACATTACTAGCCCAACTGAAATGGTATGACATCAAGGTAGTCCCTCATATGTCTAATCGATTTACAAACACAATGGCATCTTTGGGATCCTTAATCCCTTAGAATCATTTTACTAATTTTACTACCATCCATGTTAAAATGCTTTCACAATTAGCAAGGTTGCATGAGGCTATAAACAATAAATAATCAGTCCACCTTATTTATATAGAACCAAGTCACAAATGGTTCTACAAAGCATAGGACTTTCTAAAAAAAGCATCTTGGGTGTCCTTGATCTCGTAGGGTCTTTCAAACAATGGCACTACCATTAATCATAAGGTTGTCTCCCAATCTGCATTTGTGAATAATGAATTGCAATGGGAATAAGCTATTCATTCAGTTGAAGCTCAAGCTTATCAATATTGGCTTGTCCAATTAAGATATTACCTAAAACTTGGTAATATCCCTAAGGGATTAGTGCATGCTGCAAAACGAGAATTTAAATAAAAAGTGACTAGGTATGTCTTGCTAGGATATATTTTGTATTGTAGGAGCTACAATGGAATTCTCCTTCATTGTATCGAGCTCTAAGAATATGCTTGGGCAATCTTGAAAGCTCACGATGATACCTAGTGGCCATTTCAATGGTATGGATATCATTAAGTGCATCCTTCGAATGGGTTATTATTTTTCCATGATGGAGAAGGATTGTTGCTCATATGTTAGGAAGTGTATAAAGTATCAGCATCACGCTAATCTCTTACACTTGCCATCTTAGGTCTTGCAACTGATTCAATCAGCTTGGCCTTTTCTCAGTGGGAATTTGATCTAATTGGGAAGATCTCCCCTCAATATTTGAGCTATCACACATTTATCATAACATCCACTGAGTACTTTACCAAGTGGGTGGAAGCAATCCCTTTGACCACTACGATTGGACCTCGTATTAGGGAGTTCATACTCCATGATATTATATGTATTGGTGTTCCATCCAAAATAATATCAGATAATGGACCATTATTCAAGATCAAAGATATGCGGGTTTTAATGTCCAAATATAATATTCAACACATCTTTTCAACACCATATTATCCACAAGCAAATGGGTAAGCAATTACCTATAATAAAACTGTAGTTGCCATATTGAAGAAAATAATCAAGGAAAATCATAAGGATTAGCACCTTCAATTGCCTCTAGCTTTATGGGCTAATTGAACTAGAAAACTGTAGTTCTATTATGGTGTAATGCTTATCAGTCATAACGAGATAAGCCCATACTTATCTCCTTTAAATATGGTTCTTTTGTTACACAAGCCATATCCAAATAAAATCATGCAAGAATAATGCAAGATTGAGAGAATCCCATACTTCTCTCACTTATTTATGGATCTATTACTACACAAGCCACATCTAAATAAAATCATGCAATAACAATGCAAGATCGGGAGAAGCCCATACTTCTCTCACTCATTTATGGATCTATTGCTACACAAGCCACATCCAAATAAAATCATGCAAGAACAATGCAATATTTTGATAAGCCCATACTTATCTCACTCATTTATGGATCTATTTCTACACAAGCCACATCCAATCATGCAATAACATTGAGATAATACCATACTTCTCTCGATTATGGATTCCTTAGCTACTCAAGCCTCATCCATATCTTGGAAGACTTACTATTTAATCCTTCAATAATTTCCCATTTCCTAACATATATTCAATATATTGGAGTATTACTTCACTAATAACCCAATTATAATCCTTATAAATATTGACTATTAAAAACACATTAATTAAACAATACTTTAATACCAAAATCCTTCAATAATAATTAATAGTTTCATTCTCATGAATATTTAAATTATTAAATAATCATTTGACTAATATATAAATAATGGAAATATAAAAATACATTAATCAATCAGCAATGGTCTTCAATATAAATAGTTTTATCTTTATAATCAAGTGGCATTATCTCAATCGGTTAAATTCCTCAACATTCAAGAAAGATACCAAGGTTCGAATAATTGCAAGCAATACATGGATAATATCCAAACTTTGTTATAATACCACTATGTGGTGATAATGTAATACAGGTGGGGTCATTTCAATCCCATATAACCAACTGAAGAAAAAAATAGTTTCATATTTATAGATATATTATTTAAATACTTGATAATCTCGAAGATGATGATTTACAACTGAAATTGTGTTCCTAAATATCTAAGATGATAACTATAACTCCTTTATATAAGAGAGAGTTTTTGGATATTATGCAACCAAAATATTAAAAAAAAAAAATCAAGAAAACTGGGAAACTAAAACATAAAGGTATTATCTCGCTTCAAAGTACATTGAAGTTTAAGCTGAGTGTCCACCAACATTTGTTATGCCTTATATGACCTAAAGTCCTTATTTTGAATACAATAGCTTGGAATTAATCAAGAAAAGAGTTTTTAGTTCAATGTACAGAAAAACATAATTAATTACCTTTACTTCTCCATAAAATTCATTCCATTATTGCAAGCTATGCTATCAATACGCATACATCATGACCTCAATTATATTATATTTAAATATTTGTTTCTCCATTTAATGATAAATCCTTTGTATCTTTTCATATTATATGACACTCTCTTCTAGAACCCAACCATAGTTATGATTTTTTTGATACTAAATCAGATTATCGTGTGTATATATATTTATTAAATATGATAATAAAATAAAACTTTGAAATAAATATGGTTGGTGTAGCCATGATAACAACGCCTCTACATCATCGATAAAGATATGAGCATTCTGATTGTGAGGAAAAAGAAGTGTTCTAGCCATTGACCAATAAAAGTGATATGGCCTTTCCTTACCAAAGCATAGCTGATTTTCTAATAGAGTTTCATTGTACTGTAAGTTCTTATTCTAGAATTCTCTTGGCTTGTAAAGTGCAACAATGAAGATAAGGCTATAATGTTATCTATATTAAATGGTTTGCAACATAAAAACTCATCTATATAGAATGAGAATAACTTGGTTTCAAGGTCTAAACTGAATAGATAAGAAGAGAGATAGTAAAAAAGAAGACGATATTCCAAAGAATGCATTAAAGAAGTATATTTCACACCAGATCATGACTACTCACTCATCCAACTTAAGGGTAACAGTGTAGGCTAAACAAACTAGAAAGCAACAATTTGCATAAGCTTGGAATGGAAAATAGCTAAGCAACCACAAAGATGCATAAGGAAACGTAACAAAACAAGAATACAATTTCTCATTACATCAAGCAAAGTTTGATTTCAAGTGAGATCAATTCCAGCATAACAAGCATGCAACAAAAATAAAAATACCTCTACAACAACTCCATGATTTTTTTTCTCCTTTTCCATTCTTTCTCTTTCTAGATCTTCCATCTAGCTAGCAATTCCCCTATTTTGACAGCCAAAAGAGATCATATAATGCCGAGAGGGAAAAAGGAATATCAAATTTTGGAGTGGCTTCTTCCTTCCTCACCATGCATGTCAACTCGTTATGCAAATAGAATAACATTTAAACTTTATGTTACTAAAATATTTCCAAAATTGTCATATTTTCCAACATTATGAACTTTATTCATTTTATTTATTAATTAAATGTGCTCCCATTTTACAAAGTTTTAACTTACTGTTGGCACAAATCTGCCTAAGTACAAGATTTCATCACTTGTGCGCCCTAGACTCGGCCAACATTGAAAGGCCGAGGGAAAAATAAAATTCCTTCGAACCGATCTCCAGAGAGGGTTGGCTCCCTTACTAAATTCTACACTGTTTGAAGACTAGGGATGCAGGAAAGAAATTGAAAAATAACTGAAAGAAAGGGAAATATAGCCACAGGCCGAAGTGTAGAATTTGGGGCAGACTAACAAAAAAAATTCCACCAAGTTTTATAACAGCATATAATAAAAGGAAAGCAACAAGAATTTAACTCACACCTTTGTAGAGATAACCCCCGGATCGCATTTCAAAATCTACTCACTAACCAACAACGTTTGAATTCAGAATGCAGAATTCAAAACTTAACAGCAAGAGCATGAGCATAAACATAAATGATTTAAAAAAAAGAAGGAAATCACACACATAAGAATGCTTGCAAATTTCAGAAGCCAAGTCTCTTCTATTGATGCAGAGAACTTAGAGAGTTTTCTTGCAAAATATCTAACCTCCCTTTACAATAAGAATTTGATTAGTATTTATAGAGGTTTTCGCCTCTTTCATTAAATACATGTGGAGGCAAAGTGTCGGCCACTCACCCACCAATAGCAACAACTTTCTCCTCGACCACAACAATGAACCAATGAGCAAATGCCAAATAAAATAACTGATGATTTTATCACATGGCATATCAAGCTTCAACACAAATCATCGGTCCAGTTTCAATCTCCATGGTGGCGCCTTGGAAATGCATGCCCACGAAGTGGTCGATGCCTCGAAAATGAACAATATTGCACTGGAATCAAGAGCACATGCTTAAACTTGGTAGCTTCAGCGATCATATCACCTCAAGAATTATCTTTATCAATATTAATCTCTTTTCAAGGAAGATTTGCACCAAACTTCACCCAAAATTACATCCATAGGAAAAAGTGTTCAATGTGTGAAAACACTTAAAAAAGAAAAAACACTTTTCAATGTGGCACCAATGATTACAACGAAATGTCAATGTGGCACACTACAACAAAATTCCAATGTGGCAAAAATGCCAACATTTTTGGCGGCTCACGGGGTATTCAGCTCACCTGAATGTAATCGATTCCAGGCCTTTATTCATTGGGTACAGAGTTCCCACTTGCAGCTGCATCTGATGGTTAGCTACTTGTACCAGCTTCGTCTTGCTTTTTGAGATGTGCTACGGTGGATTCATATATCGCAACTGCTTCAGCCCATCCATCTATGGTAATCGCCTCCCGAGCTTTGAGAGTACCCACAAGATATCGAAAAGTCTCAACCTTTTCTATATCAAGATGTTTGGCCCTTTGACTGAGCTCCAATAATCCAGATTCAATGCGAATGAACTCTCTCATTAATGGTAACACATGCTCTTCGGTGATGGGCTCCTCCAAATTATCAATATCTGAAGTATCCATCATGAAAACAGCCCATAATGTATCCAGGTCTTTCTTTGCCAGAATATTTCCTTGATCATCAACAAAACTAGGAAAACCATTATCTCGCAAGTGTTTCAAAATAAATCAATGAAATACGTCTTTCATGCTCAAAGGTCTCTTGCAACTGACGAGCTTCTTTAATCAGATTCATCTTGGATAAATAATCGTGTAATGTGATTTTAGCACTCGCCCAAGCATGGGCTATATCACTCATTGGACGCATCTTGAGATTTATTTGAGTCATTGCTTGGATCTTCATGGCCATTTCCAATTTTGGCTCTAAATCTTGCTCCATGTTGTCTATTATAGGTCCACCATATGAAACAGCTGCTTGAACATCCTGAAGGAACAAGAGCACTAATGTAGCCTTGGTCGCCATTTTCTTACAATTAGTCAACATCTGACCACGAGCTTCCTTAATCTTGTCCTTGGTGAGGGACACAGAGTGCATTGATTTTGCTGCCAATTGATTCTGCAAGTTCTAAAGCTGATCCTGCAAAGCTTGAATTTTCAATTGTGCTTCCTCGCTCGGCTGCCTGAAACCGTGTAGTTGTCTCGCTTGCTCTCCGCTATGTCACTTTCCAAATGCATCACCTGTTGTTGCCACTGTTGAGATTCAAATTGTGTTGCATCAGATTTAGCCTGTTGTTCCTCTAAGGCTTCCTCGAGCTTTTTGATTTTCTCTTCAGCTTGAATGAGAAGATCCTTGTAATGTTCTGCCTACAGATACATGGAACTTGATGCCTCCTGTATGGTGCCCATGTGCTCAACTGGATGCTTCTTTGTGAGGTCCTCAGTGACAACTTGGTATGAATAGTCACTAGATGTCATTTCTCTTTGAGGTTTCTGAACCCGAGGAATCATGGTCACCGTGTGCTTCTCCATTGCTATGGGATCAAAAGTCACTTTCTTTACTGGTTGTGCCATGGCTAGTGAATCCTTTCTCTTACGATTCTTCCACCACCTAGATGAACTTTGTTGTGTCTTGTTGAGTTTTTTTTGCTATTGAGCGCTCAGGTAGCAACTCTATCTCAGAGACTAGTGGCTCCTCCATGGCAAAAATTGGGGAAGAGAGAAAAATAGCTTGTTGGGGATTGGATTCAACCACAGGAATGGAAGTGGAGGGGATCTCAGCTACGCTTACTCGAAGAGGTGCTTGCGTGCTTATGGAAGAATGTGAAGGTATGGAAGATGAAACAGAGGGTAATGGAAGGGCAAATGGATTTGGGGCAGATGCAAATGAACTCGAAGGCAAGAGAAAAGGATGGAATGGGTGAAACCGAAGAAGCACTAGTGACCCGTGGATCGTGGGACAGAAGTGGGAATGGGAGAGGTGGATGTGACGGGAGGTGAAGTAGACATAGGAACTGTGGATGAAAAAATAGTGGTCACCAAATGCTTATTAATGAGAGAAGAAGAAGGAAAATGCATACCTATGGGCTCCTCTCCTTTTGTGCTTATGATCATTTGAGCCGATGGTAAACATTGTTGTATCACAATATTTTCTTCTCCTTTAGATTGTTCCTTCCCCATGTTCAGATCAACCGATGTCACCATTGAATCAGAGTGTGTTGGCTCAATTGCTTGTGATGAAGACTGTTTTATGCTCAGCGTAGAATGTGCTCCACTCCTAGGCTTCTTCGCTATGTGAGGGAAAGGAATTTCCATGGCTGCACTCCTTTTATTTTGTAGAAATTGCTCTTGCTCTTCCTCTTCAATAACAATCCTCTCTTTTTCCAATACCTCCACTTGTCCGATCATTTCTTGTTCTTTACCTGGACTACTAATACTTTTAGGCACCAAATCAGCAAAGGAGAGGGGTTGATACTTCTCATAATTATCATCATAAATATTTGAAAAAGAATCATCTATAGCCATCGAATATTTTGTTTTGAGCTTATTTTGATGAACTCTCATGATCCACCAATTGGCAATCTTTTCATCAGACCAATCTGGCAATTTGGTCTTCATTTTCTCAAACAAACCTTCAGGAGGAACCTCGTTTCGAGTGATTGGCGGGATCATATTCAACCTCCATTTCATAAAAATCATGCCAAGGAGGAAGTGACATCATCTTCTCTACATGCCATTCAATGTCATGCCCTTCAGGATTGTTCCTTTGTCGCACAATATCTTCTCTCGGGGCAACAATTAAATGTTTTTGCCTTGATGAAACTGGCAAAAATACCCAAAGGATCATACTTCCATCGTTGGGGGAGCTCAACCAATCCATGATCATAGAGTGTCTCAAGCAATCAGTTCATTCTGCCCACACTGAGTAACTGTGATATCACCAAACTTGAAAGGCATAACACATGTATTTTTTTTCCTATTACCTGACCCATAGGTATCATTTATAAAATCACTTTGTCGGGCTACTTCCAAGGCAAAAAGATGTTCAGCTTGTAAAATATGGTAGCAAAAAAGGTTTACCAAGTAAAACCATACACTCTAACTACCACGCCTTGGGTTAGTAAGAAAACATCACCTTTTTTCCGATCAACCACTTCGCTTGTAGGGCCCAAGGCACTCTGTTGCATACTCCATACATTATCTCCAAAGCAGGTCCTAAAAACATTCTATTGAAGTTATAATAGAGTATACTGGTAATGCTTTTCCTGCTTCATCTGTCTTGTTTATTGCTACAAAAGCAAAACGAGAGTGCATATGGTAGAAAAAATACCATGTCAAGAGGGAACAATGCCTAAAGGTAAGATCTTCTCCATTTTGTACCTTTCTCAATTGTGAATGTATCCTCATTTCTAAGAAACTTGCCCAATCAAAGAAAATTGAATTTGGAGTTGCTGTCGTGGCAGTTGGAGCATAAAACCCTGGCTGTGAAATGAATTGCACCAACGATGCTTGCCACTTTTGTACTGCAAAATCTGAAGATAATCCTGTTAGCCATGCTATCATTGAATACAAATCTGGGCTCTTGAAACTTTTCAATGGTGTCGGCATTTTTGGCAACTCTCCCAATCGTGGGGTCTTTAATAACTGGCTCTCCATGAACCGCCGCATCTAAATGGTAGGTTGATACCTCTCCTCCTCCTCCTTAAAACTGAATTTTTTTAATGTAGCAGAAGATGAAAGTTGTGCACCGCAAGCAAACGCATCCTGTATGGAACTAGCCGAGATACTAAACAATACTTCTCCATGGGCATTTTGGACAGTTCTTGCAGCAGTGTTGTAGCATTGTGCGATTGCCCGGATCAGCTCGAGACATGGATGCACAGGTGTACACAAGTACCAGGAGAGATGAGAATGAAATGCTATAGTACGGGGACTCCCAACAGACATATGTTGTGCAACAAACTCAGCATCTAGACGCAGTATTTCTACTCCCTTGTTGGTGATATTGCAATCTTTAATCTGTCCCAAGCGATCATCATAAGGTTTCAGTTCCATATCTTCAACCTTTTCTTCTCGAGCTCTTCGCGGCTTCTTCGCGATCTCAGGCCTTTTTTGTACATTCACCTTCTTGGCCTCTGCAACTTTCCTCCCCATCTTCAGCTTCCTTTGAATATGCAGCAACGAACAACAAACCCTCGGAGCAAAAGGGATTCGCAAGACTTCGATATAGGAACCCTGCAAATGCTTTGATTGAAAACAAAAGGATGGGCCTCCTTTTTATAAATTTCCATACACATCCGTTGGAAAGCTTTCTAATTTCATGGGCACCGCATGCATTCCAATGATGCTTTTATTTTTTTATTTTTATGCTTCTTACCACTTCTTGAAATGCGAGAAGTGGTAGTTTTTTTTTTTTAGAAAGTGTAATGAGTGAGCGGAGTGAGAAATGGTAATGAGCGGAATTTACGGATAGTGCAGCACGGAGAAGGGGGGTGCATGGGAAAAAAGACGAGCGAAAGGATTTAAATGCAACAGGAATGAGCTTTAAAAAAAAACAAAAATTGTTTTTGCTTTTTGAAGAGATTATCATTGTTTTTTTTTTTTTTTTTTTAAATGGCCGAAATGGTTTATTCGGGGGACGGAATGGGAATTTCGGGACCCGAAATAGTGTTTTCGGGCGTTCGAAATGAGTATTTCGGAAGGATAACGAAGACTGTGGACGGGGAGTGGTGGAAGACATGTATATTGGGAGGTCCGAAAGGGCTTTTTCGGGACTCGAAATAATGTTTTCGAGGACCCGAAAAGGCTATTTCGGGGGGAATATGAAGAAATTTCGGGCATGCATGAGCACGTTATTTTTTTTTTTAAATAATGGAAGGGGGACCCGAAAAGGGTATTTGGGGCGGGAGAAAAACGAGCTCGGGAAGCATGCAATTTTTTATTATTTTTTTTTTTTGGTTGACTAGTCAAAGGGCGAGAGGGAAGGGTTTCGGGATCCCGAGAACACTATTTCGGGATCCGAAAAGGGCATTTCGGGCATGAAGGAACGGGAGGGACGGAATGAAGTTTTTATAATATTTTATTTGAAGTCCGAAATGGGTATTTCGGAGGCCCGAAAAAGGAATTTCGGGTTATGTCTTTTCTTATTTAAAAAAAAAAGGGTTTGGGAGGGAAAATTCAAATTTCGGAATTTGAATTTCGAATTGAGCATGGAGGGAGTGGAGAGTTTTTTTTTTTTATATTTCTTGCATGGGGGGTGGGAAAAGAGGCAAAATCCAAAAGAAGGGTTCAAGGGGAGGGAGGAAGAAAATATAAGCAATAACCCAAAAAGAATTGGGGGAAAAAAAAAAGGTTAAGGCAAGGGTTTGAGAGGGAAAATTCATTCGAATTTGAATTGAGCATGGAGGGATATAGTTTTTTTTAATAGGTTTGGGCTTTTTTGAAAAATTTAAGCGGAAAATGCAAGTCTTTTTTTTTTTTTTTTACACCTCCAGAACCTTGGACCCCCTAAACACCTCATCCAACTTGATTTTTTTGGTTTTCAAGTTTTTAAAGAACTCCCTAGTTAAGCATAACCTTCCTAGAGTAGTACTCGGATGGGTGACCTCCTGGGAAGTCCCGGGCTCTGCACACTTTTTCATTTTTTTTTTACTGATAATAGGCCTTCAAATGAAGACCATTAACTGGAATTAACAATGCATGACCATCCATATCTTGCAAATAAAAAGAATTAACTTGATTGGCACCTGTGATTTGAAATGGACCTTCCCATATTGCCTCGAACTTGTGATGTTTGCCAGGCTTTGATTTCTTTTCATTCCACTTCAATACAAGATCGCCAACCTTAAAAGTCCTTTCAGAGACCTTTTTACCGAACCATTTCTTTGTCATCTCAACATGTTCTATAAAAGCCTGGTATGATTTCTCCCGTTCTTCTTCCAACTGTAAAAGTTGAGCTAATCTCATGTTCATAGAATCAGATTCATCATCCTCATCATCAATCAAATGCCAAGTCTGGAGGGCCGGTAATTCAATATGAATTGGCAAAACCGCTTCTTTGTCATATACCAATGAATAAGGGGATGTCTTGATAGATTTTTTCACCGAGATGCGATCAGCCCACAATGCTTGATTCAAAAGTAGGTGCCAGCTCCGCTTATTGTCGCCAAGGGTCCTCTTCAAAATTCGAAGCAAATTCTTGTTTGTAGATTCGGCCAAGCCATTCCCCTACGGATAATAATTAGATGAAGTTTTCAAATAAATTTCGTACTTACCCGCAAATTCACTGATTTTGGCACCTATGAAAGGAGTTCCATTATCTCGTTATAATCGCATCCTGGGATACCAAAGCGAGTGATCAACCCCTCAAGAAAAGTGATGATCGTGGCTTGATCCACCTTTTTAGTTGGAATTGCTTCAGTCCATCTAGTGAAATAGTCAGTTCTAGCCAAGATGTACTTGTGACCAGCAGATGAGTTAGGATCAATGACCCCGATAAAGTCTAGGCCCCATTGCTGAAATGGTACTTCTACTTGAATCGGGTGAAGAGGTAATGATGCATTCCTGGTTCTACCGATGTATCTTTGGCACTTATCACATTTTTGACTAACTTTGAAGGCGTCTGCAAAAAGAGTAGGCCAAAAATAGCCTAGCTCGAATAATCTTTAATGCCATGGGTCTACCTCGCATAATGACCTCCCGATAATCCATAATGAAATTCTTCTAAAATTTTCTCCTTCTCTCGATTCTTTGACACATCTAAGAAGAACCCCATCAATATTCTTATGAAACAAGCCATTTGGTAGCAAGACATACTTGAGGGCTTGCAGTCTAAATCTTCTTCTCTGTGAGGCATTCAGATGTGAAGGACATTTCCTAGAATAAAAATATTCAATCAGCTCCTCTGTCCAATCTTGATCCACTATAGAATGATTGTCAAAATTACAATTATCTACTACATCCTCATACTCATGAATTGTGGATCCAGAGGAAGCATTCTTTGCAAGCTCTTGGCACAATGCTCGACCTCGAACAAGTTTGGTTGGTCGGATCTCAACATCAAATTCCTGAATTTTAGAAACCCAGCCAACTCTCCTATCTCCAAGTTCTCCTTGTATGATAAAATTTTGGACATCCGGATGAACAACATAAACTATTGTTTTACTCTGTGAAACAAAGTGCCGAAACTTCTTCAGAGATTTCATTACCGCATACACTTGTTTCTCAATGAAGTTATACTTCTCTTGATGTGGTTGGATGACTTGGCTTAGGAAAGCAATCGGACGTTCATTTTCATCATCTCCCTTCTATGTAAGCACCGCTGCATAAGCTTCTTGTTCACCAACAACATAAAGGATAAAATCCTTGGAATAATCAGGGGTTCACCAGGACCGGAGCTTGAGTGATCCTTTCTTTGATCTCCTAAAATGATTGCTTCCTCTCGCCTCGGTCCATTTAAATTCAGCATTTTTCTTTAAAAGCTCTGTCATTGGCCTTATTACTTGAGCGAAATCTGCAACAAACTTTCGAACAAAATTAATTTGCCCAAAAAAGATTGCAAATACTTCTTATTGGCTGGCAATGGAAGCTTCAAAAGAGCTTGGGCCCTAGCTGGATCAATAGCTAGGCCATTTTCTGAAATTACATGTCCTAGGAGCTTTCCCTCCTTTACAAAAAAAATTGACTTTTTTGGATTAATAGATATGCCAAATTCTCGACATTTTTCAAATACCTGCCTTAAATGAGATCCGTGCTCCTCCCTATTGTGAGAAAAATAGTCATATCATCCAAATAAATCACAATAATGCGATTTAACAACTCACCAAAAGCCACATCCATTGCCCTTTGAAAAGTTGCGCCAGCATTTGAGAGTCCAAACGGCATTCGTTGGTAAGCAAAGGTTCCCCATTTTGTGGTGAACGTTGTTTTATGTTGGTCCTCATCCCTGACCCAAATCTGGTTATACCCGGAGAATCCATCCAACAAAGAGAATCTCTGAGCTCCCGCAACCACATGAAGAATCTGGTCAATCTGAGGCAGAGGATAATGATCTTTTAGCGAGGCTTGATTCAAATTTTGAAAATCAACACATAGGCGAATATCTCCATTCTTTTTTCGTACTGGGACCAGATTTGCCACCCAAGTTGAATGCTTGATGGGGTAAATGATTTTAGAATCCAACATTTTAAGAAGCTCCGCCTTCATCAGTACTTCAATCTTGGGATTAATTGGTCTCTGCTTTTGTCTGAAGGGTTTCACCCCATCATGCAACTCAATAGTATGTTGTATTACATCTTTGTTATATCCCTTCAAATCATGGTAACTCCAAGCAACTGTGTCAGGAAATTCATGACATAAATCTCTGATTTGTTCTAACTCCTCGGGAGTACAATCCGTCCCAATATTTATCGATTTTTGGGGACCCAACTCCAGTTCAATATACTCCTTCTCATCTACTTTGATCCTATGCTTCTCTGCCCTATCATTTTGATCAAAAAGGCTTTCAAGTGTAATCAATCCTTTTGGGATATGATTATTCCTTAGTTGAATAAGCCCTTTGGCTTCCTCCTCATCAAGCGTTCTCTCTTCCACAGTACTCGCTTCTCTTATCAAAAAATTTACAATCTGCTCATCACTTTCGAATACTTGCCAATACATGTTCTTGTCCGGGACCGAAGGTCTGTAAACTAACCTTACGGTCTTAGGTTTCCTCACTACATGCTCAATCGGAGAGAAGTTTGCTCCAAGAGATGCTAGAAGATCAGCATGCTTATTCAGCTCTCGTGAAATGGATTGAATATTCAATGTTGTGAAAGCCTCAAACAGGTCCCAAACTTTGTTGTGGTACGCCTTGAGATAATGTTGCTTGGAGATGCACTTGTTCGTTACTTGATTCACAATCAATTCAGAGTCACCAAAAATCTGCAATTGTTCAATCCCCAATTTTTTTGCCTTCTTCAAACCTAGGCACAACGCTTCATACTCAGCAGCATTGTTAGTACAACTCCAGGTCAGTCGATATGAATATGTTTTCTGTAGGCCAGAGGGAGAAATAAGAACAATCCCTGCTCCCGCACCATTTTTACATCTTGCTCCATCAAAATACAACTTCCATAATTGATCGGGCATAGAGTCTTGATCATCTTGATCAAGAGGCATCTTTATTTCAACCTCTTCAGGCTTTGTAATGGAGTAACAACCAATTTCAGTTTCCATCATGGCATTAAAATCGAGCATTGAAAACTCATCCTCTAAGCGAAGCTCATCCAGGACTTCATCCATCAAATCAGGATTTTCCAATTCTTCAGTTATCATGTTGACAGAATGTGTGGACTTTTCTTCTTCTTCCATCTTCTCTATATGAAAAGTAGAAGGCTTCTCATTGTAGATCCAGATTCTTCTTCCTTTGAAAGGAATCTCCAAGTGAGAATAATCCAGAGAAAGGTAGCCTCCCAGTTTGGCAGTGAATTCTCTCGACAAACACATACTGAAATATGGTTCCAAATCAACCACAACTACCTCCTGAATTACTGTAATTTGAGGCATACTATGTAGAACAATAGGAATATCCTTGATTACACCCACTATTTTCATGGGAGTCCCATCCAACTGCAAGACACCAGGGCTACTTCTTGTATACTCCATACCCATGACTTCACAAACTGCCTTTGGCATGACAGTTGTCGCAGCACCAGAATCAATCATGCAGTTGTGCACTATCCAACCCTCCATCCTGAGTGACAAATAAAATGGGGGTGGTCTATTTTTTCCAATGGCTGAAGTAGTTAATGTTTGAGAAAAAATCGTCTGGGTAGGATTCTTCTCATTATCTTTCATAGACTTCAATGATTCTTGTAACAAATCAACTTGCCCAGGTAATTGTAATGCATCATAGAGACTAACCTTGGCTGGAATCTTCTTCAATTCTTCAACAATATTGTATGTAGATGCACCAGACTCCCTCTTTTCAATAGTGGCTTCATATTTGCTCCGATATTGTTGAGTGGCTTCTACCCTCAGTATTTTAGTCAAATATGGGTACTTGAGCTTTTCTCTGGCTTGTTCCTCTATTTCAGCTCTTGCCTACGAAGTTGAGGCTTTTTCTTGCAATCTTTCCTTTGCTCGTGGTGGCAAAAGATCTTTTAATAGAACAGGTGAATCTGGCTTTGGTATTGAAGTAGGAGCTTTCACTTGTACTTGTTTCTTCTCATTTTGCATCTTCGGATCAGTCGGTACCCTTAATGGTTCCATCTCTGCTGGATCTACCGTGACTGGCTTCTTCCCAATTCTCGTGAGAACTGAGACTTGTTCTTCAGATGGAACCATAAAATTATGATCTACCTCAGTAATCATGTTAACTTGTCCTCCAGAAGAGCTTGCGGCCAATGTTTGTACATAGTTCAAATGAACCATACAAGTCTCCTCACCGTGTGGATCATTACATGTAGAGCACCAATATGTTCTTTCTGCAGGCCAACTTCCTCATTCGTCAACACAGTCAGGTTCTTCTCAGGCACTTTGCTTGTTGAAGCCGCTTGTTCTCTAGTGATCGATGGAGGTTGAAATCTCCTGGGTTGGAAATCTCTCTCGGCCTGCTTTCTTTCAATAATTGTGATTTTATTTCCCATTGCTCTTATAGCTGAATTAGCAGATTTTACCTCTTGTAATAGCGTTGTGTAAGGATCAAGATTTGAGGGCGCAGGAGGTGCCGATATAGGTAGAGGTGCTGGCGGTGCAGGCAATGCTGGGAATGAAGTGGGAGCTGGTAATTGTGGAATGCTTGGTGCAGGCAATTGTGGAATAGTTGGAGCAGGGAGTTGGGGAACTGGAATGGGTGCGATCTGAGGCGCACTTGAGCTCCATGATGGAATAGGATACATGGAAGGCATAGGCTGTGAAAATGAACCAGAATACAAATGCTGAGGAAGATCAGGTAAGATAGGCATTGTTACCTTTGGGGGAAGCCTACCTATGGCAATCAAGTCTACTTCTGCCTTTTGCGCTTGTTCGAACAACTCTGGGAATGTAGTCACGTTGGACTCCGGATAGCCAAGCCAATGTCTGTGTTAAAAGCTCTGAGATAATAGAATGCAACTTGCTCATGAGTGGGCCGAAGACCTTCAGGAACTCTCTGCCAGCTTCTGGTAAATCTGACATTGAAGTCCGCTATCTCCTCCTACGGATGCCTTTGAATTGCATTAAATTGATGCAACAAGGAAAATGGATCGGCTTGTTCATGAAAGTTTTTGATTAACAACTCTCCTAATTGATCCCATGATGCAATAGTGCCTGGTTGCAACGATCGGTACCAATACAACAATTTCCCTCTCAATGACAACACCAACAATTTTATCATCACGTCTTCATCCATTATGTCATGGATGGTCGCCAAAGAGGCTACATCTTGAATATGCTCATAAGCAGTTTTACCAGTACCATCATAGGTCGGCAAAGCTTTCAAAGCAGCTTGAGGGACTGGATTTTGTGCCTATAAATTCAAGGCTCCCGAACTATTCCATGTCGAGAACTACCTTGGTGGAGGATTCTGGGCCATTTGGACTGGTGTGTGTGGTCGAGGAGGTGGAAAACTAGTAGCAGTACTAGATGAACTTGAAGGAACAAAAAATACACCAATAATTTGTGAGGATGTTGCAGAGGACGTAAGTGGTGGGGAGACCAACTTAGGGTGTCCACTTAATTTTTGGTTGTCAAGTTCAAAAAACTCAACGGGATTTTCAAAATTTTTGGCCTTCGATCTTGTGATCATGAAGTACAGCTCTCACTGTCTCCACGTTCGGAGGCTTCTGGGTAGTGCTGAGTCACCAAATGTTCTAACTATACAACATGAAGGCGAACATTAAACCTCAATACTATTGAAAGTGAAACTTTCAGGTGTCCCACCGGGCATGCCAAAAATTGTAGCGTGCCAAAAACTGTTGGTCACAAATCTGCCTAAGTACAAGATTTCATCACTTGTGCGCCCTAGACTCGGCCAACATTGAAAGGCCGAGGGAAAAAGAAAATTCCTTCGAACCGATCTCCAGAGAGGGCTGGCTCCCTTACTAAATTCTACACTGTTTGAAGACTAGGGATGCAGGAAAGAAATTGAAAAATAACTGAAAGAAAGGGAAATATAGCCACAGGCCGAAGTGTAGAATTTGGGGCAGACTAACAGCAAAAATTCCACCAAGTTTTATAACAGCATATAATAAAAGGAAAGCAGCAGAATTTAACTCACACCTTTGTAGAGATAACCCCCGGATCGCATTTCAAAATCTACTCACTAACCAACAACGTTTGAATTCAGAATGCAGAATTCAAAACTTAACAACAAGAGCATGAGCATAAACATAAATGATTTTAAAAAAAGAAGGAAATCACACACATAAGAATGCTTGCAAATTTTAGAAGCCAAGTCTCTTCTATTGATGCAGAGAACTTAGAGAGTTTTCTTGCAAAATATCTAACCTCCCTTTACAATAAGAATTTGATTAGTATTTATAGAGGTTTTCGCCTCTTTCATTAAATACATGTGGAGGCAAAGTGTCGGCCACTCAACCACCAATAGCAACAACTTTCTCCTCGACCACAACAATGAACCAATGAGCAAATGCCAAATAAAATAACTGCTGATTTTATCACATGGCATATCAAGCTTCAACACAAATCATCGGTCCAGTTTCAATCTCCATGGTGGCGCCTTGGAAATGCATGCCCACGAAGTGGTCGATGCCTCGAAAATGAACAATATTGCACTGGAATCAAGAGCACATGCTTAAACTTGGTAGCTTCAGCGATCATATCACCTCAAGAATTATCTTTATCAATATTAATCTCTTTTCAAGGAAGATTTGCACCAAACTTCACCCAAAATTACATCCATAGGAAAAAGTGTTCAATGTGTGAAAACACTTAAAAAAGAAAAACAATTTTCACAAGATTACAATAAAATCCAATGTGGCACCAATGATTACAACGAAATGTCAATGTGGCACACTACAACAAAATTCCAATGTGGCAAAAATGCCAACACTTACTAAAGTTAATATTAATGAATAATTGTTCTGAACTAAAGCTTAAATAATTAAATCCTTCACTCATTAATTCCATAATATTATTACTTTCTAGTTTTGATGTTAATTATTCACATTAGGATAATAACAATTAAATTAATTACTCACCTCATAGAATTAATTTAATTAATATTGAATGTTAATCTTAACCATTAACATCGATATTTAAGTATTAATAATTATTAACTAAAAAATTTCCATACTCTAGAACACATGCAACAACACAAGGACTCAATGCAAAAAATATATGTACAAACAATATTTTCCTTAAGCTTGAGGCTTTACAATAACTACAACATTATCACCCGTTTGTGAAGGATCCCCTATGCACAACATAAGGGCTCTTTTTATTTTATAACAACCTCTTTGCCTGATGATGTATTTTAATCAAACATATACAAATGCATCTATATGGGGTTTTTACCCTTGTGGTTGTTGATAATAATTCATCCATTATTTCTCTTTTTCTCTCAACTCTGGTGGTTGTCCCATACCAATCCACCTATGAGAGTACCTAGTCTTGAAAACACAAAATTCATTAGCAATACCATATTCTAAAAATAGCATAATCCAACTTTAGAAATGATAAAGTACAACTATCAATTCACATTGATAGAATAAAATAGGATCATGCATTAAATATCAACACACCAGTACATCAATCAAGCAATAAGGAAAATTCATGCTAGGGTGGGCCATTACAAAGAGGAACAGATAAATCTAAATCAAAAAGAGAATGGATTGGCTATAGTCATAATTGAGGAAAGGAATATTGTGGATAACATAATAAGGTATGCCCCTCTGTTTCTATTCCATGTTTTCAAAAAATGAAATTCCTACCATGAATCCTTTTGAATCCTTAGAAAACTTTGAAAATGAAGATGTTAAAACTTTGGAAAATGAGGATAGAAAAACAGTTGAATGTGATATTAAGATTAAGGATAAACACCTAAAATAAATAAATATGAAAAGGAAAACTTAGAACCACATGGATCTAGTCAAAGAATATTATCAATAAAAGGGAATAGAAGTAATATTTCTAGAACAACAAAGAACAGTAAAAAGAATGGGATTGATATAGGCAATGAATCTAAGCCTGGTAGGCCTTCAAAGAAGGATATTTTGCAAAGATAAACAAATATAGATGTGGAAAATAGAACCCAAATGAATCTTAATATAAGTGGGAAGAAACATCCCACTAGATCTAATAAATGAAGGTCATATCATGGAATATAAGGAGTCTAAATGCCCCTTCTAAACATTGTTTGGTGTCTTCATTGAGGAAGGAAAAAAACTGTGCATTCAAACTTTACAAGAGATAAATTTAGAATAAAATAGTGATATTAAAAAGAAGATAATTTGAAAAGAAGTAAAATATGCAGTAAGTAATGCTAGTGGAGCATCAAGTGGTATAATATATTGTTGGGATCCAAGTAAATTGAAAGGAAAAATGATTAAAAATACAAATAGGTATATATCCATTTTTTTTATCATATTGTTTTTTGATTGGTTGGAATAAAGGGTTTTGAAATAATCCTTGAACCTTTTACAAAAATATCACAACAAGAGATACTATCTCCTGGAGATAAACAAGGAACAACTAAAGTAGGGAGACAACCTCCGCATGACCAACTACAAAGGAGACCTAAAATTTGAAAATGGAATCCCGCCTAAATAGGGAAACCATAAAGTAACCATAAATGAAGCTTGCACCATGAAATAGAATAGGGGGTCTCTTGACCCCAACTAAAATAGTGCAAAAAATTCAAATTTTAAATAAAATTCCCGCTCAAAAATTTGATTTAAAATTCCCCCTTGGGATAAGCTACACAAACAAGAAAAGCCCTCACTGAAGAGCCTTTTAAAGGCTTGGAATTTGGATCAGTTGCACGAGTAGATCTCCATAGGCCATAAGATCTCACTGCAAAGGAGATGGAATGCAGAGTCTGATGATAAGAAAACCCAAAGGATATTTGGATCACCACAACACCCCAAAACTAGAAGCAACAATCTGAACCAAGGACTACCTTTAAGAAGCCATCCTTTTTAGCAAGTGATCATGCATGTGGTCTCTCCACAAAGACCAAAAAAATGTAGATAGGTCCCGTAAAACAATCACCAACAACATATCAAAGCCCAACCTCACCAACAAAGCTAAATTTTATCTATCATATTGATACCAAATAAAGCTAGATTTTTACTACCATTTATGCTCCCAATACTATGATAGGTAGAAGAAAAATTGGCAAGAACTTGATGAAAATAGGAGAGCATTTGAAAATATCCCTTGGGTTTTGGTGGGATATTTTAATGCCCCACTTTATCCTTCAGACAAGAAGGAGGTTAATACTACCATTTTATATTAAATGATTAATTTTGAAGATTTTTTGAATATGAATGAATTGATGGATATTGAACTATGAGGTATCAGATATACATGGAGTAATAGGAGAATTGGGGATAAAATTATTCAAATAAGATTGGATAGATTTTTTATTTCAAAGGAAGGTTTCACTATTTTTGGAGATTCTATGCTTTTAGCATTACCTAAATAGGATCAAATCATAATTTGTTGGTTTGGGAAATTGGAACAGGTAAAATATTCTTTAGGAGTCCTTTTAGGTTTGAACTAATGTGGTTGCAGCATGAGGACTTGGAACAAATAGTTGGAGAATGGTGGAGAAAACATTTTTCAAGAACTATCATCTCACAAGTGGCAAAGAAACTAAGGTACATTAAGCAAATCCTTAAGACATGGAATAAGAATATTTTTGGAAAATTATTTAAGAAAAATAAGAATTTAAACAAAAACTAATGGATATAGAAACATGTCTCAATAATGGGATTCTTACAAATGAAGTTCATGGGAAAGAGAATGAATTATTATCATAATTTCATAATACTTTAGCTTGTGAAGAGCTTTTTTGGAGGTAAAATCTAGAATTTAATGGCTTAAGCAGGATGATAAAAATACAAAAGCAAATCATACTACAGTTTTGAAGTGTAGAAATTGTAATAATATTAAGGAAATTAGTAAAGAAGATGATAGACTTATTGATTAGATTGAGGAGATTATGAATGAGGTTGTTCACTTATTTACTAGTTTAATTGGCAAAGAGGCATTTATTGATAAAGGGGCAATGAATTTACTCCTTTATAATATTTTGACTCTTATCATGGAGGAACATAATAACTATTTGATCAGTCCCTTTAAGGAACAAGAAATTAAAGATGTAATTTTTGGAATGTGTGGGGAAAAGGCTCCAGGTTTAGATGGGTTTTAGGCAGCTTTTTTTCAAATATTTTGGAGCATTGTTGGTTATGATGTTGTTAAGGCGGTTATGGAGGTTCAAAAATCTTGTCTTATCCCAAAGGATGTAAATTCTACCTTTTTGGTGCTAATTCCAAAAATTGCAGGTGCTAAAGCTTTTAAAGATTTTAGACCAATTAGCCTTTGTAATACCTTATACAAAATTATCACAAAGGCAATTGCAAACAAGTTTAAATATTTGTTACCCTTTATTATTAAGCCATAACAAAGAGGTTTTGTGATGGGAAGGCAAATTTTAGATGGCATTATTACTATACATGAGGTTATTCATTCAATTGATAAGAGTAATAATGCAAGAATGCTTTTGAAATTAGATAGTAATAAAGCATATGATAGAGTTTCTTGGAGCTTTTTGATGAAAGTACTACCAAATTTTGATTTTCATAAATAATGAATTGATTTGATAAAGGAATGTATAACAAAGGTCATGTTCTCAGTAATCATAAATGGGATTGTTATTGGATACTTTAAAAGTGCAAGAGGTTTACGACAAGGAGACCCTCTATCTCCTTATCTATTTATAATTATGGTTGAAGCATTGGGGAGGACTATTTCCGTAGCTACTATAGAAGGAAATTTAGATGGAATCAAACCAATTTTAGTCCTAAATCTAGTATCTCACCAACAATTTATAGATGATACAATCATTATTGCAAAATCTTCTATCCCTCAAGTAAAGGTAATCAAGAACATTGTAAAAACTTTTGAAAGAGCAACTGGTGAAAAGTTATTTTTTGGAGGATTGGCCCAGGATTCCTTACGTGTTTGGGTGGATAAATTTTCCCAAGGTATCATCAAATTTTATAATTACAATGATTCTTCCAATCATCATTAACTTTGGGAGGATGCACAGTAGTCCAACTCATATCTTCCTCCTTTATCTAGCGAGATCACCATCGATGCCTATTGCCAATTCCAATCCCAGGTGGCAGGTCAGTATGTGTTGGTTGATATTTATCCTCTGAATTTCTCTACCTCTCATGAATGAGCTATGCTGGATTTTGAAATATGAACTATCTATATCTAGTTGGTCATTTGTCCTTGTTTTATGGTCCATTTTAACCCATGACCCCTTCCCAAATAAAAATCCTCATGTCGATGGATTATTCAATTTTTCAATACATTGTTATAATTATTAGCAGTGGACTTGCTCCTATCTTTGCTCTTTATTGAGTTCTAAGGAAACAAGTACCAAGCTTTGGAGTCTTGAGGTTTCAAGCAACATTTCCCTTCCCTCTTCGTGTTGGAGGATCATTGCCTAATCCCTTCCTGAATTTGAGTTGGCATACAGGGCTTTGTCATCCTGGGTTGATATGCTCCACCAATGGCCCTACACCATTAATGATTCTCGAATAAAAGCTATGCCAAATTTGCATCAACCTTGGTGCTTTAACTCCTTGAACCAGTTTAAATTATTGTAAATAAAAACCCTCTCCTCATCTGGTTTTGTCTATATATGTTCTTCATTTGTGTCTCTATGAGGTGGACTAGAGAGGAGTTGAGTGGAAGGCTAATCTGAAATGATGGTCATTGATGGCTTTGCTTGAGCCTAAAAATATGTAGTGTTGTGGCTGATCCACAACACACCCCAAAATTGGGGACCCACATTTTTTGCATGCTTTCAAAGAAGACCATAGTGGCCCAGATGCTAAAAATCAAGAAAAAAAGCAAAATATCACAAAAGAGAAGTGTCGTGATATCGCGACATGTTGCTCCGTCGCGGCCGAAAATGAAAAGTTGTTGTTGCTCCGTCGCGGCCGAAAATGAAAAGTTGTCGCAATTTCGCGACATGTTGCTCCGTCATGGCTAGAAATGAAAAGTTGTCGCGATTTCGCGACATGTCGCATTTTCACGGCTAAGAGCAGCAGAATGCATCATAAAGAGAAAAATGTCACGATTTCGTGACATGTCACGTTTTCGCGGCCAAATGCAGCAAGACAGCCCGAAATAGAAAAACGTCGCGATTTCGTGACAAGTTGCATCTTCACATGCCAAAATAGAAAAACGTCATGATTTCGCGACAGATTGCATCTACACAGCCTGAAAGAGAAGAGCATCATGATTTTACGACAAAAGCAGCGAGATGGTACGGAATGAAAAAGAGTCACGATTTTGCGACAGAAAGCAGCGAGACAGTCCGAAAGAGAAAAGCGTCGTGATTTCGTGACAGAAAGCAACGAGACAGCCCAAAAGAGAAAAGCGTCACGATTTCACAACAAAAAGCAGCGAGACATCCCGAAAGAGAAAAGCATCGTGATTTCGCGATAGAAAGCAGCAAGATGGTACGGAATTAAAAGGTGTCACGATTTCGCGACATGTCACGTTTTCGCGGCTAAGTGCAACAAAACATAGCAAAAGAGAAAAACGTCGCGATTTTGTGATAGGTTGCATCCACGTGGCCCGAAGCAAAAAAATGTCGCGATATCACGACATGTATCATTTTCACGATGCATGATGAGAAACAAAGTTGCTGACAGAAAAATGTCGCGATATCGCGACATGTCTCATTTTTGCGATGCGTGATGACGAACAAGGCTGCTGACAGAAAAATGTCGCGATATCGTGACGGTCGTGATTTACAGGGGGCCGTTATGGAACATGCAGGGAAGCGCTGAACACATGGCATAAAGGTGTCAGGGTTATAGAATGGTTACAATTAGCAAGAAAATCAAACGTTTCGACGCTCGAACAAAAGTCAAAATAATGAAGAGCAAGAAACGAAACGAATCGATCTGGAAGATGAAACGAAGCGTCACAAGGCGAAGTAGAGAGCCATAGCAAAAATTTTAAAGGCACAATAGAAGACAGGCACATGGGTCAGAAACCGTTGGGAGCAGGGTTGCAGAGCTGAGGGTGATGAGCCATTCTGGGCCTGCTTTGGAGTGCTTTTCTTCCACTTTTTCTGGTTTTGGAAAACCAGATATTTGTTATTGTAAAAAGACAAATATTTAATGCAGATAACATTTTAGAAATTTGCATCTTATGGGCAAGAAAGAAGGAGTCATTTTTTGCATGCAAGATTAAATGTCTATTTTCCCTTTTCAGATTTTAGGCTTGTAAATGTAGTTGATACAAGTTTTTCTTGGTTGCTGCATGCGAATGCTTAAATTTGAAAACCTCATTCAAATCCCTAGAAGCTAGCACTTAGCTTATCAGGATTGTGCATGTTTTGTAGGTCCAATAGGTTAGGTTGCATGCATGGAAACCTCATATCTTCGGTTTTGTCGGAACAGGATAGCATCAGACTGAATGTGTTCTATTTTTAATTTTTTGCATTTCTTTCTCATTTTTTATTTTTCCAGAAGGTTTAATTTATTTAAAATAAACATTTTTAAATTACAAAATCTAAAAAAAAACAATGAACAATCACTAAAGCTTCATGATGAAATAAACCAACATTGCCCCTTGTTTACGGTTACTTGCAATCACTAAGGTGTTCCAAGTATTTAAATTGATTATCTTCATTTGAGATTACTAATACACAGTTGCAAATGCTAATACAACGGAGACCTTGGAGAAGTTGTTTGTTTGACTTCTTTGCAAGAGGGGATTTGGGACCCAAATCCTAAAGGAGAGTTGTACTTTCACAGCTGGGTGAAAATACCACTCAACATGTAGCTCTATGCAATAGTTGAGGAAATTTTGAGTGTGCATGGGTTTCTCCCTTTCCTTCAAAATTTTGGTGGTAGCGATCCTAATTTGTCAATGAAGCTTGTCAAGACTTATGACAAGGGTAGGGTGATTCTCATAGGGATTTCTCTTAGAATCACCATTATTTTTATTAAAGGTTACCAAATTAATCAATGATGGTGACTTGATCCACTAGGACAAGCATTCAATTATCATGGAGTTGGGGTATTTTAAGGACAAGGGTAAACACCTTACCAAATATAATAGTTGCATTGTAAGAAATAATATTCCTACTCCATGAAATAGTGTACTCATCTCCATGATGCAGTACTTTACCATAGATGATCCTAATTCCTCTTTGTAAAGTTTCCATCTAGCATTCCTTAATCATTTAAGGGACATCAAGATGATAAATACCCTGAGTACCTATTTTTTTTATGGAGCTCTTCATCACTAGTGTTAAGGAAGGAAATTCTTGCATCCAAAGCACCAAGGGCTTCACTTGATGATCTTCAAACACATAATGTAGCTCTAAGTCCAAGGTCCCACTCTATCCATCATGGATAGAACTGATGATCGATCCTCAACCTTTGCACCTAGTTAGGGGTCTCGTTAGGGGAATGAACCAAGAAATTACGAGATGGAGATGGAAACTACCACCTTAGGTAAGTTGGGTAAAAATAAGTTGGTCTTTGTATCATTTGAGACCACTCCCTCCTTGTGTCGATAGTCTACCAAAAACAAATCATCTAGTGATAAGCATAAAAGCATCATCATCCTAGACCAGGGCATTCTTGTTTTTGAATCATCTCCTTCGAAGAAGCAAAAATGTGAGATTAGATCCAACAATATTCTTTCCCCTGGTGGAACCATGATTCACTCACTCTCGGTTGATGATTCTGATTTATTTTTTAATATAGATGACCTCATCAGTTTGACATCATCCTTGCTCCTTTAGGTAGGGAAATTTATTAGTAGGATCAAGAATCCAAAGGTGGTAATCTTTGAACATGGCTCAGAATATTGACGATGACGAGCAGGACCATCCTGCTACCTCAAGGTGATCCTGTTGTTGGATCTTCATATTTTTGTTCTTGTTGTGTCTCCATTTGGGTTGATGGATTACCATCCTCTATCCTTTGTTATGTCTGTTTGTTGAGGGTGATCCCTCCTTTTGTATCTCAGCTTGTAAAAGGTCTGGAGATCCTTTCAAAACCCCTTTTACCAATGAAAAATAAAAGTTAATTTTTTTTAAAGCAAGGCCTTTTTTCTTAACACTCCATTGGATAGATAAAACAAAATAGCTAGATTCTTTGGATGTGAAGTAGGGAACTTGCCAGCAACATACTTGGGAATACCTCTTTTCAATGGTATAATAAAAGAGAAATAGTAGAATCCAATAGTGGAAATATTTTTAAAGAACTTAGCAAGGTGGAAAGGAACTCTTCTTTGTTAGGAATGAAAGGATTTGTTGGTAAAATCTACCCTTCAATGTATCCTTGATTACTTTGTCTTTGTTCAAAATGCCTAGGAAAATTTTGGAAAGAATTGAACAAATTCAAAGAAATTTTTTATGGAAGAAAAGTAAAGAATTTCACTTGTTTCTTAGGACAATGTATGTACAAGGAAAGAAGCTAGAGGGTTTGTTTTTAAGAAACTAAAACTCACGAATAAAGCTCTCATGGGGAAATAAGGTTGGAAAATATTTACAGATGAAGAAGTTGGATGGGTAAAAATTTTTAAAGCAAAATATATGGGGATTGAAAATAGGTTTTTGAAAGATGAAAATTTTGTGAAAGGGTAGTTTTTTTGGAATAATCTCCAAAAAATAAGACCTCTTCTTCAAAAAGGATTGAGATGGAAAATTGTAAATTGGATGAATATCAATGTAAGATGGTTAAATAATGATCCTTTGTGTAATAATATTGAGTTCAAAGACCTAGAACAGGAGATTTCTCAACAATATGGTCAATGGGTTCACAATTATATAACTGAAGGTCCTAATGGAAATATGTGGAAACAAGTATATTTGGATAATGTGGATGATAGGAAGAGACAAGTGATCAGTAAACTAAATAGAATGTTACAAGTTTACTTCTTAAATCATGACAGAGATGGTGACTCTCCAATATGGAATTTTAGGAAGGATGGAAAGTATTCAATCAAAATAAGTTACCTCCTTCTGGAAAATCATGATGATAGATGGATTCTTGTGAATAAGGTTTGGATGAAACACCTTATCCCTAAAGTATATTTCTTATTTTGGTTGGTGGTACAAAATAAGATCCATACTATGGATAAATTAATGAAGAGGGGCTTCTCAATACCAAACATGTATCCATTATGTGAAAATGCTTCTTAAAGTCAACTTCTCTATGTAGAATTGATCAGTTAGGAATATTTTTTTGAATGTCCTTACAAATTAATTTTATTTTAAATCAATTGCTTGGATTTCTCTACCCACCTTGAATTTATTCCACCATTCCAAGGAAGAATCTTGTAGATGAAGGGTAGCCCAAATAATTTGTGTTTCAGACGAATAGTTCTTCATGGAAAAATAAATCTCCAATTTATTCAACCAAGATTCCATTGCATCACCCCCCTATTTTCCACTAAACTTAGGTACCCTAACATTCTTTAAGTCCTTGGCAAGCTTAGCCTCAATCCAAGCTTTACCCTCTTGGACTTCAATAGAAAAAATTTCTTCTTATCTACCCTCAAAATTTTGGTTATTGGGTTCTCGGTTAAGAAATATTTCTAGCATTTTTATTGTTGCTCCATCTTCTCTTATAGCAACTTAACTATTGATGTAAGATTTGTCATCCTTTTGTTGGAGTCCCTTGAACTTCTAGTTTATTTTTCCTTTCAAATATGAGTTGTAGCTTCTTCTTGCATCATCATCCCTGAGTTCTTAGAAGACCCCCCTCTCAAAACAAGTGTCATTTCCTCCTGGTAAAATAAAACTAGGTTAGGTTATGATTCCCAATAAAAATTACTTTCTAGGAATTTTACACCTTGGTATGATCAGTCAAGATGGCATGCAATACCCGCTTATCCTGAATCAACTAAAGATCCCTAGAGAAGTTTAGCCTTCTTTACATTTGCACATCAATAAAAATTCCAACATGGTTCTTCCCAAGGAAGCATTGAGTCCTACGACCTAGGCTCTAATGCCAACTATAATGACCCACTTTCTCAACCCAAGAGAGAGAGCTAAATTTTTTTTCTACAAATATTAACTCACAAAGAAGACCCAAGAATTTCATCAATATAAGGCATATACCATATTGATTTTACTATTGCTAAAGATGACACTCAAATGGACAAGAGTGGCCAACCTCTTGTAATTTCCAAGGTTCACTTTTCTAATCTTACCATTAGAAAATACATATTAGTGATCCCCTCATTTTTCATACACTACCTTATCTGAGACAACTTGACCATGGCATAGGGATTACCCTTTAAGGCCCATAATACTTAAAGGTGATGCCTATTTCCTAACCATACATACTACCATCTATGTAGGATTACTATGGCATTGTAACAACCTACAAATGCAACGTAGGGGAGAGAGCTAATTATATTTTTACAAGGATTAACTCACAAAGAAGATCCAATATTTTTATTAGTATAAAAGCATAACCACTTTTGAGTTCATTGTCACTATAGATGACATTCAAGTGGACATAAGTGGTCAACTTATCTTACTATTCTGGGATTCACTTTTCTAACCTCATTGTTAGAAAAGATGCCATTAGTGGTCCCCCCACTTTTTCCATACACTCACCTATATGAAACAACTTGACCACAATGTAGATATTACCCTTTAAAGCTCATAACAATTAAAGGTGATGCCTATTTCCTAACCCTACTTACTATCATCTATGTAGAATTATTATGGCATGATGCCTTAGTGATTAGTTAGTTTCATCTACCTAAGAACTAATACCATTACCACTCACCTGATAATGATCATGGTCATTCTTGCCTTCTCACAAGGTATCACCAATATACTATCTTGTGAATGATCCAATGGATTATCCCATACCAATCCACCATTAATATTCCTAAGCCTCATCGCTATGAATACTTCCAAGCCTCACCGCTAGGACTACCCAAGCCTCACCGCTTAGGGTGTATCATTCACAAATACCTAGTTGATTGTCTCACCATAACTCAACTAGGATTGGGTACATCTTGACTCAAGGGATTACTAATATGGTGCTAAAACATGCCCAAAATAATCCCCTTCCAACCCAAGCATCCTAAACAATAATTATGATCATTTCAACAAAAGAATAATTTGCTATATTGAAACATGCTCAAAATTAAATATCAACATAACATATTGATAAAGATTAAAGAATTTAGGTACTTCATTCCAAATTTAATACTTGAAGAGTAAAACAACATCTAGGAGAATCATAACCATAATCCATTAATTAAATAACACCATTTTTAGTAACACATCTTTACCACTTTGTAAAAAAAACATTAATTCATCTTTCATTCTTTGAACAAATTTCAATATAATAAAACAATAATGTTTACAAGATATCTATTGCTTCATCATAAATATTGCATGGCATAATTTTCTCACAAAATACTTTTCAAGTATTTCTCATATCCTAATATAATATTACATTTCAACATTTATGTACATCAATGGTACCTAGTTTCATCTTCTTTCTCAAGGTCTTCCACTTGATGGATATTCACCAAGGAACTTGAATGTAAATTTAGGGATCAAGATAACCCTTGAATGCATGTGCAAGTCTAATATGCACTATGCAAGAAAAAACATACAACAATGCAAGAATATATATTATGCAAAACAAATATCATGCAAGAACATTGATAGAGTCTTATACTTCTCTCGATTATGGATTCCTTAACTACTCGAGCCTCATCCAAATCTTAGAATGCATACTATTCAATCCAACAATAATGACTGTTTATTTATTTATTTTAATTTAGAATATATTCCATACATTACTTCATTTCCAAAATAGTACCAATCCTTATATCATGGGGTATTGCTTCTTAAGTAAACCAAATTATAAAACTTATTAATTAATACTTACTAGTAAACCACACATTATTTAATCAATATTAAAATACAAAAGTCTTTCTTATTAATTAATAGTTTATTTGCTATGACTTAATCAAACTATTAATTAATTAATATATATTAATATAAAATAAACCAACATAGTTGTTTTTTGTTTCATTTTGGATACCGTTGTTGTAGTTTGGATCCTTATTCTTTTTTGTTTTTGTCTACGTCTTCTTTCTAGTTTAAAGTTGGTTGTTTCATTCCCTGGGGTTTTTTATTTTCAGTTCAATTAGTTCGCTTCTGACTATCTGTCTTTGCTGCATTTGTGTAAAAGGTTTCGAGACCTTTCAAAACTCTTTTTATCAACCAATCAAAAAAAATAAACCAACATATTATTTAATCAAGCTAAAAAGGCACAATTCTTCATTATTAATTAATTGTTTTATCTTAAGACTTAATAAAATTATTAATTAATTAAATAATTATATTAGCTTAATTTCAAATTCATATTACAAGGGTTCCAAATTGTATGATTTGCACATTATACAGCACATATAAGTGTTGTTGTACACAAATTCCCCCTTTTACCTATTTAGATTAACTTCAAACATTCTCAATACGCACATTTGACATGACCCTATCTAGGCAAGTTAAGTCGGATAAATCTACAACCTTCTAATATATAAACTAACATTACATAACAAGTCAACATCTTCACAGAATTCTCAATCCTTGGTCCAATCAAGGATTAATGTCATTATTTCATAAGATAATATGCTATTCCTAATAGATTATAGGTTTGTATACTACACAACCAAGAAATTGTAAATTATATCTGATTAAGTTCAAGTCCAAACAATGTTATAAAGATCACTTTATTTATTTATTTATTTATTTATTTAATTAATTAATTAATATATATATATATATATATATATATATAACCTATAATTTAATCCTTCTTAAAAGAAGATGTTTCCTCATAGTTTACCCATTCAAACCACAATAAAGATTTATGAATTAAAATGATTATATTTTATTTAAACTTGCATTCACTTAAAATTACTATACTAAATAATAATTTGACTATTTTATCATATAAAATATTTTTCCTTTTCGGGCATCAA
This sequence comes from Wollemia nobilis, assembly GCA_028583015.1. Taxonomy (NCBI): domain Eukaryota; kingdom Viridiplantae; phylum Streptophyta; class Pinopsida; order Araucariales; family Araucariaceae; genus Wollemia; species Wollemia nobilis. The sequence continues at coordinate 3,319,233 of JAQPPZ010014470.1, forward strand.
CTAAAGGAAAGTAGAAAACTAGATACTCGAACAACATAAAGGAAGAGAATTTTTTTTAAATAGTGGACAGGTGATGGAAGCAATTTTGAGGAAAATATATGCATCAATCTATATTTGGTCCTTTCTATGGAGAGCAAGTGGGTAGTTAAAACTTTCCAGTTATCGAGAGGCTCAGGTTCAAATCTCTCCCTTTACATGTTGCAAATATGTTGTATATAAAAAATTCCTCATCAAAAAAAAAGAAAAGAAAAAACAGAAGATGAGCTTAAAGCTAATCTCTACCAAAATTCCCACAGTGCCTAAGAGAATAAAAATAATGTCCAAAGGCTTCTACACAGAAGCTCACATAAAAGAAAACATAAATCATATAACTCTTAGACTATTATTTTAATAGAAAAAAAGCCTTTACAAAAAGAAGGCTGATGGTCATGAAGATAATATATTTCAAATATCATATGACAGATACAATAAAACAAAGTTCCTAAATTTAGGCATTTTTATATAATACTCGCAATGCACTCAAAAAGAAGAAGAATAATATATGTAGTTACAAGTTGCTACCCTACCTATGCAAAGCGAGATCATTTTCTTTTTCTTCGATTCTAATTCTTTGTTTAATAGCCATTCAGGGAAAGGTTAATAACAATAGTAACAGTAATGTTTATTGTTGTTAATCAGGAAATCACAAAAGGCCCTCCACATAGAAACAGCAGGGAGAAGCATTCATGGTTTTCCTTGCAATGCAGGGGATAAAATAAACATATTAGGCTATACAATATAATATAATATAATATAATATATATATATATATATATATATATATAACATGAGAATTTATTAAGCTCCTGGATTACCAACTTTATAGCCCATGCACTTGCTCTTCGAAGGCACTCGCTATAAAGCTCCATAGTAGCAATTCTTTTCTCTCGCCAATTCTTTCTTCCCTTTCTGGTTTTCCTCTCCACTAGCTCTCCAAAAAAACTTGTCAACCCTGGATGTCAAATAATGTCCAAAGGAAGCAAGGGTTGGAAGTGACTTGCAACGCATGACTGCCACCTATTCATCCATCTTCTTCCACCAACTCGATGCGTTACATGAAGATTTCCAATATTGTTTATATTTTCATTTTTTTTTTTTTTAAATAAGCTATGAGTGGTTTTTATTTGGGTCACTTTCATTATAAAAACAAAACATTACATTGCTCTCATTACATTTTTAACAAGTTAATTAAAGCATATTCAACTGTCTTTCTATCAAAGATATTCTTTTTTACCCTTCTGTCAAATATATTCTTTATCTTCCTCAAACTGCTAAGTATTTACAATCAACTCCTTCTATATCAAATGCCCTAAAAAATTTAAATTTTGTAAGATGAAATTCACCACTAGGAATGGCTAAAATATCTGCTTCCCAACTTCCATATCCAAAAATATATTGTTTTGTAACCACCTCACAATTTCTTAATACTTTTTTTTAGGGTTATTCATTCCCCTAATATTTCAAGATATTATTTTCATTGTTATTTTTTTATTTTATTTGAAGGTTTAGCCTCACTTCTTGTTAACACTTGTCATATTTGCTTTTGTTTTCCCATATCAATATCTCTATGTGTTTCTTTTTCTCTTTGTTTTTTCCTTGGGTCTTCCTCTCTCTTTTTCAATCCCACTAATATTTTCACCTTCATCAATCTCTTCAATCTTCTTACACTGCTCTTAGTAAGACTTATCATCTTTAGGTTTGTCTTATTCTAAAGGATCTGAAGTGCAAGGAATAATCTCAAAAGCACATTCTTCTTTATATTTCCCTAGACACCTTAAAGTGCAAGGATGCTCTTCTATAACAATTACCTTCGTATTTTACTCTAAAAACCCTAAATTGTTATGGGTTTCCTCCAACATCATTTCTATATTATTCTCCTCTTCAAATCTTGAAGTGCAAGGGATAACATCTTCACCACCTTCACTTTTATATTTTGAAGAGGATTCTATACTACTAGAGGAAAACGAAGATGATTTATCTGGAATAAACTTGACATTTTTTTGTTGTCTTTGTTTTAGGTTTTAACTCCACATTTTATTTTGCACCTTTAATTCCTTCTAAACTTGCCAATTGATATTATCGATAGGATTTATTTAACTCTTCTTTTGGAGTAGAATATCCTTGATATGATCTAGCTTCTATTATTGTATGATTTTCTTGCTTCATTTTGACGTTTATCTCATGGCTAGAATTTTTTGTCTCTTTCTTCATAGTTTTTACTTTGCAAACTCTTGCCATGTATCCAATCTCAAAATAATTGTGGCAACGAAATGCAATATTTTTATAATCTATTTTCTGATCTCATTCTCTTGATTTAGATTTAATCTTAATGGATTGTGGCAAAGGTTTTGAAATATCCATAGCAACACATATTCAAGTATATATAACATGCTTTCGCTACTTGGTTGTTGGTTCTTAATTGATGAATTCCCCTAGGGTATTTCCAATATTTTTTAAAACATCCTTATTTATAAGTGGATATGGAAGTCCAAAAATCCTAACCCACACTCGAAGCTTCTTAATAGTTTTTGTCTTGACAAAATAATTTCATTCCATGGTCTCAAATAAAGTGCATCTCTTCCCCTAAACCATGGGCCACCAACCATTATTTTATCCATAATTTTTGAACTAGAAAATATGATGAGGAAAAAACCTTTAGGAAGAAAATTCATAGAATAATTTTAATTCAATCCCCACTTCCACTTGATCCAATTTTGAATCTCCAAAAACCCTAGCCATGATCTATGGAACTTACATATTAGCCCTCTACTTTTAATAACCATTATATCATTCTCAATCATCTCATCCTTGATACTTACTTCTAGTGTACCATTTGCTACTTGGATCGAACTTATCATGTATTCAATCTTTCACTTATCTCCAACTTGGGCCTTCATACTTCCAACTAGGGTATTTTGATTTCTATCTAGGGCATCTTGACTTCCCATTAGGGCTTTCAAAAATGACTTTCTTTCCACAATAGCTAATGGGGCTTGCACTTGGATCACACTCTCTCTTGGTTTGCACTCCCTTTCTGCTTGCACTTGCTCTTGCTTCCAACTTGCACTCTCTCTTGCCTCACACTTGCTCCAGGATTGTGCTCCCTCCTCGCTCACAATTGCCCTTATCTCTTATTTTTCTTGGAATTTCTTCACTTCAACAATTTTTTGGAAACAATGTTCCATGCAATTATGGTGAGGTTTTGAAGCATTAATGCACTTTCAATGAACCTATCACTCTTTTACCATGATTTAATCTCGACTTGCACTCCCTCTTAGTTTACACTCCCTTTTGGTTCACACTCTCTCCTGCCTTATCTCTCTCCTCGCTTGCACTCACTCCCACCTTGCATTCCCTCTTGGCTCACAATTGCCCTTGTCTCTTCTTTTTATCGATGTTAATTGGCTTCAGTATTTTTTTTAAAACAATATTCAATACATTCATGGTAAGCTTTTGAAGAATTGATGCACTTCGGATGAACTTACCACTCTTTTACCATGATTGAATCTTCACTCTCACTCCCTCTTAGTTCACACTTCATATCTGATCTTATTTTCTCTCGGCTTGCACACTCACTCCCAACTTGTGCTTAAAAGATCATCTATTAAACCTCTCCTACTGAGACACTGTTACGACTTAAGATTCTAGTTCAGTAGACCTATCTATAAACTCACGATGAACCACCTGATAGCACCCTGATCGCTCATCCCTATAGCTCCCTAATTTTTTTTTGTGTGATTGAGCCTCCTTTGGTCGCCCCTCCCTTTACGATCAACTCCAACAAGCAATGATTCGTTCTTCATTCTTCATCGATTCACGAACTTTCCTACTTATTAAATATGAACTTATTCATATATATTAATTAAATGTGTTCCTCTTATTAATTTATTAATGCTTACATTACTTAACTAGTACTTTTAGGGTAAACAGTAATAATTAAACCACTCACTCATCTTAGTATTTTAATATTTTTATTGCTTTCTAAAGCTAGTTTTAATTATTAACATTAGGATAATAATAATAATTAAATTAATTATTTTCTTCATAGAATTAATTTAATTAATACTTAATGTTAATATTAACCATTACATAAGTGAGTGCGATGTAGGAGTAAGGGTAGCAATGAGTGCAAGCGTGAGCCAAGAGTAAGTGCAGCAATAAGTGCAAGTGTGATCTGGAGTAAGTGCGGTCGAAAGCGAGTGCTAGTGAGTGCAGCTAAAAGCGAGGGCAAGTGCAAACTGGGATTAAATGTAGCAGCGAGTGTGAGCGTAATTTGGGAGTGAGTGTGCAAGCACAAAGCTAATGAGATTAGAGGAGTAGAGCTAATGATATTAGAGAGGGAGTGTGAACCAAGAGGGAGTGCAAGCAAAGATTCAGTCATGGTAGAAGAGCAATAGGTTCATCCGAAGTGCATCAATTCTTCAAATCCTTACCATGAATGTGTGGAACATTGTTTCCAAAAAGTTGTTGAAGCCAAGGAACATCAGGAAAAAGAAGAGATAAGGGAAATTGTGAGCCAAGAGGGAGTGCAAGTTGGGAATGAATTTTGGGTAGGAGAAAGTACGAGGTAGGAGAGAGTGTGAATCAAAAGAAAGTGTAAACTAAGAGGGAGTGTAAACAAGGATTCAATCATGGTGAAAGAGTGGAAGGTTCATCCAAAGTGCATCAATGCTTCAAATCCTTACCATGAATGCATATAACATTCTTTCCAAAAAAATGTTGAAGTGAAGTAACATCAAGAAAAATAAGAGACATAGGCATTTGTGAGCCAGGAGGGAGTGCAAACCGGGAGCAAGTGAGAGGTAAGAGAGAATGCAAGCTAGGAGCAAGAGAGATTGCAAGCAAAGAAGGAGTGCGAACCAAGATGGAGTGCAAGCCAAGAGCAAGTCCCATTAGCTATTGTGAAAGGAAATTCATTTTTGAAAGCCCTAATGGGAATTCAGGATTCCCTAGCTAGAAATCAAGATGCCCTTGTTGGAAGTATGAAGTCCCAAGCTGGAAATAAGCAAAAGAGAGAATACATGGTAAGTTCAATCCAAGTAGCAAATGGTACACTAGAAGTAAGTACCAAGGATGAGATGATTGAGCATGATATAATGGTTCTTAAAAGTAGAAGGCTAATATGTAAGTTCTATAGATCATAGCCAGGGTTTTGGAGATTCAAAATTGGATCAAGTGGAAGTGGGGATTGAATTTAAATTATTATGTGACTTTTCTTCCTAAAGGTTTTTTCCTCCTCATCTTTTCCAATTCAGAAATTAGGGATAAAATAATGGTTGGTGGCCCATGGTTTATGAGAAGAGATGCACTTTATTTGAGACCATGGAAAAAAAATTCAATTGAGATAGAAACTATTAAGAAGCTTCCAATGTGGGTTAGCCTTTTTGGACTTCCATACCAGCTTATAAATAAGGATGTTTTGAAAAATATTAGAAATACCTTAAGGGAATTCATCAAGAAATACCAACAACTAAGGAGCGAAAGCATTCTATATATACTCAAATATGTGTTGCTATGGATATTTCAAAACCTTTGCCACAATCCATTAAGATTAAATTTGAATCAAGAGAATGGGATCAACAAGTAGATTATGAAAATATTGCATTTCATTGCCACAATTATTTTGAGATTGGAAACATGGCAAGAGTTTGCAAAGTAAAAACTATGAAGAAAGAGATAAAAATTCTAACCATGAGATAAACTTCAAGACAAAGCAAGGAAATTATTCAATAATAGTAGCAGATCAAGGATATTCCACTCCAAAAGAAGAGGTAAAGAATCCTATTGACAATATCAATTGACAAGTTTAGAAGGAATTAAATATGCAAAAGAAGATGTGGAGATAAAGCCCAAAACAAAGACAACAAAAAAGGCCAAGTTTATTTTAGATAAATCATCTTCATTTTCCTCAAGTAGTATAGAATCCTCTTCAGGTAATAAAAGTAAAAGTGGTTAATATGTTATCCCTTACACTTTAAGGTTTCAAGAGAAGAATTATATAGAAGTGAGGTTGGAGGAAACCGATAACAATTTAGGCTTTTTAGGGCAAAGTAATAAGATATTGCTACAAAAGAGCATCCTTGCACTTTAGGGTCTCCAGGGAAATATAAAGAAGAGTGTGCTTTTGATGTTATTCCTTGCACTTCAGATCCTTCAGAACAGGGCAAACCTAAAGATAATAAGTATTATTATGAGCAGTGTGAGAAGATTGAAGAGATTGATGAAGATGAAAGTATTGCTAAGAATAAAAAAAAAGAGGAAGACCTAAGAAGTAAAAACAAAGAGAAAAGGAAACACAAAGGGATATTGATATGGGAAAGCAAAATCAAATATCACAAGTGTTAACAAGAAGTGGGGCTAAACCCATAAAATAATATAAAACAATAACAATGAAAATAATATCTTGGAATATTAGTGGAATGAATAAGAACCCTAAAAAAAGATATTAAGAAATTGTGAGGTTGTTATAAACAAGATATTTCTAGATATAGAAGTTGGGCAACAAACATTTTAGTCATTCGCAGTGTTGAATTTCATCTTGACATAATTTAAATTTTTGAAGGCATTTGATATAAAAGGAGTTGACTATGGAAAGTTAGTAGTTTGAGGAAGATGAAAAATATTTTGATAAAAGGGTAAATGAAGAATATCTCTGATAGAAAGAAAAAGTTGTATATGCTTTAATTAACTTGTTATAAATGTAATGAGAGCAATGTAATATTTAGTTTTTGTAATGGGAGTGGCCTCCAATAGAAGCCATGCATAGCTTATTAAAAAATATATTAACCTTTAACATCAATATTAATATTTTAAGTAGTAAAAATGCAATCTTATTATTAATACCTTAATGAAAAACCATTAACCAAACAAATTCCATGCTTTTAAACACAAGCAGTATCACAAGGGCTCTTGCTAAAAGTTGTCCTTGCCCGAACTAAGATGTAAATTAACAATATGCACAAACAATGCTTTTCCTTAAGCAAGAGGTCTTATGATAACTGCAATGTTATCACCCACCTATGAAGGATCCCCTACGCATAGGATAAGGGCTCTTTTGCTTTTATAGCAACCTCCTTGCCCGATGGTGCATTTTTAATCAAACATATGCAAATGCATCTATATGAGGGTTTTACCCTTGTGGCTATCGATGAGAATTCATCCATCATTTTTATTTTCTATCAACTTTAGCGGTTTTCTATACCAATCCACCCATGAGATCACCTGGTCTTGCCACCACAAAATTCATCAAAAATACCACATTTTAAAAATAGCATAGAGTACAACTATCATCTCATATTGATAGAATAAAATAAGATAATGCATTTGATATCAATATATCAATACATAAACCAAACAACAAGGGTAGTCCTACCAATGAGCCATTACAGGTGTGATGTCTTAATGATAAGTTAGTTTCATTTACCCATGAACTAATACCATTATCGCTCACTTGGTAATGATCATGGTCATGCTTTCTTGCCTATAAGGTACCACGACTATAGTGCCTTGTGAATGATCCATTGGATTATCTTATACCAATCCATAGTTAAGATTCCCAAGCCTCACTACTAGGAATTATCCAAATCTTATTGCTAGGATCATCCAAGCCTCACCGCTAGGATATATCATTCATAATTACTTAGTTGAATTGTCTACCCATAACTCAACTAGGATTAGGTACAACTCAACTCTAGGGATTACTAATATGGCACTAACATTTATTCCCATAAACACCCACTCTTAACCCAAATATCCTAAACAATATTTTGTCTAATTGATCATTCTAGAAATTCAATACTAACATCCACATACCATCTTGATAGGACTAATGTATTTAGGTGATTCATTCCAACATGACACTAAAAATTAAGCATTTCCATTGCTTACATGAAAATAAGTAAATAACGTCTAAAAATCATAACTAAACTTCATTAAAAAAATTTCCTAAAATTCCATAATCCTAACAATCATCATTATTCTATCACAATTCATTTCCAGAGAAACTTAAGGAAAGAAATAACTTGACTTTCATCATTATTATTATTATTAATATAATTCCTGACAATACATCAAAAATATATACAAGGATATCCATTTTGCTACTAACATTTTTTCTCCAAGAAATTTATCATAGAAGGAAACATAAATTAAACTTTCATATTTTGAATAAGTCTCATGATAGTTCAACAAGAGTATTTAAGAGAATATCTAAAAATCATATCACAACTTTACACAAGATACTTTTAATATTTCTCATCACTAAATACAATATAACAATCAACATATATAAAGGTCATAGTTCCATCCTCTTCTTCAAGTCTTCTACTTGATAGGTCCTTTCTCCATCTTTTCTTTGATGATAGTATAGGGATTGGGACAACTCTCTTTTGTTTTTATTTTGAATGAAAATGCAAGTCTAACATGCATCAAGCAATAAATCATTCAACAATGCAAGCTCATAAAAACATTCTTTCAAAACTTGTTATCCGTATAAAAGAGAAACCCATACTTCTCTTACTTTGTTATGGTTCATCCGAATCTCATACTTCCACTAAATTATATACCAAGAATAAAAAATCTATCTTTAAAAAAAAAAGAATGTTTCAAAAACATATAAATAAAAAATGATTCAAAAATTAAAAGAATGCTTAAATATTGGCGACATTAAAACCTTTTGGATGTTCAAAATAATATATTATCCTTCTAGACTGAAATATAAATTATCTTAATATCATTCCAAAATATTATTGTTGATGCTATTGTGCTACCTGTGTAGTTGATGCATTTATACAACTTGATCATCTTTACTTTAACCCTTACCATAACAATCATGTGTAATACTAAACGCTTGTGTGCATTGTCTCTCTCTTCTTGTATATTATATTATTTTTTATTGTTTGTATTATAACACGAACATGTTAGCAACATATGCATAGCATCTGCCTTGGCCTTATTTTATTTTTATTATACGCAATACATATTAAAACATGTACACATCAAGCTTACTACTTATTATAACACTTGTTGTCTTACTTTAATTGCATATATCATCTAACATAAATAATTTCTACTTATTACTCTTATTGGTGTGTGTTGCCAAATGTATAACATGATAAAACAAGTGATATAATATAAATGGATTAGAGGTGAATATGAAAATAATATAAGGTGACATGAATAATAATATTTAGTAAGAACATGCAAAGTGAAAAAAATTTAAGAAAACAAAATGTTGGCTATAAAACCATTAAAAAATATTTAGTCCAGGCCTCACCAACTATTGGCTATATTGGTTATATTTAAAAGCATTAAAAAACATTTAATCCAGGACTACACATGTTTAAATAGATACATGTCATCTTATGCAATATGCATGTAATATTATTGATAATATAGACTATACAAAAAACTTATTATGCAAAGATATCATCGTGTGTATATGGTCATATGATTCATTAATGATAAGATAAATGCAACACAAATTATTTAAACATAGAACACACAAGTATCTAGTATATTGTATGTTTATGTTGTACATATGTAATATCATCATTGCACATGGCTCTCTAGTATTGATATAGTACACATACAAAAAGTAAGTATTGTTTGCATGCACTGCACTTAACACAAGCACATACACGTTTATAATGGCAATATAATCAATCATATACAATCATATATATATATAACTATTGTAATGATTTTCATTAATTTATATTTGAAGTATTGTTCACACTCATACAACAAATTTATACACAACGACTTATTGTAGAATATTTTGTATAATTAATTTATATTCCCTCAATGTCCACCCTATAGATACAAGGTGCATCTAGGAATATCCATGTTCTAGTAGAGGTCAACAAGACTCCATTCCCATTATGCCCACCCTATTGATATCCAAATGGTTGTGCATTGTTTCCCTATTTATAAGTTTTGTTCTTGGCCTTACGAGGGGTCATGGTTGGGAGGGGACTGCTCCATATGTGTCATTCGTAGGGTTTTATCACACTAACCATAAATATTTTACCCCTAAGGGCTCGGTGGATTGGTAAGTGCTAGTCTGGTTGGGTACTTACTAAGAAGGGACCTAGGTTCAAACCTTTGGGGAATCCTGTTGCAAAGGTAATAGTCTAATCTGAATCCTTTGAGTTTGTGTCAGAATGACAATGATAGTACAAATCTTGAGCACCCAGTGGTCCATTTCATGTTGAGCTATAAAACAACAAGGTGGAATAGGTTTGCTGGATGCAACCCCTATGGTTTTAAACCTATCTATTACTAAAAATGGTGTGGTTGTAACCAACTCTCCTAGCATATAAATATATATATATAGCACAATTTGAATAATTTGCAATAATTAAATAATATTTATGAGCTCACACTATACATATTCAATACAAACATAACATATTCACACATATTACATGAACATGTAACATTGCTTATAATGTACACAACAATTTATATATTGTAAGCATATAACACGTTATACAATACAACACTTAATATGTATTCAAGGTATTACAATTTTTTATCAATATTTTGTATTTGATGCATGGAATGCACAAGCACACATACAACATATATTATCGCAATGTTTACATACACTACCATGTGTATACACTACATATAATAATATACTTACAAGCGCATACATTGATCATTATATTCAACGAGGTCACTTGTTATATTTAAATGTCATACACAAATAATTTGCAAACATTTGACATGATATTTTTTTGTTCATCCCAATCAACCAAGATCGAATGATGGAAAAAAAAGTGTTGAAATCCAACATAACAAGCATACAAAACATTTTTCATTCAAAGAATAAACCAGAAGGAAATATACCTCCACAGTAGAAAACTCCAAGTATCTCTTCTCTCTATCTTCAATATTTCACCTTGTCAATTCTTTTTTCCATCTCGCAACCCCCAAAAAACTTGGCAGCTAAGAATCATATAATTCTTAGAGGAAAAAGGGAGATCAAGGATAAGGGGTGACGTCTTGATTTTCTTATTATGCATACTTGTGACTTGTCCCCTTTCGCCATAGTATTCTAGTTTGTTACTAAAAAATATTAACTCCCCATAATTTCCAATTGAATACATTACAACCCAAATTCCAATAATAAATAAAAATAAACTTATTTTAGTATTTATTAATTATGCTTCCTTTATAAAATTTAGCTTATTAAAGTTAATATCAACTTAATATTATATTGTTCACTCACCTCATAACATTAATTTAATATTATTATTACGTTTTAATGCTAATGTTAATTACTAACATTAGTATAATATATATAACAAGATAATAATAATTAAATTAATTACTCATTTCATAGAATTAATTTAATTAATATTGAATGTTAATATTAACCTTTAACATCAGTATTTTATATTTTAAGTACTAAAAATACTAACATTATTATTATCACCTTGATAAATTATTAACCAAATAAATTCAATACTTCAAAACACATGCAAAAATGCATACTAATGATAAATTACAATTTTAAGCAACATAAGGGCTCTTGCTAAAAGTTGTTCTTGCCCATACTAAGATTCAAATCAACAATAAGCAAAAATATGCACAAATAATATTTTTCCTTAAGCAAGATATATTACAATAACCACAAGGTAATCACCCATCTACGAAGGATTTCCTAAGCACAATATAAGGGCTCTTTTGCTTTTATAGCAACCTCTTTGCTCGATGATGCATTTTAATCACACATACACACATGCAAATGCATCTACATGATTGTTTTACCCTTGTGGTTGTCAATGAAAATTCATCTATTATTTTCCATTTCTCTAAACTTTGGTGGTTATTCCATACCAATCCATACGTGAGAGTACCTGGTCCTACAACCATAAAATTCATCAACAATATCATATTCTAACAATAGCAAAATCCATCTTTAAAAGGAATAAAGTACAACTGTCAACTCATCTTGATAGAATAGAATAGGATTATGCATAATTATGAACATATCAGTACATCAATCAAACAACAAGATAAGGTCTTGCCAAAATGGGCCATTACAAGCTTCTATGACCTTTGGCTTATCATATTTCCACTTGTATACTAGACTCTTCATTCTCTTCTTACATGTATACTTGACTCTATGACACTTGCACACTTATACATGACTCTTACTCTCCTACATGCACTCCTAATACAAGAAATGTGTGCACATCATCTCTTTACATATTTGCACACTTACATATATGACACTTGTGCACATTATCTCAATACACACTTGCACTCTAACTTACATGACACTTGTGCATTTCTTGCACATTACACTCTTACATGATACTTGTGCATTTCTTATACATTGAGACTTACATAAAAGGTGAAATATAAATCATTCACCTAAACTATAGACTCAATTCTAATCTATTACATATTTACATTTGTACCATGAAGGTACCATGGGGGTACATTTGCATGTACTAAATAATGTAATATTCCTCAACATCCCCCTATATTAAATTATTTGATTATTAAAGACTTTAGTCTTCAATCTTGGTCTTTGATCTTCAATATACTTCCTTTAAGATTTTGTTTGAGTCTTTAATAAATGATCCTGCATGAGATTCATCAAGTTCTTATCCTGGAACTTGCTTTGATTTGCATCTCTTTTATATTTCTTCATCTTTACTTTCTTGATCTTCTTCTTATGTTTCTTTATTCTATTCTTTCCATTCCTAGTCTTGATCTTGCTTTGTCGTCTTTCTGAAGTCTTTTCTCTTGTATTTTTATTTTCTACAACATTTGTAACATTAGTATTATCAAAAATATTTGACAAATGGATATATTCATTGACTAAGATTTTTACTATAAGAGCTTTAACTTTATTTTATTCTGATGTTTCATCTAAATATTAAATTTCATGAATTTCTTAAACAAAGTTTCATTTTTTATTTTCTTCTCTAAATTGTAGCTAAGGTTGTTGTTGACAACTATATTGGTACTAAGGATGATATTGACATTGTTAATATTGAGATTCAAATTATTATTGTCGTTGAGGATTATATTGATACCGAGTTTGATATTGTCTTTGTTGCATTGGATTATTCATTTGATTTCCTTGATTCATATTCATTCGATTTATTTGATTATATCTACAAAAATTTGTACTATGGACCTTTCTCTTACATAAATGATAGAACCTTGAATTCCATTTAGATTTATACCTTGATGTTGTAGAAATATTACTTGGTATATTCTCTTTAAATACTAAGGCATTGTTAGTCATTTCATCTTTGACTAAATTCTCTACTTCATATTCTTGAAGAATGTTGACTAAGTCATCAAATGTAGTCTCCTTACTTAGAACTTGTAAAGAAGTAACTAAATGCTTATAACTTTCTAGAAGTGCTCTTAGTGTTACTTGGACAAGAAATTTATCTTCTACTTTTTCTCCCAGAGTTAATAGTTTTGCTTTTATATCTGCTACTTTTCAAAGAAAGAGTTCTATACTTTCTCCACTATTAACCTTTAAGGAATACAATTGGGATTGTAAGTTCAGAATTATAGCTTTGTTTTTCCCTTCAAATATTTTGCATAATAAGTTTCATGCATCTATAGAAGTTTTTGCTCCACTTAAGTATGGTTGTATTTCATCAATTATTCCAAATATAATTAACATAAGTTCCTTTGCATCACTTTCTTCAATTTTTTGTATTTCTCTTTCATATTCACTAGGTTTTTCTTTGTTCTCTTTACTATATCCCATAGTTTTTCTACAGTAAGAATTGATTTCATGATTTTTTTCCATAATACAAAATTTGTTCCTTTTAAAAGATGATATTTAGAAAGGAATATTTTATTATTTAACATAATGGAACTCATTCAAATTCAAACTTTGAATTCCTCTTAAGTATAAAACCTTATATCTCTCAAGTTAAGAAATAACTCAAATAAGAAATTTATAAATTTTAAGTATTCTAAACCTTGAAGTAGAAATCCTTTTAACTCCCTAATAAATCAAATTTGTAAAATTTCTTAAAATTTTAAAGAACTTTAGAAGACAAATCTTCAAATAACTCCAAATTTCAAACTTTAAAAAATCAAATCCAAAAATATATTTTGAAGTAGAAAAGCTTATTACTCCAAACTTTAATAATTATTAAAAAAAAATCAAAATTTTGAAATATAAATTTCAAACTATAGATAAAAAATTTATATCTCCTTTAAATAATCAAATTATAAAAATTCTATAAAAACCTTATAACTCCTATAATCAAATTATAAAAACTTATTACTCCATATAAACCTTATGACCCTCTAATTAAATCTTGAAAATCAACTTATAACTTTGACTACTTATAACTCCAATATATAACTTTAATAAAGTACCTAAAACATTAGGTCTTTAATATTTGCATTAAGGTAATGAGTCTTACCTTATTCTTCTCCTTGCTACCTTAGTGTCTCTTGTGATTGCTACGAACTTTTGATTCCTCCTTGTTAGCTTAATGTCTCCTGGAATTGTTGCTAACTTTTGATTCCTCCTTGCTAGCTTAACATCTCCTATGATTGCTACAAAATTTTGATTCCTTTTGACACCTTCCTTAATAGCATTCAACATATAATGTTAACAAGCATTTATATAGGCATTAAATTAATAATATATTGCATGAACCGTTACATAGGTGATATGTTTCACTATTCACTGACTTCTCTTCTTGAAACTCAGATACTTGGATTGTTGTTTCACTTGGTATTGCATTGTGGATGCTTATTCTTTCTTTTGGTTCTCTATTTAGTGCTTAAATATTTTTTGAATAAGATGCTTAGTCGCTTCTCTTCTATGATTAATCTCTAATTAGTTGGCTAAACATGTGTCTTCAATCTCATAACATACAGCCGATGAAATGACTTGCGCATCCCTACTGTTCTATAACAATAACCCTACCATTGGTAAGATTCGATTGCATGCTTCCGAGAAAGTCATCAATGTTCAATCCCTCCATCACGATGAGGTTTCGAACGCTGGTTTTGTTGTGTACTGCACAACGGATAGCCACCGATGTTTTTGTCGTGTTCAAACTGCGTCCATCCAACTCGCAAGTGTTTTTCCTCACATCTAGATTTGACTGGCGACGACCTCGTGGCTCACCATCGCCCCGGGAACACCTTCTACATGTTGTCATGTCAGCCGAATGGGGCTACGTCCACCTTGTCCTTGGAGCTGCTCCATGGACCTACGAACGTACAGGAAACCAAAAACTTTTTTTTAATGATAATCTAAAAGCCATAAATGAAAATCGTTACTTTAAACCTCGATAAAACAATAATCTTTACTTTATTTCATTTATATATATATAAGCAGAAATTTATATTTAACATATATATGTAATGAAATATATATATATATATGACTTTATTTATTAAAATTTTATTTTTTATTTTGTTTGATTTTAAATTGGAATTTATGCATCTTTTAAATGTTTCCTTTTTTTCATTTTTTAAATGAAATAAAACACAACAAAAAATAGCAATAAAATTGCTCACAATAAAATTGGCGATTTTTATCGTCAGTAACAAATTGACGATAAAACAAATCGTCGACAAGAAATTGATGACAAAAAAGTCATCGACAAGAAATTGATGACAAAAAGTTATCGACAATAAGTTGACGACAAAAAGTCGTCAACAATAAATTGACGACAAAAAAGTCATCGACAAGAAATTGATGACAAAAAATCATTGACAAAAAAAAAAAATCGTCAACAATAAAATATCGTCGACAAGAAAAAGTCATCGACAATAAAATATCATCGACAAGAATTGACGATAACTGCAAACCCACAACATCACGAAAACATTTGACACTCAAAAAAAAATGCAAACACTCAAATACCCAAAACAAAAAGGTGGGTCCCTAATTTTTGTTGGGCTAGTTGTGGAGCAGCCACAACACTCCTCAATCCTATAATGTCATAGGTTGCACCTAAGAATCAAAAATTGATTATCCTCTTCTTCTAGGGAATTCAATATATTATCAGGATTATTATGAATGTCCTTGAATGACCAACTTTCTCTTGAGTTGGATCTCTCTCTCAATATTCAATAGTGATTCTCCTCTTCTTCTCTAAAGAATCCTAAATATTATCAGGGTGACTTTGAATATCCCAAACTTGCAACTTTCTTTTGAGTTGACTTTCTCGATCAACCAATGTCCAACTTTCTTTTGAGTTGACCTTCAATCAATCTTAGTTGAGTCCTAGTCTTCACTGATTTTTCTTAAACCAAGTGAAAATACCTTAGCATCTAAATCAGGGTGACTAATCCTTGTCCCATCAATCTCTACTCAATTAGACCTTTGAAAATAGATTTCAAGTATTCACTACTTTCAAAGTGGATAAACTCTAAATTAACTCTCTCAAGAATGGATAGAGTTAAGTGATGGTGGCTAAAAATATAACTCTACAAAAAATGAATATATTTAAGTGGTAGCTTTGATACCATTCTTAGATTTTAAGTCTTACTACCACAAAATATCACAGCTACCAATATCAAGAAACCACAATATTAAATATCGAAATAGTAATAATGAAGAGTAGAATAATATATGAGCAATTAAATGTATATCTAGGTCAATATAGTAATAAAATAACATTCACTTATAATATCAAATATAAATCTAAAAATGATCAAAATCATTCATGTATAAGCATGAAGAAAACTTACAATATTAACTGCTCAAAATTTGTATACAAGTTTTATTATCATTTGTTATTTCACACCTCCTGGTATGTATTTTCTTGTGTTAAATTATATAGAGCTTTTGTCTTCATGACATAGACATAGTAATGTGAATATTTACATACTTGACTATTGCTCTCCATATGACAACTTCCATGACCTTTGGCTTATCATCTTACCACTTGTATACTAGACTCTTCACTCTCTTCTTACATGCATACTTGACTCTATGATACTTGCACACTTCTACATGACTCTTACTCTCCTACATGCACTCCTAATACAAGATACTTGTGCACATCCTCTCTTTATATATTTTCACACTTACATACATGACACTTGTGTATATTCCACACTTGCACTCTAACTTACATGACACTTGTGTATTTCTTGCACATTACACTCTTACATGACACTTGCGTATTTCCTGCACATTACACTCTTACATGATACTTTGCATTTCTTACACATTGAAACTTACATAAAAGAGAAAATATAAATCACTCATCTAAACTATAGATTCAACCCTAATATATTACATATTTACATTCGCACCATGAATATACCATGGAGGTATATTTACATATACCAAATAATGTAATATTCCTCATTAGTTCTTAATTTTCTAGCTCGTAATCTTTTTAAGCATCCTTGTTTGTTGACTAAAGTATTTTATATCTATGTTAGAAATCATGGAGCATTGGTAGTTACTAATTGTTGATGCACATCTAGAATGTGGAATTTTCTTTCTCTTCTACATTTTGATAAAAGTTCGAATCCATATTTGTGTATCTGGTTGTCTACATTATTTTGATATTATTATAAATTTTCTTTATGTCATTGACGATACTAGTTTCTATGTTTTCCATAGCTACATTACCACAATAGGGATTCGTAAGAAGAGTTGTTATCTATATATGCAGCACACAATGATCTGTTTTTATTTTTGGTAGCTTGATTTCTTATTTTTATCGGCATACATTGTTCTCTTTTTGTCATGATAAATGATAGCCTTCTACTTTCATACATGGCATCTATCCCTCTGTTTGATTAGTGTCTTATGCTTACCCTTCGTTCATGAGCCCATTCTAGCTCAATGTCATCATAAGCAAAGGTCTGCTAAGAGCCTTCGAAGTTGGTCAACTAGTGTCTATCCAGTGTGTAAGTATCTTCAATAAGACAACAACATCTTGATATTCAAGGTATACACAAATATAGTCTACATGTAGCTACTCTAGTAGTTTGTATCTACCATGGGGAGGCTTGTCCTGATGATGTGTGGTATATTTTATTTGAGTGATAGGGATCTAAAATCATAATAATATAAAATAATATATAACCATCCTGTGTAATATAATATATGGTCATTTTAGAAAATAGGTGCATGGCCACCTTTGTAAATATTAAATGTAAAACTTCCTTCGATTAAAATATCATGGCCACCTTTCAATATTCCATGTAAATATTTGTAAAAATATAAT
The DNA here is from genome assembly GCA_028583015.1 of Wollemia nobilis. NCBI lineage: Eukaryota > Viridiplantae > Streptophyta > Pinopsida > Araucariales > Araucariaceae > Wollemia > Wollemia nobilis. The sequence continues at coordinate 3,337,481 of JAQPPZ010014470.1, forward strand.
TTCACGTGGCTTGTATTCTCTACATGGCCACTCATTTAGATGTATCTCTTTGGTTGTTTATAGCCACTTATGACATGAAATATTCAGACTAATTTTTGTTCAAATTCGTCAATCCATTTTGTTTCATTCCTTCTCCATGTGAATCCTTATCACAAAGGATGGGTACATTGTCAACTACAATAATACCTACAACCTCTTACTTGCATTAATATAAGACTACAAGGTTGAGGATATAATTAATTTTCATTATGATGAAGCTCACTTTGGTAAGATAATGAGGTATTGCAGGGACAAGTTGATTGCCTCCAAAAATCACTAAAAGGTCAATAAGTGAGGGGCTTTGAATGCATACCTTTATGTCACTACTTCACCTTGCCTTGTTTAAATGGATGAGATCGTGTCTTCCAAGGACTTCAGTGTTATTTTTGGAGAGTTGTCTGCATGTTTTGAGGGAAAGAGGTTACAACTTACAAAGGACTATTCTTATGGATTTGGCCATGAGAAAAAAACCTAAATTTGAGTCCCTTAAGGGAGTTGTTTCTCATTGCTCATTGTTCATTATTCTAAGCTTATTGTTGGAAACTTTAATTCTAAAATACTTAGTCAAAAATCTCAATGCATTAGTCATGTGAAGTAAAAATAAAAATAAAAGAGGGGTTGATGGAGGGGTCAATAAGGAGTATTAGATAATTTAATCTTCTAATGAGGGTGATTACACTCTCTAAAAATTAGAGGGAAGAGATAATTTTATTTTCTCCTTCTCTTTAAATCATAAATTTTACACGAAGGGAAGCGAAATGAGGAGGAGAACTAGGATTTGAGGCAAAGCAATGGCAGAATGCAAGTCTTAGGTTGGGACTTCTTTGCATCAATTATATTCAAAACAATTGCAGGTACTTTTTATTTATCTATTTTTCTCTTGGTGTGAATTGCTAGGGGTTTTTTGATTTATTGTGGTTTTCAATGGCCCCCAAACCTGGTGGGCCATCAAAAAGTACTAGAAATATTGAGGAGAAGATAAGCAAAAATGGAAGCCACATAGCATCCCCAATTTTTTATACTATTGATGATTCACAAGTCAATCAGGAAGTTGTGTCCTTCAACCAATGATCTTTTGAAAAAATAGTTAAGGGTAACATTACGAGAGAGGTCCATGTAGAGGCACAAGCTGAAAAACAAATGCAAGAATCTAACAAAAAAGAGACACAAAACCATAGCAAACATGGAGAAATGGAGTTTTCCTCAAGTAGACTCAGTTCCTATCTTTGAGATTGCAGAAGAATTAATTGTAGAAGATATCATGTACAAATCCACCCATGCTTTGATTTATAAATTTATGGTGTTGAGGCCATCCCATCATTTCTTATACAACTGGGCAAGAAAACATTGGGATCCCCAAGAAGAAGTTGATAATTTGCTTCTTTCAAATGGGTACTTTGTAGCATATTTTATATTGGTTTCAGATAGGAACAAGGATTTTTAAGGGGGGCCATACAACATTGGACTGATAGGTTTATTCATGCAACCCTAGCAACCTACATTCAATCCTCATGTGGATCCATCAACCACCCCAATATGGTTAAAGCTCTTTGCTCTCCCACTTGAATTTTGGAGAGAGGATATCCTTGGGATGATTGGTAATATCTTGGGTACATATATAGGAAGATCACGAGAATCAGTAGCTGGGGGATCAACAACATATACAAGGATATGTGTGGAGATGGACCTGGAAAAGCCACTTCTGATAGAAATTGAATTGTGAGTGGGAAGAAATACATGGAGACAACAAGTGGATTATGAATCAATTCCTTTTAGGTGTAGAGCTTAGCATGAGTATTATAATCTAGTAAGAAACTACCCTAAAGTAGGGAGAGAGGAGATGCATCAACCTAAAACTAATCCTAAAAACCCTCCATAGAAATATAAAGGGTTTCAAATAGTAACAAGGAGAGTCCAAAGAAATAATTATCAAGCAAGAGGACGAAATCCAACTAAAGCAGGAAAAATAAACCAATGCCCAAATTGGAGGGCATATTCTAATAAATATGAAATCCTTAAATTAGATGATCCAATAGAAGGGCAAGAGGATTCATAGGTGGAACCGATCAATAACAAGGGCCAATACCAAGAAGGAGAACAATAGATCCATTAGGATCATACCCCCATCCCATAGGAGATAAATCCATCCCAAATTATAATTGCTCAAAATTTTAAAGCTGGGGAGAGTCAAGAAAATCATAATAGTATGAAATAACAACAAGAATCAGATACATATAGGCCCCAACAAATTGACTTGTTAGGGGCTTGGTAAGAGTAACAACAAACATCAGAGATATCTATGTTTCAACAAAATGATATGGTAGGGGCAATGATAGTGCATGTATAAGATAAAAATCCATCAAAAGACATCATTATGGGAGTGGCAGAGAAAAATAGAGAGAAGCCAACACTAGGAATCGGCCAAATAGAGAAGCAACCAAAGAATGCAAGTTCACAAAGGATGAGAATAAAAACAAATAAGGGTAAAATACAGCAACAAGGAGAATAAATGAGAGAATTCATATTGGTGAAGTCCATTGCCAACTTCTACAATACAGACCCTCAATGGTTATAAATACATGGAATGTAAGGGGTTTAAACAACCACCCTAGACAATTGGCTATTAAGAAAATGATTTTATAAAATAGTCTAGATGTGGTTTTGCTACATGAAACTAGAACTTCTTTAAAATATATGGAAAATATTGTCAAAAAATGTTAGGGTAGGCAGATTTTATGGCCCATGCCTCTCAAGGATTTTTAGGAGGAATTACCACTTTAAGGAATATAAATTGCTTCCAATTGATAGACTCAACTTTAGCCAAAGGAATCCTCATGACCAGACTTAGGGAGAGGGACTCTGGGCTAGTTTAGCTGATAATTAATTTGTATGACATGATAGAGGTACGAGCTCAAAAAATCCAATGAGAGACAGTACAACATTTGAGGGATACCCATACAAAAGACTTTTGGATAGTGGAAGAGGATCTCAATGCTAAAATGTCATTGCAAGATCAAGAAGGAGGTTTTACCCAGATCAATGAGAAGGATAGGTTATTGTTGGCTCAATTAGAGTACCTAGATTTGATTGGCATACCCCCACCACGATGCGGCAACACATGGATTAATAAGATAAAAAGAGCATTCATAATAAAATATAGATTAGATAGGATTCTTATGGGGGAGAAAGTCTCAAGAATCGTCCTTTTATATTTGATACTTTTTGACTCAAAAATAATGACTTACCAGAGCTAATAAAATAGTGGTGGGAACAAGAAAAACCAGAACATGGGATAGCACAATTTCAGCTTCACTCCAAATTAAAGTTTATCAAAGGTAAATTAAAAAATGGAGTAAATCTCATCGTATATATTTCCAGCAACAAAGAGAAAATATTTTAGTTTGAGTGCAAGAAATAGCAAAAAGGATCTGGTCAAAACCTCTTTATGAAGAGCTTCTCCATAAATAAAGTTTTTTGATGCAAGAGGAAACCTACTAGAGACAACGAGCAAGAATAATCTAACTGTAAGAGGGAGATAGGAATACAAAGTTTTTCCATCACTCAACCACAACACATAATCACTATAATTGGATTGATGCCTTATCCATAGGGGATGGAAATAGGGAAACTACTACCCTAGGTATGCAAGAAACTACAAATAAATATTTTTCAACTTTATTTACTACAAATCCACACCTTTCCATTCAACACCAAGAGGAAATTTTAGAAAGCATACCAATATTAATTTTATATAAACAAAATGAGGAGCTCTTAAGAGATATCAGAGAGGAATAAGTTAAAAAAATAGTTTTTGATATGCAGACAGGAAAGGCCCCAGGTCCAAATGGATTTCCAGTAGATTTCCATGAAGCCTATTAGGATATAATTCCAAAGGATGTAACCTAAGCAGTATAAGAAGTCAAGACTAGTGGAAGAATCCTTAAAGCCTTGAATCACACCTTTTTGGCTCTCATCCCGAAAGGTGGAGATATGGAAAATCTCACTAATTATAGACCAATTGCTCTATGCAATGTGGTTTATAATATCATAAGCAAATTGATGGTAAATATGTTGAAACAAATCTTACCAGGGTTAATATCTCTAGAACAAGGGGTATTTGTGAAAGGTAGACAACTTCTGGATGGAGTTGTAATAGCACAAGAAACTATTTACGAGCTTTGCCAAAATGGAAACAAATATATATTTTTTAAGCTAGATTTATCCAAGGCATATGACAGAGTAAGTTGGGAATTTTTAACCCAAATACTGTAGAAATTTGGTTTTAGTAAAGAATAGATAGAATAGATTATAGAATGCATCTCTATAGTTTCTTTCTTAGTGCTCATCAATGGTAATCCATCCCAACTATTCAAATGTTCAAGAGGAATTCGGCAAGGGGATCCACTTTCACCATTTTTGTTCATCATTTTTACGGAGGGCTTGGGAAGACTCATACAGAAGAGAAAAGCAGATAATACCATTTTAGGGGTAAGGATAAGCAGGAACATAAAGATTACTCACCTCCAATTTTTGGATGACACAAGAATATGGGGGGAAGCAACAATAAGAGAAGTAACCAATATCAGAAAAATGCTAGAGTGCTACATAGCGGCTACCATATAACTATTAAATGAAGAAAAATCAATAGTGGTTTTTTTAATGTGATAAAATAATTAAGAGAACATTTAACCCACATCCTCAGATTCTGAGAGGCATCACTACCCTTATAATATTTTGGTATCCCATTAACAGATAAGGGCCTCAAAAATAAATATTGGAAATCAATAAGAGACAGAATCCACTCAAAACTTTTGCATTGGACCTATAGGTGGTTAAGTTTTGGAGGAAGAGTAACATTGCTTAAATCAGTTTTACAAGCAATTCTAGTGTATAAATTCTCCATTTTGGCTGCCCCAAAGAGCATCATAAAATATTTGTACAAGATGATGAGATACTTTTTTTGGTCTGGAGTGCAGGGTAACCACACAAGGGCACTAGTTAGTTGGGACAAGGTTTGCAAGCCTAAGGAAGTTGGAGGTTTAGAAATTAGAATAGTAATGACAAACAACCAAGCTCTAATAGCCAAGTTTTATTGGAGATGACTAACTCATCCTGATAAACTCGAGAGTAAAGTATTGAAAGTTAAATACTATCCCTCAAAAAATACAAAAGATCTTCCTCATCTTCCAATTTCAGGAGAGGGATCAGAGACCTGGGAAGCTCTAAAGAAAGGAGCATCACTTATTAAAGAAGGGTTATACTGGAAAGTGGTAGATGGTAAAACTATTATACTATGGGAATATTCTTGGGAATATTTACCTCCCATAATTGATTAGTAGCCCCACTTAATAGGACTCAAGGAAAAATTTCAAAGGAAATGGTGGAATCTCATAAGCCACTATTTTAAAATATCATATCAATTGTAGGACAATCTTAGTCAATGTCAAGTCCTAGAGGAGTTGAGGGAAGAATGGGCTGAGGAGAAAAAGAACTGAAAGAAATATTGGATAGATAAAAGTCGCCAAGGAGTAATGGACCTGATCAACTTGGTTGGGGATATACCCAATTAAGAATTTATACTATCAAATAAGGTTATAGAAATCTTATCCAAAGCACTCAAATTTGTCCAAAACCCCCTTGGTTGCAATTATGGCAAACCAAAGGATGGCCAAAGATAAATTACTTTATGTGATTGGTTACATATAACAGTATTATGACTTAGGATAACATGATGAGACGTAGATTTATTGGATCCAACTAGTGTGTCCTTTTTTTGTGTCCCTATGCCCAAACAATCTGGAGTTTGAGGTACAATATTTTTTTCAATCAAAAATATTCATTCTCATTGAGAACAATTTTTGGGACTATTGGAAGACCAATAGGTTTAAATCAAAGAACATGAATATAGCTTAGAATTTGGATTTGGATTTCATCTGCTGGCAAATTTGGTTGGAACATAATAACAGGATTTTTAATGAGGAATTTAGACTAGATGAAAGAATCTGAGGTACTCTAATTAGGAAACTTTTAGAGACGATGCATGCTAAAACCAAAAAGGACTCTCAAATGGCAGAGGATGAAGCAGATATATGGACACAACTCCAAAAACAACTGCAATATGGAAACTAAGAAAGGAAGGATAAGAATAGAAAGAGGGCTTTATAGACTCAGGATGAAGTCTATGGATTCAAAAGAAAAGGGTAAATGGAACACCTTTAGGGGTCATACAACAAGGACTAAAACTTCTAAAAGCTAGATAGTCAAAGGAATAGAGTTGTGCCACATTTTGAGCCTTACCAAGAAAGGCATGTTATCAACAGTAAATGTATAATTTAAGATTTTCAATAAATTTTTTACCTTTTTTTCAAAAAATCCTAAAATTCACACAAAACTCTCTCTCCTATCTCAAGTGTAAACTTGCTCTGATACCAATTATGCGGAGAATTAAAACCAAATTTTATTGATCACGTACCACATATTTAAATACATTCATAGAGGTTATAACTATACAATATTGTTATAACCATAATCAAATATAAGCCATTAGTGATAACCAATAGAACCTCCCCCTCTAACATGATGTGTAATAATAAACTATTATAACAATGCTTAATAATGTAAAAACTTTCAAACAAACATGGAAAATAAATGCCAATTCACACACACTATAATATCATGTTAATTTTATAGTACTTTTTAGGAAAAATTACATTACCTAAAAATAAAAAATCGTAGAAAGAAAACAAATTAATATAAACGATGTTTGTAGACACCAAAGTAATTTAACCAAAGGAAAGAGTAGCACTGCAACCGATAAATAAATGGTTGGCCTCAAGGGATATAAATACCTTATTACATATGGCATCTAGGTCAAAGGTCTAAGAACCAACCATAATGTTTATTAATAAAATATCACAATAAAATAACCTTTACCAGGTTTACAAAGCCCAAAAGACTATATAATAAATATAATATAAAAGTTGATTATGGCCTTAAGTGAAGCTTAACACCCCATATTCTAACAATAAAATCAAAGGTAAAGTAAGAAGATAATATTGCAATAGAAACTAGTTTAGATCAAGGGTATTTTTACTCCTACAAGTATGGCAAAACAATTCTCCTTTGCCTAGTCTAATGGCAAAAGTATTTATTATTCATTGAGAGCAAACACTATGAAAAACTAAGAATGATGTAAAGGATGATGAATTGCAATATGTAATTTCAATTCAAAAGGAAATAAAAGTGTGAAGGAAAATGTGGAGGCAAATTTTAAAACAAATAAGGTAGAAGATATCAAATTTAATCCAGGTAAAGCATCTCCATTTTCCTCAAATAGTAGAAAATAATGTTCTTATAATAAAATGGAAATAGTGTACTATCTATACCTTGCACTTTATATTTATAGGGCAGCATAATAAGAAAAGTACTATGGAGTATATCCATTGTAATTTAGATATTTTAAGGCAACATAAAGAAGTTACTACTATAGAGGATGACTCACACTTTTTGGTCTCTAGGGCAACAAAAAGAAGAATTATTTTTTGAGACTATCTCATGCAAGTTCAAATAAACTTATAGATGATAGTCATATTATGAATAGTCTAAAAGTGAAGGAGATTAATGATGATGAAAGTTTTGGTGGGAATAGAATGAATGAATAAGAATAAAAGTGGGCTTAAAACCATAAATATGAATAAAAGGAACAAAAGTGATGATGAAGTTACATTCATGAACTTATTTTAACATAGGAAATAAAAATGTGTAGTAAGAATATATTCAAAAATATTTGTGTAAATTGCAACGTTACCTTCAACTTAGTGAATTTAAAATTTTAGAAATTAACTAAGAGATTCTTTCTCTTAAGGAAAATGATATCGAGGAATCAATAGAATACACACAATTTGATGAAGATGAAGAATATTTATTATAGAAAAAAAAGCTAAATATAGTCTAATTGACCTAATAGAAAATGTAATTATTTGATATTTTGATGAGGATGTATATGTGTGTCTATAAATAATTTTGTTTATATCACTCTATCTTGGTTTAGAAATCCTAACATCATACTCATTACTATATGATTTTTTTATAAACCCAAATTTCTCCATTACTAAAATAAATAAACACCAAGTAACTACTGTCAAATTTGAAATTGCCTTTTCACTTTAGCACAAAAAGAAATTGCAATTAAAATTTATATTTATCATTGATATTAGTTTTAAAATCATATACCATGAAATATCTAAAACTATTATGCCTTGCATCATCATTTTTATATGTTTCCCACATCAATATTTAGGACAACAATATTATCTTCTCAATTTAAACCATTCCACTAACCAAGGAATACTTCCACCAGATTGTAGATGGATGAATTTTGCTAAATATATGGCACTATTTAGATTTTCAAAGCAAATTCAATCCAAAAATATGCACGATGAAACAAATACACTAAATACAAGTAGGATGGAGGGAACTCTCCTCATTGTTAAATAGGGGTAAAAAAGTAGAGTTGTGGGATTTAAAAACCATTAGGATCCTTTTGGGTTATTACTTATTCCAATGATGTGATATCAGTGTGACGCTTAGGCTAACAACATATCAATTTCAAAATGGGGACACATAGAAAGAATTCAAAAGCAATTGATTATAAATAATTTTAGAATTAAAGCATCAGTCTCATATGATAATTTACTTATTAAAACAAGGAATTTTTCATTAGAAGTGGAAGTTGTGGTAATACTATTGGGGTACCTAAAAAATAGAAAGAATGGGAGAAAACAAGTTGTTAAAATAGGTAACTAAAGAAGTACTAAATAAAATAAAATACACATGATTGAAATAAAATAATAATTGGATAGAAAAATGAAGCAATAAATTTCATAAAGTCACCCCGGTGTTGTAGGTGAGTTGGAGAGGAGAAGGTAATCCTCCAAGGGAGGTCCCAGGTTCAAATCTCCACCCTACCAAAAAGCTGAATTGGGTATCCAAAATCCAATTGATAATGTTGGTGCGCGCAAGGTCGAGTGCGACTCCTGAGTGACTTTGACGGTGTAGAACCCCTTGTTCGTGGTCTCTTAGACCAAGGCGGCCCCGCAAGAGGTTTTTCGCTTTAAAAGAAAAAAAAAATCATAAAGTCCCAAACTCCAACAAAGAAATTAAATAGTATGTAGATAAAAAAATAGACTTATCATGTGGACTAAAATATAGGAAGGAAAAAACAATTGTACATCAATGAGTTAAATCCAAACTGTGAACATGACCAAAAGAATTATATAGATGCAAAGATCACATGGAAGAAAAAAATGTATATAGCCTAACTAAGATCTAGTTCACACCATCTCAAATGCAAAATTGGAATATGTACAATACCTCAAGAGACACGGTCAGAACAAATATGTGTCTATTGCACAATAGGAGAAGTGGAGACCAAAACTCATTTTGACATGGAATGTGAAGCCAACAAGGACATCAAGAATACATATGAGACATTCTAAATATGAACTTGTTAATGTAACTTTTTGAAGAATTGTGAAAAATGTTAACTCATTAATGGAACTTTTTGAAGAATTAAGAAAAGAAAAAACAAGGAAACTTCACATCAAAATCAACAATAGAAGAAACACACTCCAAAATATGAGTGGAGGTTGTTGAGATTTTTGACTTTGAATATTTTTTTAATAAAAATTGTAAATAATTTTACTATTTTTTAAGTTTGTCAAACAGTTTTTTTCGTGGATGTTCTTAAACTTTGAAACTCTAAATAAGAGGTCAAAGGTTTGAATCCAAAAAAGGAGTAGGATTGTACACCATATCCTATCTTGTATTAATATTCCTGGTCCCATAGATTGTTTTGATCTTGTGGACATAATTAAAATAATTTTAATTCATATTCACTTTCTACATCTACAAGTCTTTTTCAAGTTGCAAAATACCTTGAGTAAATAAATAGTTCTTAATTCCATGTAACTAATTAAAATAAAAAAAATAAATGATCAAGTTTCCTCTTCTTATTTTTTTATTTATTTAACTCATCAACTTATATAACACATTACTTATAAAACTTAAATAATAAGCATAGCTCTCAATCCCAACGGGGGATAGCGCAATGGTTCGGGCTTTGGCTCTTCTTTGGGAGGTCCAAGGTTCAAACCGCGGTGTGGACGAGTGTGTGAGGGGGTGGGTGTGTGGTGGTTGTGTGTTAAATTCCCTATTGATAAGCATAGCTCTCAGCTTTATGAGGGGTCATGGTTGGAAGGAGACTGCTCAACCCTATGCATTGGTCGTAGGGATTTCTCACATTAACCAAATAAAAAAAAATTATAAAAATTAAATAATAATTATATTTTTATCAATATAATAATACTATTTTTTTTAAAAGGTAAAAAAATATATATTGATAGAATAAGAATCAAATCACAGTCACAGGTCTGCCACTTTTAGTAAGCCCTAAAATTTGAATAAAACTCGGATTAACATCACTAAAAATAACATAAAATTGAGTATCATCTAAATATAATAATATTTATTATATTTTTATCAATATAATAATACTATTTTTTAAAAAAGGTAAAAAATATATATTATTAGAACAAGAATCAAATTACAGTCATAGGTCTACCACTTTTAACAAGCCCTAAAATTTGAATAAAACTCGGATTAACATCTCTAAAAATAACATAAAATTGAGTACCATCTAAAGAGCAGAAACTTTTAACCTGGTCTCATTTCTACTTTCCACTAATCCTAAGTAACCTAAATTTATCATAAGTGTTAATGAGAAGTGGGGATAAGCCCACAAATAAGAACAAAAGTGGGGATGAAGTTATATTCTTGAATTTAGTTTGATTTGAAAAAAACATTTATATTCTTGAATTTAGTTTGATTTGGAAAAAAAACAAGATGCATTCACAAGATTTTATTAAATTGTAATGTTGACCTTTGATTTAGTGAAATTTATATTCTATAAGGTAAATGCTAAGATGTATTATGTCTCTTAAAAAAATAATAGTAATGAGATGTTAGAAGATACACAATTTAATGAAGATGAAGAATTTTTTTTAGAAAAGAAAGCTAAATATAGATATAATCCAATTAACCTAATAACAAATGTAATATTTTGATGAAAGATTATATATATAATTTATTTTAATAGGCCAATTTTATCCATTCCCAAAATGTGCAAACATCAAGTACCTTCCATCTAATTTAGAGAATGCTTTTTCTCTTAGGCGCATAAAATTTTAAAGTAATACTTCTAATTATTATTGGTATTCATTTTAAAAGCATGCACCATAAAATATCTACAAATAATATACAATGCATCATATAATCATTGTTATATGTTACACGTCAACATTAGGGACACCAATGTTTCTCTCTCACTCTAAACCATTCCACCAACCAAGCAACACTTCCATCGAATATTAGATGAGTGAATTTTGCTAAGTGGATGTCAATATTAACTCTCCAAATTTTTAAGTTTTTATCAAGTTGTAAAATTGAGTAAATAAATAATAGTTATTTCTATAAAATAATGAGTTGTGGCTATGGTTTAGAGGTGAGATGGCATATATTTAAGACCACATATTAAAAAAAAACCTAGTGGATACAAACTTTTGAAAGGCTTATAGTTTGATCAACTTTATTGGATTTCTTTATTAAATTATTATTATTATTATTTTAAAATTGATTATATGGGATTAAAATGGGTCCCACCCATAATACATCTTGACCACAAAAGTCGAGGAATATAACCATTGAGGCAATGTTTTTTTTTAAGCAAAAAACCTCTTGCGGGGCCGCCTTGGTCTGATAGACCACAAACAGGGGGTTGTACACCATCAAAGTCACCTGGGAATCGCACCCGACCCTACCCGCACCAACATTATCAATTGGATTTTGGATACCCAATTCAACTTTTTTGGTAGAGTGGATATTTGAACCTAGGACCTCCCTTGGAGGATTGCCCTCTCCTCTCCAACTCACCTACAACACCTGGGTACCATTGAGGCAATGTTATTTGATTTCTTTATTATTTAATTATTAATAATAGGGTTTTAGAAAATATCATTAATACCCTAAGGAATTTCATCCAAGAGAGATCATTTATTGAAAAGCAAAAAAATATGCTAAGTATACTAAATATATTTTAGCATGGATATATAAAAACCTTGTTAAAAAACATTAAGATTAAATCTAAATTAATAAAATAGGATCAACTAGCAAATTATAAAAATAGTACATTTTAATGTCATAATTATTAAGAGACTAGATACATAGCAATAGATTACACAGTAAAAATGATTGAGAAAGAGAAAATGTTTTGGCTATGAAATAAACTTGAATTAAGGATATCATATTGCACCATAAACTAGTTTGGATCAAGTATTTTTCACTCTTAAAATTATGGAAAAGAAATCCCACTTTGTCTCATCTAGTGGCAAAGGCACTCATGATTCATTAAGAGCAAATATCATAAGAAACTAAGAAGGATGTAAGCAATGATGAATTGTAATATACAAATTCAAGTTCAAAAGTAAATAAAGGTGTAAAAGAAGATGTGGAGACAAATTTTAAAAAAAGGAAGGTAGAAAATTTCAAGCTTAATCCAAGTAAATCATCTTCATTTTCCTCTAATAGTGAAGTGTGTGTCCCTTGTAATTTAGGTTTCAAGGGAAACATAATAAGAAAATTACTATGGAGGATACATTCTAATTTAGGGTTTTTAAGGTAGCATATAAAGTTCTATAGAGGATGACTATTACACTTCAAGGTTTAAGGGCAACAAAAATAAGAATTTATTTTTGAGGTTATCCTTTTCACTTTAGGTTCTTTGAGGTAAAATACCTATAAATGATATGTCAAATTATAAATGATCTAAAAAAGAAACATAGTGATGAGGATGAAAGTGTTGGTGAGAATAGAAAATTAAAAGAAGAGCCTTAAAGTAAAACAAAGAAAGAAGGAAAGTTGAGAAATTGATTTAGAATGTTAAAAAAATAAATATTTTTATTGATGGAGGGGTTTTGAAAGGACCCAAAACCTTTTACAGAGCTAAACCAAGAATCCAAAAGGGATCACCAAAAGGAACAAAAACCAACAGACTGGAAACCAGCACAACCGAACAACAAACAAACAAAGGAAAAGCACTCCCAATGCACCCTCCTAAAGACAAACAACCACAAACTAAGCATACATTGAAAGACAGAGACCTGAAAGCAAGATCCAGGTTACTTACACCATCTAATCAGGGTTAACATTTGCCTCTTCATTGCTGCCACCAAGACGAGAGTTTTTCGATTCTAGAAACTGCCAAGAAGACCCAAGATGCCACACCTTCCAAGAGGTAAGGGATAGACGTGGAGCATATTTGGATGGCTGGTGGGCCTAAATAACTGACCAAGATTATTAACCATATTAAAGAAGATAAATTTTACCTCCACTGCTATCATCCGTGAGCCCCGATGGAAAGTTGGTTTGCCACACATGGAAGGATTGCTCCATGACACCTTTGTTAGCCAACAGGTCAGCCACCTTATTACCTTCCCTGTACACGTGTTGAATGGTGACATTCAAATATTTTCCCAACATTCTCTTGCATTCACCGATGATGTTGTTGATGTTCCATGGTGGATGTTGGTTTCCCTTAATCCAGTTAATGGCAAGCAAGGAGTCTCCTTCAACAATGAGTTGGTCAATATCAAGATCACTTAACATCGTCAGTCCTTGGTGGAGGGCTCTCACCTCAGCCATATTATTCATCTGGATTCTGACATTCTCTGCAAATACCATGAGAATTTCTCCTCTGTCATTTCTGATAATACCTCCACTGCCCGCCCTACCTGGGTTTCCTTTCACTGCGCCATCAAAATTGAGCTTTGTCCAGCCAGGAGGAGGGGAGGTCCATTTGATGCTTGATCTATCCACTTGGGATTTGGGGGCCCTACCCAAAATGTGACTGAGTTTAAAGAAAGCAAACAGATGGGTTTCAAGACCAGGTCTGGGACACTCTTCAGATGACACCATTTGAGCATTTTCTAACACAAAGGAAATGATGCGGGAAAGAACTAACTTATGGTCTCTACTACAATCATTAAAAATTTTGTTATTACGTTCCAACCAGACTTGCCAAAGGTAATGATGGAGGCAAATAGACCAAAGGAACTTGAGCTGGGAGTTGACAAATGGATTGGGCCATTGCTCAAAGAGGAGAGGAATGGAAGGCGGTTGGACCCAAGCAACATTGACAATCTCAAAGAGGGCATTTAAGATAGACCTAGAAAAAGGGGCATTCCAAAAATAGATGTTGGATGGATTCCCAATTGGAGTTGCAAAGACAACAACGATTTGGAATGAACATACCTTTTTTATAAGGTTATCTGTAGTTAAAATTTTATTCTGGGATGTGAGCCATGAAAAAAAGGAGACTTTGGGAATCAACTTTTTGGGCCACACAAACTTTGCAAGGGGCCATCGAGCAACAAGAGGACCTTGGATGTAATATGTTGATTTGACTAAAAATTGCCCATCTTCACAGGGATTCCAAACAAGGGTGTCTCTCGGTTGGTTTCTTGGGATCACGTGCACTCTGAGAAGATTCGCTAAGGCTACTACCACATTTTTGCAAGCAAGATTGAGATTGTCAGTTGAAATAGATTTCCATTGTTGGCCATTGGGATTTTGAGTGATGAAATTAGACACTTGGCTACCGAATAGGTGGTTCATGAAAGGCTTTAGAATTGCTAAATTTTGGTCTCTAATGAGAGGGAAATCCTTTAGCCATGGATCCTCCCAAAACCTTATGCTTCTACCATTGCCAAGTTTCCATCTTAGACCCCTTCTTAGAATGTCTTTAGTTTGGACAACCGAATTCTAGAAGTACGATCCATTGTGAACTGGGACCTCATCCATGAAGGTATTTTGATGGAGGTATTTCCCTTTGATTATATCTCTCCATGAAGATTGGGCATCTGAAGCAATTCTCCATCCCTATTTTGCCAGTAGAGCTAGATTCATTTGATGAACTCTTCTGAAACCAAGCCCTCCACTCTCTTTTTTCTAACAAATTTTATCCCAAGCAACTAAAGGGAGCCTACTCCGATTTTCATTCTCAGACCACAAAAATTTTCTTTGAATTTGTTCGATTTTTTGGCATATTGTTGCCGAAACTTTGAATATGGACATAAAAAAATTGGTATGCTTTGGAGACAGGCTTGGACGAGAACTGCCTTTACCGCTTGACTCAACAATACCTTCTTCCAGCTTGCAAGTTTCTTCAGAATTCTATCAATGACATTATTCCATAAATTCTCTGACATGTTACCCTGGAACAAGGGAAGACCAAGATAAATTGAAGGGAGGTTGGAAATATTACAACCAAGAATTCTCATGATTTTTATCTACCTTCGGACTGGTGTATTCAAAAAGAAAATTTTACTTTTCTCATAGTTCACCTTTTGACCAGTTGTTACCTCATAGTAATTGAGGATGTTTTTGATCATTTTAGCTTCTAGAATAGAGGACAACGAGGCTAGAATAGTATCATCAACAAATTGTTGATGGGTGATAACTCTAGACTGAGAAGAGGGTTTGATTCCAAAAATAAGACCACATGAACAAGCTTCTTTTAGGGATCTACCGAGAGATTCAGCCATGATAATAAAAAGAAAAGGAGAGAGGGGATCCCCCTATCTGATTCCTCTTGAACTTGGAAAATATCCTACAGCAGAACCATTAACAAGGACAGAAAACCATGTCGAGGTTACACATTCTTTGATTAAGGCTATCCAATCCTCATGAAACCCAAATTTGGCAAGGACATCAAAAAGAAAATCCCAAGATACCCTATCAAAGGCTTTGTTCATGTCTAATTTCAAAAACATTCCTGATTTTTTGCTCTTGGAGATAGAATGAATGATTTCGTGAATAGTTATTATTTCATCAGTTATAAATCTGCCCTGGATAGAGCTGCCTTGGCATTGGTCAATGATGATTGGGAGAGCTTCTTTTAATCTATTTGCAATGACCTTAGAAATGAGCTTATAAATAACATTGCATAAACTGATAGGCCTAAAGTCAGACATGGACCGATTATTGTGGGTTTTTGGAACAAGGGCCAAAAATGTGGAGTTGACATCCCTTGGAAGTTTTTTGCAGCGTTGGAAGTCTTGGACAACTGTAGAGATATCATGACCTACTATGTCCCAAAAATGCTGGAAAAATATGGGAGGGAAGCCATCAGGTCCAGGAGATTTATCAGGGTGCATTGAGAACATTGCCTCTTTAATTTCTTTGAAGGTAAATTCTTTAAGGAGACCAACATTGAAATCTTGGGAAATCAGATTTGGAATATTTTGAAGGAGAGCATTGTGCACCTGAGATGAGCATGGATGACAAGGGCCAAGAATGTCTTCAAAGTGATTGACAACCTCTTGTCTGATCTCAAGAATATCTGAAGTGGATGCACCATCACTTTGGAAGAGCTCTTTGATTCTGTTATTACTTCTATGTCTGAGAGTTGATGCGTGGAAGTACTTGGTGTTGGAGTCTCCTTATTTTAGCCATAGAGAACATGATTTTTACCTCCAAAAAACCTCTTCTCTGGCCAGGATGTTGTGGTATTCAGATAGGAGTTCTTTTTCCTTTTGCCTCATTTCAGGTTCCAGATTCCCATTTTGGATGTTGTTTTCAACTGCATTTAGCTGATCAACAATTTTTTGTTTGCACTAGAAAATATTTCCGAAGACCTCCTTGTTCCAGATTTTTAGATTTCCTTTGATAAAGTGGAGTTTTTTAGTTATTTGGACTAATGGTGAGCCTGAGAAGGGATTGCTCCACCAATCTGAAATGCAGCTTCTGAGGTCCTCATGTTGAAGCCACATTGATTCGAATCTAAATGGCATCTTAAATATTTGACCTTGTTGTTGCCATTCAAAAACTAAGGGGTTGTGGTCTGAACCAATTTTTGGACGAGTGTGAAGAGTTGCATCTCCAAAGAACTGAATTGCTTCCTTGGATAATAGAAACCTATCAAGTCTCAGTTGGATTAGTTGATTACCTATTCTTCTATTGCTCCAGGTGTATTTTTCTCCTTTCAATTGAATGTCCATCAGTTCATTTTGTTCAATGAAATCAACAAAGTCTTCAAGACACCTGAAACTGATGGTGTTTCCTCCTTTTTTCTCTGATGGGAATAGAGGAGTGTTGAAATCACCAACAAGCATCCATGACTCATTTTGGAAGTTGTTCCTCATCTGGCTTAGATCATTCCAAAAGGCACGATGGCCCAATGTATTATTTGGGGCATAGATGTTTGATAATATCCACTGAATTCGAGTGTCTTTGCAGAAAAATAACATATTGATTACCCTTTCAGTCTTAGTTATTAGTCTTCCTTCAACCTTGCTTGGGTCCCACATGCAAAAAAGTCCACCTGAAGAGCCCCTGGCTGGATTGAACACAAATTCACTATCCTTCCACAAGGATTTTGCTATTTTATCACTGCTATCCATATCTATTTTGGTTTCTTGCAGGAGAATGATGTCGGGTTTTAATTCCTTCCTCATAGACCTAACCAACCTTTGCTTGGATGGGCCATTGAGGCCTCTCACGTTCCATGAGAGGATCTTCATCTATGATTTTTTGATGAGGATTTTTCCCCCCTCCTCGTTGAGATGAGGGTGGTTTGGGTCACTTTTCTTCTTCTTTCGGCATATCAGTGCTAGTTTGGTCTGCAAGAGATGACAAAATGGTGGTTTGAGTGCCATTTGCAATGTCATTCTCTATCTCCTTCCTCCTAGCATCCTGGATGGATGGTCATCCTTTCTTTTTCCTGTTGCCCACATCAGCTATTACAAATTTCTTTTGGCTTCGTGTGATTTGCTTTGGGGAATAGTAAGCTTCATCATAGGTAGGGGATAAAGCCTACTTTGGAGAACTGATTAGTTCCTCAAGAATAGGGGAATTTACCAGGTTAACTAGAATGTTTATTAAATCAATTTGAGATGGGGGATCAGAAGCTTGGTTTGGTGAAGCAGTGGTCAAGGGAGGACATGAGGGTCCCGACTTTGAGGGAGAATGACCATCCATAGTAGTAACCCCTAGACCTTCAGGAATATTTCCTTGGGGTTCTGGGTTTTTAGAAATATCCATAGGTGGATTTGGCTTTGACTCATTACGCATAAAAACCTCTACAAGGGAGGTGTTTGATGAATTTAATGGCAAAAAATATTTGAATTGGCAAACAAAGATCTTACCAGATTTGAAGTGTTTCCAATTTGGAGCATTGTTTGGTGGGTGGTTATTGGTTGTTTGCCTTTGTCAAATTGCTTCTTTCTCTGGATCTGGTGGAAGACTTGACCATTACCATTGCTCATCACTCCTCTGCCTTGATATCCATCTTTCTTTGAGTCTTTTTTTAGCAGTGGGCATTGAACCCTTAGGTGACCCTATTTTTTACATTCAATACAATAAGCGGGTTTGTTTTCATATTCAACAACTTGTCATTTGTGGTACGAACCTGAAACCAGGTCAACATAGGTCAAAATTTGAGAGTCTAGGTTGGTTGTGATGCAGATGCGAGCATAAGTCAACCGAGATCTTGCCTTCATGGCAGCATCAATGGTGACCAATTCCCCAATCGATTGGGCTATGGCTTTGAGAGTTCCTGGGTGCCAAAAGTGGGTGGGTAAACCTGGTAGCCTGACCCAAATCGGTGCCATGTTAATACTTTGTGTTTCTGGATCAAAATCCTCTCCCCATCGATGGAGAAACAGGGCTCTACATCCAAAAAACCATGGACCACCAGTAAGAATTTTACTTGTGTCTTGGGGATTGTTCAGTCGGATCATGAAGAAACCCCTAGGGCATGCCACTAGCTCCATGTTTTCGATAGGGTACCATTTTGAGAATGCCCATTTACGAACGGATTCGATGTTTGGCCGTGCTCCAACGAATTTGCCAATGAGAGATAAAGATTCTTGAGAGATGAGAGGTGCCATAGCTTCAGGAGGGAAAATAACTTTGCGACCTAAGATAGTAAAGGGAATCGAGAGTTGAGTAACTAGGCCAAAACCCATTTTGTTGTGAACTTTATCCATGAAGGAGGAGTCAGGTGGGATATTTTGAGGTGGGTCCTTCGGAGGAGGGCCCCAAAAATTCTTGATTGTTTCATGACCATCATCCCCATCAGCATCCTCTGAACCGTCATCATTGAACTCCTCATTGCCTGTTGCATGACCACCTAAGGGATCCCCATCACCATGATTTTGATCATGCATTCCTAGTTGAGGAGTCAACCCATAGCGACGACTGTCCGCCATCACACGACCACAATAATCCCCAACCCCATCGATTCTCTCCACATCTATGCAAAATCCGACACCTGTAGCACTAACAACACCAACAACTTGGCTATTATGCATTATTACATCAAGACCATATAGTGGTATTACAACAACTTGGTTATTATGCATATAGTGCTTAACAAGATTCAAATCTAGGTTCCTTCTTTAAAATTCAATAAATTACCATTTGATCCTGACATCATTTTTTATATACATAGGGGATTTTGTTACAACCACACTATTTTTAGTAACTAACAAGCCCAAGGTTCAAACCACAAGGGCTACTCCCAACAACCCTATTCCAACCCATTGTTATTGATCTAACGTAAGGAAGAGACCACCAATCGCTCGGGATTCGTACCATTATCGTCAGTTTAGCATGTATTTAGAGGATTTAGAGCAAACTACTACCTTTGCAAATTGGCACCCCCAAGGTTTGAACCTAGGTCTCTTCTTGGTAAGTGCTTGGCAAAACAAGCAATTACCAATCCACCTAAACCTTGGGGTCTATCATGACATCATATTTATTCCTATATGATTTTAAATAAGTTCAAATTTCTATAGAAGGGAACGCCAAACACCTACCATGCGTTTTAAAAAAATTTCTTCTTAACGTAAAACAAGTTCAAGTAACATTTCTAATTATTATCCCTAAACCGTAGTGGTATATCTTTGAGTTTTTATTCAAAAGACCCAAGTTCAAACCCTAGTAAGAGGGGAACGAAACCCCTTTAAAAAATTACCCCTAATGAGATCCGTAGTGGTAAGTCTTTGGGTTCTAAACCAAGAGACCCAAGTTCAAACCATTGCACAAGGGACCTGAACTCTTTCAAAAACTTGCACTTTATTCTAAAATTTTCAAACCATTGCACAAGGGACCTGAACTCTTTCAAAAACCTGCTTTTGTTAAAAAAATGATAGGTTGGTTGGTAGCGGTTAAGTGCTTATCAATGGGCTGCCCCAATTTGATTTCTTAAAAAATGAGATTCCATTAACTTTGTCTTTATCCAAAAAAAAAGCTATAAATTATAGAAGATCATTTAAAAAAAAACATTTCTAATTATCATTAATAATCTTCTTAAAATTGTATACCATAATATCTTTATAACTAATACACCATAGGTCATATCATTTCATTGTTATAACGTTTCCCACATCAACATTAGAGACAACAATGTCCCTATCCCACTCTAATCTATTCCACCAACCAAGGAACACTTCAATCAAATGGTAGATCCGTGAATTTTGCTAAATGGATGACACTATTCACTTTCCACGTCTACATGCCTTTATCAGGTTGCAAAATATCTTGAGTAAATAAATAGTTCTCTCTATACTTTGACATCTTTTGATATTTTTTCCAATGTTTAAATGAAATCTTCGATAATTAAAAAACTTTAAAATGAATCTGATTTAATTCTTGTTAATTTATCAACTCATTGGTGATAGTTATATGTGTTTTGGGATGTTAGCCGAGTCTAATTACAACACATTAAATTATAGAATATAGTGTGCTCTGAAAAATAAGTTAAAAAAAAGGGGCTAAAGCAATAAAGGAACATAAAATCATTCAATAAACAATCAGAATATATCAAAATAAAAAATTGAAGTTGAGAGCTTTTAAAAATAAAAATATGGATTTTAATATGAATTATATTTTATTAAAATATAAATATTATGTTAAGTGAATAGGTTAGTGTATAGCAATATAGAGTTTTCCATTTAATTTCCAACATTTGATTCCCTTGAAGCTTAACCGATAGTCTTCACTTACATTACTGAAGAGGTCGTCTTCGCATTTAGTTAAAATGGGTGAGGGTTAGTAAAAGCCAAAATCAAACACTTGACCAGACATAAATGATGATGAAAATTTGTCATTAAAAATATAATTATATAATCAAGGTAACTTGTAAAAAGTTATTTAAATAGTTTTGATGGGGCAATAAGTTTTCTTTTTTAAGAGGTTCAAAATTTAAAATGTGGTATATTGGTTGTGTATTAAATTCTTTATTGATAAGCTCAACTCTTTTCTTATTAGAAATTATGGTGTGTTGGTTTCCCACGCCAACCAAATAAATAAAAAAACACATATATATTAATTTATTTTTCAAAAAAAATATTTAAAATGTTTTTGTCCAAATGGTATGGTAAGGCTTTAAATCTTATTTGAAAAACCATGTTCAAACTATAATAATGTATAAATGTATTCAAATATATATATAATATATAAACAATAATAATAAGATCTTTGCAACATGTTTATGTCTAACTTCCAAAATTTACCATTAAGATCTACATAAATGTAATTTAAAAATCTCATATTCAATTTAAGATTTTTTAAATTTATTTTGATAATATCCTGCACGTCAAATTAAATAAAAGAAAATATAATTCATAAAGTTTGATAAACAATAGAAGATGCAAAACATCTTATTTTGTTATATTTTTTAAATAGTAGAACTTTGAAATAAAATGTGAACTTTAACCTTAAATGATATGCGTTTAGTTGTTTAAATACATTTATTTTTAATTTATAATTGTTTAAATTAAGTGAGTGTAGTGGAGGAGGAAGTAGAAAACAAAGTGTGACAAGGACCAAGTGATATTTCTTGTTCCAGATCTTAGAATAATTTAAAGGATTTAATTGAAGAAAGTCCAAGAGAGAATGCAAGTTGGGAGTGAATGCAAGTTGAGAAGGAGTGTGAATCAAGAGGAAGTGCAAGCCGGGATTCGGATTTAGTCATGGGAGAAGAACATCAAGTTCATACAAAGTGCATCAATGCTTCAAACCCTTACCATAAATACATGGAAAATTATTTCTAAAAAATTATTGAAGCAAAGGAACATTGAGAAAAAGAAGAGATAGGGGTGATTTGAGCCAAGAGGGAGTGTAATCTAGGAGCGAGTGCAAGGCAAGAGAGAGTGTAACCCAGCAACGAGTGCGAGCTGAGAGGGAGTGCTAACTGAGAGGGAGTGTGATTTGGGATTCAATCATGGCAAAAGAGTTGCGGGATCCGAAGTGTATCAATGCTTCAAACCCTTATCACGAATATATGGAATATTGTTTCCAAAAAAGTTTTGAAGCGAAGGAATATCGAGAAAAATAAGAGATAAGGGTAATTGTGAGCTAGGAGGGAGTGCAAGTCGAGAGCAAGTGTGAGGCAGGAGAGAGTGCAAGTCAAAAACAAGTGTGAGCTAGGAGGGAGTGCAAGTCGAGAGCAAGTGTGAGGCAGGAGAGAGTGCAAGTCGAAACCAAGAGGGAGTGCAAGCCAAGAGCAATCCCCATTAGCTATTGTGGAAGGAAATTCATATTTGAAATCCCTAATGGGAAGTCAAGATACCCTAGCTAGAAATCAAGATGCCCTAGTTGGAAGTATGGAGGCCTAAGTTGGAGATAAGCGGAAGAGCAAAAACATGGCAAGTTCAATATGAGTAGCAGATGTTACACCTAAAGTAAATATTAAAAATGAGATGATTGAGCATGATACAATGGTTTTTAAAAGTAGAGGGTTAATATGTAAGTTCCATAGATCATGGCCAAGGATTTTGGAGATTCAAAATTGGATCAAATGGAAGTGGGGATTGCATTCAACTTATTTTATGACTTTTCTTCCTAAATGTTTTTCCTCGTCATCTTTTTCAATTCAAAAATTAGAGATAAAATAATGGTTGGTAGCCCATGGTTTAAGGGAAGAGATGCAATTTTTTTATATTTGGTAAATGAAGGGGTTTTGAAAGGGTCCCCAAACATTTTACAAAGAGGTTTTTAAAGGATCCCCAAACCTAAACAAAGATATAAGATATTCAATGAGCACTAGAGAAGAATGGAGCTGAACCGACATCCAAAAAAAGCATTCAACAATTCAAATCATATGGAACCTAGAGACCCACTAGAAATCTAAGAAGAAAAATAAATTGACACCCAATAAATAATAAGCTGATGGGACCCTCGAGGTACTCGAATCCAAAAATTAGGTCTTCAATGAGCACTAGAGAAGAATGGAGCTGAACCGACATCCAAAAAAAGCATTCAGCAATTCAGATCATATGGAACTGATAGACCCACTAGTAATCTAAGAAGAAAAACAAATTGAAAAAGAACACCCAACAAAGAATAAGCTGATGGGATCCTCGAGGCACTTGAATCCATAAATTAGGTCATATGGAACCGATAGACCCACTAGAAATCTAAGAAGAAAAACAAATTGAAAAAGAACACCCAACAAAGAATAATTTGATGGGACCCTCGAGGCACTCAAATCCAAAAATTACGTCATCTCGTCTAACAAGCCAAACAACACTTAGAACCTAAAATCTAGTAATGGACCAAATAGAAGAGAGCGATAAGAATCAAGGTGCTCAAGAAGATCGAGGTAAAAACAAAGAATGAGCTTCCCACCAAAACATTGAAAATCAACAATTCTTACCCAATGGAAAAACCAGTAGAGGAAACTGCCCTTCTTGCAACCTGCATCCACCCATCAAAATACTGCAAATTGGAACAAGGAAACATCCAGAAATAGAGGATATGGATCTAATTAGACATTGACAGAGGAACAAAATTACTCAAAATAGGTGCACAAAAAAAAACTAAAAAAATATCCTGAAAGAATAATCTAGACCTAGGGTTTTGCAAGGACCAACATTCATGAATCGTTCATTTCCATGAATGACCGTAGAGTTTTGAGAGGAACCTAGAACCTAAGAAAAATTTAAGATGATCCCACTTAAGACAAGAGCTTTGGAGCACTGGGATTTAAAACATAAAGAAACTCTGCCCCAACTTAAATCATTTTGCAAGAATAAAGAAAAATACAACTAAGATTTAGGCTCTTGAAACAACCATAAATGGTTTTTCCTAAAAGGATTTTTAAGATAGACCAGCCAAAACAAGCACCTAATGCAAGAATCAGGTTCATCCAAAGAACAATCCATCTGGAACAAGGGCTTTTACAACATACACATTGAGGCCTTCCAAAAAGAATATTCAGGTTAAACGAACAAAAAATAGCACCTTGCATGACACAAATTGGAGATCACATCGAAAACTAACACACTCAACCTCAAGGACCCGATATTGCAAGTGGATTTGGATCCTTCAGCTAGCCAAATCCTTCCACCCAACGAACCCACTGGTTGCTAAGTTGCTTCAACTAGATAATGCCTTCCACCCAGCAAATCCACTGGTGACTACAGTTCCTTTAGCTAGCCAAAGTCTTCCACCTAACCAACCCACTAGTAGTTGCAATTCCTTTAGCTAACCAATACCTTCCATCCATCCAACCAACTAGTGGTTGCAGTTCCTTCAGTTGACCAATGCATTCCACCCAGCCAACCCACTGGTGGTTGTAGTTCCTTCAACTAGCCAATGCCTTCCACCCATCCAACCACTGGTCATTGAGTTCCTTTGGTTAACCAATACATTCATTCAACAAACCCTCTTGGTGGTCACTAGATGCTCGCACTCACGCGCGAGTACCTCCAACTAATTTTGTTCAAGTTTTTAAGTGTAATTAAGAGATGCACTTTATTTGAGACCATGGAATGAATTTTTTTTAGACAAACTATTAAAAAGTTTCCAATGTGGGTTAGGATTTTTGGACTTCCATTGTAGCTTATAAATAAGGATGTTTTGAAGAATATTATAAATACCCTAGGAGAATTCATCAAGGAAGAACCAACTACTAAAGAGTTAAAGCATGTTATATATACTCAAATATGTGTTGTTATGGATATTTCAAAACCTTTGTCACAATCCATTAAGATTAAATATGAATCAAGATAATGGGATCAACAAGTAGATTATGAAAATATTGCATTTTATTACCACAATTGTTATGAAATTGGACACATGGCAAGAGTTTGTAAAGTAAAAACTATGAAGAAAGAGGTAAAAAAATTCTAACCATGAAATAAAATTCAAGACGAAGCAAGGAAATCATACAATAATAGAAGCTAGATTAGATCAAGAATATTCCACTCCCAAAAAAGGTAAAGAAAACCTATCTACAATATCATTTGGCAAGTTCAAAAGGAATTAAAGGTGCAAAAGAAGATGTGGAGATAAATCCTAAAACAAAAACAACAAAAGAGGTCAAGTTTATTCTTGGTAAATCATCTTCATTTTTCTCAAGTAGCACAAAATCCTCTCCAAGTAATAAAAGTAAAAGTGGTGAAGGTATTATCCCTTGCACTTTAAGGTTTCAAGAGTAAAATAATAAAGAAATGAGGTTGGAGGAAACCCATAACAATTTAGGGTTTTTAGGAAAGAATAAGAAGGTAATTTCTATAGAAACGCATCCTTGCACTTTAGGGTTTCCAAGGCAACAAGAAGATTATGCTTTGAGGTTATTCCTTGCACTTCAAATACTTTGGAAAAAAGGTAAACCTAAATATGGTAAGTCTTACTATGAGTAGTGTGAGAATATTGAAGAGATTGATGAAGATGGAAGTATTGTTGGGAATGGAAAAAAGAGAGGAAAACCCAAAAAGCAAAAACAAAGAGAAAAAGAAATCCAAAGGAATATTGATATAGGAAAATAAAAACAAATATCACAAATGTTAACAAGAAGTGAGGCTAAACCCACAAATAAAAAAAATAACAATCAAAATAATATCTTGGAATATTAGAGGAAGTAATAAGAACCCTAAAAAAGATATTAAAAATTTGTGATATAAATAAAATATTTTTAGATATAGAAGTTGGGAAACAAATATTTTAGTCATTCATGGCGTTGAATGATATAGATAAATTATATTTAGATATATAAGTTGGACTACAAATATTTTAGTCATTCATGGTGTTGAATTCCATCTTGATAAAATTTAAATTCCGAAAGGCAAATGATATAAAAGGAGTTGATTGTGGAAACTTAACAGTTTGAGGAAGATGAAAAATATCTTTGATAAAAGAGCAAATGAAAAATATCTCTTATAAAAATGTGAAGTTGAATATGCTTTAATTAACTTGTTAAAAACGTGACGAGAGCAATGTGATATTTTGTTTTTGTAATGGAATTGGCCCTCAATAAAATCCACACATAGCTTATTAAAAAAAATCTAAATTAAGACAATGTAATACAAATGAAATCGTTCCAATTTCATATAACCAATTTAAAAAAAAAAACACATAATAAACCATATAAATTTTTTTCCTTCTTACACCTTATATTTAGAAGTGTAACCATCAAAAGTGTCACTAATAATCTACTAATCATCTTCCATGTGGAGTAGGAGTAGCCCTTCTTAAAATATGTTGAAAATATCTATAATCTAAATAAAATTTCAATATAGTTTTATATAGATTATTATTTTTTCTTTTCATTCTTTAGATTTTAATCTTCCAAACTACCTTAACATAATATGTAATTTAAATTTATAACTAATATTGGATATATTTAACTTTTAATGTTGCTTAGGGATATTAAAAACTTTTTTTGGTTGGATATTAAGGGGTTGTAATCAGGTCTCCCATCTTTGATAAATTACAACTATCTTCTTTAGAGCTTGAGAGTTTACAAATATATGCACGTCTCATCTCAATTGAGATGCTATAGCTAGACAAATACATCATTTTATATAAAATGTTTGAATTCTTGATTTCCATTTTTTGGATCTTTTCAAATTTTTGTATGAATACAAATATTTCATAATCAACATCCTTTTTGATATTTTCTATAACAACCTTCACAATATCAAAACTTCACCTCTATTGTCTATGCATTGCATCTTAGTAGAGTAATATTTTCAAAACATTGCACTGTCATAGTCTACTTTGCCAAATCTAGATTGCATGTTTCCTTCCTAAAACACAAGTGCAACTACAAAATTATAATAAATAATTTATATGAAAACACATTATTGTTACAAAATAAAGCAAATATTACCAATGAAAAACATCAAAGTAAATCTTAATCATTATTTGATTGAAGCAATCAACATTTTCTTGTTAGCTTCAACTAAACTTACTGTTTCCTCGAACCATGGAAAGGATAAATTAACATCACGATCCTCAATCAAAACCCCTCTATTAGAAAGCCTATTTGCATATTTGTTTCCTTCCCTTAATGTATGTGTAAATCTAATTTCTTCAAACTTTTAAGGGATAGTAAAACTTATACATGCATGTATATATTAATAATTTATATGTGGTTTCTATTGGAGGCCACTCCTATCAAAATACCAAACTATTACATTTGTTGCCATGACAATTAAACTATATCCAACTTGCTTTTTTATTGCAATTTTTTTTATTTATTTTTCTATTAAAGATATTCTTTAACTTATTCGAAGAGCTATGTTTTTACAATTAGCTCCTTGACATCAATATGATTAAGAGATAAAATCTTACAGTTGCCTTCTAAAATTTGAATTTTAGCAGGATGAAGATCAACACCACAATTGGCTAAATAATGTGCTACTCGATTTCCTTCTCTATAAATATGCTCACACTTTCAAGAGATTACCTCTAGTAATAGATAATGAACATCATCAATAATATCATGTTTAATCTAATCTCTACATCCATCTTTGTTAAGAGTGTTTATGATAATTTGTGAATCCCCCTTAATTGAAATTAAAATATTTCCATCCTTTTTCTATTACAATTTTAATCCCTCTAAGAAGTTCCCTAGCCTCTGTTCCATATGATTCTAAGTAAGTGGGGAGAATTTTGCCTTCATTGTTTCTAAAAACACCACCTCCACCAACTGTTTATGTATTTCCTTTAGAAGCACCATAAAAATTAATTTTGATAAACCCAATTTTTGGATATTTTTATTTTGCCCTAGTTCGAAGTAGATCCTTTGTTTTAATTTCATTATTGCAATTGACTCTTCCATATATGTTCAAATAATTTAGTCATGTTATTAGCACCTATTTTTCTACACTTAAGACTTCCTATGATGAGTACCATATTTGTAGACATTCTACAAAAGAGGTAATAATACAGTTCCAAAATTTGGCATATTTTTGAGATTTACTTTTAAAATTTTATTATTAATTTCAAATAAATTCCAATAAATAATGGCAAGGTCAATCCTCCACAAAAAACATAATGCTTTAGCTTTGAAATAATTAATCCAACATTTCATCAACTCTTTTAATGTTTTTCGATTAAAATTGATGTCAAATTCATATTATCCAAAATATTAAGGAAACACAGATAATATAAAGGTTAACTGTGGTCTAGGTGCCTACATCCAAGCCTAAACACCCAATAACCATTGGAACCACAATATACTTCCCTCTAAAGAGGATAAAGCAAACACAGGTGCATTCACAGGACCACGCAAGGCACGCTTCACTAGAAATAAGCACTACAAAGACCACACTTAGGCTCCCACTATTGTATTACAACATAAGGTCATGAAGGACCAACACAAAAAATAACTGAGAAATATTGTGATACTTAGGGCACCCAACTACAAGCATTGGAAGTGAATAGCCACACAAGTGATCCCCTGGTGATCCATGTCAAAAATTGAGATATCCCTAGTGGTTATCATGGGGATGAAAATCATGCCATCACTAGGACTCTAAAAATACATGCTCATATAAAACTAAATTATTAGAGATTTTTGGGTTGCACCCTCTAATGGGTGGCCTACACACTATTTCCTAATAAGAGACTACTCCACTCTTCCAAAACAAAAACTTTCAGGGAGCAGCCATGCTAGGAAAAATTTTGCTAAGGAGAAGAGTCTAAGTGACCCTGCTCTACCTCATGCTATTATGGAAGCCTGATGTGAGGATTGGAAAGAGTATTTGTGGCTTCTAATTCCACTTGACCCAAATGCTTCATCAAGTGTTCTCGATTATACATCACCGAGCTACGTTGCTTGGTTAATTCACCTACCATGTTCTTTTATTTGTATATTCCATCTGAGCTATGAGTCAAGGTATCACATACATATCTTTAGGGTTATGATTTCTTCTTGTAGTGCTTTCTCCTTACGGATGCAACCTACTAACTCAACTTACAATTGGTATTTTATAACAGCAAATATGCTAGCTATTGAGAGATTAGAGATATCTTCTTGATCAATGTTAAAAAATAATTTGCACCGAGTCTTCCCAATATGAAAGATGACAGTTTCCCTGGTAATGGAGAGAAGAAATTTTTTATTGGGTATCATATTGATCCCCAATAAGGCTTGATCCTTTGTCATAGGAAGTGGTAAGGGATAAATCAACTGTTGCACTTCACACCAAATATGGTGGGCACGAGCACAGTTCCAAAATATATGTACTATCTCTTCCAAACCATAAAAAAGGTAATCACCTTACCCTTGGTCCATCTGTTTTAGCCTGCTCTGAGTAGGTAGGCTTTGAAGGACTACATTTCAAAGAAGAATTTGGAACTTTTTTTAAATTGGAGTAGAGTTTATTAGCTTGAAGGTTCTCACTAAAGTGGTCCAACTTAGCTCTAAGTTCTATTTTATATTAAGCATATCTGTAAATTGCTAACAGTTCATAGGAAGAAGAGCTTGGTACCAAAACTTAAGGGTTGGCTTCTCAAAGTCATAATTACAAAACCATTTCCAATGAGTCCAATAAGGACTAGCTTCCAATGGAGAATATAGAAGCTTAGGGCACTTGGGAGGCGATGGAAAGGATCTGCATAATCACTACTTTATCAGTAGGGTAGAGGCTAAACTATGATTGAAATTATTTCCAATTCTTCTATGAGGACTTATAAAACTTCCAAATATCACCCACCATAATCATTCCCCTATTTAAGAGATGTTTGATAGGAAACCAATTACTCATACTAAGAGGTTGTGCATTAAGTGTGAGGAGGGATGACCACCATAAGTTGTGTCGAAGGAAATCTATGGGGCCTTTCTCTAGAGGTGGATGCCATGAAATAAATTGATGCACCTACTATCATGATTTCCAAATCCCTTTAAGAATATTCCAACCTTCTATAGAGAAATATGGGGCTTGTAAAAGAATATTAGTGTATGGCATATTTACCTAAATTTTACCATCCACCCAAGGGTTTTTCAAATGCTCCCTCACCAACACCTTCCATGGATCATTCCCTATGATCACCCTTTGCATCCATTTAGTTGCAAGTGCATAGCCCTGTGCTTGAAGATTGGGGATTCCTAGCCCATTGCATGAAACTAGTCTACAACAATTGCTCCAAGAGACCATTGGGAGGCCTCGTTTGGTTAGGTTTTTTGCACAAAAAAATCTTGAAGCATATTGTTCATATTATCATACCCAACCTTGCTATGAGTCAAAAGAGAAGAGAAGTAAACATGGAAAATAGCTAATATTATTCTAGCAATCTAGATTTTAGCTACTTGATACATCTCCAGAGATTTCCAATAGTCCAAACTTTTGTTAAATTTTTCCATACACTAATCCCACATAGATTCGGGTGAAAGGTCAACACCAAAAGTAAAGCCCAAATAATTAGAGATTCCCCTCTTTACACCCACTTCCATGTTGTGGGTATCCAATCTAGCTTATCATAAAATCGAAAGAGAATACAAAAGTTCTTAGATTCCTAATTTTTTTCACTAGAGGCCCTACAGAAGGTGTGAACTGTCTCAAGGATGTTCACAAGATTTTGTTGATCTACCAAAGGAAAAAACATAGAATCATCTACAAAATAAGAGTTGATAATATAGGAGCCATCTAGAAGGAGATACCTCTTATCCTCCCCTCTTTAATTGTAGAATCCAATACATAACCAAGGGCATCAACTGTAATTACAAATAGATAGGGGGCCAATGGGTAGCCTTGCCTAACTGATATTTCCACATGAATGCTATTAGAAAATTTTATATTAATAACCACTCTTGTAGAAGCATTTGGAAATAAGGAAGCTACCATATAGATGAATCTATTGCCAAAACCAAGCCATTGGAGAATGCTTAAGATGAAGGGACACTCTAATTGATTAGAAGCTTTGTCAAAATAAATCTTATGGCAAAGACACTTGAGCCTCTATGCTCGAGCACACTCCATCCCTTCCCAAGTTGTAAGAAGATTATGCAAAATGTAGTGATATTTTAGAAATCTTGATTGCTCTAGGTGAACAATTTTTGTAGCCACTGGGAGGAGTCTTCTAGCCAGAGCCTTAGCCAAAATTTTATAAGAGTAATTGAGTAAAGTAATGGGATGTCAATCAACAAGCAGATATGGCTTAAGTCTTTTGGAAATGAGCCTGATAAATCCTTGATTAGTGGCCTCCTGAAGGCCTCCAACAGTAATAGCCTCCTCACAATCCATATAAAATCAGCTCCTATAGCCTCCCATATGGTCTTAAAAATTTCACTCAAAAGCCCATCAATGCCTGGGGCTTTTTCATTCACCAAATATAGAAGGGCAGAATGAAGTTCATCTTATGAAAGAGGTTTGTCTAGAAATTATCTATCTTCTTTAGATACTTTGGGAGATATACATTGTTTGCAACATTCTCTATAAAACTCAACTTCTGTGTTGGGCCCTTCACTTTTGAGAAGGGTTGTAAAATGCTCTTGGATGAAGGATGGGAGGTCCTCCATCAAAATTTGTAGGCTCGATCTAGGATTTTTAATAACCTCTAGCCTCTCTAATATATTATTCTTATTAATTACATTAAATAAGAATTTAGAATTTTTATCACCCTCATGAATCCACTAAAGACATGCCCTAATTTGCGCCGCGTGGGATTTATAAGCTTGGAGTTGCCTTAACTCTACCTATTTTTCACCCAACCGCTTTTGAGAAGAAATTTTTCTAATATTCTGGCTAATTTTGTGGCTAAGTTGGTCAACTTCTTACTCCAATTCTTTATATTTTTTCCTACAAAGAGGCTAGGATTTTACCAAAACCTCGAAGGACCAAGGTAATCCACTATTATTTTCATGGATTCCTCCCACCACATAATCCACACTCTCCCTCCTAAGGGCCTTGGCAAGAGATTTCACACTTTCTTGATTTCATTAACACAATATTTACACTTGAGCAGAGAAGTGTTTAACTTGAAAGGCAAGTTATTTTTGGGTTTCCTTATGGAGGCACATCCAATACTCAAGGTAATGGGGAGATGATCTAAAGTTACCACTGAATAGATTGGATGAGACAAATCATTTTGGAGGATATCAATATTTTTTTCTACATATAAGCTATCCAATATTACCATTTTGAGAGCATCCCCACATTGTGCATTGCTCTAAGTAAACCAAGCACCATAATTTTCAGCACTCCTGATCCAATTGGAATCATAAAGATTCTAGGTCCTTCTGAAACTAGACCATGATCTAGCCTCTTATGACTATTTGAGTGGAGTGCCACCCCCTAATATGTCTCCCTCTCATTTTGCCATATTTAAGTCCCCTCCTATTTTCCAATCCGATTCAAGCACATTGGAGCACATCCAATCCTAGAGGGTTGCCCTTCTAGATGCATCATTGGATGCATAAATAGTTGTAATACCTAATTTTCTGCCACCAAATATTATTGTGCAATACACTACTCTATGCATTGGAACTTCTCTTGATAATAAAATAAAGTCCCATAGACCCTAAGAGAGGCATAGAATAGCCCTCGTCCCTTCGTCATGATTCACACACATGGCCCCCAACCCCCCATAGGGTATTAAGGGTATTTTTAAGTTTGAAACCTAAAATTTTGACTTCTTGCAATAGTAAAATCTATAGGTAAACTCTCTTGATGTTTGTTTGGATAACAAAATACTGCTCTCGTAGTGTGATGCCTTACACATTCCATGACATGATTCTTGCAAATATTATTTTGACATATTATCAGCTAAAGCATTATAGATATTCTGGGTGGGTACAACTTGCATATAATCATGCAAAGTACTTGTTCCCTTAGACTGACGTGTGGCTAAGGAGGTATTGTTGGGGTGATATTTGGTGGACTTATGGCTCCACTCCTTTCGTCCTATATCTTGGTCTTTGGGGACACCTCTAGAAGGATGAGGGAGGCATCTCGTGATGAGTCGCACCTATGTTTCTTATTATGTTGGGTTACCCAATCCTACTTGATTGTTTCATGAGGAGTTTGATTCATAGGAGCCTCAAAATATTGAGGGGGATGAAGATATATATGGGTAACTACCAAGTTAGAAGCTTGGGAAATTGAATGAGTAGGAAAAGAGGTCATATCATGAGAACCATAAGGTTGTGAAGGTTCAATAGGTGGTACTATTTTGCTTGTGTCCTGAGTAGTGGTAGTAGAAGGAGTACTAATAGGCTGATTTTGTTGTTTGGGAGGTCTCACCAGATATTTTTTTATCATGTGGCCTTGTTTTCTATAGTAGAAACATGAGTTTGGAAAGTTGAGATAATTAATTCATTGTTCAAATTGGATACTAGGGGCTGTAAATAAGATCTTACTCGGGAGGTCCTTGGAGACATCAATCTCAACCAAGATGTGTGGGTGGGAGCACATGAAGTGCGAGGGCTCTTATGGGAGGAATAATGGCCTTCCAAACCTAGAAACTATTTTAGGTAAGTACTTTGTGCATGCCAGGTTTAAAAAATGGAGTTTAATACAAAGGGGATATTTCATGTTCGACACATTCTTAGGGTCAAATTGGAATGCCCAATGTTGTAGAAAGACTAGTTGACCAAAAATCATCCAAGTGTTGAGTCTTGGGGATTTTAAGCAAGAGTCTTTGAAGGTGAAAGTGATTAAAATGAAGGATTGTACAAGGCAATGATAGAAGGCAATCATCCAACCCTTGTATACCTAGACTTTGACAAACCATTGATTGAGATCTTCATCAGGGGGGATTCTTCTGGAAAAGAATAAAATAATTGTTCGCTCTTCTAATTATTTTCTTTATTTAGTAAAATAATCTTGCAAGTCAAATTCAAAGGTACTTGACTCTTTAGCTTGATGATTTACTTACTCAGAGCTTTAATTTCCTCCTACATGTCTAGATTTGAAGATTCCTTCCTTTGGTACATATTGGTCACCATCTCCTTGTTCGGATCCTCTAGGTCCATGGGTTGAGAGTGCGAGGTCAATATTATTGTCTTATGTTGGAATGAAGGTCCTCTAGTTGATTTGTTGGGGATTCTTGAGAATTTCTACCATTTAAAGTCAGGTTGTTGAGCAACACATTGGTGTAAGGGAAGATGGCACTAGCTCCCCCCTCGAGCATGGCACCCAATTCTATGGGGGAGCCTAAATGGGAACGTGGGTTGCTACCTTTGGAAATATCACTTCTATCTTGTTCATATTCTAGAATTACATTATTTTACATGTCACAGTAGAGGCTTGGCTCATATTTGCAAGAAAATCCATGAGCAAGTCTAGAAACACCCTCAGGCCCCAGATGATCATCCTCCCATTCTGGTTGTTGGGTCAATTTCTTCCTAAACTTAAATAGGAGGTCCACTAACAACTTGCTGAAAGGTGAAATAAATAGCTCTTAATCATGTGACTTACCCTCTCTATGGGGATGAAATATGAAACTAGAAGTTAGTTTTCCAAGCTCATTTTCTTTCTCACTAGGTGAAACTGTGAGAATCCCACCATAACTGATATGCAATGTAACTTTTAAAGCCAAGAACCCTGATTTGACTACTATCTCAATATTTTTAGCATGAAATGACAATATTGTAGTCTTCATCCTAGGTAAATGGTCACCTACAACACCCAACAACGAATTTCCATCATTGGATGAAGATCTTGGAGAGACACTGTACACATAAATCTCCATGTTGCACCTCCCAGAGAGCCCTCTTTTTGCTGGGAAAAACCCTAGCCTATCTTCTCAAAAAAATATTGCACAACTTTTGTAGAAAAAACCCTATTCCCAACTCTTTTAATGTTGATGGAGTTACCCAATATAATTTCATATTTTAAAAAAATTAACCCTAAACTTGCGAGCAAAGGGACAATGAAAAAGTAAATGGTTTGATGCTTCTAAATTCTTCTCACACAAGGCACATCTAAAAGGTCCATAATATCCTCTTATTTGTAGACTCTCTTGTAAGAATATTACTTTGAACTGATAACCAAATGAATGTTGAGACGTTACGGAGAGCCTCTAATGACCAAACATTCTTCTAAGAAAAATATTTTGGAGAAGGAAAATTTGATTGTTCTAAATCCTCATATCCCAACTTGACCAAGTATCCATTATCCTTTGATAAATTCCAAACCAACTCATCATTTCATGTAAAAATAAAAAAAATAAAACTTTTGAAGCATCTTTTGAAGTCATATAAAATTTGCTTGAGTTCCTCTCCTTCAACTAGGTTATTAAAACAAATCCATGATCTAGATTTTTTGCTCATATTAATATAGTCTTTGACCTTTGGATATTTCCATGCTAATGGTTGCCATTTTGAGTCAAGATAAGATGATAAGGCTTCAACCAAGCATCAAGCCAAAAATTTTCATAACTCCCCTCATTGATCGACCATCTAATATGTTTCTTTATCAATTGCAAACTATGCGATATGAAGTTCCATGTTGTTGATCCTTTGGGTAGAGTTATTTTCCTAAATAATTTTATTATATCAAGCAAACCTGTATATTTTTTAAGTTTCCCAAGTATTTTCTTGATCTCTAAATTATCTCCATCCACGGTTTGCTCCTAATGCCAAATTTATAAGTCTCTAATTCCATAAGCCTGCTCCTCCAATACTCTTTCCCTTACAAACCCTATCCCGCTTATAAAGAGAAAACCTAAAATTTTCCTCACAACCTTTCCATAGAAAGTCTCTTTGAATTTTATCAATTTATCATGCTATACCTATTGGCAAACCTGAAAATGACATCATATAAATAGGGATGGATTGCAAAGTAGTCTTTATGAGTTGTAACCTTCTTACCATGGTTAAGAACTTACCTTCCCAACCTGCCAAGCAAGCTTTCATTCTATCCAAAAAATGAGATCCAAAGATCCTTTTTATTTCCTTTAATAGATAAAGGAATACCCAAGTAGGTTGATGGAATTTTTCAATTTTACACCGTAAAACATTTACAATAATTTGTTGTAAATCTAAGGTCGTATTAATGAAAAATCATAGATTTTGTAGTATTAATCAGTTGTGTAATAGCCTTCACATAGCATGATAATATTTATTTAAAACCCATGGCCTCATTGACGAAGGGATGTCCCAAAATAAAAGTATCATCAATAAATTGGAGATGAGTTTTGGAGGGACCATTTTTTGCAACTTGAATACCATTGATTTTTCATGCTATTTTTGAAAAAAAGTATATGATAGTTTAGCTTTGATTATAGTTGGTGTGAATGGATTAAATGTTGTAATAGTATTCCAAAATTTTCTATATTGATCAATGGTTCTCCTCTTGGTTACTTCAAGTTACTTGTGGAATTTGGTAAGGTGATCCACTATCTCCTTATTTATTCATTATCCTTGCTAAATAATTAGGGAGAGCTTTTTCAAATAGCATGTAGAAAATTCCAAAAAACCCTCTCATATGCTTTTTTCATATCTAATTCATATTCATACTTTTTTTTTCATGGAATGAAGAGAATGTATGGCCTCCTATGCAATAATTATACGATCAATAATTTGTTTACGATGACAAAACCACCTTGTTCCTCTAAGACAACACAACCTAGAATGTCCTTCAACCTTTTTGCCATAGTTTTTGAAATGATCTTATACGCCATATTACAAAGGCTTATTCGATGAAAATTATCAAACAAATTTATCTTACCTTTCTTGGGAACCAATGTAATAAAAGTAGCATTGACCTCACTTATTATAGCATTCCTTTTTCAAGCCTCTTCAACCACAACTAGCATATCACTCTTTAATATATCCCAAATTTTTTGAAACAAAATTGTAGAAAATCCATCAAGATCAGGTGCCTCGTTAGGATGGAAAGAGAAATTGCTTCATGGAGCTCCTCCATAGATATAATCTTCATCAAGCTTTCATTTTGTCCTTGTGTGATAATTGATGGAATATTTTGCAAAAGTTTATTATGTGCCTCCTTATCTTGCCTAGTATCTAACAAAATATTTTTGAAATAATTAATTGCTTCCTTCCTTATATCTTCTTCATTCTCAATAATTCTTCCATCTGGAGTTAAAATATTTTTTGTGATGAAAATAAATTTTTTTTTTCGTTGTAGCATGAAAAAATGTATTTCTATTTCCTTCCTTGAGCCATTTCTCTCTAGATTTTTACATTATGATAATTAGAAAGTAATTGTTTTTCTTTCACATAATAATCCTAATCCATTTCATTAATTTCTACTATCTCTTGTGAATTTTTGATCTCGAATTCAATTTCTTTCTTTTCTTTAAAAATGTTACCAAATATTTGGTATTCCAAATCTTCATTTGCTCCCTTATATTTCATCTTTTGAATAAACTTGTACATATGTGATCCTTCAAATTTTGATTCATCCCACCATAACATAACCATATGAGAAAAATTAGGGTTTTGGAGACACATAGGCTAGAAGTGAAATGGATTTGGATAACCATTATTGGATAAATCACAATTCAAAAGAACGAGATTATAATTTGATCCTACTTGCAATCAAATATCTAAAGATATTGTATACTTTATTTACAACCATTTATTGGATAACAAGTATCTATCAAATATTTCTACCATATAATTTTTCTTAGTGTGTTTATTATCCCATCTATATTGAAAAAATGAAGGACTAAAATCCTAAAGATGATTTGAATTGATAAATGAAGCAAAAACTTGTATTGATTTATACCATTCTAGAATACCACCTTTCTTTTTCAAAGGAGATATAAAAGTGTTAAAACCATCCCCGGAATCCATAGATCACAATGAATCATTATTATATTTGAAAAAAATATGATAAGGTTCTTCTAACATCTTTCATAAGGAGTAACTATAGTTGGAGCATATACATTTATAACCCTAACTTTGATGTTTTCATATTTCTTGTACAATAATCCAACAACCCAATTACTTTTTGTTTCTAATAATTTTCCATCCCATTTGAATTTGTCTTATATTATTGCAATACAACCTAAAGCTCCTATAGAAGAAATTGCTAGATAATTACCTATAGTCCAAATCTTCTTGAAAGCATCCTTACATTTCTCATTATTTCATTTTGTTTCTTGTATTAAAATAAACTCAGGACTATAGCAATATTAAAAAAATTTAGTAACTCTTTTTTAGGGGTTTTATTCATACCTCAAATATTCCATGATATCATGTTCATCAACACTTTATATTTTTATTAATGGGCTTAGCCCCACTTCTTGTTAGCATCTATGATATTTTACTTGGCTTCCTAGACCAATATCGTTTTGAGTTTTTTTCTCTTTGTTCTTGCTTTGATGGCCTTCATCTCCTTTTTCCATTCCCACCAACATTCTCATCTTCATCAATATCTTCTATTTTTTATATTGTTCATAATGAAAATTATCTTCTAAATATTTGTGTTGCCCTAAATAATTAAAAGTTCAAAGAATATTCTCCTTAGCATTTTAATTTTTATGTTGCCCTAAATACCCTAAAGTGCATATATGATCCTCCATAGTCATTACTTTCTTATGTTGGCTTGTAAACCCTAAATTTACTTGGATATCTTCCATATGATTTTCTTTATTGTACTGCTCTTAAAACCATAAAGTGCAATGAATACACTTTGTACTACTTTTGTTTTTATTGTAAGGAGAAGATATTATGCTACTTGAGGAAAATAAAGATGATTTACCTATATTAAGCTTGAAATCCTTCACCTCATTTGCTTTAAAAATCATATCCCTATATTTCTTTGCTTTAAAACTTGTATTCCCTTATTCCTTCATACCTTTAGCTTATATATTTGAACTTATGCATTGTACTTCCTCATCCCTCATAATTTTTCTTCTAATAGTTTATTCGAGTGAATTGTAATGGCTTTTTCCATTTAATGATGTAGAGGGTTTTTTCTTGCCACTTTTTTAGGAATGAAAATTCCTTGACTTGATCTAGCTCCTCCTATGATTGAAGCTACCCTCATGCTTAAAAAAGTTCATCTCTTTCTCCATAATTTTTACTTTGTAGTCTATTGTCATGTTCTTGGTTTCTTAACATTTGTGATATCAAAATGCAATGTTTTCATAATCCACTTGTTGATCATGTTCTCTTGATTCATATTTAATCATAATGGACTGCGGTAAAGGTTTTAAAATATCCATGGCAACACATATTCAAGTGTATACAACATGCCTTCTCTCCTTAATAATTGGTCCCTCCTAGATGAATTCACCTAAAGTATTACCAATATTCTTTGAAACATCTTATTGATGAGTTGA
Source organism: Wollemia nobilis (assembly GCA_028583015.1). Lineage (NCBI taxonomy): Eukaryota > Viridiplantae > Streptophyta > Pinopsida > Araucariales > Araucariaceae > Wollemia > Wollemia nobilis. The sequence continues at coordinate 3,377,123 of JAQPPZ010014470.1, forward strand.
TAAGGAAGTCTAAAAAGCCTAATCCATATCAAAAGCCTTTAAATAGTTTTTGTCTCCATAGAAAAATTATCACTCCAAGTTCTTAACTATAATGCATCTTTGCCTTTAATTTAAGGGCCTCCATCCATTCTTTTATCTCTTATTTCTGAATTAGAGAAAAGAATGAAGAAATTTTATTTTGGAAGAAAAGTCATGGAGTAATTTGAATTCAATCTCCACTTCCATTTGACCCAATTTTGAGTCTTGAAAATTCCTTGCCAATATCCATGGAACTTACATATTAACCCTCTCATTTTATTAACCATTATATCATGCTCAATCATCTCATCCTTGATAATCACTTTTGGTGTAGTATTTGCTACTTAGATAGGGTTTGCCATAGATTCACTCTTCCTCTTATCACTAACTAGGGCATGGGCATCCTTACTTTTAGTAAGGACTTTCAAAAATGACTTTCTTGTCATGTTACTTAGAATTTCTTCACATGAATCCATTAATTTTTTTTGGAGATCTAGAACAAGAAGTGGCACTTATTCCTTGATCAAACTTTACTTTTTAATTTTGGTTTCTTCCTCACCCTTCCTCCTACTCGTTCCTAGCTTGCACTAGTTAAAATAAAAAATAAAAACTAAAACTTATATTACGTTATATATTATTTATATTTTTAATATATGCATTTAAATTTTAACATTATGCAATCATATTAAAATTTATATTTAGTTACAATGACCTATAGTTTTGCCTTATATATTAATTAGTAATTATTACTATATTATTATATTATAATCTATATTAGTTGATTTTTCTTGAGAAAAAAAGTTATACTCAGGTCTTCTTCAAATTTCTTTGTAAATATAAATATTCATTATAGTTGATGTATCTAATATAGATTATATTATAATCTATATTAGATACATACATCTTTTTCATAAAAAATATGAATTCTTGATATTCATTTTTTGGGTCTTCTTCAAATTTCTTTGTAAATATAAATATTCAACATCCTTTTTCTTGACATTTTCTAATATTTTTCATTCATCCTTCTATATAAAATCTTAATTAGTGGTGATATTCGATGATTCCAAGCTGCCATTGTACCACTTGAATATCCATAAATTCTCTATTGGCACCATGCTTCTACTACTCTGCTCTCATATCGTTGTTCCCTAATGCTACTACACCCCTTTGAAATCTAGAATAACTATGTTTTTTTTATCAATCATTGTCATAATTAATGTTTTTTGACTCCATGTAGATCCATAATGTTGTAGCTTTAAGTCATGCTTACGATATTATTATCGTTGAAGGTGGTGAGGGTGTCAATATGTTGTAACATTAACCTAACATTCTATTTCCTTTGATTCTTCAATAATTTATTTCTTTATTTTATATTCTTCTTTACAGTCTCCTCTCTTGTGCCCTTCTTTTGGTGTCCTTGGACTTTGGTGTTGCTTCTTCCATGGACTCCATTGTTGTTGCTACTATAAATTCAAATTTTGAATCTTCTATTGGTTCTTAAACTTGTTCCCTTGATATAATTGTTTCTTTCTTCTCCTTGGATCCTTGCTTCTCAAGATTTTTCTTCTAAATGCAACCATGAACTTGAACATTATCTTTTTTATGGAAAATACCCCTTTCAAGGTGCCACTTTCGACTAATTCCCAAGGAGGCAAGGGTATCTATTTTGCCAAAATCACCCAAGGCTTACATCTGGCCTGCCCCCTTTGGCACACTCAAAGAGTATGCTTAGTCTAAAGTAAATTAGCCAACAAGTTGTGCATGTACTAGCCAAAAAGGATAATAAAAACATAATTACTCAAGGCTCATACAAATTATAGCAGTCATAAGGATTGCTCCAGCCTTATTTCATCATGACTAGTGCTAGCAAAACCCTCATTACCTTTACTTATTAGATAAAAAATTCTATTCTTGGTTCCCTTATCAGCATCCATGTCAACAAACTGGTTGATCCAAGTGATATCTCTCAAACCTCTATCCACTCCCCCTTTTTTTAAAACACGTCAAAAAATTAAATTTACGAGAAAAACATTTTATATTTTTAGCCTTTCTAGGCCAAAAGTCCTTTTAGACAAGATTCAACAGAGGAAGCGGAAAATGATTTTTTTGAGTTGAGAAACTGAAATACCCTGATTGAACCAAAGAGAATCTAATACAAAGTAAAAAGGAACTAGGTACCTCTAGTACTAAATCCTTCCATAGAAAGGATAAATAGAAGAGTATCCCTGATTTGTGAAGCCTACCATATAGGAGGATGGTCTTAGAAAGTAAGATCGCCTTTGTTCAATGCCCAATTAGCTAAAGTATTAGCAATCCTATTTTATTCTCTGACCACATGATTGTACTCAACTTTCAAAAAGCCCATATGGATTAATTGAATCTTCTTAACAATTATTTTTATTCTCCAATCAACCTTATTATTCTTAGGATTCTTTAATATATTAATCATGACTTGGGAGTCATATTCAACCAACACCTTTTGCCATCCAATCTTAGCAGCATTTTGAAGGCCTCTAAGGATATCATACCCCTCAGTAAGGTTATTGGAAATGATACACAAATTCTTAGCAAAAGTGAAAACCAGGGAACCATTTTAAAGTCTACCAATTCCTCCTACACTAGATTTTCCAAGGTTCCCCCTAGATGCTCCATCTATATTGAATTTTCCAAAATCCTTAGGAGGAGGTTGTCAATTCCTTGTTCTATCCATATTTTTATTACTCACATTCCCTTTAAACCAATTAACAATAGTAGAGTGAATATTTAATATTTGCATTACTTGATACCATAGTTGGTGGGAATCCTAGGGGTGATTAATATTGGACATTGATTTTTACTAAGAAAAATACAAAATCAAAAGTTCTCCCATGAATTTGAAGAAGCCCAAAAGTTTCTATAGGCCTTGAAGAGTCACCATGACTATTGGACTTCCTAGAATATGAAATGAAGTGTTTTAACATCATTTTATCTTTTGTAAATGTAAAATAGAGTATTATAATTGTATAATATTATGTAAAAAGCTTTTTAATACTTTTGAGTTCATTTGTAATGCAAAACAACATTCTATTCCATTCATTTTGTGAAAAACATGCTTGTTGTCCTTATTTTTTGAAACCTATAGTTAAATTTCAAAGCTCATAACTTTTATTTTAAAGATTTATTTTGTGCATGTGATACACCATTGGAAAGGTACTTTTGTATGGAATTCACTCCTAAAATTTTATCAAATTGTGAGTATTTTTTATCCCTCGAATTCAGACTATCGCATATTGTTACAAAAATTACTATTTTTTTGTTGCTACAATTTTTTTCTGTGTTTTTGTTGCACTTTTTGTGCACTTCATTTTTGGATCAAATACTTCATTTGATATAATATATTGGTTGGTTTTGGAGTTTTAATGAACTTCATTTTTGGTTAGTCTAACATTTTATCAAGTTCTTGGATAAGTTCATTGAAGAAAAACTTCATTTGTTGTTGCTTGAGTCTAATGCCCAACTTCAACAACTCATTACCCATTCCAAAATTTTACAAGAAAAATTATGATTATTATGAGAACATTTTTAATTAAAAAATATCTTTGGGAGGTAGAGTATTTATTAAAAAACACCTGATTGGAACACGTTACAAGGAGATGATAGGACAACAAAAAAGAAATAAATAAGAATTCATTAGCCTTCTACCATATTCAGTCTACTCTTGACAAGAGTTTATTTCCATATATTGTTGTTGCTACATAAGCCAAGGAGGCTTGGAAGTCTCTTCAAGAGGCTTACAAAGGAAATTACCAAGTGAGAATGGTTAAGTTGCAGACCATGAAGAAATAGTTTAAGAATCTATATATGAAAGAGGTTGAAAGTGTGGGTGACTATTGTGTTAGAGTGAAGGATGTGGTGAACAATATGGCCAACCGTGGAGAGATATTGAATAAAGAGTTATTTGTGAAGAAGGTATTGAGATATATTACCCCTAAATGTAATCATATTGTAAAAATATTTTAAGAGAGTAAATATTTGTATACACTTGAATTTGATTGTGTAGTTGGTTCTCTTATGTCACATGAGAAAAAATTAAGACAAACCAATAATGAAAATGAGGAGAATTATTTTACTTCTAAATTGACTTTTTTTTTAGAATGATGAAGTTGGTCCAAGAACAAGTAAACAAGTATATGAAAGAGGAAAATTTTATAATTACTCAACAGGTAGAGGAGGAAGAGGAAGAGAAGTTGTTGCTGGAAGAGGACATGGAAGGGATGGTCAAAATATTTTGAATGCTACAATTTTCATAAAAAGGACCACATTGCACAATATTGTAGAGTGAAGACCATAAATGGAGATAGAAGAGCTCACTATGTATGTGAGGATGAATTGGCACAAGGTAAAATATTTTTGACTAGTGACATGGCTGAAAAAACTAGTCAAGAAGTTTGGTATATATATTTTGGTTGTTCTAACCACATGACTAGAAAGAAAGAGTTGTTTTTTGATGTGAATGAGAATTTCAAGACCAAGATCGTTCTTGGAAAAATAATTATTTGGATGTGGCTACAAAAAGCATCATGGAGGTTGGCACTAAATAGTACAAAGAAAATTCATGATCTCTACTATGCTCCCAATTTGAAGAATAATTTGTTTAGTATTGGACAACTTGCAAAAAAACTATTAAACTGTGTTTGATAACTATTAATTTATCATTTATGATAAGAATAATATGAACTGTATGGTCACCATTGTTCCTATGATAAATAACCGTATGTTTTCTTTGAAGTTTAGAGGAAAAGAGAGTATGAACATGGCATATATGGCACTTGAAGATAAGAATTGGCTTTGGCATCTCATATTTGAACACTTGAATTTTAAAAGTTTGGAATTAATATCTTCAAAAGATATAGTAAATGGACTACCTAAGGTTGGAGAGCACAAGGGTGTGTGTGAAGTATGTGTGATTGGAAAGCATGCAAGAAAGGAGTTTCTAAAAAGAAAAGTATGGCATGCCTCATACCCCCTCTAACTTGTACATTCTGATATTTGTGGACCTATGCAAACACAAATATTGAGTAAGTCTTCATATTTTATCACATTCATTGATGAATTTTCAAGTAAGTGCTAGGTGTATTTTTTGGAACAAAAGGATGAAGATTTTGGTATGTTCAATATTTTCAAAGCATTGGTTGAGAATGAAAGTGGATATAAAATAAAGTGTTTGAGATGATCGTGGAGGAGAATTTTGTTCAAATGAGTTCAATAATTTTTGTAAATAATATGGCATCAAGAGGTAGCTCACTATTGTCTATACACTACAACAAAATGAGGTAGCTAAGAGAAAAATATAACCATTGTAGAAATGTCAAGAAGCATGTCAAAGACAAAAGGTTTGAACAATTATTGTTGGTCTTATGCAACTGATACAACAATGTACATTCTCAATAGATGCTCCAAAAGAGCACTACACAAGAAGACTCCACATGAAGCATGGTATGGTAAAAATCCACTGTAAGTATTTTGAGAGTTTTTGGTTGTCTTGCATATGCACATGTGAATGATAAAGTGAAAAAGAAGTTGGATTCCAAGAGTGAGGTATCCATTCTTGTAGGATATTCTAAAACAAGTAAGGAATATAGATTGTATAATCCAAAAAATCACAAGTTTGTAGTCTCTAGAGATGTAAGGGGGAGTGTACAGTCATAAAAAATTGTAGGAAAAATATATGATGTTGAAGAAGATAATACAATTAGGGTACATCATTCAAATGTTTCCTCTACTCCTTGAAGCCCACCTAACAGACCATCAACAAGTTCAAAGGAGACTACACCAAGTTCAAGCACAAGCAAATCATCTACAAGTCCCACCAAGAATACAAATAAAGGAAAGAGAATACTCAAAGCACATCCAACCAACCAAATGATGGACAAGAAATTTCAAAGAAGGTTAATAAGAAGCCAATTGCAAGAATTGGACCAAGTTATTTCAATATTGGAAAAGCTCAAAATGTATGGTGATGATAAAGAAGAACCAAAAGGTGTGTTGGTGAATTAAGATATATTTTTTGAAGCTAATTTGGAACCTTCATGTTATGAATATATTTGTACTAATAATGTTTGGGTGCAAGAAATAAAAATGACACCTGGAAACTTGTGGAATTGCCTAAGGACAAGAAGATTGTTGAATCCAAGTGGATCTCCAAAATAAAGTTTAATAGTTATTGAAGCAAAAAAAGATACAAATCAAGGCTGGTTTTAAAAGGATTCACTCAAATATATGGTATGGATTATGAAGAAAGATGTTCCCCTATAATAAGAAAAGAGACAATTAATATGACTCTTTTATTGGTAGCCACTAAACAATGGAAATTTTATCACATCGATGTGAAAAGTGTATTCTTGAATGGTTATCTAGATGAGGAGGTTTACATTCAGCAACCTTAAGGATTTGAAGTGGAAGGAAAGGAAAACCATGTCTACGAATTGAAGAAAATATTGTATGGACTAATGCAAGCACCTAGAGCATGGTACTCAAGAATTTATGGCTACTTCCAAGATTGTGGTTTCAAGAAAAGTAAGAATGATCCCATAATCTATTTCAAGAATGAAGGTGACAATATTATTCTTGTATGCCTATATTTTGATGATTTTATTTGCATGGTAAGTAGTTCAAAGATGAATAATTTTAATCATGCTATGATGAAGGAATTAGATATGAACTATTTAGGACTGATGCAATACTTTCTTGGTGTGGAAGTACATAAAGGTGATGATAAAATTTTCATTTGTCAATCAAAATATGCAAAATATATATTGAAGAAATATGGCATGGAAAATTGTAAACCAATATGGACACCTATGGCACATGGATAAGTGTTGTGTAGAGATTATGGAGAAGATAAAGTTGATGAAAAATTGTTTAGAAGCATTTTTGGGAGCTTAATGTTTATTACTACAACAAGACCTGATATTGCATTTGCAGTTTCACTTGTATCAAAGTAAATGAATGAACCTTCATAAAAATATATGAGAGCATCTAAGATAATCTTGAGGTATGTCAAGGGAACCTTGAATTTTTGCATACATTATGATGCTAACAAAAAAATAGAGCTTATCGAATACAATGACTCAAATTGGGGAGGTTTCTTAGATGATTGAAAATCAACTTCTGGAAATTGTTTTTTCACTTGGTTCAGGAGTGATAACATGGATCTCAAAGAAGCAAAGTATTGTATATTTATCTTCTATAGAGGCATAATATATTGTAGCTACTACAACAAGTACACAAGCACTTTGGTTGAGAAAGGTATTTGAAGAGATTGATGAAGTTCAAAATAGTCCAATAATATTTTTTTGTGACAAAACAAGTGCAATCAAGATTGCAAAAAATCCAGTCCATCATAATAAAATTTAACATATTGATTTATAATTTTAGTTCACAAGAGACATGGTGGAAAAGAAGGCTATAGATTTTAAATATGTAACACCAAACAATAGCTTGTAGACATATCTACCAAAGGTTTCAATAAAGAATATTTTTTTATATTTAGAGATAAACTTGTCTCACCACTCAACATAAAGGGGATGTATGTTGGAGATTGATGTTGAATAAGAAAAGGAAAAAACCAAAATTTCTCCTACAAATTTGAAGAAACCCAAAAGTTTCTATAGGCCTTAAAGAGTCACCATGACTATTGGACTTCCTAAAATATGAAATGAAGTATTTTAACATCATTTTATCTCTTGTAAATGTAAAATAGAGTACTATAGCTATAGAAGATTATGGTAAAATATTGATAATACTTTTGGGTTCATTTGGAATGCATTCATTTTGTGAAAAATATGCTTGTTGTCCTTGTTTTTCTAAAACCTATAGTCAACTTTCAAATCTCATAACTTTTGTTTTATAGATTTTTTTTGTATGTGTGATGCACCATTAGAAAGGTCTTTTTGTGTAGAATTCACTCCCAAAATTTTATCAAATTCTAAGTGGTTTTGGTCCCTCAAATTGAAATTATCGTGTGGTACTACAAAAATTGCTGCATTTTTGCTACTACAATTTTTTGTTTTGCTATGTTTTTGTTGCACTTTTTGCGCACTTTGTTTTTGGGAAAAACACTTTAATTAAAGAGTTTCTAGACCAATTCAACTAAGCTGGAAATGGTATTTTTCCAAATATAGTTAATATCCTTCCTTTTCTATTTGAAAATCTGGTTGTTTCTTTCCTTGTAGATATTCCAAGGTAGGATGGTTGTTTCCATCCAAACAAATTGCCTAGCATAATGATCAACAACCTCCTATTTAGGCCAATCCCTCCATAACTATTTAAGAGTAGAAAATATAGACGACTATAAACCAAGTAAGATAACTATTCTCCTCCATAGCTCAGAGGCTAAGGGACACTATAAAAATATGAGTAAGAGTTTCTACATTCTTTCCACACATTTCACATCTAAACGATCCATGAAAGCCACATTTCATAAGTTGCTCACTAGTGAGCACCCTTCGATGCAGTAAAAGCCAAATAAAAATACTCACCTTAGGCTAGATATTCTGAGCCCATAGCTATGTAAATATGTCATAGGTCTAGTTGGGATTATTATGGCATGAGGTCAAATAACCTTAAGCAACTGTATACTCACCCTTAGTAGTTTTTTTCTATACAAAATAATCCTTATCATGGGACCGAGAGAGAGATCTCATATGAAGTGTGAATTGGATATCTTTCATTTACCTTTTTATAATTTAAATAGTTTGGTCCTTAATAAGGATATAATATCTACCAACCTCTAAATTACCGACCTGGTATCAACAATAATTAGCTACCTTTATCTGGTCAACTTGGTGTAGCTCCTCCATCTAGGGCCTCCAATCAAGGAACTGAGTTATCAAAGGTTGGTGATTGTCCCAAGAATCTATCCAAACATTTACCTATTGACCATTATGAGTGATCCAAAATAACTTCTTCTTTATCAAATTCTCACCAGTCCTAAGAACCACCAAAATAGGATAATCTCTAGTAGGCAATTGATAGCAAACAAGGTCTTCAATACTTGTGTTTTCAACATATTTAGCATAAATATTTTTTGACCATAGAGCATTGGGGTTGTTAAAAATCCTCTAATACAACTTTGCAGCTAAAACCTTATTATTTTTAATAATATATCGCAATCATAACCCCCCTTCATACTTGGGAAGGCATAAAGTATCTCATTTCACCAAGGCCCATTTTTTTTCTCCTTAGTACCACTCCAGAGAAACCATGTTAAGATCCTGCTATAAAATAAACTCAAATAACACACTCTCACACAATTGCTTGGAAATAACTCACATAAACATCACATTAATATAACAAAAATTTGCATAAAGAACAATCTCACAATAGGACTGAATCGCAGGCCTCTTCGAGGGGGCAACCTCCTTCAATACTTCATTAATTTTGCAAAATATGGTTACATTGGTGCCCTTTCGGGTATTTAAGGAGTTTCCTTCCAATGTTGGCTTACATGCAAAATGCCACCTGGATTACATGCATAATGCCACCCGAATTACATGCATAGTGCCACTTTGAATTACATGCACAATGCCACTCGAATTACATGCACAAGGCCACTCGAATTACATGCATAATGCCACACGAATTACATGCACAATGCCACCTATCTACCATGTGTTACATAAAAAGGATGCCATTTGTCATGGGCACTACCTAAGCTAAAACTTATAACATTACAAAATATTAATCATGGGTACTACCCACGTTCACTAGGAATTATTACATCATGGAAGTTATTACATTAAGGGTTAGGATGAGATCCTAACATGCCCTTCTCCTTGAAGAAGCTTTGTCCTCAAAGCTGAAAATGAGGAAACTGTTGCTAAAGTTGATGGAGAGACTCCCATGTAGCATCCTCAGGTTGAAGTCCATGCCACTGAACTAGGACCTCTGTGATGGTACGATTGCGAGTTCGACGATACAACAGCTACTTTGGTGCAAGTAAGATGGAGCCTTCTTCATCCAATTCGGGAAGTGTTGATGGAACCTGTACCTTGGAGCTGCCCAAAATGTAGGAGGGAGGCGTGAGTGGAGGGTGCCCGTAAACTGCCTCTGGTGGCGGTATGATAGGAAGTGTTGTACCACCATTCGGCCAAAGAAAGCCATTTTGCCCAATGAGTAGGATGATCGGAGGCAAGCAGCGAAGGTAGGTTTCCAAGCAGTTATTAACAACCTTTGTTTGACCATCCGTTTGCGGATGGTAGGCTAAACTCATTGTGAGCTGAGTCCCCTGCAACTTAAACAACTCTTGCCAAAAATTGCTAGTAAGGCTGGGATCACGATCAGATACAATGGAGGTTGGCATGCCATGAAGGCAAAATATGGAGTCAAGAAAAATTTGGGCAATAGTGAATGTTGTGTAAGGATGGGTTAGGGCACAAAAGTGAGCATACTTTGAAAGGCGGTCCACTACCACAAAAATAACAGACTTGTCTCCAGATTTAGGTAGCCCTTCTATGAAATCCATAGAGATGTCAGTCCACACCTGATCCGGTATCGGCAAGGGGGGAAGAGTGCCCGAAGAGTGCACTGTTTCTCTTTTCATCCTTTGACCTGTGTCGCAGCTCACCACAAAAGAGCGAATGTCCTGTTTCCTACCTTTCCAAAATAAGGTGCGCTTGAGTCGCTCATAAGGTGGTCTGATATTGGGAGGTGTACTATCCGGCAATAATGGAATGGCATGGTCGTGAGAGCGATGTAGTGGTAGTGTGATGGGTTCTGAAAAGATGGCCTCATGTTTGTGGAGAATCTATTGCATGTCTTGTGGGATTTCACCCATTGGAGATGTGGATGGCTGGATGGAGAATAGTTGTGCAATGACCCCACGTGATGATTTCTTTAGCAATTTCTCCATGTTGTTTGAACTGATAATTTGAGGTGTTCCTGTCGGGGAGCCCTTGATGATGTGTGTTTGTCCATTCTGGAAGAACTGCATCCAAAGTTTAGCAAAGTTCCAACTGATAGTGCCCAACGTACTCAACCATTGGCATCCCAAAACAATATCACATCCACCCAAATGGAGGGCAAACATGTCCTGCTTGAGTTCATAGTCCCCTATCTTTATTTTAACATTGCGAAACTTTCCTTGACAAGATAAGGTTCCCCCATTGGCTACCATGACCTCAAAGGAACTACAATTGTGGATATAGCAATTTTCCCGTTGAGCAACTCTAGGGTCAATGAAGTTGTGCGTGCTTCTCGAATCCAAAAGGATGGAAAGACGTTGGCCCTTGAAACATCCTGTAACCTTCATGGTTTGAGGAGTAGTAATGCCTGCAAGGGCATGGATTGTAATTGATGTCTCAGGTTCCTATTTCCCTTCTTGTGGAGGAGGTGTTTCTGGAGGGTCCTCATCCTCATCACTCTCGTCAGCGGTATTAGGTTCTCCAACATCTATCAAGAACAATTTTTTGTGTGCACACTTATGCCCCTTGAAAAACTTTTCATCACAATTGTAGCATAATCCTTGGGCACGACGTGCATCCATCTCTTCGGTGGTGAGGCGCTTGGGTGCAGCAGGTTTATTATCATCTAGGGTGTTGGGCTCTAGGGGGAAATGAAGGTCTATTTTGAGGAAACTTTGATGGGTGTCTTTGGGCAGAGAGTTTAGATTCGACCAAACGGGCCAAACCGATAGCTTCCATCATAGTTCATGGTTTCAACATTTTGACTTCGCTTGGAGTTCCATCTTCAACCCACTGATATAACAACTCTGGAAGAACCCTTCACTCAATCCTCTTGTCCGATTGGCCAATTTTTCAAATTGAGCTTGGTACTCTCGGACCGACCCTGTTTGTTGCAGTTTGGTCAAGGCTCCTGTAAAGTCCTCAAACTCACTAGGACCAAATCGAGTGAGTAGTTGGGATTCAAAATCCTCCCAAGAGAGATTTGGGTAGGTAAGACACAACCATTGGAACCAGTGTAGAGCCTCAGATTCCAAGTTAAAGGAAGCCATCTGGACTCGATGAAATATGGGTACATTATGAAGTCGAAAGAATTGGTCAACCCGACATAGCCACCCATCAACATCCTTCCCACTAAATTTGGGAAATTCCAATTTGGGCATTCTAAAGGATGGATCATGGTCACGATTCCTTGTAGAACTCTCAGCTTGGTATTCTGATTTGGGTGGTTCTCTTCTCAGTTTACTGTCCACTTCTGTCAGTGCTTCTTCTAGGTGGTTGCTAGTGGCCTCATGCTCTAGGCGAAGACCTTGGACTTCTTCCCTTATGGAGTGAAAATCCGAGTTCAAGTTCTCAATGGCTTTTGTTAGGGACTCCAAGTGTTCTAGTTCTTTCTGGTGTCCACGAGTACCTTGGGCCATTTTTTTGACCTTTTGTGACCAGTTACTAAAAATAGAATTGAATTTTTAGGACTTACTATTTTTAGTAAGTGCCCAAAAAAGTGCTTGGGTTCTATATATCAAAATGATCAGTAGAAGGATGTGGTCACAATGAGCTATATATCTCAACACTACTTTTTGGCACCCCAGACTTTTTTTTTTTTATCTCCTGTTTTGCTGAGTCTAACGGTGTTTACAGATTCTGATTCTGAGCTACTGAGCAAAAGTTGGCTACTGGAGCACTATCTATAACTGGTCGTGTTTCACACTCAAGATTATCTGTATTTTGCAGGTGACTGATATGATAGTTCTGTTCTGACCCTGAAGACCGTGAATTCTCGCCTCGATCGTGTCGACCTCTCTCGACTCGACTGTGACTACCACTGTAAATTTTACTGTTATTCTCCAGACTATCGACTTAAGTGTCACCCTCATGGCTTATCCCGAATGCATGTCCCTTCTATTATTTTTTTAGTAGAGGACTCCTTTCTCATATGCTCACTTTTGAAATGCAGGTTTACGAACATGGATGTTTGGATTTTTATTTTTATTTTTATGTTTTTTTACAGGTTGAAGTTTTAAAAGAACCAGGGAATGCTAAGTATAGGAGTATGTACCACCCATAGGCCCTCTAATATACCGATAGTGACGAACAATAGTGCTCGGACCAATATTTCAGGCCACTACTCAAGGAGGATTCCACACATACCCTTGAGCACACTACCTGCCTCTCTGACAATACGGGAGGGTAATCATCCAGGATGCTGTGTCCCGTAGACTATGAGTAATACAAGGCCGAAGAGCTTCCTAATGGCTAAAAGTTTTTTTAATCCTAGATGGTCTCTCGATATACCCGAAGATACGTGGGAGCTCAAGTCCGTGTGCGAGTTATGTCTGAGGCCTGGGTATTGGAGCCTGATCGCCCCTCACTTCACTAAACGCTTTATGGGCTATCTAGCTTAGCCAATAACGACAGATCCTTCACGATATTTTAAAACCCCCGTACAGGGTTTCTACCTACTCAACTAATAATATATTTTTTTGTTTTTGGTCTAGAAAAAAAAACACTGTATTTTTTTGGATTTTTTTTTTTTAATAAGGAAAAACAGAATGGAAAAAACACACGGAATTTATACCTAACAGGCGGATTGGATGGCAAGAATCGTTGCATATGCAGCAGAACTTGGCCCTGGAAAGCGCTCTGATACCACTTGTTAAGATCCTGCTATAAAATAAACTCAAATAACACACTCTCACACAATTGCTTGGAAATAACTCACATAAACATCACATTAATATAACAAAAATTTGCATAAAGAACAATCTCACAATAGGACTGAATCGCAGGCCTCTTCGAGGGGGCAACCTCCTTCAATACTTCATTAATTTTGCAAAAGATGGTTACATTGGTGCCCTTTCGGGTATTTAAGGAGTTTCCTTCCAAGGTTGGCTTACATGCAAAATGCCACCTGGATTACATGCATAATGCCACCCGAATTACATGCATAGTGCCACTTTGAATTACATGCACAATGCCACTCGAATTACATGCACAAGGCCACTCGAATTACATGCATAATGCCACACAAATTACATGCACAATGCCACCTATCTACCATGTGTTACATAAAAAGGGTGCCATTTGTCATGGGCACTACCTAAGCTAAAACTTAGAACATTACAAAATATTAATCATGGGTACTACCCACGTTCACTAGGAATTATTACATCATGGAAGTTATTACATTAAGGGTTAGGATGAGATCCTAACAAACCAATGATTGATTTGATCTAGTTATTGTAGAACTACCTTTGGGATATTCAACATAATAGAAACATAAATAGGTATAGCATGAAGGACTAATTTTACCAAGGTAATTTTTCCCCAAGATGAAAGCCACCTATTGGTCCATTTTCCAATTTTCTCCTTTACTCTATACAACAACCAATTTGAGTCTTTTTTTCTATCTCTGGGTATCAATAAGAATGCCTAAATAAGTGATAAAAAGGGAGGCCATATTATATATTAATTTATCTAAAACCATGGATTATTGTCTACGAGAATAGTGAAAGAAAATGACTAATTTATCTTCATTGATCAGTTACCCCTTAGCACTAGAGAAACAAATAATAATTTTTTTAATTCTAGAGGCTTCCTTGACCGTAGCTTTACCTAATAGAGTAGAGTTATCAAAAAAATAAAGATGAGAGATAGTCTTGGCTCCATGAGCAATGGGAACTCCCTCGAAGGTTTTGTTTTCTCTATTTTTGGTCATAATACTGCCCAAGCATTCAATAAGAATGATGAATAAAATAAGGGGAGAAGGGGTTGCCTTGCCTAATACCTCTAGAAGCTAATAACAACTATGAAGGGAAGCCATTGATAAGAACTAAGTAGAACACTGAAGAGATACATCCCATAATCTAATTTATCCAATCCTAATAGAATCCAAATTGCTTCATTACTTTGATGAGGAAATGCCAATCCACTCTATCACAAGTTTTGGATAAGTCTAAATGGATGAACATAGATGGAGATTTATGTGCTTCTATGGAATGGATGGCTTCTTGAGCAAGAACTATCTCATCCACAATCTATCACCCTTCCACATAAATTCCTTGTTTAGGGGAAATAATCTTATGCAAACACGATTTCAACCTCTACACCATGATCTTGGTAATTATTTTGAGAAGAAAATTACATAAAGTTATTGGTCTAAAAGCTTAGATATGTTCTACATCTTGAGCCTTTAGGACTAGAGCTATAAAAGTTTTATTTATTACCTTCAAAATTTCTTTGGCCTTCCTGGCTTCTGCCACCACCTCTAATAAATCATCATGAAAAATATCCTATAATTTTTGGAAAAAATTGATGGGAAATCCATCAAGACCAGGGGTCTTCCCTTTTTGCATTTTAAAAACCACTTGTTGAATCTCATTGATAGTAATTGGAATAGTCAAAACATAATTCTCATAAGTGATAAGAGTAGGGATGGCTTGAAGGACATTCAGTTGAGAAGCTGAGTCAAGAGATGCAACAGTGAATAATTTGGAAAATTAGTTGACTGCAATAGACTTCATGCCATTCCAAGTGTGGATAAAGTCTTTAGAATCTAATTTTAGTGAAGAAATAAATTTGTGCGATTTGTGAGCTAGAAGATATTTATGGAATAATTTTATGTTTCGATCTCTTTCTTTGAGCCATTGGATCCTAAATTTCTATTTCTATAAGACCTCTTCTCCTTTTTTGCATTCCTCCAACTATGCTATGAGTCTAATTTCATCTATAATTCTACTCTTAGTGAGCCCATCTAAACTAATTTGTTCATTCAACTCTTCAAGTCGAGTAATCACTTCTTGTTTCTTTTGTCTGACATCTCCAAACTCCTCCCAATTCCAAATTGTGATTTTGGAATTGATGTATTGCAACATTTTGGTGAAATAGAACTTATTAGTCTCATACCTTGGTTTACCTTCCTACCATTGTTGCTACACTCGAGGTTTGAAGGAACTATCTCTAAGCCACACTAACTAAAATCAAAAGGAAAAGAAACTAACATTGGTCTTCCATATTTTAACCTTGACTAGCCAGTGATCCAAACCAACATTGTTAAGAGTTCTCACCTTAGGAATGTATCCATTGATAAAGAAATTATTAAAGAACAAGAACTTATCCAATCTCTCAATAATACAATTCAGGCCTTGCCTTTTGTTAGACCAATTCAAGAGGCCATTATCTAGCGGGATGTCCACAAGGTGAATATTTGTAATATATTCACTCTTAATATTTGTGCTCGCATCCAAATTCCTATTTCCCCCCTCTTCTCATCTAGAGATAGGATGGTATTGAAGTCTCCTCCGATCAAGACCCAAGCTTCAAGAAAATGGGAGATAATATAAGTTATATCCTTCCATTATCTCTACTTTTCCTCCAAATTAATCGGAGCATAAACAATCAAGCAGAGCATAATTTGGTTAGATTGTCTACTTTATGCAACCACAACCAAGAGATCACAAATACCAACCATATGTTGAATAATGATATATTTTGGATCCCAAATTCAAGCAATGATACAATAAGCCCCATGGGAGCTAAGGGAAGCCACTTTTCCAGCCGTTCAAATTTTACTTGCAATTGACTCCATTTCCTCTATTGACATCTTCATTTCCTAAAGGACAACTAGATATGGTTGGTTTGTCTAAATCATTCTTCTAATTTTGTTTGTTTTGAAAGTATTCCTTTAGTGTCCTCTAATATTCCAAGTGACGATATTCATTAATAGCGAGGCTAAAGATGTTGGTAAAGGCATTAATATTACCTTCTTATACAAGCTTTTCACCTTATTTTACAATATGATGCTAATTAGTCTTGCGACTTATCTTTTCGTTAGTGTCCATCTTCATTTTTTTACCAGTTTCTTGTCTTACCCCAATTGAATCTGGGGTAGCTTCTAACCTTGAATAATATGTATACAAAACCAAAGCATTATTGGAAGGTTCAACAAAGTCTATCTCAAGGTTTGAATTATTTAAAGTTTCAACATTTAAAATATTATTCTTCTTATCTATATTTTTCTCCCTTATTTTTTTGTTGAAAACGTTTGATTTGTTGGTTTGTCTCTGAGTCCTTCCCTACATATTTAAATTACGTTTCTAAGATTTTTATCTCTATTATGTCCTCTTCCTCCCCTAGGAGATTATTTGTGGAAATAATTTCAAACATATTAGTTGAAAACATTGCTTGATCATTCATAACTATTTTTTTTAGTGTTCTTCTTAGGCATTTAGAAACATGCTAAGTTCATGTCCTCTTTCTCTTGATCTGGAATATTATTTGGATAGACACTAGCCAAATGACCATATTCATGCCAAATTATTGAATGGAAATGAATGTTCTCATATTCTACTACCTACTCCCATGTGTCCTCTCCAAATTGTAATGAGATATTTTTTGGAAGGGGTTTTTTGAAATCCATTAAGACACAAGTTCAAGCATAAATTGTAACAACCCAAAACTAACCAACCTAAGAGAGAAAAATTTTATTTTTAAAAGAAATCTGAAAAGGTTCACAAGGAGTATCCATGGTTTAAAAATTACTAGGCATAATCATATTTCAAGTTCGTGATGTTGTAGAGGTCTCTCGAGTGGACAAGAGAGGCCACACTCCCATAGATACGAGGGTTTACCTTGTATCCCTCCACAACATAAAGGACACTCTAAATGGTCACCCCACATTTATTGCATTCTCTGCAAACACAAGACATCTTGATCATAGCATTGGGATTATTCCTACTCAATAATTAGAGAGAGGGGACGTCATTTCTCTTACCAAGCGTAATTTTGTTTATGCTAGTTTCATTGGGCATATTACCTTTGAGTTTAGTTAGTTGCACCTCCGAAAAAAAATACTAACTTTAGTGCTTGTCCACCCCACCTCCATGATGGGTAGTTCAAGAACCATACCACTCCACGTGATAGTTATTCCATGGACACAAAGGACCTAGGTGTTACCTTCTGCAATTTCCCTAGGCCTAGGTTAGAGATAGAGGGTTTCTAGACAAGGTTAATGAGCGAACCCCTTACTAAAACCCCTAACCCAAAAGAGAACAACAAGAAGGAAAACTTAAAAACCCAACTTCCTCTCTCTCTCTCTCTCTACATAGCTAAAATAATATGCTAAACAATCCATTTACATAAACAGGAACAACAAGTCCTTTTCCATAGTGTTTAAGTAAAGCGTGATAACTACCAAAAGAGAGTCATCTAGTTTGGATACCTGATCATTCATATATTACATCATTTACTTAACCATAAGGCCATAAAGATATATTGTTTACAACCTCACATGTCTACCATTAGCATAAGAGATTATCCATTACATAATCAAAACTTGTAAGGAATCTCAAATAATATCAATCCTTCTATCTCAAATAATATTAATCCTTCTATTACATCTTAATCCTTCCATAGGATTTTAGAAAAGAAACTACTAACATATCTAGAATAATTCAACTGTCCTCCACTTCCTTTGGTATCTCCCTTGCCCTCCAAGGTAGAAGATGGGTAGGTAAGGATTAGAATAACCCTTGAAGGAAATATGAATGCATTTCTATATGATTTCTTTTAATAATGCAAAACATAACAAGCATTTGTGTATAAAAGAAGCTCATACTTCTTTTCTATTATTTTTCAATAACCGAAACAAAACTCATTAAATTACACTTAATCACTTCTTACTAGCTATTCAAACATCAAATAATAATCACATAGGAACCCCATAATTCCTATACCATAATGAAATTTCAAAGGAACCCCATAATTCCTATACCACATTGAAATTTCAAAAGGGACCCCATAAATCCCTTCATTGGTTTTCTTTCCCAAGAAAATAAAGCATAACATTAAGATTCTAAAAATAATATTTCACTTGCTTAAAAGAAGCCTCTATTTCTCTTATGTAACAACAAGTAATTCATTCAAACTAAGCTAAGCTTGAAACAAGATGAAACATTTCTTTTCTTATCTTAATTAACCAAAACAAAAAGGTTTTAAAAACGTAAAAAACTTACATAAGCGATAGTCATACGAATTTGATCTAAAGGTGACCAAGCTTACATGAAAAACTTTTAAAGCAAAGCTCAATTTAGACAACACATATCCTTTCAAACTCCAAGTAAACAATACAAAATATAATGTTGCACAATTTTCAAAACAATCAATGTGCTCAAGGAAATGTGCCAACACTCAAACGAAAACAACCACGAGGGATGATGTACAAGCACTCCAAAAACTCAAGCAACGAGATGAAATTTTGATCAAATAAAACCCAAATCTTAGCATGAAATAATCAACCTTCAAATAAAATCAAAGAGCTCAGATAAGCCTTAAAGCACAACATTCCCTGAGATTGATTACACCAAGGTACACACAAGATAAGGTGATCATAGTGATTGACCTACACACATGATTCACGGGTGATGATAGGTCAATGTAAGGTGTGCATAACATGACGCTCGAGGATTATCAACCCGAGGCATCCTCTTATTGAGTAAGAACCAACAAGCACTAAACAAGGAGGGTAAAACATATCCAAAACCAATACACTCACTTCCAACAAATAAGGAAGAACTCTACTACATAGGAAGGAAAGACCGAAAACTACAACAACAAAAATATTAAGCATGTGTGGCTAACACACGTGCCACACAAACAACAACAAGAGAAAACAAGTAAGGAAAAACCCATGTCAAGATCAAGTTGAGCTACAACCAAGTTAATACACATATATAAGCAATAGCAAATCCCACCTATTTGAGCTTTCCTCTACATCCTCTATAGCGTTAGCTTAAATCTTCTTCCTCTTATCCAAGCGATCCTTGACTCTGCCTTCGATCCCTCTCCAAATTACCCCCCTTTTCTTTGCACCCAACCACCCTTCTCTTTTCAGCAAGGAGGCAACCAGGTGCCTTTATGCATAGAGTGTTCAATGGTAACGTTCAAGAAATATTCCACATGCACCCACTCCATCCCTCATCAAGAGCCACTCCAACAATAAGGAGAAATAAAAGCATTCTCATTTAAACTAAAGAAAGACCAATCCAAGAACAAAATATGAAAACAAAAATCAAACCTCACTAATAAGGTTCAAGTATTATTCATAGCCATCCTTAGATTCATTCAAATCTTAATATCAAAAGTCAAATAATACTTCAAGAATACAAGGAATAAAGCAATCCATATCTAACATGCCATAAGCAATAACACATGCACTCCCTCAATGTTCCACACCATTATTTTATCCTTAAGTGGGTGGTCTCTTTTAAGATAGGCTAAGGCTATCACCAACCTACTTTAAGGAGACTCATTGCAAGCAACTTTCTGGTCCAATGATGTGAACATGAGCATAAGTAAAATGCAATGAATCTATATGAAGCGTATTTACCCATGTTACCCTTGGCTATTAATGAACAAGTCATCACCATCAATTCTCTTTTTAATATGGTCTCTCATTCCTTGTGGTCAACTTCCTTATCCACCTACGAGAGTACCTAATCTTGCAACCATGTATAGAATCAACAATACCATATCCTCATATAAAAATAATCAAACAATAAATGCATATATCCATCCAAATGCACCAAGGCTAAGCATTAAACATCACTTGTCAATACATAGTCCATCTTATAAGAGGTCCTGCCAAGGTGGGTCATGACATTAATAATGTGTTCAAATTTGTGGGTATAATCAATAATCATCATAAACGTTCCAAGGAAGTTTTCGATTATAGAAAATACAACCGAATTCTAGGATTCAACGAGGAGGTCAAAGAGTCTAACCCACACAGGTCCTGTAGAAGGCATTTCTTCTTTGGATTTAAATTTAGTGTGCCAAGGCTTCACGAAAAGCCCCACCCTTCAAAAGAACCAAGGACCCCCTTGAAAAATATCTCTTTGTATTCATCATTATCAAAATAACAAGAAAATAACCATTGGATAAACAGATATTTGTGTCTCACCTTTTGTTTTCTAGTATTTTACAACCCATACTTTGAAAGTAGATAGGCTTGGATGGAAACCCAAGAAATAATAAATCAATCTTTTTTCTCTCTAGATCTTCTATGCCATCTTGAATGTCGCCCATTTTTAGCTTAACTATTGGGGTTCCATAAATTGCTCTTAGACATCTCGACTTAGTTTTTTTGGGATAAATATTAGGCATTCTTCAAGGTCTACGAGAAGCCTTAATATTAATGTTAGCATTAGGCTGTGACTGTCCACAATAGAGGGCATTTCTAAAATTTATTTTTGGGACAGAATCTCCAAAATCCTTACCCTTGAAAGGGGTTTCCATATTGGATCTATTTTTGGGGTGTTCCTTAGCGTTGAGATTGCTTGAGTTTTGAACCATTTTTATTTTCCTCATGCTTCTCTTATTTGATCTACAACTTGAAACTTATTTCTAGGTCTCTATAATCCATGCCTTGGATGCCAAGGAAAGGTGTGATTTTTCATTTTTTTGGGGTAACAAATTGGAAGCAATTTTTAATCAAGTTTGTAGCATGAATATTTGTTGAATGACAAATTCCTATCCCTTTGTAGGTCTCCTACAACATATCCTGTGTTTATCTTAAGCAAAAATAACAAAAAAGTTGGCCGCTTAGGCCTACATACCCCATAATACAACCTCTATCGTTGCTAGTGCTTAATACATATACAAAACCCTCACACAATCGCCTTCAAAACCCTAGATTCAGCCTCCCTTTGAACTTGCACATTGTCATATGTATTTTCTCCTACTATTATAGTGTCTTTATTCATTTCTTTGAAGCTTTTTTTATTTCTTCTTCATATTTTTTGATGATGACCTTCATACTAACTATATTTTTATATGGATCTCATTGACTCAAGAATGCATGCTCCATTTCATCCAAGTATAATCATAATTCCTTTCCTTAGCAAAAAAATTCCACCAAACCTTCCTCTTTTTAAATTTTGTAAAGTTTTCATTACAAGAATACATAGATCTAAACTTCATCCACCATTCTCGAACATTAATGTCATCATTTCCGATGAAAAATGGCAACTCTATGATTTCAATCCAAAATAAAATTCTTTAGGGTTTTAGGAAAAAAAGAAAATTAAGGATTTTTATTTTTTTTCCATCTCCTCTATTCATTACTATTAACAAATAATTTTGAATTTTTTTTTAAAACAAGAGTAAAATTTGTTATTTGGTTATTCAAAACAAGCGTAAAATTTGCATTGCTTTAACTTATTTGGTTATTCAAAACAAGCTAAAATTTATCCCCAAAATAAATTCCAATCTAGCGCAAAACTTGTCCATACTACACAAAACTAGACTTGTTCAAATTAATTTGATCCAGTGGAGCTTTCTATCCTATTAAAATTTCAAAGCTTTTCAATATGCAAGACTTAAATCAAGCTCCAAAAACCTTGCCTCTTGCCAATTTAGTCATCCTCTCTATCATTTATAATCTATATTAATAATAATAAAAAAAATCTATATTAATTGATATTTAAATTAATTTAGCAAGAAACATTATTATTAAAACACATGAATAGAAATCAAATTATTACAATTTTTTTTGGTTTGTGAAAATAAAAAAGCCTAAAACTAACCTGCTCCCTTTAACACACTCAAAAACCATGCCTTAAAAAACACATAGAACACAAAGAAAGGAAAAAACAAGGCCAAACCAAACCAACCAAGATTTAACAACCAAAAAAATTGGAAACTGAAAACCTTCACCCAGAAACTAATACAAAGGAAAAAATAACACTATAACTTTATCATTATATAATTAATAGTGGTGGAATCTTATACAACTAATTTAAAAATATTATAATCTATATTTACTAGTATCATTACATATTAATTATTTAAACAAGGTTAATTTATAAGTAAAACTCAGCCAGCTTGAAATGAATCTTCGCTCCCATCTTGCTTTGAAACAGCCAAGCAATAAATGAATCCTTAAATTGAAAACCCTAAAACCCAACTTTCTCCAATTGTGTGGATGTGCAAATACCGAAATACCTACCATCTAGTTTGAAGATTGCTTGCACACAAATCCTTGCTCTCTTATCTCCATTCCATTCAAGGATGACATTTAAGAGGCATCTAATTATTTCATACAAACCATTTATTGATAAACATTGGAAAATTCATCAACCTTAGCAATGCTGCACACAAATACACCCTTGGAAAGAACCAAGGACCCCTTTGAAATATATTCTTTTTGCCTTCATCATTAGCAAAAATAACAAGAAAATAACCATTTGGATAAACATATTTGTGTTTCACCTTTTGTTTTCTAGTATTTTACAACCCATGCTTTGAAAGTAGACAGGCTTGGATGGAAACCCAAGAAACAATAAATCAATTTTTTTTCTCTCTAGATCTTCTATGCCATCCTTAATGTCACCCATTTTTAGCTTAACTATCGGGGTTCCATCAACTGCTCTTAGACATCTCGACTCAATTTATTGGGATTAATCTTAGGCATTCTTCAAGGTCTATGAGAAGCCTTAAAATTAATGTTAGCATTAGGTTGTGACTGTCCATAATATAGGGCATCCTTAAAATTTATAGGCATTCTTCAAGGTCTATGAGAAGCCTTAAAATTAATGTTAGCATTAGGTTGTGACTGTCCACAATATAGGGCATCCTTAAATTTTATTTTTGTGACTAAATCTCCAAAATCCTTACCCTTGAAAGGGGTTTTCATATTGGATCTATTTTGGGGGTGTTCCTTAGCATTGAGATTGCTTGAGTTTTGAACCGTTTTTCTTTTTCTCAGGCTTCTCTTATTTGATCTGCTGTTTGAAACTTATTTTTAGGTCTCTATAATCCATGCCTTGGATGTGAAGGAAAAGTGTGATTTTCGCTTTTTTTGGGGTAACAAATTGGAAGCAGTTTTTAATCAAGTTTGCAGCATGAATATTTATTGAATGACAAATTCCTAACCTATTGTAGGTCTCCTACACTATATCATGTGTTTATCTTGAGCAAAAACAACAAAAATATTGGTTGCTGAGGCCTATAGGCCCCAAAAATACAACCTCTATTGCTTTTAGCACTTGACACATAGACGGAACCCTTGCACAATTGCCTTTGAAACCCTAGCTCCAGCCTCCCTTTGAACTTGCACATTGTCATATGTATTTTCTCCTTCTATTATATTGTCTTTATTCATTTCTTGACACATAGACGGAACCCTCCCACAATTGCCTTTGAAACCTTAGCTCCAGCCTCCCTTTGAACTTGCACATTGTCATGTGTATTTTTCTCCTTCTATTATATTGTCTTTATTCATTTCTTTGAGTTTTCTTTGAAGCTTTTTTTATTTCTTCTTCATATCTTTTGATGGTGACCTTTATACTAGCTATATTTTTATATGGATCTTATTGACTCAAGAATGCATGCTCTATTTCATTCAAGTGTAATCATAATTCCTTTCCTTAGCAAAACTTTTCCACCAAACATGTGCTTCCTCTTTTAAAATTTTGTAAAGTTGGCATGGCCAAAAATGGTCACTCGAATACAGAGATCTAAACTTCATCCACCATTCTTGAACATTAATATCATCATTTCCAATGAAAATTTGCAACTCCATGACCTCAATCAAGATAAAATTCTTTAAAGTTTTAAGAAAAAAAAGAAACTAAGGATTTTCATTTTTTTTCCATCTCCTCTATTCATTGCTATCAACAAATAATTTTGTAAATTTCCTTAAAAACAAAATAAGCTTTAAATTATTTGGTTATTCAAAAGAAGCCTAAAACTTGTCCCCAAAATAAATTCAAATCTAGTGTAAAACTTGTCCAAACTACACAAAACTAGACTTGTTCAAATTAACTTTATTGAGTGGAGCTTTCTATCAAATCAAAATTTGAAAGCTTTTCAATATGCAATAAAGCTTTCCAAACTTCCTCTTGCCTTTCAAAATTTTGCCATCCTCTCTATCATTTATAAACTATATTAATAATAACAATAAATCTATATTAATTAATATTTAAATTAATTTAATAAGAAACATTATTATTAAAAGACAAATAAAAAACAAGTTTTTTTTGTTTGTGGAAAACATGCCGACTAAGACTCAAAGAGAGACAGGTGTCTCTATTCCGTCAAAATAGTTCGTACCTGTCTCTTTTACACACTCAAAGAACAAAAGAAATATTTTTTGAATTGGAAACTGAAAACCCTAATCAAAGGAAAGAGAAACTAATACATCGGAAACAAGAACACTATAACTTAATCATTATATAATTAATAGTCATATAAATAAAATCTGGTGGAATCTTATACAACTATAATCTAAAAATATCATAATCTATATTTAATACTATTGTTACATATTAATTGTTTAAACGAGGTGAATTTATAAGTAAATTTCAAACAGCCAGCATGAAATGAATCTTATACAACTATAATCTAAAAATATCATAATCTATATTTAATAGTTTTGTTACATATTAATTATTTAAACGAGGTTAATTTATAAGTAAATTTCAAACAGCCAGCTTGAAATGAATCTTATACAACTATAATCTAAAAATATCATAATCTATATTTAATAGTATTGTTACATATTACTTATTTAAAGGAGGTTAATTTATAAGTAAATTTTAAAGAGCCGGCTTGAAATGAATCTTCGCTCCCATCTTGCTTTGAAACAGCCAGCAAAAAATGAATCCTTAAATAGAAAACCCTACAACCCAACTTTCTCCACCATAACTACGGAATACCTACCACTAGTTCGGAGATTGCTTGCACACAAATCCCTGCTCTCTTATCTTCATACCATTCAAGGACGACATTTAAGAGGCATTTAATTATTTCAAACAAACCATTTAATGATAAACATTGGAAAATTCATCAACCTTACCAATGCTGTACACAAATACACCTCCTCAAACAGCTAGCTATTAAAGTCATAAAGCGGTGAAAAGAACAAATGTTAGTGGTGGCCAAGTCAAAGCAGAGATGAGATGTGAAGGGACTTTGTGTCAGACAGCAGGATTTAAACAAGTAAATATTTACCGCGTAAGATGGACTAGCTCTCTCCACCAAATAATATTTAAGGTAGGTGGGTGGATGGCTTTGCATTAAATCAGCATTACATCGAAGAAAACAGAGAAGCCCACAGCAGAATTGTTATTATTAATGTGACTGTGGTGGGGCTGGCGATCAATTAATGGTGTCATTGATAGCTTGAAATTGTTTCAACTCATAGTGAAACGAGAAGTGGACGTGGAAGAAATTTGATGAAGCTCATGGCAAAAGTGTTCACGCTTGTATTGGCTTTGGTGCTTCTTTTTTCAGTGGTTTTGTCTGATTGTTGGAAGGATCAGAATGTTAAAACGAAAGATTGCTACAGAGAGAGGAGAATCTCTATGATCCATGAACGGTTGAGGGTTATTAATAAGCCTGCCATCAGAAGCATACAGGTTTCGTTATCACAGCTTCCTTCAGTGTTTTTAATTTGAAATTAATTGGCATGATGCATGTGTCAAAGAGGTATCAGAGGTTTGTTTGCTTTTATATTAGTTTTAATGGAAGTGTAGGTGTATGTGACATGGCGATAGTAATAGCAGAAGGAGGACTTGATAGTTGAGAGACTGGTTTTGATGTAGACTTTTGTTGTTTGAATATGTAATGAATGCAGAGCCCTGATGGAGATGTTATTGACTGCATCCCTCGCCACCAGCAACCAGGACTGGACCATCCCTTGCTCAGAAACCACAAAATTCAGGTTAGTCTCTTGGATTCAGTGGTATACAGATTGAGAAGAAAAAATTATATATTTGTGAGGAAGGTGGCCAGATTATGAAAATCAGGAGGAAGTTTATGTTTATATTATTGGCACAAATTATTAAAAAAAAAGGATGGTTAGAAGGTTGATATTGGGTGGAATTTGTTTGTAGGATTTTCCAACTAGGCCTATTGGGTTTACATCCAAGGCCAATAGAAGCTTGGGTTCAGGATCTCTTCATGCCCTTCAAACATGGCATCTCGCTGGAATAAGTTGTCCAGATGGGACAATTCCTGTTAGGAGAACCACTGTGGATGATTTAATTCGTGCTGATTCTCTTGAAAATTATGGCAAAAAATCTAATAAATCAAATTTGTGGCTGCACCAGAAGTCCAGTGAGACGGATGGCGCTGGGCATGAGGTATTTTGTAAGTTTTGCGGGTCATTAGATATAACACACATCTGCTGATATAAAATGAATGTGTATGGTGTGACGCTGTTTTGAAGATGTTTGTGTTCTTTTGTTTGATTGAATGGTGTAGCATGCCATAGCCACTGTGAAAGGAGGGGAATACTATGGTGCAAAAGCAATTATAAATGTTTGGGAGCCCCACATAGAAGGTCCCAATGAATTCAGCTTGTCTCAGATGTGGGTTCTTTCAGGATCATTTGAGGGGTCTGATCTTAACAGTATTGAAGCAGGCTGGCAGGTGTGTATTGATAAAAACTTTTGTTCAAAGATGCAAACATACTCCATGAATCATATTTTCATTACTGGAAATTGATATATTTCAATTCATGGAAGTTATAAGTTATTTTATTGTAATGCTGTTTTTGATTGAACCGATCTTAAAACAGGTGAGCCCGGAGTTGTATGGAGATAGGAAGCCCAGGTTGTTTACTTACTGGACGGTTAGTATTCAGTAGGAATGGAACATTGTTGTGTCTCAAGCTTTTGGCTAATCTTTTTGTTGGATAAATTAAGATATCCCAAGTTTTTTTATCTGTTGCTTCTTTTTTTTTTTTTAACTGGGACACCAATTTGTCTTCCAGAGTGATTCATACCAGGAGACAGGATGCTATAACCTCTTATGCTCAGGCTTCATCCAAACCAATGAGAAAATAGCTATTGGGGCTGCTATAAATCCAATCTCCATATTCAAAGGCCCTCAATATGATATCACCATACTTGTATGGAAGGTAAGAAACTTCGCTACTGGGGAACTCCATTAGGTTTTTCATTCATTACAACTTTGTTTAAAATCAGGCAACACCTGGTCAAAAACAAGAAGCTTAGAGATTTATTTTGAGACTATGCGTAATTGAGATTTTAATGCTATCAACACCGACAAACATCTCAGAGAAGTTATCCAACGCTTCTGGTAGTGTCACTATAGACATGACAAACCACAGTGGATGGCCAAAATCTTGTAAAATGCATTATATATATAACCCGAGAAGCATCCTTAAGAAGGCAAGAAACTGATAATGTTTTTTCGCTGTCAGATGATTACCAAACATGGCATATAGAAACTGATAATGTTTTTCGCTGTCAGATGATTACCAAACATGGCATATAAATCTGATATTTTAGAATACTTTTAGGGTTTGCGTGCTCATATATACAGAAAATTAGGGTTGCACTCATAATTATCGGAAGATTCATTGTTTTAATGCATCATGGCTACTATAATGAATGCTGCAATCAATGTGACTTGCGTGAACATTTAATCCATCTTATAGAAGTTATTTAATCAATATAATTGTTGCTCTATATATGCATAGATAAACTTACTATACATGGAAGAGATAAATAGATAAAAATAGATAAATATTAAAGCAGAACAAAATTTTAATCATAGAATATGTTATTAGATTTGCATTATCATATTAATCAGGTAAAAAACAAGAACAAAGAACAAAAAAAGTTCTGACTGATGTTTACATGCTTAAAACCTTGACCATTCCTCTCTTTACATATCCAACCCTAATCTTGTTACCTTATGATAGCAAGTGAATTTTTTTAATCGGTTAAATAGAATTGAAACTGTTTTATTTTTTATGAAGATATATATCAATTTTTTAATGAGTTAAACTGAAACTGCTTCTTTTATGAAAATATATATTATAGTATTATAATTGTGGTAGCTTGACAATTGAGGAAGAGGCTAATACCATTTGATGTAGCAAGTGAAATTTATCCCAATAGGTTTACACCCTTTGACAAACTTAATGGTAAGTCGGGCATGGATATTCCTTTTTGTCCATATAGTTCTTGAGAATTTTCCTAATTCTTATAGACTGAAGGTCATGAATTCTACGATGTATGGTTTTTGGTTTTGGGCAGGATCCAAACAAGGGGGACTGGTGGTTGATGTTTGGAGACGACACGCTGGTGGGATACTGGCCTTCTGATCTCTTTACCCACTTAGCAGACTATGCCACCATGGTTGAATGGGGTGGTGAGGTTGTGAACATGCAACCAGGGGGAGATCACACCTCCACACAGATGGGAAGTGGGCACTTTGCAGATGAGGGCTTCACAAGAGCAAGCTATTTCAGGAATTTACAGGTGGTGGATGAATATAACAGTTTGCAGGAAATAGATTCTGTCTTTACTTCAGCAGAAGACACTAACTGTTACAACATTCAGAGCTTTTCCAGAGCTGATTGGGGCACCCACTTCTATTTTGGAGGACCAGGGAGGAATTCTAAATGCCCATAGCAATCTTAAAAGCACCGATGCCTTGTTTCTAATCTTTATATTATTTACTAATTCCTTCAACGACTGAATTAGTAAATAATATCTCAGGAATATGTTTTTAATTAGGTGCATATAACAGCGAAAGCACAGGCAAAAAATTTCCATGTAGGATACTTATTTATATTGTCTAGAATAAGTATCTAGAATTAGGATCATGCGTGTAGAATACTTATTTATATTGTCTAGTCCACCACCTAACGATGAAAGGATATACATCATCTCGGGCATGCGATCGATATTTGGTATTTAATGTAATTATTCTTCAGTGCATAGGATTTTGTCTGAATTTTAGGTGCAACTATTTGGTTTTGGTTGTTAATTAGCTTAATTTTAATATTAATTAGATGCGAGTGAATAGAGAATTTATATCCTTAGATTTTGGAATTCTAGTGAGGACGTTTAAGGTTTGAAAACTGTGGGGTATGGTTTTATTTTACATATTTTGATGGCTCACAGGGTTCAATGATAACGATTTTGAGGATATTTGGAATTTAAATTGAGAAGTATGAAGTTTGAATTTTGTGAAGGTAAAGTTGCTTTCATAATTTAAGTGGGTAGGTGGATAATCATGCAATGTGTAAACAACATCATTTTTTTTCTAATGTCTCTTAAATTTAAGGATAAATACAATGTATATATAAATATAATATATACAAATCTGATTTTAAAGATATAGTGTACTTTTTAATATATACAAATGTCTCCAGATTTTGGAACTCTAATAAAAAGGTATGAAGTTGCTTTCATAATCTAAGTGGGCCATGTAAATAATAAACAACAATATTTTTTATAAAAAATATTTATGACTTAATTTTTTTTGTTGACTTTCTTTTTATATTTATAGATAAATACATTTATATAAAAATATAATATATATAAATTTTATTTACTTTATTTTTATATTTATAGATGCAATATATTTATATAAAAATATAATATATACAAATCTTTGATTTTAAAGATGCAGTTTACCTTTTTAACTTGATAAAAACAAATTTTTAAACAAGATGTGTAACTCAATTAGTTATTAAGAATTTACATTTATAAACAGTAATTTATTTCATCTTTTAAATTATTCCTTAATTTTTTCATTTTAAAATTATTCCTTAATTTTTTCTTCTTTAGATTCTAATTTATGATGGGCATGTATTTTATCTTTTAAATTATTTTTTAATTTATATTTTATCGGTAAATTATAATTTAAGATTTTATAATTGTTTTTCAATTTGTATTAAATACAAATATTTTAGAATTCGGTGTCTTCTCTGATATTTTATGTGTTAGCCTTCACATTATTAAAATCTACTTTTACAGTTATGTATTGCATTTTAGAAGAGTAATATTAATTTTATGGGGTAGCCTTCACAATATTAAAAATCTACTTTTACAGTTATGTATTGCATTTTAGAAGAGTAATATTTTCTTGTCTGATATTTTATGTGGTAGCCTTCACATTACTAAAATCTACTTTTACAGTTATGTATTGCATTTTAGAAGAGTACTATTTTTAAAACTTTATGTTATCATAGTTTAAGTTATTAGCTCTGGATTTAGTTTCTTTCTTTTAATAGAAGAATTGTAATAAATACTTTCAGTTTTGAAAAGTTGAAAGTTCATGATTAAATATTATCAAAGGAATATATGCATAATAACTAAACTATAGGTCATTATTAATACGAATGAAATTAATTTAAACCAATTAATCAATTAAAAAATATTTTTTTATTTTAACTGAATCTCATTCATATTATAATGACATTTTAATAAATTGTTCCATCCCACAATCCAACCAACAATCAATAATTCAAATAATTCATTCAACCATGTAGTTCATTTGATATCTTCTTCTACGTTATCATACAAAGATTCTACTTGCTTTATGAAATTATAGTAGGCTTTATCAAGCTTGCATTGTTAGTTTCTTTCAATGCATTTACTTATAAATAGATCTTTTAAAACTTTTCATAATCGTCTAGAACATTATTTTGAATTTGTTCTTTTCAAATCTTTTTTAGCTTTGGTTAAATTTATTACTTTCTCCAACCATGGAAAAGAGAATATATCTTCACATATGTATATTTGTTCCTTCCCTCAATATACTTGTAAACTTAATTTATTCATAATTGTATATCCACAATGATCTCTTGTATGTTCCATAGAGTCTTTGTTTTCTTAAAATTGCCTTTATTACTATTAGTGAATCACCTTCCATCTATACTTGGTTGTGTTTTATTTTTTTCATATTTTTAATTCTTCCAAAGTTGCACAAGATTTAGATTCATTATTATTTTTTATTATTCCTCCTCTTCGTGGTTCTACACTTCCTTTAGAAGCTCCACCAAACAATTTGCCCAACTATGCTTTTGGTGGTTTCCACTTTATATTCTTTGCCTTATTTTTGTTTCTTCTATATCCTCCATTATAATTTCAACTGATGACTCGACTCCATCTATCAAGGATATTTGCTTCTAAGATTATAGATTAGGTTAGTTCATAGGGTTGGTTTAGAATCCTCCATTGCTAAACAAATCTTCCTTTTTATTGCATCTAAATTGCTTTCCTTTCCTTTAAATATTCTTTTGTTCTTTGTCAGCCCTACAATCCAAAGCATTGTCTCTTTTGATGTATCTCAGATTGTCCATAATGCTTCACTTTTAAAAGTGCCTTACGATTGCTTTAACCATTCTTCATATCTTTCATTCATTCCATGCACTTACCAAACAAATTAAGAATCCATAGCCATAGTTCCTAGACTATTGAGTAGTGACTTAAGAGATGGTCTATGCTCTTATCGATTTTAATTGAACACATTGTAAGGGGCCATGAAAACCCCTTTTCATTAGGTTATTCTAGGATAAATTTTCCTATGATGTACTAGCCATATAAACATTTTGACTTTTGGATGCTCAGGCTATATCAAATATTTCTCCATATTCTTGTGGTATTCCTATTTTGTTGGTGTTTTACATTATATCCACTTCTTGTTGTGTATTCTTTTGAGCTATTCAACTCCCAAATTAGCTTATCTTCGAATGTAACGAATCGTTGCACCAAAACCTCGAGGCAAAAGTGAAATATGAATACACCAAGATCATAACATTCCCACCCACTTTGAGTTCGGATTGTGGATGGTGGACCAGACTCTCCATCTGCTCCCACGCAGGGACTCTAGCACGGCAAACCCGACTTTCCACCTTTTTCGTGACTCGAACCTGGGTGGTTGCTTTGATACCAAATTTAACAAACCGTTACACAAAAACATTGAGATAGAAGTGAAAGTTTGAATACACTAGGATCATAACATCCCTTGGTGTATTCGGATGTACCTAGTGTATTTGAACTTTCACTTCTATCTTGAGGTTTTGCTGTAACGGTTTGTTACATTTGGTATCAGAGAAACCACCCAGATTTGAGTCGCAGAACGAGCGGGAATTTGGGTTTATCATGCAGAGTCCCCGTGTGGGAGCGAACGGAGAGTCAAGTCCACCATCCAGAGTCTGGTCTCGAAGTGGGTGGGAATGTTATGATCTTGGTGTATTAAGATTTCAGTTCTACCTTGAGGTTTTGGTGTAACAGTTTGTTACATTTGGTATCAGAGCAACCACCCAGATTCGAGTCACAGAGCAGGCGAGAAGTCAAGTCTGTCGTGCCAGAGTCAAGCGGACAAAAATTTAGGTCTGTCGTCTATATTTCAATCTTCGAAGAGTGGTGTGATGTTATGATCCTAGTGTATTTGAACTTTCACTTCTATCTCGAGGTTTTGGTGTAACGATCTGTTACGTTGAAT
This sequence comes from Wollemia nobilis, assembly GCA_028583015.1. Classification (NCBI taxonomy): domain Eukaryota; kingdom Viridiplantae; phylum Streptophyta; class Pinopsida; order Araucariales; family Araucariaceae; genus Wollemia; species Wollemia nobilis. The sequence goes on from JAQPPZ010014470.1 coordinate 3,410,350, forward strand.
CCCCTCCTAAAAATCATTGTTGTTATTTTTTGCTTAATTGCCTCCTAACAACATCTAGTATATTTGTAAAAAAAAAATTCTTTCCAATTGTATCTTCCTTCTTGATCCTTGTACATAATGTTTGAAACCCTATCACTATATTTATCTTGAAGTCATCACCTCCATGGTTGCAAAATTGAATCTAGATTGAGTGGTCTTTTATCACTCCAAGTATCCATCTAAATAGAATTTTTTTCTCAAGTTCCCAACACCCATCTTAGACCTTTAATCACTAGATCAATTGATTTTTAAAAAATGTTTCATAGTGTAGAACTATTTGATAATGAAAATGTAGTAAATATTATGCTTGGGTCATTAGACTCAACATACTTATAAAATTTGTGTCCATTGTCTTTGACTCTCTTTGTACAATCTCAATATTATTTTCCCCCTCAGAGCTAAGTTTGCATCTATAAGAACTCTTAAACAAAGACTTTCCCTAATTTTATCATCACACACCTTGTTGCATTTCACCAAAGGAAATTTTCTTTTATCATGTACTCCTAACCACAAAAATGACAACATAATATAGATTAAACTATTTTCTATTGATTTTGGCATAATATACAAGGACATAATTTGTTGGAATGTCTGTAAGATTGATTTTAATAGCTACACTCTTCCTACTAACGATAACCATCTACCTTTCTATGTTGATGGTTTATTTTGAACTTCACTTATAAATGAATTCCATAATTATATCCTAATTATCCCCTCAAATAAAGGTATCCCTAGATATGGTGCTAGCAAATTTGGCTCCTCCATTTGAAGTAACCTACATATCCTTGCTTTGATTCTAGTTGCAGCATTTAGGAAGTAAATTTTGGATATTTTCCTATTAATTTTCTATCCAAATGCTCTTTCATTTTTCTTTAATAAGTTATTCACAACTTTGGACTCATTTTTCCCTACTCTCCCAAAAAGGGTTGTATCATTTACAAATTATTGATGGGTAATGTTGTTAATGTTATTACTAGCCTTAAGTTTGCTTAGTAGCCCATCTTTGTATATCTTATTCAAGCTCCTTCCCAATACCTCCACCATAGTAATGAATAGATATGGTGATAAATAATCTCCTTGTCTAAGACTCCTCTTAGCTTTAAATGATTCTATTACTAGCCCATTGTCCAACACTGAATATGATACTATAGGAACACAAGCTTTAGTCCATTTGATCCATTTCTTCCCAAATCCAAACTTTTCTAATACTGTAAAACAAATCCCATTTAACCCTATCATAGGCTTTATTCATATCAAGTTTTAAGATTATTGCTCTGTTTTTTAGAAGCTATTGATGCATTACTTCATGAGCTACTATAATCCCATCTAGAATCTATCTCCCTTTCACAAATCCTCCTTGCTCTTTTGAAATATTTTTTCTAATAGTGGTCTTAACCGATTTGCCATCACTTTGGACATTATCTTATATGCCATATTACATAGGCTTATGGGCCTGAATGAATCAAACAAATATGCATTTATTAATAAGGTATATATATTTTTACCCTAGATTGTTCCACTATCACTAATAAAGAATCCTTCATTATTTCCCATTTATCTTGATAGAATGTTGCAGAGAGTCCATCTACACCTAGGGATTTATCTTTATCAAAAGAGAAGAGCTGAATGGATGTCTTCCAAAGTAATAGGCTTCATTAGTTTACTATTATTTTCATTTGTTATAATTGAAGTTAATTCTTGCAATAGCTTATCATTAAAAACTTCATTCTCCTCTAATCCTAGAATATTTTGGTAAAAAAACCTTATATTCTCTTTGATTTTGCTCTGGTCTTCAATTCAAACCCCTTATAATGATGTATTTCTACTAATTTTAGATGTTGATCTTTGTACTATTGCCTTCCTATGAAAAAACTATTTTTATATCTTTTTAACCAACTTTGTCTTGATTTTAATCTCCAAAAAAAAATTTCCTTACTCAAAATATTATGATATTCACTAAGCAACTATATTTTCTCCGAGGTTGGATTATTATGCTTATCTTTTTTGAAATTTTGAAAGTTTATCTTTTAGTTCTTTCTTCTCAAAAATGTTTTTGAAAGTGTTCTTGTTCCATTCTTTTAATCCAAATGTTGTTAGCTTTTGATGCTAAATATTAAAGAAAATAAAACAACAAGAACTAAAATGAGCAAAAAATATTATATCTATGGCAATGGCAATATTTTAAATAAGCAAATAGCATGAGAGACTTTTGAAAATACTTATGAAATAGTCATTAATGACAGCTCGTGAAAATAGGAACTTCATACAAAATATGGAGATCTCAAATGCTCCATGCTTCATACAAGTTCTACATTGTATCTACTACTATTCTACTCAATGCTCTCTATATCTTCTATTTCTTCTATTCCATCTATTGCATCTATTTCTCTCAAACATCTATCAAAGGCCTATATATAAGAGATGTGTTTCTTGGCCTTTCACCTACCTATGACTCTTCATCTTCCTATGATGTACATGTGGACTACATGCACATTTACATCATCAAGTACTTTGCACATTCTAACACTTGTGCATTTATTACATTGCATAAAGTAAATACTCAAATCCTAATCTAGGTACACTCCTAATATAAATATATACTCAAGGTGGTACATTAGTATGTACCAAATAATGCAATATATTCCAACACCCCCATGTCTTACACTATTTGGGTATTGATGTTTTTAGTCTTCACTATGGTCTTCATCTTGGTTTCGAATGTTCTTTATCTTGATCAAGTTCTTTGTATTGACCTCAATTTACTTTGCACTATATGCCTCCTTTGTCATGTTCTTCTTCTTCTTCTTATTCTTCTTCTTTATATTCATTATCAGAGTCAGTCTTTGTGCTTTCATGAGTTGTCATGCTATCATCAGATTCTTGCAAAAATATTTTCTCTTTGCCTTTGTCCTTCTCATCACAATTCTTCTTTAGTACAAAATATTTTGAACAATAACTTAAAGCATCATGATAAGATCTTGAGTTAGAAGAACTTGAAGTATCAATACTACATGAGGATTGAAATATTTTCTCTAAGAAGGATTTATCTATTTTTGTTTTCTCTTTAAGTGATTCAATAAATTAATTATGCTCTACATTCTCATATTTGTAATATTTGAATGTAAGTAATTCCATATATAATATGCTACTAGTTTCTAAAGGAATTTGAGTATATTCCTTTCCATTATCAACCGCTTCAGTGATTCTAGAATGTAGATAATATTCCACAATTTTAAAAATTTCTTTTAAGGCTTCACTATGGATCACTTTTAAAGTAAGATCTAAGTTTCCTTTAGACTTTGTAAGTAAATTCTTGATTCCAATTTTTATGACATTTTCCATTTACTTTCTAATGATGTTTTCCATATCTTTATTCATTATATTCTTTGAATTAGACATCCTTTTTGCTCCTTAGTATTTGATATTGAGAGTAGTTTTTGATAGAATACTTTATCTTTCAAAACCTTTGATGTTTTCTACCTTATGACTCCCTAGTTTTGAGTATATGATCAAATACTACCTTTCAATTATTCAACTTTTGAAGTATGCTTTGTAATTTCTTATTTGTAATATTTCAAATTTCTAGATAGTATTCCTTTTGGCTCCCTAGTATTTGATAATATCCTTTCAATTCTTGAGTTTTGTGGAATACCTTGTCTCTACCAAATGTTTTGAATATGTCTTGATAGTAGGCTTAGATTTCTTTAGATTTCCTTTGAGTTGAATCCCTTTTATCTCACTATTGTTCAACTACTATTTTCCACCTTATATCTCCATATTAATAAATAAATAAAAAGCTAAAGATAATTTTTGATGCACCTTCAAGTTTAATACGATTCTTTATTTTCATTACCTTTAAGTTAGATTCCTTATGTCTCACTAATTTAAGCAAGAGACTAATTCCAATTTGGTTTTCCAAATTTTCAAGCAATTCTATGTTTTGCTTCCTATATCCTTTAATTCTCAACGATATGGTTTCTAAATTTCAAGATTTAATTTGGTGTTGAACTCCTTTTATCTCCTTAATTAGAAATTTAGAAAATGAGGATATTTGCAAAAATAATGCTTCAATTTCAAGGTAGAAAACCTTATATATCCTAGTTTAATTATTTACTTGAATCTCAAATAATGCAATTTTGAAAAACCCTTAAGTTATAATTTTCTTACTTCAATTGCCTTTTCTAATCCATCAATGAATTTTTTTAAGGTTGTAATATTCTTGTATCTCCATGCATTAATTAGTTAAACTTAACCTTAGAAATAATAGACCTTATGCCTCCTTAAACTTGATGGAATGCAAATAATAATTTAATGTCAATATACCTTTCTTTTTGGTGAGGTGCTATGTATTGATTGGCTCCTCCTTTGACTGCACTTTCCAAGCTATTTGGGCATTGTTTTCTTCTCAGTCATAAAGGCCTGGTAGTATTCATCCACTACATTAAATGATCCTCTATTTAATGACACACTCTTCCACTTTTGACTGTTCTCCTTATCCTCTTCGACATTCTCTAACCTTGGATGCTTGGTATATGCACTCCCTTCATGTTTGAGCTATTAATATTTGGCTATATCCATTGCCTTGTGTGCCATGTACCCTTTGGACGTTGCTCTTCTCTATTAGGTGGCACAGGTGTTACCTTAATATTTGGATGTTTCTCTTCTTTGTTAGGTGGTACATGCATTACTTCAATCTTTGCATGTTGCTCTTCTTTGTTAGGTGGTTAAGCGTTACCTCAATATTTTTACGTTGTAGGTTTATGATGATATATTCCTTTATTTCTTAATAGACGCTCATTTGAGGTGTTATTAAATATTTTTGACACTTTTCTTCTTTGTGCCAAGTGGCATATGACTTCTTTGTCCACCGTGACAAGTGGTGGCTCCTTTCTCTTGCATGTAACCTATCCTTAGTGCTCAACGTTCCTTTCTTTTATTAACGTTCTTTGCCAACTCTTTGCAAGTTATTTTGCCTACCTTTTTTAACTACCGAGTGCTTCTTGATTTCCAATGTATGGTGGTGGCTCTTCTCCTTTGATGAACACTCCTCTTCAATGGTGGTGGTTCTTATCCTTCCATGAACGCTCCTCTTCAATGATGGTGGCTCCTCCTTTGGTGGTGTTGCAACACTTCTTTCCTTGGTGACTATTTCAATATTGTTCTATCTGATATCCATCCTCTTTTTCTTACCTTAATTCTTCCTCCTTTTTCATTGTTGTAGCTTTATACTGATTTTGTATTTGTCTTATTTCTCTTACTACAGGTTTTGATCCAACGTGGGCACTACCTTGAGAGAGATTCAGTGACACTATGCTTAATATACACCATGACTAGGTAAGGAGCCTTTTGAATTTTTATTTTTAAATAATGTTATAGAAATGGAATTTAATTATATAGATTTTTATTTTTCCTTAAGCATATAGTCACTTAGGCTTAATAAGAGGTGGTCAATATTTAAAGTTTGTTAGTTTCTATATTATAATGTTTATAAGAGAGATAGTCTTGACCATATTGGATGTTTGAATAAGGTGTATGAAACTAATCCAATGGTATTTGAACCAATGATTTGATGTGACAATACCTTCTTGGATTTTTTGCACCCTATTTGGTGTATTTAGACACCTCAACTCTTGTCCTTTTGTACAAACTAGAAATGAATATGTTGTAGACTAAGATAAAATACCTTTATTACACCAAAATTTTGACACATATTTAGTCTCCTTTTGAAGCTTACCTTATAGTCTTTATCAACTGTTTTTTTCTTTAATATTATGGCACCTCCTCTTTCTCTTGGTGTTTCCTCTTCACTGAGACTTGCTGCTATATGTAGCTTAAGGAGACACAAGCTTGTGCCTTTCAAATGCTTACCCCCTGTGCTTTCAATCTTCACCCTTGCTTTCACGAAAAAGGTGGTTTCTCTTTTACCAAGATGTGGTAATGATTTCTTCTACGTAGCCTTTTCCTCTTTGACTACTTTTCTACTATGTCTCCTTCTTGGCTCAATGCTTGGTGATATTTCTTGTGGTGACTCCAAGCTTCTAAAGCATACCAATGCTTTATCTTTTGGATAGCTTAGTATATCCAATATTTGCTATATATAGTAAGAAGTTGATATTCTCTTTTTCCTTGTATTATATCTAACTTCTCTTTTCTTTTGTGCATGTTTTAAACCCTTGCAATACTATCTTCTTCAATATTGAATACATAAAATTGAGACCTTTCCTTTTGCAACCTTAAAACCTTGAAATTTGGTGCTTTTTAAAAAACTTAATAATAAGATAAATATGAATGTTCAATTAATGAAATTTTTGCACCAATGTTGCATACCTTTTGGTCTCCATTTGGTGATGGATTTATTGGTGATTTGACTCACCTATTTGCTGCCCTTATTTTGATAAATTTACAATTTTTCTTCTTGTTTGAATCAACTTCAAAACTCTACAAATTTGCAGCTTTATAACTCTTTTAATTTGTTGTCCAAGAATGTGATTGTGTGGCTTCAATTCTCACCCAAGTTGCTTTTTTGAACTCTTAAAATTTGCATCTATTAATGCTGCCCTCTTATTTTCCTAAAATCCTTTAATTCACACCTTCTAATGTTGTCCAATATGTTGCCTTTAACTTCTAAAATTTGCAGCACCTTTCCTTGACCAAATGCTATCTAAAATGCTACCCTCTTGTTGTCTTGTGACCTTTCAACTTCTGCCTTGAAAAACAACAATATACTTCTTTGCAAATCAACCTTCAAATCCTTCAAAGGTAATCTTCAAACCTCTCAAATCTTGTGGCCTCTTCTAGCTCCTTTCTCCTTCAATATCCTTGTCAAATTCTAACTTCAAATTTGACCTCTTTGTTGGTCTTATTCTCAAGAAACTGAATGTCTTGAGGTCTTTAATATCTCTTCCAAAGTTTGACAAAATTCTTGCCAAATACTTATTCCTTTTGGGCTTTTCAAATGACAATAATTATCCCAAATTCTTCTTTATTAGGAACTTCTCCTTGCTAGAAATATTCTCCCTTAAGCTCTCTTCAAATCTCCTCCAATGACCACTTCTTCAACTTTCTTCAATGAGGCTTTTCTAGCCTTCTCCTTTTTTTCTCCTTTCAAGTTAGGTTTGAGGCCTTATACTCTTGGACCTTCAAATTATGTAGCTCCTTAAGTCGTCTTTCAAAACTTCAATGATATCTTTCCTTGATCTCTTCAATATTTTAACTATGGAAGTTTTGCAATGAGATCTCTTTCATAGATCTCCAAAATCTGCTACTTCTAAACCCTGTAGTAGGACCTTTTCTAGTCCTTCTCTATATTTAATCTTCCAAATCTAGAATTTCTTCAATGGGATCTCCTTTGGGTCTTCTCTTCAATATTCAATGGATATCTCTTTCTTGAGTCTCCTCAATCTTCAATCTTCAGTAGGCTCCTTTGACCTCTTTTTCTCGTCTCAATCTTCAATATTCTACAAGGAGATATTTTTTTTATCTTCAATATTTTATCTTCAATCTGCAAATCCTTCAATGGGACCTTTTCCTTAAGACCTCCAAAATCGTCAATCTTCAACTTGTTGCTTCAAGTATTGGATTGATTCCAAAGAAGATATTCTTCCTAGATCTTGTAGGAATCTTCTCAACTTTCTTTGAATATTCTCTACAATAAAGTATTAGGAAACGATAATAGAAATTTCTTTAAATCTAAAGAAAATGAACTTCACTAGTTGATTTGTCAATCTAGTGGAACCAATGTTGAGTCCTAGTCTTCATGACTTTTTTTGCAACTTTGTGGAAAGACTCTAGCCAAAATGCAATTTTAGAAATTTTGAAAATGATATTTCCTATCTCCTCTCAATCTCTTTTGTGGCTCTCTCTATTTTCTATCAATCTACCTTGTGCTATGATAACATTATTAGCTTTTGATGCTATATATAAAAGGAAATGCAACCACAAGAACTAAAATGAGCAAGCAATATTATATATATGATAATAGTAATATTCTAAATAAGCAAATAGCATGAGAAACTTTTAAAAATACTCATGAAATAGCCATTAATGAAAGCTCACAAAAATAGGAACTTCATACAAAATATGGAGATCTCAAATGCTCCATGCTTCATATAAGTTCTACATTGTATCTACTACTATTCTACTCAATGCTCTCTATATCTTTTATTTATTCTATTCCATCTATTACATCTATTTCTCTCAAACATCTATCAAAGGCCTATATATAAGAGATATGTCTCTTGTCCTTTCACCTACCTATGACTCTTCATCTTCCTATGATATACATGTGGACTACATACACATTTACATCATCGAGTACTTTACACATTCTAACACATGCATTTATTACATTGCATAAAGTAAATACTCAAATCATAATCTAAGATAAACTCCTAATCTAAATATGTACCCAAGGTGGTACATTGGCATGTACCAAATAATATAATATATTCCAATATATGTCATTGATTTAATTTGTTTTAGAAGTTTATACAACCCACCGTTTCCTAAAGAGTTCCATGTTTGCACTATCATATCAATAATTTGAAGATGGTCTTCCCACATTTGTTCATATTTAAAATATGATATTTTTTGAAATTTTTTACCACCATTTTAAATCTTATTTGCTAGTGATCTAAACTAATCCTTGTCAAGGTTTTAATTTTAGCACAAGTCCCTTCATCTAGACAATAATACAAGAGTATGCATTTATCCATTTTTTTTGCTATCAAGTTTTGGTATATCTTATTGTTGGTCCATGTATAGTTGACCTCTTCAAACTCAACCTCCCATATAATATTGTTTGGAATGAAAGTTGAGAAATCTCTCATACTTTGGGTTATTTTCCTAATTTACCTAATTTTTCATCCAACTTGGTTATGGCTTTAAAATATCCTATGGTCATGAATTGAGTTTCTTGGTATTTACTTCTCATATAGGCTTCAATCCTACTCCATACTTCTAATATTCCCGATTGAGTTGTAAGTCCATAGACATTGATAAGGATAAAATAAATATATGCAAAGTAGCATGTGACTAATGAGGCTATCCATTGCCTAGTTTTATGAATGGTTTCATAAGATGTTCTAACTAGATTCCAACATGTTATAATCTCCCTATCACTTATTTTGAATCCATAACAACCCATTCACATCTTGTCCATACCACTTTCATAGTTTTGGAAACTTATTTATTTGTCATTTTAGTTTTCTAGATACAAAAAATATCAAACTTATTATTGAAATAGAGATCCCTGATACACATATGCTAAGGAGGCATTAGCATCCCTTATATTCTATGAGATGGTAATCATGTCTCATTAGGGGTTTTTGACCCCTTTTGTGAATTACCAATATCATTTTGTTGTTGGGTAAAGAGAAGTTCAACCAACTTAGATTATGTTCCTTTCTCTATGTTTTCTCTTGCTTCCCTAGCTCTCGCTTGATAATTTGAAGGTTCTACTCTTTTTTCCTTGTCAATGTTGAGGGTAGATCTTATTATTGTATTCCTAAATATTCTCACAACTTTCCTTTTTATCAAATATATCTTGCTCATTTTTTGACATTCATTTTTAATGGTAAAGGTATTAACATTTAGCATTACATTTGGTCTACCACTTTCCTAAGGAATATTACATGGTACTTCAAGAGAGTATTCAAAATTTGATGAGGCACATTCCTTAGGTTCACGAGGAATTTTCATCCCTAAATTCAGTTAAAATTGAGTAGATGATTTCTTGTTAGTATTTTGATCCTATTGTCCCATGTTATCAAGTCTTTGTTTTGATTTTTCTTCATAGGCTAGAGCCTCAAAAGAATTGGTGTTTCTTCTGATATCCTTACCGGTCTCTACTATTTATTTACTTTCATATGTGTGGACCTATTTTTTGGAAATTGAAAACCATCCTTTATCCATTACAATTTGTAAGTTTCTCTAATGATTTTCTACATATGTTTATGTTGGACTCTTCGTAAGGCATGATCTCTCAGTATGCCCCACCTAATGATATCTTCTCCATTTGAAACATGTATTTTCATAATACATGATTTGGATCCACAACTTACCCCCATACTTAAGAATGATTTTGGTAAAGGTTTATTGATATTAATCATAACCAATATTCAGGCATAAATAACCAAGACTATATTTTGGAGTCTTTGAAATCTCAAATAATTTTCCCCTGTTATCTTGAAGTTATCCTATATTAGTTTTTATTTAGTTAATTTATATTAGTTATTTTTATATTTATTAAGGTAATAGATATTTTAGGGTCTGCAAACCCATACAAAAGCTCCTTAAGATCTTAAAGTCTATAATTGGAACAAAAACTACAACCTATCAACAATTAACATGAAAACCTACAATCCCTGCTCTCTAACTTATAATTGCAACAACAACATCCACCAAAAAACTATTATTATCCACCTTAAAGATAAAAATAACATCATCACAACTTGGACATAAAAAAAACACAAACCAAAAGGAGAATGACCATCCTAAACATCTTTATCCATGATTTTAAGTGCCTCCAATGCCTCCAAATGCCGAGTTGGAATCTTGCCATTTATTTGATGTGGGTAATTCAATTTATCGGGTAATGCCACCATGACTAGACCAGTTTGGTATGTCCCTTGGAGATAAATTCCCATCATTGACTTCATAGTTGAAACCATTGATTCCCACTTGCTACTCTAATAGGTGCTTGTTCTTTGTCTTCTCAACCTAGATTATATCTAATAAAATGGGGGAGGGGAAATCAAATTTCCAAGTATTTTTATTCTCCAAGGTTACTCCTTTGTTTGCCATAAAATCGACTGCCCCATTACCTTCTCTAGACACATGTGGAATCACTATAGTCTTCAATCTCTTGAAATTCATTTTTCTCTCTAGAATCATATCAACAATAGTCCATATCAATTCATGTTATTCCTTCAAGTATTTGATTATATCATTGATTCCCACTTGCTACTCTAATAGGTGCTTGTTCTCTATCTTCTTAGCCCAGATTATATCTAATAAAAGGGGGGAGGGAAAATAAAATTGCCAAGTCCTTTTATTCTCCAAGGTTACTCCTTGGTTTACCATAAAATTGATTGCCCCATTACCTTCTCTATACACATGTTGAAACTATATTCTTCAATCTCTTGAAATTCATTTTGCTCTCTAGAATCATATCGACAATAGTCCAGCTCAGTTCTTGTTCTTCCTTCAAGGATTTGATTATATTCAAAGAGTCCCCTTTGATGAGCATATTTTCCACTCCAAGTTGCAACAAGAGTTGGATTCCTACCAATAGAGCTCTAGCCTCAACAAAGTTATTAGTTTGATAGCCTAAGGGGTCTCCATAGGCCAAAATGATCTCCCCATCAACTTTTCTCACCACACCACGTGGACCTGGATTTCCCTTTTTCGCTCTATCAAATTCAAGCTTGATCTAGTTAGGGGGAGGGGGAGTCCACTAAACCTCATCTCTAGATGATCATTATTTGGGTTGATAGAACTAAACTAGAATCTCCTATTCTTTACACATTGGAAACTCTTGTTGTTGCACTATATCCTCCTTGAGATTCACTATGATAATTTTATCCAATATTACACTTTCAATTCTAGAACTAATAGAGGCCACTTCCTATTTTTCTCCTTGAAAATTATGTTATTCTATTCACACCACAAACCCTAGAGGAGGTGAGGGAGATAGAGTTTCCATAAGGATTTCAAATACGTACTTCTGAAAGGAGAATTCCACTGGCGGTAAACATCTGCTAATTTTTTTGGTAGGACCCAAGAAACTAAGAACTTATTAAGGATAAAAAAAATCACATTATAAGAAAATTCACATTCAAGAAATAAATGATAAACTATCTCACTAGATTTCTCACATAGGGGACACTTGTTAAAAATATTAAAACCTCTTTTGCAAAGATTATCTATGGTCAAAATTTTATTTTGAACTACCAACCAAAAAAAGTGATATTTTAAGAATTAGATATTTTATCCACACTTTCTTTACCAGGAACCAACGTGATCCTTTCCTATCTAGAAAAGAGCAGAGGGTCTTGACATAATACTACCCTTTGTTTTCCTTACTCCAAACAAAGGAGTCTGATTCTCCTGAAGGGTTTAAAGGATAGACATAGAGAAGGTTAGCTCTTAACAACTTTTCTTTGGATCTCATCAAAGCCTTTCAAACTTATCTCTTTCCATATTGGTCTTCCTTCTCTTAAGACTAAAAAATATTTAACCTTGGGACCAAAAGTATCCAATAGTCTTGGTTTCAAGGAGTTCAGGAATGGATCAGCCATCAAAGGAGAAGTTTTCAACCAATTCTTACTATAATTTCAATTTCTCTCAATTCCCAATCCTCCACTTTATACCTTTTCTGAGAAGATCCCTACACTGAGTTAAATTGTTCCAAAAGGGGAGCCTATAGGCAGTTCTTTAGAATTGAAGAAGTCAAATCCATTTCTTAAATACTTTGATTTTAGGATTATAACCCAGCTAAGATGGTCATGTTTTAAGAGCTTCCAACCCACTTTCCCAATAAGAGCTTCATTCATCATTTTCAAGTGCTTAAAACCTAACCCTTCATGTTCCTTTTTAGAGCAAACCTATTCCCAGGCAACCAGAGGTAGTATTTTCTTATCTTTTGAACCGGACTAGAGGAAGGTACGTTGGATCTATTCCAACTTGTTTCTTATTTTTGCAAGTGTAGACACCTAAAACACATCATTTCGATGGCGACTACTCATATGGACATGCTAAAAGACCATATGGAATATCTTGGACAGACTCCAAGATAGAGCAGTGGTTTTGACCACTCAAAATGGGCTCCTTGGCCTAATTAGTGTGAATCGTAGATCAGACCTGTGGTCTATAGCCTGAACTGCAACTAAGGCCTACGGTTTGCAGTCTGAACCGCAACTGTCACATGCGGTCTCAACTGAAGTTCAGTTGGCCTTCATCCAAGCCAAATCGGTTGGAACAACCATTTGGTCTAGAAGAAGGTGGTTAAAGGGCAAAATATTCCAGAGACTTCCATCCCAACTGTCCTAACCACCCCTTATTGATCTTGGCTTCTCCATGAAGCCATTCCTAGACCTAGGGCATCCTATAAATACCCCTTCAATTGGGAGAGATATGATATAGAACATTGTGATAGCGAAGCCCTGTCGAATTTTATACTGAGCCTATGCAATTAAGAAGGTCACTTTGCCATCTATCTAAAGATCAACTTACTATGGAGGCCCTATGATGAGGATTGATGTTAGATCTTTCATATGACCCCTCTAGTAGTTCCTAGCTTAGGTTTGCTTAGTTTATTTCTAGCAAATTCATATTGTAAGTGAGTCTCTTTCTCACATGCACTTGTGGGCACTATTTGTCTTCTAGTTGTCTTTTAGAGTGTTAGTTAGCAAGTGTGACCTCAAAGTAGGAAGTGTGTGCTTCAAGTTAGCTAAAATGGATCTTCTAGTTAGCAATCTTAACTTAGAAGTTTACGTGCATTCTCCTTTGCACCTTTGTAGCTTTTGGTTGAAGCGTATTGAATCAAATCCATGATTTCATGGGTTGGTTATGTATTTTGGGCCATTAGTGCCTATATAATGTTTTGTAAATAATAGAACACTTAGTTGGATTTTCAATCCTTTTCACCCTAGGAACCTAGGAGAGCCAAGAAATGCAAATCCAGGCAAACGGAGGCCCTAATCGATAATTCAACTGCCAAACCTGTCAGAGGACACTGAGGCGACCCTTGATCATCAATTTCACAAGGAGTATTAAGCCCACTGCCCTTGAATTGGAGGGCAAATCTATTTGGTTGCTCATCGCGACTTTCAACCACGATTTATAGTATAGACCGCTCATTAGAGTTGTGGTTTGCATCAGGTGATAGATCCCCTTACTATTTTATTTCCATTTAGGATAGATTAATCATTTGCATGGTTTAGTTACAGTTTCAGAGCTTTCTGACATAAGAATCAGTGTTGTAGCAATTTGACTACATTAGCATAGAGTAGACAATAATGGTTTATTTATATGATTTTATGCTTCATTTCTCAAAATTGAACCATTCAGTACTTAGCTGCTACATTCTTTTATACATTTGCATGGATCTTTATCAATTTAGCATAGTTTAGACATAGTTTGTGCACTTTCTTGATTACATGTTTTTTATGGTTTTTTCATGCATTTATCCTTCAAAGGGCCTCATTACGAGAGGCTGCCTATTTGTATAACTTGCTTGTGTGGTTTCTTGATCGCAGGAAACAGGTTTAAAGGGAGCTTACATTCGAATCCTTCCTCAATGCGAAAAAGAGAGTTAACTCCACCTTAGAGCAATTCGTGTCACCCTGAAAAGGCTTTTGATTCATCACACCTACCCTTGAGAGGGAAACAATAGCACACTCCTACTACAATATTGTATCAAAATGATTATCCCTAAGATGGATGTACTTGTAATCAAGTTTTGACATTGAATATAATGGAATAAAGCACATTTTGTTGGTTCATTCATTGTCAATTGCTTATTATTGCATGCATTTTGTGTTATCATTGCTTATCACAGTAGGATCCGTTATGTGTGAGCCTTTCTGGTGGTTATAGAAGGCGATCACGATGGAACTCCACAAAAATAGATATTTGACTATGTTTTCTTGGGTTCTTAAAATTGCATGTACAGACCACGGCTATCAGTTGTGGTCTAACAAATGAACCACAGGTTCAACACGCGGTTTATAGTCTGAATCATAGATTAGGGCTGTGGTTTCCATATGACAGCACAGACAGTAGAAATCACAGTGTAGATCAACTCAGGACCTGAGGTAGGCCTTATTTTACACTCTTTGTTTTTTTTTACTCTATGTTTTTACAGAACACTTGTTTTCGACTGCAATTAGGAAAAACAAACTAAAAAGGGGAAATCAATCATGTCCTAGTTCATTTCAAATTTCCATTGATAGAAAGGCGCTGCTAGGAACAACGAATCTCTGATTTCAGTCCACCCTAGAATACAACGTGCTTGATAAAAATTGTGTGTTGGTTTGCATGTTGACACCCAAGTAGTGGCCATTTGCATCATCGTAATTGCATCGTCAAGAATCATGTAGAGTATAGCATGCATTTTTTGAATTTAAAACGTTTCTTTTTACATTACATGTAGGAAACAATCATTGTGCTATATGATGCATTTGTCAATTTATGCAAATTAAAACGAACCACACACACCACTTGGCACTTAAACGCTAGTGAGTTGGGCTTCATATCCAACCACTAGTAGGGTTCAATGATGGTGGGCATCATTTCCATCTGTTGGTCCAAATTCGAAGAACCTTTTGATACTAGACCAATACTGGATCCAATAACCATACGTAGCCTAGAAAATTTCCATGTGCTTCTCTTTGGAGGGTATAACACTGACTGGGTGAGATTGGGTGAGGATCTAGCAGAACCTATGCTCCTTGTCTAGGTGTGGGCTTCATTACCACACACGGGGGATTTACGTGGCCTGGAAGTCACATCCAGGTTGTTGAGCTGCGAGCATATAGGTGAAAGTTAATTTAATTGAGAATATCATTCAATGCTTTTCAAAACACGATAAGAGTTTCTATACTAATATAACAAATATTGAAATAACATCAAACAATTTAGGGCTCACATTTAAAATTTAATTCAAAGATAAACACCATTGTATACCTTGTTTGCTTAATAAAAGATTTATCTATACATTAGGTGCACTATGGTGGAGACACGGGGAGGTCGACAAAGGCGTGAGCCTGATGCCATTGACCAAGCCCCAACAGATCTGTAATAGCATGTGTCTAGTCCTCGCCCACATGAGCAAACCGAACGTCGTTCGACAAGTATTAGAGGAGATAACTCGACACGAGTGGACACCATTGAGTGTACCCCAAATAGGGGAGTTTCATTACACTCTTCTAGGCAGAAGATAGAGCAGGGAACCTCTCAGCATGGGGATGTTCCACTCGAAAGCCATTACCGATATCGTAGTGCATGCGCATCCACAAGATCGGCCAAAGAGTATGTCATGCAGGGGACCAAGTTGGTGTCCCTATGTACTAAGTCCACATGAGGATCCATGCCTCCACCTTTTGAGTATAGAAGGACTAGAGATCCGCCCATTCAGGGGTAGGTAGACAGGATCACTTTCGAGCGAGGCCTACTCATACTCCCATGCATGACTTACCACGTAAGATCACCATTGACATATCAAAGGTGGGAGCTAATGGTACACCACCACATGAGCGATGGAGGTCTAGACAGTTAGATGGTCTAGGTAGTGTTTTAAAATAGTTAGGTTGCAAGCCTTCAGCTTTGCCTATTCGTGCCCTGAGTGAGCATAGCAGGAGCACCATTAGGACTACTAGAGATCATGGAGAGGCTTTTAAGCACCCTCAGGTTACACGTTCGCCATCTATACATGGTGGTTCACAGTATAGGACAAAATTGAATGCCAATGTCGTCTTCATAAATAGAGGCAAAGGCGCAACACATCAGTACAATGGGTATAGAACCCATAAGGTCGCTCGTATAGAGCCAATATACCAGAGTCCTTCCACGATCGATCAGATTGATAGATCACATCGACTGGTATCTGAGCAGAGACACCAGCTCCTCTAGGATTAGTTGGAGGAGGCTTGCCTAGAGAGGCAGCACATTGAAGATGAAAATATTTAGTTATAGACACAAATTAGATAGAGACTATATGAGCAGCGCATACGCGAAGAGCGTATCCTTACCCAAAAGGATCGCATAGAGTAGGATGATAGGCTAGCTAGGGTTGGCCTGTATCCTCATGATGAGCATAGAGAGCATGTACATAGGAAGGCTTGTTCACAAGCCGATATGCATCAGGAGCATAGAGACGCTTGTACTCATGCTAGTGTCCAATAGAGGGAGCAGCTACCATCACTCAACGATCAGATGCAGAGACAGCATGAAGAAGAATAAGGAGACAGCTATAGCCAAGATTATCCTGAGAGCTCCCAAGCTGAGGAGGAGGAGGAGCATCGTCCTCCACCTCGTTTGAAGAAGAATGTATCTCCTAGACCACCTCCATATCAACTTAGGGAGGAGGAATTTTTGTATTTAGAGGCCTATAAGGCCTTAGCCAAGCAAGGTGCGGCTATGCAAAATTCGACATTAAGGAAGAATCATAATGAGCCTTTGGACCCCTTAGTACCTACTCTAGTTTACCCTGAGCATTTTGATATGCCCAGGTTGGAGAAATTTAAGGGTGATGAAGATGCACAGGAGCACATCACAAGGTTTCTAGATGCTTATTTTCATATAGCAAGCAATGATGCTTTGTTGTTGCGTAATTTCATCACAACATTCTCTGGCCCAGCCCGAGAGTGGTTCAATAAGCTAAAGAAACACAACATTACCAATTTTGAGCAGTTAGTTGATGCCTTTCTTGAACGCTATTCCTTTGGCGTCAAGAAATAGGCCAACCTTTCTGATCTGGCTGTGCTAGCTCAGCGCGATGACGAGCTAATTGAGCAGTATAGAAAGATATGGAGGAGACTAATGGTGAAGTTGCCATTCCCTATTCCTACCATAGAGTTGACTCAAAATTTTACAAAGAGTTGTGCCAAGCACATTTTGCTACTACTGCAGCTACAGCAGTATCCTACGTTTGAGGAAGCTTTGGCGCAAGCCAAAGTGATCGAGGATATCAAGTTGTAGGAAGGCAACTTGAAGCTCAAGAACAAGAAAGAGGGATGTTGAGTGGTATTTTCACCCGGTTGTGAAAACACACTCTCCGATAGGATTTGGGTTCTAAATCCTCTGCTTGCAAAGAAATTAAACAAGTAACTTCTCCAAGGTTCCTGTTATGTTAGCATTTTGCATCTGTGTATTAATAATCTCAAATAAAGATATTCAATTAAAATGCTTGGAACACCTTAGTGGTTGCAAGTAACCGAAAACAAGGGGCACTGTGGTTTATTTTACTGTGAAAATTTAATGATTGTTCATTGAACCCTAATAAAGCAAATGTGATTTGATCTTTATATGACCATGCTGTAACTTCAAAATGAAATTTGATGAAATGCCATAAATGAAGGAATTATTTATGGATTTTGAAGTTTTTTAATTTTTTTATTTTATTTTAATGCTTGAAAAATAAAGTTGGAACTTCGAAAAATAAAGTGCAGACAAAAAGAAAATAAAATGCAAAAGAAAAAGAAATTAAAATTGCATTCAGTTTGATGCTATCCCGTCCTGGCAAAACCGAAGATGTGAGGTTTCCATGCATGCAACCTAACCTATTGGACCCGCAAACACGCACAATCCTAATAAGCTAAGTGCTGATTCAAAGGGTTTTGAAATAAAATTCAAATTTCGAACATTCGCCTAATGCAACCCACAAAAGTGGCATTTAACATTATCTATAAATCCGGAAATCTGAAAAATGAAAGAATAAACATTAAATCTATAGCATGCACAGAAGATCTCCTTCTTTCTTGCCCACAAGATGCAAATTTTTGAACACTCCTGCATTAAAAATAAATCATGTTACAATAGCGAACATCTGGTTTTCTCAAAACCAAAAAAGGGGAAGAAAAACACTCCCAAGCGAGCCCGGAATGGCATCTCGCCTTAGGCACTGCAACTCGCCCGCAGCGGTTTTCGACCCTTGTACCAATCTGTGCTTCTGCTTTTAAACTTTTGGTAAATTGCTTCTCCTTCCACGACGCTTCGTTTCACCTTCCAGAATGCATCGTTTCATATTCCCGCCTTTTCATTGCTTTTGAATTTATGCTCGACATTCGATGATATTCTCTATGAACTGTAACGCCTCGTAACCCTTACACTGTATGCCACGTGTTTCACACTTTTTTGCATGTTCTGTAATGGCCCCATGTAAATCATGACATTTTTATGCATGCAGCTTTGCTCCTTTACTTTCACCATGAAAACGTGACATGTCGCGATATCGCGACATTTTCTTGCCAACAACCTTGCCAATGCAACCATGTCACGAAATCATGACATTTTTCATTTCTACGCCTGCAACCTATCGCAAATCACGACTTTTTCACTTGACTATCTGCTTTTTGTCGTGAAATCACGACGCTTTTTCACTTCGTACCACTTTGCCAGCTTTCCATCGTGAAATCGTGACGCTTTTCTATTTGGCCCCTTTGCTGCTTCCTGTCGTGAAATCGCGACGCTTTTTTTAAATATTATTTTTTTATTCTTCTGATTTTTACATTCACGATTTCGCTATGCTTTTCTCCTCATGCCCCTTTGACTGTCTTGACCGCGATTTTGTCACATGTCACGATTTCGCTACACTTTTCTGCTTCATGTCCCGTTTGACTGTCTTGACCGCGATTTTGCGACATGTCGCGATTTCGCTACGCTTTTCTACTTCATGCTTCGTTTGACTGTCTTGACCGTGATTTTGCAACATGTCGCGATTTCGCGACGCTTTTTTGCTTCGTCTTTCTCTCTCCTCTTTTGGCCGTGATGGAGCAACATGTCGCGATTTCGTGACACTTTTTCATTTTCGGCCGCGACGGAGCAACATGTCGCGATTTCGTGACACTTTTTCATTTTCGGCCGCGATGGAGCAACATGTCGCGATTTCGTGACACTTTTTCATTTTCGGTCGCGATGGAGCAACATGTCGCGATTTCGCGACACTTTTTCATTCTTGTGCAATTTTGCCTTTTTCTTGATTTTTAGCATCTGGGTCACTGAGATCTTCTTTGAAAGCATGCAAAAAAGGTGGGTCCCCAATTTTGGGGTGTGTTGTGGATCAGCCACAACAAATGGTGACTCTGTTGTCAAATGCTCTTGAGCATTTTAGTGAGAACCCAACCTGGAAGTATACAAACTTGGAAACCAACATTAGCACATAAGAAATATAAACAAATGCCCATAGATCAAAAATACATGAATCATCAGAATCATTAAGTATCAGCTCGATGTGTGCAATGTGTTTTCATTCCCTATCGTTTGAAATTGATCAACATTCCATCGTCAGTTTTACATGAATGCATATGTGAGATTGTGAATGATTTGTGTAACCTAATAAATATGCTAAGAGATTTTGCTTTTATAAAAGGCATAGTCTTTCTTCTAGTATCATACACAAACATTCAAGATTATCAAACCCTCTTAGGATCAACTATATGTATAATGAATTGCTTTATTAGATCCCAAAGTTGGTTATGAGTCCCTACTATCTTGAACCCATGTGTAAGTGAAAGTGAAATCAGAGCTTTGGGAAATCAGACTCCCAACCTAATCGAGATGGGAGTTTAACCCTATTCTTACTACTCTGATTTGGAATTCATTACCTCACTTTGAGCAAAATAATTTAACCAATTATGGAAGAAATGGTCATGCTAGTCTAACCCTTTGAACAATCAGTGGTCTTGTTTTTTAGACAAGACATGTTGCCATGCATGGGCATACTTAACCCCATAATCCAAGACTTACCTTCATTTCTTTGGACCTTGGGGATGACTACCCATCCTTTGCAGAGGACAAGTAGTACGATCCTTCCAATCCAATATAAATATGAGATGGGAAAAATTAATTTTTTACTTCTTGGACCTTGGGGATGACTACCCATCCTTGCTAGGGACATGTAGTACGATCCTTCCAATCCAAGCTTTGGATGAAAATGGAGAATATTAATTTTATTGCTTGGACCTTGGGGATGACTACCCATCCTTTGCAGAGGACAAGTAGTACGATCCTTCCAATCCAAGATTTATCATGAAATGAGACATAGGAGCTTTGGGGAATCAGATTCTCAACCTAAGCGAGATGAGAATTTATGCCCTATCCTTACTACTCCATGTAGGTCAAATCAAAGCTTTGGGGAGTTGGATCCTCAACCTAAGTTCGATGAGGATTTAGCCCTATCCTTACTACTCGATTTTAGGCTTTAAGCTTTATGGAAGTGGTCAAAACCACTGTTTTAAGGATCATGTTGCATAATAGGATAGACATGAAATACTTCTTTCGCCCAACCTTTTCTTCCAAGCAAGGTTTTGATCATTTTGCTCAAGATCCTTTTTAATGTGTATAAAATGTGCTTGGTTCTAGATATCTCAAGACTCAGTTCCCAACCTTAGGATTTTCTTCTTATTTATGTGATAGCATAACCTTAAGAGGATTTGACACACTTTAATGATTTGTATTTGAAATGCATTTGCAACTAAGATGGCATGTATGTGCAAAGTGAGATGTAATATGAATGCATTGTCTTTTGAAATGCAGATGAAATATTGCCATATAAAACTGACTACTTCATGCATCACAAGTTTCAAACGATATTATTAAATTGTTTGTATTTCTTGTGGAGCTTTCTACCACATAATTCCAATGTTCCATATTTCCCCGATCTAGAACATAAGTTAGCATCTCAAGGCAACTTTTTCATCATTATTTTTTTTATTTTTTATAGACAAACAAAACATGTCAAATAAACACACAACTTTAAATTAAAACTTATTCAATCCAAAACCAAACTGCAATCCCAAAAATGAAAATTTGAAAACACAAACCAAAACCAAACCCAAAGTAACTTCAAAAATGATCTTGAAAACACAAACCAAAACCCAAAAAACCAAAATCTATATACAAATGTACAATATAATACAAGATGATGCAAAGCTTGGATTATCACTTTCCTGGATCCCAAACATGATTAGAACATTTCAACAAAAATATAACATGATATGCATGCCAAATGTTGTGGGAATCCCACAAAAACAAGACTAGACCAAACAATGCAACAAATTTCCACTTGCCATGCTCACCATACCAATTTGATTTAGTTCCAATAATACTCCCATAGGTGAGCATCAAATTACTAAAATGATTAGACAATAAATGATTTTCAATTTTATCATGTCTATTCTTTAAAATGTAAACTTCATAATTCCCTCCTTGATTTAGAATTAGGCTATCCTTTTCAAATATGCAATTTTGTAAGTAGGAGCCTATTTCTACAAATTTCAAAGCCAAATCATTTTCCAAATTTGTAGGCCAATCAAATTTGTGTAACAATTTACAAGCATCTAGGATATTTACTAAATTAGGATCATTAAAAGTTTTTATCCTAGATTCAATTAGTAATTGTTGATGAATTTGGTTTAACAATTCAAGTGCATCAACTTCTTTTCCATTCATTAAAACAATGTTATTAAAGGTGTGATTAAAAATTATACCTTGTTTTTCATTTACCTTTAATGACATTTCACCATAAACATTATTTAAATTCAAAATATGGTCATGCAAATTTTCAATCCTCAAACATTCTTGGTCAAAGTGTATGTCCCATGACTCATCTTGATGATCCTTCATTTGAGTTGCTTCCAATTGATCAATCTCTTTGTCATTTGGTTCTAATTCTTTGTTCACTATCCATGGTATCTCTTCATTTGAATCCTCCAAATCATCATGCAAACTTGCATCCACACCTTCAATGAATTTATATTCAACATGATCAAATTTTGTCACCTTTTCAAATCTTGTGAATATGAGATCTTCGTATGATGTAGAAGGTTCAACATCCTGCATATCAAGTGAAATATGAGTTTCATTTATAGGGATGTGAGAAAAGAATGCATTATCATATCTCCCCCAACCATTGTAAAAATCGTCATCCAAATCCATAGAATGAAATTCCATGATGTTTGTGACATGATCTTTTGATTCATTCATCAATTCTTTTTCTTCTTTGTCCTTGGCAATAGGATCATTATAATCTTCCAAAATTTGATGAGATTTGAAACCCTCTTCCAAAACATCCTCAAATTGTACAGGAGTTGTAATATCTTCCTTTGAGTAGGCGATTATGTTGTCCTCTATATCAATTGGCACACAAGTTTCATTAGTAGTTTTGGATTGAGTGTAGTCTTCCCACTTCTTCCAAGCATCATAATAATCATCTTTCAAAATCAAGTGGTGACGTTCAACTACTTCTTCAACATCTTCCAATTCATCAATATGTTTCTCATCAAATTCATCTTCACCTTCCTTAGATGGTTCAATTATTTCCAAAAGTGGGTTATTTCTTGAATTCAAATTTATAAGGCTATCATCGTCCAAATTAGTAACCCATGATTCAATTTTATCATAATTTGGAGGGTGAAGAATTTCTTGATCTTTAATTTTACACATCTCATCAATAGTATCTTCCAAGAACAAGTGGTGAAACTCTATCATATCTTCAAATTCATTTATTGATTTTCTTTCCATTTCACTTTCAACCACTTCATTCAATTCTATGGTGGGTTCCATCCTATCACATATATCAAACATTGTTGAATTTAGAACCCCTTCATCCAGATAATCGTGTATCTCTATGAATGAGATCATTTCTGCATAATCCTCACTAGTGGATGTTGGCTTATCAATTTGCACCTCCTCGTGGACTACATCTAAGGTGGTTGTAAGATTTGGATATTCAAATTCATCCCCTTGATCATTCACCTTAGATATCATTGGAGTGGAGGGTGCTATGTTTGATGGTTGGTGTAGGTTGGCATCAAAAGAACAATCTCTCATGTGAACATGTTGTGCCTTTTCTTCTTCAAGACCTTGTCGTTCTATCTCTTCTAAGACCTCATGGATTTTCTCTAGGGACAAACCACTCAGCTTTTTCCTCAATGAGTGAAGCAAGTGTGGGGTGTATGGCTCCTAGGTATACTTCCATGGCTTCCTCTTCTAATGTGTTAAAATTTTCCCACATTTGGGAGTGCAACTCACGAAATCTTCCATTGAATTGACTCAAGGATTCATTAGGCTCCTTACATATGGAGGTAAACCGATTTTTCAAGATTTCTAAGTCAACCTCATTACCAAAATGATAAAGATAGGCTGCTTCTAGTTGTATCCAAGAAGTCCTAACCTCCATGGGTAGTTGGCTGTACCAAAAGAATGGTTTATCATCCAAAATGTATGCAAATAACTTACAAGCCACCTCCTCATAGAAAATCTGGAATTTACATAATGTATCCTTGTAGACATGCAGTTTTTGCAAGTATCCTAGTGGCACCTCTTGATTAAAACACCGTAAAAAATCCAATAACATTTTAGGAATTTGATAGGGTACCACAGGTATAGATAAACCCTTATAATGATCCTCTATCATTGATACCATTCTCTCTCTTAGAGACACTATTTCAGCTCTTAGGGATACCATTTGCTCCTCAAGTGTTGCCATTAGTGAAACTTAAAATGTAATTTTAGAACCAAATCATTGAATATTCAACCTGCAATGTATAAAAAAAATCAAGTTAGCATCAACTAAGAGATGTACTTATTAAAATAAAATGTCAAGTAATTGCATGAGACCAAAATTTTCAAAATTAAATCAAATCACATTTTTTTGTATGAACAATCAGAAAAGTGTTAGAATAATATACAACATACCTGAATTGCTTAAAATAGAACAAGTAAATAAATTCAAAGCCATCCTTTTAACAATCTGCGAGTGTTAGAGGACTAAAGCATAAAAAATTTAAATTTAAATAACACTAAAATAAACCCGTTCGGCCCTCCTAGCACCAATCCGTTGAGTGGTGTTAGAGGAGGCCGAAGATGCTAATCAAATGGACTTGAAATATTTAGCAATGTAAAGCTCTTAAACAATTATAAACCTGTAGCATCTAAAATCATGATAAAATAAACCCTTTCATGCCCTCCTTCTAGCGCCAATCTGTTGAGTGGTATTTTCACCCGATTGTGAAAACACACTCTCCGATAGGATTTGGGTTCTAAATCCTCTCGCTTGCAAAGAAATTAAACAAGTAACTTCTCCAAGGTTCCTGTTATGTTAGCATTTTGCATCTGTGTATTAATAATCTCAAATAAAGATATTCAATTAAAATGCTTGGAACACCTTAGTGGTTGCAAGTAATCGAAAACAAGGGGCACCGTGGTTTATTTTACTCGTGAAAATTTAATGATTGTTCATTGAACCCGAATAAAGCAAATATGATTTGATCTTTATATGACCATGTCAGTAACTTCAAAATAAAATTTAATGAAATGCCATAAATGAAGGAATTATTTATGGATTTTGAAGTTTTTTAATTTTTTTATTTTATTTTAATGCTTGAAAAATAAAATTGGAACTTCGAAAAATAAAGTGCAGCAAAAAGAAAATAAAATGCAAAAGAAAAAGAAATTAAAATTGCATTCAGTTTGATGCTATCCCGTCCTGGCAAAACCGAAGATGTGAGGTTTCCATGCATGCAACCTAACCTATTGGACCTGCAAACACGCACAATCCTGATAAGCTAAGTGCTGATTCAAAGGGTTTTGAAATAAAATTCAAATTTCGAACATTCGCCTAATGCAACCCACAAAAGTGGCATTTAACATTATCTATAAATCCGAAATCTGAAAAATGAAAGAATAAACATTAAATCTATAGCATGCACAGAAAATCTCCTTCTTTCTTGCCCACAAGATGCAAATTTCTGAACACTCCTGCATTAAAGATAAATCCTGTTACAATAGCAGAACATCTGGTTTTCTCAAAACCAAAAAAGGGGAAGAAAAACACTCCCAAGCAGGCCCAGAATGGCTTCTCGCCTTAGGCACTGCAACTCTGCTCACAGCGGTTTCCGACCCCTATACTTGTTCTGTGCTTCTGCTTTTAAAGTTCTGGTAAATTGCTTCTCCTTCCACGATGGTTCGTTTCACCTCCCAGAATGCATCGTTTCATATTCTCGCCTTTTCATTGCTTTTGA
The DNA here is from genome assembly GCA_028583015.1 of Wollemia nobilis. Classification (NCBI taxonomy): domain Eukaryota; kingdom Viridiplantae; phylum Streptophyta; class Pinopsida; order Araucariales; family Araucariaceae; genus Wollemia; species Wollemia nobilis. The sequence goes on from JAQPPZ010014470.1 coordinate 3,436,131, forward strand.
ATTTATGTTCGGGCGAATGTTGGATCTTCTCTCGTGACATGTAACGCTTCTGTAACCCTGACACATGTATGCCACGTGTTTCACACTTCCTCTGCATGTTCTGTAATGGCCCCATGTAAATCATGACATTTTTATGCATGCAGCTTTGCTCCTTTACTTTCATCGTGAAAACGCGACATGTCGCGATATCGTGACATTTTCCTGCCAGCAGCCTTGCCAATGCAACCTGTCACGAAATCGTGACGTTTTTCTATTTTGAGCTGTGAGGGCGCAACCTGTCGTGAAATCATGACATTTTTCATCTCCGTACGCCTCGGCTGCTTCCTGTCGTGAAATCGCGACGCTTTTTCACTTGGAGCTATCTTGCGGCTTTCTATCGTGAAATCGTGACGCTTTTTCACTTCGTACCACTTTGCCAGCTTTTCGTCGTGAAATCGTGACGCTTTTCTATTTCGGGCCCCTTTGCTGCTTCCTGTCGCGAAATCGCGACGCTTTTCTGCTTCGTGCCCCTTTGCTGCTTTTTGTCGCGAAATCGCTACGCTTTTTACTTCGTGCCCTTTTGTCTTGACCGTTTTTGACATGTCCAAATTGCTACGCTTTTCTGCTTCGTTTGACTGTCTTGACCACGATTTTGCGACATGTCACGATTTCGCTACGCTTTTCTGCTTCATGCCTCGTTTGACTGTCTTGACCGTGATTTTGCGACATGTCGCGATTTCGCTACGCTTTTCTGCTTCATGCCCCATTTGACTATCTTGACCGTGATTTTGCGACATGTCGCGATTTCGCTACAATTTTCCATTCGTCTTTCTCTCTCCTCTCGGCCGCGATGGAGCAACATGTCGCGATTTCGCGACACTTTTTCATTTTCGGCCGCGACGGAGCAACATGTCGCGATTTCGCGACACTTTTTCATTTTCGGCCGCGACGGAGCAACATGTCGCGATTTCGCGACACTTTTTCATTTTTGGCCGCGACGGAGCAACATGTCGCGATTTCGCGACACTTTTTCATTCTTGTGCAATTTTGCCTTTTTCTTGATTTTTAGCATCTGGGTCACTGAGATCTTCTTTGAAAGCATGCAAAAAAGGTGGGTCCCCAATTTTGGGGTGTGTTGTGGATCAGCCACAACAAGGGACAAAAGAGGAGCTCCAGAAAACAACAGGTCAGGCAAGCCCACGTGAATCAGGTGGTGTTGAACCTCCAAAGAGAGAACAAGGGGCAACAAAAATAGAATTACCAGGTCCAACCTCCTCCTGCGCAGTATGACTTACGCAAGAATAACTATAGGGGCAAGAATAAAGAACAATGCCCTCCTCGCCAGTTCACACCATTAACGAAATCACTGATGGTGATTTTCCATCAATTGTGCAAGGCCAAGACAATCAGATTGCCCGAGGTCAAGATGATAGACCCTAATCAGCCCAAATCAAATGATTACAAATATGATCTATTTTGCATTTTTCATCGAGTGAAAGGCCATGATATTGAGGTGTGTTGGAATTTCAAACACATGGTGCAAAATATGATCGACGAAGGTGAGCTTGTTGTGCCGCACAAACCATAGGCATCCGATAATTAGAATATGAGGATTTATAAGAATCTATTGCCTAATCATGAGGTACCTCGCAACAATGTTGGCCGGGTCAACCAGGTGCAAGTCAAACCACATACCCATGGGTTCGTAGGCATGGTGAAAATTATCACTAGACATGGGAGGTATAAACAACCAAATCAACCTCATGATCCCATTCAGATACAAGCTACGCCCCATCAGAGACTAACATAGAATATTCTAGGCCCACCAACAAGACTGGTGGTGACCATAAGGAGCAGGTTGGTCCAAAACCTACATATAACTCTTGCGAAGTTGTCAATATATGAGCTAATATAGTAGTCCCCTAGCCACAAGGAGACTCTTATGGATATTTTGAGGTCCATTGAAGTACAGTCCCAAGATTCTCAAGCATTTAATAATTTCGTGGGACATGTACAACAGTGTTAGGAGCCGATGATCCAATTTTATGATCATGAAATCAAGACGGTTCCCACTGATACGGCTGACATGTCATTGCATATAATCGCATGTGTTAATCACATACCATTTAAAATGGTCTTGATCGATACTGGTTCATTGATCAACATAATAATGACCAAGGCACTGAGTCATTTGAAGATGCCTAAATCACACAATGTGCCAACTACATTTACATTGAAAGCATTTAATGATGTGTTGTGTTCGACTATTGGTACAATTGTCCTACCCATTTAGGTAGGCCTGAAGACCATCTCTGTGATGTTTCATGTGATAGAAGGGGCCATGCAGTACAACATTTTACTTGGTAGGCCTTGGATTCATGAAATGCGTTGTGTTCCCTCAATATTACATTAATACGTGAAGTACATTCACGAGGGACGAATTCATGTGGTCTCATCAGACGAAGAACCTTTTAAGTTTGTGAACCTAGTAGATTTTCTTAGGGGTTTTATACTCCCATAAATGCATCTGGATGTTTGGCCCATGTCTTCGGTAAGGAATCCAATTGGCAAACTAGCATTTCATGCTCAACCACCGATTCTAGAGACTGCACAAGATATGGGCAGACCGCTCGCCCATCATTTTTTGGTTGGATTGATAGTGCCATTGGGAGAGCCTCCCAATTAGACAAACTTTATCTATGTTGGGCTAGATCAACTTTCAATGCGAGTGCCCATGGATGTAGATAATGACGAGCCATTCGTAGTAAACGTTCATTACTTATCCAACCCAGAGTATGCCATACATATTTTTGAGTCATACCATGGGCATTGATACGACCTTGGTCTCTTTGAACAAGGACATAGAATTCCACTCAAACCACATTATCAGTTACCAACTAATAGGTTCAGTTTAGGATTACAAATATGAGGACATGATGATTTACTTGCAACATCATTAGATCGCTTGTACCTCAGTCTAGGGGACGACGTGGATTTTAATCCATATCACCCTAATCCTCCCATCGATTGGGGGGATGACTGGAGTATCTTTTCTCACCTATGGGCCACCCGATACATATCATGAAGGGCTCTCAGAGGATAACCCCAAAGGAAACCTAGGACATCAAAACCATGATGCAATCAATGAAACAGGTGTGTAGGGGCATAACCCCACAGTTTTAGGTGATCTCAAGTCGAGAGATCTTTATAATGAAGATGGAGCGGAGTCCACCTTCGATATGAGTGGACTAGGTTATGACACAGACGAGGAATCCTCAAACGGTGATAAATATGAGGATGAAGTCGAGGGGTCCTATGAGAGGCCTAGGTATGCGCATCATTCATTACCTGCTAAATCGATACAGGTTATTAAGGAGATTCTTCCCACCATAAATAATTTTGAGGAAGAAGCAGAGCACATGTACTCAAAGATGTCATTTATACAATACAATTATCCGGTCTACCCATATAGCGATGACAACAACCAAGCGGTAAGATTCATGGGATCGCATTTGCAGGATCGTCCCATTCTCGTAGGGAGAGGCGAATGATTGTATTATGACAGTGACTTGGAAGATAGCTTAGAGAGGACCTACCTTGGGCCCCCTTATATATGTTACCGTAACGAGTGCGTTGATATAGAAGAGGTTTATCGACAACTGCGACTTGGTCCTCGCTTAAGGGCGAGACGACCAACCCTAGATGAGATCTATCATATGGTTTTTCTTCCTCTTTCGACTTATATGGAACTCCTCAAGCTGCATGATCCCATTTTTCAATTAGTGCATAGGGAAGATCCAGTCATATCAATGGCACTTAGAGAGGATCCATTTATACTCGTACCACTAGAGCCGGATCTAGGGTATGGAGGGTGCACATATGTAGAGTCACATGCATGTGGTCCTGGAGACATGATCCATTCCATCAATATGATCTCCATTTATTTGACCACTCCACTCCATAATCTAGCCGATCCATCCAAGTCATTGTGTTTGAATGTAGATGCTATCGATTGGGATCGCACTGACTCACCCGTTGAGCCTAAATATTTCTTCTCGAATGAAGAGATGTTACAACCATTTCATTTTGCACCAGGTTGTGCTTATGATGTCTATCATATTGAGGATGCGTCCAATGTGGAACCTATGAACCCAGTAGATGATATCCATTTGATTCCTACGCCTCATCAACTAGAGGAGGGATCGCACATGTCAGTAGAGGAAACCTTCGATGTGGATATCAGTAATGATCCCACCAATCCAAGGAAGGTCAAATTTGGAGAGAGTCTCACTCTATATGAGCATGCTACCCTCATCCCTCTACTGAAAGAGAGACCTAATCTTTTTGCTTGGACTTACAAAGATATTTTAGGTCTAGATCCGAAACTGGTTACTCATAACCTTTCGCTAGATCTCTCAAAAAAGCCAATCAAGCAAAAGCTTAGAAAGATGCATCCAACAGTAGCCTTAATGGTGAAATATGAGCTACAAAAGCTGTTGGACGTAGAGTTTGTCATTTCCATCGACTATCTGGAATGGGTATCCAATATGGTGCCTATAGGAAAACATGATGGAAGGATCCATATTTGTACAGATTTCAGAGACCTAAACAATCCAAAACCCAAATATTCATTCCCGTTGCTGAATATTGATGCTCTGGTAGACGCTACTGTAGGTCATGAGATGCTCTCCCTGATGGACAATTTTTTTGGATACAACCAAATTTGGATTAAACCTGAAGACCAACATAAAACCGCGTTTATAATGCCATGGGAGACATTTTGCTATTAAGTAATGTCATTCAGCCTTAAAAATGCTAGTGCTACGTATCATTGGGCCATGACATATATATTTCATGACTATATGCATAATATCCTAGAAGACTATATCGATGACTTGTTGGCCAAGTCATTGCTGCGTAGTGAGGATGCGGAGGTCCTAAATAAGGTCTTTGATTGCCTTATCGAACATAATGTGAGGCTAAATCCTAAGAAGTGCGTATTTGGCGTAAATTTTGGTAAACTCTTAGGGTTCATTATTTTTAAACGAGGCATCTAGATCGACCCAACAAAGGTCAAGGCTATTTTAGAGATGCATCCCCCCACAAATATAAAGGAACTAAGAAGACTTTAGGGCAAAGTAGCATCCATAAAGTGATTCATCGCTCAATTATCAGATAAATGTTGACCCATGAATCGACTGCTACACAAGGGGGTCCCATTCAATCGGGATGAGGACTTCTAGGTAGCCTTTGGTAAGATCAAGAAATACCTAGCGACACCGCTGGTACTAGCTCCACCAAGGCCAGATGAGCCTTTTTTGCTATATATATCGATGATCGACTTTGCATTAGGGACCATGTTAGCCCAAAAGAACATTCAATGCAAAGAGCAAGTTATATATTACATTAGCCAAACCTTTGTGAGTTACGAGCTAGGATATGCATATGTGGAAAAATTATGTTTAATAGTAGTGTTTGCGACCAAGAAATTGTGACACTATATGTTAAGTCATATGACATATGTTATATCAAAAAAAAATCCTTTGCAGTATATGATGAGCAAGACATATTATAATACACGTACTGCAAAGTGGATCATGTTGTTGACAGAATTTGATTTGGAATTCATAAGCCAAAATTCCATTAAGGGACAAGTCATAGTTGATCAGTTGGTTGAGGCACCACTATCAAACAGTAGGCCTCTCACCATAGATATTTTGGATGATGCAGTTTTCGTGGTATCCGAAACTCCCGAACCCGAAGGACCAGAGAATAATGTGGATATAACTCTGTTCTTTGACAGTTCAAAATGCGAGCAAGGGGATGGTGCAAGAATAGTTTTTATCATGCAGCAAAGAGCTCTAATGCCCTTGTTGTTTAAATTATATTTTCCTTTCACTAATAATAATGCTGAGTACGAAGCCTTGCTTTTAGGCCTCCACACAGCCGTTGTCATGAATATTAAAGGATTGAACATCTTTGGCGACTCCTTGCTCATAGTAAACCAAGTTAAGGGGCTTTTCCAATGTCGATGTCCCATGTTGAAAGCCTACAAAGATATTATTGTCACATATATGGCTAAGTTGGAATGGTATGACATAGAGGCAATCCCTCATTCATAAAATAGATTCATAGACACCATGGCATCTTTGGGATTCTTAATCCCTCAGAATATGTCTGTTTATTTTACTACCATTCATGTCAAAACGCTCTCGCACCCCGTAGTGGAGTGCGAAACCTTTGATAATAAAATTTTAGTCAACATGATTAGTGTAGAACTGAGAGCTGAATGGTTCTATAAAGCCGAAGACTTTCTCAAGAAGGCATCGTGGAGGTCATTAACCTCTCAGAGACCTATGGGGAGTGGTACTACCATTCACCACAAGGTTTTTTCCTAGTCTACATTTGCAAAGGTAAATACGCAGGGATAGCAAGTCGTCTTGGCAATCGAAGTTGAAGCTTACTAGATTTGGATGTTAAAAATCCAAGACTTCTTAAAACTTGGTATGGTCCCAGAGGGACTGTCGCGTGCTGCAAAACTCACATTCAAACAAAAAGTGACTAAATATATTTTGGTAGGAGATATTTTGTACCGATGAGGTTACGATGGAGTTCTCCTTCATTGTCTAGAGCCCCAAGAGCCATATTGGGCGATCTCATAAGCTCATGACGGTACGTGCGGTGGCCATTTTAGTGACATGGCCATCATTAAGCGCATCCTTCGAATGGGTTACTATTGACCCACTATGGAGAAGGACTACAATGTGTATGTCAATAAATATGTTAAATGTCAGCATCATGCTAATCTTACGCACTTGCCATCATAGGCCTTACAACCCATCCAAGCGGCTTGGCCATTTGCTCAGTGGGATTTGATCTTATTGGCAATATTTCTCCTCCATATTTAGGTCGACATACATTTATTATCATGGTAACTGAGTAATTTACAAAGTGGGTGGAATCCATTCCCTTAACAATGACAATTGGAGCATGCATAGCCAAGTTTATACTCAAGCATATCATATATCATTTTGGGATTCCATCCAAGATAGTTTCGGATAATGGAACGTCATTCAAGAAAAAAATTGTAAGAGCTTTGACGTCTAAGTATAGAATCAAGCACAATTTTATGACTCCATATTATCTATAAGCAAACGGAACATCTAAGGCCTCAAACAAGACAGTGGTGGCCATATTGAAAAAGATATTCTAAGAAAACCACAAATATTGGCACATCCAGCTGCCCCTTGCACTATGGGCTTATAGTACTAGTTTTCGAACGCCCATAGGGAAAACTCCATTTTCACTAGTATATGGTGTTGAGGCCATTATGCCCCTAGAGTTGGAAATTCCAACGTTGCATGTCACATTGAAAAAGTTCATTGATGATGACACCGTGCGACAAGCTCGCCTAGATCAATTGACGCTACTTGATGAATGTCGCGTGAACGCCCTCGAGCATCTCTACATTTATCAGGAGTGACTAAAATGAGCTTACAATATCAAGGTCCATCAATGGTACTTTGATGTTGGGAATCTTATCTTGAAATAGAACCAACATAACTCTAATTTACCGCCAGATATGTGAGACAAATTTGTGGCTAATCGGCTAGGACCTTATATCATATCTAAAAATATTGGTCCAGGTACCTATCGCCTAATGTCGCTATGGGGTGTTGAAGAGCCTGAGCCTCTCAACAACATCCATATTAAGGAATTCTATGCTTAAGAGTGTAGCAAAATGCTCCAAGGGTTCATGAAACCGCTTGGTCATGTCAATAAAAGGCCCCGAGGGTTTGTTTAAAACTACTCGGTCATCCCTAAAAGGCTCCAAGGGTTTTCTTATAATCGCTCAGTCATCCTAAAATACTCCAAGATTGCTCCTTAAGCAGTTTGGTCAAGAAAAAAGCTCCAAAGGCATCCATAAGCCCTTTGGTCAAACGCAAAAAGCTCCAAGGTTTCTTGAGAATCACTTGGTCATCCCCAAAAATCTCCAAAGGCATCCATAAGCCCTTTGGTCAAACCCAAAAAGATCCAAGGCTTCCCGATAATCACTTGGTCATCCCCAAAAAGCTCCAAAGGCATCCATAAGCCCTTTGGTCAAACCCAAAAAGCTCCAAGGTTTCCTGAGAATCGCTTGGTCATCCCCAAAAAGCTCCAAAGGCATCCATAAGCCCTTTGGTCAAAGCCAAAAAGCTCCAAGGTTTCTCGAGAATCACTTGGTCATCCCCAAAAGCTCCAAAGGTTTTTATAATCCCTTTGGTCAAACCAAAAGGCTCCAAGGGCATGTACTCATCGTTTGGTCAAATATAAAGGCTCAAAAACTCATAAAAATCATAAAAACGAAAAAATCTAAAAAAAAATGGTAAAGCATAAAATCCAAAAACATTTGCATTTGCATTTCATATTTTCATTTACACATGCATTGCTTTCATTTCATTGCAAATAGGCATTCACCATCCGTTGCATTCCATAATAGAAAGCATCATGTTTGTTAGTCTTACAAACGACACCACGTTTGTGTTCCAATCATGCACCTTTGCATTTATCATAATCCATCATTCATGTGAGTAAATATATTTTTCAACACAACCCATAATGTTGCTATGAGAGATATACTCAGGTTTTCTGGTCATTCAACCATACCTAGAGGAATTATCAAGAGTTGATAGAAAGCTTGCTTTGCTTTTGTAGAAAGGGCTCAGTTAGTATAGGCTTTAGCATATCAGAATCCTATCACTAATCAACAAAATAAGCAATCCCAATAAGGACTAGGGGAATATGAAAGCCACAAAGCAGGACCAGGTATCCTGAAGCAAAAAGAGTTATTCCTGTTTATCCTCCTGTGCGGACGGTATGGGAAATGTTGGTAGTTGGCAAAATGACAGTGTATTCCCTACTCAGAATCCCTTGCTTATGATAAAATGAGCAATATCCTAGAGTGATATCCCACATCAATCCTCAAGATTGATACCCTAGATCGACATCATAGATTGAAATCCCAAATGATATCTTATATTGATGTCATAGATCGATACACTCAATCGATATTATGAAAATAGTTCCCCCCAAAGCAAATCCCCCTAAAGGAAAGTTTCTGAAGAAAAGTAAATTTCATAAAGTGAAGATCGAATGAAGATCAAAAATAAAATTTCACATCAAGATCAAGTGAAGATCATAAATCAAATTTCAAATCCAGATCAAATGAAGATCATAAAGGAAGTCCAATGAAGATCAAATGAAGATCCAAAGAAATTTCAAAGTCAAAATGGAAATGACTCCCTTGCTTCACTACATATGAGCAAGTATCCCAAAAAATTGAAAAAGAAAAAGAGGGAGCAAACTTGAATCCCTGGAATTGTTAGCACTACTGTACATTACGCATGATGATATGTTTGACGCATTAGCACCTCACTTTTGAACAAGACCAATGTTTGAATGTGGAAGATCTAGCTTCAAGTTTCCTGCATTGCCTAGTGGCCTAGTCCAACTGAAATTTAAACCTAGGATTGGATAAACACTTGCGGATCCCCCTATCTTAGCAATGGGCTGAAAGAATCCCACCTGACATCAGGGTATGCTTGTGCTTTATCTTAATATATCCATGTGCACACACAGAGACAATGAACAGTTAGGGTCTATCCTAGCAACAACCTCATATCTTAGAAGTCTAGTGTGGTTAGTATACAACTTTTGATCAGTCAATTAGGGTGTTTGAGTCTCATGGAAAACCTCAAAAATCTCTTTAATAGTAACAAATATCAAATACCACATATCATCAAAGTAAAAGTCATTGCAAATCATCAGATTGCAACGTATCTAATAAGCGATACATCATTATCAGCGAACACAATCAAGATATAGGATAGATATCACATGGATATCAGAAATGATATTTAGACGACCACTAACAATATTGTGCATATTTTCAAACTATAAAAGAAAATAGAATGACATATTACATCATTCGCACTATACCATTTCATATCATTACATTTCATATATGGATGATCAATTGATTCAATTCTTGTTATGAGGATGTTCAATTACATTCATGATTTGCATACATTCAGTGGTTTTGTCCATAGATTTTCAAACATATATCACATTTATTCATTATGTTTTAAGTGATTAAAGCATACAGGTTCATTTACATTAGAATACCATCGTGTAAATAAAGCATTACATACATTCAAGCATAAAATTAAAGCAATATCAAATATGTGTTAAAGAGATAGCATCACATCCATATGCATCCATCATAAATCACACATCTAAGCATCTAGATCACTGCATCTCATCATCAGTACAAATAAAATAGCTATCTAGTGCATGTCATCCATACATCACATCATAACATAACATCAATATAAGCATTGCATCCATGTGCATCACATAAACATAAAATCAAAAATATATATATAAGATGTACACATAACGAGCCATAAATAATCAAACCATATATATATATATGTGTGTGTGTGTGTGTGTCCAAAAGAGTACATCATAGGTATATCAAAAATATCCACAAGCTGCAACTGTGTAGGTCCTCGATCTTACACTCAAAAATGGTACAAAAAAATACATCTCTCTAAGATCTGTACTAAGGGACTACGCCCCCTGTTTGCAAGTCTCTATCACCACCTCTACGGTCCCTATGAATCCTATGAGAGCTAGCTCCATGAGTGCTAGAGGACCTATGCATCCTCTCAATCTGATGAGTCATGTGACTCAAGCTAGTAGATGACTGCCCTGTAGTCCTAGTTTGAATCTGCTGAGACCCAAAAGCATGTCGATCCTATGGTATCTGTAAGCCTCACAGTTTGATAAATCCCTCTAGTTGAGATATGTGAGCTGCCCTCGCATTGCAAATGTCATTTCCCTCCTCTAATAGGGAAGTGAGTCGCTTGATCTTTGCCATAGGATTGCCAACTCCTGACAGTGTGATTGATGGAATAGCTAGAGATCCCATAATAATATGAGAAGATGGAGGATCCCCCCACTATGCCTTGAGTAGATATCTCTCTGTAATAGCCTCACCCCGTTGTGTTAGTGCCAAATTGTATGCACTGGTGAGCTCTCTGACCTGGGGTTCTATTACCATAGCCTGTTCTATCAGGCTAGTAATCTGCTACTCTACTTGAGTCAATCTATGATCTCTGTCAGTCAGTTGTGTCCTTAGAGTGGCAATAGTGGTGTCTCGCTCCATCTGATGTGTAACATATCTATCGAGATGACTCTACAAGTCAGCAACCTAGACTAGGAGTAGCCCCTCTATGCTGTGAGGAGGGACCTCACCCTCCTCTAGAGCCTCATCATCTAGGTTGACCTCAGGAGCCTCCTCGATGATGGCCTCTATGCCCCATCCGCTCTTTATCTACTAGCATACCCTATGCCCATTAGGATCCACGTTTGCCTTTGTTTGGTCCAACACCCTACCCAGAGGCCTCAAACCATGCCATCGAAGCATGGACCACCATCCGTCATATGCTAGGGTGGTAGTAGCCTTATCAACCCTAGACTCCTAGAAGTCATCTAACTCATCCCCTAACACCATAGGTCGAATCCATGGTAGATATCACATTAAATCCAAGTGTTTGTACACAAATGGGATCTCTGGGATGTCCTGCACTATGCCAAACTGACATAGGATGTGAGAGTAGAACTGATACTCTCTAATCTCAGCCTTTCGATCGAGTAGCCACCTATCTCAATGAGCCTATCGAAGCCACTCACCCACCTCAGCCCATGCTGGGCAATCCATATACAATCGCCACTCAATATCATTCAAGTCGAGTGCTACAAACTAGTTAATATAATGTTGGGTGTCACCAACATGGGTCCTACTCTTGAACCCCTCATCCTCGCGAGGTCAACAGGTGGCATAACATTGGTGGTCGTCATAAATATCTAAGATGTGTAGTGGTAGTTCTCCAGGACACTCTATCTTAATGTGTTGATAGCCCCAAATCTAAAGTAGTAGGCTGTCGTTGATGCCTTGGTGGCTCTAATTAGTAATTTGATAAAGCTCTCTATATAACTGGCATAGTAGGGTGCTCCCACAGGCCAATCGCAGTGACTGATCCATTGAGCTCTAAACTACCCTCCGGACAGTGGCCAGGAGGTTCTAGGTAATCCTCATGCTCGAGGAGTCTGGAAGAGCAACTTACACCACCAGGTGCATAAATATGGCCTCCTGCACAGAGAAGATGTTCTTCCCCTGCCAGTATCCGATGTGGACTCCTCCATGATCGATACTATGTTGAGCCTCCTGGTTCCTGTCGCTGAAGATAGCATCAAAAATAGGCTCCTTAGCTCTAGAGGTAGAAGAGATGATGGCCTCACCATCAATGGGGATCCTGAAGATCCTATAAATGTCCTCCAAGGTCAGTCATTTCACTTGTAGGCAGGTGAAATGTATTGGTTCGTGCATTCCAACGTCGTGCCAACGTAGTCAAGTAAGTCTGATCCACCCTAATCGTGGGTAGATCTAGTACATAGCCAAATTTGATGGATCCAAACCATCTACACTCTCTAGCAATAAGCTGTTCACGAAGATTCTTAAAGATGTTAGGCTCGCGGGCTCTAGAGGTCAACCTCTAAAATAAAAGCATAGTATAAGGAAAAAGCTAACTAAAAACAATAAACAAGCAAAAAAATTTAAAAATGCCTAAAAACTGATAAAAATACAAAAACATGTTATTAGGCAGTCATAAAAATAGAAAATGTCACTTAGACAAGTCAAAAATGCATTAATTAGCATTAACTGCCTATAAAACCTTAGAAAAATTAAAAAATTTGATAAAATTTCCTAAATTCTGTGAACCGCCAGCCAACCCTATGCTCCGCGTACGGTCAAAAATTGACCATTGGGAATTTAAATGTTGACCGTAGCTGGCAGCTGTAGTCCCCAATTGATCAATTGGGAACCGCAGCTAGTACCTACGGTCTCCAACTAAGATTCGAGCAGGGTTATTTCCCCCACCCAAAAAACAAAAAAAATAAATAATAAAACTAATTAAATCTAGCTAGCCTAATCTAAGTCTGAGGTTTGTTACTAGCAGTTTAATTAGGTTCAATTATCCCATTACTTAATGAGGTTAATTTTACTAGTAATGGATGCGAGGTCTCGGTTTCGAATTACTTTGCCCTCATCGCGACCTCGGTTGGATGAAGTTTGCCCTCAGTCTGCCATCATGCGGTGTGTAAGGTGAGGGTATAATAGTTTGGTAGGGTTTTAGGTTAGGTTTCAGTTGTCGTTGTCTAGAGATCTGCAATTGTCAATCGCTGTCAAGGAATAATAAGGCAAATTTGAAAATCGAGCCTTTTATAAGTTTCTTCAATTCTAGGAGGACCATGGCTGAAATTTGCAGTCTTGGAATTAAGGTTTTTCGATCGCAAGCCCTAGCCATGATTCCCAAAAATAGCAAAAAGGAAACTGCACACCCTAGCTGCGGTTTGCAACTGGCAATAAATCTAGTTAAAACCCACCTTGGGAAGGCCTAAAATGACACATCAATGCTTCCCAATGGATCAAATGGTCAATGAGAGCAACAAATTTGCAAATTTGGTGATGTTTAAAAGCACCAGGATCAATCAAATAAATTCAAAATATAACAAAAAAAATCAAATAATCAAAATCCAAATGCGTCTCATATTCAGTCATTTATCCTATACACTTGGCAGTTTTAGTGACTTGCGATCCATGCAATCTGACAAGGTGAGTAAATAACCATAAGGACATTTGGGGCAAAAATTGTCATCGTTGATTTGATATGTTGCTTCTCAATCCCGAAGAAGGCCTTCGAGGCTAGACCGCTCCACGAGAACAAGGTGTTTCATGTAATTTCCCCTATGATCTCTTTTTCAGCAAATCATTGACAAATGTGATTCAACACATATCTAATTGGCATTGTATCATTTTGATTATCTAAGAAGGCTATTGCAGCCCGACTGCTCCATGGGATAGGAATGTGCAATTACTATTAACAGTTGGAATCATAAGTTGAACTAGGCCTAGCCAAGTAATTCAAAATGCTCAAATCTAAATTTGTTCAAATAATTCATTTTGGTCAAGCGACCTCGTCGCTTCATACAGTGTCATTACCCTCATCAACTCGTCGCTTGAGGGGGTAGTCATAATATCATAATCATAATCAAAGTTAACATAATATCCCTAAAATCGTAGATCCCTTGATCTTCTCAAAATTGCGTTCGTCTTTGCGAATCATTGGTAACAACTATCATAAGCTTCCCCCTTTACTTGGGGCAAATAACATAAATGACCATTTTTTTTAGCTCTCCTCCTTTCGGTTATATAGGCCCAACTCCTATTGTAGCACCAAAGCTATCCGAATGTATGATGATGAGTGCAAACCCTTTCAATGTAAGTATTTCAATCAATTGGAAGCAATGATTCCAAGATGCGCGTCCTTTTGCTAGACCTAGGGCATCTAGTGTTGATTCAACTAATGGTCATCTTGCAACCTTCGACATCATTTTAGGAGGTCTACTTTTGCTCAACGTTATTCAATTTCACAACACATCTCAAAAGGGCATCTATAGACACCTAAAACGCATCATGTTAAGGGCGACTACTCATATGGACATACTAAAAGACCATATGGAAGATCTTGGATAGACTCCAAGATAGAGCAGTGGTTCTGACCACTCAAAATGGGCTCCTTGGCCTAATCAGTCTGAACTGTAGATCAGACATGTGGTCTATAGTCTGAACCACGATTGAGGCTTGTGGTTTATAGTTTGAACCGCAACTATCACCTACGGTCTCAACTTAAGTTCAGTTGACCTTCATCCGAGCCAAATCGGTTGGAACGACCATTTGATCTAAAAGGTGGTTAAAGGATAAAATATTCCAGAGACTTCCATCCCAACTATCCTAACCACCCCTTCTTGATCTTGGCTTCTCCATGAAGCCACCCCTAGACCTAGGGTATCCTATAAATACCCCTTCAATTGGGATAGATATGATATAGAACATTATGATAGTGAAGCCTTGTCGAATTGTATACTGAGCCTATGCAATTAAGAAGGTCACTTTGCCATCTATCCAAAGATCAACTTGCTATGGAGGTCCTAGGATCCTAGGAGAGCCAAGAAATGCAAATTCAGGCAAACAGAGGCCCTAATCGATAATTCAATTGCCAAACCTGTCAAAGGACACTGAGGTGACCCTTAATCATTAATTTGACGAGGATCAAGCCCACTGCCCTTGAATTGGAGGGCAAATCCATTTGGTTGCTCACTACGGCTTTCAGTCGCGGTTTACAATATAGACCGCTCATTAGAGTTGTGGTTTGCATCAGGTGACAGATCCCCTTATTGTTTCATTTCCATTAGACTTAATTAGGACAGAGTAATCATTTGCATGGTTTAGTTATAGTTTTAGAGCTTTCTGACCAGTAGAATCAGTGTTAGAGCAACTTGATTACATTAGCATAGAGTGGGCAATAATGGTTTCTTTATATGCTTTTATGCTTCATTTCTCATAATTGAACCATTCAATACTTAGTTGCTACATTCTTTTATGCATTTTCATGGATCTTTATCAATTTAGCATAGTTTAGACATAGTTTGTGCACTTTCTTGATTACATGCTTTTTATGGCTTTTTCATGCATTTATCCTTCAAAGGGCCTCATTACGAGAGGCTGCCTATTTGTATAACTTGCTTGTGTGGTTTCTTGATCGCAGGAGACAGGTTTAAAGGGAGCTTACATTCGAATCCTTCCTCAATGCAAAGAAGAGGGTTAACTCCACCCTAGAGCAGTTCGTGTCACCCTAAAAAGGCATTTGATTCATCACACCTACCCTTGAGAGGGAAACAATAGCAGACTCCTATTGTAATAGTATATCAAAATGATTATCCCTAAGAGGGATCTACTTGTAATCGGGTTTTGACATTGAATATAATGGAGAAAAGCACATTTTGTTGGTTCATCGTTGTCATTTACTTATTATTGCATGCATTTTGTGTTATCATTGCTTATCATAGTAGGATCCATTAGGTGCGAGCCTTTCTGGTGGTTACAAAAAGAATTTTAAAAAATGACAAAGTAAATCAAAATATTTTGTAAGGCTGATTGGACTAATTGAGATTTTCGGCTTGGCTCAACAATTTTCCCCTCCATCTAGTTATTTTTTGTAAAACCTTTCTAGAATAGGATTTCAAAGGTTAACTTTTATTTTACCTCGAAAAAGGGGCATTCCCAAGTAAGAGGTTGGGAGAACTTTGATTTCACAACTTAATATGTGGACTATTTTTCTTTGTTCCCTATCTAGGGTAGTAATGAAATATACTTTACTCTTATTGAAATTGACTTTTTTCCTGTCACTTGCTCATAACTATCCAAAATAGATTTTATGAATTGGGCTTGAGGGATGGAAGATTTAGAAACTATAAGAGTATCATCAATAAATTGTTGATGAGAGATAGGGTCCACTATTTTTGTTGGTTTGAAACCTCCTAAATTGTCCTCCTGAACTGTTGTTGAAAGGCTTCTTCCAAGGGCCTTCGCTAGAATAATAAACAAGTATGAAGATAGGGAGTCACCTTGGTGTAAGCCTCATTTGCTATTGAAATAGCTTGTTGTTGCCCCATTCACTAAGATAGAAAATTTGGCACTAGAGATACAATTGAGTATGAGATCTATCCAATTCTTATGGAAACCAAACCTTTACAACACTTTGACTAGGAAGGTCCAAGAAACACGATCATAGGTTTTATTCATGTCTAATTTTAGGAGCATACTAGCCTTTTTGCTTTTATCCATGGAGTGGATGACTTCGTGAATCGTTATGATACCATCTAGGATTTGTCGCCCTCTTACAAACCCTCTTTGATTAATATCAATAATGAAAGGAAGGACAACCTTAAGCCTATTAGCTAGTGTTTTGGTCAAAATTTTGTAAATCGTGTTGTAGAGACTAATAGGTCTAAACTGTTGAAAATATCTAGCACCAACAATCTTTGGAGTCAAAGCTAAAAAGGTGGAATTTATATTAGTTATTATTTGCTCTAGTTTAAATAAAATATCCATAACTTTCCTCATACTAAGAATGATTGATTATGATAAATAGCCAAGACTTTGTCTTTTGAAGTCTTTAAAATCTCAAAGATTTTTTACTTGTGACCTTGAAGGTATCCTATATTAGTTTTTATTCAGTTAATTTATATTAGTTATTTTTCACTCTAGTTTAAAGAAAAGGTATTCCAAAAAAAAAAAAATATATATATATATATATATATATATATATATATATATATATATATATATACGCTCTAAAAAGTAGGGTTTTGAAAGGGTTGCCTTTTTCATTTTACATCGACTTAGTCACATTGAGCTATTTGGTGATGTCGAGAGATTTGAACCTTGGTGTGGGCTACATCAACTATTATCTCAACCATTGAACCAAAGACCCATTGGTTTCTAAAAATAATTTATAAATATTATTTTAAAATTATTAATTTTATATTGTAGAAATGAGTCTTTTATATTAATTTAATTGATGAATACTATGGTCATTGAAGTGTAATTGCAAATGAACATATTTTTATTGGTGAATTTATTGATGATATAATTTTTAAAGAACATAAATTAATGTAAGAAGACTGAACTTTCAAATTATTATTTTTATTTAAGAATAAAATGATATATAAAAGAATAAAATGATAATTTACATACAATATATAATTTAATTATATTTGTGAGGGTTATAAAATGATATTTGATGAACGTGAGTATGAACATAGATTGAACTCGTAAGAAGATACCAATATTCAACTTAGTTATTTTTATAAAAAAAATAATAATTAATGTGGGTGAATATGATGGTGATGTAGTTTCTACAGGCCATAAATTGATCTATTTCCAGTTTAGAGGAGAAAAGAGGTGGTGTGGGTTCTCTTGGATAGGCATCTTTGGCATTTAATGATAATATCCTTTTCTTAAACCTTGTAAATATTAAACCTGGTAATGGTATGTTTACTTGGAGCAACAAGAGATGTAGATTGAGGCTATTTCTGAGAGATTAGATCTATTTTTGGTTTCTCCTTTCTGGATCAATAATAATTTGTAAATCAACTCAAAAATTTTGGATTGCATAGGTTCTGATCATTGGCCTATAAAGTTAAATACCATTCACCAGGAAGTTTATAGGAAACCCTATTTTAAATTTCAATTAATGTGGCTCCAGGAGCCTTCTTTGCATGATTTAATGACAGTTTGGTGGTTACAGGGTAGGCATGCTCATGGAACTGCTATGTTCTCTTTTGTTAAGAGTCTCCAATATGTGAAATATCAACTTAAGAAGTGGAATAGGTAGAGTTTTGGTAATCTTTTTGGGGCTAAGTTGGTTGCTCAAGAGAAGTTGGATTCTATTACAAGACAAATTAGGGATTATGGCCTCACAGAAAATGACTCTTAAAGAGGAACCTGATGCTCGTAAGGAGTTAGTTGAGTGGGAATTGAGAGAGGAAATTTATTGAAAATAAAAGACCTAGATTGATTGGTTACAGGAAGGAGACAGAAATACTACTTTCTTTTTCAATTCTATTAAAGCTAGAAGGTATGGTAATGAGATTTCTTCTCTTATTTTTTCTCTTGGGGTCTAGTTGATTGTTGCTCAGGATATTTCAAAGAAGGTTGTAAGGTTTTTTTCCTCTTTGTATTCTAAAGATTCTCCCTTGGCGGTTGCTTAAGAAAATAGTATTTTGGATTGTATTCCTTCAGTTGTCACTGTTGATATGAATGAGTTTCTCATGAGACCTGTTTCAATCGAAGAGTTAGAGGGTATTATTTTCCAGATGAGGAAAGTAAAAGCCCCAATACCTGATGGCTTTCCTGTGGAATTTTTCCAAGAATTCTAGGATATTGTCAAACTCGATATTTTGTCTATTGTGCAAAAGTCTTTCAAAACTAAATAGATGTTGAGAGCTATGAATTCTACCTTCTTGGTACTTATTCCTAAGCGAGAAGGAGCCAATTCTCTGGATCTTTTTAGACTTATTCCACTATGTAATGTGGTGTACAAAATTATCTCCAATTTGATTACTGAGAGACTTAAGCCTTGGATCAGTAAGGTTATTTATAATGAACAAGGAAGTTATGTGATGGGTAGACAAATCCTTGATGGTGTGGCTATTGTTGCTGAGGCCATTCATTCTATGGGAATTTATAAATGAAAAGCTATGTTTATAAAATTGGATATGGCTAAGGCTTATGATAAATGGTATTTCTAATTAAAATTCTCCTTGCTTTTGGTTTTGGCTCCAATTGGGTTAGTTGGGTGATGAGTTGTATTACATCTCCATCCTATTTTGTCCTTACAATGGTGAGCCTTCTACTTTGTTTCAGGCTTTGAGAGGTCTCCATCAAGGGGATCCTTTGTCTCCTTATTTTTTTATTATTATGGTTGAGGGTTTGGGTAGACTTCTCAAATCGCATGTTAGTTAGGGGTTGATTCATGGTTGGATGTGGGGTAATAGTTTGCTTGCATATTCTCATCTTCAATTTGTAGATGATACTGCTCTGATGGGTATTGACTTTATTAGGGAAGCAACTAATTTTAGAATATCTTTGGATATTTATTTGGTTGCTTTGAGGTAGAAGATAAACAAGGGAAAATTCTCCATATTATTTTTCACTACTAATCCTCTTATACAGGCCAAAATTGCTCAGATTCTTGGGTTTCAGATCAGATCTCTTCCTTTAACTTATTTATAAATTCCTCTTTCTATGGGATTTCTTCCTAGAGGTATCTGGAATAATATTTTTGATAAATTTTGGGGTAACGTATCTCATTGGACTGTTAAGTGACTTTATTTTGCTAGCAGAGTGCTGCTTATTAAGTCAGTAGTTCAAGCTTCATATATTTATCGGTGCATGATTCAGGTTGCTCTTGCTAGTTTTATTCATGAGCTTGAATCTCTATCAAGAAGATTTTTATGGACTAGAAATTTAGAGTCTTCAAAATGGAGACTGGTTAAGTGGGAGACTATTTGTAGACCAAAATAGAAATGTGGTTTGGGTCTTCGTTTAAATTCTCTTTTTTATCAGGCATTGGTGGCCAAGCTTTATTGGAGATGGTGCATTTCTCAATACCATGCTTGGAATAAAATTATTTCCTTTAAGTCTTAATGGGGTTGAGGGCTCTAAGATATATAGATACAATTTTTATGGTAAAGGCTCTTTGATCTGGAACACCCTTAAAGGCTTGAAGGCTCTTTTCTAGCATGATTCTTGGGATGGTTTCCCTAAAATTTTATCTAAGTTTCTAAAAGAGTTGGGCAAGTGGAGGTAGTTCAATGGAAATATCCTAGAGATTGGTCGATAGGTGGTTCTATTCAGGATAGAGAAGAGTTAGCTCATATTTTGGCTACTAAAGAGTGCTCTTCTTTATAGTATGATGATGTTTTGGCTTGGGGTCTAGATCCTAGAGGGATTTTCTTAGTGGTTTATGGTTAACGTGTTTTAGATAGGCAACATTTTGGGTATGAAGAGGTTCCTTGGTGGAAACAGGTTTGGAATAAGTTTTCATGGTCCAAATACAATTTCCATTTGTGGTTGGCTACTAGGAACATATGTCTTACCTGGGATGATATCCAAAAGAGAGGTTTTTGGGGCCCTTCATTTTATTTTCTTTGTGAGAATGGTGATGAATCTCTAGGGCATTTGCTCTTATAGTGTTCTTTTGCACGAGAAATTTGGCATCTTTGATGGAGGGTGTGGAAACAGTCTTTTTCTCATGCCTCTTCTCTTGTTGAGTTATGGAGGAGTTTAGGAAGACCTCCTGCTAAGGCTTTCTTTCTTCAAGTTGCGTGGAGTATTGGGCCCTCATGTATTATATGGCATATTTGGCTTAAAATAAATCAAAGAATTTTTCAAGGTAGAAAGTTAACTGTTTATCAAATTTGGTAGAATATTATTGGTATGATCCAATAAATTATTTCTTCTAAATGTCAGATAAGTCTTCCTTTGGAGCAGTCTGAGATTTTGATGATGCAGGACTTGGGTTTAGTGGAGAATGGCCCTCGTCATTTTTATTGATCGGGAGGAGAGGCCTCAATCAAAAAGTGTAGAGAGATGACAGATGGCATCCTCCGCCTTGGGGGTGTTTAATATTAATACTGATGGTTCTTCTAGAGGGAATCTTGGGTATGCAGGTATTGGTGGTGTTAGAAGAGATAGTAGTGGTGCAACTCTTCATTTTCTCATGTTATAAGGGGAAGCAAACTAATAATCATATGGATGCCTTTGCTATTCGTTTTGCTTTGGAAAAAGGTTATGCTCTGGGATGGTGAAAGATAATTTGTGAGTCAAACTCTCAGATTATTATTAATTTGTTGAAGACTCATAATATTTCTAATGTTCATTAGTAACTGGCATTAGTGGTTTGGTAGATCATTCAAATTTATCGACATCTGAAGTTTATTTCCTTTGTTCATATTCCCGGGGAATGGAATGGTGTGGTTGATTTCTTGGCCAATTGGGCTTCTGAGTTTCAAGAAGACTGAAATGTTAGGGAATGGGATCAACTCACATTGGATTGTTCTCATTTCATTTCATTTTTTATAATCCATTAAAAAACATGAATCGAATGATAATAGCATACTCATTAAGTTACTTAATTTTTAAGGAGGAGACTAAGGTTTGAATATGGCCAAGCGATACATGCATAATTGTTGAGTTGTTGTAATACCACTAGATGATCATCATATAATATAAGTAGGTCCATTATAATCTCATAAAATCCATTAAAAATATTTCATTCAATGTTAAATATTTATCTTTATAATATATAAAAGTATATTTTAATAGATATGAAAATTAGCTATATAACTTATTAAAAAGAAAGAAAATTAGCTATATAACTTGAGTGACTTAAAAAAAAGGTAGAGGTAGATGCAAAGGTAGATTCGAGTGGTATAGGCATATTGCAAAGGTAAAGGTAGATTCAAGTGTTGGAGGTAAATTCTAGGGTGCATGATAGATCTGAGTGCATGTGCAAAGGTTTTTTTTTGACAAGATCATAGTATAATTTAAGGCAAGTACATAAAAAATAGAAGATAAATCTAAGAAATCATTCAAACCTAAATAACTTATTTTTCTTCTCTTGTTACTTTTATTTTGTGGTCCCAAAATTTGAAAGTCCAATAAATACATTTGTTGGTGAGGGTTAGAAATTGAAAAAATTAGTTCCTAAAAATTTTGGTGCATGTTAGATAACAAATTAGATAATGACAAACCCATAACCCAAAGGATATAGTGAAAATAATTAATATTAAGTTCGGTTGATCACTTGATACCATGGCTAACCCAACTTATGATAAACTAATAGTTTTGGAAGAATCTATAGGGCCCTTGCAACATGAGATGTTGTAATTGGCCACAATCATGAGGAAACAACAAAAATGATATTCAAATAAGTTATTCAAATCAATCTTTTGGAGACATCATCGGTGAACTAAAATCCTCCACTACCATGGACTTGTGCAATAGTAGTGATTATATAAATGGATCCCATATTTAAACTAGATTGCAGGTCAGTAAAGAAAAAGAAAACAAAGACAATCTATTAAAAAATAAAATTAGGCAAAAATGATAAATATGATGACAAAAGGACTACAAAATAAATTACCGGAGACTAGGTCATAGGCACAAATGGTAAGAGATCCAACAATTGAGCCAAAGGAACAAAGATATTTAATGGATAAAAAAATCAAAATGCAAATGTTAGAAGAAAATAAAAAATAAAATAGGTCAATAAACATCATCATTAAGAGAATAAAAGAGCATGAAGAACAAAAAACACAACCAACTTAACAAGGGATTTTTTTTTTTTATAAACTTCATTGGATTGGACAAATTCATTAAGCATGTAGAATGGGAAAAGTAAGGGAAGAAATGAGAGCTAGACCAATCCTAGTCACAATATTTGTATAGGAGATAAAAGGTAGGTTCTCTAAAATAGAGGATTGCTATAGGGGTCACATTTTTACCTAGATGATGATCTTACTCCTATGCAACAAGAAGAGAAGAGGGCGGAGTGAAAAAAGGTAAAGATATCAAGTAGTGAATCTAAAGAGGCATAGTTAAAAAAATGGAAAGCATACATTATAAATGGAACACATCAAAATAAATAGGAAATTGAGGTCCACCAAGAGCACTTAATATTTATGAGTTGAAATTATTGTGGATATCCATGGATAAGAGGTCCTAGTCAAGGGTCCATATCTATAGTAAATGATGCGATTGTACTAATAGAAACACATGAACATGATGGACATACGATACCACATTGCAAAAGATACAAAAAGACATAAATATGGAATGAAGTAGTATAAAATAGAAAAGGACATGGAGGAGTAACAATACTAATAAAAAGGTTTTGGGGTAGACTCATACATGTTAAAAAAGAAGGCCTAGACAAATGTTATATATGGATTAGAATCACATATAATGATATATTAGCACTTGAATTTATTATTTTTATCCATAGCTATCAAAGTCCTATAAGAAACAAGACTTAGATCATGAGGATCTATATATGGCATTGGCAAAGGACATCATAGAATATAGCAAGCTTGGAGAGGTGGTTTTAGTGGGTTACTTTAATTCCAGGACTACAAATAGTTAAGAAAGCTCTTTCAAGATCAACGAAGACATAGATGATAATCTACTAGGGTTGGAAGAATACATGGATCATTGTTGTTTAAGGTCCTTGGACAATATTTAAGGACTCGTCACAAATTGTAGAGAACTTTTTAAACTATGTAACATAGAGGGATTGATCATATGCAATGGCATAAACATGTGGCAAAAATCTATAAAATATACTTGTCAAATATATAATAGACATATTTTAGTTAATCATTATATTTTCTCACCAAACTTTAATCAAGGATAAAAGACCTAAAAATTGAAGCAATTCCCATGGACCTAAAATATATCATTGATCCAATATACATAAAGATCCAAATGTAAGTAAGTGAACAAGAAGAACATATTTAAATAGCTAAAGGAAAGACAACAAGAAACATCCCTGTGACAAAGAATAATAAGATTTTTTTTAAAACATCACTCACGTAGATAAAATGAAGACAAAAAAGAAAGAGGACAAATATTTTTCAAGTCTATACTTTTTTCAATTGATTATATGGGATTGAAACAGGCCCCAGGTGTATTATATCATCACCACGTAGTGGTATTACAACAAAGCTTGGATATTATCCATGTATCACTTGGTAATATTTGAACCTTGGTGTCCTCCTTAAATGTTGAGGAATTTAACCAGTTGGACTAATGCCACTTGATATTCAAACCTATACTCTTGATAGTAGTAAACTAATAAATATAATTAGAGAAGCCTTGGAATCATGCAAAAATCTAAAATCCAGGAAAAGAAAACATGAAAGCTTCCCTATAAATTTGTAGTACAATGAAGAATGAAAAATAATAATGAGAACCTTTAAAGAACCGTGCAAAGAGAAAACAAAGAGCAAGATATATAAATAGGTAGTGAAAAAAAAAAGAATGCATATGGTCAAGGCAAAAAGAATTAATATATTGTAAAAAATAGCTCAAGTTAATTTTGGAGGGAGCTACAAAAAATCAAAAGGTACACCAAAAATAATATCACAAGTAAAAAATTATTGTAGTATGCTAAGCAATTATATGATAGAAACCAAGAAAAAGATACCCCTCTTGTAATTAACACAGCTACGGAATTTTTCTATGAAACATGTGAAGGAGGACATTAATAAATTATTAATATGTAAAGCTCAAGATATAGATGATCTACAAGCTAAACATATCAAGTGCAAGGTTGAAATATTAGCATCACACATGCAAAATATTTTTAATGGCATTATGAAAGGAGGCTTTCCATTGGAATGGAAAATTGACCTAATCATACCATTACATAAAAATGAAGACACCAACAATTCTTCCAATTATTGCACTAATCCTCTTTTTTCAATTTTTTTTTACAACATAGTAGAAAACAAAATTAGTCAATGGGAAGAACATCAAGGAAAGAGGGTAATATGGAAAGCATGATCTAGAACAAAGTACTCAATAATAGATCATTAAATTACTTTGAGACAACTAATAGAAAGGATATGGAATGAACAAGGAGTAGTTCATTGTTGTTTTGTGGACTTCAACAAGGATTTCGAAACAATACCTAGAAGTAAATTATGGAAAATAATGGAACAACTGGGCATACCAACCAACTATAGAGAAACTATACATAGACATTATAAATAGCTATTAGCAAAAATCATAACTCTAGAAGGATTTTAGAGTGTTTTGGGAGTGATATCAAAGTGAACAGGGTTTTCCATTGTCACCTACTTCATTTGGCCTTTATATTAAGAAATTAGAGGAATGGGTGGAAAGGATGGGAGGAGAGGAAATACAACTCATTAGTTTTGTAGTAAAACTTCTCTACGTTGATGATCTCATCTTGATTAGTAAGACACTTGAAAGTTTAAAAGAACATCTAAAGGTTTAGACCATTTCTGTAAAGAATTTGAGATGCAAGTAGATATTAACAAGACTAAAATTATAGTATTCTCTACTCGGAGAGGGAACAAACATCCATATATTTTGTTTGAAGGAAACCCTTTATAGTTAGTAACATAATAAAAATACCTTGCATTAGATTTTCAAAGCAAACTCGATTGGGGAGTATGCAAGATGAAATTGATATAGACAGGATGGAGGGCACTATAGTCATTGTAAAATAGGGGTAGAAAAGTAAAGTTGTGCAATTGGAAAACCATGAGGATCCTTTTGGGTTACTAGTTATTCCATTGGTGTTAGATGGGTGTGAGGTGTGGGTTACAAGTATTTCCAATTTCAAATGGAGACCAATAGAGATATTTTAAATGTGACTAATTATAAATACTTTTATAGTCAAAGCATTAGTCCCATATGAAATTTTACTTGCTAAAATATGGAATTTTCCACTAGAAGTAAAAATACTGGTAAGGCCATTGGAATACCTAAATAAATTAGAAAGAATGAAATATAAACATGTTGCCAAAATAGGTAATCAAAGAAACAACGAATACAAGAAAACACACATGGATGAAACAAAACAACAAATAGATGAAAAAATAGAGCTATAAATTTCATGAGGTCACAAACTCCAACAAAGAAATTAAATAATATGTGAGGAAAAATTCATAATTGTCATATGAACTCTAAAAACATTATAAGAAAAAAACAATATTATATCAACGAGTTCAACCCAAACTATGAACATTGAAGAAAATTTGATGTCTAAATGCTTCACACCATGTCTTTTTGGGGCATTCCAAGCATTGTGGAGCCATCTACATTTTAGGCGATAATTTCTTCTATCTTTTGGCACCTTTTCTTAAATGAGAATTTAATTAATATTTTATTAATTAAATATTCCTCAAATATTGGGCTGCTATATTTTAGGAGGATTTATTCATTGTTTAACTCCAAAAAATTGCTCCTTTGATCACTCCTAAAATTTAGGAGCTTTTGTAGTTGACTAGTCATAGTGGGAGTTGTAATGCATAAGTTGCTCCCAATAATTATCCTAAATTATCCTATGCACATGCACATGCTTTATTTTTTTAGCATATCCAATAAAGCATCTTGCATGATGCTCATAACTAGTTGATAATTTTAGGATATTCCAAGCTTTTCTATGCATTGGAATTTTGGGTATTTTTTATTGTCTTCATTATTGTAATAGATATTTAATAATAAAAGTTGAGAGTAAAAATACTATCACAATTTTGCCATATTTCCCATATAGGTGTTGTATTGGAGCTCTTCTACAATTACAATTTTTTTATTTAGGCATTGGATGTACAAGTTTCCTCTATCATTTGTAGTTTATTATCTATGTACTTTACAGGTCTGATCATATTATGGATTCATCTATTGATTGCTAATTTTTTAGTCCATGTTATTGTTGCAATAAATACAAAATTCCAAATATTTTATTTTGTATTCAATCTCATAATATTTTGTGCAAACTAGTAGAGGTTCCTTTGTCTCTTATACATAGCATTAAAATCTTCATTTGGTATTAGAACCAATATTTCTATTGGGTTAGAGAATTTTTCTTATTATCATGGCACAAAATGTGTCTAGTACTCTTCCCCTTCATATTCCCATTTTTAAGGGTAAAAACTTTGAATATTGAAGTATTTGGATGAAGAGTTTTTTGATATTGTGCGACCCTAGGAAGCACGCACTACACTTGCCCTATTTGCAATGTTATTATTATTATCTAATGCACAAATAAAGAAGCACATCAGCACATATAACGCAAAAATAACAAGCAATAAAATATTATTTTATTGATGCTTCCAGATCTCGGTTACATGTACGTCCCTCTAAGGGATACTCATTTTGATACAATAGATTACAAGTGGGGCAACGGTGAATGTATCCCCCGTAAGGAGATGGTGCATCTTCGTAGGCCTCCCGATCTCACACACCAAATTGTTCAAGGGCTTACAGATGCCTCCTGCTCTTAATTCATCCTGGAAGGATCTCATGCTTTGGATACTTTGAACTGATCCTGTGAACCTGTATCTACGGGCATAGAAACAACAGAGTATAGTAAGTAGTACAGGTCATCTCTCTAAAGGAGGATCTTATTAGTAAATTTGATAAATAAGATAAATGATCATGATAATATTGAAATGCAAGCATAAACCGAATAATAAATGCAATGAAAGCTTAGGAATACGATGTAAATGCGTTTAAGAAATCAAATTTGAGCTACGACTAATTAAATAAATCAAGCAGTAATGGATCTAAACTAAAACAAAATGAAATAATATCTAATGCCCTAAAATATGCATGCGGGCCACTATCCGAGACAACGACCGTGATACGAAGCTCTTCTCCTCGCGAATCAAGGGTTGTGGCACTATCTTCCTTGCTCCAATTTATGTTCAAGGGTCGCATGTTGTGTCTAGTACACTGATGGACGGTTGGGAATGATGGATATAAATACTAATGCATGGACGTAGCTCATCCAGACGGTGCTTCAATGCTCCTCCAAAGGGTGTAGACTGGCTCTCCATTTCGATAGGGCTTCGTTGCACATAGTTTGAATTCTGTCCCTCTTTGATTTTCTTGGGAGAGTCCATATGTAGACTTCCCTCTCTCAGATCTAAAATTTAGATCTTGGCTTTCTATAAAAGCTAAGCCCAAAATTTACATGCAACTAAATGTCCCAGGTGGAAAGCTTCAGTCACACTTCTGCATTGAAGGGGCAGTTAGGAGGAAATATGGGAGTTCCATGCCAAAATCCACCCATAAACAATGCAAGGTGCAGTTAGACTGCATGATCTAGGTTCGTATTCATGGCCATATTATGCATGGTGCTAGCCACTATCGAAAGCAGAGACTAGATGTGGCCATCATCATCTTTAGTGGCTAAAGGTGGTGGTCGCTCTGCCTGAGAGTGGCTAAGCCTAAATGGGCTAGAACTACCCTTTTTGAGTTGTTAGGACCACTTCTAACTCTTGGAGAGGTCCAAGAGGATTCATATGGTCTACAAATGTGTCCATATGGGTAGTCTCCTAAACATGATGTATTTTAGGTATCTACAAATGCCCCTTTTTGGGATGCACTGTGAGGAAAACACAGCGTGGAGCAAAAATAGACTACCTAGGGTCACATTGTAGGTTGTGTGATGATCATTGATCTGATAAAAATTAGATGCCCAAATCATGAGAAAGGGTGCGCATCCTAGAACCATTGCTTCCAACAAGGTGGAAGGCTTAAATTTGTGAAAGCTTGCACTCGTCCAACGGCGATCGGGTAGCTTTAATACTACTATAGGTCTGAAAACAAAAGTATATATTACATATTATATAATGTTGTAATACATATTATATGTAAATATGTATTGTATTATATATATATATATATATATATATTATAATGTATGTCATATTATTGTAAAATGTATATCATAAATTACATTATATAGTAATAATACATATTATACATATTAAAATATACATGTTATATCATATAGTATCAATATCCAAGTGATACATGGTTTTCTATTCGAGTTTGTAATAATAACAATAGAATGCATGAAATGACCTACAACTTATGTGCCTTCCAAGCCATCTCTAGTTGGAACTAGATCACTAGCATAGCGCTCTACATGTGCAAGTTTTTGTGAAAAATACCAAAGGGATTGAAGTAGTTCCCTAACATAATTAATAAATAGAAGTAAGCTCTCTAGAAAGGCAACACATCAAGAATCCTCAATTTGCCAACTATTTCAACATTGGGAAGGAGGACTACAATATTACTACTTGTGGCCATTTATATATATATATATATAGTAAAATGTATGTTATATATACTTGTGGAAAACAATCATACAAACATATCACACAGTTACAAAAAAAAAT
The DNA here is from genome assembly GCA_028583015.1 of Wollemia nobilis. Lineage (NCBI taxonomy): Eukaryota > Viridiplantae > Streptophyta > Pinopsida > Araucariales > Araucariaceae > Wollemia > Wollemia nobilis. The sequence goes on from JAQPPZ010014470.1 coordinate 3,465,564, forward strand.
TATTTATTTCGAATAAATTTTCATTACAAAACAAGTGAACTGTGCATCCACTTTCATACTATTGGGTTTCAGGGTCTGTTTCAGATGTTTAACCAACTGAAGGATCTAGCTACTTTTCCTCATGACCTTGCCCAGATATTGTCTCTAATTTAGGTAGAGGTAAACTTTCTGCATGGCCCTCCTTCTAGCACGTTATCTCTCCTAATGTTCGCTTCACCAATCTTCAAACTATCTACCAATGCCCTCTCCTCTATAGCTGGATCTTCTTTCAAAGGTATTTCATTCTCATGTTCCTTGAGCAAAATATCTGGATACATATTATGTTTGATGATTATTCTTCTAAGGGTATTATTCTATATGATGGTCTCATAAAATCATTCATTGAATTTGTTAGAATTAAAGTGCACTATGTCTTCACCTTGACACTTGTCAGTTTCTCTTGACAAGTGTCATGTGTTTCATATAGGCTTATGCCTATATATTGTAACCCATTTGTATCAATAATATATCTCATTTGTTTTACTCCTAACATTTGGTATCAGAGCAGGTTCCCTCTCCTGCCTGTGAAACCCTTGAGGGGGGATTTCCCTCATGGAAATCCTCCCTCCCCTCATCCTTTCCCCCATTTTTCATTTTTTCATTTTCCCCCCATTTTTTTTGACTGAGGGAGTATGCTCTCCATCCATAGGATGGATCAGAAACCAGAAAGTCCTCTGTTATTTTTTGCAATGGAGAAGAGAATGATGGTCACAACTGGTGGGCAAATGGTTTGTTTGGTCGGCTCTCAAAATTTTTTTGCAGCTTGTTTTGGAAGTCGATTATGGCTTTATTTGGCTGTTCGTAGCTCGTGTAGTGTTGTAGATTGTAGATATAGAATGATTTTTAAGTTGATACATGACCATGGCCAAGTGTCTATACATGAGCTACACAGCAGGTGAAGCCCCAAATACTGTCTTCGGAACTCTTCCTCCGTCAGATCGAAGAAATTTGAGACACCATGGAAGGTCATCGGATCCAGCTTCTGGTGCTCCAACGCCCTCAGTAGATTCAACTTGAACACCCCCAACCAGTGCACGTGCTCCTCTGGCCCAGAATACAGCTTCTCATACTTCTTAACAAAGTTCAAGAAGTGTAGCTACAGGTTTATTAGGCCACTTGAACCTAAATTTGTAGAGCATAGGCCACCTAAAGGTTTATTAGGCTTGATTTTGATAGTCTGAGGGTTAAAACCCTTGCCAGTCAGGTTTTTTTTAGTATTGAAAGTGCTTCATTCAGCGTCAAAGTAAAAATAGGGATAAAAAATAAGCCTGAAGCTTTTTAGTCTTCATTATGATGTGCTGGTGGCTCAAAAATTAGCCAATTATTTTGTCAATTATTCTTTCTGGTGCTTGTAACAAAATGAGTGCCTGAACGTCATCTTGCACAGTGGCGTGATAATGACGCATTCGAATTGTGGCTGCCCATCTTTGAGTTATCCATTCGTAGAAATCTATTGATAGTTGGATGATGATCCAAGTTGGTGAAGTTTCATCCAGTGACATTTACATTGTGTGGAGAAAGACAGACGTGTATTCAGATGATGTAGTCAAAATGGTTGGAGCCTGATACGTTCGTGTGGCGAGGTCCTCCTGACCATTTTTATGGGAGCATGGACACTGTGTTTTATTGCCCACCGTGGAGGAAATAGAGGCATCTTGGGAGGTCATTTTGTTTGCTATAGTTCTCTTCTCCTGCATGATGATATGTGGACGTCTGCAACATCTGTTTGGTGCACCTGCTAATTTACTATCGTGGGTCCGTCATCGGGAGGAGATAAAACCAGATCCAAGTGGATGTGTGGCAGTTTGTGTTAGATGACTATTGAAATTATCAAAAATATCGATTGTAGTGAACATTGGATGGGCAACAATTTTTATGTGTTTCGATGTGTTGCTCGCCCCGATGGATGGTTGTGCGACATAGGAGTGTCATGCAAAGCTATGAAGCTCATGGCGTTTGAAAAATGGTGGAGAGGACGGCTAGTGGATGTGTAGTACGAGTTAGTGAGATTTGTAGATATCCGTAAAATGTTAATTGATATTCATGGCATGTTGGTGTGGATGAATACAACTGGCAGTTATGTAATACGTTCTTTGATCACGGCGGTAGCGGTGTATACGACGGTGGCTCCTACTTTGGTGGCAGCAATGGGGGTGCTTCCGAAGGCACCTGGAGGAGATGAGAGTTTGAGTTTTCTAAGTGGTCTGAAGAGACGCTTGCACTTCGAGTTTGCTAGTTGTATTTGCCAGCAAAATATTCCACTACGACTGCCAGGTAGAGGCCATCAACAAAATTCTCTATATCAATTAATTTAGATCTTTGTAAAAGGCTATAAATTGAGTTGTGTGAAGTTGAGAGTTCGAATCCTCATGGAATTATCTGATCACAAGTCAAAACCAAATTTAGGAAGTTGTGTGCTAGCTAACTAGCGAGGGCTTGCGTTGAACAATAGGAGGTCAAGCTTTCCCATGCTTTGTATTTCATGGTTCTGGGGAACGGCCGTTATATTTATGGGGGGTTGCAGTGTGTGTTTGTCATTTTGTTGGGTGATTTAACGGCTGATTTCATCAGTGGTTTCCCACAATAGCCCTACTTCCTTATATCATTCATTGAGAGAAAATGAAAGCGGAGGACAAGAACCAAAAACGTACATCACATCTCATCTGATTTTGTGGCTGGATGAGTGTTGGTGGATCGCGTAAAGGTCAACGTTTCACATGTTCAATGTAGCCAATTTTTTCATATTTATTCCCATGCCGATGTCGATGATTCCTAAGGAGGGATGATTTTTGCCATTTGCTTTCTTCCTGTTAGCATTGCGAATTATTGATTTCTATGGAGACATCATCTGCCAGTGAAAGTGTGTTTGGTGTGACATCTGTATGAATCTGGGCATTGAACTGACCGTCTGGCAGGAAATTTATAATGCGAAAGTGGAGTGGCTACTTTATTTTTCATTGTATGGAGGCTTGGCATTTGTATTGGCCGACACTATGGACTCAAATCATTTATTTAATATTTTTTTCCACATGGGAGTGGAGAGTGGAAGGTTCTCATGGCCATTTATTGTAATTTTCAAAGATGGCTTGTATGGCCCATGTAATTCCCCTACGAGGGAAAATTTGAGATGTTTTTTAATGCCGCTATTGAGCGATGTTGTCTACTTACTGCCTAGATAGGCATGCTATTGTTTTTCCACATGTTCAAGGCCCCATTCCTACACAAGTATAGGGGTATTTATAGTCGTCGAAAATATTTTTTCATGACAGACACATTGGTGGTGTCCATTTGTAATTCTAAGGCTGTTTCAATTGAGTTTTTTAGCCTCAAAATTTTTCTACCTTGGAGTGCACTCTCGGTTGTACCCAACACTCCCAAGGCACTTGTAAGTGAACCTAGTATCTAGTATTCTCCTCTTTCTACTTGGCGGATGCAGCGACTGGTTACCCATGCATTTCAGTAAGATGATGTGACTACCATAAGGACACTTATTCTAGGGACTATAGACATAGAAACCCTAGACTCTATCCGAGGTTTTTTTGGATCTACTTCTAAAGACTACAAACGAAGACACTTCAAAAGATTCTCTTCTATTCTTCTTTCTTCTTCTCCTCCATATTTGGCTTCTATGGCTCATTTTATTGTATTTCATGGCTCATTTTTATCTTATGTATTAAGGTGCATTTTCGACAGAGATCGACACCTTCTAGATTGAGTTCACCATGAGGAGGGATTTGATATTCATGGTGGATCTAGTCAGTGACCTACGAGAGGCAACATCCTCTGAGAATGACCTACAGAGGCAACAGACCCAGAAGTGGCTGACCCTGAGGCACCCATGATGACCCTGAGGCACTTAGACGGCTGACCCAGTGGCAATAGACCCATAGAAGTGGCTGACCCAAAGGCAACAGATAGATATGTATACATAGTGAATCTAGCATTATTCATAGTTGGAGAGCCAAGCGCAAGGAGCACGAGCCTAGACCAAATCAGCAATAAAAGAGGATGATAGGTTGCTTTTAGAGAAGTCAACATTAAGGGGGAATGTTACCTAATGTTGACTTGTTTTTTTCTTTAGTTAGGATAGTGCACTTTAAGGGGGAATGTTAGAATTAAAGTGCACTATGCCTTCACCTTGACACTTGTCAGTTTCTCTTGACAAGTGTCATGTGTTTCATATAGGCTTATGCCTATATATTGTAACCCATTTGTATCAATAATATATCTCATCTATTTTACTCCTAACAGAATTCAATTACATTTAGTATACTCTACTTTGTTGTGGCCAAAAACACCTTCATGCTTTCCACATAATTCTTGATATTCTAAAAATTGGATTGCATAACAAAAAATTTAAAATACGTTAGTCAATAAAGGTCAAAATGTGTTAAAAAATAAATTAATTTAGAAAAATATTGATGACTTACCTCTACAACTACTTGGGTAGCCTTTGCCACTTTAATTTTTTTCCTATCAATTGTCCATTTATTGAAATATGCTTGAACTTCAACATTCATATTCTCCAACCTATTCAAAAGAAGATTTATAATTTATTTTTTTTTATTGGTAAAGAGGGGTTTTAAAAGGATCTCGTATAACCTTTTACAAAAGGAGAAGGTTGGGAGAAGAGATCCCACCCACAAAATAGCTAAATAAATAGACTCTTTGTGGGCTATTGGAGAAAAATAGCTGAAATAGAGAAAGAGAAGCCCACATAGGAGCAAGAGAGAAAGCCACACCAGCTGAGAAGAGAAGCCCTCATAGGGGCAGCAAGGAAAACCTCAAAGGTAAACATAAAAAAGAAAAAGGGTTTTTTCGTAAAGGAAAAAATCTTGCACCCAAAAGAAAAGGGTTTTCCCACATAGGAGAAAACCTCAGACTTAGAAGGCCAACCGCCACTGAATTAGGACTGTCCATAGATGAAATAGGACCACCCGCAAAGACAAAACAAGACCATCCGCCAACCGAAATAGGACCATCCACAAAGGAATCAAGAGCAACTGAAAACCACACAGGACCATCCACAAATGAAATAGGACCCTCCGCTACGAAACATGGACCATCCAAAAACTAGCATAGGGTCATCCGTAAAACAACCCAGGTCCATCTATAAACCAAACTAGACCATCCGCAAAAACCCCATGCGAACTCCCAGAGAAGAAGGTGAAGCACAGTCGAAGACCAACCATGGAAGGAGGACCCCCAAATTAGCAAGAAACCCTAACCCTAACACCAGTAGAGAAACCATGGAATCCTTTTGCCATACATGGTCCTTCCCAAGACCAAACAAATATGAGAAGGAATCCAAAAGAAACCCCTAGACATGAGCCCCGAAACACCAACCACAAGAAGCACTCAACTATGAATATGAGGCCTCCCCAAGCCTAGAGAAGGTAGTGAATGACCACCCTGGCAAGCATAACAAAGAAATGCATCTGTAGAAAATCTTGAAATACCAGCCACAAACTACGAATGAAGGGAAACTCTCAATTGGGAACAAAATGGACCTCCCCAAAGCCTAGAGACTAGTGAAATACCATATCAGTAAGCAAGACAAGAAAAAAAAACCACCAAAAACCCTAAGTCACCAACCACAAAATATAAACCACAAGAAACACTCATTTGAGGAAAATTAGGGCCCCCCACCATCCTAGAAGCCAGTGAATTATCCTCTTGAGAAGCAAAATGAAAGAAACTGGATCCCACTCCAAAGCAAATCCAACCCCCACATCGATACCACCAACTAGGTTTGTCCTATCATGCAACACCATCCAAGAAGACTTCTTGGGACACCTCAGGAAGAAGTAGAGAAGGCCTTGGAGACCCTCCAGGCACCAAGCAATGGTAGGAAGGGCAAGAAACCCTAGGAAAACTAGGAGATCTACCTGGAAACCACAACACAACAATAGATCCACAAGAGAACCCTAGGAAGAGTCAAGGAGGGAGAGAGAAGATGAAGAGATGACCTTCCACTCATAACAAGAGGTCTCTTGCTCCTGCATCGGGGCATCTCCTAAGCGCGCTCTAGATTTACCAGAAGAAAATAAGATTTGTCTCCTCAAATCTATAACACCACAAGAAGTAGAAAAGGTCTTGGAAACCCCCTAGGCACCAAGCAGCGGTAGGAAGGGCTAGAAACCCTGGAAGAACTAGGATATATGCCTAGAAATGCATAGAAAAGTAAGAAATATACTAGGAATCCTGAGGAAGAGCCCGAGAGGAAGCAAGAAGATTAAGAGGTGACCTCCTACCCATAGCGAGAGGTCTCTTGCTCCTGCACCAGGGCATCTCTTAAGCACGCTGCAAATTTTCCAAAAGAAAAAGAGATATACCTCCTCTTTCCTAAAACACTATAGAAAGAATCAAAAATGGCTATGGAAACCCTTTAGGCATAATTCAGCAGCAAGAAGGACCAGATACCCTAGGAGAACTAGGAGATCTACCTAGAAATGCACAAGGCAAGAAATCTGCCAGAGAGCCCAAGGAAGAGCCAAATATGGAGTAAGAAGATGAAGAGGTGACCTCCCACCCATAGTGAGAGGTCTCTTGCTCTTGCACTAGGGCATCTCTTAAGCACGCTACAAATTCACCAGAAGAAAAATAGATCTACCTCCTCTTTCGTGGAACACCACAGGAAGAAGCAGAAATGACCATGGAGAACCCCAAGCACTAGGCAATAACAAGAAGGGTCGAAAATCCTAGAAAACAAGGATATCTATATGGAAATCCATAATGCAGTAGGAGATCCACCTAAGAGCCCTAGGAGAAGCCGAGGAGGGAGCGAGGATGCGAAAGGGTGACCTCCCACCCAGAGCGGGAGGTCACCCCAAGCTATCAAATCTATAATTTCATCATCATAAACATTAGTGGCTTTTACATTTCGTGAGGTTGCTTGAAGTAATAAAGCATCAAGATTTTTAGGGTGTTGTTGAACCAAAGAAAACAATTCCTGTTTTTTTGAAAAAAAATTGTATTGGGCAATAATTTCTTTGATTAGAACTTTTACCCGATACTCCCAATATTTGAGTTATGAAATATCCGAAAGCACACTATCCTTCACTATGACTTCCAATTTTTTCTCTAATAAAGTTGACTAAAAATATATTTTTTCATCCTCAGTAAGAGGAGCATCTTGAACAGTTGAACGGGGGGGAGAGGAGTTGTGAGCAGTGGTTGCTTTTCCTCTAGTTTGCAATGCTTCGGTTTGAAGCATATCAAAAGCTTTAAAACTATCAGGAAAAAAACCTTGCATAAGATAATCCTTATTCAGGGGAGGATTAGGCAACCCAAGACACTCACGCAAAATATTTGAAATATTTCCAACTATAAAAGTGGGAAAGTCTGAAAGGGTTTGCGTCGGGCCTCCTGAACTCCTTGCAACATATAATTGTTTTCCACGCATTTTTTTATCCCTCATCAACTGTTGTCATTGTGGAGGTGGTGGTGGTATAGTTTGCTACGCTGGCCGTTGTGATAGATTTGAGGCTAAATTAAAAAAAATAAAATAAATGTTTGAAGGAAATGTTGTAATAAAAATATTAGGAAAGACAACTTTAATTATGTATACTATATTCTGATCTAGTCTCTTGCCTTGATTCGGTCGATTGTTCAGAAGGTTCTGTGTGTTATGGCAGATGTAAAGGTGGTGGTAGCGGAGGTACCATCATTCGTTGTTTACGATGATATTGACTTGACCCTACAAAAAATAATAATAATATTTATTATAAAAAATTATTATAATAATATTTATTATAAAATTAATAATTAACTATAATTACCCATACCATATGTCATTGTGGCCTATTTGGATATTTTTAATTGTGAAGTATGTTTGGGATGATGCCCTAAATACATTTTAAAAATATTAAAGAGAAATAAATTACAGAATCCAATTCTGGAAAAAGAAACTTTACCTGTAATGGGTTGGCTAACTTCTTCAACGTCGATGGGTTGTGGATGTGCAATAGAAGAGGTAACTGGACGAACAAGAGGAGATGTAGAAGACCTAATGCGTTTCATAGACCTTGTTAGTGGAGGTTGGGATGACACTATGTTAGAATATCCACTAGCCTCTGGGTGTATTCCTCTATTTACAACCTCTCTTCTATTCGAAGCTGACATCACTCTTCTCTGTATTAAAGCAAATTTAAAAATTAAAAATATAAACACTATAATATACCAAAAATAAATTTATTGTAAATTTAAATGTAAAAATAAATTACCTTCACCTCTTCGGTTCTTAAGCCAACTGACTTCAATTTTGCATGGAGTGATTTGGATATGGTGGCATTGTTTACATTATAACATGCTTCATAAAAAAAGCAATCAAGTAATTGGTAGTAGCAACAATGGTAGAAGAGGTAGAAAAATTTGTGCTTGCATTTTGAAGTTCATTTTTATTTTACCAGAAACATATGAGGACTAGTCGTATTTGTTATGTCTGAGGCAACGCACAATATACACCAAAGTCCATAAAGGTATGTTTGATGTTCTCCCCTACAAAAAAATACATGCATAGAACTCCACGATCGCTGTAAGAAATTTTTTGATAATAGATGAAAAACTAACACCCCTTTTGGAAGGAGTTGATTGCATTGCAAAAATATTATAACACAATTAATAATTATATTTACATATTACACAAGGAACTGAAAACTTTAGGAAGATGTCCCAAATCCATCCACCCAAGGCATATTTGTATGTAGATGATTTTAGAAGATATATTCTACTCATGAACCTTCACTTGAATGTAAAGGACATATAACCTCTACATTATACCTTATCCTAGGAAAGTAACCGGTGATTCAAACTTTTTTGCTAAAGTTATTCCTAAACTTAAGCAAACCCTAAAAATTATCTTTAGATTGATTCCTTGCATCCAAAACAAACCAATCCTATAAAGTTTTTCCAATACGGTTCATATAATGACCCACATGATATAACAATCTAGCAACTTCTATTTGCAAGATAGATTATACTCATGATCCTTCACCTAAATATAAAGGACATTGAACCTCTGTATTAGACCTTATTTAAGGAAAGTAACCTGTGATTCAAACTTTTCTACTAAATTTGTTGTTAAACTTAAGCAAAATTCAAAAATCATCTTCAAAATGATTCCTTGCAACCAGAATAAACCAATCCTATAAATGTTTTTCAATGTAGTTCATATAATGACCCACATGATATAACAATCTAGCAGCTTCCAATTGCAAGGTATACAGATGCAATGAATCTTGACAACTTCAATAGGTAAAATTAACAACAAAGAATTGTAAACTACATGGAAAATACATCCCACAACAAAACAACAAGAAAACCTTATCTACATTGTTTTAGTGAAATAAGCCAGTTAAAGACATGGATGGTTTCCCAACAGGATCTTGGGTATTAAACATTCTCGAAGAACTTCATTGTAATAATATGTAATGAAAACATTTAAAGATGAGACCTATAATCATTAACACACCTTCCATCTATAATAACATAAAATTTGGTCAAAACCTCATAGCAACCTGAGATTGTATCAAGTGACTAAGAACAATACCCTGATACTCAACATATCGGTCTGTATTTCTTAAATCTAGTGAATATCCTAAACTAACACAGTCATGACTTTAAGTTTAAATTTGTAGAAGATACTAGCATTTTGTATTTCATAAGTTTGCATAAGATGCTACACAAAGACAATCATGATTGCAGGATTGAAATACACACAAGCAAGCAAAAAGCCTTCAAAGTGAAGCAATTTTAAAGACTTACCTTGTAACGTAGTTGATGAGAGATCGTAGTGAGTCTCCAGATTTTTTTTTCTTGATTAGTCGGACTAAATTTTAATGAGATGGGTTCATAATTTTGATAAGGAAGGACTGTCAATCAATGGATATCAGATGGTTTGATTGAGAAGATTAGGATTTTGTTGTCAATCATCATTGTAACAATCAACCCATCATTATCATAGGAATGAACAATTGTGTTCAACAAATAAATATCTGTGTCAAATTGAGGTATTTGTGCTAGCCCTAGAAGCCCAAATTTTCTCATCCATGTTGAATTGTAATTGGGATCATTGAGAATTTTCAAGATGAGTAGGCAAATAAGGTTTTTGAATGTAATTTTTTCTTGAATGGAAGACATTGCAGCCATTACTACAAGGCTTGGAAGGATTTTAGAGGTTTTCTAAAGGTTTCTAGAGGTTTTTGTGTTGTTCAAAAAAATAAAAATGAGTGTTCATGCCCTTATATAGGTTTTTGCATGTAAAGTCTTAATGAGATGTTGATGTGTGGTATTGTTGATAGTGTGTCTGGCACATGGTATGCAACCAGGCATCGTGCACCATGTAGAAAGTAGTCTCCCCTATCATCCTATAGCTGGTGCCTGTAGGCTCTCCCCAAGTCATCTCTTGGTTGGTGCCTATAGACCTTCTCTTGGTCATCTATTTTTTAGTGCCTATAATTTCAATAGTCATCCCTTGTTTGGTGCCTATAGACTCTCCCTAGTCATATTTTTTTTGGAGCCTATATGTCTTATCTTGTCATCTCTTGTTTGGAGCTTATAGATCCTATTTTCTCATATTTTTTTTGGTACTTATATACCCACCTTGGTCATTCCTTTTTTTGTTCCTATAGACTCTCCCTTATCATCCCTCGTATGAGGTCTATAGACCCTCTCTTGGTCATCCCTTTTTTGGTGCCTATAGAATCTCCTATATCATATCTCATTTGAGGTCTACATACCCTCTCTTGATTATACCTTTTTTTATTTATATAGACACACTCTTGGTCATCCCTTTTTTGGTGTCTATAGACACACTCTTGATCATCCCTTTTTTGGTTCCTATAGACACACTCTTGATCGTCCCTTTTTTGGTGTCTATAGACTCTTCGTGGTCATCCCTTATTTGGTGTCTATAGATACACTCTTGGTTATCCCTTTTTTGGTGTCTATAGACTCTCCCTGATCATCCCTTTCTTGGTGTCTATAGACACACTCTTGGTTGTCCCTTTTTTGGTGCCTATAGACACACTATTGATCGTCCATTTTTTGGTGTCTATAGACTCTCCCTAGTCATCCCTAGTTTAGTGTCTATAGACACACTCTTGGTCATCCTTTTTTTGGTGTCTATAAAATCTCCCCAATCGTCCCTTGTTTGGTTTCTATAGATACACTCTTGGTCATCCCTTTTTTGGTGTCTATAGACACACTCTTGGTCATCCATTTTTTGGTGCCTATAGACACACTCTTGGTTGTCCCTTTTTTGGTACCTATAGACTCTCCCAGGTTGTCCCTCGTTTGAGGTCTACAAACCCTCTCTTGGTCGTCCTTTTTTTGGTGTCTATAGACTCTTCCTGGTTGTCCCTTTTTTGGTGTCTATAGACCCTCTCTTGGTCATCCCTTTTTTGGTGCCTATAGACTCTTCTTGGTCGTCCCTTTTTGCTAGGAGATAGTCGTAAGGAAATATTAATCATATTAAAAAGTAAGATGTCAAAACATCTAATAGAATAATAAGATAAGCTCTAACCTTTAACAATTCAAATCCCACAAAAATTGTCCTCTCATATCAAAATAAATATTATCAATGTCCATTTTACTTCTAATATTATTTGGATGAAAATAAATAAAAAACCAATATCAAAAGAAATAAATATTTTATAGTAGATTTGATTGTAAATTCCATATAATTCATTTTTCAAAGCTTAATTTATCTATAACCAAACCTTTCTTTTGATAATCTAAAGCGACTAGAGACCATAATGTGTCACTCTCGCTCTGAGGATTGAAAGAACAGGAAGTGTGAAAGGGATAGTTTTCCAGATCCACACTAGCAATTCTTCCAATCTCAATCCAGCACATCCTTACTTTTCACAATATCCATAGCTTACTTCATTGTAAGCATAACACCTTATTTATATTTATAAATAGAGGTTGAGATTCATAATCATTAGATGCATGCAATATAAAATAGAACAACACACACTCTTTTTTACCTCTATCTAACCTTATAAAAGGTACTTTTCTACGTTTATTACAAACCCTAGAAAATAAAAAATAAATATATATCTAGCTTGTATTTATGATTCACTACCAGTACTCGAAGGTGAAAGAGGAAATTTGGGCACCCCTTGCAGATGGGGCAATTATACTTACCCTGCTTAATCCAATTGAAAATACAATCGGTATGGAATATGTGGTCAGGGTGACAAGGCATGGGTGTTCCCTAATAGAATTCCTTGATGTAATTCTTCTAAGAAAATTGTACACTGGTGAGGCTTTGGGGGACTAACTTCAAATATTTAGGAGAATTCCCTGATTCTTCCATCTTATCTAGCAACATCCAATAAAAAAATTGATACAAAAAAAAATTAAAATACAACATTTTTTATAATTTTTTGGAGTATGTTTCTTCTTATCGTTACCTTAGAATGTATAACCTCCCCAAATCTAATCAGCCAGTTAGAGGGTTTCGTTTCTCATATTCTTCTAAATATCTACAATTGGATAAGAAAACTAAGCTTTTCAAGATGCAAAATTCTCATGAAATTTGAAAATAGACCCTTAGACCCTAGCACTAAAACTGAAACTAATATTTAACCTTTGAATATTCTACCTAAAAGCTAAGCTAAATTAGACATCACATAGAAACAACATGCTCTTTAACACCAAATCTACCTTTTTTTCATGTCCTATTTGCAGTAGTGCAATCAACCATGGTATCTCCCCCTTTGGCAAAAACACAGGCTTGGTGTCTATAGACTCTTCTTGGTCACGCCTTTTTTGGTTTTTATAAACCCTCTCTTGGTCGTCCCTTTTTTGGTACCTATAGACTCTTCTTGGCCATCCCTTTTTGCTAGGAGATAGTCATCCCTTGTTTGGTGCCTATAGAATCTCCTCGATCGTATATTTTTTGGTGCCTATAGTCTCTTTCTGGTCGTCCCTTTTTTGGTGCCTATAGACTCTTCTTGGTCGTCTCTTTTTGCTAGGAGATAGTTGTCCCTTGTTTGGTGCCTATACACTCCGATCGTCTCTTTTTGGTGCCTATAGACCCTCTCTCGTCATCTCTTGTTTGGTGCCTATAGACCCTCCCGAGCTCTCCTATTACTATTAGGGTTTCTTCTTTCTTATATAAATATATATATATATATATATATATATATATATATATATATATATGAGCGTAAATGATGTAGAATTTCATCCACCTAAATCGCACCTGGATAAGTATTTTTCCTTTTCAGATAAAGGTAGGGTTAATATGTATCAAATCCAAATTTAAACATTTATTTATTATTTATTATTATTTTAAATAAATGTATAAAGATAATTAAAATCATTTTATTATTTCAATTGATTCTTTATGTTGTATCTCGTGTCCTATAAATAGAACATGATAACTACATTAAATAGCGTAACAATCTATACAAAACACCAATAATCATGTATGTATAGCGAATCACAATATATAATTTAGTTAAGAAAAATAATAACAACAAACTAAATATAAATTACAAAGAGTATTATAAACCCACTAAGTAATCAATAAATAAGTTGTTGAAAGTAAATGGATTGGCCCCAAAGTGTGAGTCTGTGCCTATGAGAATGAAAAGGTAACAAGAAGGCTAACACAACCATCGAAATCTGCAACTCTCAATATTTTCTTATGAATCCTATGATGAGCATTGTTTATAGTCTCTCGGTGGTGGTCTCTCATGGTCATCTCTCGTTTGTCAAAATTTTCGGTGAATTCGCCAACTTTTTATTTTTTCCCATGGAAAAAAAAGGTAATTCACCATGTCTTCTACATGACTTTGAACCCTATTTGCCTTGGTTTCAAAACTAATTCATCCCATAATTATATATACATTTTCATTCCTGTCTGTTATGCATAACCCTAGTAGATGTATTTAAATAAAATTTCAATAACTTTAATGTGCATTATTTAAGTAATTTATTGCTTGGAAATATTGTGAAATCTTATGGAAATTATCCTGTGATAATATTGTTGATTTGCTAACAGTGGTATTAGAGCTATGATGATCATTGAAGTGAGATAGATTCAAGCATTTGGAAGAGATAGCAATGATAATTCCTTGTTGGAAAAATCCACCTTGACTGTGCCTAGTGAGAGCCAAGTCTAGGTTTTAGAAGATATTTTCTATAGGAATTTTGGAGAATAAAAGATACATTGAAGAGAAGAACACAAAGAGAGAAGCACAAGAGAATAAATAAGAAGAAGAAATAAGAAAGAAGAAAGAAGAAAGAAGAAGAAGCAACCAAATTGAAGAGGAGGGTTGAGATCGCCCAAAAGTTGAAGATAACTAGCTAAAAAGAGCATTGTAAATTGTAGAAAAGGAGAAGAAAAGTCAAGGTAAAACAAATTTTTATTGAAAAAAAATTGAATTAAAGTGAAGAAAAAAATAATTATTAGGAGGAGAAATCAATATTTGGAGGAAGAAGGAATTAATATTATTATTGGGAGATATAAGAATAATTTTTTAGGAAGAAAATTTACGAGAGTTATAAGAAGAATTGAAGAATAAATAAGAATAAAAATTGAAGCATGAAATAAAAGGAGTTACGAGAAATTTTTGAAAATTGAATTTGAAGAAAGAAGTAAGAAATTTGAGGAAAGAGAAGAGAAGAATACTAAAGAAAATTTTGAAATATTAAATTGAAGAAATTGAGAGAAGAATATTAAAACATAGAGATTGCATAAGGAAATCAAAGAAGCCTATGAAAACGTTAAATAATTAGGAGAAAGCAATAAAGAGCCTTCATTGGAGTTAAATGAGCCCAAAAAATACAGATATTGAACAAAAAAAATTGTGAAAGCACGTCCAAAATGGACCAATGTTGGAAAGAATGTGAAACATCTAATAGAGTTGGTGGAATAATAGTAGCAAATAAACACAACCAATGCACTTTGGTGGAGTGATTTGACGATAAGTTGATTGAGAAATACATTGTTTTATAAAACATTGAGATTTAATTTAAGAAGGAAATGTTACGACATCGGTATAACATCTAAGAAGATTCTCGATGGAAGAAACGCCCAAGCATAAGCATGAAAAAAATGCAATGCAATATTTACACAATATCGTAAAATTATACAAGGCAAAATAAAAGAAACTTGGATAAGAAAACGAGACTAAATATGTGGCTATTTATTCTTCCTCGATAAAACAAAATAATTAAAAAAAACGTAATTCAAACAAAACAATTTTAGAATTCCAAAAGTCTCTTTCCATCAATTGTTTTACCGTAATATATATTTTATTAACTGAGGAAGACAACTATTGTCTAACTTCATGTCAAAGTAACTTTAGGTTGATGATAAACTTGTCACAATGCAAATATGGGATTTAAGGACACAAAAGACTATTTGCAATTTGGAATATTGTTTTGCCTACAAGCCAATAGTTTTTTCAAATTCTAGAGTAAGGCCCAAAACAAGTGATCAACAAGTTTTATCTAGGTATGGTTCAATGTTGTTTGTTGCCCTTAGTAAGCCCTTTACATATTATGAACTAATTACAAGAAAACATGGATGTAATTTGTTAGATCATATGAACAATGGTTAATTCATTTTCATGGACATGCTTCGTCTTGAGTGCAAAGGTAGCAAGGGAGCAAAGTCGTTGAATGCATTTTTTGAAATATACAAAAGCATCTACCAAATTTTTCTAAATTACATTTCGTATGAGGTAAAATTGCTCTTCTTGTGATTGTTGCCCATAGATTAGAAGATATAGTTTTTGATTTTTTACAATATTGTCACATTTTAATATTAGAATTGTGGTGCTCTCTTGATATTTATACAAGTGTGGCAAATTCAAGCTTCATCCAACTAATAAAATTTTAAAAATACTTGAAAGGAGCAGTTCTAGTAATGAGAGAACTCGGTGCAAGCAAAAATATTCTTGAGTTTCCAGGAGAAGTGAGGCTTCCTGTAAAAAATGTGCATACATATGCATTTGTTGAATATGGAACCGACTTGGGTAGTTTAAAATATGTCAAATGAAACCCTATATAACTTTTTTGCCAAGCCGATAATGGTGCTTTAATTATGGATTGATTAAAGCAAATATGGAGATTAAAACAGAAATAACAAATATATTGACCATGGAAACTGAAACAAAATATAACTATGAATTTTATACCATACGAGGGATGTTGGAGGTATAACATTATTTGGCACCTTGTAAAATATTTAGATTAGAGTGTGTTTAATACTTGAGTGTCCTTTTTTAGAAGCCTGCATACTGTAGCAGCCACCACTTTAGCAGTCCGTGCATGGTAGCGGTCACAAAAATTTTGGCCCTAAAAAAAAAAAAAAAAAAATGGCAGATTTTGGAGGCAACAAGTTGTGACGGATGGAGCAGCAAGGAGGAGGAGCGAGAGGTCTAGGGGCATCAAACCCTAGGTGTGGGACTTTAGAGGATAGATCAGCAGACGCGACAGGTGGGGGCTCTGGCGAGATAGCAGCCCCCCAGGCGGAGGATGTGGACAAGGAAGTTCTATTGGAATCGGTCCAAGGGCGTTGGGCGGATGCGGTTGAAGATTTCTACGAGGGGGACCCGGGACTCTATGCGTCGGGATCAAAGGAAGACCCAAGAAGGAGACAAAGAGAAACATGGCAACTGGAGACCTTCATATCTTAATGCTCTTCGCGGTAAGCAAAAATTATCCGACTCTTGTTTTAATCTAAAATCCGTTAATGGTAGGTTGCACGTCCCGGATTCCTTAGCTCGGCATGTGGCTATGGAGGGCAGAACATCTCCGGTGGCTAAATTTATGGGGGTGAGGCCAGACATGGAAGTCATAAGGAGATGGGCCATCCAAAAATGGCAGCCAAGGGCCGGTATGATGATTAAGGCTTTACCCAAGAGTTTTATTTTGGTGACATTTCAATGTGAACAGGACATGGAAAGGACTCTCCAAGGAGGTCCTTGGTTTTTTGGGAAAAGGGGCTTGTATCTGAAGCGTTGGTCCCCCGATTTCAACCCCCAGACTCGAGTCTTGGATTTGGCTCCTATTTGGGTTAAGATGCCAGGATTACCTCTGCTTTTCTGGAACGAACAAATCTTGGCTGGGATAGCTACAAAGATTGGAGAACTAATAGCTATTGATCCTGCAACCTTGAGCAAAACAAGACTCCTGTCTGCTCGCATGTGTGTGTTGGCGGACCTGAGTAAAGAGCTCCCTAAATCCATTATTTTGTCGTCTATGTTTGGCCTTCATACTCAGGTCTTTGAATATGAAAATATGTCTTTTAAGTGTAGTGTTTGTGGGAAGGTAGGGCACCGGGGTATCCACTTGCATTTCCAAGAACCAGCCCCCACTCCAAAATACTGATCCTCAAACCCGGAATAATATCCCTCCCCCATGAGATCTCCATTCCTACCCAACCTGGGCCTCAAGGACGTGGAGCTCGAAATCCAAATATCAGAGACCCTGTTCGCCCTATTGTAAGCAAGAGACAACATTTTAACCCTCCTCCCAAAAATTCCTATGCCCCAAAACCCTCTCACAGGGGAGCTGGTCCCTTTGATGGGAACCCTCAAGCTCAACCTACTCCTAATATGATACAGCAAGTCTCAGAGCCAAATCACAAAGGAAAGAACCCCATAGATCAACGCCCTGGGGCAAGTAAGTTTGATTGGGTGATACGGGAGGCCTATGGAGGCTCGGTGGAAGTGGTCCCATGTCTGCGAGAGGAATTTATGGGAAGAAATTCCAAGGAGATCAACATCCCGGTGGAGAATAGTTTTGATGCATTAAATCATTTTAAGGGAGATCGGATGGACAGACCAAGAAGTGGAATCGATGTAGAGGAGACTCAAGAGAAGGATTTAGAGGAGAAAAATTAGAGGAAGGAGTAGGAAACTAATAATACGAGGCAAGGATACTCGGGGAGGAAGAGGTGAACCACCAAGATTAGTGTAACCCCAAAGCGAGGGAAAAAAGAATCTACTAATCAAGAAGCTAAGAGCACGGAATCATCTCCATTGTCAAAAAGACCAGTTAACCTGGAAAGCCAGATTGTTACCCCAAAGACCAAGACTGACCTACCCAAGATGGTTACTAGAAGCCAAGTGAATCCCAAGGAACTTCAACCTAGAGTGGATGTATGGGGATATGGTTCGGTAGGGAAGAGGGAAACCTAGCAATGCTTGCCTTAAGGCGAGAAAGAAGCGAGAGCGAGGAGTGGTGATGGCACTCAAGCGGTATTGCTCTTTGGGGCGAAGGCTCGAGGATCCAAAGCCCATAAATGAAGATTCTTTCATGGAATATTCGTGGGAGTAATCCTGCAAAAATAAGAGCTTTGTATGCTCTTAGACAAGAACACAAACCGGATATGATTTTACTGCAATAAACTAAAATGGAGGAGAGTAGAGTTATTCCTTTTAAGAATAGGACTTGGCGAGAAGCTGAAGTAATAGGCCAAGAGGCCACTGGAACAACAGGAGGGTTGTTGGTTATGTGGAACAAAAATGTGATTGATAGTAGAGTGATTCGAATGTCTAGTTGGTTTATTTGTCTCTTATGTGTGGATAAAACCACGCGGGAAGAGTGGATCTTAACGAATGTATATGCTCCGATTAGACGAGGGACCGAGAAGGGTTCTTTGGAGTCGGCTAGGCTGAATTGAGGGAGATGGTCCCCAACTACCCTTGGATTGTGGCGGGGGATTTCAATTGCTACCTTAATCCTGTAGATAAATTGGGGGGCTCTCAAAGAATAGCTAGCGATATCTACGAGTTTAGAGATTTTGTTGAGCAACATGAGTGATGGATGTGGACCTGCATAGATTCTCCTATACATGGTCTAACAAAAGATTGAAGGAAAACCAAATTCAGATAAGATTAGATAGGTTTCTTCTTTCTCAAGAATGCCTGGAGAGGTTTGGGGACTCTTCATTAACGGCACTCCTAAGAATCGGGTCTGATCACAACCCAATTCCGTGGGAAACAGGGGAGGACTCTAAGAAAAGATACATCAGACCCTTTCGATTCGAACTTATGTGGTTCCAACATCGGGATCTCAAGGATCCGGTTTGCCCAATGGTGGGACAAAAAGTATAATGGTTCGAAACTGGCCCAAGTGGCATGTAAACTAAGGAATGTGAAGGCTAACATTAGAGAGTGGAACAAAACTTCCTTTGGCAATATTTTTGTTAAAAAGGCGAGAACTAAAAGATAAGATCAATGAACTACAAGAGAAGTCGAAGTCGGAAGCGACTTACGAGAGGATCCGAGAAACCGGGAGAGGGAGGCATTGGCCGAATACCACACGATGCTAGGATTTGAAGAAACCTTTTGGAGGCCAGAAATCCAGACTGCGTTGGTTAAATGAGGGTGACAGAAATACAAATTTCTTCCATGTCTCTACTCTTCGCCACGGGAGTACTAACAAAATTAAGGAGATCAAGATGGCCGATGGGTCTAACACCAAAGATATGGAAGACATAAAGAGGGAAGCGGTTGAGTACTTTAAATCGTTGCTAGAAGATGTAAATCCGACTATTGAAGAAGAGGACTCTCTGTTGGCAGCCATTCCACCCCTCAGTAGCGATAATCTTAATGGATTCTTACTTAGTCCTTTCACAAAGGAGGAAATCAAGAAGGTCATTTTTGACATGGATGGTAATAGCTCCCTAGGACCGGATGGCTTCCCTGCAGCTTTCTTCCGGAAGTTTTGGGATATCCTAGGCAATGATGTAGTGGAAGCTATAATTGAGGCTCAAAAGGACATGGAAATCCCAGAAGGAGTTAATGCTACTTTTTTAGTCCTCATCCCTAAACTAGTGGGAGCAATGGAATTTTCCAGTTTTCACCCTATCAGTTTATGTAACACTCTGATGAAGATTCTCACAAAAATAATCGCCAATAGGCTGAAGGTTATCCTTCCTTTCATCATTGATATGAACCAAGGTGGCTTTGTGAAAGGGCGACAAATATTGGATGGTATCATCACAATTCATGAGGTTATTCATTCAATGGTGACTAGTAAGGAAGCGGGTATGTTACTAAAGCTTGATATGAATAAAGCCTACGACCGGGTTTCATGGCGGTTCCTCACCAAGATTTTGGGTAAGTTTGGTTTATGTCCCCAGTGGATTAAGTTGATTTTTAGTTGTATCTCTACTACAAGATTTTATGTCATGGTGAATGGGTCACCCTCCGGTTACTTTAAGAGTGAAAGGGGGTTGCGACAAGGAGATCCTTTGTCTCCATACTTTTTTATTATTTTAGCGGAAGCATTGGGTAGGAACATTTCAGCAGCGGTGGCAGATGGTCAATTGGAAGGTTTTAAACCGGCCTCAACAACAGAGCCAGTGTCTCACCAACGGTTTGTGGATGATACAATCATTGTGTCCAAAGCCTCGATGCCTCAAGCTAGGAAGTTGAAGAGAATTCTAACCAAGTATGAGACAGAAGCAGGACAGTACATAAACTATAAGAAGAGTAGCATCTATTTCTTTAACACGCCCGGTGGGAGGGAGGAAAGAATAGCTAACCTCTTCGGTTGTGGAAAGGAGCTTCTACCGGCAACTTATCTAGGCATGCCTATGTTCGAAGGAATAATGAAGGCTACTTTGTGGAACTCGATCATTGACAGGATCTCCAAAAAGTTAGCGGGGTGGAAGGGCGAGCCTTCTCGGCTCCGCGAGAAAAGCCTTATTAGTTCAAACTACTTTACGAGCATTCCAATTTCCTGCATGTCTCTATTTAGAATGCCTGCAAAGGTCCGAGCTACATTGGAGCTAATTCAACGCAACTTCTTGTGGTCAGGTTCAGAGGAGAGAAAGAGAATTTCGTTGGTAGCATGGAATCAGGTGTGTGCAAGCAAGGATCAGGGGGGCCTGGGGTTAAAGAGAATGAAAGAAATGAATCAAGCTTTGATTGGCAAACAGGTATGGAGATTTATCAATAATGATCAATTGGGATGGGTAAAACTTCTTAAGGCAAAATATATCAGAAATAATCAGGACTTCTGAAAGCTGATAATCTTCCTAGAGGATCCTATTTTTGGAATTGTTTGCTCGAATGTCGGGAGGTAGTCAGGAAAGGCATCAGATGGAGAATTGGTAATGGAAGACAAGTGGACTTTTGGAAAGACCCGTGGTTGGAAGAGGCCCCTCTGAAAGATAACTTTGACCTTCAGGTCCTCCAACATAAACTTTTGAAAGAAATGGGAGGAAAAGTAGGGGATTTTATTGCTGTAGCACAGGAAACTTCTTCTTGGAATAAAATCACAGTTCATAATCTGTCAGAGCAAGAGAAGGTGGCCCTAACCAAACTCAATGATGCTTTAAGGGTGTTCTCGATCATTCCTGGGGGAGGAAGAGACAAGGCGATTTGGGGCAAAACTACAAGTGGGATCTATTCAATAAAAAGCGCCTATAAGTTAATCCACTCAGGATTCAATGGTTGGACTCCGACTTCGATTATTTGGTTAAATAATTTAACCCCAAAAATAGCTTTCTTCTTTTGGTTGGCGAGTTCAAAATAAGATCCCGACAACGAGATAATCTGCAAAGGAGAGGTTTCCAATTCATCAATCGATGTATCTTGTGTGAGAAAGCAATAGAATCGTAAGTCATATATTTCTAACTTGTGATTTTTCTTGTACGAGTCTTCCAAATGATCCTGTCCAAATTTCATATAGATTGGGTCTGTCCAAATAGCATGTCCGACTTACGCATACGGTGGGCTTCCCCCTTAGGGCAAAGCTTTTGACTTGGCTCCGGAAGCTCAGCTTACCCCATTTTTTATGGGGGATATGGAATGATAGAAATAAGAGAGTATTTAAAGGACGTAAGAAAGATCCCAGGTTATGTGGTAATAAAATAATCAAAGCTTTGAAAGAAAAGCTGGAAAACTTTCTTCTTCAAAAATGAGACCATGTCTCTAAGGGAAAGGAGGATTTTGCGGAGCTGGGGAGAGGAACTTCCAGGACGTAGACATTACAACCAACCCACGGGATGGTGTCAAGTGGATACCCCCACACAAAAGTGGGTTAAGTTTAATTTTGACGGGGCGGCTAAAGGAAATCGGGGGCTGCGGGAGCGGGAGGAGTTTTGAGAAATGAGGAAGGAAAAGTGGTCCTTGCCTTTGCGAAACCTTTGGGAACTCAAACAAATCATTTTGCGAAGCCCGAGCTTGCATGCGAGCAATGAGAATTGCCGGACTTGAGGGTTATAAGGAAGTTATCTTTGAAGGGGATTCGCTTAATATAATCAAGGCAATTAAGGAGGATAAAGACCCCAATTGGACCATATTGGAGCTTATCCTAGAAGCAAATATTCATAAATCTCATTTGGTTAATGCCCGAATCCAACACACCTTGGGAGAAGGGAACCGAGCGGCGGATCTAATGGCAAATATTGCGGTTTCTGTTGGGGAGATGCAAATTTGGAAGGATAACTTCCCTCAAGAACTATTGGTGTTGGATGCTAGAGAAGATCTAAGATCAAACCTGTTAGAGTATCGGGGAGATCGGAGGGCTGATGATGAGTAATCCGACGAGATGGAATTAGGCGAGAAAAGGCATCCCATTTCTTTGGGGCCTGGGAGGTGACAAGTGTACAGTATAGCAACCTAGTGTTAGTAAGTGCTAGGTGTTGTTTGGTTTTTGTTTTATCCTGAATAGTCAAGCGACAAGTATAGGACTATGGACTCTAAGTATGGCTTAATGTGAGTCTTAGAAAGATCCATTTTGTATTTTGATTATACGGGCTTGATGCTAGAACCAACCCATTTTGACTTTGTAAAAGGTTTGTGGACCTTATAACCACCTCTACCTTATACCAAAAAAAAAAAATACTTGAGTGTGAGTATGTGTCGTATAAATAAGTGTGGAGTTATTTGTGTGAGGTGTCAAGTTAGCAACTAAAAATTATCTGTGTGAGGTATCAAGTTTAAAAGTGTGTAATCATATAAAGTGGCATTAGCTCATCCAGTTAGATTCCTCAAAATTTAAGGAGGAGATCAAGGTTCAAATTTTGTCAAGTGATACATGGATAATATCCAAGCTTTGATGTAATACCACTATGTGGTGATGATGTAATACAGGTGGGGCCTATTTCAATCCCATATAACCAATTGAAAAAAAAGTGTGCAATCATGAGAAACTTTGTCTTTATGTAAATATATGACATTTATTTTGTAAGAGGTAAATATGAATAGTTGGATCTCCTATGAGTTTGAGGAATATGAAGAGTCTTATGTATCTATATTTTTTTTGGTATAAGGTAGAGGTGGTTATAAGGTCCACAAACCTTTTACATAGTCAAAATGGGCTAGTTCTAGCATCAAGCCCGTATAATCAAAATACAAAATGGATCTTTCTAAGACCCACATTAAGCCATACTTAGAGTCCACAGTCCTATACTTGTCACTTGACTATTCAAGATAAAACAAAAACCAAACAACACCTAGCACTTACTAATACCACTAGGTTGCTGTACTATACACTTGTCACCTCCCAAGCCCCAGCAAATGGGATGCCTTTTCTGCCTAATTCCATCTGTCGGATTACTCATCATCAACCCCTCTGATCTCCTGATGCTCTAACAGGTTTGATCTTAGCTCTTCTCTAGAAGCCAACACCAATAGTTCTTGAGGGAAGTTATCCTTCCAAATTTGCATCTCCCCAACAAAAACTGCAATATTTGCCATTAGATCCACCACCTGGTTCCCTTCTCTGAAGGTGTGTTGGATTTGGGCATTAACCAAATGAGATTTATGAATATTTGCTTCTAGGATAAGCTCCAAGATGGTCCAGCTGGGGTCTTTATCCTCCTTAATTGCCTTGATTATATTAAGTGAATCTCCTTTAAAGATAACTTCCTTATAACCCTCAAGTCTGGCAATTCTCATTGCCTGCATGCAGGCTCGGGCTTCTGCAAAATGATTTGTTTGATTTCCCAAAGGCTCTGCAAAGGCAACAACCACTTTTCCTTCCTCATTTCTCAGAACTCCTCCTGCTCCTGTAGCCCCCGAATTTCCTTTAGCTGCCCCATCAAAATTAAACTTAACCCACTTTTGTGTGGGGGGTATCCACTTGACACCATCCCGTGGGTTGGTTGTAATGTCTAGGTCTGGAAGTTCCTCTCCCCAATTCCACAAAATCCTCCTTTCCCTTAGAGACATGGTCTCATTTTTGAAGAAGAAAGGTTTCCAGTTTTCTTTCAAAGCTCTGATTATTTTATTACCACATAACTTGGGATCTTTCTTACGTCCTTTAAATACTCTCTTATTTCTCTCATTCCATATCCCCCATAAAAAATGGGGTAAGCTGAGCTTCCAGATCCAAGTCAAAATTTTTGCCCAGAAGGGGGAAGCCCACTGTATGCAGAAGTCAGACATGCTATTTGGACAGACCCAATCTATATGAAATTTGGACAGGATCATTTGGAAGATTGTACAAGAAAATTCACAAGTTAGAAATATATGACTTACAGATTCTATTGCTTTCTCACACAAGATACATCGATTGATGAATTGGAAACCTCTCCTTTGCAGATTATCGTTGTCGAATCTTATTTTGAACTCGCCAACTAAAAGAAGAAAGCTATTTTTGGGGTTAAATTATTTAACCAAATAACGAGTCGGAGTCCGACCATTGAATCCCGAGTGGATTAACTTATAGGCAGTTTTTACTGAATAGATCCCACTTGTAGTTTTGCCCCAAATCGCCTTGTCTCTTCCTTCCCCAAGAATGATCGGTAATACCCTTAAAGCATCATTGAGTTTGGTTAGGGCCACATTCTCTTGCTCTGACAGATTATGAACTGTGATTTTCTTCCAAGAGGAAGTTTCCTGTGCTACAACAATAAAATCCCCTACTTTTCCTCCCATTTCCTCCGAAATTTTATGTTGGAGGACCTGAAGGTCTAAGTTATCTTTCAGAGGGGCCTCTTCCAACCACGAGTCTTGCCAAAAGTCCACTTGTCTTCCATTACAAATTCTCCATCTTATGCCTTTCCTGACTACCTCCCGACATTTGAGCAAACAATTCTAGAAATAGGATCCTCTAGAGAGATTATCAGCTTTCAGGAAGTCCTGATTATTTCTGATATATTTTGCCTTAAGAAGTTTTACCCATCCCAATTTATCATTATTGATAAATCTCCATACATGTTTGCCAATCAGAGCTTGATTCATTTCTTTCATTCTCTTTAGCCCTAGGTCCCCCTAATCCTTGCTTGCACACACCTGATTCCATGCTACCAACGAAATTCTCTTTCTTTCCTCTGAACCTGACCACAAGAAGTTGCATTGAATTTGCTCCAATGTAGCTCGGACCTTTGCAGGTATTCTAAATAGAGACATGCGATAAATTGGAATGCTCGTAAAGTAGTTTGAACTAATAAGGCTTTTCTGCAGAGTCGAGAAGGTCTGCCCTTCCACCCTGCTAACTTTTTGGAGATCCTGTCAATGATTGAGTTCCACAATGTAGCCTTCATTCTTCCTTCGAATATAGACATGCCTAGATAAGTTGCTGGTAGAAGATCCTTTCCACAATCAAAGAGGTTAGCTATTCTTTCCTCCCTCCCACCAGGCGTGTTAAAGAAATAGATGCTACTCTTCTTATAGTTTATGTACTGTCCTGCTTCTGTCTCATACTTGGTTAGAATTCTCTTCAACTTCCTAGCTTGAGGCATCGAGGCTTTGGACACAATGATTGTATCATCCACAAACTGTTGGTGAGACACTGGCTCTGCTGTTGAGGTTGGTTTGAAACCTTCCAATCGACCATCTACCACCGTTGTGAAATGTTCCTACCCAATGCTTCCGCTAAAATAATAAACAAGTATGGAGACAAAGGATCTCCTTATCGCAACCCCCTTTCACTCTTAAAGTAACCGGAGGGTGACCCATTCACCATGACAAAAAATCTTGTGGTAGAGATACAACTAAAAATCAACTTAATCCATTTGGGACAGAAACCAAACTTACCCAAAATCTTGGTGAGGAACCGCCATGAGACCCGGTCGTAGGCTTTATTCATATCAAGCTTTAGTAACATACCTGCTTCCTTACTAGCCACCATTGAATGAATAACCTCATGAATTGTGATGATACCATCCAGTATTTTTCGCCCTTTCACAAAGCCTCCTTGGTTCATATCAATGATGAAAGGAAGGATAACCTTCAACCTATTGGCGATTGTTTTTGTGAGAATCTTCATCAGAGTGTTACATAAACTGATAGGGCGAAAACTAGAAAATTCCATTGCTCCCACTAGTTTAGGGATGAGGACTAAAAATGTAGCATTAACTCCTTATGGGATTTCCATGTCCTTTTGAGCCTCAATTATAGCTTCCACTACATCATTGCCTAGGATATCCCAAAAATTTTGGAAGAAAGTTGTTGGGAAGCCATCCGGTCTTGGGGAGCTATTACCATCCATGTCAAAAACCACCTTCTTGATTTCCTCATTTGTGAAAGGACTAAGTAAGAATCCATTAAGATTCTCAGTTACGAGGGGTGGAATGGCTACCAACAGAGAGTCCTCTTCTTCAATAGTCGGATTTACATCTTCTAGCAACGATTTAAAGTACTCAACCGCTTCCCTCCTTATTTCTTCCATATCTTTGGTGTTAGACCCATCGGCCATCTTGATCTCCTTAATTTTGTTAGTACTCGTATGGCAAAGAGTAGAGACATGGAAGAACTTTGTATTTCTGTCACCCTCCTTTAACCAACGCAGTCTAGATTTCTGCCTCCAAAAGGTTTCTTCAATTCCTAGCATCGTGTGGCATTCGGCTAACAACTCCCTCTCCTGGTTTCTCAGATCCTCTGTAAGCTGCTCTGACTTCAGCTTCTCCTATAGTTCATTGATCTTATCTTTTAGTTCTGCCTTTTTAACAAAAATATTGCCAAAGGAAGTTTTGTTCCACTCTCTAATGTTAGCCTTCACATTCCTTAGTTTACATGCCACTTGGGCAAGTTTCGAACCATTATACTTTTTGTCCCACCATTGGGCAACCAGATCCTTGAGATCCTGATGTTGGAACCACATAAGTTCGAATCAAAAGGGTCTGATGTATCTTTTCTTAGAGTCCTCCCCTGTTTCCCATAGAATTGGGTTGTGATCAGATCCGATTCTTGGGAGTGTCGTTAATGAAGAGTCCCCAACCTCTCCAGGCATTCTTGAGAAAGAAGAAACCTATCTAATTTGATCTGAATTTGGTTTTCCTTCAATCTTTTGTTAGACCATGTATAGGAGAATCTACGCAGTCCACATCCATCGGCTCATGTTGCTCAACAAAATCTCTAAACTCGTAGATATCGGCAGTTATTCTTTGAGAGCCCCCCAATTTATTTTTAGGATTAAGGTAGTAATTGAAATCCCCTACCATAATCCAAGGGTAGTTGGGGACCGTCTCCCTCAATTCAACTAGCTAACTCCAAAGAACCCTTCTCAGTCCTTGTCTAACTGGAGCATATACATTCGTTAAGATCCACTCTTCCTGCGTGGTTTTATCCACACATAAGAGACAAATAAACCAACTAGACATCAGAATCGCTCTACTATCAATCACATTCTTGTTCCACATAACCAACAACCCTCCTATTATTCCAATGGCCTCTTGGCCTACTACTTCAGCTTCTCGCCAAGTCCTATTCTTAAAAGGAATAACTCTACTCTCCTCCATTTTTGTTTCTTGCAGTAAAATCATATCCGGTTTGTGTTCTTGTCTAAGAGCATACAAAACTCTTATTTTTGCAGGATTACTCCCACGAATATTCCATGAAAGAATCTTCATTTATGGGCTTTGGATCCTCGAGCCTTCGCCCCAAAGAGCAATACTGCTTGAGTGCCATCAGCCACTCCTCGCTCTGCTTCTTTCTGCCTTAAGGCAACATTGCTAGGTTTCCCTCTTCCTATCGAACCATATCCCCATACATCTGCTCTAGGCTGGGGTTCCTTGGGATTCACTTGGCTTTTAGTAACCATCTTGGATAGGTCAGTCTTGGTATTTGGGGTAACAATCTGCTTTCCAGGTTAACTGGTCTTTCTGACAGTGGAGATGATTCCGTGCTCTTAGCTTCTTGATTAGTAGATTCTTTTTTCCTTGCTTTGGGGTTACACTGATCTTGGTGGTTCACCTCTTCCTCCCCGAGTATCCTTGCTCGTATTATTAGTTTCCTGCTCCTTCCTCTAATTTTTCTCCTCTAAATCCTTCTCTTGAGTCTCCTCTACCTCGGATTCCACTTCTTGGCTATCCATCTGATCTCCCTTCAGATGATTTAATGCATCAAAACTGTTCTCCACTGGGATGTTGATATCCTTGGAATTTCTTCCCATAAATTCCTCTGTAGTACATGGGACCACTTCCACCTAGCCTCCATAGGCCTCCCGTCTTACCCAATCAAACTTACTTGCCCTAGGGCATTAATCTATGGGGTTCTTTCCTTTGTGATTTGGCTCTGAGGCTTGCTGTATCATCTTAGGAGCAGGTTGAGCTTGAGGGTTCCCATCAAAGGGATTATGTATCTATATATTGAAAACAAAACCATATAATATGTATAGAAGTAACATTACATTTATGCATTGCTATAACATATGTATTTTCAATAATAATTGAAGTAATATCAATGTGCATTGTTTGAGTGATTTATTGTTTGAAAATATTGTGAGGTCCTATGAAAATTATCTTATGATAATATTGTTGATTTGCTAATAATCACTCCTACAAGTCAATCAATCTATTTTGGATACTTAGCAAAGTTTTGTTAATTTTACAAATTTGGTTGTTTTTCAATGTTATTCTTGAATTTGCAAAATCCATTTACTATGGCTAATTCCTAGGAATTAGAAGGGTGAGATACTACAAGAACTCAATGCTCTAGAGTATTGGGGATAAATATTTACTTTGTAGGAAAATGTCATTTAGTTGTTTAAGAAATTCAATCTTGTGATTAGTATCAATGTGGTTTTTAGTAGCATCCAACAAAGAAAATATTTGCTTTTGTTTGGTATTCATTCTCCACTAAATTAAGCCTTTTCGAAGCACTATTCTTGTCATGAAAAAAGATATTAGGAAAAAAATATATAAATAACAACATGCACAAAAATAATCAATTGATTTCGTACCTAGACACGCAAATCAATCATGTATGCATTGAAACACGAGACTAGTCTCTATGTAATACTTGTTTACAATTTATTTTGTCTTATGGCTTGTTTCTCTTAAAAAATATATACTTTTAATTAGTTGTATGGAATTGAAAATGTTTCATCTATTTTACATTATAAATTTATAGCTATGCCACCATGTTATATCAACAAACCACGTAATGATATTTGATGATTATATATAAATTGATAAGATCTAAACTCAAATATTTATATCTCTAACCATTTAAATTCATACTATTTAATAAATACTTCTTTTTTAAATAGGCTAATTGGGGGCCACTTCTGCTACAAAAATAAAATATTACATTGCTCTCATCACATCTCTAACAAATTAATTAAACCATATCCAACTTGTCTTTCTATCAAATAAATTATTCATTTTCCTTTATGCCAAAGATATTCTCCATCTTCCTCGAACCGATAAGTTTCCACAATCAACTCTTTTATATTAGATGCCTTCTAAAATTTAAATTTTGTCAAGATGAAATTCAACACCGAGAATGGCTAAAATACTTGATGCTTAGTTTTCATATCTATAAATATCTTGTCTATACCCAGGTGTTGTAGGTGAGTTGGAGAGGAGAGGGCAATCCTCCAAGGGAGGTCTCAGGTTTGAATCTCCACCCTACCAAAAAGTTGAATTGGGTACCCAAAATCCAATTGATAATGTTGGTGCGAGACAGGGGCAGGCGCGACTTCCAGGTGACTTTGACGGTGTAGAACCCCCTGGTCATGGTCTCTCAGACCAAGGTAGCCCCACAAGGGGTTTTTTGCTAAAGAAAATAAATTAATATATATATTATCTATAACAATATAACATTTTATTAATACATTTTTTTAGGGTTCTTATTCATACCCCTAATATTCTAAGATATTATATTCATTGTTATTTTTTGTTTTCATTTGTGGGTTTAGCCCCACTTCTTGTTAACACTTGGGATATTTGCTTTTGTTTTCACATATCAATATCCCTCTAGGTTTCTTTTTCTCTATTTTTTTGCTTCTTGGGTCTTCTTTTATTTTTTTCATTTCCACCAATACTTTCATCTTCAAATCTCTTCAATCTTCTCACACTACTAATAGTAAGACTTGTCATCTTTAAGTTTCTTGCTTTGAAGGATGAAAGGAATAACCTCAAAAATACATTCTTCTTTATGTTGCCTTGGAAACCCTAAAGTGTAAGGATGCTCTTTCATAGCAATTATCTTCTTATTCTACCCTAAAAACCCTAAATTGTTATGAATTTCTTTCATCTTCATTTCTTTATTATACCGCTCTTGAAACCTTAAAGTGCAAGGGATAACATCTACACCACTTTCACTTTAATTACTAGGAGAGGATTCTATATTACTTGAGGAAAATGAAGATGTCTTTGTTTTAGGATTTTCCTCCACATATTTTGTACCTTTAATTCCTTGTGAACTAGCCAAATAACATTGCAGATAGGCTTTCTTTGCCTCTTCTTTTGGAGTAGAATATCCTTGATCTAATCTAAGCTTCAATTATTGTATGATTTTCTTGCTTCGTCTTGAAGTTTATCTCATGAACCAAACATTTCTCTCTTTCTTCGTAGTTTTCACTTTGTAAAATCTTGTCATATGTCCAACCTCATAACAATTATGGCATCGAAATGTGATATTTTCATAATCCACTTGTTGATCTCATTCTCTTGATTTAGATTTAATCCTAATGGATTGTGGAAAAGGCTTTGAAATATCCATCAGGTATCTATAACATGCTTTCATTCCTTAGTAGTTAGTCCTTCCTTGATGAGTTTCCCAAGGTATTTCCAATATTCTTCAAAACATCCTTATTGATAAGCTGATGTGGAAGTCCAAAAAACATAATGCACACTAGAAGCTTTTTAATAATTTATGTCTCAACAAAAGAATTTTCATTCCATGGTCTCAAATAAAGGGCATCTCTCCCCCTAAACCATGAGCCACCATCCATTATTTTATCCTTAATTTTTGAACTAGAAAAGAAAAAGATGAGAAAAAACCTTTAGGAAGAAAATTCATAGAGTAATTTGAATTCAATACCCACTACTCATACTTATACAATTTAGAAACTCTAAAAACCCTAACTATGATCTAAGGACCATTATAATATTAAGAACCATTATATCATACTCAATCATCTCATCCTTGATACTCACTTCCGGTGTAACATTTGTTACCTCGATTGAACTTGCCATGTATTTGCTCTTCCACTTATCTCCCACTTAGGCTTTTATACTTCCAACTAGAGCATCTTAATTTTTAGCTAAGGCATCTTGACTTCTCATTAGGGCTTTCGGATATGATTTTCCTTCCATACTAGCTAGTGGGGCTAAATTTGGCTCGCACTTTCTCCCAACTTGTATTTGCTCTCGATTTGCATTCGCCCCCATCTTGCACTCTCTCCCAACTCGCACTTGCTCTCTGATTGCACTCTCTCCTAGCTTGTACTCTCTCCCAACTCGCACTCGCTCTCTGCTTGCAGTCTCTCCTATATTGAACTCTCTTCTAGCTTGCACTTGCTGATATTTTCTTTCTCTAAACAATCCTTTGTTTCAATAAATTTTTGAAAACAATGTTTCACATATTTATAATAAAAATTTAAAACATTGATACACATGTTCTTTTTTATACCATAGTCAAATCTAACTCTACTATTTAATATATGTTAATATGCATTCTTAAAATTAAAATTTTATAGAAGAGTTTCACTTTCTTTGGAGACGATCCATGGAAGTTGTAAAGTAATATATTTTTGTTTTAATAAGTAAAATGTTCCTTAATTAAAACTCAAATAAATTTCTTCCTTTCTAAATAAAGGAGATCCATTTCCAAATCACAAAACAAAATAATTTATCATGTTCCTTAATCAAAACTTCCTTTCTAAATCGAGGAGATCCATTTGCAAATCACAAAATAATTTATCTAGGGTTTGAATTGGTGATAATGTGAGCTTAACGGTTCTTGTTCTTCCTTCTGTTTGCACGTATGTATCGTAAGGTTCCAACTAATATTTTAAACTAGGACTGAAGGTATGTATAGGTACACAATCAATGGGATTGCTTTGAATAGGTACAAAGCCCACGCGAAAGCCAAGTGTAACCTACTTTGGTGGTCAAAGAGAAAGCAAAAGTGATGTAAAACTCTAACCTTTGGATTTCCCCACACAATTATGTAAATGGTTTTTACATTATTCCAAGACCATGTAGGTTAGGAACAGCAAGAGGAGACCCCCTATAATTGCAAATCTAGGGGCGGTGCAAAACTGGGGTTGGGGTTGTGGCAAAAGGGCTTGGACGGTTTGTAATAGCCCTGTTCTTGCTGCGGTAGAAAGCAGAAAGGCAGGAGAGGAGAGGAGAGGAGAGGAGAGGAGATCATCAAGATGGTGATGATGAGGGAAAGAGAGAGGGAGAGAAAGTTTTTGATGGAAAGGGGGCTCAGCTTTGCATGCCAACAAGACCCAAGTGCTGGATTTGGGTTCCATGATGATGATGGGGACCAGATGATCAATGGAGGTCCAGAGGTGAACATGGTGGGTGGAGAATTGGCTGCCCTTGTGCAGGAGCTGGCAAGCCTGCAGGGGAGGTTGGCCTCCCTCATGGAGAAGATGGG
Organism: Wollemia nobilis; assembly: GCA_028583015.1. Taxonomy (NCBI): domain Eukaryota; kingdom Viridiplantae; phylum Streptophyta; class Pinopsida; order Araucariales; family Araucariaceae; genus Wollemia; species Wollemia nobilis. The sequence goes on from JAQPPZ010014470.1 coordinate 3,498,371, forward strand.
TTCTCTCCCCTTGGATCTCATCAGGGGCATGAGGCAGGAGGTTGTTGAGGTCACTGACCAGCTTAGAAACATTAACAGATCTCACAGGAGGATGTAATGGTGTTAATTCACCATCTGGGTATCAAAGATTCATGTTTATATCGTATATGCAATATATATGTGATTTTTTGTTCATCTAGGTTTGATTAGGGCTGCTGCTGGTTCTGCTTCTTGGGATGGATCTGGTAGTTCTGAGATCTGCCCATAAGGATTTTTCCCCTCCCCCTTGTTGTTCTTTCTGCTGGGTCACTTAATATTGTTTTTCATATGAAAATTCAAATTAAGTTTCTTTTGAATGGTGTGAAGACTGAAATGAAGATGGGCTTGTATGGATGTCTCACAGATGTTGTATTTTAGGGTTTCTTTTCAAGATTTGGATTCCAGTGGAAATCAGATAGAGGAGTGTGAAATGTAAATGATGGTATACTGTTTGTTTTTGCGTTATTGATTTCATGGTTTCTTTTGTATATAAGGCACCAGGAACTAGAATCAAGGGCTTGTGGATGAAACTCTGAAAATAAATTTTGAGTTAGCTATTTCTGTTGCTTAATTTCCTTTTGGCATTATTTTTCAAGAATGTGGTGTTTTGCTTTGTGGGCGTGGGTATATGTTCCTAGAGGTCCGGAGATTGATCCGAGAGAGAAGGGCATGCATGTATTTCGTCAGATAAATTGTGGTGTTTTATGCTGTTGGAGTAGATTCATTTGCTTTTTCAGTAAATTTGGCATAATGTATGTTGATGGTGGTTTTTTGCTGTGTGAATGGAATTCGTTTTGCTTAGGGTCTCAGAAATCCATTTCAGAAATTATTTTATGATTCATTTTGCCGTCGATTTTAAGAATTTTTTTGTGGGCTTAGTGCTATTTTAAAGGATTAGTTCCTTGATTGATAAATTTGGTTTTATCTTGACAACTGGGTTGCATAGGCCTAGATGTTTATTTGTTGGATAGATTTAGGAGGTTTCGATTTATTTTCAGAATAATTCTGACAGGATGTATTTTGATATAATTATCTAGCGTTGCCTGAGGGTATATATGGATTCTAGAGGTATCTAAAATGAAATTGAACCAGGGATTTAAAGAAGTTTTGTGTAGATTTGGACCAGTTCTAGTGAGTGTAACTTTTTTTTTTCTTTTTCTAATTTGGAGAATTTATCTAGAGAGCAGGCTTTGCTTCTGTGGGCAGGGTTAAAGATCATCTGATTTTGGAGTTTTTGTGTGTTGCTGATCATTTTTTATTTAAATGCGAGAATGGCTTTTGTTAGTGGGTATCTCTTTGGCATTCTTATATTAGCAGGTTTTGATTTGGTTGTATCAGTTTGACAGAAGAAGGTTACATGGCCTTAGTTTTGAAATGTTTGTCTTCTGGTTACCATTTTTCATACTATGTAACAATTGTGAAGATGGTTTTTGTTAACACCTTTTTATTAGTGGGTGTGTGTACTTGACATCTTTGTATGAGTAGATTTTAATTTGTCTCGTTCTAGCAGTAAGCACTGCATTGACAATCACTTAAATTCAGTTTTATCTGACAAAGTATCACTTTGGTAATGGGATAGTTGTTACTGAATTGATCGCAGTTTGAAGGTAAGAGCAGTTTGTTTCTGTTTGGATTGTTAGTATTTTGATTATGTATTTTTAGCATTAATTAGATGCTCTTAAACTGCTTTCTACATGATGTTTTAGTGAGTATCTTTGGATTTTGAAATATTAATTTTATTGTAATGGGCGTTTTGTTTGCATTACTGTTGTTTTGTTTTTAATTTATGAAAGCGTTTTTATGCAGCATATCATTAGTTGGTTTGGGCGTTTCCCAGGATTATTTGGCTTAATCAACATTGCTTATTGGTATCAGTTATTTTGGTATGGGTTACTGTTAACAGGAGTATTCTGTTATGTGTTTATCCTATTTAAAGTAAATTTTCCAGTAATTTATAATGTTTAATTTCCCTTTTCACATTTTGATGAAGTTCATATTGAGATTTAGGCTTTGTGGTGGTTGTAGTGATCAGCACAAAGGTCTCCTTTGTTTGTTTTAATATGCAAAGGAAAGATCGATTCTGTTGAGCTTGTGTGTAATTGGAGATTATTTAGGCCAGTTATACAACCTCTGCTCGCTTTATCAAATTTGCACTCAAAATTGTTTGCTTGACCTATATTAAGGACGAATTACATATTGCCACTTATTACTTTTATTTTTGTTGAGATTCTGATTCCAATTGTGTTGCTTTTTGGGGATACTTTTGATAAGCACTTGTTCTGGAGTAAGATTTATACAACTTGATTAATAGGCGTTCACATATATCTACAAGTAGTTTTCTTTAGTATGTTTAAATCTCTCATATCGCATATTTCATACCTTCTGTTCATTTGATTTGTGTTCATTTAAATAGGTTGATTTGGCGAGGGCAGGATTTAAATAATGCAATTTAATTCAGACTATTGTAATTGCTAAAGAAATGCTTCAAGCTATGTCGAATGTGCAAATATTAGTCATGTTCAGAATCACATATATCTACAAGTAGTTTTCTTTAGTATGTTTAAATCTCTCATATCGCATATTTCATACCTTCTGTCCATTTGATTTGTGTTCATTTGAATAGGTTGATTTGGCGAGGGCAGGATTTAAATAATGCAATTTAATTCAGACTACTGTAATTGCTAAAGAAATGCTTCAAGCTATGTCGAATGTGCAAATATTAGTCATGTTCAGAATCACATATATCTACAAGTAGTTTTCTTTAGTATGTTTAAATCTCTCATATCGCATATTTCATACCTTATGTTCATTTGATTTGTGTTCATTTGAATAGGTTGATTTGGCGAGGTCTGGATTTAAATAATGCTATTTAATTCAGACTATTGTAATTGCTAAAGAAATGCTTCAAGCTATGTTGAATGTGCAAATATTAGTCATGTTCAGAATTAGATGTGTAATTTGGTATGAGCACTTGGTTGTTTCTTCTTCAAATATTAGTTTGTGTAACTTGGTAGGAGCACTTAGTTGTTTCTTCTTCGAATATGAGTTGGTCAAACAGAAGCACAGAAGTTCTACATGTGATCCAAAATTTCAACCCATTGATCGATTGGTTATGTTTTGATGTCTTTTGTTTTTAACCTTGTTTTTGGATGTGGAAGCCTTAACTGGGCTTTTTTTAGTATTAGATCATTACTATGACTGGTTCATGATATGAGTTCTACAACTGCAGAACTTTTAAATAGTGCTATAAAATATAATACGCATTTGTGAAATCATTACTATGACTGGTTCGTGATATGAGTTCTACAACTGCAGAACTTTTAAATAGTGCTATAAAATATAATACGCATTGTGAGTGCTATACAATATGCTACGCATGTACATTACAATTGCAGAATATTTTCTCATTTGCACCATTGTCATCAGTCTTTAAAAACTTACATCTACTTCTATTTCTATTTTAAATTGGATAAACCTATATCTATGTTTGTTTCTCTGTTAAATTGGTTACAGGCGAGTGAAAGGGTCTATCCATATTTCTCTTTTAAATTGGATAAACCTATTATCTATGTTTGTTTCTCTGTTAAATTGGTTACAGGCGAGTGAAATGGTCCATCCATAGATCACATTGTTGTATTATAACAGCTTGTCTATTTTGTATGAATTGTTTGGCTGAATCATTGGAAATTTGGGTCTTATAATGGTAGATGTTTGGAATAGAGGTCTAAGGTTTTAGACCCTTCTTATAACTGCAGTATTGTTGGGAATAACCATAGATTTAACCCTTTCTAATAACTCTGCAGTATTGTTAGGGGATAATCATATATTTAACCCTTTTCAATAACTCAGTATGGTGCCCAACAATATATTAAGTAAACAATATCTGTTTTTCGGGAATACTTCTGATATCTTAATATTGTTCCTACCTAGACTAGTAAAAAGAGATTTCTAACCTTAATAACTCTGCAGTATTGTTAGGGGATAATCATATATTTAACCCTTTTCAATAACTCAGTATGGTGCCCAACCATATATTAACTAAACAATATCTGTTTTTCGGGAATACTTCTGATATCTTAATATTGTTCCTACCTAGACTAGTAAAAAGAGATTTCTAACCTTAATCATAAAATACGGGAATACTTTTGATATCTTGATATTGTTCCTACCTAGACTAGTAAAAAGAGAGATTTCTAACCTTAAAATACGGGAATACTTTTGATATCTTGATATTGTTCCTACTTAGACTAGTAAAAAAGAGAGATTTCTAACCTTATAATGCAAACTATTTCATGCCATTAATCAATTCATATGAAAACAGAATGTAGCATTTCGAGTACACTACACCAGAAAAACAATGAAATTTTAATCCGAAATGTAAATGTGTAGATGGATATAGATGCAGAATTATACCAAGTGCCCAAGATGCAGGTTAAATATGCTTGTTTTTAACAGACATTTAGTAATATTTGTTTAATTACTTTATCCTTAAAAAAAAAAAAACGTAAAAAGATAAAATAAAACAGAGGGAAAGTCCTGTAAAATGCTTCTCAGCACCTTTGAAATGCACCTGGGTGTTTTATGAACACTGGAGGACATCCCTCGAGCATTGTAGGGTATTGCGGCATAGTTGCACTCAGAAAATGAGCGATCAAAAATGATTTTGCTTTTTGAACAATGAGATATGTGATTACGAAGATGACCAAGTTTTGTTATGGTGATTTATTCATCTTACCGATTGTGTATGAACTTGGCAAATATGATGATGCAATGGATGAAAATAATGGTGAAATGATGATGACGAGGAATGCATTGATGATTAGAATGATGATTATGGTCGTTTTGTGAAAATTTGGATCGTTCTGAAGCATTATGTAACTTGTAATGTGATTTTGCGCCTTTTGGTCGCAAGCAAAAATTGTGTCCAAATCGATTTTGGTTTTTACAAAACATGATATTAAGATGAAAGTGATTTATGGATGCAATTTGGAATGATTTGGTGGAGGTAAGCTACCTTTTTGGCTCCGTTTTTTCTATCAAATTTGATGCCAAACATTGGTGGATGCTTATCGCATGTGCAAACGCCCACCAGAGTTTGGCGCTATAAGTGATTTATGGATGCAATTTGGAATGATTTGGTGGAGGTAAGCTACCTTTTTGGCTCCGTTTCATCTTTCTATCAAATTAGATGCCAAACGTTGGTGGACGCTTATTGCATGTGCAAACGCCCACAAGAGTTTGGTGCTTTCCAAACACAAGAATGCATTTCAATGTGCTTGGAAGCGCCCATGGGTGTTTCAATGTGCTTGAAACAACTATAAATAGCCTGCAGAAGGAAAACCAAGTTCATTCTTGCGTTTGCAATTTTTTGAAGTTGCGTTTGAGGGAGTGGAGTGGAGTGAGTGAGGTGAAGTGTTATAGAAGCTATTGCGATGGAGGGTGTGGATGCGGCAGCGTGAGTAGATGTACGTTTTGCTAAGGTAAATGCCTTTGAAGCTCTTTGTTGACTCGTGCATTTTATTTATTTTTTATGAAATGCATATGACATTAATGTTTTGCAATGTGTATTGTGCTGCAGTTGAAGATTTTGGAGGTTCGACATCGATTATCACCTCTCATCCTTGGGATGAAGAAGGCGGTGCGAGAGGACTAGTGGGAGTGGTTGGAGGTTGTGGGGTTGGTTGGGGCAGCCCCAATAGATGTGGTGAGGGCAGAGAGATGGGATCCTGATAGGGGGACAATTTTGCTCCTTATTGGAGAGATGACCGTGACACTTAAGGATGTATATCGCATCCTCAAGTTGCTAGTGGAGGGCTTACGTGTCGAGGTTGGACATGATAAGAGACATGAGCTGAGCTGGTTGTTTGGAGATGATTGGCCAGATGTGGAGGTGATGGGTGGAGGGATAACATACTTGTCCATGTATGTGGACAAGAAGTTGGATGCCCTACCCACATTGGTGATGTTCGTGTTGGCCAACATAGTGGCCTCGAATAGTACTGGTTGTTGGTTCCCATGGAACCTTATCGGGCTAGTGTGCAATATGATCGCTATGCCTCAGGTTTATGCATGGGCTCCTGCGTTATTAGCGCAGTTGTACTAAGAGTTGTATGAGGTGAGGAGGTGAAGGCAAAAGGGACTAGGGTGCAGTGTGTTACTGCAGTGTTGGGTTTGGGAGCACTTAATTGTGGCTCGGCCCGTAGGCTTACCAACTGCGGCGTGGGATAGGGAGTAGTCCTATGCTATGAGATGGTCGGTGGCAGAGGAGATACAGTCGAGTCATCTTATTTGAACGAGTCAATGGTATAGGGATCTTTGGACTGGATTGACATTAGCTCAGGTGATATGGAGGCCATGGCAATGTGCCATGTGGACAGGCGATAGAGAGTAGCTATGGAGGGTACAACAGGCTAGATGGATAGTTGGGAGGCATCGAAGTGAGGTAGAGCTAATTCAGTTCTCACAGGTGTTGAAGCAGTTCGGATTGAGGCAAGGAGTTCTTGATGCACCCGTGCTCTACAGGCGTCATCAAGATGAGACAGGTTTACCTTGTGCTGAGGCATGGAGGATGACATATGAGGATGACGAGGAGGTGAACCTCCCCAATGTGGATGATGAGGGAACTACTATGGAGTACGATGCATGGTTCACTACTCAGCTACCATGGGTATCGAGTCTGGTAGTAGATGGGGGGAATGGGGATGAGGTAGGGGCTGAGGAGGTTGATTATGCTCCTAAGCGCCAGAGGCACCTTTGATCTAGTAGTCGAAGGAGGCGGTCTAGGGGTACAATTGAGCAGGCCACTAAGATTGGAGGCGATGGAGGTAGCATGGAGGATAGAGAGATTTCATATGGACCTCTTGGTTAGGGTGAGGAGGATTGGGTGAGGTTGGAGCAGCTAGTGGCAGAGCAGGATGTTATAGTAGCATCTCAAGATGCAAAGATAGCTCGGCTACGGGATGTGGAATGGTGGCTCGGGATGCAGAGATAGCTTAGTTGCGGGCGAAGCCAGAGGCACGATCGACTGTAGGTGGAGGCAAGGATAGGACTGCGAGGCTCCAGGCAGAGCTACTAGAGAGGGGTCGTCGACAAAGACATGATATACACCACCTTCGAGCTTGGGATGGATATATCTTGTTGTTGGAGGATCATTTGATTGAGCATGACATTGGGCTTCCAGATCCACCCTCCTCATCCATATTCGGGTCTGTTAGGCCTAGTGAGTCTAGGCATAGCTCTAGATACTAGGGATCCTTTAGGGTCCCAGGGATCCTCCTATAGGTATTAGCTAGTGCTTAGATGCACTTTTTGTATATGAGCCTTGGTGCTCTATTCTATCTAGCCTTTGGGCATTGTATATGCGATATATGTAACTTTTACTTGTGTTATGTTTTTGTGTGAATGCATGTGTATATGGATGATTAATGCAAGTGATATTGTGCAAATGTTCTAATGATCATTCATAGTTTAGATTTTTGCTTGACCATTTTTAGCATTGTTGTTTAATCAGGGGCACCAAACTAGTGGCATGTGAAAATGGACAACTCATGCAATGATATGGATGTTGATATGGAAGAAGATATGGATGTTGATATGGAAAATTGGTTGTTTTGCAGAGACTTAGACATACTAGTGACATCAAACAAAGTCACTAAATACTGCCTAATTTTTGTAGGACCAAATGTGTGTGCAATGAATTCATTTACCGAATCATGAGCATGGTAATGACTCGAGGCAATCAAGAACCAATGTGTGTGCAAGTGAGTTCAATAACTCATCTTGAGCAAATTGAGATGAAACCTGTTATGGATGAGACCAAGAAGGTAGCTTGTCCTTATGTGCTGTCAACGGTCTCTTTAAAAGAGACGTGTCGCCACGCGAGTACTCCATTGCCATTCAAGCATCTATAGCCCCGGTGGAGATTAGCTCCATAGTCTAAGAATTTGATCTCTAAGTTTTGGGATGACTACCTAACCGTCTGATTGAAAATGTAGTACTATCCTTACAACTCGAGGACCAATGATGTGTAATGTGTAAAAGATTTAGAGTTTTTAGGGGTTTTTATTTTGAAGTTTGTGATAATGGTGAAAACCACTATTTTTGTGGACTATGTTGCATAATGGGAAGTAAGGAATATCCTTTTCACTTTGAGGTTCCACCCAAGTATGGTGTTATCCCTCTTTGACACAAGATGTTTTTTCAGATGTGTGATTTGTGTTTGGTTCAAGAATGTTTTGGAATCAATTCCCAGAACTCGAAGATTTTCTTAGTGAAAATGTGTCTTGGTCCTGAAGAAAATTTGACATGCATTGGAGGTTGCTTAAAACATTAGGAGTGGTTGAGTGATCGAAAACACCTAGGAATATGGAAATGTTGCTTTGCAAATGATAATTTTGGCTTTATGAAATGCTGCAATGAAATGAATGGCGGTTTGGTGGTGCCCCTGATTAAGGCAACATGACTTTATTGGACCAATTATAATCTGAACTGAATAAATGATCTCCTATTATGAAATGTGAGATGTGTGAATATGGGTGCAATGTCTGAAATGCAATGTGTGATATGAAATGTGTGCAAAATGTAATATATAAAATGCAAATTTGTTTTTGTGTAGAAGCCATGTATACATACATATATATAAATCACATTATGCATAGAATGCTCTCAAGGCTAGATAGAATGGAGCACCAAGGCTCATACACAAAAAGTGCATCTAAGCACTAGCTAATGCCTATAGGAGGATCCCTAGGACCCAAAAGGAGCCCTAGACCTAGAGCTATGCCTAGAATCACTAGGCCTAACATACCCGGACATGGATGAGGAGGGTAGATTTGGAAACCCAATGTCGTGCTCCATCAACCGATCCTCCAACAATCGAATATATCCATCCTGGGCTCGAAGGCAGTGTACATCATGTCTCTACCGACGACCCCTCTCTAGTAGCTCTTCCTGGAGCCTCGTTGTCCTATCCTCGCCACCACCTACAGTCGGCCATGCCTCTAGCTCTGCCTGCAACCAAGCTATCTCCGCATCCCGAGCCATCATTTCCACATCCTGCAGTTGAGCTATATCTGCATCTTGAGCCGCTACCATAGCATCCTGCAGTCGAGCTATCTTTGCTAGAATCTATGTTTTTCTAAAAGATTTTATTCTTCTTGATATGCATACCTAGTGTACTTTGGTCTACGTGTCATTAGTTCTCATTCGTGCCTCAACTGTCCTTTTCTCGATGGTGTGCATAAAATCTATATTTTTTTTGAATTGGATTTTTTTTTTTAATTCTTTCTTTTTATAACCATATGACCTTTTTAATGAATATTTTTTTCTGCCGTGGTTCAACGAGCTTTGTTAGGACTTAGCGAATAAATAATCATCGAACTTCGAATTGGTGCACCAATGAATATTTTCTTTTGTATGCTCCCCCTTTTTTATTCTTTCTGACTTTCCCGTGGTACAACTCAACATAACTCCCATGAAGACACCTTATTCATCATTTAGCATTAGCCAATTGCTAGCAAGCTATGGGTTTATTGGACCAATCATTGCTCTTCATCAAGTCATGGTGGACCAATCACCAACGAGTTATCTGACCTGGCGAATGGACTAGTCAACTTTCCTATTTCTTTTAATGTTTGCTTTTATATAGTTTTCGGGGTACATCTCCATATTTACTCACTATGGTGGTCTCTCTTTTATCTTCTAGTCAATGACCAATTGCCAGGGGTTATGGAGAAAGTGAACCAATCATCGATACCTATTGCTAGCTGGTGGACCAACCACTAGCATGCGTCGTAAACCAGCGGACCAATAGTTTTAGACCTCCTCCATCATGGTGTAGCTTCATTTATCTTTTAACACCCACCAATCACTACCTTGTGTTGCTAGATAGCAAGCTAATTGCTGCTCTCCACCAAGGATTAGAGGACCAATGAAAATTTTGCTTCGAACTTATGAAAATTACTAACCTCGTGCCTAGGTTTATGGATTGGGGCAATTGGATGCAGGTGTGGCTTTTCTAAAGGTAAGACTTAGGTAACAAAGTAATCATGGGGTCAAAGGGTGAAATGTTTACCATGTGGAGGTTACCCTCAAAAATTTAGGGATTTTGAATAAATTAGGCGGATTCATGAACAATGGTGACTATCACTAGGAATTAAGGGAAACATAATGACCGTGGTAACATTCTGCGAGCATGGTTTAGGACTATGGGTTATTACCTCGTTGGTCAACCTAGGTGGATGATGGAAAATTTAAATGGGTATGTATTTAATTAATGGGGGGTTAAACACATTTAATGGTTTAACAATTAATGGGGTAATGACTTACTATAATGGACAATTAAGGGTTTAATATGTTTTAATAATGGTATAGAATATATATGACTTACTGGGGTGGATTTTAAGGAATATAATGAATGTATGGAATAATAAGGTGGATGTTTCGAATATGTGATGTAGGGGTGATAATAATAATTATAAATGGATTAATGTGGATAGACGAAACAAATGGATAGTGGTATGGATTAATGAAATGAAACTTTGATGGAGATAATTGGTGAAAAATGAAGGGTGAAATGATAATAATATGGTAAAGTGGAAATGAAGGGAACGAATTTGTGAAGGATCCCCTGAAATGAGTTGAGCACAAAATGACCAAGACCAATACATTTATGACTTCATAAGACCTTTTTGACTTTTTTGAAATAGACCACCACATCTTATAATCACCTAAACACTTGATTTTGACATTGTTTGAAAATTAGGGGTGTAATATAAGTTGGGATTTTTTGAAGCCCAACACAGACTCTATATGGGACAAGAAAACTATTCAACTTTGAAGAAGTGGAAGTTTTCTTGAGTACCTATGAATCTTCGGTTGACTTGACCACACACGTTGACCTCTTAGCGTGATAGACTATCAATTCCAAGCTAACTATAACTATGCTCATTCTTTTGACTTACATAAGGATGTACACAGAGTGGTTTAAAACTCAGAACTTGAATCATAAAAAAAATCCTAATCACCTAAAAGACCATATAAGATAACAATTGCTAACACTAATAATCGAAAAACTATTGACTGGAACATTAACATAGACTGAAATGTATTAAAACATAATTTTTTGCAGAGGCAGACACAAATATCAACTCAAATGCTTTTTTTTTGGAAGATAGAAATAGTTCATATCAATTGATCCCCATCACAGGGGTGGTACAATTTCAAATGTTGGCTATTTATTGAAAACTGCATCTGTTCTCCTTGTAGGTTCTACAACCTATAATTATGATAGCCTGTTTTCTGGATGATTTGATAAGGACCTAACCATTTTGGCTCCAATTTGCCTTTGTCCCTTGGTTTGTCATTCTTTGGATCCTAGTAAAACACTATGTCTCCTTCAGCAAATGGCTTCCCTCTGGCTTTCCCATTAAAGACTTGAATAGTCTTATGAGTTTCTTGAGTCATTTTAACAAAGCATCTCTTTTATCTTATTTTAGCTTGACAATTTGATCCATTCTCCTTTGTAAGGCATTTGGTTTTTTGTGATCTTAAAGTAACAGGACCAAAGCAGGTCTTTCTACCTGTGGAGGGAGTAATACTATTTCTCCATAAACTAATTCATAAGGTGTTTTTTCGATGGCTCTTTTAATGGGAATCCTATTAGCCCATAAGGAAAACTTTAATTCATTGTCCCAACTTATTTTCTTTTTGCCCAGAGATCTTTTTATTCTGGTGATAAGGTTTTTATTTGAAGATTCTATCAGACCGTTACCTTGAGGGTAGTAATTGATTGAGTGTGCCAACTCAATTCTATATATGCTATAAAATTCTACCATCTCATATGAAACAAAACCTTTGTCATTATCTATAACTAGCTTCCTAGGTACTCCAAATTTGATTAAGATGCTTTCTTCCAAAAATCTGATAATCACTTTAGTGATTGATCTCTTCAATGGGGCAGCTTCTACCCACATAGTGAAATAGTCAGCTGCGATTATTATCCATCCATGACCACATAAAGAGTTTGGATTTATTTCTCCTATCAAGTCCAGACTCCATTGGGTGAAGGGAGATTCTACTACCATAGGTTTTAAAGGTATTGCAGGCAACTTGTTTTTACCATCAAATATTTGAAAGTTCTGGAACTTTATTACAAACAAATATACGTCTCTGAACATGGATGGCCAATAGTAGCTTGCTCTCATTATGCTGTTAACAATTGCTTTAGGTGCAAAATGCCCTCCACAAAATCCAGTATGAAACTCTTCAATTATTCCAGGTACTTCCTTTTGAAAAAGATAGAGTAATAATACTCCATTTGGATGCCTCCAATATAATTTGTTATTCTGGATATAATACTTCTATGCTTGTAGTTTAATACTCCTCATTTTGTTCTGAGAACTACCAATTGGGAATGTCAATGTTTGCAAATAATTAACAATATCCTTATACCTTTCATATGCAGAACCTTCTATTTTAGCAATCTGTTGTACATTTACTATTACAACTGTGTTGTTGAAGTCTTCACCTCCTTTGGTTGCCATGTACTTGGCCAAACCTTGTTCTTTAATGGTTTTCACAGCCTTGAAATCAACATCATACTACTACAATTTAACCATCCACCTGGATGAACTACCTGTTGGTTCATTTTGAGTAAAAATATCTTTGATAGTTGTGTAAGGAATGCAGGCTATCACTTTGTTTGACCCAAAAATTCCTTTGAAATGCTCTAAAGCTTTTGTTAGTGAGAAGACCTATTTTTCTATCATTGTATACTTTAGTTGAGCTCCTTTTAAGCCTGGACTCATAAATACTACTAGCCTTTCACTATTTTCTTGATCTTTTTGTGATAAAACAATGACAATTGTGTCATATGAAGCAACGAAGTATATATTAAAACCTCTGAGATAATCTGGACATGTTAATATAGGGGCCTGTGTAATTGCATCCTTTATTTTATGGAAAGCCTCTGGGTTTTCTTTTGTCCATCTAATATTACCATCTTTTTTATCATGTCATTTATCGATTTTGTAATTTGAGCAAAGTTTGGGACAAACCTTCTAACAAAATTGATTTTTCCAAAAAATGACTTAAATCATTTTAAATTATTTTGTGGAGGAACCTTTGCAATAGCCTCAGTCCTTTTAGGTTCAATACTAATTCCCTCTTTAGAAACAATATGTACTAATAGCTTGCCTTACCTTGCTCCAAAGATATACTTCTTGGGATTTAATGAAATGCCAAATTCCTTACATCTTTCAAATACTTGAGTGATATTGTCAAAGTAATCCTTAGGATTCTTAGAGAAGACAATGATGTCATCCAAGTAGAATACCACTATCTTAAACATCAAACCCTTAAAAGCAAAATCCATTGCCCTTTGAAAAGTGGCTCCTGCATTCATCAAAACGAATGGCATTATGAGGTATTCAAATGTCCCCACGAGGTAGTAAACGTTGTTTTGTGCCTATCTTCCATGTTAACTTGAATCTTATTGTAGCCAAAGAATCCATCTAGTAATGACATCTTAGCTGATCCTACGACAACTTGTAATAACTTCTCCATATTGGGCAGAGGATAATTATCTTTTAAAGATTTCTCGTTCATATTCCTAAAGTCCACACAAAACCTGATATCTCCAATTTTATTTCTTAATGGTACTAAATTGTGTAGAGAATCTTACTTTCCTGATGATTTTGGCATCCAGTAATTTCTGAACCTCCTTTTGCATTATAGGGTGTAAGGTGGGATTAAACTTTCCCTATTTTTGCCTGTGTGGCTTAGTGCCTTCTTTCAATGAGATAATATGCTTCATCATTTTTGTGTTAAATATTCTGAGGTCTTCATAAATCCATGCAAAGGTATATTTATGCATCCTCAAGTATTTTATGTAGTCTTTCTTTTATTTTTTAGACATAGTATTTTCAACTTTCACCATTTTAGACTCCTATTCAGTTCTAATATTGATTTCTTCTGTTTCGAATCCTTAAAGGGAAGATTTGTGAACTCTATCAAAATCTTCAAAAAGGCTCTCTAATGAAATCAAACCTCTAGGGAGTTTGTTAGTCTTTAATTGTATAACCTCCACGGGTTCTCCAATTATATTTTTTAGTTTTTACTCTTCTTCATCACATATAATATCGACATATTGATTATGCAGTGTCATAAAATCTTTTATATCTACATCATCTTGAAAAACCTGTAAATACACTATATTATCTGGGATAGATGGATGATATATTGAAATAGTTGGAAATTTCTCCTGATGGACTGTATAATCCAGAAGCATTTTTAGCTAACAAATTGGCTATATGATTTTGAAAGCTAAAAATTTATTGATTTCTTCCTAAACATCCTGCTTATATTGTTTTAACCTAGGGTGTTTGGTATGATATTTTTATTTAATATGTTGTATTATTAATTCTGCATATCCATATACAGTCAAGTAATTGATTCCAAGCTCTTTAGCTTTTCTCAGACCTAGTAACAAGGCTTCATATTCTGCTACATTATTAGTACATGAAAACTGCAATCTGTATAGTATGTCTAAATAATTTCCGTTAATATAAGTCAAGTTGACCCCTACCCTTGCTCCAGTATGTGATTTTGCTCCATCAAATGTCATGGTCCACATTTTAGATGATAATATTCTTGTAGAATCAGCATCTACCAATCATTGCCTTGTGTGGGTCCATGTTTACTACCTCCGGTACCTTAGTTAGGAAAGGTGAATGCCAAATATACTCCTATCTCATTTTATTCAAAATATTAGACTAAACTTACCGTGGTATTATCATAATTCTTCAATTCTACTGAATACCTATGAAAGGGTTCTCTTCTGAGAGTAACCTATTCTTTTGCTGTCATGAGAAGAGTGGCATAAGATCAATTTAATTGAATAGATCCTCCTTAAAGTTTGGCTCAATGTCTTAAAAATAGTAAATAAAAAAAAGGGTATACATCAACTATGACTACATCCATAACAATTCCTTTCTTTGAAAATTGGTCTAGATAAACTAACAGCCCTATGATAATCCCAACACAAGGTACTTGTCTACTATCCATGACCGATATTAGGGGAGAATCTCTAGTGCACATTAAACCTAGATGATCTGTTACTTGTTTAGGCATGACATTATGTGATGCTTGTTTATTGCTATTTTGTTTCTTGGAAGCTTTGTCATTATTTTGGATCTATTGATTTGTATCAACTTTTTTAGACTTATTAGTTTTATCAAGGATTATTCTATTTCTTAGACTGATGGTATGAATCCTTTCTAACGCTTCAATTTCTTCAGCTGTTGGAGTGATTTTAACTTGCTTTATCATTCATACCTATTTTCTTGAGGTATTTTTAAAATTTCTATATTTTTGAGGATAAAATATCTCGGCTCTTTTACTGACTTAAGCAACTCATCCATTTTTTTTCAAAATGTATCTCTTTCTTCATTGTCCTTAGTCCAACAAGCATTAATCCTCATTTCTTCATTTGATTCTTCTTCTAAATTTACATTGGGATGTGTGCTTAGATATATGCCACAACCAACTCGATTGTGTGGAGCATCACATGTAGTAAAAAATAATAGAAAATCTGAAGCAATATTAGTTGTGGCCATGGGGTTTGGAACTGAATCCATATCCTTTGATCCTTCCTTTTTCCTCTAGCCATTGTTGTTACATCCAATTTTATTCCCTTATTTTACATTATTTCTGACCCAACTTCTGTCAAAATTCCTACTAAATGAAGGTTTGTTATCATTATGTGGTTAAGAAGTTGGCTCATCATTTACTGATTTATCTCTTTCAATTATGGACAACCTACTATTAATTGTGTTAAACATCTTAATAAATTGTCTGGATAATTTTCTATGGGATCTATCTCAGTTTTCTTCAACAATGAGAATCCAACCTTTTTAGGCTTCTTGTACTTGAATGGAGCTTGACCAAGATATGTATGGCTTCATATTTCCACTGTCTATCATATTTCTCTCAATCTCCAGGTCTTGTTTCATACATTCATCAATGGTATTAGTTCTATGATGTCTCAACTCATAGCTAAATTCTCCAGGAAAAGCATTTTTATAGAAACATATGGCTTGGTGGTCAGTGGGCCTCAAGGTCATGGGAATTTTATTTCTAGTTTTAAAGGATCGCCTATTAAAAAAATTGACTGACTCATTCTCTCTTTTCTTGACTGTTGCAAATTTTGTTAATAGAGACTGTTTATTTTTTCTTTCCCCATATTTTCTTTAAAAGAATGTTTCCATTTTTAGAAATTCAGTGATCTGATCAGGTGGGAGACATTTAAACCAGTCCCTAACATATTTTTCCAGGGTCTACAAAAATAATCTAAGGACTACATCTTCGTGTTCAACCTCAAGGATATCTAATGCATAGAGAAAACTTTTAATATGATCCTCTCTTGTAATTGCAGTATTACCTTGGAATTTGGGCAAGTACTTATGATCCTTAATGGGTAGGTCATGCAGGGTGGCAGACAAATTGAATAACCTATACCTATTGGTCCTCAAGGTCTAAAGATTCTGGTCCTGATTATTTTGGTTTACCTAGGCCATGTTGACTATGAGAGTAGCAACAATAGGATGGATAGGGGTACTAACAACAAGTGTATTGGTAGAAGAATTTTCTAAAGAAGTATATTTCTTAGCAGATTTTCTACGAGCAAAGTAAGATTTATTATGACATACATATTTTTTAGGAACTAGAATCTTCCAGATATGGGTAAATACCTTTGGGTCTTCGAATTTAGGGAAGAGCTCTTTTCCACTTCATCTGGTATGTGCCAGGTCAGATTCTACTATCTTTTTTTTTAGGTTCATTCAGATTTGCTAGCACTTCAATGCAACAAGATTTCACTCTAGCCAAGATTGCTTGGCTTTTTTAGATTTTTTAGTCTCTCAGATAGAAATTCTTAGAAAATTATGATATTGATTTTGTGAGGAGACAAACACAAAGATATATAAAAAAGATCTATTCCTGGCAACATCGCTAGAGAACTATGGTGTTGACGGGTCAGTCAGTAAAAATACAACATGTTTTATGGGGATAGAAAAAATAACATGTGAAATATAAAGAAAATTCGTCCCCGACAATGGCACCAAAAAACTATTGTGCAAAATTTTGATATCCTTAAAAGATGGTTGTCATGCTATCAAAAATTTCTAATTCACAATGAGATATGTGGGCTCTGGTAAACCCACCTCTTTAACCTGAGACTACTAGATCCTTAAGGACACAGGTTGGATCTGGAAACCCCATGCAACGCCTAATTAATTATGAATTTTAGTATTTCTAAGCTCTAATAGATCTAATGAATTATAAGGGATTTTTATTTATGACCAAGCTTACTGAATAGAGAGTTTGAAAGTAACAAAGGTTTCATTTGGTAAATAAAAAACAAAGGGAGATTTTAAATTTCAAAGAAAAGATAAGACTTCTCATTGATGGAAAAAGACCCAAGGCAAAAGGTTTTATTATAATATTTTTTAAAAATATTATAATACCTAAGTATAAAGTTACATGGTGCAAAAGATAATTCAAATTATTTTCAAATAAATTTGAAAGAGGGTCGACGTCTAAAACGTGCATGGAAACATATAAATACTCCTAAGACTTTGGAAATAAAAGTCAAGTGTTTTGATTTTCGATTTTCATGTGAAGTGGTGACAGTGAATGAGGAAGAGGGGACATCGTTGATTTCGGAACGTAGAAGGAGAACGGAATAAATAATTTTCTTTCGCTTCTTGATGTCATCTGCCAGGGTAGCCCAATGGTGGCTAGATTTGTGCTAAGTCATTTGCGAGGCAAATGTTCACAGTTTGATTCTCCCTAGTGCCAATTTTGAAGGATTTAACTTTTTTGATGAACGCACCAAAGGAATAAGAGTGGAGACCCATACATTAGGTCTAAATAGCTTGGCTAGTTCAAGTGGTCATGCATTGTGTTAGGAGTTTGGGGTCGGAGGGTCAATTCCCGTTTGTGCCAACAATATTATTTTTGGTAAAAATGTATGTGCTAAGGTTGATTAAATTTGCTTTGCATGAATTTTGAGGGGTGTGCAATGGTGTAAAGGTTTTTGGCATATAGGAGGTATAAGGGTAATTTATTTTTGCCAAATATTTTTGAAGATATTACTGTCATTAAGTTTTATTTCTATATATGTAAAAGTAAGAGTGATAAGGTGTAAATGATTGATTTAATATTGTAAATCTATGTTATGGGTCATTAAGTGGTTTGAAAGTTATTTTATGAAAGTGGAAGATAAAAGGTGTAAAATGTGTTTTTATTATTTGTAATATTTGCATTAATATTGAAGGACTTGGTTCATGATTTGATGTTTTATTTTGAAAAACCAAGAGAGTTATAGAGCATTGGTTTGGAACAAAATTGAGCACACATTTTGAGAAGGGTTTTTCCAACATATGAAAAGGTGTTATGCTAATGATTTTTGTAGTTGCAAAGGATATTATTTTTGAGATAGGTATTTGAGGGCACATCTTCACCAAGCACTTTGAGGTATGGTGATTCAACCTTTTAAGCTAAGTGGTTGTGTTTTGACAAAGTAGTTTTGAGGTGGAGTTCAAAGGGTTGATTGGTACGCATTGTTGGAAATATTTGAGTTAGGGTTTGTGCTTCATTGTTTAATGATTTTGGAAACATTTGGAATAGAGTTTGAGCACAATATTATGCTTATATTATTGAAAGATATTGAGACATTTGTGCTATAAATTGTGAACTACTTGTACTAGGTTTGATGACAAGTTAGTGCATCATTGTGAAACCTTTTGAAAATTGGTTTGAGAGATATTGAAAGCAATTGTGAAAGTGTTTGAGATCAATTTTATGAGGGAAAATTATGCATGAGTGTGATTGATATTTGAGAGAAAATTTGCAAGAAAGATAGACCATTTTTGTGAAACAAGTTATACACTGTTTTGATTTGATTTGAAAGGGATTTTGCAAGAGATAGAGATTGCATTGATTGAATGCAAGATTTGTGAATGTGAAGAACATATTGGGTTTTTGATAGAGCATATAATTATCTATATGTTCCAAAGGTTAAACAAATTCTAAGTAGAATTTGTCTATTTGAAGAAAGATTTTCTGAAAGAGATTTAAGTTGTGTTTGTATGCAAGATTTGGAAATATTTGAGCAAGTCTTGTGAGAAGACTTGAAGCAGCTTTGAGGTGGATTTGAGCAAGTCTTGTAAGAAGACTTGGAGCAAATTTGAGGTATATTTGAGCAAGTATTGTGAGAAGACTTAGAGTATCCTTAAGGTAAATTTGAGTAAGTCTTGTGAAGACTTGAGACAATTTTGGTTCAGATTTGTGAGCAGAGTTAGAGCATATTTATGCTATACTTGTGATGAGGTTTGGTGCAGATCTGAGACAAAATTGAGAGGACGTTTTTTCGTTGATTTGATAACACTTTGTGTTAAGGCTTGGGGAAAATTAGAGACAGAATTGAGAGTAGGTTTGGTTGCTGATTTGATCAAGCTTTGTGTTAAGGCTTAGGGCTGATTTGAGCAGAGTTAGAGAAGATGTGTGCTAGACTTGTGACGAGGTTTGGTTCAAATTTGAGATAGAGTTGATATCAAAATTTGAAGGTGACCAGAGTAGAGAGGACAAAGGTCTCCAATGGATAGAGGTCCATCAACCAGTGTAGTGGGGACAAAGGTCTCCTGTGGATAGAGGTCCACTAGCCAGAGTAGTGGGGACATAGGTCTTCTATGGATAGAAGTTCACTAGTCAGAGCAGAGGGGAAAAAGTTCTCCTATGTAAAGAGATCCACAAACTAGAGTAGAGGGAAAAGAGTTATATTGTGAAGAGAGATCCAAAAACTAGAGAAAAGGGGAAATATTTATCCTATGGAGAGAGATCCATAAACCAGAGCAAAGGGAAAAGAGTTCTCCTGTGGAGAGAGATCCACAAACTAGAGCAAAGGGGAAAGAGCTCCTATGGAGAGATATCCAAAAATAGGAGCAGAGGGAATAGAGTTCTCCTGTGGAGAGAGATCTAAAAACCACAACAAAGGAGAAAGAGTTCTCGTATAGAGAGAGATACACAAACCATAACAAAAAGGAAAGAGTTCTCCTATGGAGAGAGATCCACAAACCAAAGAAAAGGGAAAAGAGTTCTCCTATGGAGAGATATCCATGACCTAGAGCAAGGGGATAAAGTTATCCTATGAAGAGAGATCCATAAATCAGAGTATAGGGGATTAGTGTCTCCTTTGGATAAAGGTTCGTAAATATTGTAATAGGGAATTTATTCTCAAGAGATTTTTAAAGAAAATTTAGAGGAAATATTTTCTCCGTGGACGTAACCCACATTGGGTGAACCACATTAAATTTGTGTCTCTCATGTGTGTGATGATTTATGCATTGCTTTGATTACTACTATTGATATTGCAATTGATAATATTGGATAATATTATTTGGGAAAGAAAAGTAAAAGTTGATCTTATACTGTTCACCCCCCCTCTCAGTATAAGCCTGTGTTCTTCAATTGGTATCAGAGAGTGTTCTTTCAGAAAAGTCTAACAAATTGAAGGAAGATATTATAGGAACACATATGGTATCTCAGAATGGATCCTCATTAAATAAGGTACCATTGTTCGATAGGAACAATTATGCTTTCTAGAGTATAAAAATGAAGACTTACTTGATGACACAAGGATATGAGACATGGCAATCGGTTGAGGATGGATTCACACGTACAAATACTCCCACAGATAAAGATGGTAAGTTGTTACATGTGAATAATGCCAAGGCTATGAATGGAATTTTAAGTGGATTACATGAAGCAGAATTTGTGAAATTTTTGCACTACAAATCAACAAAAGAGATATGGGACAAATTGAAGCAAACATATGAAGGAGATAAAAAGATCAAAATTGGCAAAACTACAAAACCACAAGAAAAGGTTTGAATATTTGAATATGGAAGATGAGAAAGATATTGCTACATATTTACTTTGTGTGGATGAGGTTGTTAATGCCATGCATGGAATTGGATTCGATATTGAAGACTCCGATGTTGCTCAAAAAGTATTAAGATCACTCCCTATGAGGTATGATGGAAAGGTTTCAGCTATAGAAGAGATGAGAGATATTGATCAGTTGACTATGGATGAGCTACATGAAATTCTCATAGTTTATGAGATGAGAATAGTAAAGGATCCCAAATCCAAGATAAATGCAACTTTCAAAGCTTCAAAGAAGATAAAATATAAGAAACCAGAATCAAGTGGTGAGTCAAGCAGTGATGAAGAAGCTAACTATGTGAAAAGAAACAAGGACTAAAGAAAGCATAAAGGTATGAATATTGTGAAAATTTTAAATTGTGGTAATTTTGGTCACTATGCATCTAATTGTCTAGAAGCTGAAAGCAGTTTCAGTGAAGAGAAACAGGATCATAAGAAAAAGGAAGGAGGAAAATCCAGGCATGGAAAGAAAAAACAAGTATGGTCAAAGCAAGCATAAAAATAATTTCTTTCAAAGGCATAAAAAGAGTTTATATGTTAAAAAGGCAAGCAAGGCTTAAAGTGATAGAGATGAAAGACTCTCAGATAGTTAAGAAGAAGAGATTCTATTTTTGGCAATAGAAGATGAAGAAGATTCTCCTATTGAAGATAAAGTTAAAAATCATGAAGATGCTCTTGGAGACCAAGAAGTAGAAAAATATTTAGAAAATGAAGAGGAAGGCATAGTTTCTCTAGAAGTAGAACTTATTGTTGCTCTCAGAGAATTGAAAAAGGTTAGAAAGCAAAATTCAAGACTAAAGGCTCAAGTTCAAGAACATGAGGAAGAAAAAGAAAAGCTTCTACAAGACCTAACAAACTCAAAATCTAAGGCAAGGAGATTTAAAGAGATCATGGTTGATAAGTTAGAGGTAAAAGAGTTAGAATGTGAGAGATTAGAACATAAGGTAGTTTCACTAAGGATGAAAGTGAAATATTCTAAGGACAAGCTACACAGGTTTGAAAAAAGTTCAAAGAATTTGGATAAAATAATAAATGCACAAAGATCTTCATCTATCAAAATAGGACTTGGTTTTTAAGAAGGACAAGAGAAACAAGAAGGGTTAAGCTCAAGCTCAAAATAACAGGAAGTTTAAAAGGAAGAGAGTGAAGAAGAAATTGAGACCTATGCGGATAAGTTGAAGAATAAAAGCTTCACTAAGAAAGGAAATAATGTACAAATAAGAAACAAGGATCATCATAGAGAAGGAAAAGAAAGGACTAAGAGACCAGAGGTTTCAAGATAAGATTTATTCAAAGGATATTGTTTTTCAATTAATCGGTTTGATCATAAGGCTATACATCGCAGGAATCATGGAAAGGAGTATAGCCTTACTAAAAGGAATTTCAACTCTTTCAAATATGGATATTTCTTCCAAGGGTATTGCTACTCTTGTAATCGCTTTGGTCATAAAGCAATCCATTGCAGGGTTCATGATAGAAATGAGTATGGCTTCACCTATAGGAACTTTAAGATATTTGCACCTTCCAAGAACTACAAAATTAATTATTACAAGTGCAATAATATTGGACATAAGGCTAAGTGGTGTAGAATAGAGTTTCTAGATTTTCCAGAGACAAGCCATAATAGGGACACTCAAAAGGATCAAAAGGTTATGGATACAAAAATATTGAAAAATAAAATTGACAAAGAAAAAGAGCATTGTATGTTGGGAGTATAGATACTCCCACCCCAAAATTAATCACCTCAAGAAGAGGAGGTGTGAAGGGGGCTAAGCTAAGAGTCTTATCTTTAGCCCCAAAGGAGTCCCTTTGCCATTGATGTCAAAGTGGGAGAGATTTGAGTAAGGGGGAGAGCATTCAGTCAGGGGGAGCAGATTTGGAATCCAATGGTAGGATTTTTTTTTTTTTTAGAAAGGGTTGCCATCAATGACAAAGGGGGAGATTATTGGAAATTTTGAGTATAGTGTTGTCATTGATGTCAAAGGTTTGATGTCATTGATTGTCATTGATGTCAAAGATGAAAAGGTTGAGTTTTGTCTTCAAGGTTGAAATAATAAATGCAAAGGAAACGTCATTAAAGAGTTTATGGGGTAAAAGTACTTTGTGAAATAAATATCAAGACAAAATATTTTTCCATGGTTGTGAAAGCAAGCAAAGAGAATTTTGAAGAAAATGATTATAATATTTAAATTTTAAATTTAAATATTATTAAGAGAGTTTGAAAGTAACAAGGGCTTAATTTGGTAAATAAAAAATAAAGGAAGATTTTAAATTGCAAAGAAAAGATAAGACTTCTCATTGGTGGAAAAAGACCCAAGGCAAAAGGTTTTATTATAATATTTTTTTAAAATATTTTAATACCTAAGTATAAAGTTACATGATGCTAAATATAATTCAAACTATTTTAAAATAAATTTGAAAGAGGGTTGACGTCTAAAACGTGCATGGAAACATATAAATACTCCTAATACTTTGGAAATAAAATTTGGGTGTTTTGATTTTTGATTTTCATGTGAAGTGGTGATAGCGAATGAGGAAGAGGGGACAACGTTGATTTTGGAGCGCAGAAGGACAACAAAATAAATAATTTTTATTCGCTTCTTGACATCATATGCCAAGGTAGACCAACGGTGCCTAGATTTGTGCTAAGTCGTTTGTGAGGTAGAGGTTCGTGGTTTGATTCTCCCTAGCGCCAATTTTGAAGGATTTAACTTTTTTGACAAATGTAGGGAATAAGAGTGGAGGCCCATACATTAGGTCTCAACCGCTTGGCAAGTGTAAGCGGTCACACGCTGCATTAGGACTTTGAGGTCATAGGGTCAATTCCCATCGCCAGCAATATTATTTTTCGTAAAATAGTATGTGCTAAGGTTAATTAAATTTGCATTGCATGAAGTTTGAGGGGTGTGCAATGGTGTAAATATTTTTATTATATAGGAGGTATAAGGGTAATCTATTTTTGCCAAATATTTTTAAAAGATATTGCTGTCATTAAGTTTTATTTCTATATATGCAAAAGTAGGAGTGATAAGGTGTAAATGGTTGATTTAATATTGTAAATCTATGTTATGGGTCATTAAGTGGTTTGGAAATTATTTTATTAAAGTGGGAGATAAAAGTTGTAAAATGTGTTTTTATTGTTTGTAATATTTGCATTAATATTGAAGTACTTGGTTCACGATTTGATGTTTTGTTTTGAAAAACCAAGAGAGTTATAGAGCATTGGTTTGGAACAAAATTGTGCACACATTTTGAGAAGGATTTTTCCAACATATGAAAAGGTGTTATGCTAATGCTTTTTGTATTTGCAAAAGATATTATTTTTGAGACAGGTATTTGAGGGCACATCTTCACCAAGCACTTTGAGGTATGGTGATTCAACATTTTAAGCTAAGTGGTTGTGTTTTGAGAAAGTAGTTTTGAGATAGAGTTAAAAGGCTTGATTGGTATGCATTGTTGGAAATATTTGAGTTAGGGTTTGTACTTCATTGTTGAATGGTTTTGGAAACATTTGGAATAGAGTTTTTTTTTTGGTAGATAAGATACTATAGCATTAATACGGGGTTTTACAGGTTGACCCAAAACCTTTTACAAAAATCAGCCCAGGGTTGTTGATGAACATATCCTTACTAAGGATCCTATATATGTAAAATCTACATGCTGCCAAAGCCATTACATCCGGTAAGGCACATAGCTTGTTATCAAAAAGAAACTTCCCATACAACATTTTGGGTATACCCCGAGAAAACACACATGCATCATAATTACAAAAAATAAACAGACACGGATCCCTTCCTTGAGATAATGGAGAAACAAAAAACTACAAACACACAGCAGAGTACTGAAAAAAACTCCCACAAGCTCTGTATTGACAGTTACTCTTAATAATTATTTGGTAATTGCTTTCTTTCATATATGACATGCTTTGGTACCACATACTATCTTAGCCAATCATCCTTGGATAAGTGAACCTGCTGGCTAGATTTATGGCGATGGTTATCTGGTGGTCCACGTGGCTTTGGTTCGAAGTCTTATATTGCCGTTTCTTTCCTTCCCCGTGTTTATCAACCAACCTCAAATTACTAAGATGACTAGGAGCCATGTTATCTGACATGTGATTGTCCCCATTAGTCTTTGTGGTATTTCCAAGTAGCATCCACGAAGACTGACAACTTAGATAATTTTTATTGTGAGTCCAATTCAAAAAAGAGATGGGAATACTCCTAGCCTTTGAACTTACAGTGTCTTCCCTGTTGGTAAATTCGACTATAATTCTTGGAATTCTTGTTGAATAAGCTCCTCTACTTCACTCGGGACACCGTGTTCCCATTTGAAAAGTCCGTCACCATAGACACCCAAATTGGCCAGCTTATCAACAATTTTGTTAGCTTCCCAAAAGACATGTTAGGCTTTTCTGTCCTGTATTCCCTAGAAAAGGATCCTAGCCTCTTCAACAATTGTTTTAATTCTCCAAGGAGGTGTTTTCCAATTATTGAGGATTTGGAATAGAGTTTGAGTACAAGATTTCACTTCTATTGTTGAAAGATATTGAGACATTTGTGCTAGAAATTGTGAACTACTTGTACTAGGTTTGAAGACAAGTTAGTGCATCATTGTGAAACCTTTTGAACATTGGTTTGAGAGATATTTAAAGCAATTGTGAAAGTGTTTGAGATCAATTTTTTGAGGGAAAATTGTGCATGAGTGTGATTGATCTTGAGAGAAAATTTGCAAGAAAGATAGACCAATTTTGTGAAACAAGTTATACATTGTTGATTTGATTTGAAAGGATTTTGCAAGAGATAGAGATTGCATTGATTGAATGAAGATTTGTGAATGTGAAGAACATATTGGGTTTTTGATAGAGCATATCATTATCTATATGTTCTAGAGGTTAAACGAATTCTAAGTAGAATTTGTCTGTTTGAAGAAAGCTTTTCTGAAAGAGATTTAAGTTGTGTTTTTATGCAATATTTGGAAATATTTGAGCAAGTATTGTGAGAAGACTTGGAGCATCTTTGAGGTAGATTTGAACAAGTCTTGTGAGAATACTTGGAGCAGCTTTGAGGTGGATTTGAGCAAGTCTTGTGAGAATACTTAGAGTAGCCTTGAGGTAGATTTAAGCAAGTCTTGTGAAGAATTGATATAGTTTTGGTGTATATTTGTGAGTAGAGTTAGAGTAGATTTATGCTAGACTTGTGACGAGGTTTGGTGTAGATTTGAGATAGAATATAGAGCAGGATTGGTTACTAATTTGATAAATATTTGTGTTAAGGTTTGGGGCAAATTAAAGATAGAATTGAGAGTAGGTTTGGTTGCTGATTTGATCAAACTTTGTGTTAAGGCTTAGGGCTAATTTGAGTAGAGTTAGAGAATATTTGTGCTAGACTTGTGACGAGGTTTGGTTCAGATTTGACACAGAGTTGATATCAAAATTTGGAGGTGACTAGAGTAGAGAGGATATAGGTCTTCAGTGGACAGAGGTCCATCAACCAGTGTAGTGGAGACAAAGGTCTCCTATGGATAGAGGTCCACTAGCTAGAGTAGTGGGGACATAGGTCTTCTATGGATAGAAGTTCACCAACCAAAGCAGAGGGGAAAGAGTTCTCCTATGGAGAGAGATCCAAAAACCAGATTAGAGGATAAAGAGTTATCTTGTGGAGAGATATCCACAAACCATAGTAAAGGGGAAATATTTATCCTATGGAGAGAGATCCAAAAACTAGAGCAAAGGGGAAAGAGTTCTCCTATGGAGAGAGATCCACAAAATAGAGCAAAGGGGAAAGAGTTATTTTGTGAAGAGAGATCCACAAACCAAAGCATAGGGGATAGAGTTCTCTTGTGGAGAGAGATCCACAAACCAGATCAAAGGAAAAAAGTTCTCCTATGGAGAGAGATCCTTGAACCAGAGCAAAAAGGAAAGAGTTCTCCCGTGGAGAGAGATTCATGAACCAAAGTAAAGGGGAAAGAGTTCTCCTGTGGATAGAGATCCATGAACCAGAGCAAGGGGATAGAGTTATCCTGTGGAGAGAGATCCACAAATTAGAGTATAGGGGATTGGTGTCTCGTTTGGATAGATGTCCATAAATATTGTAATAGGGAATTTATTCCCAAGATATTTGTTGAGAAAATTTAGAGAAAATATTTTCTCTATGGATGTAACCCACATTGGGCGAACCACATTAAATTTGTGTCTCTCATTTGTGTGATGATTTGTTCATTGCTTTGATTATTGCTATTGATATTGCCATTGATAATATTCAATAATATTGTTTGGGGAAGAAAAGTAAAAGTTGATCTTATACTGTTCATACCCCCTCTCAGTATAAGCATGTGTTCTTCATTCCATTTATACTAGTTGGCTCTAATTATTGAAACTTTGACGTATTCTTCTATGTAGAGTGTGACAGAGTTGTCCTTATGCACCAGGTAGCCCCCATTCATCTCTTCATAGTACTCATCAAATAATTCAAAGTTCAAGAATATTTCAACCCTCTTGTCCACTTCTTGCATTTGAGCTTCGAGTTCAGTTTCTGTGAGTTTTATTATACCTATATTATAAAATATTTCTCTCAGATAGCTTAGTTCATATTGAATTCTATTCTTCATGTCTCTTTTGTATTTTTCAATTATGAAAGAATAGTCAGTAGTCAAGACTACTTTTATAGATTGGGGAAGAGGGACTATCATTTTTTCTTGGGATATTTGTTGTTTAAGAATGTCTATTTCTACCTTTAGTTTATGATTTTTAGCCTAAATTGAGTATTCTTAGCAACCAATGTCTGATTGCCATTATATAGAGCTTCTGCCATAGCCATCTGAGACTAATATTGTGCTTTCATGTACTCCATAGGGTTTTGTTGGTATTCTATCCTTGCTTCTCCTGTAGTTGTATCTATTTGGAAATTAGTAATTTGATTCATGGGAAAGCTCTCCTTTACAACTAGAAGCTCCTAAATGAAGGATTCATCTATTATGCATTGGACTTCTTTGGGGTCTCTCCTTCTATAGCCTGTATTTTTCTTCTTTCGCACTGAATACTATTGCCTCTTCTTCTTTCTATGAAAAAATGAGATTTTGTTGTGTAGCTGGAGAAGGCATAGCTTTTATGTTCAATTTATTGTTTGGAGGAGAGCTTGAGGAGGATGGAGATGTGAGTTGCAATCCTCTCAATAGAATTTCCAAGCCTCTTCCTTGTTTAATTATTTCAACTATTTTCTTAGAAATTCTTCTTTCTCTATTATTTATTACAATGCTTGTAGGAATCATTTGGGGCTGATCACTTGCAACTGTTTGTCTAGGAAGAGAGATTACCATTGCCTTTGCTAGATCAGAAATAGTAATATACCTCTGAGTGGATATTGTAGTTACTATCTCTTTTCCTTTTGATGAGGTTGAGATTGTAGTTTGAGTTACTATAGGTTGATCAGTTTCAAATTGTTCTAAGTTTAAAATATCCACTATGATTTCTACCTGCTCCAGTTCTTTGTTGACCATTTCTACAATTGGGTCTTGGTACTATTTTGGCACAATCACTACTGCCAAGGGAGCAATTAAGTCAATAGTGGATTATCTTAGTCTTAATTGATCAAAAGAGTAGTCACCTACTGCTTCCCTTTTTTTTTATCCCATATATTTTTCAAAGGGGGATCTCCTGCTTTGATTGTAAATAGAATGTTTTCTTAAAAAGAATTTATCCTATGTCTTACTACCCAGTATGTTGTTTTATCTATGAGGTGTTTATTATAATGACCATTAGGATCATAAGGTCTCCAAGTTATCTCATCAAAATAGTATGCATCCATCTAGTCCAGAGAACTTAGCATTGCATGGTAGCCTTTGTATGAGTGATGCCCCATATTGCTAGGTAAATTAACCCAAGATATTTTGGTCTCTCTTTTTGTTGATTTGCACTTTGTTTCTTCAACAATCTGCCTCATAATTTATAGTGTAGCTATTAACCTAGGGCAGAAATAGGGTAATACCTTAGGGGGAGTTTTGGTTCCATAAATTCTTATGTATGAACAATTATCTAGTAATAAATAATCCCCGACTTCTTTTTATTTCATAAAATTAGCTATCCCTTCTCCAATTCTATGAGGGAGTTGGCCGCATAATTGATAGTAAACTTTTTGGAGAGACATATCACATAAATCTATGTAACTAGATTGTCCTTCTTGTATAAGTGCCAGTATCTTTTGTATAAGGCCATAACATGTTCCTCCCATGTATGCTAATATTTCTTCGCTCATCTTGGCTCTATAGCCAAAAATCATGGCGAAGAAGGGACTTTATATCATAATATTTTCTTGGATCACCAACACCTCCTTGTCAATGATTTTGGTTGTGTCCTTAAGGTTGAAACTTTGAGCATGCTCTTTGAGATGACCTTGAACAAGGTTTGGTTATCAGGGCCTTTGATTTCCCTAGCCTTCAAATCATATGCTAGTGCTAACCAGGACAACATGTCTAAGGAGAAGTGCACTAGTGGGCATATTTGCCTAGATAAATTTCATGTCCATCTATTTTTGTATGGGATTGGTGCATTTTGGGTAGTGTGGGCCTTCCTGTACAGGGATTTTAATAACATACGATGCCTCTGGTGATTTTCTTCTATTATGTAGTAGTTAAAAATAACTATTTGTTCAACAACGTAGTGTTTTTAAGGAGCGAATTGTTTGTCTAGCTTAGACAGTCCTCAAAACTTTTCAGTCTTCTTGTTTGATACTAAGCCTAGAATTTTCTTGAAGGGATCTGCTTCAATTATTTTTTCCAAGTTAGACACTATAATTAGAAACTAGGTCGTGGAACTGGAGGGAACCACTTTTTGGTGCTTCATTCTCATTACCATTTTAGCGTAGTAACCTTGTGTAATTTTATCTATTTAGTTTATTTTCAACTACTTTGTTTTACTAGTGAGTGCAATGCGGGAAGTGGTAGTAATTAGGATTTTATAATCTTGGCAGGTGAGTACTGGGATTGTGCTATAATTATTTATTTTGCTTGATTACGACTTATATCGACTCTATCAGCCAACAACTCAGTTCCTTCATAATTGCTTTAACTATAGAGGATATCGTCTTATGATTATTCACCCCATCATGATATGTTGATTCATAGTTTTGCTAGAATATGTGTTTTTCTAAATATTTTATTCTTCTTGATATGCATACCTAGTGTACTTTGGTCTACGTGTCATTAGTTCTCATTCGTGCCTCAATTGTCATTTTCTCGATGGTGTGCATAAAATATAGATTTTGTCTGATTTGGAGGTTTTTTTTTAATTCTTTCTTTCTATAACCTTATGACCTTTTGGCATATTTTCACAAGGTAAAACACTTTGTTAATATAAACAATTTTAATCAAGAGAAATATTTGATCTTACATAATTGAATTGATATCACTTTGTTTGTTATGAGCGAATCACCACTATTTGATAAGATCTAGTGATCCAATCGCTGAAGAGTGTCAAGATGTGGTAGAGGAATCTGAGCCCTCTATATTTTTGAATTTTGGTCATTCAATTTTTGTCCAATCATTGATTTTCACCAAGGCTTACCAAGCCAATCACCATAAACCTTCTGATTAGCAGACCAATCATAAATGAGCACCCTTTATCCAAGTATATATATTTTTAAATATCTTACACCATGGTGCTAATTTATTTATCTTCTAGCATTAGCCAATTGTTGGTCTTCATGGCAAGCGATGTACCAATCACCGTTAAGTTTATGGATGGAATACCAATGAATTCATTCATTGTATGGGCACCTTTTTTTTGTTTTATCTCTCCTCGATTTATCATGGTACAAAATATTTTTACCCTTTGTAACGTGGTGCCTCATTACTTGTCCTTTAGTGTTAGCCAATTGCTAGCAAGCATGGGAGGAACTGTCCAATCATTGTTTTCTTCTCTTTCTAATAAACCAATTAAAATTTAAGCTCAATTATCTTGCACCCTTTGTGTATATCATCAATGTGGGTAACTTTATTTTGTCTTGTAATATCAGTCAATCGCTATTTTTTGCCACTACCTAGTAGACCAATCATCGTTGAGTTATTTCCTTGGGTTTTTAATTTTATTTCACATCCCTAAGATGTTCGTGGTATAAAATCCTTTCTTCTATCATGGTTTCACCTCACTTGTCTTTTAGCATCAACCAATCACCGAGCTTCATTAGGACTTAGCGAACCAATCACCATCGACCTTCGAATTGGTACACCAATGAATATTTTGTTTTGTATGCTCCCCATTTTTTATTATTTCTAACTTGCCTATGGTACAACTCAACATAAATCCCATGGAGCTACCTTATTCATTGTATAGCATTAGCCAATGACCAGTAAGCTATGCATTTAATGCACCAATAATTGCTCTTCACTGAGTCGTGGCGGACCAATCACCAACAAGTTACCTGACCTTATGGGTGGACTAGTAAAATTTCCTATTTCTTTTAATGTTTGATTTTATAAGTTGCTAGGGTACATCTCCTTCATCCTTACTCATCGTGGTGGCCTCTCTTTTATCTTCTAGTTGATGACCAATTACCAAGGGTTATTGAGAGGGCAAACCAATCATCGACGCCTATTGCTAGCTGGTGGACCAATTGCTAGCATGCATCGTAGACCATTAAACCAATAGTTTTATACCTCCTCCATCATGGTGTGGCTTAATTTATCTTTTATCATTCACCAATCACTGCCTTGTGTTGCTAGCTAGAGAGCCAATCACTGCTCTCCATCAAGTATTAGCTAACCAATGAAAATTTTACTTTGAACTTATGAAAATTACTAACCTTGAGCTTAGGTTTATGGATTGGGGGTAAATGGATGTGAGTGTGGCTTTTCTAAAGGTAATACTTAGGCAACAAAGTACTCATGTGGTCAAGGAGGGAAATGTTTACCATGTGGAGGTTACCCTCAAAAACTTAGGGAATTTGAATTAATCAGGCAAATTCATAAACAATGGTGACTATCGCTAGGACTTAAGGGAAACATAATAATCATGGTAACATTCTATGAGTGTGGTTTAGGACTATGGGTTATTACCTCATTGTTCAACCTAGGCAGATGATGAAAAATTTAAACGGGTATGGCTTTAATTAATGGGGGGTTAAACACATTTAATAATTTAAAAATTAATGGGGTAATGGCTTACTATAATGGACAATTAAGGGTTTAATATGATTTAATAACGGTATAGAATATATATATATATGGGTTACTGGGGTGGATTTTAAGGAATATAATGAATGTATAGAATAATAAGGTGGATGTTTAGAATATGTGATGTAGGGGTTATTATAATAATTATGAATGGATTAAGGTGGATATACGAAATGGATGGATAGTGGTATGGATTTATGAAATGAGAATTTTAATGGAGATAATTGGTGAAAAATAAAGGGTGAAATGATAATTATGTGGTAAAGTGGAAATGATAGGAACAAAGTCCCCTGAATTGAGTTGAGCATAAAATAACCAAGACCAATACTTTCATGACTTCATAAGACCTTTTTGAATTTTTTGAAATAGACCGCCACATCTTATAATCACCTAAACACTTGGTTTTGACATTGTTTGAAAATTAGGGGTGTAATATAAGTTGGGATTTTTTGAGGCCCAACAACTGGAAAATAATATTAAGTTCCCATGTAGCATATAAGGTCCTACTGCTTGATGATAAACCTCTAAATTTTTGAGACCAAATATAAAAAAAATTGGACCACAACACTACTTCAAGTTGGACATAGATTTGACCTTCTTTATCAAGTACTAGAAGCTTCATTTAGGAATGTACCTTCTAATCAATAACTTGTTTAAGATAAGATACATAAAAGGTAGAATGAATGCAAGAAGATGTTGGAATATCTAACTAATGTCACTTCACCAATGTGTCGGACCACATTGTAGGGACCATAAAATAGTAATTCAACTTCTAACTAGACTTCTTCTTCAAGGATCATTGCTTGTAGGGTTGTAGGTGTAAAAATACCATATATTCTATAGTAAATTATTGTTTAGATTAGCGTGAATCCTATTATTGATTCATTTAGTTTTGGACTTGGATCAAGTTATATTTAAGAAGCTAAAGCACAAGCCATAATTATTATAACAAATCATCTACTTGGAAAATTTGAGAGGATATTGGAACACAATCTACCACTAATGGAAGTTTTGACCATACAATGCTTCAAATGGATATATCTTGAGGGATGAATGCTAAGAATTATTATGCCATATTTAAGCTAAGAGAGCCAATAAACCCAATGATATTGATTATCTTGAGCAAAAAAATAAACGTAAGTATTCAAACACTTTTTACAATCTCTATTTGACCATCCTATTATGGGTGATAAGAACAAAACATACTCAACT
The DNA here is from genome assembly GCA_028583015.1 of Wollemia nobilis. Classification (NCBI taxonomy): domain Eukaryota; kingdom Viridiplantae; phylum Streptophyta; class Pinopsida; order Araucariales; family Araucariaceae; genus Wollemia; species Wollemia nobilis. Next base: position 3,531,770 of record JAQPPZ010014470.1, read on the forward strand.
TGGTACCACTAAGATAAAACAATTCTATCCAAAATTTACTGATGAAGACATGGTCATGGTCACTTACAGTAATTTTGGGTATACCATGCAATTTAAAAACATAATCAATAAATACCTTGACCATATTACTTGCTGAGTAGGGATGTTGTAATTCAAAAAAATGAACATAGTTGAAAAGGAAATCTATTACCATAAATATTAGTCTTTTATCCTTAAATTTGGAAACACCCTCAATAAAGTCCCTGGATATGTGCTCCCATTGGTGGTCATGGATAGACGTGGATTGTAATAATCTATGAGATTTAACTATTTCCACTTTGTTATGCTAACACAACTAAAACCCAACCAAAAATGTCTTGACATCTACTTTTAATCCTTTTCAAGAAAAATATTGCTTCACCCACTGATATGTTTTAAATAATTCTAAATATCTAGTCAAAGGAGATGCATGCAATTTATGCAAAACATGTGACTTAATAGCTGAATACTAAGGAAGATAAATGTGATCCTTTTTACATAGCACTCCATAAATATATAATAAACAATAATGCAATTATGAGCTTGCTTATCTTTCTTGAATGATCTATGTAGTCTCTAGGTCAGAAAACCAATATTCTCAAAGTTGAAAAAAAAATTGTGGAAGAGGACTAGTGTTAGGTATCCAAGATAGGAATTTAATATTATAATATTTTACTTAATATTAAAATATAATAATAAATGTAATTATACCACATGTGTGGATAAGTGGTAGTGGTAGGTAGTTTAGAATTATATAATGTAAGCAAGAGGCTCATATTGAGGAGAAGAATATTGTATTGTTGGGATCTCATATTGAGTTGATTCATTCCAATAAGAAATATTGTATGGTGTTGCCCTACCTCAAGGGTTTAAATTATAAATTTAAAATATTGGAGAAATTTAAATAATTATCTTGTTTTAATTTATGTGGATAATTCATCGTGGCTATTTATTTAATATTTTGCAATTTGTAATAATTTGTGCGGATGAGAAAAGAGGTATTATAACAAGTAGTATTATAGCACTTTCTAGGGCCATGTTCCATTACAAAAAATTTAACTATCTATTCACTATCTGGATCTAAATTTTAATGCTTAATAATCGTTTGCATTAGGCTAATAACCTCTTGTAGGATCAAGTGTAAGTCTTGATTGCTTAACTAGGGGAAGTACTTGGGCTAATATTTTCCCTAAAAATCATTCTCAAGAGTACCCCAAGAACCCTAAAGTAACTAGTTTGAGTGTGTTACCAGTGAAAAGGGTCAATGGTCTCATACCCTATTAATAATATTTTTACCCAATGAGAGTATACATAGAGCTATCATGTAGAGGTAAAATTATGGTTGGTTTCTCAATAATTATTCCTTAGCAGAAATATTTTTAGTAATAAAAGAGTGACACTTGCTTAGAAAGACTTTGTGGCTAGTGAGATTTACCTTAAGTTACTAGGAAGCCAAAGTATGAGACCTAATTCATTGCTAGACTTTCCAAAAAAATGCCATACAACCATCAACAAATTTAACAATAGTCTCCAAATAGTTTCCACAGTTTGCAATAGTTCCATAGCTTCAATAGGGAAAACAATTAAAAGTGAGTGCAAATAATTCCCAATTTGTTTTTTAGAACATTGATAGTGCAAAAAATACCCAATCCATAGTTGGTAGCAGTTTTCCATAAAAATAGTCTATAGAGCAAACCATTATCATTGTTAATTTGAGTGCAAAAATATTGAAGAATATTACATTATTTGGTACATGCTAATGTATCCCCATGGTAACTTCATGGTACATATGTAATTAATATATTAGGGTTGAGTATATATTTTAGAGTGAGTTATATTTTCCATTTTATGTAAGTGTGAATGTACAAAAAATGTACAAGTGACATGTAAGTTAGAGTGAAAGTGTAGGTTGAGCGAATGTGCATAAGTGTCTTATATGTAAGAATGCAAATATGTAATGTAAAGATGTGCACAATTTTCTTATATTAGGAAAGCATGTAGGAGTCCAAAATTCATGTAGTTGTGTGCAAATATTATAGAGTCAAGTGTTCATCAAGTATACAAGTGGCAAGTTGATAAGCCAAGGGTGACTTGGAAAAGGAGAGCAATAGTCAAGTACTTGAAGATTCACATTACTATTTATATATTATGGAGATAATTATCCATACAGATGTAACTAATTACAATCAAAAGTCTAGTCTCTATATCAAAAGTTGTAATAGGAAGAGGATCGATAAAGCTTGTATACATTTTGAGCAATTAATATTGTAAATTGTTCTTCATGCATAGTACATGAATGGTTCAAGCTATTTACATTCATATTTAAGTATATAAATTAATGTTGTTTTATTTAATATAAGCCTTGATATACATATTAACTTGCTCATATTATTCTACTCATCATATTATCTTGATCTTTAATATTGTGGTTATTTTTTATTTGGGGATCTGTGTGATATTTTGAGATAACTTGTGATATTTTATGGTAGTGTAAAGGATTAAAAATCTAATAGTGATATCAAAGCTACCACCATACTCTGTCTAGATTGATAGAGTTTATTGAAGCCACCATTATTAATTAGCTTTGTCCATTTTGATAAAGTTAATTTAGAGTTTGTCCACTTTAAAGGCAGTGAAGACTTGGACTATATTTTTAAAGATCTTATTGAGTAGAAAAGGCTAGGGTCTTTCCACTATGTTGAAGGAAAACCAATGAATACTAGGACTCAACTATATTTATAGGTAGAATCAAATTGGAAGAAAGTTAATCATTCAGGGATAGAGCCATCCTGACATTGAATTGAATATTGAATATTGAGGTAGAATCAACTTAGAAGATAGTTGATCATTCAAGGATAGACAAGCCACAATAACATTGATATTGGGTTATCTAGTAAGGAGGATAATCATATTAGGTTCTTATGTTTGACCTAAGACATTAAATATTTTAGATTTTATAATTTAGAAAGTACATCAAATATTTAGCTACAAAAGTTTGGGAAGACTCCCACAGAAGATAGATAATAATTTAAGCTTCTGAAGAATACATAAGAAGAAGAAGAATTAGGTCATAGAGTTATTTGACCTTGACAAAAAATAATCATGGCATAGAGTTATTTGACCTTAATAAAGTAGAATTAGGTCAGAGAGTTATTTGACCTTGATAAAGTAGAATCAGATCAAAGAGTTATTTGACCTTGACAAAGTAGAATCAGGTCAAAGAGTTATTGGACCTTGACATATTTGTAGCAGCAAAAATAGAGATTTAAGAAGCAATCCTACATTGAATATAAGAGGGCTAGAGAATCCCACATTAAATATAAGAAGGTTGAGAAGCCTTTATTGAAGTTTATTAGAGGAAAGCATTGAAAAGGAATATTAAGAGAGAAAGGTCCGAGAAACCATAAGATAAGAAGAAGAGGCCCATATAAAAGATAAACCCAAGACAAAGGTCTACTATATTATATATAGATAATAGACCCATATAGAAAAAGAAAGAGGTCTATATTATTGAAAGAATATTTGATAAAGCATTTGAAGAAAGTGCTATTATTTAAAAGGAATACTTACTCATCTATAAGTGGAGAAGCTTAATAAAAAGAAGAAAATCATATATCTAAGAAGAGAAAGGAAGAAAACATAACAATGAAAGAGAAATACAACAACAAAGGTGAGCATAGCAGAATTTGAAGTGGAAATCTCATGAGAAGAAAATTTATATGAAGAGCTACAGATTAAGATCTATCACAATGGAAATAAAACTATCTATCACAGTTCAAAAACCAAAGTGAAAGTTGCATTATTAATCTAGTAGAAGTTTTAGTGCCTCTATTGACAGAAGCAATCGAAGGTCATTCTTCAACATGCAATATTTCACCAAAGAACATCCCATTGAGTGACACTTCACAAAGCAACACTTGCATATTGTATTAAGTAATTTTTTAGGAGAATAAATGAAATTTTACAACGTTAAGGAGATAAGTGACATCAACAAAACTAAAGCAATTTACTAGCAGAGTAACAACAATATTATCAAAGGAACGCTTCACAATGTTACATCAGACGTCTCATAGTATTATCTAAGAGATATAGCAAAACATATCACAATACAAAAACATTACCTAAAGGAATAACATAACAATTTTATAAAAGGGAATAGCACAATAGTGTTACCTATGGGAATAACATATCAACATTACTTAAGGGAATATCACAACAACAAATGTGTTGATATTTTATAGCGTTGGGTAAGCCAACAGAGAAAGGAAATCAAAATTACTACCAATAGATGGCTCATGGGAAGTGAAGAGAAAAGCATTAGAAAGAATGTGAACACACTTCATTGGTATTTGTAACATGGATAACTCATGGGAGGTGAAGATACAAGTGTTAGAAAGTAGGTGAGCACACTTCATTGAGATTCATAATGCCTAATCATTGTTTAACCAAAAATAATACTTCAAAGAGTAATGCAATACGTTACAACAATGAGAAATGGAATATTGAATAACATGTAGACTACCATGTAGCATTAGGGTCTTCATTGTTAAGTAGCTAATGTCTCAAGGAGTGAGCAAAATTTGGCAAACAAAATATCAATGAGTAGTTGACAAAGTTAGATACAAGTGCAAGGTTCATGAATAATGATAAGGTTAGTTGAAAAATTAAAGCATTTAAAATAGGAGATCTTTAATTAAAGTATTTAAAGTTTGGGGTTAGAAGGGTTGATAAAAGTTTTTATTTTTTAGTTATGTTTTTATGAGTTTGGAGTGATAAGGAATTCAACTAGTGGTTAAGTTAATTTGTTTATTTAAAAGATTTTGAGTTTTTTTGAAGAAGTTTGAAGTATTTTTGAATTAGAAGTTTTATTTTCTTAATTTTTGAGAAAATTAAAAATATTATAAGATTTTAAATTTTTGTAAATTTAAACATTTGGGAGTTAAAAGGTTTTCAACATCAAAGGTTTAGAAAAAAATAGAATTTACAAAATTTCATATTTAAATTATTATTTGAGTTGTTTCTAAACTAAGGAGACATAAGGTGTTCTATTACAAAGAAATCAAGTTGCAAACTTTGATCATTATGGAAAGAAATATGAAGTCTATAATAAAAAAGAAAATATTAGAAGTTATAAAATTTGGCATTAAGAACTTGATTGAAAAATATAAAGGTAAGATAGATATGGTATTACAATTCATCTATAGAGAAGCCATGGATGAAAGTTTTGAGATATTTGAATACTATTTACATTCAAAACTTGTTGAAGCAATTGATAATGTAAAATATGATATTATGATACCTTTGGATATAGGTAGCATAATGTATATGGAATTGATTTCAATTGAGATTTATAAAGATGAAAATTTAAAACAAAAAGAGTTTATTAGAACTCCGAGGAAGAAAATAGAGATTGATACAAATGAATCAAGTGAATCATCTCTAAAAATGATATTTCATTCTTCATGCAATATTGACATTCCAAGTAATGTCTTATTAAGCCTTATACTACCATAAAATATCATATATTATATCACACAGGTCCCAAATATGAAATAGCCATAATATAATAATGATAATAACAATATAGAAATATACTTATACAATTAACTTGAAAGAATGCAATCCTAATATTTTCATTATACAAAATTATACATAAGTTATGGAGCTTTGTCTCCATAATAAAGCTTTATAGAATAACCTTTATCTTGCCACTTGTCTAAGAGACTCTTGATATTTACTCATGACACATATACATATCAAATAATATAATATACTCTAATACCCCTTGTATTACATTATTTAATGTGTGTTGCTCTTGATCTACATAGATGATTCTTGAATATCTAAAATTTGCTTTGACCCAATGCCTTTGTAAAAATATTTGCAATTTGATCTTCGGTAGAAATGTGTTTCAATTGAATATGATGAATTTGAAAATGATCTCTGATAAAATGACATTGAGCTTAAATATATTTTGTTCTTTCATGAATAATTGTATTTTTGATTATATTTAGTACTCCTTGATTATCATAATTTATTATTTTTGTTCTCTTGATTCCTATATCTAACAATATATATTGTAATCATAATACTTCATAGACTATGTCCTTCATTGCATGATATTTTGCTTTTGTATATGAAAGTGCTACAACATGTAGTTTCATACTATACCAGGAAATCGGTCCTAAACAAAGATAAACAAATGTAACCTAATGTAGATTTTATATCATCTATAGATCCAACATAATCTTAATTTGAATATCTTGATAGACAAAACTTCTTATCATCCTTTTTGTATGTAAGTCCATATTTTATAGTCTTTTTTATATATTGTAATATTCATTTTGTGGCTTTTCAGTGACTTTCTTTGGATTTTTGCATAATTCTTGAAAGATAATTTATAGCAAAAACTATATCTAGTCGAGTATTTGTTAAATATAAAATTCCAATTAATTGACGATAGATTATAGCTAAAACTAAAGATGTTTCATCATATCTAGATAATTGCAATCCTTGCTCTATAGGAGTATCTTTGGGTTTGCAATTGTTCATCTTGTATTTCTCAAGTAAAGATTTTGCTTTGCAATTGTTCATCTTGTATTTCTCAATTAAGTATTTTGCATACTTTGTCTATGTTATTGTAATATTATTCTCATTCTGATGAATTCCTAAACCAAGATAATAATGAAGAAGCCCCAATTATTTCATCTCAAAATCCTTTTGTAGGTCCTTTTTAACTTCATTGATCAAACTTTTTGAACTTCCTGTAATTACTATATCATCAACATACACCACAAGTACTATTATGTCACTTCAAACCTTTTTTGTATGGATATTTGGATCTAACAGACTTATTTTAAAGTTGTGTTGTAATAAATGATTATTAATATTTATATACCATGCTCTTGGTGCTTGCTTTAGACTATACACGGATTTATTCAACTTGCAAACTTTGTGTTCTTTTCCATTAATCACAAACCCTTATGGTTGTAACATATAACTTCTTCAAGATCACCATTAATAAATGCACTTTTTACATTCATCTGATGTATTTTCCATCTATGATGTGTTTCCAAAGCATAAATTATCCTAATAATAGTCATTCTTGGTATTGATGCAAAAGTTTCTTCATAATCTAATCCTTCTATTTGAGTGTATCCTTTTGTAACTATTCAAGACTTGTATTTTTCAATTGAACCTTCTACTTTTTATTTGATATTGTAGATCCATTTACAACTAACTATTTTCTATCTTGGAGGTAAATAAAATAGGTTCCATGTTTTATTTTTCATCAATGTTTCATATTCTGATTCCATAGTTGCCTTCAATTTTGGATGATTTAATGCATGAAGTGTCATTCTAGGTTCTACTATAGAAATTATCAATCCCATATTCATTCTAATTGGAATACTATTTTGAGGTCTTGTAGCAGTAAGATATGACATAAGCTCCAGTTTTGCATATTTAAGTGTATCTCTAAGCCAAATTGGTTCTTTTCTTTGTAAGTTTGTAGTAATTTCTATATTTTCATACCGTTCATCCTGTAACTCTAATTTTTTATCTTCACTTAAGGAATCTTCTTTTAAAATTTTTAAAATAGCTTATGAATCAACTTTTTGCTCTTTAATAAAATTTTTATTCTTTCATCAAATACCACATATTTGCTTATGTAGATTTTCTTTGTTATTGGTGAAAGCCCAAATCAGATATAGTTAAAACAAACAATTTTTATTATTCCAATTATTTATCGCCCAAACCTTAGAACACGATATATAGTGCATATTACAACTACCCACGTAACAAATGGAAGAATATTAGGGAAGATGGAGAGATAAGGGGATAAGGAGGAGGAATAAGGGGAGAGAATAAAGGAGGAGGAATAGAAGGAATAAGGGGGAGGAGAAAAATGAATTTGCTGACATTTTTAGAAAAACAAAACGCGTTCACACTAGAGCACTATTTCTAGCCAAGTTTTCTCTTGAACGCATTCACACTGAAACAATTGGATCAATTATTTTATATCATGTTGACTCATCATCATAATCAAGAAATATTTTGCATATAGTCTTCTCATCTAATTTTATTCTTTTTTGCTTTGGAATATGCATATAAGCCTTGCATCTAAAAATTCGTAGTCGCTCTACATTTGGTTTTTGTCCTAACTATACTTCTTCTAATGTAACATTTTTTAGTATTCTTGTAGGTAATCTATTTTGAAAATATACAATGATTTTAACTGCTTTTGCCCAATATTGATCAATATGAACTTTTAACACACACCTAACCATTTTTATGATAGATCTATTTATTTTTTCTACAATACCATTTTGTTGTGGTGAATATGCTATAGTGAGTTATCTTTTTATTCCATTTTATTTTAAAAATAAATTGAATTCTTTTGACAAGAATTCACCTCCTCTATCTGAACAAAAATTCTTGATGGTTTTTCCTGATTCTTTTTCAACTAGAAGTTTGAATTGTTTGAAACAACTAAATGCTTCAAATTTTAATTTCATAAAATGCACCCACATTTCCTAGAATAATCATCAAAAAATAGTTGAAAATATTTGTCTCCTCCAATACTCGTAACATTCATTGGTCCAAATAGATAGTATATATATATATATATATATATATATATATATATATATATATATATATATATATATTAATTCCAATATTTTTGAGCTTTATGTTGATGAAGTTCAAAAGGTACTCTATGTTGTTTTCCTACTAGACATTCTAGACAAACTAAATATTACCAAGAAATATTAGGTAAACCTTTAGCCATTTGAAATCTAGTCATCTCATTCAATGACAAAGTGCTTATATTTCCTCATATTTTATGCCAAAGTTCTCTTGTTTTTGAGATCCCTGCTAATTGTGCTATGTTTTTTACTCTATATTAGAGTGAACAAAATATATTTATAATATCCAAAGGCTATCACTTTTTCTTGCTTGATAATAAAACATTATTTTTTCCTTTGATAGTTTTAAATTCATTTGTTAAATTTTTATCCATAAATTGAGATATTGAAAGAATATTAGTGAAGAACACAAGCTTATACTAAGAGGGGCGTGAATAGTATAAGATACAACTTTTACTTTTCTTTCCAAAGCAATAACTTTAATTATTATCAATTGCAATAATGAAATAATGCACAAATCACCACACACATAAGAGACATAGATTTAATGTGGTTCACCCAATGTGGGCTACATCCACGGAGAAATATTTCTTATAAATTTTCTCAACAAATTTCGTGGGAACCAATTCCCTATTACAATGTTTGTGGAACTCTATCCATAGGAGACACCTATCCCTATCATAAGTTCATGGACCCCAATCCACAGGAGACACCTATCCCCTCTCACAAGTTCATGGACCCCAATCCATAGGAGACACCAATTGCCTTGGCTCTGGTTCATGGACCTCAATCCACTCTGCTCTGGTTCATGGACCCCAATCCATAGGAGACACCAATCCTCTATGCTCTGGTCTACTCCAAAGCCTGCTCACAGCTCTACTCAAATTTGCTCCAAATATGCTCACAACTCTACTCAAATCTACTCACAAAAACCTGCTCAAATCTACTTACAAAACATCCTCACAAAAATCTACTCAAATCTTCTCACAAAATCTGCTCAAATATTCTCACAAAGCCTACTCAAATCAGCTCACAAAACCTACTCAAATATTCTCACAAAGCCTGCTCAAAAGGCCTACTCAAATCTGCTCCAAAACCTACTCAAATTTGCTCACACAACCTGCTCACAACCTGCTCAATCCTGCTCACAAAGTCTGCTCAATCTTTCTCAAATATTGCATACAAACAATGCTCATATCTTTCCAAATATTGCATACAAATAATGCTCATATCTTTTCCAAATATCACATACAAACAATGCTCATATCTTTCCCAAATCTCGCATACAAACAATGCTCATATCTTTCCCAAATATCGCATACAAACAATGCTCATAACTTTTCAAATATGCTTTCCTCTACTATAGCAATTCAAACATATTCTACCCAGAATTATTTTTCTTCATGAACATATAGAAAATGATATGCATTACAAATACCCAATATGTTCTTTCACATTCATTAAGTCTATCGCTTTCTCATGTCTCACATTCATTACATTGAAGGATAGCTTTTAAACTTAGCACTTGACAACTGACCTTGTAATGTCCTTTTCTTCAATGAATCCTTTCATACTATCTTTGTACTTTTTGACACTTTGGTTTGCTTTACAACACTCTTTCTATTTATGTGAGACTATTCTATTTTTCTTACTTCCACATTCTCTTCAAAATCAATCATGAACAATACACAAACTTGCTTACAAATTTGATCTATAACTCTTGCACATTCACTCTCTTCTTTCAATCAAAACCAATGCACATCTAATCATTCCTTATACCTCCAACCATATGACAAAAAAATATTTTCTTCAACCAAAACACTTTGAGAAAGGAATTAAATCACCATACCTCTAAATCTACCTCAATGATTATGATGAGCTTTCCAAACCTGTCTTATAAAAATAGTTCCCTTTTTGTTCCTTCAAAAATTTGGTTAGTAATTTTCTCTTTCTTGCACAGATATTAAACCCCCTTTTTAATATTCAAAATACAATTTAAAATCAATCACAATTACACCTTATATCTCCTTTTTCTAACATGCACAAGTACAAATAAATTTAACCATAATACACCTTATATCTCCTTTACTAATGCACAAATAAATTTAACTTTATAATTCCCTCACACAATATGCAAAATGCAATTTTCAATTAATCACAATATACCTTATGACTCCCTCACACAATATGCAAAATGTAATTTTCAATTAATCACAATATACCTTATGACTCCCTCACACAATATGCAAAATATAATTTTCAATTAATCCCAATACACCTTATAACTCCCTAACACAATAACACACAATGCAAACCTTATATCTCTCTAAAATAAAATTGCATAGTAAAATCAATTCAAAACCTTATGTCTCCCTAAATTTAATTTAATCAAAAATTATTTTGCCCTTACCACACACAACCATCGTGAATCGACCTTGTAACCTCCTGCTCGCCCACGCCCTAGCGCAAGCTAGGCTATCGTTCGAGCTAGTCATCCGCACAAAAACCAAGGTGCATGATTTATCTTTTAAAGTATTTTTTGAATTCCTCTCTGACCAAAATCTTAGCAAAATGGTGCCATCGTGAATCATCCCCGTGACCTCCTATTCCACAATGCTCTAGCGCAGGCTAGGCTACCGTCTGGGCTAGCCACCCAGATGGAATCACGAACGCACTGTCTTCTTATTATTTTCATTTTCGATTCTACCTCCAAAGACATGCGTGCTTCCATTTCTTATCTTCTGCTCTCCACGAATTTCACACGAAGGAATTTTTGATTTGCGCTTCTTAAAAACCTTACTCAAATGAATTATTACTCCCCATTTATATATGTATTTCGTTTTCACCATGGAACGTCGACGCTATATTTTGCTTATAGATTTTTGACTTTATGCTTGCTCTTAATGACATTGGCACCTTTTAAACTTACACTTGTTTATATTATAATATTTTAAATCTTTGGATTTAAATATTATAATATTTTACTTTTTAAACCTTTGTCCAAAGCCTTCTATAATTTCAAAACTTTTATCCCAAGCTTTTAAACTTTTGTCCTTATTTTAAACCTTTTGTCCCAAGCACTTTTAAACCTTTGTCCATATCTTTTATAATATTTAAATTTGATATTTAAATATTATAATCCTTAAAAATAATTGCCTTGCTTTGCAATAAACTTTCCTTGTAATATATATTTTCCCTGGATGATTTTCCACTATTTTCTATTTATCAAACCCATCTTTGACCTCAATGATATATTGTCCATCCTTATAAACTTTTCACCCTTGAAGAATATTTCATGCTCCTTTGACATCAATGACAACTCAATATTTCCAACAATCTCCCCCTTTGTCATTGATGGCAACCCTACAAAAATTTTCTTTTATTTCAACTGGATTCCCAATCTGCTCCCCCTGACAAGCTGCTCCCCCTCACTGAATTCTCTCCCCCTTTGACATCAATGGCAAAGGGCTCCTTGGGGCTAAGAATAAGACACTTAGCACAACCCCCTCACCACCTCCTTTACTTGAGGTGATCAATTTTGGGATGGGAGTAAAGCTACTCCCAACTTACAATGCTCTTCTTATTTTTCAATTTTCTTTTTCCAAACTTTGAAGGTCATACCCTTTTGAACATCTTGACCATTCTCCTTTTTGCTTGACTTTGGAAATTCAGGGAACACTGTTCTACACCATTTAGCTTTATGCCCAAAATTATTGCAATTGAAACACATGATGTTGTAGTCTTTGAAAGGTGTAAATGACTTGAAATTTCTCTTGGTGAAGCCATAATCATTCTTACCATGAACCCTGCAATGTATAGCTTTATGACCAAAAATATTACATGAGTAGCAATAACCATGAAAGAAATATCGAAACCTATCTGATTACCTTGGAGGATATTGTTGCATGGTTCTCTCATTGCTTTTTTTGTGATGGTCCCTGTTCCTTGATGGTGCTTTGTTTTCTTCCTCATTGATGCTTCCACTTCTCAACACATCAACATAGGTCTTAGGTTCCTCTTTAATCATTTTCTTTGATGCCTCTATTTCTTTTGAGCTTGACTCCTCTTTGTGTTTCTCTTGACCTTCTTCAAAACCAAGTCCAGTATTTATAAATGGAGATCTATGTACTTTGATAATATCATCCAAGGTTTTTGAGCTTTTCTTAAACTGAGATATCTTATCATTAAATTTTTCAAGTCCCTTCCTTAGAGAGATAACTTCATTTTCTAGTCTTTCACATTCTAGCTCTTTTGCCTTTAACTGCTCAACCATACCTTCTTCAATTTTCCTTGCCTCTTCAACTTTAATTTTTAAATCGGTGAGATCTTGTAGAAGCTTTGCCTTTGTTTTCTCATCCTCTTGTACTTGAGCCTTCAATATTAAGTTCTCCCTTTTTAACTCTTCAAGATCAATATCAAGTTCCTCTTCCATATCATTTGTGGCTTCCTCTTCCTTTTCTAAATATTTCTCTTTTTCTTGGTCTTCAACTACAGGATCATCTTCTTTCTCTTCTTCTTGGTCTTTGACAACAGGAGCATCTTCATTCTCTTCTATGGCAAAAATTAGGATTTCTTCTTTTTCACTATCTGAGAGGCTTTCATCACTGCTACTAGAAGCACTACTTGCTTCTTCAACATAAAATCTCTTCTTGTGTCTTTGAAATATCTTCTTCTCATGCTTGCCTTGACCATGCCTATTTTTCTTTTCATGATAGAATTTCCTTTCCTTCTTTTTCTTGTATTCCTTTTCTTCTTCACTACTACTATTTTTAGCTTGTGGACAATTAGCTGCATAGTGACCAATGTTACCACAACTAAAACATTTGTGTTTTCTTGGATCCTTCTTATTTCTTCTCACAAAGTTAGCCTCTTCTTCACTGCTACTATTTTTAGCTTGTGGACAATTAGTTGCATAGTGACCAATGTTACCACAACTAAAACATTTGTGTTTTCTTGGATCCTTCTTATTTCTTCTCTCAAAGTTAGTCTCTTCTCCACTACTTGATTCTTTACTTGATTCTGGTTCTTTATTATTTGCCATTTGTGTTCATGTAAGATCTTCCTTCAAGCTGTTAGGCTTTCATGAAGGAACCCGCTCTGATACCAATTGAAGAACACAAGCTTATACTGAGAGGGGGTGAACAGTATAAGATAAAAATTTTACTTTTCTTTCCAAATTAGTAACTTCAATTATTATCAATTGCAATAATGAAATAATGCATAAATCACCACACACATAAGAGACACATATTTAACGTGGTTCACCCAATGTGGGCTACATCCATGGAGAAATATTTCTTATAAATTTTCTCAACAAATTTTGTGGGAACCAATTCCCTATTACAATGTTTGTGGAACTCTATCCATAGGAGACACATATCCCCTCTCACAAGTTCATGGACCCCAATCCATAGGAGACACCAATCCCCTCTACTCTAGTTCATGGACCTCAATCCACTCTTCAACTTTGCTTAAATATGCTCCAAACCTACTCATAACTCTGCTCAAATATACTCATAAAAACTCTACTCAAATCTACTCACAAAACCTGCTCAAATTTACTCACAAAACCTACTCAAATATGCTCATAAAACTTGCTCAAATATACTCACAAATCCTACTCAAATCTTCTCACAAAACTTGCTCAAATCTACTCACAAAGCCTGCTCAAAAGGCCTACTCAAATCTACTCCAAAACCTGCTCAAATATGCTCACACAACCTGCTCAATATTGCTCACAAAGTCTGCTCAATCTTACTCAAATATTACATACAAACAATGCTCATATATTTCCAAATATCACATACAAACAAGCTCAACTTGCCCAAATATTACATACAAACAATGCTCATATCTTTCCAAATATTGCATACAAACAATGCTCATATCTTTCCCAAATCTCGCATACAAACAATGCTCATATCTTTCCCAAATATTGCATACAAACAATGCTCATAACTTTTCAAATATGCTTTCCTCTACTATAGCAATTCAGACATATTCTACCCAAAATTATTTTTCTTCATGAACATATAGAAAATGATATGCATTACAAATACCCAATATGTTCTTTCACATTCATTAAGTCTATCGCTTTCTCATATCTCACATTCATTACATTGAAGGATAACTTTTAAACTTAGCACTTGACAACTGACCTTGTAATGTCCTTTTCTTCAATGAATCCTTTCATACTATCTTTGTACTTTTTGACACTTTGGTTTGCTTTACAACACTCTTTCTATTTATGTGAGACTATTCTATTTTGCTTACTTCCACATTCTCTTCAAAATCAATCATGAACAATACACAAACTTGCTTACAAATTTGATCTATAACTCTTGCACATTCACTCTCTTCTTTCAATCAAAACCAATGCACATCTAATCATTCCTTATACCTCCAACCATATGACAACAAAATATTTTCTTCAACCAAAATACTTTGAGAAAGGAATTAAATCACCATACCTCTAAATCTGCCTCAATGATTATGATGAGCTTTCCAAACTTGTCTTTACAAAAATAGTTCCCTTTTTGTTCCTTCAAAAATATGGTTAGTAATTTTCTCTTTCTTGCACAGATATTAAACCCCCTTTTTAATATTCAAAATACAATTTAAAATCAATCACAATTACACCTTATATCTCCTTTTTCTAACATGCACAAGTACAAATAAATTTAACCATAATACACCTTATATCTCCTTTACTAATGCACAAATAAATTTAACTTTATAACTCCCTCACACAATATGCAAAATGCAATTTTCAATTAATCACAATATACCTTATGACTCCCTCACACAATATGCAAAATGTAATTTTCAATTAATCACAATATACCTTATGACTCCCTCACACAATATGCAAAATACAATTTTCAATTAATCCCAATACACCTTATAACTCCCTAAAATAAAATTGCATAGTAAAATCAATTCAAAACCTTATGTCTCCCTAAATTTAATTTAATCAAAAATTATTTTGCCCTTACCACACACAGCCACCATGAATCGACCCTGTAACCTCCTGCTCGCCCATGCCCTAGCGCAAGCTAGGCTACCATTCGAGCTAGCCATCCGCACAAAAACCAAGGTACACGATTTATCTTTTAAAGTCTTTTTTGAATTCCTCTCTAACCAAAATCTTAGCAAAATGGTGCCATCGTGAATCGTCCCCGTGACCTCTTGTTCCACAATGCTCTAGCGTAGGCTAGGCTACCATCTGGGCTAGCCACCCAGATGGAATCACGAACGCACTATCTTCTTCTTATTTTCATTTTTGATTCTACCTCCAAAGACGTGCGTGCTTCCCTTTCTTATCTTTTGCTCTCCACGAATTTCACACGAAGGAATTTTTGATTTGCGCTTCTTAAAAACCTTACTCAAATGAATTATTACTCCCCATTTATATATGTATTTCATTTTCACCATGGAACGTCGATGCTATATTTTGCTTATATATTTTTGACTTTATGCTTGCTCTTAATGACATTGGCACCTTTTAAACTTACACTTGTTTATATTATAATATTTTAAATCTTTGGATTTAAATATTATAATATTTTACTTTTTAAACCTTTGTCCAAAGCCTTCTATAATTTCAAAACTTTTGTCCCAAGCTTTTAAACTTTTGTCCTTCTTTTAAACCTTTTGTCCCAAGCACTTTTAAACCTTTGTCCATCTCTTTTATAATATTTAAATTTGATATTTAAATATTATAATCCTTAAAAATAATTGCCTTGCTTTGCAATAAACTTTCCTTGTAATATATATTTGCCCTGGATGATTTTCCACTATTTTCTATTTATCAAACCCATCTTTGACCTCAATGATATATTGTCCATCCTTATAAACTTTTCACCCTTGAAGAATATTTCATGCTCCTTTGACATCAATGACAACTCAATATTTCCAATAATTAGTAGTCAATCCTAGGATATATAACACATTAGTAATTACTCCTTTTTTATTTGTCAGATCAATAATACATCTCCTACTCCTTTGAATTCATAAGTCATACTATCTGCTATGACAACTGGTTTATCATATTATGAAAGGTATTAAACCATTATTTTTTCTATTCATATGCCTACTTGCTCTAGAATCAATGTACCAATAATCCATAGTAACTTCCTTTGAGATAAACAACCTTATAATTCCCTAGTTTGCATTTTTTTTTGTTTTTTCTAATTCTTTGATATTGAAATCCTTTTACCTCCCAAAAATTTAAATTTGCAAAAATATAAAACTTTTCATTTTTTGTTTTTTTTTGTTTTTAACTTCAATTTTAAAAAAACTTTCAAAATAAACTAGTTGAATTCCTTATCACTCCAAACTTGCAAAACTTCAAAAATTTATCTAATTTATCACTCCCAATTAAAATTCAAAAACTTCAAATATTTCAAATAACCCTTATAACTCCTAAGTCATGGTTTAAATTAATTTAAATACTTATATAACCCTAATATCAAAATAACCTTCATTCACACTTTGACTCATATAACACATGTTTATCTCATCATTCAACCACTCCTCTACTATGTTCCTCATGTGATATCTATTCATAAACACTAGCCGCTAGCTATGTGGGTGTTTGCATGTAATAACACTTGATACCATTTCATTGCCCTCTAAAATGTAACATCTAAGGTGTTACATTTGGTGAATCACCTTTCCTTTGGAGCTTTATATCATGTTCAATGTTCTTTAGCACTTAATGATTTCCTAGTTGTAAATTATCGTTTCTCCTTCATTTTTCTCTTGTTGGCTCTTTCTTCCTCAATGGTTTGCTATTTCAACTTTTAATATATTTAATTTATGTGTTGCATGCTTATTCTAGCTTAACCTCTTTTTTAGCACACTATAATGGTTTCCTCTCTATGTTAGCTTGTTGTAATACATTCACTATATTGTAATACTTTCTTATCATATTTGACTTATATTGTATCCATTTCCAATGCTAACTTTAATCTTATACTTGTAGGTTAATCCTTTCAATATTGTGACTGGACTCTTGAAGCTTAATACTTGCTACAAAAACTAATCTTAATCCTCTTTTTCTCATTTGTAGTTGAGCACTTCACTAATATCTGTGACACTTTTGAAATATGACCAAATAATGTAATATTACATTATTTGTAATATGCTAATGTACCCCCATGGTACCTTCATGGTAAATTTATATATAATATATTAGGGTTGAGTCTATAGTTTAGAGTGTGATTTACATTTCTCCTTTTATGTAAGTGTGAATGTGCAGGAAATGCACAAGTATCATGTAAGTTAGAGTGCAAGTGTAGGTTGAGTGAATGTGTACAAGTTTCTTGTATGTAAGAATGTAAATATGTGTACAAGTTTCTTAGATTATGAGTGCATGTAGAAGTCCAAGAGTCATATAGATGTGTGCAAATATTATAGAGTCAAGTGTTCATCAAGCATGCAAGTGGCAAGTTGATAAGCCAAGAGTCATGAGACTTGACATATGGAGAACAATAGTCAAGTACTTGAAGAGTCACATTACTATTGCTATATTATGGATACAATATTCCATAGTGATATAACTAATTACAATCAAGAGTCTAGTCTCTACATCAAAATTTGTAATAGAAAGAGGAGCAATAAAGCTTGTATATATTTTGAGCAATTAATATTGTAAGTTGTTCTTCATTCATAGTACATGAAGCTATTTACATTTATATTTCTATATAAATGAATATTAATTGACTTATTATAAGCCTTGATATAAATATTAATTTGATCATATTATTCTACTCATCATATTATAATGATCTTTAATATTGTAGCTATTTTATATTTGGGGACCTGTGTGATATTTTATGGTAGTAAAAAGGCTTAAAAATCCAACAAAAAACATTGAATCCATAAAAAAAACCATTATCAATAAAAAAAACTATAGCAAAGGCTGCAATTAATTGCTAGTCTGAGTGTAAAATTACCTACTCTATAGTTTGGTAGTATTCCACAAAAAAAGTCCCCAGAGTAGGCCATTATCATTTGTAATAATTATGTAGTTCATAGGCCTTCAACAACTGCTAGGCTAAGTGTAGGAAATACACAATCTATAGAACATTATCAACAAAAAAAGAGAGGCCATAGGTCAATTAATAATTTCTAGTCGAGTGTAGATAGTTTTCAATTAAGATAAGTAAATTAGTTGTTGTCTATTTTATTTTGAAGGAATCTATAGATTTGATTGTTTGATTGAAAGAAATAAAATATATGAGGCATTTTATTTTCAAAAAATTAAAGTTTTAAAATTTTTAGGGTTTGGGGCCATGGAGTTGCTAATATTCATCAGGAGGGATGATATTAATTCTAAAGAATGGTGGAGGTAACTTAAATCCATGCATTCTACTAATTATAGTTAGGTCTATTGGATTATTCAATATTTGAAGAAGTTCAACCTTAGTTTCATAGTTTTCTTACCACCCATAATTATCAACTGACTTGGGAATAAATAAAGCAAACATTTTTAAGCAAATGAGAATCTAAGAAAAATGATAAAAATATAACTATTTTGAATAATGCATTTAAAATCTATACAAAAGAATTAAATAGGCCTTAGAAGGAACATAAGAAAATTAAGAGAGTTAATTTGAGAAATCGACAAAATGAAAAGATAATGATGATAGTGTATAGTCTAAAGGAAGCACGACTTGGATGTGAGATAAGGTAAATAGTGTTCAAAAATATTTGTTCGAATTTGAAAATTTTATTTTGAAGGTTTATGGTTGAATTCAAAATAAAAAAAGTATTTCTTCCATAAACCATAGTAGTAAGAATAACTTTATCAAAAGAGATATGGCTAATAGTTTACAGGTTCAACAAAGAACATCAATGAAGGACAATTTCAAGGAGAGAAATTTCAAAAATTTGAAAAATTGAAGCTTTCTATGGATAAGTACATTTTGTATGCAAATTTTCAAGTGATTGAGATGAAGGAAGTGGATATTGTTCTAGGATATCCTTGGTTGGAAGCCTTGGACATCGTTAATATTAAGGTGTAAAAGAAATTTATGAAGTTATGGTATAAGAAAAAGAAGATAACACTACAAGATATTCCTTAGCTTAAGGAGCAAGGGACATATAAAACCAAGAAGTTATTATGAATAAATAAATTGAAAAATAAGTAGAAGAACAAGAATCAAAGTCTAAGGAGGCGGCATTAGTAGAGATTAAGAAAGAAGTAAAATCAAAATCAAAGGATAAACCAAAATACATAAGCATGAAAATAGAGCACAAAATAGAAGAAAAAATGTTGAAGATTTAAATAAATTAGAACATCAAGCTAAGGTTGGGATATATCACCATCCACACAACATTAAAAATAGTGTTTAAAGCAAAAAATTGACTATAAGGGAGATACACAGAATAAATAGACCCATCATTCGAGTTACCAGAGTAGAGCAACAAAAGCATGGATCCAAGGAAGTAGTCTTGGATACTCTAGTGGTAAAAATAAGCATGGATAAAAAAGAGATATTTATTGCCAATAGAAGCGTCCAACACATGGAACCAAGGGATTACTTCCAAAAATTCAAATTATAGAATGACATATCAACATCAACAAAGACCAACACCAATTAGAGCTTCATTGGGATTGATGGATGACCGAGATTGGTACTATAGTCAAAATTATCTGAATACATTCACAAGTCCAAAGTATGGGCTAGACTTGTTAAATTATTTACTAGAAGAGCCTTCCAGACTCATTATTCTTGTAATTTATTTCTAGACTAATAATGCTTTAATATCCTTTATTCTAGAGCTAAAAAGGAGTACTTCTAGGTTAAAATTTTGGCCATAGACTATCATTTAGAGTGGTGCTTATAAAAGTTAGCAAACCAGACTATTTTTATGTTGACGTAAGGAACTTTAGAATCTCTATCAAAATATGGGCTCATAAGGTTAAAAAGTATCTAATACTAGGCACTTTAAAATATAGCAAGCTAGACTTGGTTGTGATGTCAACATAACTTCCCAAGAGTTCTTGTAAAGTTTAAAGTCAAAGGGTAAACTTCAGTCAATAGCTTTCTACCATTCAAGTCCAAAAACCAAACTAATAAAAATAAGTGTGCTACAAATTTTTCTTATCAAAAAAGGTATTTCAAATATTTGGTACAATGCAAGCAACAAAAAAGGGAGTCTAGAAAGGTAAGCAAAGCAAAGTGGTAGTCTAAACCAGATATATTTAGCATGAGGAATCATGTATTGTCTAACATCCTTGTACTAGGTAGGAAGGGATACCAAAAGGAAATACACATGGCAACAATATCTCAGACTCAAGGATATCAATGCAAAGGACACCTAATGTAAAAACCCCAAAAGCTAATCAACTAGAGAGATATTTTTGAAACAACTAACAAGGTTCACATAAGCATCCATGGATATTTTTCTTTGGTTGACTAGACATGCCACATTCAGGTTAAATATGTTGCAAACATCACCCAAGTGGATAGGAGAGGCTAAACTCCTACAATATAAACTGGGGTTAACCTCGAATACCTATGTGGTATATAGGATGCCTTCATAGGGTCGCCCCACAATTTTGACATCCTTTATGAATGCAAACCTCTTGACCCTATTGCTAATATTAACCATTCTCAATATTTAGATCAAGGAGGAGCGTTGATTCCTACTTCTAGTCATAACTAAATATAGACTTAGATCTATAGGCATAATATCTAAGTCTAGTTTAACTGCACCTCTATGGTGATCTCTTAAACCTTGCACTTGCCTCCCACCTCCATGGTGAGCCTTCAAGCACCAATCACTCCACATGATTGTCTTCCCCATGGACACCGAATAAAACTAGGTGTTGCTAGGCTACAATAACCTTAGTCTAGAAGGAAAGTTTGGACAAGGATTACCTCTAGAGATATTTTCTGCAATCCCAAGCCCAAAGTAACTCTCTCTCACTCTCAAACCACAAGCATCTAAACAAAGCTTCAATGAATTAAGAGTAAAGCAACCACCAAACACTTGCAGTAATAAAACAATCATTAGATTAAACAACATCATGTCTAATATCTATGAGATTAAAAATCACCATAATACCATAAAATCATTCGACCCAAAGGTCAATATTACAAGATATTAGTCCTTGTTGCTAGTACAATAAGTCCTCATACTCCAAGAGTGACTTTAATAACTCAACATGAGTATTTGAAGGTAATTCCTTGCATGATCTCGAATGTCTTCCTTATTTAGAGTGAATAGTGTTTGAATGGAAGGTGGGGATTAGAACAACTCATATGCAGGTATGAATGCAATCTATAAGATTCAAACACATACAAAAGAAGCCCATACTTCTTTCCTAGATATTTTCCACAAATATTCATACCTTTAAACAACAATTTAATCCATCATAGCAAACATAAAATAAGCCCATACTTCTTTCTAAGATATTTTCCACAAATATCAAAACCCCTTAATTTCAATAATTCATTCATCATAGCAAACACAAAAGAAGCCCATACTTCTTTCTAAGATATTTTCCACAAATATCAAAATCATTATTTCAATAATTCATTCATCATAGAAAACACAAAATAAGCCCATACTTCTTTCTAAGATATTTTCCACAAATATCAAAATCATTATTTCAATAATTCATTCATCATAGCAAACACAAAAGAAGCCCATACTTCTTTCTAAGATATTTCTCATGGTTCGGATCAAGGTTGAACTACCAATAGAAACAACCGATAACCCAAAGTTATAATATAAGAGATATTTTCCAGATCTACCATTAGATTATTTAACATCTAGGGTTATAAATGCATGGATTCATTTCCAAACTACCATTAGATTAATTAAAATCTAAGGTTATAAATGCATGGATTCATTTCTAAACTACCATTAGATTAATTAAAATATAAGGTTATAAAAGCATGGGTTCATTTCCAGCTACCATTAGATTAATTAAAATCTAAAGTTAAAAATTCATGGATTTATTTCCAAACTAACATTATATTAATTAAAATATAAAGTTATAAATGCATGGATTCATTTCCAAACTACCATTAGATTAATTAAAATCTAAGGTTATAAATGCATGGATTCATTTCCAAACTACCATTAGATTAATTAAAATCTAAGGTTATAAATGCATGGATTCATTTCCAAACTACCATTATATTAATTAAAATATAAGGTTATAAATGCATGGATTCATTTCCAAACTACCATTAGATTAATTAAAATCTAAGGTTATAAATGCATGGATTCATTTCCAAACTACCATTAGATTAATTAAAATCTAAGGTTATAAAATATTACTTAGGGTTATTCAGGGCAAGAGCACACAAATCTAATAGGAATATTAAAAGCTAAAACCAACCAATAAAGGTCAAACCCTAAGAGGGTCAACTCTAGACCAACATCGCTAAACTTCCCAAGTTGAAGCTTAAACACCTATGCAATCCCAAGCATGTAGATACCCAAAGGTCTCAGGTGTCATGAACTAAGGTAAAACATATAGAACACGCAACCCTACCAAAAAACTTCCATGTCCACTTACATGGTCTGCGCTACCACAAAAGAGAAGGTGCCAACCTAGCATGGGAGCATAAGATGACCCCAAAAAATAAGGTTACTAAGTTTTTAAGGAAGCGATAATGAGGTAAAATAAGCATTGTTATCTAATGCAATCGTCACAACCAAGGCAACACAACTATAGCTAGATTTTAAAGCTAAGACGAGATAAAATACCAAGGATGAATGTAGGGATGAACACTCTATTACCACCCTTTCCAATATTATTTTGCTACTCAGTGAACAACATAACTAAAGGTAAATAAAATCACTTGGTATCTTAGTCAACTCCCACCTAAACCTAACTAAGAGAGCAACCAACATAGAAAAATATATGCTAGGGAAACATCGATGAGCAACACTAATAAGAGAAAGTTGGAAAAAACAAATGTAAGCAATATAACATTTATTTGATTGAAAACAATACCTAGCACTATCAATGAAGGGAGGATGTGCTCATATATGTACATTCCTAATCTAAACTATTGATCATACACTGCTCTTGTACTTTACCCTCTGCTCAAACTTGGCATCCCCCTTCACAACAATCAAGCCCTATTTTTAAAGGCCCAGTGATGAGGTGTTGTTAAGTTTTGCTTGCTAGATATTGGGTGGTAAAGCAAGGGTGTTTCCTCTCCCCACAATCACATCCAACTCGAGGATCCATGATGCAACTAGAGTGGAGGATGCAACATAAGAAGGTGGCACTGCCCTAGCCCCTCAACACATTCAATGCACCACTTCTCCTTAATGAAAGCAAGGTGGTCAACACAACAATGCTGAAGAGAAAGAAACCAAAAAAGAGAAAGCCATGATCCTAGAAAGTAAATATTTTATTGGTTAAAGGTCTAATATAAGCTTTAGTCAAACATTAGTACTACAATAATCAAAATATTGATTAATCTAATTTAACCAAAAGAAAATTGTTAAAGTATATTACATCATTTGGGTCATGTAAATGTACCACCTTTGGTACATAACTAGAGTAGGAGTTTACTTTAGAGTAAATTTAGTTAGTTACTTCAAGTATTGTAATAAATGCACAAGTGTCAATGTGCAAGTTGTAAATGTACAAGGATTCCACTTGTACATAAGGTAGATAGGTAGAGTAAGGGCCAAGGAATTTAACTGCCTTTATAAAGGGCTCATAGTGAGTGTTTTCAATGTGGTAGAAAATATAGAGTGTGTGGTATAGTTTAGCAATATGGTACAATGTAGTCCTTTCAAATCCTTGATGGAGTGTTCATGTCCTTTATTATATAGCATTGTACTATTTTCATCACTTTCATTAATGGTATATTTTTGAGTTATTTACAGATGTTCATCTCATTACTTTCCTACATATTATTGTGCCATTAGTTCATATTCATCTCAGATTAGTTATCTTACATCTTGTGGTTGTGTTTCTTGTACTACCCTCTCATCAAAAGCTAAAAGTGATATCAGAGTACATGGTAGATCACAAGGAATAGTGAGAGAGCCACAAGAGAGATTGAGAGGAGTCCAAAATTTTTAGTTTTAGTTGGCTAGAGTCTTTCCATAGTGTTATAGGAAAACCTGTGAAGACTAGGACTGAGCGTGGATTCCATTAGATTGACAAATCAACTAGTAAATATTCGTCATATCTAGATTTGAGAGTTTCTTCCATTTTAGTCCTAATACTTTGTTGTGGGTAAAGGTGATTCAAAGAGATTCGGGAAGCTTCCTACAAAAGAGTTGGGAATAATATCTTCTTTAGAATCAATACAACACCACAAGCAACAAATAAAATAATAAAGATTTGGAGGCTTGGAGAAAATATCCCATTGCTAGAGATTGTAGACCTACAAAGTATAGAAGAAGAAAATTCCATAGGAGCCTTGTTGAAGAATCGAGAGAAGACTCCAGAGAAGAGTCCTGGTGAAGATAGGAGATTGGTGATATCCATTGTAAATTGAAGACTTCATGTTGAATAAAGAGTCCCATAGAAGGTCCTATTGTAAAACTCCTAGTTCTAGAAGATTGGAGATAAGTGATCTCCATTAAAGACTGTAGATTGCAAAGTGAAGGACTAGTAAAGGTCCTATTCTAGACTTCAAAAATAGTATATTTTAGATATATGAGAAGAATATCTCATTACCAACACTTCCATAGTAGAATGTTGAAGGAAAGGTCTCATTTGGAAGACCATACGAGCTGTGAGATTGAAGACCTTGATGAAGTATCAAGGAGAAACAAAGAATTTTCAAAGAAGGCTTGGAGATCCTCATTAAGGAAATTTGAAGAAGGCCATTAAAGGAGTTCCTAGAAGAATTCATTGGAGAAATTTACTACCAAGGATAATTTTTTGATGGTAAATAACTTGGGACAATTATCGCCATCTGACAACAAGCCCAAGGAAGAAGGATTTGATAAGGAGTTTGCCAAATTTTAGAGGATATTGGTGAAGACCTCAAGACTTATATTCTTGAGAATATGACCTAAAGTGAAGTTAGAATTCAAAAAAGAAGTTTGATGAGATAGGAGATAGGAGATAGAAGGAGTTACCAAATCTGAGAGATTTCCATATTACCTTTCATAGCTAAAAGGTATATTTTAGAGATAGGTATTTGTTGAATCTACAATAGAATACTAAAATGTTCTTGAAGGAAAATATCAGCTATGATTTGGGGAGTGTCCTACCAAATTTATGAGATTCAAGAATAACATTTCAGTAAAGAGATTAACTGCTTTACAATCTAAAATATTTCAGATTTGAGGATAGTAAAAAAGTAGAAAGTAGGACATCATCAAGGTCCAGATTTCTAGGATACATCCTGAAGGATAATCAAAGTCACCTACTACAGTTAAAGGGTAGCAAATTAGAGGGTCTTGTGAAGCTATAAAAAGGTGAGTTAGAAAGGTGTTTTGGACAACCAAGTAGAGCTGCAAGTTCATCAAGTTGGTAACATATTTAGAAAAAAAAAGAAAACTTAATCCAAGCTCAAAAATTTATAAAAGATAGTAGAAATCAATGGAATGGACTAAGATACATGCAAGAAAAACATCACTTTTTTTATTATCATAATGTATTAAAACGAAGAATCACGTTGGTCCTAAAATTCTATAGAGCTGTGACTTAGAGAATGGGATAGAAATACGAATATTTATCTTTTCTTTGCCTTAAAAATATGTTAACCCTAGATGGAAGAAATATTAACGAAAAATAAGATATCAAGAAGGAAGTGATTAATTATTTTATCAAATTTTGGGCAAAAATAGGAGATGTGAGGTAATATTTGTAAAATATTCCATCAAATTTCATATTGTTGGACTAGTAGGATGCTAGACAAGATTGTATTGATCAAAATTGTGTATATATACAATGAAGGTGTAGGTGGTTAGTTTGAATAATGAAATATCAAACACTTATTTGGGTACAAATATTGGATACCTAATTCTATCTATATTACAGGATTTAATAAATTCTTAACATTCCTCCTTATTACATCATACTTCAAATAGGGGTAGGAATCAAAAACTTATATAGTTCAAAATGATCATGGACTAGGACACACACATTAGTCCATGATTTACATCATCATGAATAGGGATAAACTCAACTACTCACCTCAATGGGATTGACCACACTAGACTCAATCAAGGATAGGAACAAACACAACTATCCAAGATTTTACATCATAAATGAATAAGAACACATAAGCTATACATATACATAGTTTCAAAGAAGGACACACTTATCTGTAACCTCTATGATTAGGTATGAAGTCCACCAATCATAGGTACAACACTTTGCTTATGAATAGGGACACATAGAACCATTCACAAAATTATATGTGAATATGGACACACTCTCTATCCTCGTAAATGAAGAATCATATTTAGTAGGCAATATAGTCCAATTTGATATTTAAAATGGATCATAGTTGGTTCAATCATATTGTTAAAATTTGTATAATCTGGTATTTTTTAGGCCAACTCCAAAAGTGAGAAGAAGTGATTATGATCACATTTATGTAGCCTATGGGCATGTGATTATGTAAGCCTCTAGGAATTCATTATTTATGTAAGCCTACAGGCATGTTCATGTAATCCTACAAGCCCCTTTCATATTTCACCCTTAGTGGTATTGGTTAATCTACCTTTATGGATAACCTTATTTAAAAGGGTAATCTATAATTATTTTATTGTAAGGTTAAGATTAAGTTTATGTTGGCTCGAGGTTAACTTATTATTGAGGATTTGATGTCACTATAAATACCCTTCAACGAGGATCAATTTGTATGATAAGTGTGGAAAATATGATATATTGGGATGCCCATGGATACCTACCTTATACTTCTTGTCATCTCCATTCATTTATTTACATAATTTGCTATTGTTATCTTTTAATCCTCTTTTTTTCCTTTCTACATACAATTGTGGTGAATGCATATTTTGGAAGGTTTCTAAACAATATTGTAAATTTGAACATATGCTATTAGAGTAGATTCCATAGTTGCATCACTCATTCAACAGAAGAGACTTTTGTTGGTGATTATTGGCATCACATTTAGGTATACATGAACTTGGTGCTGTAAAAGTGATTGCACCAACACTATGGATGCAAAGTTATGTTGGCATGTTTGTATCTGAGAAGTATTGGGTTTGAAACCCATCATGTGATTTATATTTTCACTATCAATTCTAAGTCTTATTGAATTTTTTCCTTTAAATTATGCCAAATGGAAGTGGCCCAATGGTAGATTTCATACTTTTTTAGATTGAAGGGCATGAGATTAAATCCCTAAGCTGCAACCATTGCAAATATTTTTTTTTATCTAGTGGGAATACATGCTAAGTAAATGCAACTATAGCTCTACATTAGGCATGTTAGTTTAACATAGTTAAGTGACCCTTTGCTTTCATATAAGGGGTATTTAGTTTGAGACACAATAACCTTTTCATGATTTTCAAAAATAAAGGGCATAAAGGAAGTTTTCGATAGTTAAAATATCCACATTTGTGCAATGGTCAAACAATGTTTTATAGAAGATAGATCATTAGGTCAAATCTCATGGGTATTTTTTATCATTCTCTTTAGTTGGGTGGCATACACACTATAGGAAAGGTAGTATTAAAAATACTTAATCGACTACATGGAATAGTGGTTGGGCGATTCACTTGTGGGATGGGGGTGCCAAGTTCAAAGCCCGATGTTGTCATATTTTTTATTGCTCCAAATAAAACATCCTTTGCATAAGGTATTATGGCATCTACTCTAATTTGGTTTTAACATGTGCACATGGTGCACTAGTTATTGGCCTTGCTTATTAACAGGGGGCCTTGGATTCAAGCCCTGTTAACTCTAAACTCGTATCAAATCAATTTTTTATATATATGAGCATGATTGATCCACCAATCATTATAATTCAAGTGTTAGAATTTGATTTACCAATAGAAGACTTGATGAATATTAAGCATATCAAAATAGGGCACAAACTTTATTATTGCTTTTGCAGAATGTACTAAAAGTTTATATAGTCATATTATAAATTACAAGATATTAGATATCATCTAATCACACACAAGGTGCATTCCAATATTAAATAATTGATAATTAAAGATAACAAATAGCTAATTTAGGCTAACGACTAACTTGAGTTATTCTCATGTTTCAAATATAATAAAAAAAATCCTTAATTAAGGTTTAAAACCTATAGTAAACTATGCTCAATCCTCATCAAGGTCACAAAATCCAATCCAATAATGCCAAGTGGCATTTTATTATTTGACATTTTTTTAAAGGTTTGGCATTTGATTTTTATTTTTTTTATTTGAGTTCTAATATACCAAATCTTCTAGAGGCCATAACATTTGCATACAAAAGATATTGGAACCATTTTTTTTTTTTCAGATTACATGATTTCTTGAGCTTTATAGTGGTGACATTAGTTTATAGATGTGTTATAAATATGTTTAGGGTTTTATATAAAATAGATTCATTAAGGTATGTTAATTACCTAAAAGTAAAAATTATAGCACTTGGTCATTTTAAATGGTAGGATTACTTAGAATAAAAAATCTCTAGTTCATCTTCAATAATGAATCAAAAGGTATCAATGATCATGAACTTGATAAGAGAAAGGAGAAATATCTTGGACTATTCATCATGTCAGATGTATTTTTTCACATCAAAGATAAAATTGATCCTATCAAGGCATGGACTACTTTGAAATATCTCTATGAAAAAGTAAGTGCTAGTGAAGTTAACAATAGAAATATACCACTGTATTTCAAATTTTAGTAGTTTCAAAGAATATATGTCTCACTTCAAAGCTCTAAAAGCTAATCTAGCTATGGTAGGAGGTAAGGTTAAAATTTATGAAGAGTTTTTAAAATCTATTACTTCAAATATTTATCCTCCCTTTAATATAGTTGGCTTTGTTATTTATGTGAATGCTATGACTATCAAAGAGCCACAACCCATCTCTCTTGAAGGACTTCTCAAGCTTCTAATCCATTATGAAGAGGTAATGAAGAATTGTGGAGCTATTTATTATACACAAGCTCATATAAAAAGATTTAATTCAATGGATCTAAGGCTCAAGTGCCTAAGGACAAGTCTAATATTTCAAAGAATTCAAACACTTGCAAGTATTGTAAAAGGAAAGGACACTCCATCAAGAATTGTATTATAAGTATGATGAATATTGAGATATGATTCTTGAGGGATAAACACAAGCTTTATGGTGATGAAGATGAGGAAAAAGGAGGAAAAACAGAGGCCCACTAGAGCATCTATTATGGGGAAGAGGTGTTACCTCTAATGCTTTCTCTCCTTGACCATCTCAGCTCAAATTATGAGGGGTGTTGAAATTTGTGTAATTTGATCTTGTTTAGGCCAAAGAAAAAAGTGTGAAGAAGTGCCTATGATCACCATTTATGTAGCATATGGGAATGTGATTATATAAACCTATGGATATTCATAATTTATGTAATCATATGGGTATGTTCAAGTAAGCCTATAGCACTCTTTCATATTTCACCCTTAGTAGTATTGGTTGATCCACCTTTATGGATAACCTTACTTAAAAGGATAATCTACTATTATTTTATTGTAAGTTTATATCAAGCTTAAGTTCATATTGGCTTGAAATTAACCTCTTATTGAGGACATGGCATCACTATAAATACTCCTCAATGATGATCCATTTGTATGATAAGTGTAATTTAAATATGATATATTGGGGTGCCCATGGACATCTGCCTTATACTTTTTGTTGTCTCTCTTAATTTATTTACATATTTTACTATTTGCTATTTTTTAATCACATTTTTTATTTTTATCATATGATTGTGATGAATGTATGTTTTGGAAGGTTTCTAGAAAATATTGCAAATTTGAACATATATGACTCCCCAAGCTAAATAAATTTTTTGAACATGTGGTCTTCAAAAGTCTTATGTATATTTCTTTAATGGAATGGTTGAATTAGGCTTAAAAATTCTCTCCAATGAGTATGAATATGTTTATCTTCTATGATGGATTTTTAAGCCTTAATACTACTAGAAATATCACACATTAAATATCACAAGATCAAATATAATATAGCCACAATACAATAAGGTCAAGATAATAATATGAGTAAAATAATATGAGCAAATTAATATGTATATCAAGGATAATAATATATCAAATAAAATTCAATTTTAAGTAGTGATATGAATGAAAATAGTCCGAATCATGCATGTACTAAGCATGTAGAACAACTTACAATATTAATTGCTCATAATATATGCAATCTTTTATTGCTTCTCTTCTCTTACAAATGTATATGATAGTAATGATCTTGATTGTTCGTGATATATGCTTATGGAGTATTATCTTCATAATATAGCCATAGTAATATGACTCTTTGGATACTTGACTATTCCTTTCCATATGCCAACTCTCATTACACTTGGCTTCTCTATATGACACTTGCATACTTGATCAATACTTGACTCTATGTTGTATGTACATCTATATGATTCTTACTCTTCTATAACTTACATACTCTAATATAAGATACTTGTGCACATAGATTCAATTTACACTTGCACACTAACTCACATGAAAATTGTGCAATTACTGAACATCATAATTTTACATGACACTTGTGCATATCCTACATATTCACACTTACATAAAAGGGGAAATATAACTCACACTCTAAACTATGACTCAACTCTAATATATTATTTACAAATATACCATGAAGGTACCATGGGGGTACATTAGCATGTACCAAATAATGTAATATACTCCAACATTCTATAACAAGAGAGTAGACAAAGATAATTAATTGTGTCTCCTTTACATAGTCACATTAAACTTCAGTGTCTATTTTAATCAAAATGTTTAAGTGCCTAAATTCCATGTGAGGTCAATCAATCCTTTGATAAATATAAAGGGATAAATATCCCATATTATGGATAATATGGGATATTAGAGGTTTTCTTCTTCAAAAGAGTCTTTTGCCCATCAATATACAAGCATCTTTCTCCAAAATAGACACATCATGGCAAAAATTATTGCTCTAGTTTAACGAGGTTAGTGCTCCAACCTGAATATTCAATGAATATTCTATTAACATACGAGGGAAATAAAATAATATATCAAATAATTTTCTTATCACCTGTATTTAATAATAGTAAAAAGTAAAATAGATTTTTAACTTATTTATTTAAATGTGTTGGTGTCTCTTTTCCATTTTTGAACGATGTATTCTTTGAATGTAAAAGATTAACACTTTCCTCTTAGTAAACTACAGGTAAGAATATTTAACATTTTATGTGGATGAGTTATCATTGATGTCAAGAATGAATGGTCATTAATGTCGAATGTCAGTTTTAGTAAGCAAAAAAAGGAAACAGTTTCGCAATCCGTGCAAAAAGAAGAGTCCGCCTTCAGTTGGTCAAGACCTAGTTTCAAGAAGTCAGATATGGTCCAAAGTGCAAAGAAGAGGCCCAAGTAAATAATATTATAATATTAAAGAGGGAAATTTAAATTAATCATAAATTAATTAATATAATTTCATTATAAATTAATTTATTAATTAATTTAATTAACTTCAATGTTATTTAAGTTAATTATAAGTTAATTTTAATTTAATTATAAATTAATTTTTATTAATTTAATAAACCCTAAAGAGGGTTATAAGGCTAAGTAAAAATCGAATTGGAAATTCGATTTGATGCATCGACGTCATATGGCATGGAAAATTGTGTATAAATGGTGGTAAAGTTCTTTACTTTACAACCCCCAAGCTAACGATTGAATATCCTATGCTAAATTGTTTCATGCGCAAAAAGAGGAAGGTTCTCATGTTTTTCAAAAATATATTCGATGACGAAGGAAAAATTTGAGGGAAGCACAAATACTAAGCACCAAAGGTGTTGGTAGCGCAGTTGGCAAATGACAGAGGCACTAGGGTGTGTGGAAAGCAAGGTGTGTAGGTTCGAATCCCTTCGGGTTTGTTTTGGCTAAGAAGAGAGGGCATTTGTTTTTTCATGCAATGCCTAACACAGGGATAAAGGGATGCTTGTGCCTTCCCTTCCCTATGGGAGCATCTAGCTCACCCTTGGTAAGATGCTCGATGGAAAGGTATCTTGTTCGAAACCCACCGAGGCCTTTTTGGTTGAGACAAAGGTATGTGTTGATATCATTTGTGTTGGTCGTTAATTTTGGATGTGCTAAGGTTGAAGGAAAATACAATATTTTTATGTGCCTAAGGTTGAAAAATAAAATGTTTTGATGGTTTATGAGATTTAATTTTTTCCTGAATTATTTTGGTTATTAGTTATTTTTGAGGGAGATAAAAGGGTAGGCAAATGTTATTTTTGAAGGGTTAATTTTTGAATATTGATTTATTAAATTGGATATTATAAGAAGCAATTTGAGTGATTATTTTTATGTGTGATTTGATGATTGTTAATTTCAAGGAGTAATAAGGTGTATTTGAGATTGATTATTTTTGTAACTGAGAAATATTTTGAAAGAGTGTAAGTGTGAAATTCTGTCATCTAACCATTGAAATTGGAAAAGAAGAAAATTGTGATTGAGACAGGTTTTTTAAGGGCACTTCTACATCAAACAAAAGGTATGGGTACATCTTCCTAGTGAGTGATTTTTGAATGTTGTGAATGTTAAGTTGGAGTGAAAAGGGATTTTTTGGAATAAGAGTTGTTGATAAAACATTTTTTGATAAGCATTGTTGTTGAAGTTATTGATTGAGTGAAGAACTTGATCTAGGATTTACAAAGATCATGAGTATCATTGTTATGTGAGGTTTCTTGATAAGAATTGTTGTTGAAGTGATTGATTGAGTGAAGAACTTGAACTAGGGTTTGCAAAGATCATGAGTATCATTGTTATGTGAGATTTTTTGATAAGCATTGTTGGAAATAAGTGAGTGAGTGTTCATATGCTTGGACTAGGGTTTGTGAGCAAGGATTATTTCATTGAGTGATTGGTTGAGTAGAGTTGGTTGAGCCTAGTCAAGTGGATGTGATAGTTCAAGTTCTGTGAAACAAATTATTATATATTCTATAATTGATTTGAGAAAGATGTTGAGTGTTTGTGAGTGTGAAACATATTGATTATCTAAAAATTATCTATATATTTTTGTCGTAAAAATAAATATTGAAAGTGTTTAAGCATTGTGGTGAATGTGAAGCATATTGAGTCTCTAACAATTCTCTATATGTTTTTGTGGTAAAAAGAGATATTGAAAGTGATTGAGCATTGTGGTGAATGTAAAGCATATTGAGTCTCTAACAATTATCTATATGTTTATGTGATATTAGACAAGTTCTAGTGAGGACTTGTTAAGAAGATTTGAGGTAAGTCTTAGAGAAGACTTGTGGACAGATTTGTGTGAGCTTTTGTGGAAGCTTACAATACAGATTTGAGGACAAAGATTGAGAGTAGAGTAGACAAGTTCTAGTGTGGACTTGTTGAGCATATTTGAGACAAGTTCTAGAGAGGACTTGTGGATAGATTTGTGTGAGCTTTTGTGGAATCTTACAATACAGATTTGAGGATAGAGATTGAGAGCAGAGTAGATAAGTTCTAGTGTGGACTTGTTGAGCAAATTTGAGACAAGTTCTAGAGAGGACTTGTGGATATATTTGTGTGAGCTTTTGTGGAAGCTTACAATACAAATTTGAGGATAGATATTGAGAGCAGAGTAGACAAGTTCTAGTGTGGACTTGTTGAGTAGATTTGAGATAAGTTCTAGAGAGGACTTGTGGATAGATTAGTGTGAGATTTTGTGAAAGCTTATAAGGTAGATTTGAGATAAGTCTTTGAGAAGACTTGTGAGAAAAGTTGATTGATTGATTTGTTCAAACCTTGAGTTAAGGTTTGGGGCAGATCCAACAAAGTTGATTTGTGATTGATTCAAGCTTTGTGTTAAGGCTTGAGGATAGAGATTGAGGATAGATTTGTGCTAGACCTAAGGATTGTGTTTAGTACAGATCAAAGGGTAGATATTAAGGATAGATTTGTGCTAGACCTAAGGACTATGTTTAGTGCAAGTTTGAGGATAAATTTTGGTGCAGATTTGAGGATAGGTTTTGTGCCAGACCAAAGACAAATATTAAGAATATTTATGCTAGAACGAAGGACTATGTTTAGTGTATATTTGAGATAGAGTAGAGAGTAAGATTTGAATGTGACAAAGTATAGAGGATGATAGTCTCCAGTGGATAGAGATCTATTAGCCAGGGTAGTGAGGACAGGTCTTTTGAGTTAATATAGGAGTCTTCAGTGGATAGAGATCCATTAGCCAGTGCAGTGGAGGCAATAATTATTCTAGAAGATCACCAATCAAAGCTAAGGAGAAAGGAGTTCTCCTGTGGATAGAGATCCATGAACTTGATTAGGGGATTGGTGTCTCCTTTGGACAGAGGTCCATAAACATTGTAATAGGGAAAGGATTCCCAAGAGATTAATTGAGAAAAATTTAGTGAAATATTTTCTTCGTGGAGTAGCCCATATTGGGTGAACCACGTTAACTTGGTGTCTCTATTTTGTATGGGAATTTATGCATTGCTTTGATTACTTTTGTTGATATTGCTATCTATACATTACATAATATTTATTGGGAGAAAAAAGTAGAAATTGGTCTTATACAGTTCACCCCCCCTCTCAGTATAAGCTTGTGTTCTTCAAAGAATTTTTTAAATTCATGGCACAAGCCTTCAACCAACAACACTTTATTGGAAGTTAACTTTTAGACAACCCATGCATTGATAAGACAATAATTTTAAAATAGATGGTCCTCTTGCATCATCAAATAGCCTTTTTTCTAGGCAACCTGATCAAAGGATGATAGAGTTAAAATTCATTTTAGATGACCCTTTTTCAAATGGTAATATTAAATTCATCTTGGACAATAATATTTTACAACTTCAAATTACTCTTATAGATGGCAAGATACATGACAACACCAATGTCTTCAAATGATAAATTTTATCTAGAAAAATATCTATCTCCATATGGTGGTTGTTCTCCAAACAATAGCTCTACATGGTAGCTCTAGATGGAAACTCTAGACAATAGCTCTAGCTGGAAGCTCTAAACGGTAGCTTTGGATGGAAGCTCCATATGATATCTCTAGATGGAAGCTCTAGATAGTAACTATGGATGGTAGCTCCATATAGTATCTCTAAATTATAACTCCAAATGACAAATATTCTCTATATGGAAGCTCTTCTCTAAAACGACCCAATTTTATGACATGATCTTCAAAAAATAGCAATCATGTATAATTTATCTCAGTCCACTCCTATGCATATTCGACATGAACAAGGGTAGCAAGATACAAAGTGTTTCTCCAATGCAATGCTTCAAATATCTCAATCATTATTTTAATTAACTCCTTTAGATGACTCTTCTTGTATGATGTCCTCTTCAATATTGGCTTGATGCTAGTCTTAAAATGGGAAATAAAAGCTCCTTTTTTTAGGTCTATTAAATAGTTCTCCATATTCTGGTAGGACTCCATGTATTTTCTACATAATGGAAAACTACATGCTTAAACAAATAAATCAAAAAACTGATGGTGCCTCCTTTTTAGCAAAATATTAGATTATTCTTCATGTACATTTCTTCTAGATGGTCCAATCTTCAGATAGCATTTTACTTTCTCATGCATTTAAATTTCCTCCTCACTTAATGCAATTCCATCATGGTCTACTACTTGCATCTTGTATGTAGCCTCTAGATTCTCAATTCATTCAATATTTGAAAGCAACATTCTTTACACCTACACACATATTTTGCATTGGTGAAGCAACATATTCCTAAACAACACATTCTTCTTATTCATAACATCTTAAAAATTTCATATTTTCCTTCGCGTGCTTTAGGAACCATAAGAGCTCTAATACTGCATGTTGGACCAACAAGATGATAGACAAGTTTGTATTAATTAAAATTGTGTATATAAAATGAAGATATAGATGGTTGGTTTAAATTCAATCACTCATTTGGGTACAAATCCCAAATACCAACTCTAACTATATTACATAATGTAATAAATTTTTAACACACATAAGGTAGAATGAAATCTTGATTATGAATATCCCTATAAGAGGCAATTTTCTCATTCCATCCTAACAAGGCACCTAGCCTTGATGGGTTTCCTACATTTTTCTTTCAAAAAATTTGAGATTTGTTAAAGAACAACATATGGTCTATAGTTGAATAGGTTAGGGGGCAAAGGCTATAATAAGTTCTATCAATGCCATATTTATTACATTTGTTCTAAGAAAAAGCAACACAAAATATTTTGATAATTTATATCAAATAAGCCTTTGTAATAAGATTTATAAGATAATTTTAAAAGTTATGGCAAATAGATTTAAAACCATTTAATATTGTGTTATATCAAAGGTTTTGTTCATGGTAAACAAATTCTTGTTGGTATAATCATTGCACAAGAGGACATATATTCTCTCCATTATATTAAAAAGCTAGGTATATAAAATTAAATATGATCAAAGTGTTGATCAAGGTTGGTATGAATGGATTAGAAGTTATTATAGCACTCCAAAATATTTCATTTTAATCAATGGATTCACTATAGGATACTTTGAATCATCTCCTAGACTCTATCAAGGTGATACACTATCTCCTTATTTGTTTAGAATTATTATTGAGGCATTGGGGAGAGCTTTCTTAAAGGTAAACATGGAAGAAAAAATCAAAGTTATTAAGGTTGCAATAAATGGTTCCTTTCAATTTAATATCCAATTTGTAGATGATACTTTTCATTTGGATCATACCTTAATCAATGATGCCATGGAGTTTAAATCCATTTTATGATGCTATAAAACTATTGAGGGATAGTTGGTTAATATTACATGATCCAAGATATTTTTCAATAACATTGCCCTAGATTTACAACACATTATTGTGGATATTTTAGGGGTTAAAGTTGGAAAATTGCCATCAATATATTTAGATATTTCTTTATTTGATAAAGGAAATAAGAAGGAAATTTGGAGCTCAATTTTGGAGAGAATGAAATCTTGTTTGACATGTTGGAAAACTACATTCTTAACCATGAAGAAAAGGCTACAACTCATAAAAAAATCTACTTTATAATCTATACCTATATATGATGTTATTTTCAAGATTCATAGTAGATATAACATCCAAATTTGATAAAATTCAAGAATATTCTCTTTGAAAAGGATGTCAAGAAACATTTTAGGTTTCCTCATTGTAAGTGGAATAGGATTTGCAAAGGAAATAATACTGGAGGGTTAGGATTGTGAAATTTTAGATTTATGAGTTTTCCATTAGGGGCAAAAAATTGGCTAGAGACTATTTAAAGATCAAGTAAAGAGTTAGGCAAAAATGCTTCTTTAAATATATAGGTTATTTTGATGCAATCAAATTATTTATGAAATGAACCCTACCTAGAGAATCACAGCATGAAATTTATATTAGATAATTTGAAATTTATTAAGAAACATATAATATAGTCAGTCAATAAAGGGAATTCAATGAAGTTTGGTTTGATGTCAGGTTGAAGCCTTATCCTCTTATTTTTTATCCAAAATAACAACTATTGGCTCGAACATGTCTAGATTATAAAGGTCCAAAGATCAAATATTACATGAATGTGAGAAAAAAAATATAAATCATGGATTTTTACCAATAACTTGGTTGGAGGAACTAAAACAAATATAAGGTTAGCTTTAAAAGGTATACAACCTAAATAGCCTAACGTTGGAGACTTTTAAACTCTAAATAGAGATCCAAGGTTTGAATCCTACAAGGGGTAGGGTTGTACATCATGCTTCGATAACAAGAAAATGGTTGGGGATAAACAATATTTGTCTCATATGACCTATGGCCTTGTGAACATTAAAAACCACTTTACCCTTTACCCTTTCAAGATTTATTTTTACCTATTTTATGTGGTAGGATGAGTTGGTTTGAAATATATTAAAAGATAGTGAATACTTGGTCAAGTTGGAATATGAGGATTTAAAGTAATAATAATTTCCTACTAATAATTTGTCTTAAAATAATGTCTAGTCATTGGAGACCCTCCTTAAGGCCTCAACATTTCTTTGGTTAGTAGTCTGAAGCAAGATTCCTATAGGAAAGAGTCAGTAAATAATAGAATATCATAGATCTTTTAAGTGTGACTTGTGTGAAAAGGATCTTTACTATTGTTGATTTATGTAGATGATGTTATGTTGTTGGAAAAACATTAAGATAGCTTACAAAGACATAATAGTTTTAGACAAGTTTTACAACTACTCTAAAATAAAAGTTGATGTAAGCAAAACAAATATAATGGTGTTATTGTGGTTGCACAACATGCCCTAGTCTACATAGACTAGGGACCCATTTTTTTAATTATGATGTATTTTTTCTTTTTTGTTTGGGCTTGTACATAGATTTCAACCATACCCTCCTCAAAAATAAAAAAATAAACTCTTCCATTATATAGGGTTCAAAATAAGGTTTCCAAAAAGTATAAACTTACCTGTGTCTAATTTAAAAAAAAAAAAGACATCTCGGATGGCTTTTTTTCCATATTTTTATCCATGGGATTTTTTTTTTAAATATTGTTATTGAGGAAAGCAAGCATAAAATGTCTTCTATGGATATTTTCTCTTGTACATTATCATTAAGCATTAAACTTATCATGTTTAATAAAGATAAAATAATTTAAAAATAATAAATAAAACATATTAATAAATTCTAATGCTTGCATTTACTTTTATCTTATAGATGCTCTGATGGAGATTCTCTTACACATTATGATGTAAATTCTCTAATGTATTATGACACAGATGCTATGTATTATAACATAGATGCTTTGATGCATTATGATGCATATTTGATGTAGATGACCTCTCGGATGGCCTTTTTTCCGCATTTTTATCCATGGGAATTTTTTTTTAAATTTTTTTATTGAGAAAAGCAAGCATATAATGTCTTCTATGGATATTTTATCTTGTGCATTACCATTAAGCATTAAACTTATCATGTTTAATAAAGATAAAAAATTTAAAAATAATAAATACATAATAATAAATTCTAATGCTTACATTTACTTTTGTCTTATAGATGCTTTGATGGAGATTCTCTTACATATTATGATGTAAATGCTCTAATGTATTATGACACAAATTCTCTGTATCATGACGTAGATGCTTTGACGCATTATGATGCATATTTGATGCAGATGCTCTAATGCATATATGAGGTAGATTCTCTGACACACTATGAAGCATATTATAACATATATTTGATGCAGATGCTCTAATGCATATATGAGGTAGATTATTTGACATACTATAACGCATATTTGAGGGATTCAGTTCTTATGCTAACATATTTTATGCATATGCTCTAATGCGTATATGAGGCAGATTCTTTGACATACGATAACACATATATGAGGGATTTAGTTCTCATGCTAACATATTTGATGCAGATGATCTAATGCATATATGAGGCAGATTCTTTGACATATTATAATGCATATATAAGGGATTCAGTTCTCATGCTAACATATTTGATGCAGATGCTCTAATGCATATATGAGACAGATTCTTTGACATACTATAACACATATATGAGGGATTCAGTTCTCATGCTAACATATTTGATGCAAATGCTCTAATGCATATATGAGGTAGATTATTTGATATACTATAATGCATATGTGAGGGATTCAGTTCTCAAAGCTCTCCTTAGTTGTATCTCTGCATAAAGTCTCTCAATTGATCTTGAAGGTCCCTTTGTGCTTTTAGGTTCTCTCCTTATATGGTGTGTGAAACCCTAGGTCTATGTCCAAGCCCTAGGATTGAATCCCTCATGCATACTGGAGGTTAGCATGAGAAGCTTTTGTATTTTTTTTATGTTTAAAGGCTAGTTAACTGAAGTCTAAATTCAAACTCAAGTCTCATGTGAACTGGTCATGAGCGAGAATGCAAAGTTATCCCCGCTCA
This sequence comes from Wollemia nobilis, assembly GCA_028583015.1. Taxonomy (NCBI): domain Eukaryota; kingdom Viridiplantae; phylum Streptophyta; class Pinopsida; order Araucariales; family Araucariaceae; genus Wollemia; species Wollemia nobilis. The sequence goes on from JAQPPZ010014470.1 coordinate 3,572,485, forward strand.
CCTTTATTGCATGTAGAATCTAAGAATCTTATATGCATGCTAACATTTATTATATGCATCATAATATATCAAAGAATTTACCTTATATATGCATTAGAGCATCTGCATCATAATGCATCAGATCATGTGCATCAGATATGCGTCATAATGCGTTCGAGAATCTAGATATGCGTTATAGTATTTCAAAGAAATTACCTCCTATATGCATTAGAGCATCTGCATCTGCCTCATATATGATTACAGTTCTAAGACTAAATCCCTCATGCATACTAGAAGTTAGCATGAGAAGATTTTGTCTTTTTTTATGTTTAAATGCCAGTTAACTAAAGTCTAAATTCAAACTCAAGTCTCCCATGCGAACTAGTCATGAGGGGGAATGCAAAGTTATCCCTGCTCACCTTTATTGAATGCATTATGATGCAGATGCTCTGTAGAGAACTCAGGGAAGAGGTGCATCATCCCCACTTACTTTTTATTTGCAATTTAATTAAAACCTTTAATACTATACATGCATTGAAATGAAAGGTGTAAAAGAGATATAACCAGAATGCGAATAAATGAATGAATGAATGCTTTTGTATTGATATTTCCAAGATCTAGTTACATATAAGTCTCTCTAAGGGATACCCTTCATTTAATATATTATATTTACACAAGGAAGGTAGCGGATGTATAAAATATCCCCTTGCAAGGGGTGATGTTCTTATGAAGGCTTCCCGATGATGCACATAAAACTATATGAGGGCTTACATATGCCTCCTTCTCTAGGCCTGATTCATAGAGGGATCCTTTTGCTCCTGTATGTTGTAGATCTATCCGAGATTACCTCATCGAATGAGGTTGTTAGCAATGAATAAACTTAATGAAAGCAAATGCAATGAATAATGCTATGAATGCACAAATGAAGTGGTTCTATGCAAATAATATGGAAACAATGAAGAAAGAAGAATAAAATCAACTAATGTCAAAACCCTAAACTACTCATGCAGGCCACTGTCCAATATAGTGACCGCTAAAGGGGAAATTTGTCTCCCTTAGTCAAATATTGTGGATCAAAACTTGTATTCGATGTTGAAATTATTGTCGTTTTCTTGATATGTTGAATATCTTGTATGTGGTAAACCCTCAATCGGCTAGCACCTCATTGCTCCTAAAATGTGCTCCCATATGCTCTCCAATTTAATAGGGCTTCACCACAATAAAAGCTCCTTTAGGTCTTAAATCTCTCCTCAGTTGTATCTCTGCATAAAGTCTCTCAATTGATCTTGAAGGTCCCCTTGTGCTTTTAGGTTCCTCTCCTTATATGGTGTGTGAAACCCTAGGTCTATGTCCAAGCCCTAGGACTAAATCCCTCATGCATACTGGAGGTTAGCATGAGAAGCTTTTGTATTTTATATTTTTGAAGGCCAGTTAATTGAAGTCTAAATTCGAACTCGAGTCTCCTATGTGAACTGGTCATGAGGGAGAATACAAAGTTATCCATGCTCACCTTTATTGCATGAGACTGCCACTTCCACCTATGATTGGACCTATTTGTCAATAAAATTCTTTCTATGGCTTAGCCACTGTCATTTGCAATGTCTAAGATCTGGCCATTGTCATCTGCAATGGGTAAGGTATGGCCACTTTGAGCTTGAGCGGCCAGGATTCAGCCGCCTTGGTTTAAAGCGGCCAAGCTTGGATGGGCTAAGACTACCCCAGGTGAGTGGTAAGGACCACTTTTGATACTTGGAAAGCCCAAGGTTTAGTCATATGGTCCATGAATATGCCTATGTGAGTAGTTCTCCTAAACATGAAATGTTTTAAGTGTCTACAAATGCCCCTTTTTGTAATGCACTGTGTGGAAAACACAACGCTGAGCAAAAATGTAGAATGATATGTTTATAGGGTGTATAATGATCATTAGTCTGATCAACACTTGGATGGCCTAAACCACACAATATGGCCCTTGAAACATTGCTTCAATGTTTGGAAGGCTTTTCTTAGCATAGGGCTTGTACATATTCAATAACACTCGTTCCTCAGACTCAATCGGGTAGCTTTTGTTGCTACAGTAAAATCTGACCGATAGGAGAGCTACCAATTGAAGATGCCATGTTTGCTTATGTTCCCAGTAAACAAGAGAAATTATGTAATTGTTGGATGCAATTATTCATAGGACAATGCAATTTTGACATGATTGAGTGATATTTTGTTGATTTTTATTATGATTATTTGAAGATCTGAACTACCTCCTCACGCAATGAATTGGTGAGGAAATGACAATAAATGACCAATCTAACTAATTTGGTTCATTTATAGTATTTGTTTCTTTTAATGGGTAAACCTCCATCCAAGTGTTATTTCAATTATTCATGATGCTCATTCATCCCTATCTCAGGGAGCGGTCTAGCCATGAGTAGTCTTCTTAGGGAGTTAGGATGAGTGACTCTATTTAGGCTTCATGTTGAATCACTTAGCTCAATTTTTCTTGTCATGAGGGAATTAGGATGATGCCTTTACACTCGTGGAGCAGTCTGATCATCTTGGTCTTATTCAGGAGTGGGGTGGCATGCTATGATTCTAAAATGCTTAATTTTCCCTAAGTAGCTCTATGGTAACTTACTCATCTCACCAAGTTGCATGGAGTGCAAATTGCTGCCACCACCGAGTTGATAGAGTAGGTAACTAAATATGAAGCTTACTCGAGATTTGTTTTTGATATGTGATTTTTTTGTTATTTTGGTCAGTATGATACTCAGGGACCATCAAAATGTGTTTATTTGATTTTTTTACTATCCCTCCTGGAAGGAATCTATTTGATTTTTGTTTGGGCACCCGACCGCTGTCAGGTCCAGTGGTCGTTGATTGCCTGCTTGTGGTCGATGTCGCCCTGAGCGGCTAAGAAGTTTGGGCCACTAACGTCAGCAGCAACCAAGGCATAATTTGAGGAATATAAAAAAGTGCCCTAGGGTTTTGAATTTTCATTTTCCAGCTGGTGATTCACTTTCCATATCTCTAACGAGATAGCAACAATTGTGATTTTGAGTGCATTTTCATTAAGTATATGGTTGCACAGGGCAAGGCATCAGCGGGTGGAGGAGCTAAAGCTTCTCGGGTACTCTCTTAAACCTTAACCTTGCTTCTCTCTCTTCATTTTTGGGTAAACATGAACCACATTAAGTAATCGGTAAATGAACCTCACTAAAATTTTTGGCAATGAACCGAATCCATAGATAGGTTTAGTGTAGGATTTCATATGGTGGGCTTGTCCTCATTTTTGTTTAATTTGACTTTTTTTTGGTATTTTTGGCTTGGGGCTCATGGGTTTGCCATGTCTCCTATCGGTTGTTGTTGCTCAGAGTGGCCATCTTGGCCTGTAATTTGACCGCTATCACTCAGAGCGGCCAACTTTGAATCCCAACAGTCAAAAATTTAACCATTGGGGTTTGGTCACTGTTGTCCCCAACGACCAAGAGCCTTAGTCAAATTTTATAACTTTTTTTGGAATTTTCAAGATGACTATCTGATTTTTTTGATGTTTGAATTGCTTTTAAAATTTTTTGAATGATTAGGTGCATTTATTGCTCTTTTTCCTATAATTAGAATAGCCTATCATCATTTTACACTGGCTTTCATGTTTTATTGTGATTCATGCCTTAGATGCACTGTAGTTATGTTTTGTTCTTCTCTTATTTTTTAGATTCTCACTACTCAAGCTCGAGACCCGAAGCTCTTGCTTGACCTTCTACCTCTTTTGAATGCTATGGATTGGGTCTAGATCAAGGCTCATGGGCTCCACTATATTACTAGGTTGCCCAACATCATGTTGAATTAGGCCTACCTCACAACTTTGGTCCATAGGTGGGATCCTCAGACTAACACCTTTCATCTCTCCATTGGCGAGATGATTATCATGCCAGAGGATGTGTATAGGATTTTTAGGATTCTCTTTGATGGAGTGGCCACTGTATCCTTGGCCACTAATGATCGTGATGCTATCTTTGCTCAGGTGTTCAGTAGGCATATTGTAGATGCTTTCAAGGACACCAATTCTGGAGGTGTATATATTATACGTTGGTATAGGGAGCACGTATTCATATAGAGGCATGTGGTATTGTTGATGGTCATCAGCAACATTTTGATCCTGGACTACTCAGGCTTGAGGTTCCCATGGAACCTCCTTGCGATGGTTCAAGACTTGGTGGATAGCGGGGAGCCCATCATTTATGCTTGGGGTAGGTCTCTATTAGCACAGTTCTATTATGAGTTGTATCACATCCGTCGGTGGGGTCGTGTCAACATTTCTTGTAGCTTGCTCCTCCAGATTTGGGGATGGGAGCACATCAACGTGGATATTCTGAGGGGACTTCCTACTAAGATCATGACTATTGATGATAGGATGTAGTTCTATGGTGCTATATGGGCTCGAGAGTGTGAGGAGTGCAAGATCCATCCTTATGTGGGGAAGCTTCCCTATTATATTTCTACTTTCATTGGGATATAGGCTGGAGATATCATATGGCATCTGTGTCATGAGTGTTCAACTTGGGATGATCCGGTGAGCTTTACAACTCAGACGCGACGTGAGCGATGGCTCATCGACCACAAGGTTGGCATCAGAGAGTACTTCTACTCCTAATTTCTCCGTCAGTACGGGCCAAAGTAGGACGTGCCACTTGTAATATTTTTGTACAGGCACATCAAAATGGAGAGAGACCTCCCCCCACCGTAGGTTATAGAGATGACTAATGATGAGGATGACCTAGCAGTTGACCCAGGAGTTTTTGGGGGAGTCACAGATGCATTTGCATAGTGGTGGGATGATCTTATGTTGCATGGTGATGGTAGTCTGGGCCGTGAGGATTACGCTAGAGATGGGGAAGATCTAGTAGGGTGCAAAGTCTAAGCTAGGACTAAGGCATAGGACCAGTCGATAGAGTAGGTGGTAGCGGAGGAGCAAGAGGCTCCTGAGGAGGAGGAGGAGGAGGTGTGGATCCTAAGGAGAGAGATTCTTATTTGAGAGCATAGTTGCATGATTTAGAGGTCAAGCTTTAGTCAGCTAAGATCCAGGTTCAGTAGTGTGATGCTATCATTCAGGCTCTACAGGCTACTATTGGGGGTGGTGCTGCTAGGATGCAATTTTTTGTTGATCCTCCCATGCCACCGGGTCCACCAGGGGTCGATCCAAGGGCAAATATTATGCATCTATAGGGTTTACTGGATGAGAGTGATATACATATTTTTGAGGATGCAACCTACATTGTTACTGTCTCTAGGCATATCAGGAGGCTGGGAGCAATTCCTAGGGAGAGAGGAGCTATAGGTGGATCACAGGTTAGTGGGCACTCTGCCTCAAGGTAGTATTTCATCTATCCTAGCCAACAGACTTAAACTCACATAGAGAGACTAGTAGGTTTACACCACTCTACTCATGATACTACCATAGGGGAAGGTGGTGCAGGGGGCACAGGCCCTGTGTTTGACTGATGATGCACTTGGGTTTTATTTTTTAGGTCAGGTAACCTGTATAACTATATCCTTTAGGTATTTTTGTATATCCATGCACTTTGAGATACATATTTTGAGACACGCACATTTATATGAGATATTACATTATGCTTCATTATGTGTGTTTTTATTTCTTATGTTTTAGTTTTACTTATATGATGTGATGTTGGAATTATGAAGGGTTGATACATGTGTTAGATGATAGGTGATATTTATGATGATGTGGATGTTTAGATGAATGTTTACGTAGATGCGATATGGTCTGCTTATTGCGACATGATGTGATGTATCATGCATTGACTTAAATGATGGATTTATGATTGTATGCATAGGGGAATTATGATGTGATCTTATATGTGAATGGACGAGTTTATGAACTATGTATTTATGGATGAAATGTTTATGAGTTAAATGTATGTTTGATTTTGATTTTATTGTGTGCATCTAACTTATGCTATGATATGCTGAATGCAATGTGTATTGTGTTATGTATATGGTGTTTAATCGAATGTGAATGAACTTGTATGCTTTAATCACTTAAAACATATGCTATGATTTTAAAAATCTATTGGGTGATACCATAGAAAGTATAACAATCATGAATGTTTAATAATCATTCTAAAGAAAATAATTAATTATTTAAGCCATCCATATGTGCATTGTAATTATGTGGAATGTATGTATTTTTTGGATAAGCTTCTATAATTTAAGAAATATAAAATAATTAGTGGTCGTATAAATATCATTTCTGACATATATCCGATATCTAGTTTATTTTATTAATACCCCCTAATTTACATAAGTTTATAAAGAAATTTGATGATGTGATTGATGATATGATTTGTTGCTATGTAAGATTTAATTTTGAGGCGTTTCCTGAAACTCAAACACTCTAGTCATCCTATCAATAGCTACGTACTGACCATACTAGACTTTTGAAGAAGCAAGGATTTCATCATGGACCTATGGATTCATTATACTTGTGTGTGCAAATGAATATATTTAGATACAACTCAATAATTTCCTCCGATGTCAGGCAGGATTCTTTAAGCCCATTGCTAATATCGAGGACCCTCAATTGTTCATCTTATTCTATGTTGGACTTAGTTGGATTATACCACTAGGTGACCTTGGGTTACCTAAAGCTAGCTCATCCACATGCAAACATTGGTCTACACAAATGCAAATTTCTATTATGATAGACATATCGTAGTTCTTATGGTTCGGTCATGCTGAGAATTCTAGGGATTCAAGTTCCATTCCTTCTTTTATTCATTTCATTTGGGAAACTTGCTCATACTTAGTGATGAAAATCATTGTTTATTTTAAATAATTTTTTCTTTTGAGCAAGGGATTTATGTAAGGATAAAACTCACTTGTTTGTTTTTATTTGACTATTGCTTGATTTTGGATTTTGAATTATGACTTTGGAAACTGGGATTTTGGATTTGTGCTTTGTTTCGAGATTTTTGCTTGTTTTTATGAAAGCAAGGGATTTATGTAGTGATGATAATCACTCATTTCTGGGTAGGGTAGAACTTGTCCTTTTGCCAATTCTCAGCACCTTTGAATTGGTCGCACAGGGGGATAAGCAAGTAAGATCCTTTTCGCTTAAGGTAACCTAGAACACTGTATGCAACTTTCATCTTTCCCTTATACCAGCTAGGATTTTAGTGTTTTTAATTAGTGATAGGATTCTGAATATATGAGGTATTCATGACTAGTCCTTACTCTCTACAAATCAATATGGCTTTCCAAAAATATTGATAATACCACTAGATATGGTTGAATGACCAAAAAATCTTAGCCTATTCCTTATAGCACCATATATGGTTGTGTTGAAAAACACATTTACACACATGAATGAATGGATGAAGGTGGACTTGTGTTTTTGTTGTTGATATACAAACTATGGTATTGTTTGCAAGAGTGTGATCATAACATATGCAAATGCAATGTATGTGTGTGTTTGATGTAATGCAACTACATGGATGCAATTGTAAAATGCAATTTTTTTTGTATTTTTGATTTTATATTGTTTTTTTATTATTGATCTTTGCATTATTTTTGTATTTTTGCATTTTTTTTGTATTTTTTATTTTATTTTGACCAAAGGGCTTATTGTGTCTTTAGGGCCTTTAAATTTTGACCAAGCGGTGTGAAGATATCCTTGGGTTATTTTGATTGAGTTTGACCAAGCGATTTGAAGATACCCTTGGAGCATTTTAATTGAATTTTGATCAAGAAGTGTGAAGATACCCTTGGAGAATTTTGATTGAATTTTGACCAAGCAGTGTGAAGATACCCTTGGAGCATTTTGATTGAATTTTGACCAAGAGGTGTGAAGATACCCTTGGAGGATTTTGATTTAATTTGGACAAAGCGATGTGAGGATACCCTTGGAGAATTTTGATTGAATTTTGACCAAGCGGTGTGAGGATACCCTTGGAGCATTTTGATTGAATTTTGACCAAGCGGTGTGAGGATACCCTTGGAGCATTTTGATTGAATTTTTACCAAGCGGTGTGAAGATACCCTTGGAGAATTTTGATTTTTGAACTTTTTATGTTTTTCAAATTTGTTTGCATTTCTTGTTTTTATGTATTTTTGAATGTTTTTGTGTTTTATGACATATTTGAATGTTTTTGTATTTTATGACATATTTGAATGTTTTTGTATTTTATGACATATTTGAATTTTTTTATGTTTTGTGTAAAATATCTTCAAGTGGATGATATTGAGAGGCTTAGGCTCTTCAACACCATCCAATGATGTGAGGCAATATGCCCCAGGCCCAACTCTTTCTGAAATCATGTAGGGGCCTATACAGTTGGCCACAAATTCGTCTCATAGGTGCGATGACAAATTTGAGTTCTGTTGATTTTATTTTAGTACAAGATCTCCAACCTTGAATTCCCTTAAGTGGACTTTATTATTGTAATATTGTGCAAGGTGATCTTGATAAACATGGAGATGCTCCAAGGCATTGACTCGGCCCTCATCAAGAAGCGTTAACTGGCATTGACTCGGTGCCCATCAAGAAGTGTTAACTGATCAAGGTGGACTTGTCGCGTCATCATCTATGAAGTCCTTTAATGCTACACATAGGGTAGAAATAACCAACTCTAGGGGCATGATGGCCTCGATGCCATATATGAGTGAAAACGGTGTTGCCCCGATGGGCGTTTGCACACTAGTCCTGTATGCCCACAACACCAAATGCAATTGCAAATGTCAGTCCTTATGATTATCTTTCAATGTTTCCTCAATATGGAGACTATTGTTTTGTTCGAGGATTTTGCTTGCCCATTTGCTTGTGGCTAATAGGGTGTTGAAAAACTATGTTGAATGTGATATTTGTTCATTAAAGCACACACATTTTTGTTCTTGAAATATGGCCCACTATCCAATATTATTCTCGAAGGAACCCCAAAATGACTTATAATGTTGTGGAGTATAAACTATGCAATCCTCAGTCTAGTTGTCAATGTTAATGGGATCACTTTGAGAAATTTGGTGAAGTACTCAGTAGCCATTATGATGAATGTGTATTAGCCTGAGTATGGTAGTGAGATCTTTCCCACCAAGTCTAGATACTACTGCGAGAAGAGTCATGCTGCCTGGATGGGTTGCAAGTCTTGTGATGGCAAGTGAGTGAGGTTTGCATTATGTTGGCACTTAACATATTTCTTGATATACTCACAACAGTATTTTTCCATAGTGGGCCAATAGTAACCCATTCTCAAGATGCACTTAACGATGTCCATGCCACTAAAATGGCTACCACATGTACCATCATGAGCTTGTGAAATTGCCTAGGATACTTCCTGAGGCTCAATACAATGAAGGAATATTCCATTGTAGCCTCGTCTATAAAGTATCTCTCCTAGAAAGATGTATCTTGTCACCTTATGTTTAAATGCTCATCTCTTGGCATGCGACAAACCTTGTGGTACCATTCATAGTTTTAGGAAATCTCGTAATTGGGAAATCCAATCCTGATAAGTCACAGCTTCTATGGATAAAACGACATGCTTCTTCTATGATCCAAAATATGAGAAATAGATTGAGAAATGACCCTATGGTGATAGGTTGTACCACACTTCATAGGACCTTGTGAGATCAAATACCCCCAAGGTGTCGTTTGCAAGAAGTCTCTAGCTGTGAAGGACCAATCCTGATTTGGTTCTATGTTGATCATGCTGACTGATTCTTGATTGTCAAAAGCCTCACATCGTATTGCTGAGTGTGAGAGTACTTTAACGTGAATGATTGGGAAATCAAGAAATGTATTTTGAGGGATTAAGGATCCCAAAGATACCATGGTGTTTGCAAATATATTTGACATGTGAGGGATTGCCTCGATGTCATACCATTCTAGTTGGGCTAGGTAGGCGTAAACAAGTTCTTTGTAAGTTTTTAGGAGTGGTAACCTGCATTGGAACAATCCTTTGACTTGATTTACTATGATCAAGGAGTCACCAAAGATATTCAATCTTTTAATACCCATTTCTATAGTTTTTTGCAGTCCCAATATCAAGGTCTCATACTTTGTGTTATTGTTTGTGCAAGGGAAGTCTAATTTGAATGATAAGTGCAATGGATCACCCTATTATGTGATAAATACAATCTCTACTCTGCCCCCTTGTTCGCACTTCGAGCCATTGAAGAACAATTTCATGTCTATTTCTTTCTTAGATTCTTTGAGTTCCAATGGATCTGATAATGCAAAGACTACATCATCGGGAAATTCTATTGTGAGAGGCTTGCTATGTTGAAGAGGTGCCTCTACTAATTGATCAACTATGACTTATCCCTTGATGGAATTTTGGCTTATGAACTCTAGATCTAATTTTTTCAATAGCATAATCCATTTTACAGTACGCGTGTTGTGATACATCTTGCTCATCATGTACTACAAAGGATTTTTTTGGATATAACATAGGTCGTATGGCTCAACATGTAATGTCACAACTTCTTGGTTGCAAAGACCACTACTAAACATAATTTTTTGACATGTGTATCCTAGATCATAACTCACCAAGGTGCGACTGATGTAATATATAGCTTGCTCTTTGTCTTGCACATTCTTTTGGGCCAACATGGTACCCAAAGTGAAATCAGTAGCCGATATGTATAGTAAAAATGGTATGTATAGACTTGGTGGGGCCAATATTGGCAACGTTACCAGGTAAGTTTTGATCTCTGCAAAGGCTTGATGGCACTCTTCATCCCAATGAAATAGGACATCCTTGCGTAGAAACTGATTTATGGGTCGATATTTATTTGATAATTGAGTGATGAATCTTTTGATGGATGCTACCTTGCCTTGTAGGCTTCTCAACTCCCTAATGTTGGTAGAGGCAGCCATTTCCAGTATAGCCTTAACATTTGCAGGGTCAAATTCAATGCCCCTTTAGAAATGATGAACCCTAAGAGTTTACCAAAAGTTATGTCAAATACGCACTTCTTAGGATTAAATCTAATGTTGTGCTCAATGAGGTGATCGAAGGATTTTCAAAGGACTTCGGTGTGCTCTCGCCGCAATAGAGACTTGGCAAGTAAGTCATCCATGTAATCCTCTAATATATTTTGCGTGTAGTCATAGAAGATGTATGTCATGGCCTGCTAATATGTGGCACCAAAATTCTTTAGGCAAAACTACATTACCTTGTAACTTATGGTCCTCCATGGATTAATGAAAGCAGTCTTATGTTGGTCTTCAAGTTTAATCTGGATCTGATTGTATCCAAAAAATCCATCCATTAGGGAGAGCATCGCATGACCTGCGATGGCATCAACAAGAGCATCTATATTTGGCAATAGGAATGAATCCTTTGGAGTTACCCTATTCAAATCTCTAAAATCTATGCAAATACAAAATATTCCATCTGGTTTTCCCACAGGAACCATATTTGAAATCCACGCAGGATAGTCAATTGGGACTATGAAAATTGCATCCAACAATTTTTGTAACTCGTTCTTCACCATCAAAGCAACGGTTGGATGCATTTTCCTCAACTTTTGCTTGATTAGATTTTTCATGGGATCCAATGAAAGGTTGTGAACAACTAATTTTGGATCAATCCCTGACATGTCTTTTTAAGTCCAATCAAAAATATTTGACCTCTATTTAAGGAGAGGAATTATGATGGCTTGTTCCTCTAGAGATAGACTTTCTCCGAACTTGACTTTCTTTGGTTGAGTAGGATCATCATTGATGTCCACCTCAAAAGTTGCTTCTATAGCCATATGTGACCCATCCTCTAATTGGTGAGGTGTGGGTATCATATGAATTTCATCAGTAGGATTTATAGGTCCTACTCACTCAGGATCCAAACCGGCATGGAATACGTCATATGCACAGCCTAATGCGAAATGAAATGGTTGCAACACCTCTTCTCTAGATAAAAGGTCTTCAGGCTCTATGGGTGAATCAGCGCGATCCCAATCAATAGCATTTGTATCAAGACACAATGGTTCAGTGGGATCTACCGAGTTATGAAGTGGTGTGGTTAAATTAATGGAGATTATTTTTATGGATGGGATGAAATCTCCATAACCACATGGGTGAAAATATCACCTCAAAATTTTTCCCTCCATACTTGCGATGAGGCTCTAGAGGAAAATGGATCTCTAGATTTGGTCCATGAGTAGGGTAGATGATAGAATCATTGGGTTCCAAGAGCTCCCTAAACGTAGGTGGAGGGGGATTTACTGCACGATAAATGGCATTTAAGTCAACAGGTCTTCCCAAAAACCGCAAGCCATGGTCTATGGCACCAAGTATCGCTTCTTTTTCTACCAACATATTTACTTTTCGTCAATGGTGAGGCCCAAGATAAGCCATCTTAGTATCATCCTCAAAGTCATCATCACTTATCCAAAATCCATTAGCATTAGTATGCGGCCCTAAGACAAGGGTCTCATGTCTTGGTCCCAAGTAGGCCACCTCTATCTCATCCTCATATTCTTCATCACTTATGAAGATGCCATTTGCATTAGTATGTTTTCCCAAGTCATGGGGCCATTGCCTTGCCCCTAGGTAGGCTTTCTCTGTTGAGTCCTCTGACTCATAGCCACTTTCATCCGATATGTATCCACTCTTGTTAAGGATGGACCAAGAGATGGCGGGAAAGCCGTAGCAGGCGGTATTTTCAGAGGACGTTCCAAGTGGACACGTGGCACCCAGAGAGCAGTTAAGGCGGACAAGGACCAAAAAGCACGGGGAACGAAGAGGATGGGTCGCGTAGAGAATCTGACAGGGATCAGCAGTGACAGGACCGTGCGGAGAGGGGTCTTTAATCGGGTTGGTGTCCCGATTTTTGTGTTTTGTAATTAATCGGGTTGGTGAACCCATTTACGTGGGAGTTGATGCTTCAGAGGGTCGGGGCCTCTATACAAACCCAGTTTGTTGTATTTATCGGGACAGTGGATCGGGATTACATGCAGAGTGTAGAAGTTGTGTGAAGCTAAGCCGAGAGCTAGCTATTGTAAGCCTACGGGCTGTTTATTTTTTATGCATATTTACAGTTGATTTTAATGAAAAAGTAGGGTTTGTAGAAATGTGTTTTCTGGGTCCCCGTCGGTGGTATCAGAGCCAGTGATTCTAAGTGCATAACAGATCGTCGGACGTGAGGCAGTTACGCCAGGATCTGCGAGAGGGTTCTGAGAGAGAGTGAGTTTAGATCCCGGGCATGTTAGCAGATCATCGAATGTGAGGCAGCTACATCGGATCGTTAAAGCTTTGTAAGAAAAGAAAGAAAAAAAATGCATTCCCGAAGAAGACGGGACAACAAAGAAGATATGGTGACGGAAGAAGAATACATAGCTTTGCAAAAATAGTTGAAGGCCCTACAAAAGGAATGGCTTGGAATAAAGTTGCGGGAGCAAGAGGAGCGGCAAAGAAGGCGGGAAGAGAGACGGAGAAAGAAGGAGGAGAAAATGAAGAAGGTTGTAGAAGAGTGCAGCAGTACCGGGACCTGCTCGAAAGAAGGCAAAGATTTTTCTGTGCAAGGGGAGGAGTGCAAGCAGGCTGCAGAAGAAATTTGCAGCAATGAGGAAATCTTTCTGGAAGAAGACAGAAGTTGTGTGGAGCAGGGAACGGGGTTGGAACAGTCTGCTGACGCAAATAAAAGTTTGGAAGTGTTGCAAGAGGTAGCAACCGGACCAAGTAGAAGTGAAGATCACTTCTCCACTTACCCCGAGTGTCTGATGTAGGAGCATCCAACAGCACCAGTAGTAGAGGCATAAATTTGCGGGAAAGCCACCTCAGAAGAGTCGGCTCAGGAAGCAGAAGAAGAAGGCGGGAAAATTTTTCCTAAGGCAGAGGCAGAGGAACGTCGTGATTTCACGACGTGTCACGAAATCACGATAGAAAAGGGCAAAGGAAGCGCAGCAGGAAAAATGTCGCAATTTCATGACATGTCGCAGAATCATGACAGCGGAGCGGAGGCGAAAGTAAAGATGGGAAAGTGTAGAGAAATCACGACGTCGTGAATTCATGACATCACAAAATCATGACGTCCTGGAGAGGCGAAGGCAGAGAAGAAAAGTTGTAGCGAAATCGTGACGTCACGATTTCACGACGTCGTGAAATCTTGACGTCCTGGCGAGGTGGAGGCAGAAGGAGAAAAGTGTAGCAAAATCATGACGTCGTGACTTTGCGATGTCACAAAATCATGACATCAAAGCAATAGCATGAGGGCATAGTGGAGAGGTCATGATTTCGTCACGAAATCATGACATGTCGCGAAATCACGACTGTCACGAAATCACGACCAGCGCAGGCGAACGAGGGGCAGCCGAAGGTAAAGGTCGCGATATCGCGATGAAAATTTGAAAAGCAAGCGTGGAGGCAAAATGGTCGCGATATCGTGACATGTCACGATATCGCGACCAAAATGGGCAAAGAGCGCAGGGTGGCCAGAACGTCGCGATATCATGACATGTCGCGATATCGCGACGGAGAGAGAAAAAGGCAAGGGAGGAGAAAGAGATGGCAAGAAAGCCGCAGCAGGCGGTATTTTCAGAGGACGTTCCAAGTGGACACGTGGCACCCAGAGAGCAGTTAAGGCGGACAAGGACCAAAAAGCACGGGGAACGAAGAGGATGGGTCGCGCAGAGAATCTGACAGGGATCAGCAGTGACAGGACCATGCGGAGAGGGGTCTTTAATCGGGTTGGTGTCCTGATTTTTGTGTATTGTAATTAATCGGGTTGGTGAACCCGTTTACGTGGGAGTTGATGCTTCAGAGGGTCGGGGCCTCTATAAAAACCTAGTTTGTTGTATTTGTCGGGACGGTGGATCGGGATTGCACGCAGAGTGTAGAAGTTGTGTGAAGCTAAGCCGAGAGCTAGCTATTGTAAGCCTATGGGCTGTTTATTTTTTATGTATATTTACAGTTGATTTTAATGAAAAAGTAGGGTTTGCAGAAATGTGTTTTTCGGGTCCCCGTCAAGGATATAGTTAGAACTATTTATATTTGATCAAGTCTAGTGGTGGTTTGATATCTTTCAGGAGATTCTAAACTTAGGTGATTACGAGTACAGGTGGATTCAAATGATTCATCAAGAGTCAAAAGAGATATCGATGTGGGTATATGGGTTGACAAGGATTTGGATGAACCACTCTATATGTATCCAAGGGTGGATGACATAAAGGTGACTCTTGGGTACTAAATATGTTATAGGAGTATCGTGCCCTTGAGGATATTCCCACTAATGTTGGTGCAAAGGCATCGGGTTATGGGTTTGTAGATGCAACTAGCACTATGAGAGGCCACTCAATGATCCACATAGTAGTAAAGGTAGGACCAAAGGGCCCCATAGTAGAGGTAAGAATAATTTTGAGTAGAGATAGTTATAGTAGCCACCAATACTATTAGGACTGGGGAGGCAAGAGCAGTGGGAGTTACCCCCATCATGGTTAAAGCAAGGTCAAACAAAGTTGTCAAAGAGGCCTCTATATCAATAATAGCTATCCTGCTTAGAATTGTATATTAGTAGGACCTAAGTAGAGGGATATAAACTTTATAGGCTTAGATAGTGATCCTACAGAGGTATATCAACCTAATCTAAGAGGATAGAGCCAAGAGGATCGAGGGTCTATGAAGTGCCTTAGGTATAGCAAAGATCGAGTATGACATGACACTAATGAAGGTAAATCACCTCAATGGAGAGGTGATAAAATTGGACTAGGAGAGATAGTAAGCTCAAGCAGAGGGGATGGTTGTTATGACTATTAGCCAATAGGGTGAGGATTCATTTGCTACAAGAAAAGCAATAGAGGATGGGAGAGAGGCTAGAGGTGGCCATGAAGAGGGTAACCTTCTACCAGATGATATACTTCTAGGTAGTTCTAGTAGATTAGTGAGTGTCACCATCATCATCCCTTCAAACACAAAGTCAATCTTGGTCTAGATCACAAACAACCTTACAATCTATAAACATGCCCCATTGGGACAACCTTCGATAAGAGGAGTAGAGGAGATAAGCTCCCAGAGCTAAGGATAGTATTTTCATGCTAATTTTGAGTGTGGCATGTATCCCTAGATATGGTTGAGTGTGTTGGGCTTAGACTATGGCACATCTACCAGGAAGACTTATGTACCTCAATTTTATGATTGTGAGTAATACCATGCTACTTTTGTGAATGTGTGTGCTTGTGTGTATATTTTTTATGTTTTTGTGTTTTTATGCATGAATTAACACAACAAAATCTAATGGTAAAATGAACTAACCTAAATTTCAAATGCATGGATGCAATGAAGTGGGTGGATGAAGTGAAATGCATGGATGGAAAAAAAAAAGAGGAAAAGAATAAAAACAATGGAAAACACCTCTCTAGACAAAATTGCATCCCATAAAAATGGATCATGATATCGATAGAGAACGAAATTGTGACCTAGAAAGAGGAGGTGTGATCTTGGAAAAAAATAAGGGAGAAAAGAACATATAAGAAGAAAATAAAAGAAGTAGAATAAGGAAGAAGTTCAACAGAGAAGCAAGGGTCTTGAAGTAGGATGTTTGAGTCAACGTATACTGTACTTAGATCAGTGTGATCAAACAACATAGATCAAACAAAAATAAAAGAGAGGAGAAAAATCCTACAAGGATGTGTGCTTAAAATAATCAATATGGAGGTTTCCTCTTGTGTGTGGTCATGAAGTTATCCCATAAGGGTGTTAGGCTTGCAAAATATGGTCAAACATGGAGCAATACTCACTAAATATGTAGTGCTCGCTAAGATGGTAAAAGATAAAAAGAGATATACCTACTAGGATGTATGCTTACAAATGGTCAAATGGAGGCTACCCCTCACTCATGACCATAAAGATATCCATTATAGGATGTATTTTGTGTGAATGATGTATCAAAGTGAGTACTACCCTATAGGGTTATGGTGTGTACAAGAAGGTATATGGACAACAACAGCTAGCAGACGAACATATATCCTTGTATTGATGAAAGGAAGAAAGAAAAATATGCAAAGAACAAGGATATAAAAAGAACTATATTCCTTTACTTAGAGAGAAATTTATCATCATTATAAAACTTTCAAGGGCAAGGAATATATAAGAATAATAAGAAGAAGAATAGAAAATGGGATGGGTGAATGTAAGGATGAATATGCATGGAAATATGGGCCCTAGGTTGGGAATTTGTTAGGCATCATAGCCCTAGTGTGAGTGCAATGTATGTGAGATATGACCTAACTAGTTTTCATCACTTGCCATTGTCACAAAATCCCCAATAATCTATATGATCAAGTAGTCATGCAAATATGAGCAAGCAACAATGTAATGATATAACAAGCAAAATGCAAGTGGAACAAAATATCAAGAAAATATGTAATTTTTGATGAAGGGGGAGAATGGGGTCATCAAAGAATTTTTTTTGATGATGAGTCCCAAGATGTAAATTCTTCATAGGTACAGCAAATACAGCAGGTGTATCCAAAGAAAAGCAAAGGTACACCACCCCCTCCAATATCGAGAAGTTCAAGTACATCAACCGCCATTCCATGTCCTTCTCCACAGAGATCAGTAAGTTCTTCACTAATGGACATTGACTCTCCATCAAGAGGTAGAAGAAATTTACAATATCATCCTTCCTTTCAGATCTTTGGATCAAAATTTTCAAAGAAGATTCACTAGAAGCCAAGCTAGTGAAATGAATTCAATTCTGCAGCAACTTGAGAATTTGTAATTGTATGGGGATGATAACTCCCAAGAACCTAGAGGAGATGAAGTCAATTATGCTTTATTGACTAGTACACAGCTAGAACCAGCTAGCTATGAGAAGTCATATACTCAAAATATATGGCAAGAATCCATGAAAGAGGAAATAACCTCTATAAAAAATAATGATACATGGGAGCTAGTAAATCTATCCAAAGGTAAAAAATGTGTTGGATGTAAATGTGTCTACAAGACCAATTACAATGTTGATGGAAGCATTGAGAGGCATAAGGCAAGACTAGTAGCAAAAGGTTTTACTCAAAAATATGGCATTGACTATGAGGAAACTTTTGCTCATGTTGCAAGACAAGAGACAATCAGATTAGTTATTTCCTTAGCAGCCCATAAAGGATGGAATTTTCAACACATGGATGTAAAGAGTGCTTTTCTAAATGGATACTTGATAGAAGAGGTTTATGTTCAAAAACCTCAAGGTTTCCAAGAATAGGGAAAAGAAAACCTTGTTTACAAATTGAAGAAAGCACTTTATGGCCTCAAGCAAGCACCAAGAGCTTGGTACTCATGCATTGATGGCTATTTCGACGAGTATGGATTCACAAGAAGCAAAAGTGAACCAACTCTGTACTACCTAAATCATGGAGTACACATTCTCATAGTTTTTTTGTATGTGGATGATCTAATATTAATGGGTATTAACAATAAAATGAATATGGAGTTCAAAAACTCCATGATGAAGCAGTTCGAGATGAAATATCTTGGTTTAATGTGATACTTCCTAGGCATGGAAGTTCATCAATAAAATAGAGGGATCTTCATATGTCAACACAAGTATGCTCGAGACATGATCAAGAAATTTTCCATGGAGCAGTGCAAATCAGTTACAAATCCAATTGGACATGGGATCCAATTGAGCAAGGATGATGGAGCATCAAAGGTTGACATGACCACTTACAGAAGCATGGTTGGGAGGTTGATGTTTCTCACCAACACAAGGCCTAATATTCAATATGTTGTTTCTCTAGTTTCAAAGTTTATGGCTAGTCATTTTGAGCTGCATCTACAAGCAACTAAAAGAATATTGAGATATGTAAAACGTACATTGGATTTTGTAATCCATTACCAACAATGTAAGTCTGTGAAATTAGCTGGCTTCAGTGACAGTGATTGGGGCAAAAATATAGATGATAGGAAATATACATCAGGAAATTGTTTTAGTCTAGGATCAGGACTAATTACATGGAGTTCCAAGAAACAAACTGTTGTAGCATTGTCATAGACTGAGGTTGAGTATATATCCATCACACATGCTAGTACTCAAGCCCTATGGTTGAGAAAATTTCTTGAAGAGATTGGAGAAATTCAAAGTGGTCCAACTCGACTGTATTGTGATAACATTAGTGTCCTTTAGTTAGCATATAATCCAATCCACCATAGCAAATCAAAACATTTTGATATGAAGTATCACTTCATCCAAGACATGGTGGAGCACCAGATCGTT
Source organism: Wollemia nobilis (assembly GCA_028583015.1). Taxonomy (NCBI): domain Eukaryota; kingdom Viridiplantae; phylum Streptophyta; class Pinopsida; order Araucariales; family Araucariaceae; genus Wollemia; species Wollemia nobilis. Next base: position 3,591,675 of record JAQPPZ010014470.1, read on the forward strand.
CAGCTTAAACATTGCAACACTTTGGATAATATTGCAGACATCTTTACCAAAGGCATGGCTAAAGCTCAATAATATTTTAGAATATGTAACCTTGATCTTTTGCTTCTCTTTAATATTTGAAATTCCTCATGTCAAGGTCTCACTTCAAGACCTAAAATTGTAAATATATCAAGGTTTATCTTCAAGCATTTAATATTCAATCAAATACAAATTAATATATCCTTGATGAAAGACAAATATATCAGTCCTTGATATATTCTTTTCTTACTCTTGTATTTAGAAGATAAAATTATTTTCTATTTGTTGTAGGAAGCTTCTCACTCTTCTGATGATCAATTTTTACTATAGCTCTATATGTCTTAGGTCACACCTAAGAATTCCAATAATTTCAATGTGACTCAAATTTCCCTAATGCTTCAACCATAGTCGATATGATTTTATTGTACCGAATCCTTCAACTTCCTTCTATGTTGATAGAAATAAGTATCAAGAATTATCTATCCCTTAAATCCTTCTTCTATCAAGGGTTGGTTATTTCCCTGTAATGATCAACTATATTAAAGTTGATTTTACCTCCAATAGATAAGTCCTTATCTCCACTAGTTGTTATTTTGCAACCATGGAAAGACTCTATAGCTAAGTCCAAGTCATCACTAGGTTTTCCTATAATTATGGAAAGACTCTAGCATGTTTACTTACTTCGATCTTACAATAGATTACAGGTCTATCTCCATTTAAAGTAGAGAGACTCTAAAGTAATTTTATCAAACTAGAAAAATCAACTTTATATGCATCTAAATAAATTCAACCTATGCAAGAAACTACTTGTTGTAGCTTTGATACCACTAATGGCTTTTAAAGCCTTAATATTAAGATAAAATTCACAGGATCAAATATAAGATAGCCACAATATAGTAAGATCAATATAATTATGTAAATAAAATAATATGAGCCAACTAATATGTATATCAAGTCTTATAATATATCAACTAACATTTATTAATGAGCAACAATATGAATGTAAATAGCCTGAATCATACATGTACAAAGCATGTAGCATAAATTACAATATTAGTTGCTCAAATGTATGTAAACTTTATTACTCCTCTTTATCTTGCAATATAGCACTTTATTTTCTACACTATGAATGATGATTGATGTTGGTTCTCCATGCTTATTTTTGGATTACTATATAGCCATAGTAGAATGACTCTTTGTATATCTGACTATTCCTTTCCTTATGACAAGTCTCATAAATCTTGGTTTTTCTACTTGCAATTTGCATACACATGACCCTATCTTGTACTAACAACTAGACATGACTCTTTACTTAGAATATTCTAATCTAAGAAAACTTGTGCACACTCATATATAAGACACTTGTGTACATATACTCACATTACACTTTGGAACTTACTCACATGACACTTGTCCATGTGCTACACAATATTACATTACATAAAACATTACTCACAATCTAAACTAAGACACAACCCTAATATAATATTTACAATATGTACCATGAAGTACCATGGGGGTACATTAGAAAGTACCAAATAATGTAATATACTCCAACATTCCCCTATATTACATAATTCGGTTATTGAAGACTTTAGTCTTCAATAAAAGTCTTCATCTTCAAGTGATATTGGAGTGTTCACCAACTTCTAATTGAGTTTTTCTAGATTCACCTTCTTGCTTAATTTTTCTTCTAAATATTGTGTTGAATAATTTCATACCTTTCTTATGCCCATATCTAAATTTTAAAAAGTTTTTCTAAAAAAATCCCTTAAGAGTTTTTCTTGTCATTGTGTATATCCATTCAAAAAATGATTTTCTTTATACCAACAATATTTTTTAGAATGGCTGGTACCTCCATAAATTTTAAAACAATGTAGACTCCAATATCTATCTATCTTGTTTCCATGCCTACCACAATTTTCATATTTGTTTAAGTCTATATTACAATGTTCTTTATTACATATATTATCTTTAGTACATACAACATCTATTCTTGAATCATGATCTTCTATCTTCATCATGAATTCCAAGTTAGAAGTATCATTGGTTGCATCAAAATTTTGTTGAAGATCATTAGTATCACAACATGCATTTGTTGTCATAGTTTTTAAGTCATTTGTATCACAACAAACATCTTTCATCATGGGTTTTAATATATTTGTTGTCATGATTTTTAGATTATTTGCTTCATTTGTAATATCACTAAGCTTAATTTCTAAATATTTGATCATTTCTTCTTGTCTTCTATTCTTATCCTTGAGGAATTCATTGCAGAGCAATGTCATATACATTATATTACCTATATCATTAGGTAATATAAAATCATAATTGTATGTTTCAACTACTTCATCAAGTTATGAACTTAGATAATTACTAAGTATTAAAAAAAATTGTTTTAGGCTTCTCTTATAACTAATTGTAATAAATATGTAGAGGGGGAAAAATGCCTTGCCAAATACAATTCTCGATTGGATCTGTTGGGGGCTGAGGTGAACCATAGGGATGTGTTATAACTCTACACTTTGTGGACAATGGAAATGGTTCAACATGAATGGTTTAGGACTCACTCCAAGTATGGTGTGGAAGTGTTTAATTTGTTCAACTTAAGCATCCACCTATGTTTGGCCTTTATAAACTAAACTATGCAAATTTAGTATAATGCAAAGCATACAAGATGCAAGAGAACAATGACTAACCCTAATATGATTCTTATATTAAAATGATCCCTAACCCTAGATTGCAAAAAATGAAACTCTTTTCTTTTAATCAAGGGCATAAGTGAAATGCACAAACAAGGCTAAACTTGTATCCTTTCAAATGCCTAGGAAGTGATTAAATGCTTTCCTTTTGTTATATTCTAATTATTGAACAAAAATCAACAAAGAGCCTAAATATCTACTAGGGTACTTATCTATTCCAGTGTTTGATGCAATTTTTGTCTTGAGTCCAAAAATATCCCCCAACTTCAATCTACAACAAATAGTTTCACAAAACCCTAGAAAATATGATTATTATTAGGGGGTCTACTTAGGCTTTTATGTAGTAGAGCATGGGAGCATAGCAATCAAGACCCCTATGTCCTTTTAGTTGAACTTTAGAAATCAATAATGAATGTTGACCCTTTATGGAAATGAATAAAAATAATGTAATAAATTAGAATAATGCAAGGAACAAAATATAAACTATAATATTATATCCTAAATGTAGCATGCAAACACAAACCTAGGATTTGGGAGTGAGTCTTACCCATAGAATTGATGTAGATAAAATTATGCCCTTTATGGAGTATCTACGATCTCAACTCTACAAAATCGCACCCTATGAATATTGGGTACGATTTCATTATAGGTCAAAGCGAACAACATATCAATGCAAAATGAGCAAAAACCAAAATACAATTAACAATCTAAGAATGATAAAATATGCAAAACAACCTAGTGGTAGTGAAAGAAGAATAAAAAGGATGAAGACCTACATAATATGGTTGACTCCTCCTCAAGGATCCAATACTTGTCCACCAAGAGGAGAAAATCAACAATGCATCATAATAACATCGAAAGAAACATGCCAAAGAAATTGTAATCTTAACTTTGCTTAGACATAATGCTTGTTATAACTTACCTCTTGATATCCTTCAATATCTCTTCTCTAAATGAAAAGGAGATATAAAACTCTCTATTTATAAGGTATTTGAAACACAAATAGGATGGAAAACCCTAATAAAGGATCGACTTTAAATAATTCAGCTCAAAAGTTAGGTTTTCTAAGAGAAAATCCTAATTTTTCAAAATCATGTCCCATAAGGGACGATCGCGATTTCAGAAAAAAACTGGGAAAAAAAGAGGGAAGGGGAAAGAAGAGAAGTCCAAACTTACCTTTGGGAAAGTTGGAGGGTCTCCCTAAGGTTCTAGATAAAATGACTCACTTGGGTGGGTCAATTTTTCATGTCTATATTTAATCTCGTCTTTGATGTATTTATGGCCTGATAAATGCATCAAAAAGAGATGTAGAGACCTACAGGTGAAGAACAACAAGCAAAAAATGGGTCACTAGTTTATAAGAAATGGGTGGCAAAAAATGGTATCATTCCAGATACTTTCAAATTTTACACATAAATTGAGTCATTAGGGACATTAATACCTCTCAGGTTAGGGTGCCCCTCGAGTTTTGGAAGGAATGTAAAATTCCTAATGAAACTTAAAAAGGTAGATTCAAAAGAAGAGAGCAAAATACAATGAAAAATAAAGGAGAAAGAAAAATATGGAAACATAAGAATAAAAGAGCAAAAGGGGTGAAAACCCTAATTCATTATCATCATGTGAAGAAGAAGAAGAAGAAAAGGGCTCTGGAGAAAAAGAGAAAATGGTGCTACCTGTACACCATTTGGATGTTGCAAAGGGGTGAGGCCGGTGTAGCAGAGAAGTGAGCATCGGTAAGAGCTAAAATCCTCCCTCTAGATTAGGTTAGGTTAGATTTTAGCTTCCTTTTTAGCTATTTTTTCTATTCTCTTGAGAATCATTGGGTGTGACCCCAGTTTAATTCTGGGGTTGAACCACGATTTTGGATGGTTCACTATGGTGATCAAAATCATGCCCCAAAATTGTGGGGCATTATTTTAGCAAAAGGAGGACAAAATTGCACCTAAAACTAGAGGGACACAATTTTGTAGAAATAAATAACAAAGAAAAGATAAAACTAATAAGGGAAGCCAAGGAAAAGAGAGATAGAGAGAGAGAGAGAGAAGAGGAAATCAACTAGACTAGAAAAGTAAAATATTTGAAAATTTGTAAGCTTTGACTAATTATGAAAGTTGAACTAATTAAAAAAAAAAAAATTGTTTTTTTATGCAGCATGATGTACTCAAGATTCGTGAGTGGCAATCGAGCTCGTTCGAGGTGGAGCTAGAGGACCTCTCATAGGTAGAGAAATATACCCTAGAGGAAGTGGGGCTACATCATCTAGTTAAAGTGCTCCAAGTGGAGGTAAACTAAGTGCTTCTTATAGCGCTAGTAGAGAGATGGTATCTTAAATCATTGATTTTCCAATTATTTATAGGGGAGATGATGGTCACATTTGAGGATGTGTGGTGCATCTTGCACATCCCCATCAAGGGGAGAGTAATTTACGAGGCATTAGGGTAGTAGGCCACATTTAAAATATTATCTAAAGGCTCAATCCACTAGGTGAGAGAGAGTAAGATCTTAGTGGATGAGCTGGTTGTGTGCTACAAGGTTGATGCTTTGATGATCATACTCTATGGGATAATGGTGGGGTTTTTGGTATACCACACTAGTTAGCGATATCTTCTATGGGCATGGATGGGGATAGTAGAAGTTATGTATGATCAATGAGTTAGATTCACATAGGATCCATGTGTTTTGGCTTGGTTGTATAGGATATTGTACAATATCATGTACAAATGACACACATGGATGGTCTGTATGACCTTGATCTAGGTGTGGTTTTGGGAGCACATAGTAGTGAAAACACTATATACACTTCTAGGACCACTACCCATTCTATATTGGTAGATAGCATACATATGGACCAAGAGTTATGAGCGAGTGCAGAGGACATATTTTGGTAACCTACCACTAGGGAGGCAGGTGATAGATAAGCTATAAGAGATCAAGATCATATGGTGATCATGGTATCTACAGTCTGGGTGGATAGAGGATGTGGAGGAGTTGGCTAGGGCTAGGAGGATCATGTGGATCTTTATGGAGAGGGGATAGTTAGAGCTCTTTATATTTTATCAAGTATAGTGGTGGTTTGATATATTTCAGGGGATTCTAAACTTAGGTGATTACTAGTATAGGTGGATTCAAAGGGTTCATCGAGATTCAAAAGAGATCTCGATGTGGGTATATGGGTTGACAAGGAGTTGTATTAACAACTCTATGTGTATCCAAGGGTGGATGACATAAAGGTGACTCTTGGGTACTAAATATGGTATAGTAGTATCATGCCCTTGAGGATATTCCCACTAATGTTGGTGCAGAGGCATCAAGTTATGGGTTGGTAGATGCAACTAGCACTATGATAGGACACTCAATTATCCACATAGTAGTAAATGTAGGACCAAAGGGCCCCATAGTAGAGGTAAGAATAATTCTGAGTAGAGATAGTGGTAGGAGACACCAATAATATTAGGACTGGGGAGGCAAGATCAGTGGGAGTTACCCCCATCGTGGTTAAAGCAAGGTCAAACAAAGTTGTCAAAGAGGCCTCTATATCAATAATAGCTATGTTGTTTAGAATTGTATATTATTAGGACCTGAGGAGAGGGATATAAACTTTGTAGGCTTATATAGTGACCCTACAAAGGTATATGGACCTAATCTAAGAGGATAGATCCAATAGGATCGAGGGTCTATGAAGTGCCTTAGGTATAGCAGATATCAAGTATGACATGACACTAACGAAGGTAAATCACCTCAATGGAGAGGTGATAAAATTGGACTAGGAGAGGTAGTAATATCAAGCAGATGGTATGGTTGTTATGACTATTAGCCAATAGGGTGAGGGGATTCATTTGCTACAAGAAAAGCAGTAGAGGATGGGAGAGAGGCTAGAGGTGGCCATGAAGAGGGTAACCTTCTACCAGATGATATACTTCTAGGTAGTTCTAGTAGAGTAGTGAGTGCCACCATCATCATCCCTTCAAACATAAAGTCAATCTTGGTCTAGATCACAAACAACCTTACAATCTATAAAAATGCCCCACTGGGGCCACCTTCGATAAGAGGAGCAGAGGAGATAAGCTCCCAAAGCTAAGGATAGTATTTTCATGCTAATTTTGAGTGTGGCATGTATCCCTAGATATGGTTGAGTGTGTTGGGCTTAGACTATGGCACATCAACCAGGTAGACCTATGTACCTCAATTTTATGATTGTGAGTAATACCATGCTACTTTTGTGAAATGTGTGTGCTTGTGTGTATATTTTTTATGTTTTTGTGTTTTTATGCATGAATTAACACAACAAAATCTAATGGTGAAATGAACTAACCTAAAATTCAAATGCATGGATGCAATGAAGTGGATGGATGATGTGAAATGCATGGATGGAAGAAAAAAATAGGAAAAGAATAAAAATAAGGAAAAACACCTCTCTAGACAAAATCGCATCCCATAAAAATGGATCATGATATCGATAGAGAATTAAATTGTGACCTAGAAAGAGGAGGTGTGATCTTGGGGAAAAAATAAGAGAGAAAAGAACATATAAGAAGAAAATAAAAGAAGGATAAGAAGAAATAAGGTCAACAGAGAAGCAAGGGTCTTGAAGTAGGATGTTTGAGTCAACGTAGACTATACTTAGATTAGTGTGATCAAACAACATAGATCAATCAAAAATAAAAGAGAGGAGCAAAATACTACAAGGATGTGTGCTTAAAATAATCAATATGGAGGTTGCCTCTTGTGTGTGTTCATGAAGTTATCCCACAAGGGTGTTAGGCTTGCAAAATATTGTCAAACATGGAGCGATACTCACTAAATATGTAGTGCTCGCTAAGATGGTAAAACATAAAAAGAGATATACCTGCTAGGATGTATGCTTACAAATGGTCAAATGGAGGCTACCCCTCACTCATGACCATAAAGCTATTCATTATAGGATGTATTTTGTGTGAATGATGTATCAAAGTGAGTACTACCCTATAGGGTTATGGTGTGTACAAGAAGGTATATGGACAACTACAACTAGCAGAAGAATATATATCCTTGTCTTGATGAAAGGAAGAAAGAAAAATATGCAAAGAACAAGGATATAAAAATAACTATATTCCTTGACTTGGAGAGAATTGATCATCATTATAAAACATTCAAGGGCAAGGACTATATAAGAATAATAAGAAGAAGAAGAATAGAAAATGGGATGGGTGAATGTAAGGATGAAGATGCATGGAAATATGGGCCCTAGGTTGGGAATTTTTTAGGCATCATAGACCTAGTGTGAGTGCAATGTATGTGAGCTATGACCTAACTAGGTTTCATCACTTGCCATTGTCACAAAATCCCCAATAATATATATGATCAAGTAGGCATGCAAATATGAGCAAGCAGTAATGTAATGATATAACAAGCAAAATGCAAGTGGAACAAAATATCAAGAAAATATGTAAAGTATGATAGGCAGTAATGCAATATGAATCGAGCAAACCAAATGTAATATGTAACTAAACTAGATGAAAATGCAGAGTCATGCATAGTTTTTTTAAAATATTAGTGTTTTGAGCTTTAAAATTTGGCACAAGTTTTGATTGTGCTACCTATTTTAACAAATAAGATGGTAGTGCAAGGAACTGATCCATAAAATAAAGAGCTATGATATAGGGTGTTTTTGTGACTCTTAACATGAATAGGATCACCCATAGCATATTCTTCTAGGGTTGTTGCACAAAATGCATTGCAAAATCTGACTATGCCATCCTTCTTGATAAAGGGGATAGGGATGCCCAGCTTCGCAAGGTCTCTATGATATGGAATAATAGGGTCCTCATGAGAACAAGAGGACTCAACATGTGCAACACAAGGGACACACCCATAAATGGAGGCACTTCTTTAAAATGTATCCTCATGATTAACATCACAAGGGGTATCCCCTTTAGTACACTCCTTTGGGGTCACATCTAGCTTAGGATGCACTAGAGTTATAGTGTTACAAAATAGGATATTTGAGGGATAATGCAGACCCTCATCGTCATCACTCCACTTTGAGCTTTGATGATCTAAATATTTAGCATAAGTAATGAGGTGATCATCATTATAAAATGGTAAATACTAGTTTTTATTGGGTATATAGCCTATGCCACACCTCCAAAGTCAAATCTTGATATCCAAAGGCCCTTGAATGCCTTTCTGATGTGATCCCAAACCTTTACCTACGTATCCCATGTTAGATAGGTTTTGTTTAGGGAGTAAATAATCATTGTACAGATAAAAATGGGTAAAAGAACATTCTATAGGGCAAAGGTTGATACCATGAATCTTTTCTTTTTGGGTGGTACCTACGAATATAAAGCTACACATGCCAACATGTACAACTTCACCCTTCTTACGAGGTAAATCCATAGTCCTTAGTGAATGTGGTAGCTTGGTAAGATCCATAAGAGGTTCCTAAAGAAATAAATTAAGGAATAGATTGTTGTCCTAGAAGCTTCAACAAGGCTTCCCTATGAATAGGAGAAGTTTGCAAAATTTCTAAGAGGGAAATATTAGTTGGGGTACTAGCTAACTATTATTAAATGTCAAATGAGACTTTAGGTTGAGGTTTCAACACCAAAGGTGGGTTTTATAATCTTGTGATCCTTTTTCTAGTATCTTTCAAAACTAAGGTAGGTTTTGAAGGTGAGTTGGATGAATAACTCACCTCTTGCTAAAAATATGGAGTCAATTGATTTTATTCTTGTTGCCTTGTAGTTATTGCTATCATACCAACCATATTATCATAGGAAGGGGGCACATTTTGATATGATAATTGATTAGCTACCTACTACCCACGCTTAGGGAGGGGTTCATGGAAGATCCCCATGTCTTAAATTTTTATGGGTGTTTGTTTAGTAGGAGGTTGATTGTTTTTTGGAGGATTACATCAAGAACCTTCTATAACAAGGTGACCCTCATCAATCAAGTCTTGGACCATGTATTTCAACCTCTTATATAATTTTATCAAATGTCCCTCCACTCTATGTAATACATAATATTGACTAGGCTTATACCAATCAGTCATGGTATCAAGTTGCCTTATGGGAGGTAACCCAATCATATTAGCTTTCAAAATTTGTTGTAGGAGCACATTCACAGGCATTTTGAGTCTTGTGAAATGTCTTGTTGTGGGTTTTTGAGGCTAGAAAAGCACCATATTTTGTAGATTATTAATGATACTATTAACAGGCCTATGTAGGTGGCAAATCCTCCTCCTAGAAGAAGAAGTGATAAATGGATTTGCCCAATTTTGACAGTTTTGACAAATTTTGTAAATCATACAGGTAGGAGTAAACCATACATCCCAAGAAGGCAAACCATACAAGGTAAAGGTAAATCATACAAGGCACAATGAAATGAAGTGAAATGCATAGGAAATGTAATTTCAGGTTGTAATTGCACATGTATTTGATTATTAAGGTGTTAGACTTAGTAAAAGTCTTAATTAATGCATTCTGTTATGCATGGGTGGTTGTAAATAACTAATTGCCTTAGGAACCACTTTGGAATGGCCTGGGCAATGTTATATAAGGCCCCATTTTTAATTTTGATGGTCTGGACATATATTGAATATAATCTGATAGAGTTGGATTCTTCTGGTTAATCTAGCAAGTGTTAGGAGTTAGACTATGCTCTGAGAAAAGGATTGTATGTCATTACTAAATAGAATGAATAATAATCATAACTCATGGCTTCTCACACGTGTTGTATGATTCTGGAATGGTTGAATAGCAATTGATGGTTTAGTTTTGTTGCATGTACTTATGTTTGATTGTTTTGGCTAATTTATGCATTGTTGTGGAATAATGGATGGAACCAACACTGGTGTAACTTTGTGGAATGATATGGAATTATGGTAATCCCAAGGAAGATGTATTGAACCCTTCTATATGATTTTTGGGTGTCACCATTGGATTTGCAACTCTCTCAAGCCCCATTGATATGTTTTGCATGTTATTGGAAAAGGATTAATTACTACATTAAACCCTTACAAAACCTATCTGAGAGAGATTGGTCCATTAGAGTATCCAATTTGGCACTTGGATGTACCTTCATTTCGTACATATCGTACATCAAAGTTCATACAAATCGTATAGAAGATAATTACCCAATTTGGCAGTTTATGCGATTGGAAGAAACTTACCCGATTTGGCAGTTTTGGGAAATTCGACTTGTTGAGTTACAAAAATGTGTACGACAGCCTACAAAACTGAACCTGAAGGATTTTTTGAGTGTGGAATCATACAATATCCATCATTGTATGATTTTAGACCGTACAATGTGTCGATTTGGCTTTCGTACAAGTTGTTCATTGGGCGTAAACTAGTAGTTTTAGAGACCGTACGATCGTACGATTTGGTAAACAAGTTGGGATTAGTAAATTGACCATATTAGGCATTAGAAATCACCTCCCCACTAGGAATACTACACCTATGCTACATTTGGTGTCGTTGCCTTATCAAATCTAGCATTTTTGTTAAAACAGGTCAAATTGACAAAGAAAGAATACTACAAAACTGGAGGTGAATGACAGACACTAGTGTACAAAGGTGTAGGAGATGGGAAGTACAAGAAAAAATTCTAGTAAGAAGGAGCACGAGGATTTATCAAAGAGATAATGCAAGTAACTCAGACCATAGTACACATGAACCAAAAATAGAGCAAGTTTGGACATCTGAAGAAGGAGACTTTGAGGCGTTGTTGATAGAAACAGAAGAGGAGGTACCAGAACCACCTAGCATAGAGGCATGAGTTGAAAAAAGGTAGTGTAGGAGGATGGAGAGTGGATGGTGACACCTAAGAAAGTTATGGAAGGGTTGCAAGGTAGTGTAGAGGATGGGAGTCAGGCACCAGAGCAACAGGGCGTGAGGTCTCAGGAGGAAGGACCAAGACCATCTCCCTCACATCAGTGAAGGAGGTCGCGAAGTGAAGATGCACGTGAGTTTGGTCAATTATTGGTGGGATAAAATAAGATACCTTGGATAGAAACTTCTGATGATGACTGTAGTAAGACACCCCCAAGGAGGAATCAGATAGAGATTCCATGGGAGACCTCAAGTGACAGTGATGATTCTTCAAAGATGGCTAATAAGGCAGCCAAGAAGAGATGTCCACCTTTTATAGGTGAGGGTAAGGAAGACCCCACAAGACATATCAGAACTTGTATAACCATTTGGAGGGAAAATGGTGTAGATCGACCAGATGACTGGGTAACTTTATTTCCTGCTACCTTGAGAGGATTGGCGATCGATTGGTATCTAAAAAGGGAAAATACGGTAGATTTTCAGACTTGGACTCAAGTGAAGGAGAAATTCATTGAATAATTCCATCCTTTGAAGGATGATGGAGACATTGTTATTGAGCTTTGCATGACGAAGCAAAAGCAGGATGAAGATGTAAAATCATACAACCGTAGACTAAAGCAGTTAGTAGATAAGATGCAGATGCCTCTGGAAGATGTCCTGGTAAAGCGGTGGTTTGTTGATGGATTACTACCAAAATATAAGAAAAATATGAAGGTAGTACCATCAAAAATGTATGAAGAAGTTGTGAAGCATGCAAAGAATTTTGAAAGTGAATCGAAATAGACGTATACAAGAATTTTGTCTCACCCCAAGTCTAATGATTTAGATAGTGGAGAAGATGACACTATACAGAGGATAGTAGCATCATTTCGTCAAGAGTTCGATAAGATCATGAAAGAACAAAAGAGCAAACCTGATAGGAATGACATTTGGTGCACATAATGCAAAACTGAAGGGCATACAAATGTAAAGTGTCCACAAAATGACTATTGTCACATCTGTAATGTGATGGGACACGAGGTAATGCTATGTCCATATAATGCAAGAGTACATCCACAGATCCTGACAATCCAGGAGCAGGAAGAGAAGTAGAAGATCCTAGGAGGTGGGCAACAGGAAACAAGTGGTGGTTATAGAAATAGCAGGCGAGGTGGAAGGCCAAACCAGGGCAATCGACAAGGAGGACAGAGCCATTTGCAGTATGACTCGGAAGGGAGGCCAATCATATAGTGTCACAATTACCAAGAATGGGGGCATTTTGTGAAAAATTATCCTTCACCTCAGAGGTAGGAAACACCACAAGCAAGCACTACACACATGTGTAGGTGGTGTGGTCCAGGGAACCACAAGGAAGCAAATTTCCCAAAGCAGGTGAGTTCAAGTAACCCACAGAATGTAAATTATTTAGACATTGAGGTTCCTCAAGTTAAGGAGGAAACCCAAGAAGTTTTAGCCATGACAAGAAATCAGGCTAAAAAGGATAAGTATCCAGAGCCAGCAAAGGAAAAGCAATGCTGGCAAGTAGCAAAGAAAATACTACAAGATGAAGCACAAAAAGCTAAACAAGTGAAGTTAGCTGAAGAAAAGGAACCAAAAAAGCCATCAAAAGAGAAGGTGATTGTGTAAGTCTGGAAGCACAGGTCTTGGACACCATAGTAGAGATTAAAGTGTCAAACCTATTGGAAGCTATTCCAGCATTGCAGAAAGCAATGGTGGAAGAAATACAACCGCATAAGGTGATGGAAGTGCAGAGCCAACCGATTCAGGAGAAGGAAAGAAAAGATCAATTTATGGATCCGACTATATTGATGATTGATGTGGGAAAGAAACCCACATTAGTTCATATGGAGATCCTAGGGCATAAATTGACACAAGTTATTATGGACAGAGGATCCAGCGTCAATGTGCTACCTAAAATAACCTGGCTAGAATTAGGTGCTCCATATCTATGGGCACCGAGCTTCCGATTATATGGTGCTAACCAGTATGGTATCAAGACAAAGGGAGTCTTGACAGCACAATAAGTGGTGATAGTTGACCAAGAATTTGTCTTGGATTTCATTGTGATTACAATGTAGAAGCCTACATATGATGCTCTATTGGGAAGAGGGTGGCTACGAGTAGCCAAAGTTAATCACAACTGGGGAAAGAATAAGATCACTTTCAAGAAGGGACAACATAAATATATGATTAATCTAGCTAATCAAAAATTCAATGAGGATGTAGCTACGATGGATGAATCAAAAAATTCCTCAGGAGATGAAGGGTATGAACCTGATGGAGAAGGAATGTTGTACCTAGATGAATGTAGTGAAGATGAAGCTAGATCTGATAGCGGACTTCTTCATTGGAAAATGGAGGAGTACGAAATTTTTCAGCCCAACTACCTCTATATTGATTCAGAGGAGATCAAGGAAAAACAAGACGAACCAAAAGTCAGCCAGGAACCTAAGAAGGAGGTAGAAGAGAAATGGACATTCCCAAAAAATTTTGTAGAGTATACAATAGGAGATGCGAAGATTGATACAAGATCGACACACCCAAATAATGTAGAGAAAGCAGTGAGTGAGCTAGAGAATATCAAATATGAAGGACCTCGGATAGTGGACATCAATCTAGGAACGGAGGAGGAACCTAGGATGATTCACTACGGTGATGATTGGAACCCTGTACTGAAAGTAGTGGCTTTTAAGATATTCTTGGAATATAAGGATGTTTTTGCATGGACATATAAGGACCTGAAGGGAGTACCACCTGAGTTATGTGTCCACAAGATTACACTAATGCCTGGAGCACAACTCGTAAGGAGGAGACCATATAGAATGAATCCAAAGTATGTTGCATTAGTGAATGTAGAGATAGAGAAGATGCTAGAGGCAGGAATCATCTTTAGGGTGACAACCAGTGAATGGGTATCACCTATAGTAATCACCTTGAAGAAGGAAGTGGACAAGATCAAAATATGCATGGACTTTAGAAGTCTAAACACAGTAACTATCAAGGACCCCTTCCCTATTCCCTTCATGGATTCTATCTTGGAGGAAGTCGCAGGACACAAGATCTATTCATTCTTGGATGGGTTTTTGGGCTACAATAATATTAGTATAGCCGAGGAGGATAAGCTGAAGACCACATTTATTGTGGAGAATGGCATCTACGCATATAATCGAATGCCATTCGAGCTCTGTAATGCCCCAACTACATTTCAGTGCATCATATTGTATATATTTGATCAATTGGCAACAGGGAAATTCAAAGCATTTTTGGATGATTGGTCCATTTATGGGAAGATCAAGGAGCATCTTCCTACCCTCAGTGAATGTATGAGCAGGTGTAAAAATGCACAGATATCATTAAATCTTGGGAAATGCTACCTGATGGTACCATATGGGAAATTTTTAGGACACATAGTGTGTAGTGAAGGATTAAAAATAGACCCTGATAAGATCCGTGTGATATTACACATGGAAGAACCATACGATGTGAGTTCACTTAAAACCTTCTTGGGATCGACGGGATATTATCGAAGGTTTATCAAGAATTATGCACATGTATCCTACCCATTGGATTCATTGATGAAGAAGAATATTCCTTTCATATGGATAGAGGAGCACCAAGGAGCCTTTGAGGAGTTGAAGGCTAAGCTTGTGAGTAGCCCAATTTTGGTGTTCCCAAACTGGGATAAGGAATTCCATGTCCATATTGATGCTTCAAATTTTGCAATTGGATGTGCTTTAGCACAAGAAGGATAGTTTAGGCTAGATCAACCTATTTTATTTGCTAGTCGCCTATTGTCAAGGCTAGAGAGAAATTACAGTACAATAGAAAGAGAAGCTCTGGGAATGGTATATGTAGTCCAAAAGTTTAGGCATTACCTATTGGTAAATCCCTTCACTTTCTATGTCGATCACCAAGCTCTATTGTACTTGATAAATAAACTAGTGATACAAGGATGGGTCAGTAGGTGGCTCATCACCCTATAGGAGTTCGTATTCCAAGTAGTAGTGAGACCTGGTAAGAAGCATGTCATTGCAGACTAGTTGTCTTGGATACAATCAGGAGAGCCTGTAGGAACAGGAGTTTCGAATGAATTCTCGGATGCATAATTATTCACCATCAATGTTGTTCCATCATGGTACAAGTTGATTGGCTAGTACCTATCCATAGGTGAGTTACCACAAGAAATTATGACAACCAAGAAAAATAAAGTGATCATGAAGTCAGCACCCTTCCAGTTGATAGCAAGATTGTTGTATAATATGGGAAGCAATGGTATCTTACGAAGATGTGTGATGGAAGAAGAAGTCAAAGAAACATTGAAAGAAGCTCATGAAGGCTTAGTAGGAGGGCACATGGGACCAGATGCAACAGCTAGGAAAATATTACTAGCTGGACTATGGTGGCCCACACTATATAATGATGCGAAAGAGTATGTGAAAGCATGTGATACTTGTCAAAGAGTAGGAAAGTTGGTAAAGAGGGAATTTATGCCATTGCATCCATCACAACCCTAGGAACTATTTGAAAGGTGGGGATTAGAATTCATCAGACCATTGAAGACATCTCGAAGAAGGAAGTGTAGATACATCATAGTAGCAATGAAATACTTGATAAAATGGGTTGAAGCAAGAGCATTACCTGATAACTCAACAAAAAGTACAATGAGATTCTTGTACGAGTAGGTAATCACAAGATTTGGTATTTCACTACAGATCACAAGTGATCGAGGATGACACTTTGTCAATTAAATCATCAAAATACTGACAACGGAGTTCAAGATTTTGTACTCATTGTCTAGTCTATATTACCCTAGAGCAAATGGGTAGGTGGAAGCAACAAATAAAGTCCTGGTATCTACTTTGTATAAAACCTATGGAATAGAGGGAGTATATTGGGAGGAAATGCTACCATCTATTTTATGGGTATATAGAACAAATTTTAAACCTACAACAGAGCATACACCTTTCCAATTGATGTATGGATAGGAGGCAGTGGTGCCATTAAAATTCTTGATACCAAGTTTGAGAGTCATGGTAGAGCATCACTTGGGTGATCAAGAAAGTTTGGAAGAGTGACTGACAACACTGATCAAATTAGATGAAATAATATTCATGGCACAATGGGTGATTGAGGTAGCTCAAAAAATAAGGAAGGCATGGCATGACAAAAATTTGAGAAAGTTAGAACTTAGTCTAGGTGACTTGGTTCTAAAGTTTAATGGAAAGAGGGAAATCAAGCCTAGGTAAGTTGAAGACGTTATGGCTTGGTCCCTATAAATTGGTTGAATTAATGAATAATGGAGTAGTCAAGTTATAGAACTTGAATGGGATGGAGGTACCCGACACTGTAAATGGCTCAAAGTTGAAGCCTTACAAGGTACAATGCTTATTCATTTATTTAGAATATATTGAATGATGAAGACGAGCAGAAGCTCAATGAGGGACTCAAGATGAGCTAGGTCCATCATAAGAGGATCCTGACATAGGACTCACACACTTATTTTTAGAAGGAGAGGAGACACGACCAACCATATAATAGCAAGAGTTGGCACCTCAACTCGGAGACAGGGTTATGCATAGTGGCTATTTTTAGCCAATTGGCTAAAATTAGGATTTTTGAAATTTGGAATTGGCTAATATTTGGGACCCTTGACCAAGACCCATTAGCCAAAAAATTTTGGGTGCAATTTTTTTGGGGGGGTCGATTCGCCCCAATTTTATAATAATTTGACCATTTTAAGTTTAAATTTACAACATTACCCCTAATAATAGTTAACCTTCTACATGTGTTTCAATACTATTCACCTGGATTTTGAAACTAATTCACCAAATTTTTATAAATGTATTTTGGTGTTGACCCCTTATGTATAACCATGCTCAGAGAAAGAAGATTGTGATTACATGTCAAATTTGCAGATGGGACCAAATGAGTAGAGGAGAAATATGAAGAATGGATTCCACCAAATGAAATAAGACATCAGGATATAGTATTATTATCCAGCATGTGCACGTGCAAACCGTAGAATCAAAGCACTATGAAAATTATCACCAACACGTGCAAACCGTAGAATCAAAGCACTATGAAAATTATCACCAAGTACAAGAAGAAGTAGAAGTCCACTAGCGAACATTGAGTTGGTAGAGATAACTCTTGATAATCGAGCAATGGGAGGAAGGAACAAAGAAGGACCCCTAAGGTTTTATCCAAGGAGGGGAGAAGGTATTCGACTATGAAGTCAGCAAGGACAAGGTGATGTTATAATTAGAAGAGGAATAGGACGAAGAAGATTTTTATCCCATACTCATAGATGGCTAGGAGATACACCTTTAGCTTGTATGAACTAGATAAGGAATCTATGAGGGTTACCATAGATGAGAGGAATCTTACCTAGAATCGCAAGGTAGTATCCATTAGGATGACCACCATGAATCTGATGAGGACCTCAAAGAGTGGTATGTGGCATAGGATTACTCCAAGAAAGGGATAAATCACTATTGGCATAGAGAAACCTGATGTCAAGAGGAATAGGACGGGGAAGACACTCATGCAAGAGAGGCCTTGTTGGTAGAGGAAGAGTACATTTTGGAAATGAAAGAAACTAGGGACAACTAAGGATCCAATCACCAAGTTTGGAGCTAAAATTTATCTGAGGAGATAGACAAATAAGTCACTTGAATGATAGTAGAGTAGTAAGGGCACCGCTACCAAGGGATTAATCACCTGTGTGACAAGAGGAAAGAACACCAGGTGAAGATACTCTAGCTTGCAATTGTATAATAACAAATTGTACACATGGTAGGGGAATACCAAGGAATTCAGTAACATCACAAGTGGAGATGAATCAGACTAGATAGAAAGTATCGCTAGGTGACACAACCACTTAGAACATCATAGTCGAACCTCCAAAATTGAACCTCCAAGATAAGAATCAAATGGGATCATACAAGTGAAATTCACTGTATGATTTCCACTATGGTAAGTGTAAATAGGTTAGAAGAAAAAAAATACCACCAAGATACAGAGAGGAGAGGATGGCAAAAGAAATACTTCCAAGGAGAGAATTGAGGAGTGAGGTACATGTTCCAAATTCAGAAGATATTCTGAGTAGCGGACCTGAGGAAGGTTAGGTGGAAATAATGAATATAAAATTTGTACATGGAGGAGAAACATACAGTAGGTAGTGGAATAATGAATATAAAAAGAACCACCCCTGGAGGAAATGATTTGATGAGGCTACAGTAGCTATAATAGCGCAAGTGTCGCCACACCAGAATATCTTCTTCTATAATTATCTGTTGTAGATGGTTCAAACGTGTAATACTGCAACTAGAACTACCTTTGTTAATGTGGGTAAGAGGTTGATGAGAATAGAAGTTATAGCAGATGCATTCAGGAAGACATTAATATTGCCAGCATATAACATAGAGATAGTAAATAATTTTTTTGATCTTATTGAGACATATCAAATCATAACTTCACTTATCGATGTGAATTCACCGAATGATGAAAAGATCTTGGGTGTAGGGACTCGAGGAATTAAACAAAGCTAGTTGAAAGGAAATGACTGGTCATGTGCAATGAATATTGTGATGGCTCGATTGTTAGGAGATACATGGGCTACAAAGATACCAATATGGATGTCTTAGTATGTAGAAGGTAATACCAAAGGGATATAGTATGATTGGGGTACCTATCTAGAAATAAATATGCATGAGGTACTGACAAAAATACCAAAGAACTTTGGAAAGACTTTCCATGCCATTATATTTTTATTAAATGCAGTTACAGAAATGGAAATCCCCTTTCCAGGTTTGATAGAACCTAGGAATATGAGGGCAGGACATACAACCATTTTGAGGTGGGCAAAGTCAGTACCAGTTTAGAAGGAGACTCTAGAGAAGTCTCAAACAAAGAAGGTGTAGCAATTCATGGAGGTATAGGAGGATACTCCTTTGTATGATGAGGATGTACACCCCCGAAGAAAAAGGCCTAGGAGGTTGTAACCTGAACTGGAGCAATAAGTGATGCAGCAACAACATCAAGAGCTACCATCAGTTTATGAAAGGTAGGAAATTATGGGGAGGTAATCCATCCCAATACAAATAAGGAAAAGGGGAGAATGGGAAATAATAGCAAAAAATCCCGCTCCAAAAAAATAAATCGAGATTGTACAGAAGGATCAACAAGAGGAAAAGAGACCATCAGACTCGGAGAAGCTAGATCTGTACGAGTGGAACTGGGCAGAAGTAGAGAAGATAATGGAATCCCCATATATCTTCCAGCATAACAAATTTAAAATTTTAGACTCTTCAAAATTATGGGAGGACACAAATGTGGGGTAGATAGCATAGGAAGTGGTAGCCACCACTTAGGAGGAAAAGGAGGAAACTAAAGTGAGAGTGGAAGCCTCAGAGGAAGAGTCTAGGAAAAATAAGAAGCCCCATTTCAAATTTGTGATGGGGCTAAGTTCAAAATAAAATAACCCAAGTGATGCACAATAAGAGGTGAAAGCATAACAAGAACAAGAAGAACCTATTGTTGAAAAAGTTACAGCAATGGAGACAGCAGAATTAGGAAGAATAACAGGTGACTAAAGAGCAACATACGGGCTCCACTGAATAGAAATAAGTCCTGGAACATATAGAGTAGTAGTAATATCAGTAGGATATTTTAAATATAGAATATGATATGGAGGTGGAACAAATAGTGGAACAGATTCCACCAAGAGAAAATATAAATATAGAGAGAGCACTACTAGAGCTTGGGGGAAGCTCTAGTCATCGCATGGAGGAGGAAGAATGAACTCCTACAGAAGAGGAATGGTGGAGAATGTGAATAATTTACCTTTTGAAGGTACCACAATTTCATAAGATTTAAATGGAGGAGGCAATGCAAGGAGTAGAATATGACATAGAACATTTCTTCTCTCAAATAGGTGATGCCATAACCAGCACCAAATTATAGTTTTGTATTAGATGCATGGGAGAATTGAAGCTATGGGAGGAACAAGTGTCTCTTGAATTGGAGAAGATAACCAAATGGGTGAGTAATGAGGATCATATAAGGAGAATTATAGATTTTCATGTACAACACCCATGGAAGTTACCCAGGAAAGAGGTAACCACAATGTTAGGAAGAGACAACTTGCTAGAGGGAGTGAAAACCAACTACAAGCAGTATCTAAGGTTGTACCTAGATATAAACAATAATTCAACTTGTCCAATGAATACAATGGATTTGGAACATAAGAGGGTTATTGCAATATTGGCTATCACTCTGAGGAAGTTGAACTTCCTCACACATTGGATAAAGTGGTTGAACATCGGATTGGAGCAGATTTATCAGCTCAAGAAATATTAGAAGGAGGATATGGAAGCCACACTGAATAAAATGATTGCAATGGAGGAAGAATTAGAAAAGTGTAAGGCTATGGCAAAGGAGAAAATAAATAAATTGAAAGAATAATTTCTAAGCACCAAAACATATTTTGAGGCCATACTTAGTTCGTTTGAAGAAGAGAAGCGACGGGTCTCACAAACAGCAAAATATAGGATAAAGGAGTTGGAGGCTCAACTCAGAGCAAAGGATGAATAGGTGAAAATGCAATTGGCATAAAAATATGAGCAAATAGTGGCACAGGCAAAGAATATATAAGAGATTACAAAGGACAACAAAATATATAATGATATGGTCCTAGAGAAGCAAGCACAATTGAAGGTCAAAGAAGATATTGTTCGTGCCTTAGAAGCTGATGTTGATCATAACCTAAAAACAATTATAGAGAAGAATGAGGAACTTCAAATTGCAACCTGAACAGAAGCTCATTTATAATAAAATTTGAAGAAGAGTGCTACCGATCATGAAAATAAAATGAGAGAACTCCTGAAGACTGTCGAAGAGAAAGCAAATTACCATGGGGTGAAAGTAGTGGAAATGGGAAACTATGTAGCCAGGTTGAAGAACAAATGTGCAATTTTCAATCCCAAGTGAACGACTTGAAATAGGTGGTCATAGATTATGAAGCATAACTAAAACAAAAGGGCGAGTCAACTAGGACACCGACCATAGTAAATGGGAGGGTAGATGTAGACGGTAAATCCTCCTCCTAAAAGAAGAAGTGATAAATAGATTTGCCCAATTTTGATATTTTTGACAAATTTTTTAAATCATATAGGTAGGAGTAAACCATACATCCAGGAAGGCAAACCATACAAGGCAGAGGTAAATCTTACAAGGCATAATGAAATGAAGGGAAATGCATAGGAAATGTAATTTCAAGTTGTAATTATGCATGTATTTGATTATTAAGGTGTTAGACTTAGTAAGAGTCTTAATTAATGCATTCTGTTATGCATGGGTGGTTTTAAATAACTAATTGCCTTAGGAATCACTTTGTAATAGCCTAGGCAATGTCTTATAAGGCCCCATTTTTTATTTTGATGGTCTGGACATATATTGAATATAATCTAATAGAGTTGGATTCTGCTGGTTAATCTAGCAAGTGTAAGGAGTTATACTATGCTTTGAGAAAAGGATTGTATGAAATTACTAAATAGAATGAATAATAATCAGAACTCATGGATTCTCATACATGTTGTATGATTCTAGAATGGGTGAATAGCAATTGATAGTTTAGTTCTGTTGCATGTACTTTTGTTTGATTGTTTTGGCTAATTTATACATTGTTGTGGAATAATGGATGGAACCAACACTGGTGTAACTTTGTGTAATTATCTAGAATTATGGTATCCCAAGGGAGATGTTTTGAACCTTATTGTATGATTTTTGGGCATCAACATTGGATTTGCAACTCTCTCAAGCCTCATTGATATATTTTGCATGTTACTGTAAAAAGATTAATTACTACATTAAACCCGTACAAAACCTATTTGAGAGATTGGTTCATTATAGTATCTAATTTGGTACTTTTTGTATCTCCATTTCATACATATTGTACACCAGATTCCATACAAATTGTATAGAAGATAGTTACCCGATTTGGCAATTTATGCGATTGGAAGAAACTTATCCGATTTGGCAGTTTGGGAAATTCAACTTGTTGAGTTACAAAACTATGTACGACAGCCTGAAAAACCAAACCTAAAGGATTGGTTGAGTGTGTAATCATAAAATATCTATCACTGTATGATTTTAGACCATACAGTGTGTCGATTTGGCCTCCGTACAAGTTGTTCATTGGGCATAAACTAGTAGTTTTAGAAACTGTACGGTCGTACGATTTGATAAACAAGTTGGGATTAGTAAATTGACCATATTAGGCATTAGATATCACCTCCCCATAGGGAATACTACAACCCTATGCTACATCCTACTATATGTTACCCCATCACCAACTACATGATTTTCTTATACTACATTCTTGTGGTCTTATCCTATTTTATATTAAGTTGATCTCTTCTAATAAGGGCTTGCTCTACCCTTATTTATAGATCTATAGCTTGGTCCAAAATGTGATAGATATCATTTCCAATGCATAATATATTTGTTCTTGTAAATTTTTAATAAATATATCAAGCATATCTCAAGGAGGTAAGGTTAATCTTAAGCATCCAACTAGACTTCAACAACGAGATAAAAATTCTAAAAACAAATCATCCTTATCTTGTTTTAACATATAGACATATTTCATAGTCACATTCCTTTCAACATAAGCACCTAATTTCTGAATAAAAATTTTAGTTGTCTCTTCAAAATTCCTCAAAGAATGATTGGGTAATTGATAATACCACTCTAAATACATACCACCAAGGCTCTTAGAAAATGTCTTTAGTAATAACATGTCATCATATATGATATCATGGCATGTTGTCCTAAAAATTCTTAAATTCTCAATAGGATCTTCCGTTCCCTTATAGATAGGCAAAACTAGAATTAGAAAATGCTTAGGGTAGGGACTAGAGGTAATGATAGGATCTAAGGGTTGATTTTACATTTCTTTGTAGTTGTAGGAGAAACTAGGTGGCTGAATCATATCCACTCTTGAAACCAATTGCTTCACCACATTAGTTAAACTTTGCATTTTAGGATTTTTATTGTGCAATGACCATAGGTTCCCTAAGGGAGGGTTATAGGTAAGTTATTGAAGGGAAACTTGGTACATGTTGGAGGTATTGACACTATTATTTTTTTTATTACATAGAAGAGTTGGTTACAAACACTATTTTTAGTAACTATCTAGTGCAAGATTTAAACCACAAGGACTGCTCCCAACAAACCTATTTGTATCATTCTTGTTGACCCAGTATGATATGGAAACCACTGGTATCTCGATATTCGTATCATTGTCGTTGGTCTGACGTGCACTTAGAGGATTCAAAGTAGACTACTACCTTTTCAAAGGGTTGGCTTTTCCCCAAGGTTTTAACCTATGTCTCTTCTTGGTAAGTTCCTAGCCACACTTGCACTTACCAATCTACCTAGCCCTTGGGGGTTAGATTTCTATGGTTATTGTGATAAACCCCTCTGATCGACACATAGGATTGAGCAGTCCCCTCCCAACCATGACCCCTCATAAGGCTAAGAGCTACACTTGTCAATAGGGGAATAACACACAACCATTTGGGTATCAACGGGGTGGGCACAGGGGGAATGGGGAATGGAGTTGTGTTGATCTCTACTAGCATATATGACATTCTCAGCTACACCTTGTATCTACAAGGTGGACACAGAGAGAATATAACCTAGGTCGGTCTCTACTAGCACCCAAGACTTTCACCAATTGCACTACACAAGTAGATGATATTGACACTATTATGGTAAGGGTTGTGATACATGTTATCTTTCAATGGAGGATAACTAATAGTTGGTGGATTAGAAGCATGAATGTTGATATGAGTAGAATGAGGAGGAAAGTGAACATGATATTCATATGCACTACTTGTTGTATGGACTTGCAAAATCCTTCCAACATTGGTGGTTACAGTAGTAACATATGATGGTTTATGTAAAGGATTACCATGAATTGAAGATTTAAACAAGGGGTTATCATGATCCATTCTAGGAGAGATAATTGGAGGATGGGAAGTCTCACCCCTTTTGAGTTAAGCTTCCCACTCCATAGCTTTGAGAAAATTCATCCTATGGCATTTCATGAAACACCAAACATGATCAAATTATGTAAAAGTGAAGCTACCATTAGTTCCCTCAAGAGGATCATAATTTATATTAGTTTCAACATGTTCTTGCTCTTTTGCATCAAGTTTAGGATTCTCTATCAACCTAATCATCTTCTTGAGGAATTTGATCAGATTCTTGATGCCTTTAGTGGCTCCTAAGGAACGAAGTCATTAGGAGAAATGCAAGGATAGAGGAGAAGACCAAGGAAATACACAAGAAGATTCTTAAGGTTTTTTAAAATATTTTTTGATCTAAACAAATAGAATTAGTGGTCTTATTAAATTTTTCAAAAAAACACAAAGGAAGAGGCTTCTTATCTTGGCCACTAAAATGTGTGATTCTTATCAGATTCACAAAATATGTAGAGGGAGAAAACTACCCTACCACATACGATTCTTGGTTGGATCCACTAGGATTAAAGGTGAACCACGAGGGTGTGTTATAATTCTACACTCGATGGAAAAATAAAAGGGTTCACCATGAACAGTTTAAGGACTCGCTCCAAGTCTAGTGTGGAAGTGTTTAATTTGTTCAAATTAAGCATCCACCTATGTTTGGCCTCTATAAACTAAACTATGCAAATAAAAGTGCAATGCAAAACATACAAGATGCAAGAGAACAATGACTAACCCTAATATGATTCTTATATTCAAATGATCTCTAACCCTAGATTGCAAGATATTATTTTTTTTCCTTTGAGCAAGGGCACAAGTGAAATGAACAAACAATGCTAAACCCTAGATGTAAACTATATGCTCTTATCCTTTCAAATTCCTAGGAAGTGATTAAATGTTTTTCTTTTCTTTATATTATAGATCTTGAACAAAAACAAACAATAGCAATCAAAAAACAATCTAAAGATCTACTAGGGTACTTATATGTTTTTATGTTTAATCCAAGCTTTTTCTTAAGTCCAAAAATATCCCCTAGCTTTAACCTATAAGAAATAGTTTCACAAAACCTTAGAAAATATGATCAGCATTAGAGGGCCTACTTAGGCCGATGTGTAATAGATCTTGGGAGTGCAACAGTCAAACCCCCTCGGTCCTTTTAGTTGACCTTTAGAAATAAAGAATGAATGTTGATCCTTTTTGGAAATGAATAAACAGAATGCAATATAACATATTAGTGTGAGGAATAGAATGTAAATAGCAATATTATATCCTAAATGCAGCATGCAAACATAGACCTAAGGTTTGGAAGCGAGTCTTACCCCTAGACTTGATGCAGTTGAAATCATGCCCTATACAAGGCATCCATGATATCAACTCTACTGAAATCATGCCCTACAAATACAAGGTATGATTTCTTGATAGATCAAATATAATAGTAGACCAATGTGAAATGAGTGAAAACCATAATGCAATTAACAATCTAAGAATGATAAAATATGTGAAACAACCTGGTAGTAGTGAAAGAAGAAAAAAAAGGATGAAGACGTCCATAATATGGTTGACTCCTCAAGGCTCCAACACTTGTCCACCAAGGGGAGCAAATCAACAATGCAGTAGAATAACACCAAAAGAAACTTGTCAAAGAACTTATGATTTAACTTGCTTAAACAAAATGCTTGTTATAACTTTTCTCTTGATATCCTTCAATATCTCTTCTCTAGGTGAAAAGGAGATCCAAAACCCTCTATTTATAAGGGATTTGAAACACAAATGGGTGGGAAAACCCTAAGGGAGGATCAAATTTAAAGAAGTTAGCTCAAAATTTAGGTTTTCTAAGAGAAAATCCTAACTTATCAAAATTGCACCCTATAAGGGACGATTGCAATTTCAGCAATACTAGAAAAAAATGAGGAAATAGGGGAGAAGAGAGGTCCAAAGTTAAATTTGGGTAATTTGGAGGGCCTCCTTGAGGTTCTAGAGAAAATGACTCACTTGGGCGGGTAAATTTGCCATGTCTACACTTATAACTAATTGTAATACTCTCATAAAATGGCATTCACTCAACTGGTAAGGTTCGTCAACATTAAAGGAGACCCAAGTTTAAATATTGCTAAGCGATACATGGATAATATCAAATATTTTTTGTAATACCACTATCTAGTGATAATGTAATACGGGTGGGGCCCATTTCAATTCCATATAACCAATTAAAAATAATAATTGTAATGCTCTCTTTATTTTCACTAAAATATATTTTTGACCTTTAATTTTATCTATCATATACTAAGTACAACATTTTAAATATTGTAACATTTTCTTAATTTCTTCTAATGGGACATCTTGAATATGTATTTTTTCTTCTTGGAAACACATTTTTTCTTCTTCATTTTTCTTTAACAACTTATTTAAACCTATCTTTACTTGCTTTTTCTTTGCCGTGAACTTTTGAAATAGACAACTTTTTTTTTCAATGAGTTTACACGTTTTTATGAGGGGTCATGGTCCACTCATATTGAGTGGGGTTTGAACATTGGACCTTTCAAAAAGAATCCAAAGCCCTTACCACTGCAATAAGCGTGCAACTCTTTTTAAAATAGACAACCTTATATCTCCTTAAATTTAAAACTTTTAAAGTTTCTAAATTTGAATCCTATGAAGTAGTTATCCTTATGTCTCCCCAATTTTTAGATGCTAAGAAATAAGAATTTTTCAAATTTAATTTTCCTAAGCTTGAATTTGAATTCCTTTTGAATCCTAGAATAATTAATTTGCAAAAAATTTAATAACCTTATTTTTCAAAAATATTTAATAAAAATTTTATCTACCAAATCAAAAAATATTAAAGAACTCTTAAAACTCCAAAATTTTTGATTAATTACACAATTATTCTACTTATCCCTCCATTAAAAAAATCTAGAAATTAATAAAAAAACTTCTACCTTATCACTCTTAATTTGTCTTTAGAAAGGACATTTAACTTTAATAAATGTCTATCCTTATTACTACTAATGTTAAAATCAAAATTAACCTTATCACTCCTATGAATTGAAAATAAATTCAATAGTTTTTAAAGTGTTGTACACCATTTTTCTTCTCTCTAAGACTATGGATGGAATGTATGAGGTATATGCTTTGATATGTTGTTCCTCTTCATGCAACAATATTTAATCTACCTTGTTGAGCACTACGCACCACCAAGTCACTTTACTTCTTAGCGTTCAACCTTTAGGTGGGTAAATATTAGAATGTCATTTCAAATGCTATCTAGCAAACATTACTCTAATGCTACTCCTTTATCCTACCTTTGATGTTGAATATTGATGATACGTTACTGACCTTTGGTATTGCCTATCATTACTTAGTGATGAAACTCCCTACACTGTCTATTTGTTACTTGCTACACTACCTAGGCGTTACTTTGTCGATGCTATCTACTCATTCCTCATTTTTGTTACTTGGTGCTACCTTAGTATGGTTAGAAACCAACCACATTATTTATTCTCATTTTTATTTCAACTTTCATAGATTGCTTGGCACTTGGTTTTCCAATTTGTTCAACTATGAGCACTTGAACTTTCTATTAACATTGGACATATTTGTTATGGTGTTGTTTTACATTATGCTTCATCCAATGTCATCCTTCATGACTGTTATTTGGTAATACACAAGGTGTTGTGCTAGGTTTTTGCCTATATCACATGTGTTGTGGTGTTATACTATGCTTTGCATTGTATTTTCTTTATAATATGCTATATTATTCTCTTGCTTAGACTGTTCTGCAATTGCACCTTAAACGTTAATATTTTATGCATTTATTTCTTGTTGGCTTTGCATTAGACATTAAAATGTTAGCACCAAAAAATATCTTTTAATATTACATATTAAGTGTCCTCTTATTTCACTACTTCTAACACTATATTAATCCTTTTTCTTCACTTAGGCTTGATTCCAAGCAATTGAAATCTTTATTCTAACTCTATATTCTTGATGTCAAAACTCTTAATCTGCTCTTACTTGTTAAGGTCTATATCTAAAGACCTGAATCTTCCTTCTTATGTGTCAAGTTCTCTTTTCAAGACCTATTCTCTTCTTAGACTACCTCTATTCCAAATAATATTTCATAATAGGTAACCTACTTTTTTTGCTTTTCTTCAATCAATGAAATTCATTATGTCAAGGTCTCACTTCAAGACCTAAAACTTCATTATACTACAAATTGATCTCTCCTTGATGAAAGATAAATATATCAATCCTTGATATATTCTTCTCTATTTATTTTAGGAAGCTTCTAACTCTTCTGATCAATTTTTATTGTAGCTCTATATGTCTTAGGTCACACCTAAGAACTCAAATAATTTAAAGGTGACTCAAATTTCCTTGATGATTCAACCAAAGTCGACATGACTTAATTGTACCAAATACTTCAACTTCCTTATGTGTTGATAGAAATTAGTGTCAAGAATTATTTGTCCCTTAAATCCTTCTTATGTCAAGGGTTGGATATTTTCCTATAATGATCAACTATCTTAAAGTTGATTTGATCTCCAATAGATGATTCCTTGTCATCATTGCTTGTTATCCTACAATCGTGGAAATATTCTATAGCTAAGTCCTAGTCTTCACTACCTGTTACTCTAACTATGGAAAGGTTCTAGCCTTTTATCTTACTTTGATCTTACAATAGAGTCCAAGTCTATATCCCTTTAAAGTAGACATACTCTAAACCAATTTTATCAAACTAGACAAAATCAATTTTATATGCAGCTAAATAAATTCAACTTATGCAAGAAACTACTTGTTGTAGCTTTGATACCACTGATGGTTTTTGAAGCCTTAATATTAATATAAATCTCACAAGATAAAATTAATATAACCACAATATAGTACGATCAAGATTATGATGTAAACATAATAATATGATCCAACTAATATGTATATCAAGTCTTATAATATATCAACTAACATTTCTTAATGAGTAGCAACATGAATGTATATAGCCTAAATTATACATGTACAAATCATGTAGCACAACTTACAATATTATTTGCTCAAATCTATGTAAACTTTTTTACTCCTTTTTCTCTTGCAATATAGCACTTGTTTTTCTACACTTGATGAATGATGATTGATGTTGGTTCATGTAGACACCAAATTACAGCCACTAATTCACCATCCTAACCATCCCACCATCCACTTATCCACCATACACCTTTCCCATCAATTATTTGGCCCAATTCCACCTTTCCTGCCATCCATTTAGCCACTTTAACCCTTTCCCGCCATTTCCTAACCCAATTGGGCTTATTTTAATATTATTTTATATTTAATATAATATTTTATATTATATTATAATATATTTATTATAAAATATGTATTTATAAACCCAATTAATCTCATCTGTCTGATCCAATATAATCTCCACCATCCATATTCATTAATCCATGCCACATCTAAAAAGTAATCTCAACCTTAGGATCTAATTTAATCTTAGCCACATAATTAAAAGTGTAAGGCTAAAACCCTAAGAAAACCCTAGGTTGGATTATAAATAAGGGCCTTTGCAAATTCTCAAACCCTGGAACCCTGAGATTAGAATTTACATCCTAGAGAAATTATTGGCAAAGCCCTAGTTAAGCAGAAGGTGATAGAGCCCAGAAAATCCAAAATCCTAGCTGTCCATAGGACTTATACTATTCCAACCATCCTCACATCCATTCTCCAGCCATTTTCCATCGCCTACATCATTGCACATCCACCGCATCCTTCTCATCCTCACAATATTCTTCTGCAAATTTTACCCTCACCCGCAGGCACCCTCCCGAGCTTTCCAAGCTTGCTGCAAAAGCTTGTAAGGCACTCGCCAGCACCTACAATATTGGAGGCTCACTCTAGAGCCTAATAAGCTCACACCAAAGTCTACCAAGTACACTTTCAAGCCTACTATTACCATTGAAGTGTGAATCATAGTCTGCTGCATCATGCCATCTACTATCAAAACTGCAACAATGAAACAAAACATCATCACAAGCAAGGTATATGTGTTTATTCTGTTGCATGATATGTTGATTTCATATGCCACTTGATCTATTTTTAGTTAGGGTTTATTGATATCTGAGGGTCTCACACTGTGGAGCCCTCATAGGTGTTATTAATCTCTTTCTCTATTTGTGTGTATGCAGATCTACAAATTCTATCTATTGTTGAACGACTGTTGAAGCTGGAGTGGTCCAAAATCAGATACCTGAAGTCCACTCATTTTGTTGGGAGAAAGGACACACCATTTGAATACACTTAATTATTGTAGCTAGGGTTTCGGAGAACCCTATCCTTTTGTATATATTTGTATCAAATACTCACTGAGTACAGATTGTATCAAAAGTAGTTTATTAGCTCCCCCCCGTTTATTGAATAAATTTATCTATTTGTGCAATCTTGTGTTTCATTGGGTTATTTGTTTTCTTTATTGTTTAAGTGTTGTGTTCATGTCTTCACAGTTCTCCAAGCTTCTCTATGGAGTACTATATAGCCATAGTAGAATAAATATTTGTATACCTAACTATTCCTTTCCTTATGACAAGTCTCATGACTCTTGTGTTTTCTACTTGACACTTGCATACACATGACTCTATCTTGTATGCACACCTAGACATGAATCTTCACTTAGCATACTCTAATCCAAATACACTTGTGCATAATTATATATAAGACACTTGGGCACATATACTCACATTACACTTGCACACTCACTCCCATGAAACTTGTAAATTTCTTTGCAAAATATTACATTATATAAAATATTACTCACACTCTAAACTAAGACACAACCCTAATATAATATTTAAAATATGTGTCATGAAGGTACCATGAGGGTACACTATCATGTACCAAATAATGTAATATACTCCAACATCCCCCTTGTATTACATTATTTGGTTATTGAAGAATTTATTCTTCAATCATAGTCTTTATCTTCAAGTGATCTTGGAATGTTCACCAACTTTTGCTTGAGTTCTGCTACATTCACCTTCTTGCTTAATTTTTCTTCTAAATATTTTGTTGAATAAATTCATACCTTTCTTAGTCCCATCTCTAAATTTTTATAAGCATTTCTGAGAAAATCCCTTAAGATTTTTTCTTTTCATTGTGTATATCCATTCAAAAAAATGATTTTTTTTGTACCAACAATGTTTTTGAGAATGATTAGTACCCTCACAAATTTCACAACAATATAGATTCCAACATTTATCTATCTTGTGTCCATATCTACCATAATTTTCACATTTTTTGAAGTCTATATTACATACATTGTCTTCAATACATGCAACATTTATTCTTGAATCATGTTCTTTTGTCTTCATGATGAATTACAAGTTAGAATTATCATTGCTTGCATCAAAATTTTTTTGAATATCATTAGTTTCACAACATGCATTTTTTGTCATAACTTTTAAGTTATTTGTTGAAGAACATAGGATTATACTAAGAGGGGGGTGAACAGTATAAGATCAACTTTTACTTTTCTTTCCTAAACAATATTATCCAATATAATTAATGGAAATATCAACAGCAGTAATAAAAGCAATGTACAAATCATCACACACAATAGAGACACCAATTTAACATGGTTCACCCAATTTAGGCTACTCCACAAAGAAAATATTTCGCTAAATTTTTCTCAAAAATATCTTGGGAATCACTTCCCTATTACAAATTTTATGGACCACTATCCAAAGGAGACACCAATCCCCTAATGCTCTAATTTGTGGATCACTCTCCACAAGAGAACTCTTTTTCCTTTTCTCTGGTTCATGGAACTTGATCCAAGAGAACTCTTTCTCCTCAACTAGTTCATGAATATCTCTCCACAGTAAAAATCTATCTTCCCAGCTGGTTCACGGATCACACTCCATAGGAGAACTCTTCCCCTTGATCTAGTTCATGGAACTTTATCCATAGGATAACTCTTTTCCCTTGCTCTAGTTTTTGGATCTTTATCCACATGAGAACTCTTTCTCCTCTACTCTGGTTGGTGAACTTCTTGAAGACTTCTTCCCCCACTGCACTGGCTTGTGGATCTCTCTTCACAGAAGACCTTTGTCCTCACTGCCCTGGCTAATGGATATCTATCCACTGGAGACTATTGTCCTTTGCTCTGTCACTTCCAAAACCTACTCTCAACCCTACTTAATATTTGTCTCAAATATACACTAAACTATGTCCTTAGTCTAGCACAAATTTGCTTTAAATTTTTCTTAGTTCTAGCACAAATATGCTCTCAAATCTGCACCAAAATATATCCTCAAATTTACCCCAAGATTTTACATAAATCTTGATCAAATCACCAATCAACTCTGCTCACATCTACCCAAGCCTTAACACAAAGCTTGAACAAATCAATCAATCAACTCTGCTTATATCTACCCCAAGCCTTAACACAAAGCTTGAACAAATCAATCAATCAACTCTACTAGATCTGCCCCAAGCCTTAACACAAAGCTTGAACAAATCAAGCCTACTCTTAATGTTGTCTCAATTCTTCACAAGACTTGCTCAAATATATACCTTCAAGTCTTCACCAAGAATTGAATGCTCAATCCTGTCTTCAAGTCCTCTTAAGAACTTGCTTAATCTACTCTCAAGTCTTCACCAAGACTTGCTCAAATCTACCTTCAATTCTTTACCAAGACTTGCTCAATACTGTCTTCAATTTCTCTCAAGAACTTGTTTAATTTGTTCTCAAATCTTCACCAAGACTTGCTCAAATCAGCCTTCAAGTCTTTCCCAATACTTGCTCAATTTTGTATTCAAGTCCTCTCAAGAACTTACTTAATTTATTCTCAAGTCTTTACCAAGACTTGCTCAAATATGTCCACAAGCTTTCACAAAAGCTTGCTCAATTTTGTCCTTAAGCTTTCACAAAAGCTTACTCAACTCTATCCTTAAGCTTTCACAAAATCTTACTCAAATAACTCCAAAACTTGCATACAAAACACAAC
Source organism: Wollemia nobilis (assembly GCA_028583015.1). NCBI lineage: Eukaryota > Viridiplantae > Streptophyta > Pinopsida > Araucariales > Araucariaceae > Wollemia > Wollemia nobilis. The sequence continues at coordinate 3,625,238 of JAQPPZ010014470.1, forward strand.
TTAAATATCTTTTAGAAAACTCTCTTCACACAAACAAATTCCACTCATAATATTGTTTAACCTCAGGAACATATAGAGAATGATAAGCTCTATCAAAACCTCAATATGTTTCACACTCACAAATTTTTGTACTCAACAAAACAATCTATCACTTGCAAACTCTCTTTCAAATCAATTCAGAATGATGTATAAATTGTTTCACAAAACTTGATCTACAACTCCCATACTTTCAATCAATATTTCTTAGATCAATGCTCAACCAAATTCACTCAATAATTCATCCAATGAAACAAAATCCACTCACAAACCCTAGTATATGTGTTTCATCTCATTTCAAAAAATATGCTTAAATGTAGATCTCAAAATCCTAAATCAACAAGTAGATCTCAACCTCAAAACTTTCCAACAATGTTCTACCAAAATAGTCATTTTCACTCCACCTTATATTTCAGAAAACCTTGCTCAATAACACACATCAAATGAAGAGAAAAATACCCATACCTCTTGCTTGTTCTTATGGAGATATGTCTTCAAAAATATGTTTCACAATCAATCCTCCTTGTGCCACTCCAAGGGTTAGATAGCAACAATCTATTTCAAAACATCCACAAAGTATTCCTTCCAAAATGTGCTCAATTAAATTTCAAACCACTCTCTTGGTTTCTCAAATAATCAAACCCTTCAAAATATTTTAGCAAAACATACAAATAATCAAAATACCTTATACACATTTTAACTCCCTCTTAACACATTCAAAACAAAATCAGAAAGGATTATTATTACTCAAATAATTCACTTTCAAGCTAATTTTCTATAACTTGCTTCAGAATTTAATTGCATAAAATAATAAAAAATAATTCCCTTATATCTCCCACTTATCATAAATGCATTTCCAACAAAAATATAACCACCATTCAAAATAATATTCCAAAGCACTTAACAACCTCACTATATGAAAATCCAAAAAAATTCAAACCCTTTTTATGACAAAAATAAAAATTAATTTTAACACATTATGCCTCCCACATTAGCGCATACCATTCAACTTAGAACCTTAGACGCCTTTATTAAAGAAAAAATTAATACCTTGTGTGCTACCTCCCATGGGAATCGAACTCCTGCTGCACCTACCACCTACACCTTAGCCATGGCCTAATCATTGCGTGAGTTAAGTGCTCACTTGAAACCTTTATCATGCACACTGCCCTTTATTCCTTTTGTTGTTGCCAAACACGTTTAAAACAAAAAACCTTCCCTCTTTGCTACCATCGAGAATTGAACATGAGACCTACCATTCGCCAAAGACTTAGCACTGCCAATCCTGCCACTAGGCCAACCTCATGGTTGGTGATAGCGACATGCACCCTTGCCTCCTTATTATTCTACATGCTCCTCTTTTCTTTTAAAAATAAAAAATATTTGTCCTCTTGTGCTCACGAAATTTGCATCAAAGTAATTTAATCAAACGTTCGCATATAATTCAGAGAATTACTTTTGGCCTTGAAAAATTTATGGTTTAAATACCATTTATCCTCCTTGCTTGAGCTTCGACAGAAATGAGAAATTTAAAATTTATGCTTGGTGCCAAACCCACTTAGGGTTATAAAATTATTATAACATAAATATTATAATTATTTTATAATTAACCTTAGGTTTTCTATTAACCCTTTAATATTATAATAATAAATATTATAATATTAATTCCTTTGGGCCTAGGTATTCCCTTCCTTTGGGGTATTTAGGCAATCTTATGACTGTTGAGTGAATATTTTGTCTCACAACAAAATGACCACACAACTAGAGTTTCTGACAGGAAACTCTTTCTTGCAAAGAAATAAGTTATTAATTTTTATTTCTCCAAGCTTCTTGTGGAACAGATATCTATATGCATAAAACCAATTTCAACTTAATGCACATAAACAAATATATCCCAGAATAACTCAGATCCTGCAAGTAACTGTTAACAAGGGGCCTTTGTTGATTCACGACAAACTTTGTAACCCTAATTTGTTAAAATAATCAATCATGCAACAAAAATCCTTCTAATGTTCTAACATTAATGGTTTATTCTAATGTTAATTGGTTCATTTTATCTTTGTTTAATCATTCTGTTATTTTAATGTTAGTCTTTAATATGAGATTAAACGTATCAGGAACTAAAACAGAAAATGTTCTTATACAAATCAGTTGGAAAACCAAAGAAGGATGTTAATCTGGTTAGCAATCTCCTCCTCGCAAAACCCCAAGTTAAGAGATGAAGTTCTAAGACAACCCGACCGAGTGGACCTGTACTAACACACAATCCAATCAGATCAGATGCAAGACTCTAAGGAAAGAACATAACTGCATCATTCTGTCATTCACCTATCGTAACCCATCTCATGGCGTAAACGAATAGATACAAGAAAAAATGATGCAAAGGAAAGATTGACAATGAAAACGGTAGTCTTAGCTTCGATCTCCTTTTGATTTTACACACAAAAGTCGCTTTTACCAAATAACTCCTTTATTTCAACAAATAATGTTCTTTTTTGTTACAATCTCCAGCCCCGTATCCATTTACATTTCTACTATTTAAACTTTTTGTCGCTGCTCTCGGCTGCTCTGTGACGCTTCGTTTCAGTTTCTAGGACGCTTCGTTTCAGTTTCCCGCCTCTTGGTGTTCTAACCCTTCACATGCATTTGCAATGCTTGATCTTCTCTACGGCCAACAACTGTCGATTCGAAGCGTTACTCTGATCCTCATGCATTTTGCCACGTGTTCAGTGCTCTCTGCATGCTCAGTAACGGTCCCCAAAAATCTTAGCTAAAAATAGCCCGTGGCCTTGCTTCTTTGCTTTCGTAGCGATATCGCGACGCTTTCATTCTCCGTACGCTTCGGCTGTAACCCCGTCACGAAATCGTGACCATTTTACCCATCGGGCCATCTTACCGCAACCCGTCGCGATATCGCTACCGTTTCTCTGCTTCGAGCATGGTCTTCATTTCTATCGTGATATCGCTACCGTTTCTCTGCTTCGGGCATGGTCTTCATTTCTGTCATGATATCGCTACCGTTTCTCTGTGCCGTACACTTTGCCGAAACACGTCACGAAATCGTGACCATTTTCCCTGTCGGGCCACTTTGCCAAAACACGTCGCGAAATCGTGACCATTTTAATCAGTCGTACACTTTGGCAAAACATGTCGTGAAATCGTGACCATTTTAATCTTCGGCCCTTTCTATCCACTTGCGCCGCGAAAACGTGACACGTCACGATTTCGTGACGCCTCTTCGAGCTATGCACCTCTATCCCAGTTTTGTCGCGATTTCGTGACCATTTTCTACCCTGTGCCATCTATCCACTTTCAAGCCGCGAAAATCAAACACGTCGCGATTTCGCGATGTTTTCGCCCACCTGCTGTCGTTGACCATGTTGACCGTGATTTTGCGACACGTCGCGATTTCGCTATAGTTTTTCCTTCTACCTTTCTCTCTCCTCTCTGGGCCACGACGAAGCAACATGTCACGATTTCGCCGCCATTTTCATTGTCCGTACACTTTGTCAAAACACGTCACAAAATCGTGACCATTTTCTCTACGTCGGAGCGACATGTCGCGATATTGCGACACTTTTCTTTTTTCAGTGGCAACGGAGCGACATGTCACGATATCGCGACACTTTTCTTTTTTTAGTGGCGACGGTGCGACATGTCGCGATATCGCGACACTTTTCTTTTTTTAGCGGCGACGGTGCGACATGTCGCAATATCGCGACACTTTTCTTTTTTCAGCGACGACGGTGTGACATGTCGCGATATAGCGACACTTTTCTACACTTACACATTTTGCCCCCTTTTCTTCATTTTTGGCATCTGGGTCAGTGAGATTTTCTCTGAAAACCTGCAACAAGGTGGGTCCCCAATCTTGGGGTGTGTTGTGGATTAACCACAACAATGACTAACCATGTGAAGCTTTAAATCAAATATCTTGGGCTTAAAATATAAATATTTTAACCCCCCTTTTTTCAATTCCCTTGCACTGAGATGAACTGACTTTTGACATCAATGACAACATAACTACTCAAAATTTCCAACATTTGTATCACAAAAAACATCGTTCATCACGAGCTGTAATATATTTGTTATCATAATTTTAGATCATTTGCTTCATTTGTAATATCACTAAGCTTGTTTTCCAAATATTTGATCATTTCTTCTTGTCTTCTATTCTTATCTTTGAGTACTTCATTACAAAGTAATGTCATATACATTATCTTACCTATATCATTAGGTAATATAAAAACATATTTGGATGTTCCAACTCCTTCGTCAAGTTTTGAACTTAGATAATTACTAAATGTTGAAAAAAAATTCAATCATAGCTTCTCTTATAACTAATTGTAATACTCTTATCAAATGTCATTAGCTCAACGGGTTAGATTCTTAAACATTAGAGGAGATCCAAGTTTAAATCTTGCCAAGCAATACATGGATGATATTGAAGCTTTGTTGTAATACCACTATCTGGTGATAATGTAATGCGGGTGGGACCCGTTTCAATCCCATATAACCAATTAAAAAATAATAATTGTAATACTCTCTATATTTTCACTTAAGTATATTTTTGACCTTCAATTTATATATCATATACTAAGTACAACATTTTAAATCTTGCAACATTTCCTTAATTTCTTCTAATGGAACATCCTGACTACATATTTGTTCTTCTTGAAAACACAAGTTTTCTTCTTCATTTGTCTTTAACAAATTATTAAACCTTTTTTTACTTTTTCTTTGCCCTAGTCTTTTGAAATAGACAACCTTATATCTCCTTAAATTTGAAAATTTTAAAGTTTCTAAATTTTAATCCTATGAAGTAGTTATCCTTATGTCTCCCCAATTTTTAGAAATTAAGAAATAAGAATTTTGCAAATTTAATTTTCCTAAGCTTGAAGTTGAATTCCTTTTGACTCTCAAAATAAATAATTAATTTGCAAAATTTCAATAACCTTATTTTTCAAATAATATCAAATAAAACTTGTATCTACCAAATCAAAAAATATTAAATAACTCTTATAGCTGCAAAAATTTTAATTAATTACACAATTATTATATTTATCCCCCCATTAAACAAATATAGCAATTAATAAAAACACTTCTACCTTATCACTCCTAATTAATCTTTAGGAAAAATATTTAAATTTAATAAATGTCTATATTTATTACTCCTAATGTTAAAACTTTAATAAACCCTGTTATTAAATTAAAATAAACCTTATCACTCCTATGAATTGAAAATAAAATCAATACCTTTGAAAGTTTTGTGTGCTCTTTTTCTTATCTCCAGGATTACAAATAGAATATATGTGGAAAATGCTTTGACATATTGTTCTACTTCGTACAACCAGATTTAATCTACTTGGTTGAGCTCTACATGCCACCAAGTCATTTTACTTCTTGGTGTTCAACCTTCAGGTGGGTAAATGTTAGAATGTCATTTCAAATGCTATCTGGTAAATGTTACTCTAGTGCAACTCCTTTCTCCTACCTTTGATGTTGAATATTGATGATATGTTCCTCACCCTTGGCACTATCTATCATTACTTACTAATGAAACTCCCTATGTTGTCTATCCATTACTTGCTACGCTACCTACATGTCACTTTGTTGGCACTATCTACTCATTACTCATTGTCATTGCATCGTACTACCTTTGGTCTACTTAGAAACCAACCGTATTTTTTCTTCTTCTTTTTATTTCAACTTAATCAATTGCTTGGCTTCTAGTTTTCCAACTAGTTCAACCATGAGTGCTTGAACTTCTTGCAAACATTGGAGATCTATATTATGTTGCTAGTTTACAGTATGCTTCATCCAACATCATGCTTCATCACTGCTATTTGACAATATGTAAGGTGTTGTGCTAGGCGTTTGGCTATGTCAAGTGTGTTATGGCACTATACTATGCCTGGTGTTATATTTTATTTGTAATATGCTATATTATTCTCTTGCTTAGACTATTTTATAATTTCACCTTAAATGTTAATCTCTTATACCTTTATTTCTTGTTGGTTTTATGTCAGACTTGAAAATGTTAGCATAAAACAATAGCTTTTGATATTATATATTCACTATCCTCTTATTTCATTGCTTCTAACATTGTGTTTCTCATTCTCCTTCACTTAGGTTTGATTTAAAAGAACTGAAATCTATATTCAAACCCTATATTCTTAATTTTAAAACTCATAGACTGCTCTTACATTTCAATATCTTTATCTAAAGAACCGAATCTTCCTTCTTATGTGTTAAGATCTCTTTTCAAGACTTCTTTTCTTCTTAAACCACCTCTATTACAAATAATATTTTAGAATATGTTAACCATGATATTTGGCTTCTCTTCAATCTCCAAAAAATCTTATGTCAATGTCTTATTTCAAGACCTAAAATTTTTAATATGTCAAGGTCTGTCTTCAATACCTTAATATTCAATATACTAAAAATTAATCTTTGTTTGATGAAAGATAATTATATTAGTCCTTGATATATTCTTCTCTACTTACTCTTATATTTAGAATATGAAATCCTTCTCTATCTGTTGTAGTAAGATTCTCACTCTTTTGATGATAAATTTTTATAGTAGCTTTTTATGCCTTAGATCACACCTAAAAACTCAAATAATGTCAAGATGACTCATATTTCCTTGATGCTTCAACCATAGTCAAGATGGCATGATTGTACTAAATCCTTCAACTTCCTTCTTGCTTAATTTTATTTCTAGATATTTGGTTGAAGAAGTGTATACCTTTCTTGTGCCCATATCTAATTTTTGAGAAGTATTTCTGAGAAAATTAAGAGTTTTTTTATTCATTGTGTATATCCGTTCAAAAAATAATTTGTAACAACAATGTTTTTGAGAATGGTTGGTACCTCTACAAATTTTACAACAATGTAGATTCCAAAATATATCTATCTTGCATCCATGCTTGCTACAATGTTCACATTTGTTGAATTCTATATTACAATGTTATTTATTACATATATTGTCTTCAATACATGCAACATCTATTCTTGAATCATGTTCTAATGTCTTTATTGTGAATTCCAAGTCAGAAGTATCATTGCTTGCATCAAACTTTTATTGAATATCATTAGTATTACAACATGCATTTGTTATCATAACTTTTAAGTCATTTTTATCACAACAAACATATTTCATCATGGACTTTAATGTCTTTGTTGTCATGATTTTTAGATTATTTGCTTCATTTGTAATATCACTAAGTTTGCTTTCCAAATATTTAATAATTTATCCTTGTCTTCTATTCTTATCATCAAAAGTACCATGTAATTATTATTGGCAAATGATCCCAAATATCACAGGTCTATATTTCCTAGGATTGTAGAATCAAACATAAATGATACAATTTTTTTAATACAAAATTGTTACATATATCAAACATATATCACATTCAATAATACCAATATTTCATAACATAAAATATTTATTTCTAATGTATTTTTTTAATACAAAATTGTTACATGGCATATAGCCTTGTCTCCAATATATAACCTTATAAAATATTCTTCAATACTTTTGATTTTTTCTCTCCTCAAACTCATGGGAGATGCAACCTTTCACATTCCTTTCTTACATTATGATAAAGTCTCTCATTATTACATAAGTTCCTACTTCTAATATTAATACTTCACACATTAATTTTCACTTACACACATGACACCTTTTACTCATGACTCTTCATTTGCACACATGACACCTTTCACTCATAAGTCACACTTACACACATGGCACCTTTCACTCATAACTCACACTTTATTACATGATACATAAACATGCTTTACACCTTGACACCTACTATTGACATAAATATTAAACACACTCCTAATCTAAATATTTACAATGGTAGTCAAGGTACCAAATAATCTAATACCTCCAACAATTTTGAAAGCATTATCAAACATTGATAGCATTGTTGCCTGTCAAAAGTGCCAATATAGTAGCACTATCATTGTGTGAAATAACTATATATATATATTACAATATGATTGTTGAGAGAACATACAAAACTTGGATTGGTTTCAACACGTATACTTGAAGTTGAGTCCTCCTATTGTAAGTTGTCTCACACAGTGTGTAGGTATCATGTTGTGATCCATCAAACTATGTGTCAATATTACATCTAGAGATCCTAGATGGGATCATTAATGGTAAACATGATTTTATTTTTATTCCCCCAACCATTTTAGCCTTGTACCACCCTGACTAATTTTGTTTTGTCATAATGTATTTGTATGTAGTATGGTCAAGTTAAGTCATCATCAGACCACCCTTGTACTAATTTACCCTTGTACCACCCATACCTAGTCACCATCAAAATTGTCATTGATCACCTATTCAGATATAAAGTCTACAATTTCATAGAATCCATCCATGATAGAAAAACTTGAAAATAATTCCTCAGATCAATCTAAAATATGTACAAGCTAAATTTGGGATAACCTTCACTAATATTCTAAAGACTTGTGCTATTCCTAATACCAACTCTAAAGACTATCCTTTCTAAAAACTTAGTTAAGATGGTCTCTTTTCTATCAAGTTTACCTATTACATTTTTTAAGATATTAATGCCAATTGGTTTTTGACTAACTGCATCTGCTCAAACACCTCACTCCCAAAATTACCTTTTTCTTTTGGTTGGCCACTCAAAATAAAATTCTTACCATCAATAATCTTCTTAACATAGGAATGACTATTCCTAATCAGTGTTACCTTTGTAAAGCCAACTTTGAATCTACCCACAACCTCTTACTTGATTGTCCCTTTTATCTAAATGTTCTTCATATGCTCCTCTCCACCTTTGGAATATCCTAGGTTCTCCCCAAATCCATAATGGACTTATACTTAAAATGGCCCACTCCTTTCCTGGTGTATCACCTTAAATCCTTATGGGCCTTTTGCCTCCCTCATTTCATGTGGAGCATATGGAACAAGAGAAACAATATATCCTTTCACAACAATTATAAATATCCCCTCTTAGTGGATGCCCATATCCTCTCTATCGCTAAAGAGAATGTCCTCCTAATCCCCCATGTTGAGTCCCATGAAATTCCTTCAAAATCTAGGAATGTTAGGTCCTATGGTCTTCCTCAGAGTCTCCTCTCTACTCCTATTGATATATTGTAGAACAAGTGATCTCCTCCTCTTGAGGATTGGGTAAAGCTAAATTTTAATGGTATTTCCAAAGTTAATCTTGGTCATGCAGGTGCTGGTGGAGTTTTTATAAATAGTCAAGGGAAAATTCTACTTACTTATGCCAAAACATTGACACTCAGACCAATCACTTTGTTGAAGCTAGGGCCCTCTTCCAAGGGCTTGCTCTCCTCTATGGTCTTCTCACTAATAACCTCATTATAAAATATGGCTCTTTGAACATAATCAAGTGTATTAGAGGAGAGCATTCCCCATCTTGGAGGATCAAAAACCTCAATGATGAATCCAAAAAATTCCTTAAAAGGCTCAACAACTATTCTATTAAACACATCTATCATGAATAAAATCATTTTGTTGATGCTTTAGCCAACCTAGACCTCTTCCAAAAAAATCTCACCATATGGTGCAGCAACTCCCCTCATTTCCTTGTTTGATGTTGTCTTATTGATTTTTAAACCTAGTCTCTCCCTTGGATTTTGTTTGTTATTTTCCACCCAGGTATAAATATCAATAGCTTTTAGGTAGGTTTTACGTTATCATTTTTATCCTCCCAATGAGAAATTCCCAAATGCTTAATTCAAACTCATGAGAGACCCTCATTAATTGGATAAATCTTCATATTGACTTTATGGATGGTCTTCTAGTCTTGATCTATGGTGGTGATCTCAGAGTTCATGTTGGGGTTGATAGGCTCAAGGTTCTTATAGATATGGTAAAACACACTATGGATGTTATATATGGTGGCAACCTTCAAATTGATGTTGGCAGACTCAATATTCTTAGTGATGTGGCACAATGTAATTCGGTCTTGATTTATGTAAGCAAGTCTAAGTTTCAATTGAATGTTAACAAGCTCAAGATTCTTAGTGGCATGGTGGAAGGTAATTTAGTCTTAAGTTATGTTGACAAGCCTAAGTTTTATTTTGATGTTGGTGGGCTTTATTCTCTCATTGATGTGGTAGAAAGTATGTTGGTCATGATACCACCTCACACCAATGGCTTCCACATCTCGTATCTTAGCTTCTCAAGCTTCAAAATCAATCATCTATCCCAAGTCATGTATTTTTGTAACACTCTTTTCCAACCATTCAGCCATTCTTGGTATCATTTCCACCTTAGTATTTTGACCATTCTCCATTGTGGCATCCTCATCATCATCACCATTCATCCTCATGAAATTCATTGCCACCTTACTTGCACTCATATAAAATTATGGAATGGTCATTTCACTTTTTTTCTCACAACCCCTTGTACATTTATCATGCCATCATCTCATGCTTGGATATGATGATTTTGAAGCCCTTTCTTTATATTGTGTATCCTTCCATTGGTCATCGCCTTGCCTTTACTTTGATTATGGGTAGTTTTATGAGGATATTTTGGTATGGAAAGGATCTTCAATGGCCATGGAAGCACAATATTTATGATTTTTTTGGAATGCATACATGTGCCCTCTCAATATTTCCTAAAATTCATATCCCCATCACTTTAAATTCAAATTACTATAGCACCCTAAGCCATTTCATTATGGTCTGCTTTTCTAGTTTCCTTATCATTCTTTGGCTTCTAGTTTGTTGTTTTCATATTCATGGCCCTGGTTGATTGTTCCTCCCCCTCCTTAATTTATTTCCCAACCATCACCCTTTTCCCTTCCCCCTAATGAATCCCATGGCTGATCATAATTACAAGTTTGGTTGGACGCTTTGATTGAAGATATTTTCATTGACCATGGTCTCTTTCTATTTCTCCAAAATTTTAACAATAATGATATGGACCTATCCATGGAATTAGCTCATTCATGGAATGAAGTCAAAGTCTCTATAAAAGGTCGTAGGTTCACTATCAATAGTGGTCTTCTAGTTGAAGTTATTGGTCTTCCTAACAATAAAGAAATCATATAGAGAGAAAAAGACTCTATGGTTATCAAGATCAACCACTTTAGAGACAAAGGTGAGATTTTAGATAGATACAAGGGAGGCATCATTTGAGAATACCTCCACAAACCATAGGACAAGGTTATGGTGATTGTTCTACAGTATTTCACTATGGATGGCTCTAATTCTATCCTTAGAAATTTCCACCTAGCTTTCTTGAATCGCCTTTGTGGTAAGAAGACCATTAATATCCCTAAATACATGTTTAGGTCCATTGAGAGGTTTATTATCAATATCTAGAAAGGATCCTCTTCTTTTCCTAAACATCAATATCTTCACCTCATCCTTTATAGGCACATGCTTATGAAAGAATCCTAGAAGGCCATCATTTCTTGCATTGTGAGCCCTTCATATATGGTTATTCACTTTGAGACCAACCTATGTGATATCCCTCATCCTGGTTTCATTGAAGAGCCTACTTAAAACCTCCATCTTCTAATACCAATCGAATGCTTGACTGTAAACCCAGGGTCAAATATGTAATTCCTAGTGTCAATCTTGAGCCTTGATATTGTTTCTTGGTCCAAGTCTCAAACAAAAAAGGTTAATTCCCTCATTATCATCAAGAATGATTGTGAAACTTTTGATTAGTCACCCCCTCTACCCAAATTTATCAAGCAGGAGTATTTTTCTATTAGGTATTTGGTTCAGAAAGGATTACTCTAGAGTGGCTCTTTCAACCACTCTTATCTCAAAGCCTGTGTTTCGTTCATTATAAGAAAAATTTACATTTAAGAGCTTCATTATTTAATGAAATCCCTTACCATAGTTGCAAATATGACCTCATATCTACTCCAACAAGCTGTGGTCATCTTGGACAAGTATAATAACCATTTTGATGACGTCAAGCAGAAGGACCATATGACTTCCCTTGCTCCTAGTGATGATTATTGATGACTTATCTTCTTTTTTTATTTCTTCGTAGCTCTCTTCGAGTTCTAATACCCTATCCTTTGGTTTGTTATTTTATGATCACCCTATTTTTGGAGACCCTCTTTGTAATTACCCCTGGATTTTCTTTGGAGATCATCTTCCTAGCATCCTCTTTTTGAGGCCTTCTCTTTTTATCCTTCTCAGGGTGTCTCTTTTGATCCTTTGTCTATTTTTGGGTTTTTTAATCTTTGTAAAATTTTAAAGAACCATTTCAAAATCCCTTCCACCAATCAATAAAAAAAGTCAAGTTTCCTTGATGAAGATCTGACTCAACACCTTTAGTGTCGGTAGACATTGTACTACCCATGACAATTGTGGGAATTCCATCCTGATTCACCTTATTTGCTTTCCTACATCCCATTGTAGTTTCATTCAAAGTCATAGTCAAAGTCACAGATGCCATCTCTGGAGATGCTTGCATCAACCCAGATGAAACCCTTGTACAGTCGCTTACCAAAAATCTTATTCACAAATAGGGATGTTCTAGGATTTGTGTTGCTTCAAATTATATAAACATTTATGGAGATATTATAGGGTTTATCATACATATAACCTCAAAATTTTAGCTTAATCCGAGTTCAGATGAGTGAAATATGGTCGAAACAAGTTCTACATTTTGGGCAGTCTTGCGAAAAACATCCTATATTTTAAAATCAATTTCATATGTTATTTTATTTTTTTGCTTTGTATTTAATACTTTATTGTGAACAAGGGTCTCACATAATTGAATTGGATGTTATTCATCCTCTAACTCAAGTAAACTCTTATGCATTTAATTTTTTTTCTATTATGTTTATTTACAAGTACTTATGAAATTAGGAGATATATCTATAGAATTGCAAATAAAAGTTCAATAAGATGGAAATGTCAGTAGCACTTCTACAAAAATGCTACTTCCAAAGAGTAGAACTAGGTTAGTTTCTTATTTTCTATCCCTTTAGCTTAATATTAACTTTTTATTTCCAATCATTATTGTCTGTTGTTTGCCTTTGTGTTTATGTTTCTTTTATTTACTAAGGGGAAACAAAAAAGAAAAGAATGCATAATCATATTGTCTTAGGATACCAATAACATAGAATTTTCTTAAGCTAACACTTCAAGTAAAATCTTAAATCATCATTTCAAACCAACTTACATATATATTAGGATTGTTTGTTGCATTTTTTCTTGAACCCTTGTTTAAATAAAAAATATTTTTATTTAATCATTTTTAAAAAATAATTATATAGGAATATATTTGTTTTCTACATATTGCTTTTATTGTATTTGTGGTTAATGTTAGAGTATATTATATTATTTGGTACATGCTACCCCATGGTACCTTCATGGTACATCTTTTAAATATTATATTAAGGTTGTGTCTTAGCTTAGAGTGTGAGTAATATTTTATGTAATGTAATAATGTGCAAAAAATCCACAAGTGTCATGTAAGTGTGCAAGTGTAATGTAAGTATATGTGTACAAGTGTCTTATATGTAATTGTGTATAAGTGTTCTTATATAGATTCTGCTAATTGAAAATTCATATCTAGGTGTGCATACAAGATAAGATCATGTGTATGCAAGTATCAAGTAGAAAAACCAAGAGTCATGAGACTTGGCATAAGGAAAGGAATAATCAGGTATACAAAAATTCATTCTACTATGGCTATATAGTACTCCATAGATAAGCATGAATAACCAACATCATTCAGCATTCATCAAGTGTAGAAAAGCAAGTGCTATGTTGTAAGAGAAATAGGAGTAATAAAGTTTGCATACATTTAAGCAACTAATATTGTAATTTGTGCTACATGCTTTGTACATGTATGATTCTGGCTATTTACATTCATATTCCTACTCATTAATGAATGTTAATTGATATATATAAAATCCTTGATATACATATAAGTTGGCTCATATTATTTTGTTTACATCATTATCTTGATCTTGCTATATTATGGTTATCTTATATTTTATCCTTTGAGATTTATCTTAATATTAAGGCCTCAAAAGCCATCACTAGTATTAGAGCTACAATAAGTAATTTCTTGCATAGGTTGAATTTAGTTAGTTGCATATAAAATAGGTTTTATCCAGATTGATAAAATTGATTTAGAGTCTATCTACTTTAAAGGGAGATAGACCTAGACTCTATTGTAAGATCAAAGTAAGAAAAAATCTAGAGTCTTTCTACAGTTGCAAGAGCAAGTAGTGAAGACTAGTACTTGGCTATAGAGTCTTTCCATAGTTGTAGAATAACAACCAGTAAATATAAGGACTCATATATTTGAGAGCAAAATAACTTTAAGATAGTTGATCATTACAGGAAAATAGCCAATTCTTGGCATAAATAGGATTTAAGGGACAAATAGTTTTTTACACTAATTTCTATCAACATAGAAGGAAGTTGAAATATTTGGTACAATCAAATCATCTCGATTGTGGTTGAAGCATCAAGGAAATATGATTCACCTTGATATTATTTGAGTTCTTAGGTGTGACCTGAGATATATAGAGCTACTATAAAAATTGATCATCATAAGAGTGATAAGCTTCCTACAATAGATAGACAAGAATTTTATCTTCTAAATTCAATAATAAGTAAAGAACAATATGATATATTTATCTTTCATCAAGTAGAGATTAATTTACAGTATACTAAAGATTTAGGTCTTGAAGATAGGCCTTGACATATTGAAAATTTTAAGTCTTGAAGTGAGACCTTGACATAAGGAATTTTATATATTGAAGAGAAGCAAAAGATAAAGGTTACCTATTCTGACATATTATATGGAATAGAGGCAATCTAAGAAGAGAGCAGGTCTTGAAAATATATATTGACACATAATAAGGAATATTAAGGTCTTTATATATAGACCTTGACAAGTAAGAGCAGCCTAATAATTTTGATATCAATAATATAGAGTTTGAATAAAGAGTTTAGTTTCTTGAAATCAAGCCTAAGTGAAGAAGGAGCATTGTAGCATTAGAAGCAGTGAAACAAGAGGACAATGAAGATATAAGATTAAAAGCTATTTTTTGGGGCTAATTTTTTTAGGCCTGATGTAGAACCAACAAGAAATAAAGGTACCAAAGATTAACATTTAAGGTGAAATTGTACAATAGTCTAAGCAACAGAATAATATAGCATATTACAAAGAAAATATAGTGCTAAGCATAGTATAGCATCATAGCACACATGACATAGCCAAACACCTAGCACAATACCTTGCATATTGCTAAATAGTAATGATCAAGCATGATATTAGATGAAGCTTATTGTAAACAAGCACCATAATAGAGACATCCAGTGTTTACATGAAGTTCAAGCGCTCATGGTTGAACTAGTTGGAAAATGAAGAGCCAAGCAATCAATAAAAGTTGAAATAAAAAGGAGAAGAAAGAATGTGGTTTTTTTCTAAGCATACTAAGGTACCACAAGGCAATGACAACGAGTAATGAGTAGATAGCTCCAACAAAATAACATGTAGATAGCGTAGCAAGTAATGAAAAGACAACATAGCAATTTTTATTAATAAGTAACATAGGCATATTGGCAATTTGAGTTATTTTATGTTGTCATTGATGTCACATGAATCATTGATGTCATATGGATGACATTAAGTTTTGGTAGGCAGATGATATTTTGGAAAGCATGGATAAATTTAGGGTTTTTGTGAAAACCAAGGCAGGTAAAATAAAAGGTTTTATTTAAAACCATGGATGGTAGATTTGAAATGGGTTTTTCTTAAAACCCAGGTTTACCTTTTGTTTCGTCAAAAAAGGTGCCCCGGTAATGGAGATATTTAATTTTAAATATTTAGTTTAAATTTTAATTTTAATTATTTAAAATTTTAATTTTAATTTTAAAATTAAAATTAAAGTTAGCGCCGACGTCTAAAGAAAGAGGGAATATCAATAATGCACCAACATCATCAAAAATCACGAGAAGACTATATAAATGGGGCTCCTACGGTTCTTTGAAAAGATCATCCATGCTCGTGTTAATCGTTGGCTAAGCATCCGAAGAGAGCTCATGCAAAAATCATTTTGAAAAGAGATACAGCAAATAAATCCAAGGTTGGTCGAAAGCCCAAGACATCCGAGGCAGAGTGGCACATTGGCAATTGGCTTTTTTTAATGTGTGGCAGCATTGTATGTCAAGGTTCGAATCTTCTTGACTTTGTTCGAAGGCATTGGAAGGAAAGTGCTCGAAGCACTTTTGGTTTACGTGAAATGGAGGAAGGACTTAAGGTACATTGTGCCTTTCCCTTTCCAATGAGTGGCTAGCTCGTGTGGCAACCTTAGCTATGGCTAAGGCGCTCACGGTGTGGGCAAGTTGGGGGTTCGAATCCCCTTGAAGAGGTAATTACATTTTGCTCTATTTTAATTTTGTTGATGTCCTAGGATAGGAGTTTTAAGGTGGTTAAGGAATAATTAAAGTTTTTAATTAAACTTTATTTTTATAAGTGTTGTGATTATTATTTTAGAGGTGGATGAGTTGTTGATTTATTTTGATATTCATGAAATTGAAAATTAAGATTTAGGAGAAATAAGGAGTTGTTATAAAATATTTTTGAGAGCCTTATTGATTATTATTTTTGATAAGGGTTTTTATTAAAAATGACTTTGGTGGATGTGTTTATTAAGTTGGAGTAAAAAGGTGTAAATTAAGTTATGCTCATCTTGTAATTTTTATTTGAAGTCCACTAACCTTTATTGAGATTGGAAAGGAAAGTTGTGTTTAGTGTGGAAGATTTTGTGGACAACTTCTTGGCATCAAAAAGGTATGGGCACATTCTCCTATTGATTTTTTATGGTGGTTTATTTCTAAATTATCATTGGAGTAAAAAGGATTGATTGTGGTTTCCTTTTCGAAAGTGGTTGGTTAAATGCTTCAAGTTTTTTTGGTTTGAGATTTGTGTTTAAACCTTGTTTTATAAGCACAGTTGTTGAATCCCATTGGTTGTGAAAGAACATGAAAATAACATGAGTATCATTGTTATATGATATTCATGGTTGACCATTGATGGAAACATTTGAGTTGGTTGATACATGCTTGGACTAGGGTTTTTGTGAAAAAGAGTAGTCCCTTGTGGTGATTGGTTGAGTTGAGTTTATTCAGCCTAGTCAAGTGATTGTGTGAGGTGATTGGTCAAGTTCCATGAAAAAAACTATTCCATAATTTTGATTTGAGTTGAGAGTGAGATTAGAACATACTGAGTCTCCAACAATTCTCTATGAGTTGACTTAAGTTGAGTTGAGATTGATTTGAGTTGAGTTGAGTTGAGATTGAGCTTAGAACCTATTGAGTCTCTAACAATTCTCTTTATGCTTCTATGAGTTGATTTGAGTTGAGTTGAGTTGAGATCGTTGTGGATCATTGTTGTTATCCATTGAAGAGTACATTGTCATTCATTATTGAGTTCATCTTTGAGCTTTGCCTTGATAGATTTGTGGATGATATTTGAGTGCTACTTGAGCATGATTGATTAAGCCTTTGAGAAGGCTTTGTGGACAGTTTTGGGACAAGCTTTGTGGATAATTTTGGGGTAGATTTGTGGAAAGTTTTGGGATAGTTTTGGGACAACTTTGTGGACAGATTTGGGCAAGTTCTTGGTGAGCTTGCTAGAACAGTTTTGGGCAAGTTCTTCATGAGCTTGCTAGAGCAGATTTGAACAAGTTCTTTATGAGTTTGTTGGAGCATATTTTGGGCAAGTTCTTGGTGAGCTTGCTAGAGTAGATTTGGAGAAATTCTTGGTGATCTTGTTGGAGCAGATTTTGGGCAAGTTCTTGGTGAGCTTGCTAGAGCAGATTTGGACAAGTTCTCTATGAACTTGTTATTCAGTTTTGGGCAAGTTCTATGTGAGCTTGTTATTTGGATTTGGACAAATTTTGTGTGAACTTGTTATTCAGATTTGGACAAGTTCTTTGTGAGCTTGTTATTCATATTTGGACAAGTTCTGTGTGAACTTGTTATTGCCTAGCTTTGAGCAGATCAAAGAAATCATTGTATTGGATAAGGATCCTTATTTCTATGTAAAATATTATAAGGAGATTATCTGGTGGAGTACCCCACATTGGGGGAACCACGTTAAATCTTGTGTCTCAATTGTGTGTGGTGACTTGTGCTCTTTCTTACTACTGATATCTAAGTTATTAATGCACACTGCTATATTTGGTTATTGCAATTAAGGAAATTAATTGATATTGGTTTGGAAAGAAAGTAAAAAGTGGTCTTATATTGTTCTTCAAGGCAGTGCCAAGGTGAGTAATATATCATCAATATTCAATGTTAGAGGTAGGAGAAAGGAGTAGCACCAGAGTAATTTCTATCAGATAGCATTTGAAATGGCATTCTAACATTTACCCACATAAATGTTGAATGCCAAGAAGTAAAGTGACTTGATGGCACATAGTGCTCAACCAAGTAGATTAAATTTGGTTACACGAAGCTGAGCAACATCTCAAATCATCTAGAGAATACATTTTATTAGCATTCTTAGACAGAAGAAAAAGGGCACACAAAATTTTTAAATGTATTGAATTTATTTTTAATTCATAGTAGTGATAAGGCTTATTTTAATTTATAAAAGGGTTTTTTTAAGTCTTAACATTAGGAGTAATAAAGATAAGAATTTATTGAGGTTAAATATATTTTCTAAAGATTAATCAAGAGTGATAAGGTAGAAATGTCTTTATTAATTGCTAGATTTGTTTAAAGGAGGGATAAGTAGAATAATTGTGTAATTAATTAAAAGTTTTGGAGTTATACGAGTTATTTAATATTTTTTTATTTCGTAGATAAAAGTTTTATTTAATATTTTTTGAAAAAGAATATTATTGAATTTTTGCAAATTAATTATTTTGGGAGTCAAAAGGAATTCAAATTCAAGTTTTAGGAAAATTAAATTTGCAAAAGTATTATTTCTTAATTTCTAAAAATTGGGGAGACATAAGGAAAACTATTCATAGGATTCAAATTAAGAAACTTTTGAATTTTTAAATTTAATGATATAAATAAAAAATTATTTAAATAAGTTGTTAAAGACGAATGAAGAAGAAAACTTGTGTTTCCAAGAAGAACAAATATGTAGTCAGGATGTCCCTTTATAAGAAATTAAGGAAATGTTACAAGGTTTAAAATGTTGTACTTAGTATATGATAGATAAAATTAAAGGTCAAAAAGATACTTTAGTGAAAATAAAGAGAGTATTACAATTAGTTATAAGAGAAGCCAAAAATGAATTTTTTTCAAAATTAGTAATTATCTAAGTTCAAAACTTGACGCAGCAGTTGAAACATCCAAATATGTTTTTATATTACCTAATTATATAGGTCATATAATATATAATACATGGTTGTGTAATAAATTCCTCAAGGATAAGAATAGAAGACAAGTAGAAATGACCAAATGAAGAAAGCTTAGTGATATTACAAATGAAGCAAATAATCTAAAAATCATGACAATAAATATATTACAACTCATGATGAAAGTTGTTTGTTGTTATATAAATGACTAAAAGTTATGATAGCAAATACATGTTGTGGTACTAATGATCTTCAAAAAATTTTGATGCAAGAAATAATACATATAACTTAGAATTCATAATGAAGACAGAATAATAAGATTCAACAATAGATGTTGCATGTAATATAGAACATTGTAATATAGACTTCAACAAATGTGAACATTATGGTAGGCATGGACACAAGATAGATGTTGGAATCTACATTGTTGTGAAATTTGTGGAGGTACCAACCATTCTCAAAAACATTGTTAGTATAAATAAAAAAATTAAATGAATATAAACAATGACAAAAAAACTCTTAAGGGATTTTCTCAAAAATATTTCTCAAAATTTAGAGATGGGCACAAGAAAGGCGTGAACTTCTTCAACAAAATATTTAGAAGAAATGTTAAACAAGAAGGTGAATCTAGCAGAACTCAAGCAGAAGTTGGTGAACATTCCAAGATCACTTGAAGATGAAGACTATGATTGAATACTAAAGTCTTCAATAACCAAATAATGTAATACAAGGGGTGTTGGAGTATATTAATTATTTAGTACATGCTAATCTACCCTCATGGTACCTTAATGGCACATCTTGTAAATATTAGATTAGGGTTGTGTCTTAGTTTAGAGTGAGTAATATTTTATGTAATGTAATAATGTGGAGTAAATGCATAAGTGTCATGCGAGTAAGTGTGCAAGTGTAATGTGATTATATGTATAGAGCGAATGAACATCAGAGCCATTTCATTAGATGAATAAATAGTACAAGTAGGCCCAAAATAGCCTATGAATAATGGAGCAGAAAACTATTCGAGCCCCTAGTTGGTTATGCCAATAAACATTAGTTAGGCACTAACCATAATGTAAACAAATGTAATAATAATAGTACGATATGTAACTTATATGCTAACATACCCCATTTATTACATTATTTTACAATACATAGAGAGCTGCAAAACAATTTAAATTTGACACGTGCAAGTGCCTTAGTGAAAATTTCTATAACTTGAGCATCAGTGGGAATGTACTGAAGCTGAATTTGATGCCTTGGAACTACATCTCGAATGAAGTGATATTGTGTGTCAATGTGCTTGGTTTTCTCATGATGTACTGGATTCTTAACAAGATTTAAAACACCTTGGTTGTCGTAGAACAAGTGTATTGGATATTTTGATGGATGACCCATACTTGTTAGAATGCGATGCAACCATATCACTTCACACACAACTTCACGTGCGGCACGATACTCTGCCTCTGTAGATGAGATAGCAACCACCTATTGCTTCTTGTTGTGCCAAGAGACAGGACTAGATCCAATATGAAATATATATCCTGACATTGACTTATGATCATCATATGACCTGGCATATTCAGAGTCGATGTATCCTTGCAAGAAGAATTTTTCATTCTTCTTGTATTATATGCCATATTCCATTGTGCCACGAACATAGTGAAGAACATGTTTTGCTGCTTTCCAGTGAGTAGTCTTAGATTCTTGCATGAACCTCAAAAGATAGTTGACAACAAATACGATATATGGCCTAGTATTAGTCAGATATATGAGACTCCCAATCAGTAGTCAATAGATAGTACCATCTACCTGAGGTGAATTATCATATCATGATAACTGAAGTCCCAATTCCATTGGATTCACCATCAGTTTGCAATTAGGCATGCGATATTTTTCTAATAGTTTCTTGGCATATTTTTTTTGAGTCACTTTGATGTAGTGCTCCTTTTGGCTCACTTCCAGTCCAAGACAATAATGGAGAAGTCCGAGATCTGTCATATCAAAATATTTACATAAGTCTCTTTTGACAATAGAGATCATAGTTTTTGAACTCCTTGTAATGAGCAAATCATCAACATAGAGTACAAGCAACACTATCTTAGAACCTTATTTATTGAAATAGAGGTTTACATCTGACGAACATCTCTTAAATCCATGCTACAAGAGGTAAGTATCTATTTTTATATACCAATCTCGAGGAGCTTATTTTAAACCATATAAGGATTTTACCAACTTGCACACTTTCTGCTCTTGGCCTTCCACTTCAAGTCATTCAAGTTGTGTCATGTAGACTTCCTATTGGAGATCACCATTCATAAAATCACTCCTGACATCCATCTAATGAAATTTCCACCCATATCGTGTTGCCATACCACAAAGAACCTGAATGGTGGCCATTCGAGTAGTAGGTGCAAAAAAAATTGTGTAGTTAATGTCTTCCTTTTTCGCATAGCCCTTTGCAACAAGGTGGGCCTTATGCTTATCAATTATCCCATCTACCTTGTACTTGACTTTGTACACCCATTTTCAGCCAATTGGATTCTTTTCATGTGGAATATTGACAATCTCCCAAGTTTTGTTCTTTTTCAGAGACTTATACTCAACATCCATAGCAGCCTTCCATTGTGGCTCACTAAGGGAATCTTGTACTAAAGCAGGTTCATGTTTATTCATTGAAGATATAAACACCTTGTCATCATCTATATCCATATCCTTTGTTTCTCTCTCTGGATCTACAAAAAGTTCCTCAAAATATTGACAAATATCATCAACCTCAGTAGTCTCTACTGCTGCTCTTTCCTATCGAGCCATGCTACAAGTATGAGGTCTATCCAAAGTCAAATCTGGTGGTGTGGATAACTTTGAGTCCCTGATTGTACTTGTATACCATTTTAGATTCTTCTTCTTTGGTGATGAAGAAGACGAAGAAGTAGAAGGACCTCCAGTCTTAGGTGATGAAGGGAACTTCTCATATTTAGATTCCACAAGATCTAGGTATACATCAGATGTGCTTTGTGATGTGAAAGCATCATCAAAAACATCTCTACTGACAAGAATCTTCTTAGTCAAAGGATCAATCAAATGATAACCCTTATAGTGCTCATCATAGCCAAGAAGAATACACTTCAATGTCTTCTCATCTAGCTTCTTCCTTTTCTCTTTTGGTATGTGCATGAAAGCTTTACATCCAAAAATGTGAAGATGAGAGATGGAGGGTTTTCGACCACTCCATGCTTCCTGTGGAGTCATTCCTTTTAGTGCCTTTGTGGGTGCCCTATTCAACAGATATATTGGAGTGGTGACAGCTTCTACCCAAAATTTTTGCCCAAGACTAGCTCCTGTGATCATAAAATGAACCATTTCCATGATAGAATGGTTCCTTCTATCAGTAACTTCATTTTTTTGAGGAGTATAATCAGTAGTTAATTGTATCATGATCCCATGTGTAGTCAAGAATGCAAAAAAATATTTAGAGGTGAACTCCCCCTCTCGATCTAAGTGGAGGGTCTTTATAGAAGTCCCTGACTCCTCAACAAATTTCTTGAATTGCTAGAAGAAACTAAAGGCTTCATATTTTAGTTGAAGAAAGAACACCCACATTTTTCATGATTATTCATCCACAAACAACTAAAAATACCTCTTCCCCCCACAACTGATTGGTGTGAAAGGACCACACAGATCGGTGTGAATCAACTCCAGAGGTTTCTTTGCTCTTGTAGAGATCTTCTCAAAAGGTACTCTATGTTGCTTTCCTTATAAGCAGTCAGAGCACACTAGCAATGTGGAATAAAGGGAAGGAAGACCCTTTACCATCTCATACTTACTTAGCTCAAGTAATTAGCCAGAACTAAGATGCCCATATCTCTTGTGCCATAGGGAAGTTGCCTCCTTGGTAGATACTGTCATGGCAACATGGGGAGTAGAGATAGCATCTAAGGCAAATAAGCCATGCTTATATGAAGTTTTTTCAATGTGCTTACCCCTCCTGGTAATAGAACAACACTTCTTGCCATCCTCAACATGAAATTTCACAACCATATATTTATCCAAAATTTGTGTGACTGACAACAAATTATTTGCCAATCTTGGAACATAGAGGACTTTTTCAATATGACACTTGCCATAAAGAAGAGTGACTAAAAATATACCCTCCCCCTAAACCTTGTAGACTTTATCATCAGCAATAGTGACAGGTTTGCCCTCTTTGTCCTTAGATTATTCAAACCACAATTTGTCACCAGTCATGTGCTTACTAGTGCCAGAATCGACATATCATATAAGATCCTTCTGCTTGGAGATTGTGGTAGTCATGAGCACCTTGTGTGCCCACTTAGAATCTGAGTCATATTCTTCAAAAAAAACATTCACCTTGGGTTGCTTGTTCTTATTTTGTGGTTTATTTTTCCCTTTCTATTTAGGTTGCTTATTCTTGTTCCAACACCTGTTTGTTTCATGATTGTCTTTGTCACAAATTTTGCAATATCTCTTTGTTTGTTAAGGTTGTTTCCCTTTTGAATATTTGTGATAATTTCCTCCCTTCTAAAAATTACCTTTCTTCTTAGAACCCTTCCCATTGGAATAGAGGGTTGTGTTAGAAGAATCATCTCTTTGAAGTTGGCGTGCCTCCTCTTCTTGAAGTAGATTGACCAACTCAACAAAGGTAACTTTCCTTTGTGACACCTGAAGTGAAGTGATCAACACCTTGTAAGAATCGGTTAAAGCTCTCAATACAAATGAAGTAATGAGTTTGTCATCTACAGGTTCTCCCAAAGAATTCAATTTTACTTTCAACTCAGACACTCTGCATAGAAAGAGTTCAAATGTCTCACCCTGATTTATACTCAAACTGTGAAGTTGAGATTGAAGTTAAAGAATGGTGGAATCATTCTTTCCCTCATAAATGGTTTGAAGGGTATCCCATGCCTCTTTACCGTATTCTTTTTCTGCAATGTGAGGTTGAAATTCATCTAAAATAGCAACTATCTTTCTTGTCAAATGCTATATGATCTGCAGTTGGAGTTGTAGTTGTTGTTGATCCAGTTGTTGGTGAAGGTGTTTTTGTTGCTCCAAAAACAACATCCCATAAGTCTTCCATGACAAGGACTGCCTTCATCTTTTTTTCCCATGGTGTGTAATTAGGACCTTTCAATAACTGATGAGCATCAGTCATAAACTTTATAGCCATAGTGAGGGTACCTTATATCACAAAATGGTCCCCCTTTATATACCTTTGTTCTAGGCCTATATACCATACAAAATACCCCCCCTTATGTGAGGGATACTATAGGTATTTTGAAATATCAAAAAAAATTATCTGCCCTTACGTGAGGGAGACAATAGGTAATTTTTAAATATCATACGATACGTGGAACTTAGGCGATATTGAAATGGAATCATCTCATTGATGGCACCTACCATAGAAAGTCTTCAATCCTCATGCATGGGGTGTAACTTCCCCTAAACACTTCGGATGTCAGAACTTTCGTCAAGATTTACGCTTAAACACAAGAACGATTAGGGTAGTGGATGGAGTAAAAAATACAAAATTGGCAACCTTATTCCTCCCCGATTATTGATAGATAACAAGCTCAGATGTCATTTTGGCAGCTATATTAGGTGGTGGATACAATAGCCCAATCATGATAGCATTACTTGTAAGTGCGGGCCAGAGGTATCACAAATACCGAACACTATAGTGCAATAAATTGCACGGATGGGTTCAATTATTTTGGGGACTTAAGTGTGATTGATTTTACTTTAATGAAGTAGTACAAATGTAAATGGAAAGTGCAACATACATCAAAAAAGTGCCCATAAAAAAATGAACCTAAGGTGTCGGTTTCCACCGAAAATGCATCTTACTACAAATGCTAATTTGTCTTTTTCAATGTCAAAAAATTACTCACTATCCCCCTTGAATTTGCAGTTTGAAAAATTGTGCTCTTTTGGAAAAAAAATTGCCCCCCTTTTCACTTTTGCAGAAAAAATTGGCCCCCTTGTTATGTTTTTTGGTTTTTTTTGAAAAAACAATTCTCACTAAAGTCTTTAAAACAATATTTCTAAAGTTTAATTAAAAAACCATTTTTCCCAAAAAATAAAATCATTATTTAAAATAATATTTTTATAAAGAAAAAAAATTAATTAAACTAAAAAAATAATATTAAAAATAACGTTAGTAAAGAGAAAATTAATCAAAAAAAACTTCAACTAATTAAAATTACCTTATTAAAAAAGGTAGGGGGGGGAGGGTTAGAGGGAGTCGATCCCTCGACCTCCTACCTGACAGCTTTACCGCCCAGGCCACCAGCCTGCCATTCTAGGCTGCTCGATGGGAGTAAGGGGATGCTTCCCCTTACTTGAGGGTACACTAGGCAATGACCTCTCAAATCACAGCTCAGCCATGGCTCCTTTGCGGTAGCACGGCAGTAGTGTCTTCTGCACTGTTACCAACCAATGCACCTACAACCTAAACTCAGCAAAAATAGACTGCAAAACAATCAGCATGACCTTCAAGCACCTAAACAACTACTTCAATAGTCCGAACAACTACTTCGATCGCCTATAAAAAATGCTCTACAACTTCTGCCTGCGCACAACAATGACGGCTTGGGAGGGAAGAAGAAGCAGATATGAGGGATCTAAGGGCTTATTCAAAAATTTAATCCACCAAAAATGGCCATAATTTTGTGCTAAATCCAACCATAGCAAAAAGAAAAAATCACATTGATACTGGTGGTAATGAAAAATACGATCTCATTTGCAAAGTTGACGCCATGCGGAGGGGGATGACGCATTTAAAAAAAAATCAAATGAAATATCCCACATGCATGGGTTTGGACGCCTTAGTGTAGTTTATAAGGTGAAACCCTCCCTTATGTGGATGTCTCCTCTCAGGGAGACTATACTCGAGAGGATAGAGCCTCACCCGTGTGGGGGCTGCCTTGGCTCCTACGGTAGAGGGGGTTGACCGCGTCTCCTCCATTGTCTCCCATGCTCGATCTGCTATCCACTCCTCATTGCCTCATATGTTGCCCACTCTATTTTGCTTGTCTTTGTTGGTCGGTTGACTGATAAAAGTTTTGTTCAGTCAGTCGAGTCTGCCTAGGTCTTGTCCGCCCAAGTCAGTCAGTCCAGTTTGCCCAAGTCTAGTTCGTCGAATGTCCTAGAAAAATGTGTCTGTAGCCACCCTCGAAATGAGCCACCTCAAGGAACTTAAGGTCTCAAAAATCAAGCCCAAACTAAATGGCTCTGATACCATATAGAGCAAATTAACATCAAAGCCATTTCATTAGATGAATACATAGTACAAGCAGGCCCCAAATAACCCATGAATAATGGAGCGGAAAAATATTTGAGCCCCTAGTTGGTTATGCCAACAAACATTATTTAGGCACTAACCATAATGTAAATAAATGTAATAACAATAGTATGATAGGAAACCTATATGCTAACAATATGTGCACAAGTTTCCCTAGATTAGAGTATGCTAAGTGAAGAGTCATGTCTAGGTGTACATACAAGATAGATTCATGTATATGCAAGTGTCAAGTAGAAAAGCCAAGAGTCATGAGACTTAGCATAAGGAAAGGTATAGTGATGTATACAAAGAGTTATTCTACTACGGCTATATAGTACTTCATAGAGAAGCATGAAGAACCAACATCAATTATCATTCATCAAGTGTAGAAAAGCAAGTGCTATATTGTAAGAGAAAGAGGAGTAATAAATTTTACATACATTTGAACAACTAATATTGTAAGTTGTGCTACATGCTTTGTACATGTATGATTCAGGCTATTTACATTCATATTGTTGCTCATTAATGAATATTAATGTATATATTATAAACCTTGATATACATATTAGCTGGCTCATATTATTTTTTTTACATCACTATCTTGATCTTACCATATTGTAGTTATCTTATATTTGATCCTGTGATATTTATCTTAATATTAAGGCTTCAAAAGCCATCAATGGTATCAGAGCTACAACAAGTAATTTCTTGCATAGGTTGAATTTATTTAGCTGCATATAAAATCAATTTTGTCTAGTTTGATAAAATTGGTTTAGTCTTTCTACCGATAGACCTCGACTCTATTGTAAGATCGAAGTAAGTAAAAGGACTAAAGTCTTTTCATAGTTGCATGAACAAGTAGTGAATACTAGGACCTAGCTATAGATTATTTCCACGGTTGCAAAATAACAACCAGTGAAGACAAGGACTCATCTATTGGAGGGAAAATCAACTTTAATATAGTTGATCATTATATAGAAATAGCCAACCCTTGGCATAAATAGGATTTAAGGGACAAATAATGTTTTACACTAATTTCTATCAACATAGAAGGAATTTGAAGGATTTAGTACAATCAAGTCATCTTGACTATGGTTGAAGCATCCAGGAAATTTGAGTCACCTTAAAATTATTTGAGTTCTTAGGTGTGATCTACGATATATAGAGCTACTATAAAAATTGATTGTTAGAATAGTGAGAAGCTTTCTACAATGAAAAGAGAAGAGTTTCATCTTCTAAATGTGATAGTAAGCAAAGAAGAATATATTAATGACTAATATAAGTATCTTTCATCAAGTAGAGATTAATTTGCCATATAGGTCTTGAAGACAACCTTGACATATTGAAAATTTTAGGTCTTGAAGTGAGACCTTGACTTAAGGAATTTTAGATATTGAAGAGAAGCAAAAGATCGAGGTTACCTATTCTAAAATATTATTTGGAATAGAGGTGGTCTAAGAAGAGAACATGTCTTGAAAAGAGACCTTGACAAATAAGAAGGAAGATTCAGGTCTTTAGATATGGACCTTGACAAGTAAGAGCAACCTAAGAGTTTTGACATCAAGAATATAGAGTTTGAATAAAGAGTTTAATTTTTTGAAATAAAATCTAAGTAAAGGATTAATGTAGTGTTAGAAGCAGTGAAATAAGAGGGCAATGAAGATATAAGATTAAAAGCTATTTTTTTATGCTAATGTTTTTAGGTCTAACACAGAACCAACAAGCAATAAAGGTATAAAAGATTAATTTTTTTTGTACAATTATAGAATAGTCTAAGCAAGAGAATAATATAGTATATTACAAAGAAAATATAGCACCAAGCATAGTATAGCACCATAGCACACATGACATAGCCAAATGCATAGCACAACACCTTACGTATTTCCAAATAGTATAGATGAATCATGACTTTGGATGAAGCATGTTGTAAACCAATACCATAATAAATACATCCATTATTTGCAAGAAGTTCAAGCACTCATGGTTGAACCAGTTGGAAAACCAAGAGCCAAGAGATCAACAAAAGTTGAAACGAAAAGTAGAAGAAATAATGTGGTTATTTTTTAAGCATACCAAGGTAGCACCAAGCAACGATAGCAAGTAATGAGTAGATAGTGCTAACAAAATAACATGTATGCAGCATAGCAAGTAATAGATAGACAACACATGGATTTTTGTTAGTAAGTAACAGCAAGTAGCACCAAGGGTGAGTAACATATCATCGATCTTCAACGTCAAAGGTAGAAGAAATGAGTAGCACTAGAGTAGCGTCTGTTAAATAGTATTTGAAACAAAATTCAAACAATTACCCACCCAAAGTTTGAATGCCTAGAAGTAAAGTGCCTTGGTGGCATGTAGTGCTCAACCAAATAGATTAAATTTGGCTGTGTGAAGTGAAACAACATTTATCGCATACATTTTATCTGCAATCTTAGAGAGAATGAAAAAGGGGTGCACAACATTTTCAAAGGTATTGAATATTTTTCAATTCATAGGAGTGATAAGGTTTATTTTAATTTATTAAAAGATTTTATTAAAGTTTTAATATTAGGAGTAATAAATATAGGCATTTATTAAATTTAAATGTCTTCTAAATATTAAATAGGAGGGATAAGGTATAAGTGTTTTTATTAATTGCTAGAATTTTTAATGGACGGATAAGTAGAATAATTATGTAATTAATTAAAAAAATTGGAGTTATAAGAGTTTTGTATTATTTTTTTATTTGGTAGGTAAAATTTGTATTTAATATTTTTTTTAAAAGAAGGTTATTGAATTTTTGCAAATTAATTATTTTGGGAATCAAAAGGAATTCAATTTCAAGCTTAAGAAAATTAAATTTACAAAATTCTTATTTCTCAGTTTCTAAAATTGGGGAGACATAAGGATAACTACTTCATAGGATTCAAATTTAGAAACTTTAAAATTTTTAAGTTTAAGGAGATATAAGGTTGTTTATTTTAAAAGATCATGGCAAAGAAAAAGCAAGTAAAAAATAGTTTAAATAAGTTGTTAAAGATCACTCAAGCAGAAATTTGTGAACATTCCAAGATCATTTAAAGAAGAAGACTATGATTGAAGATTAAAGTCTTCAATAACCATATAATTTAATGCAAGGGGTGTTGGAGTATATTACATTATCTGGTACATTCTAATGTACCCCCATGGTACCTTTGTGGTACATATTGTAAATATTATACTAGGGTTGTGTCTTAGTTTAGAGTATGAGTAATATTTTATGTAATGTAATAATGTGTAGGAAATGCACAAGTGTCATGTGAGTAAGTGTGCAAGTGTAATATGAGTATATGTGCACAAGTGTCTTATATGTAAGTGTGCACAAGTGTCCTTAGATTAGAGTATGCTAAGTGAAGATTCATGTATAGGTGTGCATACAAGATAGAGTCATGTGTATGCAAGTGTCAAGTAGAAAATCCAAGATTCATGAGACTTGGCATAAGGAAAGGAATAATGATGTATACAAAGAGTCATTCTACTATGGCTATATAGTACTCCATAGAGAAGCATAAAGAACCAACATCAATCATCATTCATCAAGTGTAGAAAAGCAAGTGCTATATTGTAAGAGAAAGAGGAGTAATAAAGTTTACATACATTTGAGCAACTAATATTGTAAGTTGTGCTACATGCTTTGTACATGTATAATTCAAGCTATTTACATTCATATTGTTGCTCATTAATGAATGTTAGTTGATATATTATAAGCCTTGATATACATATTAGTTGGCTCATATTATTTTTTTTACATCATTATCTTGATCTTACTATATTGTGGTTATCTTATATTTGATCATATAAGGTTTATATTAATATTAAGGCTTAAAAATCCATCAGTGGTATAAAGGCTATAGCAAGTAATTTCTTGCATAGGTTTAATTTATTTAGTTGCATTTAAAATTGATTTTTTCTAGTTTGATAAAATTGGTTTAGAGTCTTTCTACCAATAGAACTGGACTCTATTGTAAGATCAAAGTAAGTAAAAGGACTAAAGTCTTTTCATAGTGGCATGAACAAGTAGTGAATACTAGGACCTAGCTATAGAGTCTTTCCACGGTTGCAAAATAACAACCAGTGAAGACAAGGACTCATCTATTGGAGGAAAAATCAACTTTAATATAGTTTATCATTATAGAGAAATAGCCAACCCTTGGAATAAATAGGATTTAAGGGACAAATAATTTTTTACACTAATTTCTATCAACATGGAAGGAAGTTGAAGGATTTGGTACAATCAAGTCATCTTGACTATGGTTGAAGCATCCAGGAAATTTGAGTCACCTTAAAATTATTTGATTTCTTAGGTGTGATCTAAGACATATAGAGCTACTATAAAAATTGATTGTTAGAAGAGTGAGAAGCTTTCTACAACGAAAAGAGAAGATTTTCATCTTCTAAATGTGAGAGTAAGCAAAGAAGAATATATAAATGACTAATATAATTATATTTCATCAAGTAGAGAATAATTTGCAATATATTGAAGATTCAAGTCTTGAAGACAACCTTGACATATTGAAAATTTTAGGTCTCAAAGTGAGACCTTGAGATAAGGAATTTTATATATTTAAGAGAAGCAAAAGATCGATGTTACCTATTCTAAAATATTATTTGGAATAGAAGTGGTTTAATAAGATAACAAGTCTTAAAAAGAGACCTTAACACATAAGAAGGAAGATTTAGGTCTTTAGATATGGACCTTGACAAGTAAGAGCAACATAAGAGTTTTGACATCAAGAATATAGAGTTTGAATAAAGAGTTAAATTGCTTGAAATAAAGCCTAAGTGAAGGAGAAATGTAGTGTTAGAAGCAGTGAAAATGAGAGGGGAGTGAAGATATAAGATTAAAAACTATTTTTTTATGCTAATGTTTTTAGGTCTAACACAGAACCAACAAGAAATAAAGATATAAAAGATTAATTGTGTTTGTGCAATTATAGAATAGTCTAAGCAATAGAATAATATAGTATATTACAAAGAAAAGATAGCACCAAGCATAGTATAGCACCATAGCACACGTGACATAGCCAAATGCATAGCACAACACCTTGCCTATTTCCAAATAGTAGTGATGAACCACGACTTTGGATGAAGCATGTTGTAAACCAATACCA
The DNA here is from genome assembly GCA_028583015.1 of Wollemia nobilis. Lineage (NCBI taxonomy): Eukaryota > Viridiplantae > Streptophyta > Pinopsida > Araucariales > Araucariaceae > Wollemia > Wollemia nobilis. Next base: position 3,657,031 of record JAQPPZ010014470.1, read on the forward strand.
TAATAAATACATCCATTATTTCCAAGGAATTCAAGCACTCATGGTTGAACCAGTTGGAAAACCAAGAGCCAAGAGATCAACAAAAGTTGAAAAGAAAAGTAGAAGAAAAAATGTGGTTATTTTTTAAGCATACCAAGGTAGCACCAAGCAACGATAGCAAGTAATGATTAGATAGTGCTAGCAAAGTAACATGTAGGCAACATAGCAAGTAATAGATAGACAACACAGGGAGTTTTTTTAGTAAGTAACAGCAAGCAGCACCAAGGGTGAGTAACATATCATCGGTCTTCAACGTCAAAGGTAGAAGAAATGAGTAGCGCTAGAGTAGCGTTTGTTAAATAGTATTTGAAACAACATTCAAACGATTACCCACCTAAATTTTGAATGCCTAGAAGTAAAGTGCCTTGGTGGCATGTAGCGCTCAACCAAATAGATTAAATTTGGTTGTATGAAGTGAAACAGCATTTGTCGCATACATTTTATCTACAATCTTAGAGAGAATAAAAAAGGGGCGCATAACATTTTCAAAGGTATTGAATATTTTTCAATTCATAGGAGTGATAAGGTTTATTTTAATTTATTAAAATATTTTATTAAAGTTTTAATATTATGAGTAATAAAGATAGGCATTTATTAAAGTTAAATGTCTTCTAAATATTAATTATGAGGGATAAGGTATAAGTGTTTTTATTAATTGCTAGAATTTTTAATGGACGGATAAGTAGAATAATTATGTAATTAATTAAAAAATTTGGAGTTATAAGAGTTTTGTATTATTTTTTTATTTGGTAGATAAAATTTGTATTTAATATTTTTTTTAAAAGAAGGTTATTGAATTTTTGCAAATTAATTATTTTAGGAGTCAAAAGGAATTCAACTTCAAGCTTAGGAAAATTAAATTTACAAAATTCTTATTTCTTAGTTTCTAAAATTAGGGAGACATAAGGATTACTACTTCATAGGATTCAAATTTAGAAACTTTAAAATTTTTAAATTTAAGGAGATATAAGGTTGTTTGTTTTAAAATATCATGGCAAAGAAAAAGCAAGTAAAAAATAGTTTAAATAAGTTGTTAAAGATCACTAAAGAAGAAATTTGTGAACATTCCAAGATCATTTAAAGAAGAAGACTATGATTGAATATTAAAGTCTTCAATAACCAAATAATGTAATGCAAGGGGTGTTGGAGTATATTATATTATCTGGTACATGCTAATGTACCCCCATGGTACCTTCATGGTACATATTTTAAATATTAGACTAGGGTTGTGTCTTAGTTTAGAGTGTGAGTAATATTTTATGTAATGTAATAATGTGCAGGAAATGCACAAGTGTCATGTGAGTAAGTGTGCAAGTGTAATGTGAGTATATGTGCACAAGTGTCTTATATGTAAGTGTGCACAAGTGTCCTTAGATTAGAGTATGCTAAGTGAAGATTCATGTCTAGGTGTGCATACAAGATAGAGTCATGTGTATGCAAGTGTCAAGTAGAAAATCCAAGAGTCATGAGACTTGGCATAAGGAAAGGAATAATTAGGTATACAAAGAGTCATTCTACTATGGCTATATAGTACTCCATAGAGAAGCATAAAGAACCAGCATCAATCATCATTCATCAAGTGTAGAAAATCAAGTGCTATATTGTAAGAGAAAGAGGAGTAATACAGTTTACATACCTATATGCTTCGTACATGTATGATTCAAGCTATTTATATTCATATTGTTGCTTATTAATGAATGTTAGTTGTTATATTATAAGCCTTGATATAAATATTAGTTGGATCATATTATTTTTTTTACATCATTATATTGATATTACTATATTATGGTTATCTTATATTTGATTATGTGAGGTTTATATCAATATTAAGGCTTCAAAATCCATCAGTGGTATCAAGGCTACAACAAGTAGTTTCTTGCATAGGTTTAATTTATTTAGTTGCATATAAAATCAAATTTTTCCAGTTTGATAAAATTGGTTTAGAGTTTGTCTACTTTAAAGGGAGATAGACCTAGACTCTATTGTAATATCAAAGTAAGCAAAAATCCTAGAGTCTTTCCACAGTTGCAGGAACAACTAGTGAAGACTAGAACTTAGCTATAGAGTCTTTCCACAATTACAGAATAACAACCAATGAAGAAAAGGACTCATCTATTGGAGGGTGAATCAACTTTAAGATAGTTGATCATTAAAGGAAAATAGCCAACCCTTGACATGATAAGTATTTAAGGGATAGATAATTCTTGACATTGATTTGTATCAACATAGAAGGAAGTTGAAGGATTTGGTATAATCAAGTCATCTTGACTATGGTTGAAGCATTAGGGAAATCTGAGTCACCTTGATATTATTTGAGTTCTTAGGTGCAACCTAAGATATATAGAGCTACAATAAAAATTTATCGTCATAAGAGTGAGAAGCTTTCTACAATAGATAGATAAGAATTTCATCTTCTAAATGCAATAGTAAGCAAAGAATAATATATCAAGGACTCTTATATTTATCTTTCATCAAGAAAATATTAATTTGTAGTATATTGAAGATTCAGGTCTTCAATACAGACCTTGACATATTGAAAAAATTAGGTCTTGAAGTGAGATCTTAACATAAGGAATTTTAGAGATTGAAGAGAAATAAAAGATCAAGGTTATCTATTCTAAAATATTATTTGGAATAAATACTATCTAAGAATAACATATTATAAAGAAAATGTAGTACCAAGCATAGTATAGCACCATAGCACACGTGATATACCTAGCACAACACCTTGCATTTTGCAAAATAGTAGTGATGAATCATGATGTTGGATGAAGCATGTTGTAAACCAACACCATAACAAAGACGTCTAGTATTTCCAATAAGTGCAAGCACTCATGGTTGAACTAGTTGGAAAACCAAGAGCCAAGCGACCAATGAAAGTTGAAATAAAAAGTAGAAGAAATAATGTGGTTCATTTCTAAGCATACTAAGGTAGAACCAAGAAGAAATATCGAGTAATGAGTAGATAGCACTATAAAAGTAACACGTAGAAAGCGTAGCAAGTAATGAATAGACAACATAGGAAGTTTTGTCAGTAATGATAGGTAACACCAAGGGTGAGTAACGTATTGTTAGTATTCAATGTTAGAGGAAGGATAAATGAGTAGCACCAAAGTAACCTTTGTCAAATAGCATTTGAAATGACATTCTAACATTTACCATCCTTGGGATTGAACGCCAAGAAGTAAAGTGACATGATGACAAGTAGTGTTTAACCAAGTAGATTAAATCTGATTGCACGAAGTGGAAAAACATCTCAAAGCATTTACCACATACATTTCATCTGTAGTCTTGGAGAGAAGAAAAATGGGTGCACAACATTTTCAAATGTACTGAATTTATTTTCAATTCATATGAGTGATAAGGTTTATTTTAATTTATTAAAAGGGTTTATTAAATTTTTAACATTAGGAGTAATAATTATAGGTATTTAATTGATAATAACTGAGTAGAAAAATATTGAAAGAGATGGAGGATAGGAGTAGCAATAGTGGTCAAAGCGGCGAAGGAAATTCAAAAGGTTTTGGCGGGAACCTCAATCAAGGCACCAGATAAGGTATGTAGTATGCGGGCGGGAACCTCAAGTAGGAGTCAGGTGAGGAACTAGAGGAAGGTAGGCTTTATGTGATATGAGATGCTATCCAAAGAGGGCTCGATCCTCCTCAAAAATATCCTAACAAAAGGTCACATAAGGGCGACGCGAGTCCCAGAAGAGGCCCAACATTTACAGAAACCATAAAGGGTAGAAAGAGTGACTTTCTTTCACTCCTACCTCTCATACCAATAAATAATATGATGATGGCACCTATAAACTCTATGGGTCATTTCCTATCCATGGAAGAATTTTTGTGAGTGGGCAAGTTCCTCGGTGGAAATTTGGATATAGAGACCATACGATCTTGGGCACTATCTAAGTGGAGAATGGTGGGGAGTATAGAGGTTTTTGCCCTATCCAGGGGTTTCTTCATTATAATATTCAATAATAAGGAGCATATGAATCATGTTCTAACTGGAGCTCCATGGTTTTTAGGAAAACCTAGCCTTTTCCTCAAATAGTGGGGGGAGGATTTCGACCCTAAAAAATAGAATATCAATATAGCCCCTATTTGGTTTTGCCTTCCTAACCTACCAGCTCAATTTTTCAATGAGTATTGGCTTTAAGGTATAGCTAGAGCTATTGGGGAGTTGATAACCATAGATCATACAACCTTGGCTAGGACAAGGATGACGCATGCAAGAATATGTGTCAACGTTGATTTAGAATCTAAGCTGCCAAATTTTGTCAAACTAGGGTACGATGACTACTTCAGAAAACAGGCAGTGGAGTATGAAAATAGGCCAGCATTTTGCACAGAATGTAAAACCCAAGGCCATCTGTGAAGCCAGTGCCCTAATCTAGCAGCTAGTAGAGAAAACCAGAGGACGAAAGGTAAATGACCAAATGATAAAGGTTACCCTAGGAATTTCTCTCTAAGAAGGGGGCCAGTTGGCAAAGGAGTGTTCATATCGGGTAAAAATAACTACACCTATCAAGAGAAATCAAAGGAGGGTGAAGGATAACCTTATAATAAAGGTAAGCAACAAATCATTGATGGATAGGAAAATCAGGTAAGCCCTAAAATTTTGAACTCAAATCAGTTTGAAATTTTAGCTAATATAGAGGTAGAAGGGGAGATTGAGGTTTTAAAAGAAGGAAACCTTCAAGTTGAACTACCTAAAACCCTAGAATCCCCATCGAAGTCGGGTCCTTATAATCCCATAATCAAGAGTCCCTCAAACTTCCAAGTAGGCATAAATAAAAACCTTAAAGAATACAGGAAACGTGTGGAGGGGTTAGAATAAAATAAAATAGTCCTTCCCAACATCATAACTGGAATCTCAAATAATCCAAAAGACTCAGTGTAAAAACTAGGAGATTACAGGAAAAATATGGAGGAGTTAAAATCAAGGATTAATGTGGTAGAAACGAATGAGATTGAGGAATTTTTTAGTCAAGTTCTTCAGCAGATCGTTCCTCCACATTTTAGCCCCAAGCAGACCAGGAGGACTACCAAGTTGTCTGACTACAGTGGTGAGAAAAATAGGGGGAGGATGTCAAATTTTTAACACAACAAAATGAGGACTGACAATGAAATTGCTATCGATAAAAAGAAAACACTGATACAACAAGTTATTCCAGGACAGGAATATAACAAATCAGTGAAACCTCCTCAAGGGAGGGGGAAAGCAAAAAACTCTAAACAATCTAAATGAAGGTTCTCTCATGGAATGTGAAAGGTCTCAATGGCCTACCCAAACAGAGGGTGGCTAGTTCAATAAGAAGTCAATATAACCCAACAATTTTGATGTTGCAAGAAACAAAAAAAGATGAAGCTCAATCAAAAATAATAGCAAAAAAAATGTGGAGTCAAGGGGATATGGTATGTAAACTGGCAATAGGATCTTTAGGGGGGCTTATGGTTCTTTGGGATCCCCGGGTGGTGGAAAGGAACATTATCCAGGATGATGTTAGGGTGTTGAGTGTTTTTTCCATGACATTGACAACAATAGATCATGGATTTTCTCAAATGTTTATGCCCCCAATTCAGTTCAAGGGAGAGCATATTTGTGGGAGTACCTGGGAAAATTGGGTGATGCTTTCAATGACATTCTGTGGGTGGTGGCAAGCGACTTCAACACTCCCTTATACCCCTCAGACAAAAATGATGGAGTAGGGCTCCCAATCAAAAGTATGGAAGAGTTTAATAAATTTGTAAACTCAAATTAATTAATGGATGCGAGGCTAAGAGGAGAAAAGTACACTTGGCGTGATAGGCAAATAGGAAATCAACTTATCTAGGAAACACTTGACAGGTTTTTCTTATCAAAGGAGGCTATTACGGAATTTGGAGATTCTATTCTGCAAACTCTTCCCAAAATTGTATCAAATCACAATCCCATTCTTTTGGAGGTCCCAAAATCAAACTCCTTCAAAAAAAAAAATTGCTTCTAGTAAATGTGGATTAGGCACTCAAAATTAAAGGAAAAAATCTCCATATGGTGGCAACAACCTTTTTAGGGAATTTCAGCTTTCAAACTTGCTCAAAAATTGAAATTAGTCAAGGAAAACCTCAGAATCTGGAACAAGGAAGTTCTTGGGAACCTATTTGAGAACAAGAAACAAGTGGGGGATAGGCTAAAGTCCATTGACAACATGATTCAAAATGGTACTTGCGACGAAGCTACTAGGAAGGAGGAGCAAATCAAGCTCTCATAATATCATAATATCCTTGCTTGTGAAGAGACTTACTGGAGATAAAAATCCAGGGCTTTATGGGTAAAGGATGGCAACTCGAATTCAAAGTTTTTCCACATCACAAAATTGAGGAACATAAGCAATAACAATATTAAAGAGTTAACCAAAGCTGATGGGTCCAAAACCTAGGATTTGATTGAGATTAGAGAAGAAGTGGTTACTTATTTTAGCTCCCTCCTTGGGGAAGAATCATAGTGTAAATAGGAAGCTAAGGACTATCTCCTTCAGTTCATTCCTAATATGGTTTATGAGGCCATTAATGGTAGGCTTATTGTTCCTTTTACTTATGAGGAAATAAAAAATGCTTTATTTAGCATTGAACCCGATAAGGCTACTGGCCCTAACGGGTTCCCTCCTCGATTCTATCAAAATTTTTGGGATATAGTGGGAGGGGATGTCATTTCAGCTATCAAGGAGTTTTAGGCTTCAAAACATATCCCGAGAGGGTTTAACTCCACCTTTATTGCCCTGATTCCTAAGGGCCTAACCCCTGAGACAATGGCAGATTTTAGACCTATCATTTTATGTAAAGTGTCCTACAAGATATTGATAAAATCCATTGCTAATAGGATGAAATAAGTATTGCCCCTCATTATTGACCAGTGTTAGGGGAGCTCAGTTTAGGGGAGATCAATCATGGATGGGGTGATCACGGTACATGAAGCTCTGTACTCCACTAGGCAAACCAAAAAGGCAGTGTTCACCCTAAAGCTTAACATGAACAAAGTGTTCGATCGCATTAACTAGGACTTTATTTTAGCTATCCTTCTAAAATTTGGCTTTCATCCTCAATGGATCAGACCTATAAAAGAGTGCATATCCAATCCTTGGTTCTCAATCTTGGTCAACAACACGATAGCTGGGTATTTCCAAAGTCATAGAGGACTCAGGAAAGGAGATCCGATCAGCCCAATGATGTTCATTATAGTGGTGAAGGCTCTAGGCAGAACTATAATAGCAACATGTAGTGTAGGATTAATCTTAGGGATCAAATCCACCTCCCTCACCAACCCAGTAAGTCATCAAAAATTTATCGATGACACTCTAATGTTGACCCAGTCGTCAGTGGTTGAAGCCAGAAGGATCAAACATATTCTCCAACTCTACGAGGATGCGACGGGTCAAAAAGTGAATTTTAACAAGAGTAAGCTTTACTTCCTTAACACCCTAATCCAAAGAAAAGTCAGAATAGTGGAGATTTTGGTATGTTCTATAGAGACTCTTCCTACCTCCTATTTAGGCCTTCCTCTTTTCTCTAGCTCTTCGGGTGATTCTATGTGGGATAGAGTGGTAGAAAGAATCCAAAAAAAATTGGTTGGCTAGAAAGGACACTTTTTGTCTCAGGCAGGGAAACTTACTCTTACTATGGCATCTTTACAGAGTATTTCGGTGTATTTCTTATCCATTTTTAAGGCCCCAACCAAGGTATACCAAAAAATTGAAAATATCCAAAAGAATTTTCTATGGTCCAGGTTGGAGGAAAAATAGAGGATCCACCTAGTGGAGTGGAGCAAGATGTGTAGGCTGAAATAAAATGGGGGGCTAGGATTACAAAGAATTGCTCACTTGAATACAGTATTAATAGCCAAACAAGCTTGGTGTCTCATAACAAATTAGGAGAATGAATGGACTGCCATCATTAAAAGAAAATATCTCCAAGGCATTGATTTCCTAAATGACAGTATTCACAGTAGAGGATCGACTTTCTAGAAAGTAATATTGACCAATAGGGAGGTCATAAATAAAGGGATGAGATGAGTTATTGGGAATGGGTAAAATATTATGTTTTGGGATGACATGTGGGCTAAGGAGGAGGCTCTATCTCAGGTGCCTAACTTAGTTAGGATCAAAATAACCATAGATGAACTCATCGGAAGGAGAGTAGCTAATTTTATGAGATAGGACAGAGGAAGACTTAAATGGAAACATATAATAACTCAAGGATTTGAAGCCGAATCAGAAGAGATCTAAAGCATTCTGCATCAACAATTCATACCTATGATACCAGGACAGGATCAAATAATCTGGTAAGCCATAGAAAATGGGTAGTTCTCATTCAAATATGCATACAAACTAATGTTAGATCTTGAGGAGCCCATACTTCAGACTCAGTTGGTGTGGGGCAAAAAACTAATTCCTAAAGTTGTAATGTTCTCGTGGCTGGTAATCCAAGGAAGGATACTTACGATGGATAACATGATAAGGAAAGGCATGATAGTTGCTAACCGTTATTTTTTATCTATGGAAAATTGGGAGTCTACCTATCATATTTTTCTTGAATGTCCTTTTTCCTTGAATATTCTTAATGGGGTATTCCAAGCATTTAGCATCTCTTGGGTCAGTCCAGCCACCATCATTGACTTGTTCCACCAATGGCCAAATCCCTTTGTCAGCCTTAGGCTTAGGTTTATGTGGAAAATATTTCTTCATCATTTTTTGTGGCAGGTCTAGCTAGAAATAAATCATAGAGCATTCCATGATTTGAGCCATGATGTCACCTCCACTATCACTAAGATTCTTGCCTTTTCTTGTGAAAACATTAGCCTTATCCCTCATGATATCCAGAATCCTTTACCTGTGGAAAATTAGATCGCTCGTTCCTTAAAAATTACCTTGGTAGAGGATCCTGGGTCTATTAAGGCCAATCCCAGAATAGGTGCCAGGTGGATCCCGCCCCCGATTGGATGGCTCAAGCTCAAATTTGATGGGGCTGCTAAAGATAATCCTAGTAGAGTAGGGGCTAGAGTAATAGTGAGAGACCATAAAGGAAACTTGGTGATGGCCTTTTCTGATCACTTGGGAATAAGGACAAATAAAGAAAGAGCATTATGGAGAGGTCTTCAGATGTCTCATGAGATTGAAGGTAAATTAATAATTGAAGGAGATTCACTGCATATCATAAATCTCTTCAGCAATGGGAAAAATCCTCCATGGTGGGTTAAGACAGTCATTGAAGAGGCAAGGATCCTATTCCAGGCTAAGAATGACCAGCTAGTCCAACATGTGTTTCGGGAAGCCAATAAAATAGCTGACAGATTGGCCAATATAGGGGTGGAAGCAGATGGGCTTGTCACTTGGTAAAATGGGGTCCCAAGTGATGTGGATGAAATTATTCAAAATAAATTTGATGACGAAGATGAATAAGAATAGTATCCTCTTTGGAGGCTCCCAGTACAGAAGAATGTTGGTTTGTCAGCTCTGCTCTGCTCCATCTGGTGACAATTTTTGTTTTTCTATGTATTGGGGAAGGGGTTTCCTTGTGGGAATAGGTCTTGAATAGTTGTGTTGATGTTATGAATATGGTCTGGGAGATATGTAGTATAGATTTTTTTACTGTAAGTGGCTTTTTGTGTATATAAATATTGGTAAGGGGCAATGTGCTCCCTCGTATGTATGTTCTAAGAAGGCTACTAGTAGCGGTGTACAGATTGTCCCTAATAAGGCTTTGATTCGTAACAACATAATGCTGATATTTGTAATAGGTTTTGGGTTAACCTAAAAAATCCGGTATTAATGATAATATATCTTAACTACCAAAAAAAATAAGGATAGGCATTTATAAGTTAAATATATTTTCTAAAGATTAATTAGGAGTGATAAGGTAGAAGTGTTTTTATTAATTGCTATATTTATTTAACGGAGGGATAAGTAGTATAATTGTGTAATTAATTAAAAATTTCGGATTTATAAGAGTTTTTTAATATTTTTTATTTTGGTAGATAAAATTTGTATTTAATACTTTTTTCAATGAATTAACACAGGTTTTTGTGAGGGATCTCGGTCCCCTCATACTGAGTGGTGTTTGAACCTTGGACCTCTCAAAGAGAGGACAAAGCTCTTACCACTACAGTAAGATTGCAAGTTTTATTTTAAAAAAATTAAAAAGAAGGTTATTGAATTTTTGCAAATTAATTATTTTGGGAGTCAAAAATAATTAAACTTCAAGCTTAGGAAAAATAAATTTGTAAAATTCTTATTTCTTAGTTTCTAAAAATTGGGGAGACATAAGGATAACTACTTCATAGGATTCAAATTTAGAAACTTTAAAATTTAAGGAGATATTAGGGTTGTCTGTTTCAAAATATCATCAAAGAAAAAGCAAGTATAAAAAGGTGTAAATAAGTTATTAAATACAAATGAAGAAGAAAACTTGTGTTTCCAAGAAGAACAAATATGTAGTCAAGATGTCCCATTAGAAGAAATTAAGAAAATGTTACAAAATTTAAAAATTTGTACTTAGTATTTGATAGATAAAATTGATGATCAAAAAGATACTTTGGTGAAAATAAAGAGAGTATTACAATTAGTTATAAGAGAATCCAAAAATGAAATTTTTTCAACACTTAATAATTATCTAAGTTCAAAACTTGATGAAGCAGTTGAAACATCCAAAGATGTTTTTATATTACCTAATGATATAGTACTTTTGCATGGTGATGGTGTTTTTTCTTTTTTAACCTTTTGAGAGTAATTTTAGGCTAGGTTAGGATGAAATCTTAAATAAGGATAAAATTTTAGACATGAAAAACTAACAAGTTGGCTTGGTTGAGGTGTAATAAAGTCTACAAATATTGGACTATCAAGAGCAACATTCTCATACCCTAGAGACTATTTTGGCATTGCTTGATTACTAGGATTGCACTCTTCTTATAGTTGTTAGGCTATTGCATGTAGCTCTAATTTCCAAGGTAGAGTTTGATCAAGCTCTATTGAATGCTTTGGCCAAGCATTGATATTCAAAGACAAATACCTTCCAACTATCTTGAAACAAGATGACTGTCACATTTGAGGATGTTTAAAACATACTTAGAGTTCCTATTAAAGAATATTCGATCTACATGAGCTAAAGTCAACAATAGATTCTACAATGACTAATTAACGATCCTTAGTTCCATGATGTTTGATATAACATTGATATAAATATTGCATACACTAAGGGCCATCTAGATAAATATGTATTGTTATAAACAAAGGCATTTTTATCAGTGATACCTATAAACAATTCATACATTGGGGTTGTCCTAAGGTTTTGGATCACATGTTAGAGTGACACAGTTTTTTCTTAGGAACCCATAATTTTATGCCAACTATACAAATCACTATATATAGTGGTGTACATAGGTGGGAGAGCATTATCCTATTGTATCTTACTTTAGGTATGGGTTATGAAGCACATTTCCATCATGTGGCCATTAAGGCTACCTATATAGATAGACAATATAGAGGAACATGTCGCTTATAGGTGGACACACCATTTTGAGGATGGTCAAAGAATGTGGTTAGCAATATGAGGCAAATGATCAACGATCTCTCTAGAGAGCGGGTGACATGATAGCCTTACAGAGGTCATCCTAGATGGTAATATGATGGATTGTAGATCGTAAGGATCAGATGGAGGTAATGTATGGTGGGACCATGGAGAGGGTGTAAACTCTTCAAGTATAAACACATGCTTTTCCAATTTGGGTTAAGGTAGAATATCCTTTCAGATCTAGCGTGGTATTGACATACAACACATAATTATAAGTTCAAAATATTTTTGGATCCTAATTATTACTCAAATCCATATGTCTATGACCCTATCACTCTATATCCTAGAATCAATGATCTCAATTTCATTTATCTCTACTAGAGTTGGTACCAAATATTTATTTCAAGGATGTTGACAATGGTTAGGTTGAGGACAATCAAGAAGATATGGTTAAGGAGGTGGCTTAGGGTGTCTTAGCAAGTGATCCTACCACTAATGAGATGGTGGTAGGAGTACTAACATAAGAGACAATGGGAAGTAGTAGTAATAGTAGGGGAAACAATTATGTTGATGTTCACAATAGGCAAGGAAGTACCTGGTAGGTCATCTTAGTCCTCCATCTAGGTGGGGAGGGATGCCTTGGCTAGACAAATGGATAACCTCTAGGATGCACTAGTGATTATTATTGAAGAGTGATAAGCAACAAGAGAAAAGGAATTAGATAGAATACAAGAGTGAGACCACTTGGTCCAACATGATTTCATGATATAGTCAACCATATTATTTAACTAGAGAGAGAGATAGGTTAAGACCATAATAGAAGTTAGGGCTAACAAAAATCAGCTAATGTAGATATTATTGGATTAGTTTGTTGTTTCTCAATAGTGATGCTTGATAGAACTAGCATGAGTATGGGTATAGCTAATGACAAAGGTCATGAGATTGACCTACTATTAGATAGCATACCACACAATAGTTCCTATTAATCATTGATTTTCATTACCTATCAAGACAAGGATGATAAGAACCCACTTATGGTCCATAGCTCACCACTCACAACAGTCCCTAATAATGCTACCACCACTAAGAGAAAGAGCCAAAGGATCCCTAGATAGGGACTTTTAGAGCTATACCTAGGTTTTCCTTTAGAGGGCCAAGTTTGTAGTTGCTTGTTATACCATATGTATCATATGATAATTACATATGATGTACACATATTTGAGATATATAGAAATCAACCTTTATTATGATTATGCTATGAAAAATTTAGGCATCCTTTAAATATTGTTGTCATAGTACCTAAATTTCTTTGTCACAAACATATATGCAAGCTCTAGTTGACTTACCTCTTTAACCTATGGATGATGAACCATAAGCAGACCAAGTAGGGTTAGGATATACCATTATGAGCCTAATTAATAGTCTATAATTCCTAATGCTCATCCAGATTTAATGAATTATGTGAATTTGTTATGATCAAGCATTTATAACAACTCTCAACCTGAGCTTTAACAAGCAGACCGATATCTTATCCATTGGGCAATTATAGAAAATATTAATGATTTTATGAACCAGAACAAAAGAGAAAAGATAAACTAGAAAGTTTACATGTATTCAAATTATGTAACATATGTAAACATCATACGCCAATGAAAGAAAATATCATTCATACATTCAAATTATGCAACACATGAATGAGTAATATAACATACATTGAACACCAAAATTGATAGATAAAAGAAGTTGAGTTGTATTACTATTTTTCTCCAAAATTACAAAACAGAGCCCAAAAATATGCTCAGGTCTCTTTTAGAAAGTAATACAATATACATCCCATTCAAATGATGTAATAGGAGGATGTGATTTTTTATCCTGAAAATAATGATATCGAATCTTCAACTTCTTTATCCAGCTCTTGGAAATGTCCTTAGTAAATCGGATGAGCTCTCAAAAATTCGTGCATAGTGATGTGAAGAAATGAGAGATGGAAAACTTAGATAGACAAAGGTGAAATACAATTGACTGGGATAACACACAGGAATACCTCTTGCAGAACATTATTATGCAGTGATTGATGTCTGTTTTGATTGTAAATGCTTCTTTTATAGTGTGAAAATCTCCAATTAGGTTGTATATGTATGATGTAGATGTGTCCACCTAGGGATTCCTCCATCCTTGATCTCCTTAAATGTGTTACATTAAAATATGAGTTGTCACAGGCTGTCAAAATTTGGAAAAAATTACCATCTATCCCAAAATAGTGCCAATTGTTATCCAAAATCAATGCTTGGACTCCCTACTATTTTGAAGAGAAAACAATTATGTTTCAAAATTTATTTTTATTCTGCCTCTTGTGCTGCACCTTCGTCTATCTTTGTGGTGGGCCCAACACTGGCCTTTTCACTTTTTTCTTCTACTGGTAGCTTTATTCCCAACAAGTTTGCAATATGACCCCATGCTTCATCACAAAAATAATATGTTGATGTAATATCATACTTTATGCTCATTAGCCTGTTGATATAATTTTTGGATGAGGACTAATTTTCATTTGTAAATTTGATTATTTTTTGGACCACCTGGATTAACTTCTTGAGTTGTGATGCTAGCTCTTGCTCATTTTTTTATTACATTCAAATTATTCTTTTAGTTAAGAGCTCATTTATTTTATCTTTTGTAATGAGTTCTCCAAGGATGACACAGTCCTATTTTCTTCTGTCATCTAGATCTTTTGTCCATTCTTCCATTTCTTGAAGAAAATTTTCCCAATATGGCTTCTTACGGATGTAAGTGCTTAGCTTCTGGAATTCTGCCTAGAAATCATAACTCTAACCATCTAACTTAATGACTTACTTGCTACCAATCTGGATATACTCTTCTTTGTACCTTAGATAAACAGTATTTATGGCTAACGCTCTTTGATTTGTATTTTGAAAAAGGATTCTCACATTTTGAGTTATATTTATGATTTCAACCAGGTCTTTGAGTACTATTGGTAAGGTTTTCACCTCTATATTCATCTCCTTTATCAACTCTTATTTATAATTTTTAATAAATTTAGCACTGTCAAATTATTTTTTAGTTTGGTATTGTGATATTTTCTTGTAGATTTTGATTTGTATCTTGCACTCCGTATTTTATCAGCCTGTAGTTTCTTTATTTTGTCAGTCAAGGCTTGATTCCTCTTGTATACATTCTCCATTGAATCTAATTAAGCTTGAGCTTGATTTTTTACAAAATTCAATGGGTCTTATTGATATTGAACATATTGATTTGTTGTTGGATCCATTTGTAGAGCTATTATTTTCTCCATAGGAATAGTTGCCTCTATTGTCATAAGAGGCTCAGTAGAAGTTTGAGACTCATGAGTGTCTATTCCCTTAACTGTGTATTGTATTTTCCTAGGATATTTTCCTTACTCCATGCCCTAGATTTTCTCTTATTCAATTGGGTCAAATACCACAATTTCCTATATCTTAGTGAGAATAAAACTCCTATATTTTATGGTGCCTTCAGTTTTGGCTTTCTTATGTTTAGGTAATATTGCTGGATCCTTGGATTTTAGCTTTTATTCTTTAAATAGATTGCCTAGCCCTCCACCCTCAATTATTTTCTTTTGCATGATCTTAGAAATTTTAATTTATTCTAGGTTCACCACTATAGACCTGGATCTCACCATAGGTGAATTCATAACCGACTTAGGCCTTTGCTTAGTATTCATTACAATATGTGTAAGATCTAAAATAACCAGTTGAGCTGCTATGGAAGACAGAGTGACAATCTCCTTGCCTTTATTTGTATATTTAAAACTGGGAAGGAGTAGGTTTGTTGGAGATGCTTTTGGCTATGTTGCAGTGGACTCCACAATCTCCATGACTACTTATATCTCTTCAAGATTCTATTTTATTACTTTTAATGTGGGATCTTGGAACTCTTCAGGTCGTATGGGGGGAATTAATGGGGTATAAGCTTCAACTAAAGCGTACCTTAACATGTTTAGCTCTCCTAAATAATGGCCTACCATTTCAATTTGAGTGTGGTTCCTATTATCTGTGTAATATTTCCACAAATCTATCAATGTTTCTCCTTTTCTCATGGATAGCTACATTTTATCTTTAAATTCATCTGGTTGATGTGAGACCATGACATTGGGTAACTTGTCAATGAAATTCTTATTGTAGTAATCAAAAGGATCATAAGGCCACTAGGTGATTTTAGAAAAACCAAACAGGTCCATCTTCTACAATGCATCTAGTAAGATCAATTGCCCTTTGTAAGTATAATACCCCATCCTACAAGGGAAGACTATCCAAGGGAGTTTTGCTTTCCTCTTGGTAGCTCTTATTTTGGTTTCCTCAACTATTTGCCTTATTATTTCTAAAGTTGTAATTGACATAGGATAAAAATTTTGCAGGGCCTTAGGGGGGATTTCACCCAATAAATTTTGATGAAAGTAAAATGTTTTGTGAAAAAATAATCAGCTATTTTTCTTTCTTGTAAAAACATAGCTATTCTAGTCCCTATCATGTTGAGGTCATAATTGCAAAGCCTGCGATGAATTTTTGGAAGGAAATCACTAAAAAAATGGGTGTGACTAAACCAACCCTCATGTATCCATGGAAGTCTATCTTGGACAAATTCTTCATATGTTCCCTCCACTTTTCAATCAGTGCCTTGGTCATATTCCCTACTATTAGGTGAATGATGAATGAATAGTATGAAAATATTGGCATTCTTTCTCTCTGTTTTACAATAGTTATTTGTAACTCCTAGAGTTCTCTATCTATTATGTTACTGAGTACATATTCCCATTTATACATAGTGATTTGGTTCTTCTATTACATTGGAAAACCAAATATAGCATTTTTTTGTATACCCATTTTAGATCTTGTTCTCCCATTATAATATTTATCATATCGATGTATTCTCTAACCTAGGGATGTAAGTCTAAATTGTGAATTGGGAATAGGTATGATACTTGTGCATTGTAATCAAACAACCTTGTATAAAATGAAGTGCCAATGAGATGTTGGGATTAAAATTCAAGTACCTTTTTATTTATAGCTAGTATAGCTTTGTTAAATCTAAAGACCTTTGCAATCTTCTTAGGGATGAGCTTGAAAGTTGATCGGTTGGTAAAATCTTTGATTGATCGATTCTTTGAGTCATATGTCATAGCTAACCATGACAGGAAATTCTATAAGTAATACATCTTAGGGTCTATCAATTTGAACAAGTTGTAGGTCCATCTATTACAATACAGAATTCGTGTATTTTGGTCTCTCCATGCTCTATCAAAAACCCCATGAGTAGCCAGGGATGATGATTGTAGGTATCCTTAGTTTCCTCATAACTAAATATAGCCTGCTTTTCTATTTCTCATTCTTGTGGAGGAGTAATTTCAAAACTAGACTCCAAATTTTCTATAAATTTAGCTATATCAATACTGGTTGCTTTTGCTTTGAGCTCCTACTAAATTGGGCCATTAGTGAGCTTATCTATATTATCTACGATCGGGATAATATTTCGTTGAGCAATGCTTGAATATGCCATGGCGATATCACTTCCTTGTGCTTTCTCTTCTCACTAGTGCGTTTCAACTTCTCTATGCCTTAATTCACTTTTGTGATTCTCTAGTACTTATGCCCTTTCACTATAAATATTTATTGTAAATGAAATGGAGAATTTTGGATGAAATTTTATAGTGATCTTCGAGCATACTAGCCTTTATTATTCTCAACCATATTCCTTTGAGTTGTACAATCGACTTTCACCACCTTTCAGCCACTTCATTGCCTACTAACTACTCTTAATGGTCATGGCATATCTGTCTTGCTATATGATTGGTTGGTAAGTTGTGTTTGTACTTGAAACTAAGTGATCAGTTCTTTTGAATATTTGGTTTTAAGTTGTCTATCAGGCTTCAGAACATGCACTTATACAAATTTTGGCTTTGTCTCATCTGTTATAGGTGTTAGTTTAAAAAGAAAAATATATATTTTTAAAAGCACTTACAATTCCTCCATGGGGTAAAAATTATTTATTGTGATCCATTGTTACATTTGAGTCATGCACTCAAGCGAGGTCACCCACACTTTCCAATCCAACCAATTGTATGTTATCGCCTCTCTCGCCCATGCAAATATGATGGCACCACATATTTTTGGTAAAAAATCAAAATCGTTGTTGAATTTGGTGATCATGGTCCCTTTAGAAAGTATATTTTGGTCATGGACACTTTGGACTTAGGATGATGGAATTTATTGTGAAAATGGTGATGGGAAAAATGGAAGGAGACCTTAGCTTTATTTTTACCTTGGCTTTTAACATTATACCCCATGAATTGTTTTCTAAAATATGATTTTAATAAGACATTTTTTATAAAGATATAGGGGTGAAAGAATGGGTATTAACTCGTAATATGGGACCTCAAGACTTTCCAAAATTAAACATTATTAAAACATGCCCAATTGGACGTGTACGCTTGAGAAAGTCGTGCTAATGAGAACTCGTTATTTTTGGCCAATCGGGTGTGGTCACCTCACTCGCCCGCACCAATAAGAATGTAACAATAATATTTTGATGTGGACCTTAGGTATCCCTTTAATTAATTTCTTTTAAAAATTATATTTTTTATTCAAATAAAAACCTAGGCATATAAACCTTAATATTCCCAAGGTGTGTTATGGACTTTAAGGCTTACATGGGAAAATATTATTTCGAGCAAACCTTTGAAAATGATGGAGAAGGTGAAAATGATGCATGAGGACCTTGCCTTGCCATTCTGTGTGACAAAAAGGAAAATGTGAGAGACTTAGGACCTTTGTGAGGAATTTAATTTATGGTGTCCAATGAGGAACAATCGGCTAATATAAACGCACCAATCAAATGCAATCAACTAACACATATGCACCAATAGGAAATTAGCAATTAATTGGATCAATTTCATAATAAAACCTTTAGTATTTTTAGAAAATCATTTTTCAACAAAGGGGGAAACATGTTATGTGCACATGACCTTCACAACCTTTGGAGAAAGAGCAATTATTTGGTAGCTAATCTAGTGCAGTCATCTAAGACAAACACGCCAATGGGATGCGATCGACTAATACAGACACACCAATAAGAAATTGAGCAGCGTATATTTCTTTTTTGGTAAATACTTAGGAGAATTAATATAATTTTTATTGGGGGATGAGAATCCTTTTTACTTTAGGGTCCTTGGTAATCAAACTTATATCATATGATTATTAGAAGTAAAACTCCATGGGGGGGAAGAAATGTAACCACCTAAGGACTTTCAATGAATAATGTGTGAGTTCAGACTTAGGGTTTTTTGTAGAAACTACTTATTGACTTTATATGAGACACAAAAATTTTCTAATATATAGACGTAGATGGAATGAATTTACTTTGGGGCCAAGAGGAGAGAAATTTTTCATGTGGGCAAGACCCTCCAACCTTAGAAAAACATCGAAATTATTTTCCTTTATCTTTTGATCAATCGGTTGTGCTCACTTCTTTCACCATAGCTAATGGGGATATAATGCTTGAGATGTATGAAATCATCTGCACCATCTATTTCTTTAGCTAGTAATATAGTTTCAGTTGAGATAGTTGACTCAATGAGAACCATTAATTTTTATCGACCGAACCTTGGGAAAAATATTTAATCTTTTGAACCATGCAAACTTTATGTTTTTAGGGGGGACTAACTTTGGACCTTAGGTAAAATGGGATGGACATGGTAGTAATATGTTTGATTTTCATGGTTAAGGATTAGGGGATATGTATATAATGAAATATAAAAGGGTATTAGAAAGGGTTAATACGTAGGAATAAATTTTATGAATGGAAATAGAAATAATGGAGGGGTAATGGATGAATTTTTGAGCAATAACAAAATAAAAATGAAATGTGGGTGAAAAGCCTTAGTGAAGATGGATTTGAGTGAATAAATGATAATGTATTTAAGTGGAATAATTGGGCTTTATAAAATAATGAAATGGAAACAAATAAGTTGATGATGGGGATACATAGTTGACATGGTAAGGTGAAATGGAATGGGGGTAGTGGAAGAAAGACTATGGGTTCCTGGAGAATTTATTTTCTCTTAGGATCAAAAGACAATAACCTTGACCTTCCCATGATAATGACATTGCAAATTTTAAAATGACCACTATTCCCTAAAATCACCTATACATATGATCTTAATGAATTTTTGAAAAATTAGGGGTATGAACTAGGTTGGGATTTCACAAACCCAATCTCAAATTTGTGTGATGGGTGCATAGCTACTTTCTATTATGGTTGTTTAATTTTGATTATGTTATATTATTATAATATAAATGAAAATATTATGTGGTTTAATGATGTGATTGATGATGCTTGAATTTGATGAATGAAATAGTTTTTTATTTTAAGATGCATAGATGATAAGATTTAGATAGATGTTTTATTTGAATTTTATGGTATAAGTATAATACAAGTATATAAAATAAAGATATACCCAAGGAGAATTTTAGATAATGCCATAAGGTATTGTTATAGTACAAGATATAGTACAAAAATAAACATGCTCAGGGGGACTTTAGATAATTTCATAAGGCATTGTTATGATACAAGATATGATATAGTAAAATATGTGTCCAAGGAGACTTTAGATAATGCCATAAGCATTGCTATGATACAAGATAAATACAAAAATATATGTGCCCAGGGAGACTTTATATAATGCCTTAATTCATTGCTATGATACAAGTTAAACATATTGTTTTTATGCCCTTAGACAACTATCGAATGAGGAATGTTTTATTTTTATTGAAAGTTGTAAATATATTTACCTCAAAACATATATTTCTAAGGACTTTATAGATGTACCAAATGACAATAAACTTACCTCTAGAAAAAATTCATAAAGTACTTATGCCTTTCCTCTATAGATGTGTCAAATGATAATAAACTTACCTCTAGACAAATGTTATAAGGACTTATGCCTTTCCTCTAGACAAATATCATAAAAGACTTCTACCTTACCTCTAGAAAAATATCATAAAGAGCTTATGTTGATAGACTGGGCTTTTGAAGAAGTACTATTGAGGACTTCCTAGATGTTCCAAAAAATAATGGATTTTCCTCCAGACAAATGTCGTAGAGGACTTTTAGATGTGTTATATAATATTGACAATGAATTAGGTCTAATATTGGATTTAAAGGAGAAATTTGTTATCGATATTATGCATATTACCCCATGCCTATATGTGATCAGGATAGTTTGAATGGTACTACATAGAGGATTGATATGCTCGATTAATTTCATCCAACATTTTATATAGGTCCAAGAGCAATATGACTTTGATTGAAACAACTTGGAGAAAGGGATGATATTACCATCATCACCTGTCAATCTCATGGTTTTCATAATGTGGTAGATTTATGATAGAATATTGAATGATTATGTTTACCATAAACACCTATGAATCTCATAGTATTCATCATTTAGTAGGTTGGAGAGTTAGATATATCAAGTTTCAAATTGATATTGTTACGATATTAAGTTCTTATGGCCTTGTCATCCTCAATATTGGTATTTAATAACAGAGACCTATAGGTGGTTCCTTCATTTAAATATAATATTTTAATGATGAAAGGGTTATGAAAGTGATGATTATATGGTCTCATTAGCATCATATCCCTAGCTAATAATAGACTAAAAATATCTAACCTAACTAGAATCATCACATGCCAAAGCAACAAGATGAAAGATGTGTAGATAAGCCAAATTTGGTGAGACTAGATGTATGATCCACTTAACATGTTTCTCTCATAATTTTATTCAAGAATAGGAATATGAGCATAGAGAATAGTTCCTAAAGTTGTGTATAAAGATACAATAACAATGTGATTAGGTGATAGTTTGATTTGGATAAGATGCCTACTTGTAAGTTTTAATGCTTTGCATATAAAGGAATGGATGAATATCTAATTTCTTAGATACAAAGCCTACAATATTCATTAGGTGGGAAAATATTATGATAATAGATAAGAGATAAAGGATAGGAGTTGGTGAAATAATGATAATGAGACCCACTCATACCATGAAGACACATTTCATAGTAGGAAATAGTACACAAGTCTGCAAACTATCATAGATTTGTGTTCATATATTAGAATATATGTATGTTATGGTGAACAATTTGTAATATGGGACAAGGGAAGATCCATTCACATAAATCTCCTCGTAACAAGGTAAATAGTCTATTCTAACTAGGATCATCATTTGCATATCATTGTGTATCCTTGTATTTCTTTGGTACAAGTAGTCCAACCAAACATAAGCAAATGTAGATAGCTAGTTTTGAAGTAAATAGTCAATAAGAAATTAAAAAAAGGTCAAGAGATTTAAATTCTTAGTCATAATATATTTTAATATGCATTATGTTTGAAGGTTCTTTAAGTTATTTTCCATAAAGTATGGCTTGGTGATATGCACTTGAACCATACTTGGTAGTTATGCTGTATGGACCTAGCCAATTGGGCTCAAACTTTCCTTTGAGATTAGTTTTTCCATTAGTGTTTTTTTATTTTCTTTGAGAACTATGTCAAAAACCTCAAAGGATCATGACCATACCTTTTTATCATAGTCTTGCTTAAGCCTTTGTTGATAGACCCTTACATGCTCTAATGCATGGATCCACTTTTCATCAAGTAGCTCCAATTGGCTAAGACAAACGAGACAATATTCATCTCCTACTAAGGTATCCTATAATAGAATGAAAAAGGAAGGAACCTCAAGATAAAAGGGAAAACTACTTTAGTCCCATATACCAAATCATAGGGCATTACTCTAGTAGGCATTCAAACTCTAGTGCAATATGCCCATAGGGTTAGGTACAAGTAGAAATGCCAATATTTACTAGTTTTACTAACAAGCTTCTTTAGAATTCTAGCAAGATTTTTGTTAGAGGCTTTGGCTTAGTCATTTACTTAAGGATAATAATAGGTGAACCTTTATGTTATATATTATACTTAGCTCTAACATTTTAGACATTTTGTTCTTGAAAGGTGTTCCATTGCCAAAGATAAGAATAGAAGGTATATCATAATGGATGAGGATTTAGTTAAGGATAAACTTAGAGATATGTGCTCCAATGGTTTAAGTGAAAGGGATATCTTTAACCCATTTTATGAAGTATTTGATAGTCATGATGATAAATTTATGTCCATATAAATACACAAGGTTCAACTTTCTAATGATGTACAATACACAAATAGAGAAATACTAAGGTGAGGTTAAGGATTGAAGGGATTGGGAAGGGGTGTGGATAAGGTCGTCATGCTTCTAATACTTATTATACCTCTTGACATAGTAACAAGATTCCTTTTCCATAAAGTTCTAATAATAACCCTTTAAAGAAGTTTCTTGGCAATGACAACACCACTAAAGTTTCCATCACATGATTCACTATGGGCCTCTTGGACGACTATCTTGACTTTGACATAGACTAAATACCTAATATAGATGCCATCAAGGGTATAATGTTACAAAATATTTCTAATGATGACATGTCTATAGGCTCATTTCTTGAGGTTCTTATGCTCATTACAATTAAAACAATTAGGCAAATTATCATTCTTAAGGTAAGCAATGGTGTCCTTGTACCAAAGACTAAGGAATAAGGTCATTTCACGAGAAAATGTCTCTAAGGGGATTTGGATGGATGCTAAGGTTTAAGGATACCTAAATTTTTGGATGATGATGGTATCTTGTTCATCATCCAACTCTAAGGGAATAAAGGATGCAACTAAATCCATAGCATTGGCATGATAGTTATTAGACCTAGGGATAGCTTCAATGGTGATTTTATCAAAAACAATCATTATCTTGGCTATAATTTATTTATATGGGTTGATTTTATCATATTTGGTTTGATAAATACCATTATACTGGTTGATTACTAGCTAGAAATTTATAAAGATATAAATAATTATAACCTTGAGGCTAAAGATACGCATAGCCCTGGAGTAAAGCCTTTTATTCTATGGTGTTGTTGGTGCAAGAGAACTTAAAATTAAAGGATAAAGGAAGAAACCATTATTGACAAGTGACCAATAACAATCCTACCCTACTCCTTTGATGCATCTTATTACATCAAAGTACAAGGTCTAAAAATCCTCTTCTAGATCTAGTTCAAATACTAACTCATTGGGAAAGTCACCACTAAGGGTTGGATAGCTTCTAAGGGTGTAGTTGCTAATTAGTCAACAATAACCTGATCATCCATAGACTTCAAATTAATAAACTTAATATCAAATTTGCTAAGCGCAATGATCCACTTAGAAGTTCTTCTAGAGAGAAGGTTTGTACATGAGATATCACAAGGGATCTACAATTGTAATGACAATGGTTTTATGACTAGCATATAATGTCTAAGTTTATAGGATGTAAACACTATAGCTAAGTAAAATTTATTTAAGGGTATATATCTGACTTCATAATTAAAGAAAGTTTGGCTAATTTAGAAGATAGCTATGTTGGTCATCATAGGATGCCAACATGTCTCCTAAGGCATAGTCTATGGCTATTATGTGTAGAAAAAAGGACCTAAGAGGATTAGGTGGTGCAACGATGAGAAGAGAGAAGAGAGGATTTTAGTAAATCAAATGTATCTTGACAACCGTCATCCCATTCAAATACTACATTATTTCTTAAAAGCTTAGTAAAATATTGACACTTATCAACAAGTAGGGAGATGAATCTTTGAATGCCATGGATTTTGCCTTGGATGCTCCTAATTTGGGTTAAACTTCAAGAGGGTAGCATATCGACAATAGCTAATATTTTATCATGTTCAACTTCAATGCCCCTTCAAGATACAATGAATTCTAAAATATCTCCTAATGTTATTCCAGATATGCATGTTTTAGGATTTAGCATACTTTGTATTCCCTTAGTCTATGAGTTTTAAATAGGGGGTGAAAAATAAGTGATAGAAAACTAGGGATGGACTAAACTAGCCATGTTTGTATGAAACCAAGCAAAGATATCCTTGAATTGTTTTAATAGCTTAGTGTATTCTTCACATTCTACCATTGTTAGGACTTTTCCCAATTTAAGGTTCTTGGGATCATCAGATGTCCCAATATTGACATCTATAATTTTCTCAATTAGAATATATGATTCATTTTCTAATTAATAGGAGTTATAAGCACTCCAAGGTTTTCTAAGTTAGTGTGATCTATAGGCAACTAACTATTGTCTAGATTTTGTGATATGGCCACATTTTCTATATGGGGGATTAATCCTCCAAAATAGAAGTGCTTTTCATCAAGGTAATATGAAGAACGGACATGGGAAGTATTATATGTAACATCCTCCTATTCATAGAAGTCTTTGTCAATGATCAGCTCTAGGTAGTCCAGGGTTAAGCAATTTATACCAATGTATGGAGTAATTTGGAAGAAGCTAGTATATAAGAGAAGAGATGATCCACAATCATCGTCATCATCATAATCAAGCCTATTTAAGGAAATGGTACTAGCTAGGAATGCTTTATCAAAATGATCATGATATTCAAGTTTTTCTTCAGCTTTTGAACTAGAAGTGGGATAAGACTCACTTTGGTTGGGGATATAACCTATCCTCTAGAAAAACGACCAGGTTTTAGTATATAGGGGTTCTTTAATACCCTACTCATATAGTCTTGGTCCTTTACCTTGGTATTCTATATTAACTAACATTTGTTTAGTGAAAAGATACAAATTCAATAGAAAGGATAAATAAAGCATATTATTGTTTAGCCGAGTAAGAGTAATTGCCACAGATTTTCTCATCATTGATAGTTCAACTCCTATTTGTACTATTTTACCCTTACTACTAGAAGGCAAACCTAAGGTTTGAGGAGACTGAGGAAGCTTAGTTATGTCTAGGAAATATTGATTACTATTTAGACTAAGGTTATCATTAATAATAGTTTATTTGTCACTTTTCAATAATTTTTATTAGGTTGATCATTTATAGATAGTGCTCTTAATGCATTAGTAATAGGACGTTTAGAATAAGAAGAAGAATCAATAAATGGATTTGAATAAGGGAAAAGACTAACATTTTTATTCTCAACCTCAATTACTTTACAATGCTTGAAAGGTTTGAGGTCAACAGGAAAGTAATAATTTTTACCCTTATACTAATATTTAAGGCATTGATGTAAATATGAATGGATAATCCCCGTCTTCTAGATCCATGTCCTTCTCAAAAGAATGTTGTAAGTCACATGGCATGACATAGAAGAGAATATTGAGGGCATTAGGTTTGACTTTGAGGGGTAAGACTATTGTACCACTAGACTCACACTCCTCGTTGTTACATTCAATTCATGATCAACTATATTGTTTAGGAGTTGCATGATATAAGAAGTTAAACTCTATTTAAATTCATACATTGTGGACTTATTATTGCACTAGTAATTATAATTTATATTTAAAAAAACAAATTTTATTTTTTGATCAATCTAAGCTCTAATGGTTGGGAATGTTATCTATGAAAGAATCTTTTTGTTCAAGCCTTGAAAATCTCAAAGGCCTAGTGTATAAATAGTATAAATCCAAGGGGATTGTGACATGTCTTGTAATACAAGTTGAAAGGAAATAAGCAAAATTAGCCTCACTATAATATGCATCAAGAGATTGAAATAATCTTATTAATATTCAAACTTATTTGGAGATTGTATAATTACAATTGATATTTGATTTTTAAGACAATATATAATGATTGTATAAAACAAATTGGAGATTGCATTTAAAATACCTATACATGTATAATTCAATTGATGATGGTAATATCCTAAGGTAAGATATTCACATGCTATTGATAAATATTTTTATAACAAGCTATGTGTTGTTGAAAGTACTACATTATTTGGTACCTTGCAATAATATTGCAAGTACCATGTAAATAGTGTAGTTTAGAGTGTAGCAAATATTTGAGTATATAGTAGTTGTCATGTAAGTGTAGATTTATGTAAATGAGGTGTCATGTAAGTATGAATTTAGGTAAGATTTTATAATTTAGTATGTGCAAACATTAGAGTCTAGTATTTATCCTTATTATAGGTCCAAAAGACCACATACCTATAAAATTTGGTAAAATTGATTGTGTTAAGAAAAACCGCAAGAGCAGTGTTAAATTCTACTAAGGTACAAAATCCATGATAAGCGCATTCAAACAGTGCTTAGTGGAAACTAGAGTAGTGGAATTCAGAAGAACGAATTCATCTTGAGGTTAGTTTCCACGGTAGAAAGCCACACACATAGCAAGTTTGGTAAAATTAGCTAAGTGTTGAAAGAAAAATTTGCTAAGTGTTGGCAATGTTAAAAAATTGCCAGAAAACAAATTTCATAGTCAACATAGTCAAACAAGGGCTAGCGGAATTCAAAGTAGCATATTTTGAATACAAAAGGGTGATGTAGTGTTAAAGTTCACCTAAAACCAATGTGAGATCAAAATTATGTGGTCAACACGGTCAAACAGAACCTAGTGGAATTTGAACCAATGAATTTTGAAGAAGGATGTAGTTTGTTTCAGAGCTCCCATTTACTAGTCAAACTGGTCAAACTCGACCCGATGGAATTCGAAGTAGCATAATTTGAAGTATGGTGCATATTGCTTCAGAGCTCCCATTTTGCTGTTAAATTAGTCAAACTCTACTCAGTGGAATTTGAAGCAGTGGATTTTGAAGTTGAAGAGAATGCAACCAGTTGAATCAAAACTTGAAGAGTATGAGAAAAAAATAGGGAAGACCAAGCACCGTCAAAATCAAGATTTTCCTATGTTTTTAGTTATAGATATATGGATAAAAATCCTAATCAATAATACGGGATGATCCAGATCAACCTGCAACCAATTCAGCCATCGAATTCAGTTGAGGGTCAAGCAACTTGCAAAGCTTAAAATTATAGAGTTCATAGAGCGCAACTCCTTTATTTTCTTATAACCAATAATATATCATCATATTAACATCCTATTGATATGGAATATAAATCCTTGTAATATTCCCATTATTTCTACTCTCTTTTTTAATCTATATAAAGAGGTCAAGCCTTCATTTTAAGGGTCGGCTCTGGAGTATTTGCGTGATATATTTGTAGACACCAAATCCTAGCCACTTGTCCTTCATCCTGGTTATTCTACCACCCACTTTTCCACCATCCCCCTTTCCCATCATTCAATTGGCCATTCCATGCCTTTCTTGCCATCCAATGGCCCACTTTAGCCCTTTCCCACCATTTTTTGACCCCTATTTGACTTATTTATATTTATTTTATATTATTTATATTTAAATATAATATTTTATATTAAATTTTAATATATTTATTATAAACTATATATTTATAAGCCAAATTAACCTCAGCCATCCGATCCGATCTAATCTCAGCCATCCATCTTCCTTAATTTGTGTTGCACCTAAAGTTTAATATCAGCATTTGGATTCGCTTTAATATTAGCCACACAATCAAAAGTGTTAAGCTAAAACCCTAAGAAAATCCTAGGATTGATAATAAATAGGAGCATTCTCAATGCTCAACCCGAAATAGGTGAGGGGAACTTTTGCTAACTGGAACGTTGACTAGTGCATTCTGAAGCTTTTGCTATTCGAACTTACTTGTGATATTTAACCTTACCTAAAGCTAGTTTCTTGTGAGTAGATTATACCCTAGCCTAGACTTCCTTAAAAACCCTAGTTTGACCTAGGGTATCCTTATTCTAGCCATATTTGTAGCCCATTCCTATCGCCACCATTGTCATTCATTCATTGAGCCCTTTGCATCCCCTTAATTTGCTTCTGTAGATCAAACCCTAATCCATAGGCACTCTCAAGTGCCTAACTCATCCCACAGGCACTATAGAACACCTTCTACATTATTTAGCCACCACACAGAGCCTACTATAACCTGTAAGTGCCATCTAAAGCCTTTTTTCCCCACAGGCACTGATCAGAACCTGTAGCGTAAGATCATTGGGTGTCGTCGGGGCATACTACCATCAATCTATAATGGAGCAATAGAATATATCATCCACTATAGTAAGGTAACTTATTTTTTGCATTTACTTAGTGTTTCTTTGAATTATGTATGTTTTACTTAACTAGATATAGGGTTTTTAGCTTACAGTTCTGAGGGTTCACATAGTGGAACCCTCATTTTTATCACTAATTACTCTGGTTTGATTTATGTGCAGGATCAAGTAACACTAACCAAGGATATTTGAATAGATGTTGAAGCTGGAGTGGCCCTATTATGGATAGCAAGAAGCCCACTCAACCTATTGGAGGTAAAATATAATGAAGACACTACATTCTTTGTAGCTAGGGTTTTGGAGAACCCTAGCAACTATAAATTTGTATAAAATAACTTTGTGGAATAGATCTATTGTAACAAAGGAGTTTTTTAGTTCCCCCCTTGTTCAATAAAAATATTATCTTTGTGTAATTTATTTCTTTTTTATTTTTTAATCTAATATCTACTTTAGTGTCGTATTTTCACCTCACAATATTACTATAATTTTGCTAAGAAATCAATAGAAGGAGCATTACTTGGATGTTTTCCTCAAGCTTGTGTCTTCATCTCTATGAGTTTATTCTGTGACTTCAATTCTATTACTGTTGTTATGATTAGTCAATTATGTTGATATTGAATTGCTAATTTAAAGCAAATTGGAATGGTTCATGTCTAAAAAAGTTGTAGAGAGCTTCTTTTTTTGTTAGTCTGAAGGTTGATCTAATTTTACTATTTGTATTATTAACATTTTGGATGTTTGAAAAAGTTCTCTAAGTTTTTTATTATTCTTTAATGATGAAAACTATTTTTTAATGTTGTTAGTCTTAAGTGTGGCATACTGGAAATGTGATTGATCAGAGGATTCCTGATATTTGTTAATAATTTTAGCTTTATCTGGAAATTATTCATTCAATTAATTTCTAACCCTACCTCATTTCTATCCCTAAACTTACACTTTTAATTGAGCTTAATTGAGTCAACACCAATTAGTTGATAAGTTATACCAACCTACTCTAGAGGTTGTATTAAAGCAATATTTGATCCATCCAATGTCGGGGTTTGATATGTAATTACCAGGTGTGCACCTCTAAGAAATTCATAGATTCATAGTCACAGTTCAATTTTTCCTTCAATTCAGACCCCAGTAGTTTTGGCACACCTAATGGGACCTTAAAGACACATTATCTTTCCCCCTATCCATCTCTTTATTTGATAATACCTGAAGGAATCAAGATTTAGTGAATTGTCTTAACCTCATTTAGCGAAGAAAATAAATTCACTTGGTGACTCCTTGAGTGCAAGAATCCATAAAAGCCACCCTAGTATATCATATTTTTCATGAATACTAGCTCATCTGTTAAAAATAGTCGAGACCCTATTATTTTTTATGAGCTTCCCTTAAGAGGGTCCAATATCACAAGAAGTTTATTTCTAGACTCATTGGCAAAATAAGTCCCAACTCAACCACCCCTTGTAGTACATACAAGACCAATTCCACCAAGAATACCACCTACAATGGCTCAACAAGTTAATCTGAACCATTCCCCATAGAATTATTCCAGATGGAATACTTCTAGACTGCTTGTACTTTTTAATATGCATGACATACCCCAAGTTGTTACAAAATATATACCCATATTTGATGGTACCAAAAATACTGCATATGAGCACTGCTAAGACATACTAAACTTAGTGGCTATTCACAGTATCAAGAATCAAGATATCATAGTCAAACTTCTAACCCTTTCTTTTAGAGGAAATATCCTGAATTGGTTTAGAACCTTATAGGATAAAACCATCACCTCATGGTAAGCCAATCCTTTTGTAGAAGAATTCAATGATTCATATGATCTATTTTCTCTTCTAAATAAATTTACAACTATGCAAAAACATCAAAATGAGCTAGTCTCTAATTTTAACTTGAGGTTTAGTAGAACCTGGAAGAGAATTCCTCTTGAAGCTAGACCAATGGTATATTTAGAATATATGTATAACATTAGAGCCCTTGGGTCAAACCTGGGGCTACAAACTTAGCAATCTAGCATAAACACCTTCCCAAAGGTTTACCAGGTAGTTGTCCAAGCAGAAAATGTATTAATTTTTATAGGAGACTTTCATAAAAAATAGCAATGCCTTACTGCTTTGAGATTCCTTAGTTCCCACCAAAAGTGGTAACTCCATATATGGATCCTCTATCAGCCCTATAAGTAGCTCCACCATTTATTCCAAAAATAACCCATATTGCCCCTTTCCCTCCTCTTCCATATCAAAACTACCAAGAAACATTTGTATTACTAGACATCTAGAGCACTCTGAAATCACTCAATAATAAGGTCAATGCAATCGAAAAGCAAGAAATTGAGATATTTCAACCAAGAAGGTTCCCTATATTAATAAATATCAAAAGCTGAGTACAAGTGGTAGTGCAGGGTCCAAAGTCAACGTAAATCAAGCAGAGCAAGAGTTTGAACCTGAAACTAGCTTGGTTAATTTTTGGTGCTTATTTTACAATGATCTACATGACTCTGAGATCTATATGATGTACCAACATCATGTGCAACAAGCAATAGAAAATGTTGAGAGAAATAAAAAGTGGAGAGTTAACATGTTGTGGCAATATGATCAAGTCATGATTGGATAAGATTTTCTTGAAGAAGAGCAAGTCTCTATCATGACCACGTCTGAAAAGAAGTCTTTGCAAGTAGACCTATAGAAAATGGGTAGTTTCCAAGTTTCTTATCAAAAGAAAAGAGAATCACCACTACAAAGCAATAATAGGTTTCCCATTTTTCAAGCTACTAAAAAAATCAATACAGTGCCTAGGAGGCAAGAAAATGAGGTAGACACTCCAAGAGGAGGTGAAAATGAGAAGAGCAAATAGCAAGAAAGTGTTAAGAGGTAAGCCCAAGAGAAACTGAGTTTTCCTTCCATTACAAAATTTCAAAGAATAGAGGCTACTCAATAGTACAAAATAAGGCTTAGGGAACCAAAAAAAAGGTATGAAAGGCCTATGCTAGTTCAGGCATAATATAATATTATGGATGAATTGAAAAGAGTCCCATCTAGAGCAAGCCTGTATGATACAATTTATCCTTGGACAAATATATTTTTTGAAAGCTTCTCTACATAAAATTCCCAAGGAAAAGAAACCACCATAGTTTTCAATTTGGTGCAAGATAAGAAAAATATGTCTCTCGCCACCCTGAAGAACAAGCCTCCTCCATTCTAAATCTCTCTTAGAATGGAAGGATGGGTAGTTCATAATTGTATGATAGACTCAGGGGCCTTAACAACTATTATGCCAAAAGTAGTCTATGATGATATGGGCATGGAGTACACACAATCATTTCATTGAGTCTTGCAGCTTTATGGTACCCTGATTAATATTGTTGGAGTTATAAAGGATGTATTGATGAGGTTGTATAGAGCTCCAAAAGTGACCATTGTCTAAGAAATAGTGTTAGTTGATATTAAACCTTATTTTGGCATATGCCTTTCAAGAGAGTTTATGGCCAAGATGGGAGGATATATATATTTATATTACTCTGCAATGATAGTTCCCCATAAAGGTAAGAGAATAAGGATAACCTTATAGAAGCCTATATCTTTCCATATTGAAAAATTTGAAGAGGATTTGTACAATCATTCAATGATGGAAGAGTTAGAGTTAGTAGAAGTCCTAGAAGATTTAGAAATCAAAGATGAATTGCCCTTCAAGGATGATTATAGCCTATCAAAAATAGGGTTGTATACGTAAAATATTTCATCTGAGGCAAATAAGAATGTCCCTACCATATCTAACTATTCACTCAAGCAGATAGAGGTTTGGACAATGCATTTTGATAGATCAAGGTACAAAAATAGAGCCAAATCAGGTGTAGTGTTAAAGTCTCCTTCATAAGGGGTGAATTTTTTTTCTTTTAGATTCATGTGGACTTGTACAAGTAATGTTGTGGAATATGAAGCTTTGTACTTATGATTGATGCAAGTGAAAAAAATGGGAATCAAAATATTAGATATTTATGATGACTCAAATCTGGTGGTCAACCAAGTTACTAAGAAGTGTAGTTGTAAACATCATTATCTAAATACATACAAAAATAGAGTATGGTACTTGATGGAATCATTTTATGCCCTAAATATTTGCTCTATCCTTAGAGGACATAATACACTGGTCGATGCTTTGGCAGTTAAGGGCTGATGAGTGTCGTCAATTGTTCATCATTTAATCATTATGTTTGTCAATCTAGGGCGGTGTCCAATGGATGTATATGATAGGAAAGACAAGAAGTTTGAGGATCAGTTCATTAAGTGGTTTTATTGGTGAAAAATTTAGTTTTTTGGGGTTTTATGTCACCTCTAAATCCTACAACTGAAATTGACTCCTATTTACCTTTGTAGAAATGAAATTGCAAGAATTGAAACTTTTGCAGAAAAATAAAACTAACTACCGATGAGGCCCAAAAGTGCCTCATTATTGCACAATGTTTGACTACCATATGATAAGTTAATTGCCAAATAGTTGACTAAAATATACTATTTGTTAAGTGTTTACATGATTTTATGTTAGGAATACTATATCTCTGTTTTTGACTATTTTCAGCATTTTGTGATCGATTTTGCTTGATTAAGTAGCAAGTAAGAACATGCATTTCAATTAACCAAATGTGGTATGCTGATATCCATTAACTTCTCAATGGTTTTTGAATGTTTTCCTGCCCTTCAACTTGTTTCAAATCCACATTGAAGCCAAAAGTTTAGGACTGTCATAAATCTGAAAATCTGGAAAAAATAGCCATATAAAAATCAGCAAGTTGTCACTTTATAGGAACACCTTGAAGTTGTCAAGCAAAGCATGAGGATATGGATGGAATGAGTTCAGAAGGACTACAGAAGACATCTGACCTATTTAGAAGCATTCCCACATGGTCTAAATAGGCAGCAACAGGGTATAACAGAGCAGGGGCAATTGTGCAAAGCATTGTTGCACTATTTCAGCATGGTTACTTGGTGAATGAAGTGTATAAATTCAGTAGCAACTTGATGTACTCCTTCATGTTGATATTTGAATAATTTTTCCATGTTCTAATTTGTTTGAATTTGCAAGAAATGCCAATATTTTACAATTGTGCAAGCAGAACTGGAAAATGCAGTAATTTACCATGTAAATTCCAGCAAGCTACCAATGAATGGCAAGGCATGGAATTCACACATGGAGAGGAATGAAGGCTATTGCAATCTGATCCTGAGGGCTAATCCACCTGAGAAATGCAGCTAAAATAACTTGAAGAGCACACAGTTGTTCATTCCGAAGATCTTCGAAATGAACAAGACATCTTCGGAATGAGAAATACAGTCTCTTCGAAATGAGCCACTTATCTTCGGAATGAGAACAGAAAAGTGCTTTTTGACTTTTTGACTATTTTTGATGATGGAAAAAGGGAAAGAAGGTTGAGAAGGTTAAGGGAAAATATCTCCCATATGATTTTGCCGTCCTTGCCATCCAAAGCCACCATTCATGGAAAAGATCAATTTTGATCCTCTTCTAGGATAAACACAGAAATAATTGCAGCATAATAGGAAGTTGTTTGCAAGATAGAAATGGCATATTCTGAAGTGAAGAAAGATGTGTGAGATATTTCTAGACTTCTCCCACGTACTCCCACCACTGAAGATGCTTTCTAAGGGCCAATGACTACTACTGCAACACAAATTGTCCAGATTTGCATTTATTTCAGATCCAAAATTATTGGCAAATCACTGTAAAGCAGCACATAGGCTGATTTGAGCATGGGATATGTTGTAAATATTTATATAAATAACATAGCTCCCTCCTTGGTTGAGCCAGTTAGGAATTAGAATAGAGGAGAGTTTTCAATAGCAGTAATTAGGACTGTACAACAATTTTCTGTAATAGTTTTCAGCATGTTCTGTCATCAATAAAAGTGCAGCTATTTTATCATTTTTTATTCTGAGTGTTAATTAGTTAAGGAGTGCTTTTCACCTCCTTCTAGATCAGGAAGTATGGGCCCACTTTCAGATCTAGAAGGAGGGATTTTATGGCAGGTTTTAATCTATAATTTTGCTACAGTAGAATTAATAGATTGCTTGCCAGATTTCATTTTCTTGTTTTTATTTTGTATTATGTGATTTATGTTTTCTATTATGTTTGTGTACAACATTTGTGTGTATGTCAGCTGACAAATTATATTAAGCATTTTTCCTTTGCTTTCTATATTTTCCTTGCTTTTCTATTTTAACAACTTTTCATTTTCAGCATATTTCATTTTGTTGTCAATTCCTGTAGCAGAAGCTTGACGACCTTTTGTGGCAGGGCATTGACAGTGTTTTATTTCCAAGCATCACTTCCATTATGCAAGAGTAAAATAGGTTTCAATTTTGCAAGTGTAATTTAGGATTTCATTTTACACATTTCAATTTAGCAATTTCAATTTTGTTATTTCAATTCGCAAAAGTAGATTAGATTTCAATTCAGCAATTTCAATTCATGCAATTGTAGTTAACTTTAATTTTTTGAAATTAGAATTAGTTTTTATTTCTTGCAAGTTTCCATTCTACAGATTAGGTTTAGTGTGACACCAAAAGGCTAAACCAAATCTGTCTCACCCAATAAATGCTTGAAATCTGAATGCCTGAATTGTACTCTGCCCTAGCCTTCTATCGTAGACAACCTTGGACACCACCCCGGATTGATAAATCATTGAGATTAAATGATGAGACTCAATGACACTCATCATTTTGGCATCGTTTCCAGGGATCATGGTGTTGTTAGAGGGTAAAAGTAGTCAAATAATTATTATTGTGCTAAGTTATGAAGTTTAGAGTAAAATCTGAATGTAATAGCTGGTATAAATAATAATTATTGATAGTTGCATTTCAGTCCATTTAGAAAACAAGCAACCACAGGGAGGTGATCTTCACACTTGGGGGTTAAATTGCTTATGTTTGAAATTCTTGATAAAAATAGAAAGAATTCATCATCCTCATTATCAAGAAACATAAGATCTCTTAAAAAATTTAGAAGAGCCATCTGCTAGTACTACCATTTTTATATCCATATCATCAGGGTAGTATAAACAAATTTGTACTAGGTGTTGGAAAGATATCATGGTAGATATACAAGACTATCCCTTGAACAAAATAGCCATATCAGCTACCTGTAGCATTTGTTCATAGGGACATATCATTGATGAATGCCATTTACTTCCATAACTTAGAGATGCAAAATATGTTGCCTAGTCTGAATTCTTCTCAAAGAGAGATCCCAACAACAACAAATAGGGCAAGTAAATCAACCACCACCTTCAGCCCAACCTGTGGCCAATATGAATAATACAGGACAGGCAACCCCTGTCTATGTAAGCTGAAAAAAAAATCACAAAAACTTTTGCACAATCAAAATAGGAGTTTACAACTTAATGATGATCCTAGAGTTTTCCATTATTACTTAAATATTGTTAGGATTTTACCGTGCTAAACCGCAACCTAGCAATTCTTAGCCTACACAGACAATAGTTGATCTCATTAGAGGTGATCCTACCTGACAAGTAGTTGATCTGCTAAAGTTGTACACTTCTTGTCTTATTGTGCAAACCAAAAATATTTCTTTTTTAGCC
Organism: Wollemia nobilis; assembly: GCA_028583015.1. NCBI lineage: Eukaryota > Viridiplantae > Streptophyta > Pinopsida > Araucariales > Araucariaceae > Wollemia > Wollemia nobilis. Next base: position 3,693,305 of record JAQPPZ010014470.1, read on the forward strand.
CAACCTGTGATCAGTCTGAATAATACAAGATAGGCAACCCCTGTCTATGTAGCTGAATCTGGTATATATAAAAAAAAAAAAACTGCAGGAAATGTTATTGACTACAGCAACATCCAACTGTGCTCAAACAAGAACTTACCTGAGCTTGAAGAGACAAAAATCAATGGAGATACACAGAAAACCTTTAGTCCAAACACACAGAAATTAGCCTTGGATAAAGGAGAAAAACTAGAAAAAATGCACATAGAAAATTTACTTCCATTGAACTCCTTAGTAAGAAATTACAAAGGGGTAAATTATGTCCTCCTAGGAATGAAACAAATTGAAGTGCAGCCAAGAAAATTCTTGAACATTATTAGTTGGCTGACTTATAAACAAAAAGCAAAATTGTTGCTATTTTGAAACAATATTTCAATCCCTTTACATGGAATTACAAGGGTATATCAAGATTTTATCTTGATGTAAGCACTTAACATCTTTTGGGAATTGGTATTTAATTGTTTCAAGAATAGATTGACAAGATTTTGCAGACTAGGAGGCATGGACAACACTTGATTGAAGAAGTTTTTCAGATATGGAGCAGTGCTTCTTTCTCCCATTGGTAATTCATGGAGGATGTTAGTGGTGAATGGACATTGCCTTTGGGTATACCATGCACCATTAACTAAGGAGGAGTTCTTGAAGGAGATTCCATTGGATGTACACATAATGGAAGAGAATTTCTCTTCAATATCAGATTCAGAGTGATGATAAAAAGTTTGACAAAAAGAAAAAAAAAAATACAAGAAAAGCAAAAAGAAGAATAGTCTTGTTTGTGAACTTCCTTCTTGGGTACAAGCAAGACAAGAAAAATTGAAAAAAAAAAAATTTGCAGCAAAGGCATGTCCCACAAAATGGGGATACATGAGGACAAGCATCAATTTCAGCAAGGAAGAGGAACAATGGAGCCAATACTTCATTTCCAAGCAATAAGGAGGCAATTATGATGTAAGAAGATTCTTACTACTCATCTAGAAAGGAAGGTTGCATCAATGTTGCAGGTTTCAACAGAAAGAGATGGTGTTTTCATACAACAATTGACATGTTTTTGCAGAATAAGGATTGGTCTTATCCAAATAAGAGTGAGAGATGTTCTCTCTCATTGAAGCACTTGAAAAAAAAAAGGACAGAAGTTGGTTGAAAACCAGAAATGGCAACCTCTTTTGATGAAAAAAATGAAAAAAAGAGATGAAAAAAAAAGATGAAAAAAAATAAAAAAATGAATAATTCAATAGTGAAAACCTTCTTGGAGGCGCTACTGAGTTGGCTTGCATGAAAACCAATTTTTCGGCATGCATTGCCTTGTTGATCTACCCATCATTGTTCCACCATTGTACAAATCTCACACTCGCACATGTGTTATGTTTATTTATGTTTTCAGATAGCCTCCTAACAATCATCAAAAGCAGCTTGTAAGGTGCATGACCAATTTTCAGGACTGTAAGGTATGTGTTTCTTGCATTTAATTCATAGTAAACATTTAGCATTTAGTGTATGATAGTCGGTATTTGGCATAAACTATTCATACAATATTGACAAGTTGAAAAAGGAACATGTTCAAGATGTCAAGAAACACCCCCTTATGCCCTTAATTGCATGGAAATTCCAAAACTATGCAAAAACCTGATTTTGGGACAGACATGGCAGCAATTCTATTTCAATTTGTAGGGCAAATTTTAGAAGGAGAACTGCAAGTTTATATCTCACAATTGTCTGATAAATTGAAGGAGGATAATCAACAAAATGCACCCGAAGGTTCTATTTTAGTACTACTGGAATAAAACAGCAACATACAAAACAAAGAATAGCATCTAAACAAAAGGATGAAGAAGGGATTTTTGATGTTATGGAAGGCTTATACACTCTAGAGATGGGCCCACAATAGAATCTGTAGCTAAATTTTGCATAAGAGGTCATTTCTGCATTTTTTTTGAAGATCTTCGAAATGAACAGACATCTTCGAAATGAGAAATACAGTCTCTTTGAAATGAGCAGACATCTTCGAAATGAGAAATATAGTCTCTTCAAAATGAGCAGACATCTTCGGAATGAGAAATACAGTCTCTTCAAAATGAGCAGACATCTTCGAAATGAGAAATACAGTCTCTTCAAAATGAGCAGGATATCTTCAGAATGAGCAGAAACTGTACCAAAATTGTTGAAAATGCTACAGAATAGCAAAAAGAGTAGGGTACATCAAATATTGAGGTTTATAAGGCTCTACCACAAGTAAGTACATCCCTCAAGCATTTCAAATCAAAAAATTTTATCAATTTTGTTCAAAAGGTGCAAACAACAAAAATAAGCATTCAGATTGAAATATTGTTAAGAACAGAAAAATTCCATTCGTAGTAGTGCATCTGCCAAATATGGTTCCACAATAAGACTATTGCAAGATGAATCATATGATATCAAGCCTTTAAGAGGTACCTTGCAACACTAAAACTTGTAGAAAGATAGAAAAAGAGTCATACATGTGCTTAATTGCAAAATACTTGATATAGTGCAGCAAGGAGGAATTTCTCAGTTAGCAGTTAGCAAAGGATGTTGTTCACAAGAATAAAACCTGCATATTACTATGGCCTACTAAGATGCATGAGGGCATGCATCAGTTCAAGTTGGGGGGATGATGAGGCCCAAAAGTGCCTCATTATTGCACAATGTTTGACTACCATATGATAAGTTAATTGCCAAATAGTTGACTAAAATATACTATTTGTTAAGTGTTTACATGATTTTATGTTAGGAATACTATATCTCTATTTTTGACTATTTTCAGCATTTTGTGACTGATTTTGCTTGATTAAGTAGCAAGTAAGAACATGCATTTCAATTAACCAAATGTGGTATGCTGATATCCATTAACTTCTCAATGGTTTTTGAATGTTTTCCTGCCCTTCAACTTGTTTCAAATCCACATTGAAGCCAAAAGTTTAGGACTGTCATAAATCTGAAAATCTAAAAAAATAGCCATATAAAAATCAGCAAGTTGTCACTTTATAGGAACACCTTGAAGTTGTCAAGAAAAGCATGAGGATATGGATGGAATGAGTTCAGAAGGACTACAGAAGACATCTGACCTATTTAGAAGCATTCCCACATGGTCTAAATAGGCAAGCAATAGGGTATAACAGAGGAGGGACAATTGTGCAAGATTGTTGCACTATTTCAGCATTGTTACTTGGTGAATGAAGTGTATAAATTCAGTAGCAACTTGATGTACTCCTTCATGTTGATATTTGAATAATTTTTCCATGTTCTAATTTGTTTGAATTTGCAAGAAATGCCAATATTTTACAACTCGTGCAAAGGAACTGGAAAATGCAAGTAATTTACCATGTAAATTCCAGCAAGCTACCAATGAATGGCAAGGCATGGAATTCACACATGGAGAGGAATGAAGGCTATTGCAATCTGATCCTGAGGGCTAATCCACTTGAGAAATGTAGCTAAAATCATTTGAAGAGCACACAGTTGTTCATTCCGAAGATCTTCGAAATGAACAAGACATCTTCGGAATGAGAAATACAATCTCTTCGGAATGAGCCACTTATCTTCGAAATGAGAACAGAAAAGTGCTTTTTGACTTTTTGACTATTTTTGACGATGGAAAAAGGGAAAGAAGGTTGAGAAGGTTAAGGGAAAATATCTCCCATATGATTTTGCCATCCTTGCCGTCCAAAGCCACCATTCATGGAAAAGATCAATTTTGATCCTCTTCTAGGATAAACACATAAATAATTGCAGCATAATAGGAAGTTGTTTGCAAGATAGAAATGGCATATTCTGAAGTGAAGAAAGATGTGTGAGATATTTCTAGACTTCTCCCATGTACTCCCACCACTGAAGATGCTTTCTAAGGGCCAATGACTACTACTGCAACACAAACTGTCCAGATTTGCATTTATTTCAGATCCAAAATTATTGGCAAATCACTGGAAAGCAGCACATAGGCTGATTTGAGCATGGGATATGTTGTAAATATTTATATAAATAACATAGCTCCCTCCTTGGTTGAGCCAGTTAGGAATTAGAATAGAGGAGAGTTTTCAATAGCAAGCAATTAGGACTCGTACAACAATTTTCTGTAATAGTTTCAGCATGTTCTGTCATCAATAAAAGTGCAGCTATTTTATCATTTTCTGTTCTGAGTGTTAATTAGTTAAGGAGTGCTTTTCACCTCCTTCTAGATCAGGAAGTATGGGCCCACTTTCAGATCTAGAAGGAGGGATTTTATGGCAGGTTTTAATCTATAATTTTGCTACAGCAGAATTAATAGATTGCTTGCCAGATTTCATTTTCTTGTTTTTATTTTGTATTATGTGATTTATGTTTTCTATTATGTTTGTGTACAACATTTGTGTGTATGTCAGCTGACAAATTATATTAAGCATTTTTCCTTTGCTTTCTATATTTTCCCTGCTTTTTTGTTTTAACAACTTTTCATTTTTAGCATATTTCATTTTGTTGTCAATTCCTGTAGCAGAAGCTTGACGACCTTTTGTGGCAGGGCATTGACAGGTGTTTTATTTCCAAGCATCACTTCCATTCTGCAAGAGTAAAATAGGTTTCAATTTTGCAAGTGTAATTTAGGATTTCATTTTAGCAACATTTCAATTTAGCAATTTCAATTCTGTTATTTCAATTCTGCAAAAGTAGATTAGATTTCAATTCAACAATTTCAATTCATGCAATTGTAGTTAACTTTAATTTTCTGAAATTAGAATTAGTTTTTATTTCTTGCAAGTTTCCATTCTATAGATTAGGTTTAGTGTGACACCAAAAGGCTAAACCAAATCTGTCTCACCCAATAAATGCTTGAAATCTGAATGCCTGAATTGTACTCTGCCCTAGCCTTCTATCGTAGATAGCCTTGGACACCACCCCGGATTGATAAATCATTGAGATTAAATGATGAGACTCAACGACACTCATCATCTATTGCTGTAGAATTAAAAATTATAGAATTAAAATGATAGGATTGGAACTTAAGTATTTGAAGCATCACACCTTTCATAAAATAAAATCTTAACATAGTAACGAAATTCAAAATTTAATAAGCAAATATTGCAAAACTTGAATAAACTGAAATAACAAGAAATTCTCTGATGCAAACTGGAAATACAGACTAGAAATGTTGAAGCTGAAATAGAAAGTGTTATGCTATAAAATCTACTCTAGATGACTTAACTACAATGCATTAATTTACCAAATGTTATATGCAATTTAACTCAATATTTAATCATGCAATAAGTTGTCAGATTCCTATTGATTTGCTGTAGCAAGAAATGAGTAAAATTTTGGCAGAATTAATCCTTCCCCTAGGCCTAGAAGTGGCCCTTGCTTCCTAAACCAGAATAAGGTGAAAGTACCTATCCTAAACTACCAAAACCTCACACTAAAAATGCCAACATAAATTATGAAACTGCACCTTTTATTAAATTTGTAGTAGCATAACAGCAGTGCAGGGGAAACCTGCAAAATACTATTATGTTATAGTATAATGCTACATTTCTTAAACTTCTACTATTCTTTATCCTCTAGCTCCTATATGCTCAACCAAATTGGAGCTATCTTATTTTTACTAATGGGTTACAATATTGATAGGACTTTGTGTTGTTATGTAGGGCTGCTACAACTGTTGCAGAACTATTTTCCAGAATGCAGGGATTTGTTATGTTACTCCTTATCCATTCCTTCTGTTGGGCTTCATGCATTGAGGGATAGGTGTTGGAAATAAAAAGGGTATCCCTTAACAACTACAGCCACCGTTTACCACCCTTCTATTGTTGTTATAGGCACTTTTTACCAAAACTGTTCTTACTGCATTCATTCTGGAGCTGCTCCAAAGTATCAAGCAGGATAACAGAGTTTGTGTTAATTCATGCACCAAAGGTGCAGGAAAATTGTTGTGACGACATGAATAATCTCTATAATTTCCTAGAATACTTATTCCATCCTTTGCATGAGCTGGAGTGGACCAATTCCAATCCATGTTGTATATGTACAACTGGCTAGAATTTGAATGGATAATTTCCTGTTTCTGCATAGTAAAACTATTTTGAACAAGTTTTGGCACCTTTTGGCCATTTGAAATGGTTATACGATGGGGAAAGCTAATGAAATGATTTTAGAACTAAATACATATCAACACCTATTATTACAACTTCAAATAAATCCTACTTTGCTTAAAGAATTTAGTTGAAACACGTCAAAAAATACAAAAAAATGGTCAAAATAGAATATATGCTCTTTAACATTTAAAATATGTAAAAACTAATACATAACGCATTTTATCACCATAATTAGCATCAAAACATAACATAAGGTGTTCAAAAGATTTTATAAGTTATCAAAACTACTCCATGGATGAGGCATTTGCAGGCCTCATCATTTTCCCCAAAACCTATTCTAATGCATGACCTCATGCATTTTGTGCAGCCACAATAGCACAGAGATCCATATCTAGATTCCGCTCTTCATAACTGAGTTTGCACCCTAGAAATTTGTAGTATCCCCTAATTTCTTGAATTTGTCTAAGTCATTCTTGGAATTGTTCATCCGATTGAGGATCATCATCAAATAAATATGGAACAAGAGTTATAACAGTTGGCAATCTGTATCTCAACCCTACCCAATGATCCTTTAACTTGTGAATGACCTATACTATGCCTTCAGATCTTCTCCTATACCATAATAAGTTATTGGGCGAGATAGGTTCCCTTTTTTGTAGTGATATTTATAATTCTCCCCACCTGTTCCTACAAGCAGATAGAGCATTACCAAAATACTGGTTACAAAATACCTAAAAATTTATTATACAATTAGTAATATTGTCTATATAAACCTTTCTGATTCTTGGCTCCCTCATCATATAAAAATGTTCATTTATGGAGGTTCTATAATTGGCATGAGATGGTCTTATTAGCAACTCAGCTTTTAATTCTATTTCTTTTATTGTTTTCTTCTCCTCCTCCCAATGGATTTGATTATGTAGGTTGGACATAAAAGCCCTCAGTTGAATATCCCATGTAGCAATATGTGAAAGAAATGTTACATCTTCTGGCATGAGAAATTTGTGCACAAATAGTTCACACATCAAATTATTTTGTTCTTCTAAGTTGTGAAAAAAGGCTTCCAAAAACTCCTCCGTAGTACTTATTTCATAGGGAATATTAGAACAAATTCTCATTAATTGCCAACAAAGGTACTTTTCTTTCAATATTAGACTATAAAATCTAGCTGACCTACGAAATTGAACTAGGTACTCTGAAACATGACAAAGATACTAAACCTGTTTCTGCATATTTTTTGTTTCTTTAGTTTGAATATCAAGCTTATTCTCCAATTTTTTTAAAATATGAAAGTTATGCCTCCATTATTTGACATTTAAGCACCCAATGTGCTATGTCCTTATTATATTTTGTCATTGTAACTGTTTATGGGGGCTTTATGATTGATTGTATTTTTGGAGGTAATTCCACTTGTATACCAATTTCTGATGTGTTAACAGAGAACAGATCTACTTGCACTCCAATTTATGTTGTTTCAACTTGAGGTGATTCAGCTGTAATTAATTCAATATACAATTGAGGAGAATGTACATTTACATGTCCCTATACTTCTCGCTATTCATTGGTCTCCTCAGCTGCTTGTAATGTTTGTGCCCCCTATTGTAAATTTTTAGAATGTTCTATAGAAGCTCCTGAATCTGTCATGCTGATATCCTACTGGAATATTTGTGTTGATGCCTCTTCTATTTCCACTCCTCTGATGGGTGATTATTCCTCGAGTAGGGTTATCTCCCTATGATCTTTTGCCAATTCTAAAAAAATTCTAGTCAATTCATCCTCATAATCAGATTTTGTAGTTTGTTACTGTAGAGTGGACAACTGAGCCTTTAGTTTGTTCACTTCTTCCTACAAATCAGCAATAAGCTTATATTTTTCTATGATATAGGCTTCATGTTGTTCAATCCAACCCATTTGTGTCTTAATGACACTTTTAGCAGCATGTAACTAGGTTTGCATATCAGGCTCTTCCTCTTCTCTTAGTGATTCTTTGTCAGAATCAGAATTTTTAGAATCTGAATAGTCAACAAGTGAGACTGTAGGTATTTTTGTATCTATGATTGTTGTCTTTACCTCCAATTCTTTTATGTCCATATATACTTCCTCTGATATTTCTTCTATAAATTGTTCTACAAGCACTTCCTGCACCTGATCTATATTTAACTGTTGAAACAGTGATGTCACTTCTACATCCACTACCTCCTTTATTACTTTTTATTTTTGAAGTCTAGAAGACCTTCGCAACCCCACAGGAGCTTGTTTGACCAGTTTTTGTGACTCTGGAACAAATTCTGATGATTCTGGAGTAGAACCTGCTTCATTTGTTTCTTTATCCAGCTGCCCTTCCTTACTTGAACTACCAGGCTACCCAATAGGTTGTGTTGGAAAAATAGTTACATTCTCAAAAAATGTAATTTTTCTTCTTTTTCCCATAGGTTCAGACTTAGACTGTTTCTCCCTTTGCTTCCTAGTCCTAGAGGATGGAGGTCCTTATGGTGAGGAGGGGATTTCTTTTTCATAGGATTCAGTTTCAATTTCAGGTTCATATCTTGTAATTTCTACTTCATCTTCAAATTCAGACTTCTCACCTTCTACCTCTTCCTGATATTCAGTGCTTTCACCCTCCAATTCATTCTAGGCAAAGAAGAACCGCTTAAAACTCCTAATTTTTCCTCTAAAGTGAAGTTTGTAGATGAGTTTGATGAGCCCATGGTGTTTGTGAGTGCTCCTTCCTTTTTGGTATTTTCTAGCCATAGTGCTCAATTCTTGATGAAGGTATAAGGGCAGATTTATCTTGACCTTTAGGTTTGAACTACCATGTCGTAGATGATTCAAAATTCTAATATGATACCCAGATAGAATAGGAAATTGTCCATCACAGGTTAAAACCTAATAACCCATACATCTACTTCATTCCATGGAGGTGGTAGACTAGACCTCTTAACCCCTTTGCAAACATTCTTGTTCATTAAAAATTTAATTGGTTTGTCCCCTTCTTCCCTAAATTGATTAACAATTTCTACCAAGGTATTTTTACCAGTTTTAACAATTTGAACCCCTTGCAAAGGTATTTCAATAATATAACTAAGAATTTCTTGGAGTTACCTGGATGATCATGCCAATGATATTGACTTGGTTGTTCTTGAATTTTTGGGCGAATTCTACTGCCAACCCCTCAGAATGTCCATCAAATTTATGCAAAAATGGCATAAACCCTCCTTTTGTAAAGATACACAGTGATTCTGGATCTCCCTATAGGCAATCTGCATTTTTTGGCTCAATCTGATTCTTCTTACCCCCCATTTCAAATTTTCCCTGTGTTCTATTTCTTCTCAGTATTGAAATACAATGTCATTCTTGGGTCTAAATCAAACTTTTTGCAATTGCAAGGCTCAAATGGTTTTGGGCTACGAAAATAAATTTTTACAGTGCCAAAAAAATGCTTCGAAACATGTTGGAGCGTTTGGAAATTAAATTTTCTTCTTCTATATCATGTGGCAGACTCCTATTTCCCATAGGAACGTGATCCGCTGCATTTGATTAAATGATAATGATGCGTTGATATGGTAGTTATCTATTGGCTGCATCATGTACCACATGTAGAAATTTATTTTTTCTCGAAGTCTTTGTTAAGTGTGCCAAAGATTTTGCATATCACGAAACATGCGACGATTCCCAACAACCTTGTTCCTGTCGTTGTGTTGGAAACCTATGTCTTGAAATTTGTGCCATAATTTTTTTGACTTCGAACAATAGAAATTTTATTATGATGCCACATGTTGTTTCATTTTTATTCTTACTCATTCTAGAGTTTTTTCAAAGTATAAACATTCCTTCATTTCGAAGAATATGTTTATTTTTATTCTAAAGTTGTCCTTGTTTTTTTCTCTTCTATTTTTGTTTTGGTTTCGGATTTACCATCATTCCTAAGTAGTTATGAGTACCACTTATTCTAGAGCATTATCATGTTGAAGCATTTGAAGGTAATTGATAAAAAATTTATGCCCTTTTTACATCTTCCATTGACTATATGGATAAATTTTTGAATTAACCTTATGTATGCCTCATATAATAACTAGGGATATTATACACTACATACTAGATATCAACATTATTCTAAAATGAAAAAGGCACATACCTAATATAACCATTTATTTGCATTTGTACAGTGGTTTTTCCTACTGATTCTCAGCTGGCTGCTCTACTGACTAAGACAGGTGCAAGCTGAAAACAGGTGAAACAGTGATTATGAGAAAATATGGAACAATGATGGTGGGTCCAAACGGTGAGTCATTAAGGCAAACATGACGGAAGACCAGTTTTCATGCAAGCTTAATTCAGAAGCGCCTCAAAGAGGTTTTCACTCTATGAATTATTCATTTATTTTTATCATTTTTTCCTTTTTTTTATTTTTTTGTTCAATTTCTTTCATGTTACTCTACTGAGTCCAGTGTGGAAGAAGTGTTTTCTTCCAACATGTGTACATCCAAGTTCTCCACTTGCTTGAGAAACTCCTCCTTCATTAGTGGTTTATGATATATCCGAAGATGATGTCCATTAACCACCAATTTTCATCATGAATCATCAATGGGTGAAAGGCAAACAACTCCATTTTCAAACACTTCCTCAATATGATATGGTCCAAGCCACCTAGTCTGCAACTTTCTAGGATAGTCTTCATAACGTGAGTCAAACAATGAAGCCCAGTCACCTTGCTGAAACTTCCTTTGCTGAATGTGACTATCATGCCATAATTTTTATTGTGCTTGGATCATCTTAGTCTGGTGCAATGCATCCCTCCGTAGCTCATCCAATGCATTGAGCTATAGGATTCGTTTCGTTTGTGCCTGTGACAAATCAATACCTACATCCAAATTAGTTCAAAGAGTCAATAACTCAAATTCAATAAGCAAAAGAGGCTTTTTACCATAAACCAATTCATATGGCGTAAATACAGTGGTGGATTTCCAAGTAGTGTTGTAAGCCCAAATTGCTTTAGGTAGTTTATCCAACCAATTTCTCCTAAGTGAAGCTATGGTTTTGGTTAAAATTCTCTCTAATTACCTATTTGTTACTTTAACTTGACCATTGGCTTTTGGATGATACGATAAGGATTTCCTATGCTTTATTTCATATAGTTGAGTGAAAGCTTTAATAAGTCTTGAGGTAAACTAAGGTCCTTGGTCTATGGTGATGGACTGTGGGGCTCCAAAATGTAGGAAAATCTGTGAATGCAAGAAATCAGCAACTTTTTCTTCTCGAGTATGCTTAAAAGCATGTGCTTCTACCCATTTAGTTACATAGTCAGTACATACTAAGATATGCACTTTCCCTTGGGAAGGAGGGTCAATGGGTCCTAAAAAATCTAGCCCCCACATCTCAAATGGTTTTGTTCCTATTTGAGGTTGTAATTTCATTTCACTAGTAAAGGTATGTTTTCCCATCCTTTGGCATGCATCACAATGTCTAACATAATTTTTCACATCTTTATGCAAAGATGACTAGTAATAACCAGTACCCAAGATCTTCCAAATTGTAATTTTGAATGAGTAGTGTCCTCTTGAAGGTTCGTCATGACATGCCGGTAGGATATCATATACTTCATCCTTGCGGATACACCTACGCAAAACATGGTTAGGACTACATTTAAAAAGTAAATCTCCTATCCATTTGAAAGAAGAACTTTGATTTATTAACTATTTCTTTTGTTTAGGAGTAAAGTGGAGAGGAATTTTTCCTATAGCCAAATAATTAGCTATATCTGTAAACCATGGAGACTGCATAGAAATAGCGAACAGTTTCTCATCAGGAAATGCATCTTCAACCAACTCTCCTATATCTGCATTTGGCAATCTTGACATAAAATCTGCAACTACATTAGCTTTCCCTAGTTTATTAACTATAGTGATATCAAATTCCTACAACAATATTAACCAGCAAATAATTCTTGCACTAACTAGAGGTTTATTCATCAGGTATTTAATGGCAATATGATTTGTATGGATCAATACCTGATATACTATGATATAGTGTTGAAACTTATTGATAGCATATACTTCAACTAAGAATTCCTTCTCAGTAGTAGTGTAGTTCTTTTCAGCTCCTGTCAAGTTTTTGCTAATGTAATAAATGGCATAATTCTCACCATTGTCAATATGACCTAATGCAGCTCCAATTGTAGTATTAGAGGCATCATCTGAATATGGAATGGTAGTTCCCAATTAGGTCCTCTTAATATAGAGGGAGTTAATTTTTCTTTCAATTCATCAAAAGACTATTGAAACTTAGTAGACCAAGAAAATTCATAATCCTTCATTAGTAATGCAAACATTGGATTGGCTATGGTACTGAAATTGGCAATAAATCTATGGTAGAAACCAATAGGTCCTAAGAAACTTCTTACATTAGTTTGAGTTTTTGGAGGAGGAAGGTACTTCCACCTTTTTAGGATCAACCTTGATCCCATAAGAGGAAATATGATGACCAAGGAAAATCCCTTCCTCCATCATTAAGAAGCATTTCTCAGGATTAAGAAACAAATGGTATGTTTCACAACGTATTAAAACTTTTTCAAGTTGTTCCAAAGTATATTCAAAACTATCCCAAAATACTGTGAAATCATCCATGTAAATCTCTAAACTCTCATTTATAAAATCAGATAATATGGCCAAAATAGCTCTTTGAAATGTTGTTGGAGCATTAAATAAACCAAAATGCAGAACCCTATAAGCAAATGTTCCCCGAGGACATGTGAAAGTAGTTTCCTCTTGGTCTTCAAGGGCAACTTGTATCTGATTATAACCACTGAATCCATCAAGAAAATAGAAAAAATTCTTACCAGCAAGGGTATCTAACACTTGGTCTATAAATGGTAATTGAAAATGGTCCTTATGTGTTACCTTATTTAACTCTCTATAATCCACACACACTCACATTTTCCTATTTTTATTTGCAAAAATGACCAATGGAGAAACCCATCTACTATCTGAAATTGGATAGATGAATCCTACATCTAAAAGCTTTTCAATTTCTTCCTTGACAATATCTTTCAAAGCAGGATTCAAATGTCTTTGAGGTTGTCTCACAGTTTTAACATCTTCAATATATATCCTATGTGTATATACATCAATGTGAATGCTAGTCATATCCTTGTAACTCCAAGAAAAAGCCTGAACATGTTTTTGTAAAACAGAAAATAATTTGGCTTCCTGTCCATTAGTCAACCATCTATTAATATTCAAAAAAAATTTTGGTTGTATTTCAATTTATTTAATCCTTGGGTAAACAGAATTGATTGCTTCATATCTATTTATTAAGTAATTTAATGGACAGTGATGTGGCTGTAGAGGATGAAATACTCTGGATTCTATTTCATAAGTGATGTCATATGGAATCATTCTCTGCATAGGACATGTGAAAGAGGTAAGAATATGATGATGCCATCCATGTGGCAGTGTGAAAGAGCTTTCCTGTATGGGAATAGGTGACATGTTTTGAAGTTTGTTCTTCATACTTCCATAGCAGGAGATGAACAAGAATTTGATCATCTTTAAGTCCTTCCTCTTGTAATGTTTCAACTAGGACAGTCTCATCTTCAAAAATTTCTCTTTCTAGTGAGTTGATTTCCTCAATGTGTTCCTTCACTATTATTGTGGCCAAAGTGGCAATAGTTTCTTGTTCTTCATCAGACTCAGGATAGCATATCTATCTAGAAAATTTGGTTGAAGGTTGGATTGGTGGATATAGGGAAATCTTCTTAAGGTCAATGCCATTTGAAATAGTCATTTCTCCTGACCTATAGTCTATAAAAGTAGCTACAATAGCAAGCCAAGGTCATCCTAGAAGGATGGGATAACCATTAACTAAATTTCTAGGCTGCAACACCAAGAAATCTACAGGATACTCCCAGGAAGAAACTTCAATGGCAATATCTTCTAGGATTCCTTCTGGATTTGCAACTGACATATCTGCCATTTCCAAAACTGTAGTAGTAGGACTGAGATTATTGAGTTACAGTTGTTGCATTATTTTCTTAGTCATCACATTGATTGCAGCTCCAAGGTCAATTAGTACATTTAGAATTTGCACTAACCCAATAGTAATTGTGACTACTGGACTTCCTGGATCACTATATTTGGGAGGCACTAGGTTTCCAGATAGCAAGTCAGCCAACTTCCCTTCTACTTGCACAGTTTTAGGAAAGGCTTTCTTCTTCCTGCCAGGTTTCTTAATACACAACTCCTAAATGGTTTTCTTAATTAAGGGTACATCCTTTATTGCTTGCAACAAAGGAAGAGAAATTGTCATTTTCTTAATTTTTCCCACTAATTCTGATTTAGGAATTTCTATAGTTTTTTCAAATCTTTTAGGGTATGGTATTACACCTGTAGGGGTTCTTGCTTTTCTTACCCATTTTCTGGTTTTTCTTCCTTTTCTTTTTTTTGCACTGGTTCTGAATGTGGAGATTCTTGCTTTCCATAAATCTCTTCAATGGTGGGTGGAGCAAGGTGAAGTAAAACTTTCCCTAAATGCAACTGGATATTACTGCAGTCAACTACATGAACTGCAGCAAAATCCTTAGACTTAGCTCCATAAAAAAAAGGTTGCTTTTTTGGTATTATTTGGGTTAGCCACAGTCTGAGCTGGAAGTGGAGGTTGTTTAATTGGTTGTGTTTGTTGTGGTGGCATTCTTACTTGAAATTTTTAATTAGGAGGTGGCAGTAGGTTTTGATTTTGTCCTTGATACCTCTGATGCCCTTGATATGATGGGTATTGTGGCCCCCATCTTTGTCCAGATTGTTGATTTTGTGTCCAAGAATATTCCATGGTTGATTCCAACTAGAATGTGACCAGTATTGAGGGGCTAACTAAGATTGATTCCATGGTTGTGAATGTGGTTCTGAATATCCCCAAGGAATATTCCAAGGATTTTATCCCCAACCTGTACGAAAATGAGGGGCATTCTGGTATTGTGAAAAGTTGCCACCTGGCCTTTGCCCAATAACATTAAGTTCTTGAGTTTGATTTTCCAAAATAGTTTTCAGGTGAGGCAACATATTACATCTATCATCCTTATGCTCTTTTGAACATATGCCACAAATAGCTAAGATAGAAGTTCTATCCAAAGAACAATCATGTAGGGCATGTTTATTTTTGCATCTAGGACAATAGATAACTAGAGGTGGGGTAGAGTTGGATTTTGCATTTATTTCCCCTAATGCAGAATTTAATTGTACAAGAATATCAGTTTTCATATTAGCCATTTCTTCCATAAAATCCTTTATATCAGTATTACTAGGATTCTGCATCTTTCTTCTACTACTAGCTGGTTTATATCTCCTTTTCCCATTAAGTCTAATACTTCTCTAGAATCATCCTGCAAACCTCTCAAAAATATGGTTTTTAATAAATCAGTTTTCACAGGATAACATCTCTTTTGGATAAAGGTAAATCTATCAAGATAATCCTCTAGGTTTTCATCCTCTTCTTGTCTAATCCAAAATAACTCATCCTTCCTATTTCTCACTCTACAATACTCCTGATACTTATCCAAAAATACAGTTTTCATTTGATCCCAAGTGTGGATTGAATCTGGTTCAAGGCTCATAAACCATCGTAAGGCTACATCCTTAAGTGTAGAGGGAAATAACTTCAATTTTCTATTGTCATTGACATAGTCATAAGTCTGACACAGAACTTTGAATTCAAATAGAAATTGATCAGGATCTTCATAAATAATTCCCCTGAAAGTTGGAAAAACTGAGGGTGAAATTGTTTTCATAGGAGCATTGTGAGTAGGATTTAGATGAATAGGGTATTCAAAATTTCTAATAGGATTGTCAGCATGATGACCAACAATATCCCTATCATGTTCTTCTTGTTCTTCCATAGGTACTTCCTCAGCTTTGACGTGTTCAACTGGTTCAGATGGATCAGCCCTATGTGTATGTCTATAAGCAAGTGCCTCTAAAAGTTCTTCTTGTAAAGATCCTACAATTTAATTTGATTAAGAATATTATTCTCATTTAATTATTTTATGAAGTTCATATATAGGCAGCTATTCACCTAATCGTGAAGAACGCCTTGGTGGAAAAGAGCCAGTTCTGATAAACCTTCATCTTTCGCCTCTTGGCCTATGCATTCATGCCCATTCACTAAATGAACTTAGAATTCATTTTTCAATAACTGTTACCTAAAATAGGACAGTTACTGGACTGTTATACTTCTCCTAACAACACCTAAGTATCCCCATAAATGGTACCAAAAATTATGAGTGTCATCAATTGTTCATCATTTAATCATAATGTTTGTTAATCCAAGGTGGTGTCCAATGGTTGTATACGATAGGAAAGGCAAGCAGTTTGAGTATCAGTTCATTCAAGTGATGGCTTTATTGGTGAAACAGTTAGTTTTTGGGGGTTTTATGTCACCTCTAAATCCTACAACTAAAATTGACTCCTATTTACCTTTGTAGAAATGAAATTGTAGGAATTGAAACTTTTGCAGAAAAGGAAAACCAACTACTGCTGCAGAATTGAAAATGATAGAGTTTAAATGATAGAATTGGAACTTAAGAATTTGAAGCATCACACATTTCATAAAATGAAATCTTAACATAGTAACATAATTCAAAAGTTAATAATAAAATATTGCAAAACTGGAACAAACTAAAATAACAAGAAATTTTCTGATGCAAACTAGAAATACAGACTAGGAATGCTTAAGCTGAAATAGAAAGTGTTATGCTATAAAATATACTCTAGATGACTTAATTACAATGCATTAATTTACCAAATCTTATATGCAATTTAATTGAACATTTAATCATGCAATAAGCTGTCAGATTCTTGTTGATTTGTTGT
The DNA here is from genome assembly GCA_028583015.1 of Wollemia nobilis. NCBI lineage: Eukaryota > Viridiplantae > Streptophyta > Pinopsida > Araucariales > Araucariaceae > Wollemia > Wollemia nobilis. The sequence continues at coordinate 3,710,277 of JAQPPZ010014470.1, forward strand.
AGCAAGAAATGAGCAAAATTATGGCAGAATTAATCCTTCCCCTAGGCCTGGAAGTGGCCCTTGCTTCTTGAACTAGAAGAAGGTGAAAGTACCTATCCTAATATACCAAAACCACACACTAAAAATGCCAACATAAATGATGAAAATGCACCTTTTATTAAATCTGTAGTAGCATAACAGCAATGCAGGGGAAACCTGCAGAATACTATTCTGCTATAGTATAATGCTACAACTCTTAAACTTTTGCTATTCTTTATCCTCTAGCTCCTATCTGCTCAAAAAAATGGGAGCTATCTTATTTATACTAATGGGTTACAATATTGATAGGACTTTGTGCTATTATGTGGGGCTGCTACAACTATTGCAGAACTGTTTCCTAGAATGCAAGGATTTGTTTTGTTACTCCTTATCCATTCCTTCTGTTGGGATTCATGCATTGAGGGACAGGTGTTGGAAATAATAAGGGTATCCTTTAAATAGCTACAGCCACCGTTTACCACCCTTCTATTATTTTTATAGGCGCTTTTGACCAAAAATGTTCTTACTACATTCATTCTGGAGCTACCCTAGAATATCAAGTAGGATAATAGAGTTTGTATTAATTCATGCACCAAAGGCACAAGAAAATAGTTGTGATGGCATGAATAGTCTCCATAATTACCTAGAATACTTATTCCATCCTTTGCATGAGCTGGAGTGGACCAATTTCAAGCCATGATGTATATGTATAGCTGGCTGGAATTTGAATGGACAATTTTTTGTTTCTGCACAATCAAACTATTTTGAACAAGTTTTGGCACATTTTTGGCCATTTTAAATGAATAGATGGTGGGGAAAGCTAATGAAATTATTTTATAACTAAATACATATCAACACCTATTATTACAACTTCAAATAAATCCTACTTTGCTTAAAGAATTCAGCTGAAACAGGTCAAAAAATACAGAAAAATAATCAAAATAGAATATATGCTCTTTAACATTTAAAACATGTAAACACTAATACATAATGCATTCTATCACCATAATTAGCATCAAAACATAACATAAGGTGTTCAAAAGAGTTTTTTAAGTTATAAAAAGTGTTCCATGGATGAGACATTTGCAGGCCTCGTCAAGGGCTCTAATTTAAATCCTTCCTTAGACCCGGGGTCAACTGCAAGTAAAAGAGTCAAATTAGTCTTCAGACCTATAGTTTTAGACAGATAAATATTTTGGCAATTTTTTGAGAATGATGATCAGATAGTCGACTTTCTAGTCAAAGAAGTTTGTTTAGCTAATGTGCAGGAGGAACTTGCCCAGGAAATAGATCAGCAAGATATTATTTAGTTGAAGAATAATCACATTCCTAAAGGCCTAATCACATTGGAAAGCTTGTTTGACAACGAGGATGGAAATAAGATAAGGACTATGAAATCAGATGATAAGATCTACAGTGAGATTAAAATATAAGAGAAAAAGAAAATCAATGTTGGAGTAAGGTGCTCCTAGAAATGAGTAGAGGGAGTTAAGGCTCTTTGTTTTAAATACCCAGATATTATTGCTTGGTCATATGAGGACCTCAAGTTCTATGACAATAAGATCATTCAGCATACCATTGAGCTAGAGCCTAATGCAAAACCTTTCAGATAGAGACAAAGGTCTATCAATCCTAAAATTGAAGCCATAATGAGACAAGAATTGCTTAAGCTTTTAAAGGAAAGATCATTTATCCTATAAATTATTCCACATGGGTTGCTAACTTTGTCCTAGTAAGAAAGAAGAATAGAGACATTCTCTTATGTGTGAATTTTTGAAACTTGAATAGAGCATCACTGAAATATCATTATCCGCTTAGATGGATCAGATTCTATAGATCGTGTCAGCAGTGGAAAGGTACTCCTTGCTATATGGGTTCTATGGATACAATCAGATCTAGTTCAAGGATGAAGACCAGTTCAAAATAGCCTTCACCAATAAGTGGGGCACATTTTCTTATTAGAGAATGCCATTTGGTCTATCCAATGCAGGAGCTACATTCCAAAGGACCATGGACTATGATTTTGGTAAGTTGATCAATAAGATCATTCTAATTTATCTGGATGATATGATTGTGATTTCTCATAGAAAGGAATCACACCTGGAGAATCTAGAGAAATTTTTCCAAAAGTACAAATATTTCAGCATATCCCTCAACCCAAAGAAGTCATTCTTCATTGTCCATGAAGGTAAGTTATTAGGGCATGTAGTCTACAAATAAGGGATGGTAATAGATCCTGATAGAATAGAATCAATTCTAGTCCTCTCCTTCCTATAAATAAAAAAGGTTTATAGTCCTTCTTTGGGTAAATTATCTTTGTGAGGAGTTTTATATCATATTTTGTTCTAGTCAGACCCATATTACAGTTACTCAAGAATAACATGGAATTCAAATGGACTAAGAAAAGAAAGCAAACCTTTGAGGGTATAAAGCAAGAAATTGCAATTGCACCAGTATTGATAAATCTTAATTTTAAAAAATATTTTATTTTATACACCTATGGAACAGAGGAAAGCTATGTATAAGTAATCACACAAAAGTATGAGAATGAAGAAGAGCACTCCATCTTCTTTTGGATTCAAACCTTTCATGAGTATCATACCAGGTACAATTTTATCGAGAGGCAAGTATTTGTTGTGATGAAATCCTTAAAGAAGTTTAGGTAGTACTTGGTCCAAAGCAAGACTCTAGTCAATGTGGTGCATCCAGATGTATGGAACTTTATCCTTCAAGGAGAATTGGGTGATAAAAGGGCTAGCTGGATTACTAAGATACAAGAATATGATGTAGAAATCTAACCTACCAAGTTGTTCAAAGTAAGGGCATTATTCCAAGAGCTTGTAGCTAAAGCGGATTTAGAACAGATAGTAGCATGTTAGGGAACAGAGGATGATCATAGTGATAGTCTTCTAGAAATCCCAGATTGGGAAGATTAGTTGATAGTCTATTTCCAAATAGAAGTATGTCCATAAGGCCTCAATCCTTCATACAGGAGAAATTTCAGATTATAGGCTTTGAAGTATGTATTTCTTCCTAAAGTATTATACAAAAGGAACCTAGATGGAGTACTTCTAAGATGTCTAAGGGATAATAAAAAATAAAAAGTCATTGAAGAATTTCATGGAGGCCTATCAAGAGGTCACTTTTTAGGAATACTCTACTATAAAATAATAAGGGTAGGATACTACTGGCCCACTATATTTACAGATGCTTTCAAAGCAACTAGGTCATGTGACAAGTGCCAGAGATATATGGGAAGGACCAAGAATGCAGCATTTTCACTTAAACCAATCCAGGTGGAGGAGACCTTCCAACGATGGGAACTTGACTGTATTGGAGTCATAAACCTAAACTCATCAGCAGGTCATAAATTCATTCTTACTACCACTTATTACTTCACTAGATGGGTTGAGGCTATCCCAACCAATAGGTCAGCCTAGGAAGTAGTGATTGAATTTCTAAATAGTTTGATCACAAGGTTCGTAATTCTAGAGGCATTAGTAAGTGACAATGGCCCAAGTTTCATAGGTGTAAAATAAATTGAGTTTGCCAGCAAGTATAGCATAAATATAAAGAATTATTCTAACTATTATCCTTAAGGAAATGGACTAGCGAAATCCACCAATAAAACTTGCTCAAATTTTTGAAAATACCACTAGAAGATAATAAAAGGATTTGGCACTTGTTACTCGACCAATTTTTATGGGTAGATAGAATCACTGTCAAAAGGTCTATCAATACATCTCCTTATGTGTTAGTTTATGGTAAGGAACTCGGTATGCCTACTCATCTTGAGATACCATCTTTAAAATGGGTCAACCAAGATTCGAAGCTAAATCAAAATCTGCTAGAGGTCAAGTTGATGCATCTACTTCAGTTAGAAGAGCAAAGGACTCAAGCATATAAGAATTTCCATAAATACTCCATGAATACAAAATATTAGTTTGAAAAGAAATCAAAATTTAGGAAGTTTAATGAAGGAGATTCAATGCTAAGATGGAATGTAGAAAAGGCTAAACCAGGAAACCATAAAAATTTTGATTTTTTTTGGGAGGGTACCCTCAATATCGTGAAGTAAAAATGAACAATACCTTTCACCTCCAATATAAGGGAATTTACAACCCATTCTTGTAAATGGGTATCATCTCAGACTATATTTTAGTTAGAGAATATTTCTTGTTGTAATATATGTACATATTTTGTATTATATTTTCTTTATATACGCATTCTACATTATATTTTCTTTATTGAATCCCAAAAAATAAAAAATGAAGAAAATAGAAAAAAAAAAATTGAGAAAAAAATTATTTTTTGCTCTCGAGATGAGACCATGCTATATTCTGTGAAGAGGCAATGCAACGCAGAATCTGTAGTCAACACGGTCACACTAGCTCTAGCAAAAATCAAAAGAGTGGAATGCAAAATCCAACAAAATTTCCAAAAATAACACAACTCCTAGTGGTGCCTAATGTGAAAGCATTTTCAAAATCCTCGATCAAAATGGTCAAATAGCGCTCAGCAAAATTCAGAATAGCAAAATTCAGAGTCCAGTAGAGTTTCCAAGGGGACATGAATCCCTCGACAGTTCTCAAAATAGATGAAGTTCCAAAATCCATAGTCAACTTGGTCAAAGTTATCATTGTGGAAATGCAACTAGCAAAATTTTGAGAAAAACACCGAAAGGAGCATGCAACTTTTAAAACAAGAAAATTTGGGAAATGGAAGTATAGTATTAAAATCCATTGAGTACGTGATTCCACCATGAAAAGGGTAAATAAATGTGCCTTGAGAATTGTACCAACATATAGTTTACTACCATCTGCTACAGATTTTGTCCAATCATCTATGCATACTTCACTGACAAGCCACGCTTTGTAGCATGTGATTCACTTATTTGAAATCATGGGAGGTAACTGCCCACTCATCTTCATTAATGATGGAGTACTTGATCAATTTATGTAAGGAAATTCAAATTTTGATCATTTTTGAATTGTTTGAGTTGAAGAACTAGGGCATTATTGAGAACAATTTTTTGCATACTCCTAAGCAATTTGTGAAGAAAAGGTTACTCAGAAGCTAAAATGGCATTGTCTTCAGCAAAGCAAACTAGGCAATCCAACAAGGTTGAAAGACCAAATTACACAAATAATAAGGTAGGGGTTGTGGATATAAAAATAACATATGTAACCATAGACTGCTTGAGGATGGAATATGAGGTCAAATTCTTCAAAGGGGAGCCTCTTCCAAACCAAGGTATTGGAGCTATGTACTCTCTTCTTTCTTATTATGTTTGTGATGCAGTCCATCCTTACCCAAAATTAATCTCTACCATGGCCAAATTTTATGACCCTACAACTAGGTCTATGAGAACGTCCCATGGCAAGGTCTTGTTTCACATTACTGAGCAAGCTTGTAAAAAAAATTTGCAATGGGATAGACCTCCTGTACCCCCTAGAGAGTTTAGATTAGAGCAACAGGCTAATTATTACACCCTAAAGAACCGTGTGTAAAATGGAATTCATTTTAGGACCTGCGTGTATAACCAATTTAAAACCATAAGGTCCAGATAAACTCTCCCAATGACTTCTATTCCTACTAATGAATTTGCATATCCAAGGTTGTACTCAATTTTAGCCATATTATTTGGCCTAGAATCTAACCTGGATGTAAAATACTGGTAATTAGCCGCTGCATACTGCATCTCCAACACCAATATGTATATGATGCAGCCAAGAGATATCAACAATGCCACAATTTACTTCTACTGGCATGTATTCCTCACCAAGAGAATGCATGAGCAACTATTGGCCATGAAGAAATATGAAGAGAATCCATCATTTAGACATTCCTCCAATTTAGTTTGGATGTTCTTCAGTGCCACAAAGGATTATTACCCTTGGATATCAGTAGTTGACAAATATGCAAATAGACATCCATTGTTGGTTTATTATTGGACTAAGGTTCTGAGCATAGAAAAGTCCTATTACACTTTCAACTATGAATATTTTGGACTGTCTCTACAGGTTATGTATGGTAGTTTCCCTAGGCTAGCCCTATAAATAGAGAAGATAATATTCAAAGGGGTTGAAGAGGGAGATTGGTACCTCTTAAAAAAAGGTACAGTAATCAGATTGTATGGTTTTATGGAGAAGCCAAATCTATTACCACATTATGTCACCCATTGCATATTCGCACTAGAATATTGTAGGTAGGTAGACTACATAAACTGTAGATTTGGTTTTATGAATAAGAGGAAAGCAATAGTTGATTACGATTTCAAGGAAGGTGATATCATAATTTGGAATAAATGGCAATATGAGAAAATCACAATGGAAAAAATAGGTATTTCCCAGCTCTTGCAGATATTGGGATATGATCCAAATGATTTGTTCATAGAAATAATTAAAGAGTTGCATGGATAAAAATAGCTAAATTGGTAAAATCAAAGCGCTCACACATAGAAGAACACAAAAACAATAGAGAGCAATCCCCGCTCCAATGGAATGTAAATTCCATGGAACCGCTTCCACCCTAGAGATATTTCTATGAGAACACAAATATCTATGACCCAACCAAAATTTCTCACCAGCTCAATGATGTCAGAATTGAAGAAATGGAAGAAACCTACAAATGGTCTCAAGCCAAAATTTTAGAATGGTGGAATATGAGGGTCGAAATAAATGTAATGAAAAGTAAGTACCCTAATCCAATTGATGTTGAATTTTAAAATATGTATGATGCACATGTTGCAACTTGGAAGGCTAAGGAAAATAAGATCCTAGCATTGATTCTTGGAAAGGGAGAAATAAGTGAATTTAAATAAAGCAAAGCAAAAATCAATAAGGTTGAAGTGGCTAAGGGGCAGCAAGAGTCAATGCAAGCATCATCTACTCCTTTATAGTTAAAATAGAACACCACAAAGACAAAATGTGCAGCAGAATATACCCCAAGAAGGAGAAGGTTTGGGCATAGAGTCATCCAGGCAAAGACTCCTATAAAAGAGGAGAAGAAGAAAAAGGTAAATTTATAGACCTTACTCTTGCAACCTCCTCCAAAAAGAAAGATAAACTAGCCCCAGTTACAAAATCCATAGGATCACTTCCTCAATGAGAACCAGAGCAGAAGATAATATTCAAAAGGAAGGCATAAGGTGCAATATGGTAAATTGATGCCTTAGCTCCTAAGAAGCAAAAGTTAAATGAAGTGGATGAAGTGATACAATCTTCTACTACATCAGGTGAGCAGAAGCTATAGTGAAAGTAGCAAAAGAGTGTTGAGGAGGTTTTCAGATAGTCTACTATGATAGGCTTAGGTATGACTTCTAGTCCCTCTCCTCCTTCTTCTCCTACTTATTCCCTGATGAAATCCTCTTCCCCTTATCAAGTTCAAAAAGCAATGGAAATATCATCATTGTAATATAATTCCCCACAATCATCTCCACCTCATCCGTATTCATCTGCTCATATAGACCGCTCTCCACCTCATATAGTCAAGAGTCCTAAACCATATTTCCCCCCTTCTTCACCACACATTCCAATATCATCTCCACCTCCAACTTCCATAAGTCCAACTCCTCCATCATCACTACCCCCATTGACAATGGCAATATCACTGCCATTGAATCTGCCATCAGTTCCATTTTAGTTGTTATTTTTATTGTGGACACAGACTCCACTATTATCACCATCACTTCCCTCTCAGCTATGGTGGTCCCCTTTTCCCTATAAATTTCATCCCATACATTCCCATGGATCATCCCATAGTAGCATCCTTGCAGAAGGTTAAGAGAACCTCACTAAGAGCACAAAGCTACTAGAGCAATAAATTAGCCTAGTCTTCTAAGGAAGATTCTAAGGTAAGAAAAATAGTGATGGTCAACCCTATTTCCTAGCATAGGACAAAGTATAAGATGATCCCCTTGGTTAATAAACCCAAGGAAGATATGATAATGGAATACTATCGATTAGAGGAAAAGACTAAATATATTGCATAACTGGTCACACAAGATGTGAGGAACCATATTCCTAGTAGGTGGAAAATAACAAAGATAAGTGAAAATGAATGCAGGATTAATAAACAATACAATCGCCTTTATAGATCATCATTTAAAATGGAGGAATCCCTGCCAAATGCTCTTAAAGAGATGTAAATAAAAATTTTCTTGGATGCCTTATGACACCCTCTATGAATGCACCTAAATACCTATCAAATGGTTATGATTGTGAAAATATGCAATGGTCCACAACAAGGAAGGTGATTAGTTATATAACATAGGTTAGGATTAGGATCCTAACAAGCCATCCCTCTTAAAAAGAGATTTATCCTCAAAGCAAAAATTTGGAAAATTGTTGTTGGATGTGAAGAAGTGTTTCCCATGTAGCATCTTCAAAAGGTAGACCTTTCCATTGAACCAAAATTTTGGTGATGGTACAATTTCCAAGTTGTCGAGTACGGCGATCCAGGATAGCTTCAGGTTCGACCATGAGTGCTCCTTCTTCTATGAACTTTGGAAGTTGAGTTTGTGTAGTAATGTGGTTGCCAAGTACTATTTTAAGACAAGAAATATGGAAGACAGGATGGATTTTGGAATATTTTGGTAACTCAAGTTTATAAGCAACAGGTCCAATACGTTGAAGGAATTTCTAAGGACCATAGAATTTGGGGCCTAATTTCTGAGATCCTTTGATTTTAAGGGAAGTTTGATGATATGATTGAAGACGAAGGAACACCATATCACCATCATGAAAAACTCGATCGGTTTGATGTTGGTTGGCTTGTTGTTTCATACGATGTTGAGCGGTAGTAGATTATCTTTGAGAAGGCAAAGAATATTATCTTTGATCGAAAGGTGAGAATCCACTATTGGAACATTTGAAATTCTTGGAATATAAGAGGTAATGGAAGGTGGTATTTGGCCATATAATGCTTCATAGGGTTTCATCTTAAATGTGGAGTGATATGAGGTATTATACCACCATTCGGTTAAAGAAAGACATTTAACCCAATGAAGGGATTGAGTAGAAATAAAACATCATAGGTAAGTCTCCAAGAATTTGTTAACAACTTTTGTTTGACCGTTTGTTTGTGGATGATAAACAGAACTTATATGAAGTTGAGTACCCTAGAGTTTGAACAATTATTTCCAAAATTTACTAGTGAATGTAGGATTACGATCACCGATTATGGTGGAAGGCATGACATGTAGTTTGAAAATATTATCAAGAAAGATTTGAGCTATAGTACTAGTTGTGTAAGGGTGGGCTACAAGGCAAAAATGAGCATATTTAGATAAGCAATCTACTACAACTAGAATAGTGGTTTTTCCTATAGATTTTGGAAGGCCTTCAATAAAATCCATGGAAATATCAACCCAGGTTTTTGTGGGTATTGAAAAATGTTGTAGGATGCCAGGAGTATTTATTGTTTCACCTTTTTGTCTTTGATAGTCTCACATTCATCCATAAATTTCTTAATATCTTGTTTCATGCCTATCCAATAAAAATATCTAGTCACTCTTCTATAAGTCTTTAGGAATCTTGAGTGTCCTGCAATGGGTGTGGCATATAACTCATAGAGAATTTTTGTACGATATGAGGATGTGGGAGCTAGGAAAATATGCCCTTTATACCTAAGTATGTTTTCTTTCCAAGAGTAGTGGGGCTTACTAGTGGAGTCTTGTTGAAGTTGTTGAATTATGGTGTGTGTGGTAGGATCATGAAACCATTCCTTATTGACTTGGTCTATCCATTTGTGAATCGAAGAGGAAAGGGCATGTAATTGGGGTATTTCTTCAAACTTTCTTGAAAAAGCATCGGCATCCATGTTATATTTTTCTTTTTTATATATGTTCTCATAATCATATCCTAGTAGTTTTGTAACCCACTTTTGTTGTTCTAGGGTGGTTATGCATTGCTCAAGAAGGTATTTAAACTATGGTGGTCAATGCGAATAAGGAAACGTTGTTCGATAAGGTAAGTTCGGCAATGTTGAATAGCATGAATAATAGCTAACATCTCTTTTTCATATGTGGAGCGGAACAAATTCTTTTTAGAAAATGCCTTGCTAGTAAAAGCTAAGGGTCTTTCATTTTGTATGAGCACTGCTCCTATTCCTACTCCTGAAGCATCAATTCCAATAATAAATGGTTGGTAAAAATTGGGCATGGCTAAGACAAGAGTGGTACACATTGCATTTTTTAAAGTGATAAAGGCATCGTCAACTGTTGGAGACCAAAGAAAAGCATTTTTCTTGAGTAGTGTTGTTAAAGGAGCTATGATTTTTCCATAATTTTTGACAAATTTGTGATAGTACCCCATTAGTCCTAGAAAACCATGCAAGCCTTTTAAGGTTTTTGGGGTGGGCCAATTTTTCACATCCTCAATCTTGTGGGGGTCCACCTTAACTCCTTCTTTAGAGACAATATGCTCGAGATATTTTATTTCTTGTTTTCCAAAAGAACATTTTGATATTTTGGAATATAATTGATTGTATTCCAAAGTTTTTAATGCTTGGTCTATATGGTGTAATTTCTATTCCCATGTTTTAATGTAAATCAAAATTTCGTCAAAGAAAACTAAAATAAACTTTCTAAGGAAGGGATAGAATACCTTGTTCATTAACCTTTGAAATGTAGGAGTGTTAGTAAGGCCAAATGGTGTAACCATGAATTCATAATGTCCTTCATGAGTGCAAAAGGTGGTTTTGGGAATATCACTTTCCTTAACTTGAATTTGGTGGTAGCCTGATCGTAAGTCTAATTTGGAAAAATATGTAGCCCCATGAAGTTCATCTAATAATTCGTCGATGATGGGAATAGGGAATTTATCTTTGATGGTTATTTTATTAAGGGCACGAAAATCAACACATAGGTGCCATGACCCATCCTTTTTTCAAACTAATATAATAGGAGAAGAGTAAGGACTTACACTTGGTCTAATAACCCCTACTTTAAGTAATTCTTCTACTAGTTTTTCTATTTCTATCTTTTGTAGGTATGGATATCGATAAGGCCAAATAATAGGAGGTTGGTGCCCTGGAAAAAGTTGAATGGTATGATCATGGCTTCATTGAGGAGGTAATTTGTTTATTTTGTTAAATACCTTGTCATGGTGTGCTAGAAGTTGTTGTAGATCAGGTGCTATTGATTGTTCTTCATTTGTTGGTTGAATGGAGAAAAATTGTGCCATCATACCCTTGCCTCTTTTCCTAATAAGCTTCTCCATTCTGTGAGAACTTACTACTTGAGAAGGGCCTGATTTTAATCCCTTGATAGTATATGTTCAACATTTTTGTGTGAATTTCATCCATAGTTCTTCAAAATCCCATTGGATAGTGCCTAGTGTTCTCAACCATTGTACTCCTAAAACGATATCACATCCTCCTAGTGGTAGTGCATACATATCAGTATTTATGTTATAATCACCCATAGTGAGTTTAACATTTTGACATTTTCCTTTGCATGCAATATGTCCCCCATTCCCAATCATCACTTCAAAATTATTGCAAGGATGTATAAAGAAATCAACTTATTTTACCACTCTTGGATCGATAAAATTGTGTGTGTTTCTAGAGTCTAGAAGCACAATGAGGTTTTGTTTCTTAAAATAACCTTTGACCTTCATAGTTTGTGGAGCTGAGAACCCAGTGAGGGCATTAAAGGATATCTCTAGTGCTTCATTTGTGTTATCCTCTGGAGTATCGACCATTACTTCTACCTCAATATTATCTTCTTCATTTGAATTACCTTGGTCAAGTGTATTTAGAATATATAGTTTAGGGGTAATACACTTGTGGTTTGGAACAAATTTTTCATTGCAATGAAAACAAAGCCCTTTTTCTCTTCTTTCTTTCATTTCTTTAGGGCTTATATGTTTAATAGGTAGGACCCTACTAGGTTTTGTGGTTGTGTATGTATTTTGTGGTCTTCCTATAGGAGGTCTTCCCATTCAACACTGGTTATTTAATTTCTCTTCTACCAATTGAGCTAATCCTACTATTTGCATCATATTGACTGGGTTGAACATTTGCACTTCTAATCGGATTTCCTCTTTTAAGCCATTGATAAAACAACTTTGGAAAAATATGGCATCGATTATGGATGTAATATTTGCCAATTTTTCAAATTGGGCTTGGTACTCTCTTACTGTAGTGGTTTGGTGAAGTTTAGTCAGAGCGCCGATAAAGTCTTCAAATTTTTTGGGACCAAACCTTACCATCATATTTTTGGTGAATTTTGACCATGTAGGGGTGCCATTAGTCTTCTCATACCATTGGTACCATTGTGTAGCGATATTATCCAAGTGGAAGGAAGCAATGCAAACTTTTTTTGTTTCTAGAATTTGGTATAGAGAAAAATATTGTTCAGCTCTATAAATCCAATTGGTGGGGTCACCTCCTTCGAATTTTAGAAAATCCAGCTTAGTGGTTCTAGGTAGAATGGCAGTTTGCGGTCCCCCAAGTAATGTTTGGTTAGTTGATCCTCTAGTAGGTGGGTTTTCTTGGATGATGGCCATATTTTGTTGAAGCATAGCAATAGATTGGCAATACGTGTCAACTTTTAAATCTAGTATAGATACTTCTTTTTTGAGGTCTTCTCTCCACTAGCGAACTTCCTGTATGAACTCCTTAAGTTTGGGATTTTGTGATTGGGATATTCTACCATCAATAATTTTATGGTTGATTTGTAGTTATATAAGCCCTTCTTTTTTATTTAAAGAAAATTTTACAAAATATAAAAAAAAATTATAAAATTTTGCAAAAGTAAAAAAAATTGTAAATTTTGCAAAAATTAGGGTTTTGCAACTTATTAGACTTTAATGGCCTTAATTTTTTAATTTTAATTTTAGCATGGTAGGAACGTTTGGCTAGAACAGTAGTAATTGGAAAATGGGACGAGTGAAGTGGAGCACTTGAGCATCCAAGGGTGGAGTTGTAGGATTGAGCAGAGGGAAGCATGAGAGCGACACAACCAAGGGCAGCGATGTGGCATAGCGAGGATGAGAGACGTGGCACAGTAGGATCAGAAACATGGCACGATCAAGGGTAGTGATGGCAAGTGATATGGTAGGATCAAGTGGAGGGAAGGCGATGGTCGTGCGGGCGTGTAACTACCAAGTGGTAGTCACAACCACTTTGTGTGAATTTCTTATCATAAATTGCCTTACTACCCCCCACGCAATCAATGTGGGATTTTAAATCCTAACCTTTTTAAACTTTATCTTTTACAGTGATCGTATACTTCAACCAACAGCTAGAAAAGTTAATTTAATTTTAGGTTATAATGTTCTTTTTATAATTTTTCATCGTTTAATATTGAGGTTCACTGAAAAACATCACGAGATTATTTTTGTTTAAATTTGGAGATTTTTAATTCTTCGGCTATATTGATTCACTTTCACGCATCTTGGGGATGTAGATACTTGAGTTTTTAATACTTTTCGACATCAATTTTATGCCATATTTTCTTATATTTATTCCTAAAAATTGATCCGTTATGCTAGAACTATCACAGTCACTTTACATCAAGGTTTTATCTAGTTGTCTCGTGTGCTTGGGTTCTTTTACAATTGTTACAATGGTTGATATGTACGAGAAGAAAAACATTTAGATGTATGGCGATGCTTTAATGAATTTTTTTGGTGATTGCAATGGAATGAGATGTATGCACAAGGTTAATGGCGATATAGAATGAATATATATATGTAGATTTGAACAAGAAGAAGTAAATTTGATGATGATGCACTCAAAATGGTATATCTCTAATACCCGTTGTTAGGAACCTTATTCCTAGCAAGTGGAAAACAATAGAGACAAGTGAAAATGAATGCAATATTAATAAACAATACAATCACCTTTATAGATCACTATTTCAAAAGGAGGTTTCCCTGCCAAATGCACTCAAAGATATGTAAATAAAAATATTCTTGGATGCCTTATGACACCCTCTATGAATGCACTTAAATACCTATCAAATGGTTATTATTGTGAAAATACGTAATGGTCCACAACAAGGAAGGTGATTATTTATATAACATAGGTTTGGATTAGGATCCTAAAAGATGACGTGTTTATCACAGCCAAAGATAGGTTAGAGACCATGTTTATCAAAACTGACATCTACAGAGAGCAATCTGCTAAAATGGAAGAAAATGTTGTTAGGCTTGAAGCCACCATCAAAGACTAAAAGAAAAAAATGAAAACCTTGGAAAATAATGCTAAAAAATGGTAGAACAAGTTTGAGAATATGATCAACTTCAAAGAGCAGGTTCAACAGCTACAGGAACAGAATAAAGAATATGTGAAGCATATACAGGCTTTACAGTAGCAGCTCCAGGTTGAGAGTACTAAGGCTGCAAGATTCTCCAAGACTAAGGTGAAACAAGTAAAAAATAAAATTTTGTCTAAAATTTTGGAGAAGTGCTCTGGAATCCAACACATCTTTGACTTCATGGATGAGGCTACCCACATGTTGCAGAAGACTAGAAAATATATAGAGACCATCACCAAACAAATATAGCCAATAGCTCCTCAGGCCAGTGAACTCAATTTATTTGAAACTAAGTGTAATAAACTAGGTAAGCCCATCCCTAATAAGGATTGGAACACCTCAAGGATCACAGCCATAATTATCCTCAATAATGTTGGATATTTTGAGTCAAAGTTGTCATTGATGTCAAGGAATGAAGTTGTCATTAATATCAAGGAATAAGCTATTGTTGATGTCAAAGGTCAAAAGGAGCAATGCAAAAGGTTGATGGCAGAAGAGCTTCATAATATTTATTTTTAATATTATGTGAAGCATAAGTAGAAGGGTTTTTTATTAAAACCATAGATTGGCAAAGTAAAAGGTTTTATTAAAAACCATGGTTAGCAAAAATAAAAGGTTTTTATTAAAACCATGGATGAGAAAAAATAAAAGGTTTTTTATAAAAACCCAAGGAGGCTTTTAATTTCAAATTAGAAATCCCAAGGAAGTTTTAATATTTAATTTATAAATATTTAAATTCAAATTGAATTTAAATTTTATAAATAAATATTATTTATTCGAAGTGATAAAACCTAAGGTGGCTCCAATCTTTAACAAAGCCAAAAGATTTAAATATTAATTTATAATATTTAAATTCTAGTGAATTTAAATAATTATAAATTAATTATTTCAAAGTCAAAGTATAAGCGCTGACCCCCAATGAATTCATTTTTATCGACGTGCATGGGAACTAGGGCAAAAGGTATTTATACCTTAGCCAAACCTTAGCTTGGAGGCCTCGATTAATGCATCCACGATTTGTGAGAAAGAAAACTCGTGCGCTGTGTAAACCCAAATTTCCATGTGTTAAAAACATTGAGGAGCTTGGTTTCTAGCACCATCCGGTGGCTAGCTCAGGTGGCATTGGCTTGGCGCTTGTGGTAGAGAGGTTATGGTTTTGAAACCTGATGACAGCAAGGTTGGAATTTTGTCTTTTATGCTTCGGTTTTGGTGGTAGCAGGGGAGAATTTAGAGTGTGTGGCCACTCTAGCTCCCACGTGAGCACCTAGCTCACATGGCAGCCAAGGCTATGGCTAGGGTGCTTGTGGAGGCAGTGACGTGGGTTCAAAACCCACTAAGGGCAAAGGTACAATTTTTTAATTTAATTTTTATTTACCCTAAGGTTTGATGTGAGATAGTTGGGAGGCATAAGGATTAATTAAGGTTAATGTTTTTGTGGTGATTTTTCATGGTAAAATTGTGAAAGGAGTTATAAGGATTTTTATTTTATTTTTAAAATAAAGTCTTAATTGTTATATTTGCATATTGGAGGAGTAAGACTTTTAGGGTGTTGATTTTATTTTAAAGGACTTTTGCCAAAGAGATTATTGTGAAAGTAATTGTTCTAATCTTGTTAAGGTGTTGGATATTATTTTAAAGTTGGAGTGATAAGGTGTATTTTGTTTGATATTATTTTGTATTGTGATTCCTTGAGAGAAAAATTATTATCTTCTAACCTTCTTGAGATTGGCAAAGAAGTGTTTATGAGTGTGGCAGATTTGTGTGGTCTACTCCTTATCAAGCAAAAAGGTATGGGCAAATTCTTCCTTGGTTGAGTTGATTGGTTGGTTTTCTAGAAAATAACTTTGGAGTGAAAAGGACTTGATTAGGTTGCCTTATTGAGTTGTTGATTTATATGTGAAGATTGTTTTATAATCATTGTTGAGTGTATCTTGAATTAATGCTTCAAGGTTTTTTGGAATAAAGAGTTGTTGATAAAACCTTGTTTGATAAGCATTATTGTTGAAGCCATTGGTTAAGTGAGGAACTTGAACTAGGGTTTGCAAAGATCATTGTTATGTGAGATTGGTTGATGAGTATTGTTGGAAATATTTGAGTGAGTGTTCATATGCTTGGACTAGGGTTTGTGAGCAAGGATTATTTCATTGAGTGATTGGTTGAGTAAGAATTGGTTGAGCCTAGTCAAGTGGATGTGTGAAGTGATAGTCCTAGTTCTATGAAACAAATTGTTCTATATTCTAAATTGATTTGAGAAATAGGTTGAGTGTTGATGAGTGTGAAACATATTGAGTCTCTAACAATTCTTTGTATGTTTCTATGGTAAAGAGAGTGATTGAAAGTGATTGAGTATTGTGGTGAAGCATATTGAGTCTCTAACAATTCTCTGTATGTTTCCAAAAGAGTGATTGAAAGTGATTGAGCATTGAGGTGAATGTGAAGCATATTGAGTCTCTAACAATTCTCTATATGTTTCTAAAATGTGATTGAAATTAATTAAGAATTGTGGTGAATAGGAAGCATTTTGAGTCTCTAACAATTCTCTTTATGTTTCTATGAGATTGAACAAGTTCTAGTGTGGACTTGTTGAGCAGATTTATGGTAAGTCTTTGAGAAGACTTGTGGACTGATTTGTGTGAGCTTTTATGGAAGCTTACAATACAGATTGAGGTCAAATTTGGATAAGTTCTAGTGAGGACTTATTGAGCATATTTAGACAAGTTCTAGTGAGGACTTGTTGAGAGTAGATTGGACAAGTTCTTGAGAGGACTTGTGGACAGATGAGTGTGAGCTTTTATGGAAGCTTACAATGCAGATTTGAGATAAGTCTTTGAGAATACTTGAGAGCAGAGTTGATTGATTGATTTATTTAAACCTTGAGTTAAGGTTTGGGGTAGATCTAGCAAAGTTTATTTGAGATTGATTCAAGCTTTGAGTAAAGACTTGACGATAGAGATTGAGGACAGATTTGTGCTAGACTAAAGGACTATGTTTAGTGTAGATCAGAGGATAGAGATTGAGGATATATTTGTGCTAGATCGAAGGATTGTGTTTAGTTTATATTTGAGACAAATATTTGAATATGACAGAGTATAGTAGATGATAGTCTCCAATGGATAGAGATCCATTAGCTAGGGTAGTGAGGATAGGTGTCTTCAGTGGATAGATATCCATTATCCAGATCAATGGGGGTAACAGTTCTTCTAGAATATCACCAGTCAAAGCTAAGGAGAAAGAAGTTCTCCTATGGATAGAGATCCACAAACTTGATTATGGTATTGGTGTCTCCTTTGGATAGAGATACATAAACATTGTAATAGGGAAAGGATTCTCAAGATATTGATTGAGAAAATTTTAGTGAAATATTTTCTTCGTGGAGTAGCCCACATTGGGTGAACCACATTAAATTGGTGTCTCTATTGTGTGTGGTGTTTTGTGCATTAATTTTATTACTATTGTTGATACTACTATCTTTACATTGCATAATATTGATTGGGAAATAAAATTAAGAAGTGATCTTATATTGTTCACCCCCCTCTTAGTATAAGCTTGTGTTCTTCAAAGAAGGATAGTTTTCTTTTGAAGGGGTGGTCGTTAATTAACAAATTGGAGGATGAACTTCAGAGGATCGTAGATACTAATGAAGAAATGGTGCAATACGGATTCAACAAATTTTGGGATGAGAATAATTTGATGGTATCAGAGGAAGATCTCAATAAAAGTATACTAGTAATGATTGAAGATGAATTAGAGGTAGATGCATGGCAAGAGCCAATTGACCAAGATAAAGTAACACATTTGATTAAAATCTTAACCAGATTGAAAGACTTGATGGTAAATTTAACAAAATGGGTGACTTCATTCTCCTATGATAAGATTGTTGAATTGTGTTACATCCATTGAAAACTTTTGAAGATACAAAATCCTTCTCAAGCATCCTAGAACAAGGCCATGAATACCTTGAACTAAGCCACTCATATTTTGAAAGGAGGTGCAAAACAAAAGGAAGCTAAAGATGCAGAAGAATAGGAGCAGGCAAAGGAAGACCGAGAGGAAGAGGTGCAAGAAGAGGAAGCTGAGGATGATGAAGAATAGGAGGAAGACCAAGAAGGAGAAGAAAACAAATATGAGGAGTAGGAGGAAGAAAAATAGAATGAACATGAAGAGGTGCAATATGAGGAACAAGTGAAAGAGGTTGAAGACCAAGAAGAAGCCAAATAAGAGACACATCAGAAAGAAGATGATGTGAAAGAAATATTGAATGAAGAGAAAGTAGAAGACACTACCAAGGTCCATAGATAGTCAGGAGCAGGACCAACAGTAAAGGCATGGGAGTGCCAAGCATTTTGTTGTAATATAATTGAAAAGTTTTTATTTAAAATAGTTAGCAGAATAGTCATTGAGGCAATTTTTGTAAAGCATTTTGGAATCTGACAATTTCAGAAGGTAGTATAAGAAGCATGAGCTTGTCTAGGCATGTAAAAGTTGTGAAGTTGAGTTTTTATGAACATATTTTTGACCAAGTCTATAAAGGAGTATACTTTCATACATTTTTGAGCATAGCAATAGTTGCTTCTAGCATGACCTCCATATGAACCTTTAATAATTGAGTCTTTCTACAAGCGGCTTAAAATATTAAGGTTAATAAGGAAGTTGTTCCTAGAGGCATATTTTGTAGCCAGTAGGAGTGGATTATGCCTACCCATGATGATATCAGTCAGTATAATGTAAGGTGGCAGATTACTAAAGTACACAACTGTGATGCTAGCTCGCTCATTCAATTTTTTGACTTTGGTGTCTAAAGGATAAGGATCTGAGTTTTTAAGCCTTGCTAGCAATGATCCCTAAGAGGTGCCAAAATTTAGGTCCAAAAATACCACATACTTAGCAAATTTGGTAAAATTGGCTAAGTGTTGAGAAAAACCTCAAGATCAGTTTTAAATTCTGCTAAGGTGTAAAATCCATGGTCAGCGCAGTCAAACAATGCTCAGCAGAAACTGGAGTAGCAAAATTTAGAAGAACGACTTCAGCTCGAGGTTAGTTTTTGTAGCAGAAGGCCACATGTATGGCAAGTTTGATAAAATTAACTAAGTGTTGAGAGGAAAATCTGTTAAGTGTTGGTAAATGTTAAAATTCACCAAAATACAAAGTTCGTAGTCACCACTGTCAAACACGAGCTAGCAAAATTCAAAGTAGTAGATTTCGAATATGAAAGGGTGATGCAGTGTTAAAGTCTACCAAAAACCAATGTGAGATTAGAATTTTATTTTCAACATGATCAAATGGCACCCAGTGGAATTCGAACCAATGAATTTTGAATGACACAATTTGTTTCAGAGCTCCCATTCCATGGTCAATCGACCCAACAAAATTCAAAGTAGTGGATTTCAGAGGATGGTGTAGATTGCTTCAGAGCTCCCATTCTGTGGTCAAACTGGTCAAACCCTACTCAATAGAATTTGAATCAGTGTCTTTCGAATTTGAAGAGAATGCAACCATTTGAAGAGAAATTTTAAAGAGTATGAGCAAAAAATTAGGGAAGACCAAGCATTATCGAAATCAATATTTACCTGCATTTTTAGTTATAGATTTGCGGATGAAAAGCCTGATTAAGAACAAGGTAATATCCAAATAAACCTACAACTAATTAAGGGTCGAGCAACTTGTAGAGCTTAGAATTGTAGAGTTCATGTAGCGTAACTCCTTTCTTTTCTTATAACCAATAAGAGACCACCACCTTAGCATCCTGCTGATCTAGAATATAAATCCTTGTAATTCTCCCATTATTTCTACTATTTTTATAAAATATATATAAATAGGTCGAGCCCTCATTTTTAAGGGTTGGCTCTAGAGTGTTTGCCTGATACATTATTGTAATTTTACTAAGAAATCAATAGAAGGAGCATTACTTGGATGTTTACCCCAAGCTTGTGTCTTCATATCTATGAGTTTATTCTGTGAGTTCACTTCTATTGTTGTTGTTATGATTAGTCAATTCTGCTAATATTGGATTGCTAATTTGAAGCAAATTGGAATGGTTTGTGCCTAAACAAATATTGTAGAGAGTTTATTTTTCTGTTATTTTGAAGGTTGATCTAATTTTGCTATTTGGATTATTAACATTTTAGGTATTTGAAATAGTTTTCTAAGTGTTTTATTATTCTTTAATGATGAATATGAGTAGTTTTGAATGTTGTTAGTCTTAAGTGTGGCATACTGGAAATGTGATTAATCATATGATTCTTGATATTTTTCAATGTTGTTAGCTTTATCCAACCATTATTCATTCAATTATTTTCTAACCCTTATCTCATTTCTATCCCTATATTTACACTTTTAATTGAGCTTAATTGAGTCAACACCAATTAGTTGATAAGGTATACCAACCTACTCTGGAGGTTGGATTAAATAAATATTTGATCCATCCAATATCAGGGTTTGAGATGTGATTAGCGGGTGTGCACCTCCAAGAAATTCATAGATTCATAGTCACAATTCAAGTTTTCCTTGATGTCAATTCAGACCCCAACACTTATGTGGATATGTAGAGTCAATAGTAGATTTATTATTATGTGGTATTTCTTCCATGAGAAATATGAAGTGTTAGATCTCCCATTTGTGTAAGGAGATAAAAATTTTGTGTAGGGAGAAAGGTCAAGAGTAGTCTTCTGAATGTGAAGAGTCTCATGCCCAATATGTATATATTGAAGACAAAGCATTATAATGGTAGATTGATTGCAATACATTGTATTTGCATTGCTTAAGTAGATATATGTTCATAAATAGTATTTTATGTGAGTTTGTTATTATCATAGATTAAATATGTAATTGTATGAATATTTATTCTTAATATATTATGATATCTTATGAGGAAAGTATTGAGTTGCTAACATTGGTATCAGAGCCACACTAGTTGTATTTGGTTAGAGTCATTGTTAGCAAATAAATAGCCTCCATTAGTGGAGAGTATTGAAGTGTTGAAGAGCAATGTTAGCCAAGAGAGCAACATCTACAAGAGAAAATTTTTATATTGGATAATATTAGAGAAGTGAGCAAAAACAATGTTTGCCAGTACCCACATGAAAAATATGTGAGGTTTAGAATATTGAAAACTGAGCAACATTAGATAAGAGCAGTGTTTGCTAGTGCCCATGTGAAAAAATATGTGAGATTTAGAATATTATATAATTTGGGTTGGAAAAAGAGTTGTAAAGAAAAATGTGAAAGAAGAATAAGTAGGCCATTGAAGGAGTCAAAAATTTTCAAAGCCATGGATAGAAGCCATGAAGAAAGTTTTAGATAAAATTATAGTTCGAGTCTATTGATATTTGTCAAAGAAAATTTGTAGAAAGAAAGAAGAGTTGCAGTCTAAGATGGTTGAAAATTACCAGAGGAAGATAACATAGGAGAATTCTCAAAAATAAAGTTTCAGGAAGGCCCAATAAGGGAGGAGACCCAAAAAAAATGATAGTTGCTAGAAGAAAAAAGAGGATTTAATTTGCATTGAAGTATTCATTTAATTAAAGTGCATAAGAGATAACCAAAATTAGAGGAACATGAACTTGCAAGAGAGAATGTTTCTTGTGAAGAGTGTAATCAAGGAACAAAGAAGCTAGAATACTGAAGTGGATACATGATAGAGTAGAAGGTGGTGAGTTGCATGTATAAATATATTATATAAAAAACCAAAACAAGTGTAGGTTTGAGGTAAAAATAAATAAATATTTTATCAAAAGTATGAACATTATGAATATTGCAGTAAATGCAATATATATCAACATGATAATTGGACTACTGATAAATTTAGCTAATACATAGCAACACATATATGAAGAAAATGAGTTTAGTAACACCAGGTGAAAAATTTTATAGTATATTTTTTATTTAAAAATGTTAGCATATTGAACTAGGGAGAACATGCTAGAAGAAGAAAAGCATGGAAAAAATTCAAGCATTCTATCTAATATGCAAGTCAGACTGCGCATATCTGAAATAAATCCATTGTTTCATACTATGTAAAGAAAAAAATCCATTCATCAATGCTTCCTACATCAATCCTCTGAACTAGGGGTGTAATTGAAGAGGATGTGAAATAAAGATAGCAATTTGGTTTTGGAAACAAAAGGGGACTAATATTGAGCAAAGTGTAATAAAGACATGCATTTTCTTGATTCTCATTGCAAAGTATTGGACAAAGTTGTGTATTTTTTATGTGAAGGGCCTCTCGAAGGAAGCTTTAAAGAATGGTGTATGATAAGGTGACATTGAGTTAACAAACATGTAGTTGAAGCTAGAGGTATTGAATACTCTAAAGCTTCCTATCAAAGTAAAATCAATTTTTGTGGGCTCTATAATACTAAAGGTTCCATAGAGTAGGTTCGATCAAGGACCAATTTTAGTTTACCTGGACCACCTTTTCCTCTTAGTAGAACTTGAAACCAAGTTTGAGGGATGTACAAGGTATTTTGTGTAGGAAGCTTAGAGATATAAAGTAAGGGAAATGAAACTAAATATTTTGGAGTTCAAACATGAGCAAAAAATTGAACTAAACACCTCATGGTGGACATCTTTAATTAACACAATCAGAGAGAATATCAAGCTAGCTATAAAAAATATCCATATTATATTTTAGGACATCCTTAGCAATCTTGGACACCTATTTGCAATAGGAATAACATTATATAAACTCACTTTAGTGATAGTTGTTGATAGTGAAAAAGAAACATTTATTACTAGGGAAAAATTAGAACATATACAAAAGTCTATAAAGCTTGAGCAATTGGCTATTTACTTTGATTCTAACATTAAGCTATGGAAGGTCAATAAACCTTGGGAAGAATTGCAACCTTTCAAGTGGAGCCATATTTTTTTAACCTAGAGTGAAAATAGAAGTATCAATAGCTGGTAAATATGCTTCCCTAAAACATAGTTATATCTTGCAACCTCTACGTGGGTATGCAAGATATGTTAAAATTGGATCTAATAATCTAAGAAATACAAATCATCCACTACAAAAATCAATTGTAAACTTGGATAATGTCACCTTATGCATATCCTAGATAGAATACTAAGATATGCTAAAGTTGGCTGAGAATATTTTAGCCTTCAATCACCACCTAAAGTATGCCAATTATCGGTCTCTTGTAGGGATACATATTGATACTAAGTATTGATGGTAGTATGCTTGTAAAGTAATGTTTGATCAACAAAAGAAGGCAAGTTGTCATATTTCTTGGGAATGATCTTTGTAGTATACAAAGTTGTATACGTGATTTGTATCACGCTTACAAGTTGATCTTAACATAACAATAATAGATTATCATAAAAATATTTAAGAACTTTATTGTAAGCTTGATATTGAATTCATTCTATAATGGATATTATACTGAATAATGTAATATGAGGAGTGTTGAAAGTATTGCATTATTTGGTACCTTGCAATAATATTGCAAGTACCATGTAAATAGTTTAGTTTAGAGTGTGGTAAATATTTGAGTATATAGTAGGTTTCATATAAGTAATTGTAGAGTTATGGTAGGAATTATATAAGTGGGGTGTTATGTAAGTATGGATTTATATAAGAGTTTATCATTTAGTATGTGCAATCATCATGGTCTTTGTCCTTATGTGGATATGTAGAGTCAATAGTAGATTTATTATTATGTGGTATTTCTCCTACGAGAATATGAAGTGATAGATATCTCATTTGTGTGGTATTTCTCCTACAAGAAATAGTAGTGATAGATCTCTCATTTGATAGTGAAAAAGAAACATTTATTACTAGGGAAAAATTAGAACATATACAAAAGTCTATAAAGCTTGAGCAATTGGCTATTTACTTTGATTCTAACATCAAGCTATGGAAGGTCAATAAACCTTGGGAAGAATTGCAACCTTTCAAGTGGAGCCATATTTTTGAACCTAGAGTGAAAATAGAAGTATCAATAGCTGGTAAATATGCTTCCTTAAAACATAGTTATATCTTGCAACCTCTACATGGGTATATAAGATATGTTAAACTTGGATCTAATAATCTAAGAATTACAAATCATCCACTATAAAAATCAACTATAAACTTGGATAATGTCACCTTATGCATATCCTAGATAGAATACTAAGATATGCTAAAGTTGGCTGAGAATATTTTAGCCTTCAATCACCACCTAAAGTATGTCCATTATCGGCCTCTTGTAGGGATACATATTGATACTAAGTATTGATGGTAGTATGCTTGTAAAGTAATGATTGAACAACAAAAGAAGGCAAGTTGTCATATTTCTTGGGAATGAGCTTTGTAGTATACAAAGTTGTATAAGAGATTTGTATCACGCTTACAAGTTGATCTTAACATAACAATAATTGATTATCATAAAAATATTTAAGAACTTTATTGTAAGCTTGATATTGAATTCATTCTATAATGGATCTTATACTGAATAATGTAATATGGGGGGTGTTGAAAGTATTGCATTATTTTGTACCTTGCAATAATATTGCAAGTACCATGTAAATAGTTTAGTTTAGAGTGTGGTAAATATTTGAGTATATAGTAGGTGTCACATAAGTAATTATAGAGTTATGTTAGGAATTATATAAGTGGGGTGTTATGTAAGTATGGATTTATGTAAGAGTTTATCATTTAGTATGTGCAATCATCAGGGTCTTTGTCCTTATGTGGATATGTAGAGTCAATAGTAGATTTATTATTATGTGGTATTTCTCCTACGAGAAATATGAAGTGATAGATCTCTCATTTGTGTGAGGAGATAAAAATTTTGTGTAAGTAGAAAGGTAAAAAGTCTTGTGAATCCAAAGAGTCTCATATCCAATGTGTACATATTGAAGACAAAGGATTGTAATGGTGGATCAAATAAGCTTTGTAATACATTGTATTTTCATTGCTTAAGTAGATATATATTCGTCAATACTATTTTTTGTGAGTTTGTTATTATCATGGATTGAATGTACCTATGTGAATATTTATTCTTGATTTATTGTGAGATCCTATGAGGAAATTATTGATTTGTTAACATGTGCATATTGTATTAGGAGTGACTTCCATCAAAATAACAAAACACTACGCTTGACAGTTACTACAAATATTGTGGTTGTAACCAACCTCCCTATGTATCTAAAAAAAACAAAATACTATATTTTTTGTCAGGTTAATTAAACCATATCTAGCTTGACCTTTATCAAAAAAAAAAAAAAAAATCCTTTTCTATTCAATATATTCTTCATCTTCCTCAAAATGCTATATTTTTTAAATTAGAACCTTGGCATAATTTTAATTAAGAGATAAATCTTGCTAGTCCAATTGCCTTCTAAAATTTTAATTTCACCAAGATGAATATGAACACCGCAATTGAATAAATTATTTGCTACCATATTTCCTTTCTATATGCATGCTCACATTTCCAAGAGACTACCTCCAACAATAGTTGATGAACATCAACAATAATATGATTTTTTATCCAATTCTCGCATCTATTTTTTTAATTTGTTATATGGTATTGAATAGGCTTTGCATGTATTACATCATGACCATGTAGTGGTACTATAACAACTTGGTTGTTATGCATGTATTGATTGACAAGATTCAAACCTGAGTTTCCTCCTTGAAAGTCAAGAAATTTAACTAGTCAAGATAATTGTATTTGATTTAAATGTTAAGATTCACCCATGGGATTAGAACTTTGGTTAATGGTGCAAAATTCTTCAATCCCAAAAATTTTCCTAAACCCCCTAGGAAATGCCCACATCCATTTATGTTGTGTAGCTTACCCCCTTTGTTGATCCTCTAATTTATTCTTTTGATCAATTGAAACTGTTTATTTAGTTAGGGTTTTACTAAATAATTTTTTTCTCAATTTGTTACTAGATAATTTTGTTACATCAAGAAAATCTATATATTTTAAAGTAATATTTTTTCCCAAATTTTGTTAGAAAATAATATTCTATTTGTAGACACCAAATCCTAGCCACTTGTCTTCCATCCTAACCATCCCACCAACCACTTGTCCTTCATCCTAGCCATTCCACCATCCACTTGTCCACCATACACCTTTCCCACCATCCATTTAACCATTATAAGCCTTTCCCACCTTCAAAAGGCCCACTTTAGCCCTTTCCCGTCACTTTTCGACCCACTTGGGTTTATTTTATATTATTTTATAATTTAATATAATATTTTATATTATATTATAATATATTTATTATAAAATATATATTTATAAACTCAATTAACCACAGTCGCCCGATTTAATCTAATCTCAGCCATCCATCTTCATTAATCCATGCCACACTTAAAGTACAATCTTAGCCTTAGGATTTGATTTAATCTTAGCCACATGATCAAAAGTGTTAAGCTAAAACCCTAATAAAACCCTAGGTTTGATTATAAATAAGAGCATTTGCAAATGCTCAACCCCTGGAATGTTCTCACCTTTGGAGAGATTATTGAAGAAGCCCTTGTGAAGCAAAAGGTTGCAAAGCCCTGAAGATCCCAACGGTTGAATATACTTGTGAGATCTGACTCAAACCCTAGCTTACCATAGGACTTCCACCATTCCAACCACTTCCACATCAATCTTCCATCGCCATCACAATCCCCCCATTTTATGCGTTCTTCGTAGCCATGTCATCTGCTTTTCATAGGTCATGAACCATAATCATAGGCACACCGCAGAGCTTGCAACACCATAGGCACCCACCAAAGCCTTCCTAAATGCCTGCCAAAGCCTTCCCAAATGCTCTACAGAGCCTGCAACACTACAGGTGCATCCCAAAGCCTTCCCAGGTGCCCGCCAGAGCCTGTCATAATGTAGGCTCGATCCAGAGCCTGCTGCTGCCCTCAAAATGCTCTACAAAATATATTGCATCACATCTACTATTGCTGTTAGGGAATCATACCAATGGATATACAATGAAACATCATCAAGTTCAGTAAGATAAATCACCATTGGATTTTATTTCATTACATAATTTGTAGCTTTTGTATGCCATTGTATTCATTTGCTCTTAGGGTTTTATTTGATAGCTGAGGGTCTCATGCTATGGAGCCCTCACAAGTATTACTAATCCCCTTGTCAATTTGTGTGTATGTAGATCTACATGTTCTCATTCAATATTGGATAGATGTCAAATCTATAGTGGCCCGGAATCGGATATCTCACAAGCCCACTCATTTTGTTGGGAGCGAAGCGTAGTTGAAGACACTCATTTTTGTATAGCTAGGGTTTCGGAGAACCCTAGAAATTGTATCTATTGTATCAAATAAACTTTGTTAAGGTAGAATAATTGTAACAAGGAGTTTTTTAGCTCCCCCCATTTATTGAAATATATTCTATTTTGTGTAGTTATTTGTCTCTTTGAGTTGATTTCTTTATTGCTTTCATAGTGTCATGTTTTTAGCTCTAAAAATGGTGATCATTATGGGACCCCACAAGGGTTTCATTTATTAATTTGATTTACTTTGTTGATTTTTTTTTTTTTTGTCTATTACAGGTTTTTTAGAAGCAAAAAATTTGTCGATTCCATCAATTATGGTTTCTAAAGAATTTTGCATCAGTTGCAGAAGTCATGCAGGCATTCCATGATTATTTTCAATCATCACAAGTGCCCTATTGCACCTAATAAGGTGCCCTACTATGCCTACACAGGTTCCCACCTATGTCTGGTAGTGATCTGAAATAGAGTGTAGGCTTCAGAGTAAGTCCCATAACCCTGATTTCAATTTTGCAATTTACGTATTTCATTTTGGTATGATATTTTTAGATTCTGGGATATAAAAAGAATATAAATTAAGTAATATGGAAAATAATTCATAGTAGATTGCATTTAGGTTTTTCGTGTATACATTCACATAGTTTAAATTTCTTGTTTTAAAATCTGCAAATTCAAGTGATTGCTTGCACATGTTGTTTGCATGTGAAATTAAAGAGCATTATTAGAATTTGCATTTTTAGGAGTTAAATACTACCTTATTTTGCATATCTAAATAGGAATAATACTCAGACGTAAAAATTAATCCTACCCTAGGGTGACTCCTTTGGCAGAGAGGTGGACAAACCCTCTGGTTGCTATTTGGGTAGGGGGTCTTAAGCGGTGTACTTCACGCTTTTTAGGTGAAACTTATGTTCTGATATTGGATTCTAATTTAGATAGTAAAATTGGTGATCTTTAGCATTGTTTGAACACAATAGAGAACAAGAAATTTAAAGAATTAATCACACACTGCACGTATCACACAAAATAGTAGTGGTTGTATTTCATCACCAGTCATTGCTTGAGATTTGGTGACGGTGGCCATCATTTCCATCCATCAATATCTACCCTAGACACCATAGTATTACCCTCGAGCAAACTTGTTGGAGGTCATTACCAACAAGAATATTGTTGCCCTTGCCAGCCTTAGTTTTTACCTTTGTTTTTCTTAAGCAATATTAGAACATCAAAACACACTAACCTATCACTTTAAAAGGAATTCACATTAATAAAGAAAATAATTAATGAATGAGGTAAGACACAAGGTCTAAAATTAGCATTGATTGTTTCTTTAGTTGTTAATTCCATACAAGTTTCAGTTTGGTGTTTATTTTGATAAGTTTTAGTTACTGGTTTATTTACTTTATGGTATTAACAAGAAATCAAAAGAAAGTAATAGACCAAAACAACTTAATGGAAAACACTTCTAATTCCCTTGCTACTTCACACCAAAAACCAAGTGTTTTTAACACTTACCCTTCATCCATCCATACCCACACCTATTCAAACCCTTTGTATGAGGAGTATGTCAATGTTGCCTCACAGGTACCCACCCCCCAAGTTGCCACATCAAGTGCAACTTGTTCCATACCCATTTCCTCTAATCCATCCTCATCACTACCCTCATCCTCCAACCTAGCCACAACCATGTCCATATCTACCATGTTCGAACAAGAACTTTAGGACACATTAGGTCTAGTGAGCATATTGCTCTTACAACATAGAAAGGCTAAGTAGCAAGTTCATGTAGACCCTATGCTCCAAGCAGTTCTAACCCAACCCTTAGTACCCAACCAAAACCCAGTAGGAATACCCCAATATTTGGTGGTTTCCATTCCCAATCCTCCCCAAATTCACACATCAACCCCTCCAATCACAATTACTTCTAGCCAACCACCTAACCAATTCTTCCATCATCCCCCTCATCAATCATCCCCATATTTCCACCATCAATATTCACCTCATCTTCAATCCAATCCATTCAACAACAACATGCTTGTTATGCCACAACATTTTTCTTCTAGCCCATCACCTAATCATCAGGTAATCCAAGGCTTCCACATTCCTAGGGAAGACCTTAGATTTTAGGCCATGCAAAAACAAATTGATTAGTTGATGCATAATTCACCTGGCATATCAAGCCAAAAATTAACCTTAAGCCAATTGATTCACCAACCAATTCATCCTTCGGTACCATCACCGCCATATCCGATAGATTTCACACTATCGAAGTTTGACAAATTTAGGGGAATCGAGGACCCTAAGGAGCACGTGAGCTCATTTGTTCACACATGTTTTTGAATTCAAAGAGATAATGCTCTCATGCTCTGAACCTTTCCTCAAACGCTAGGGGGAGATGCCATAGAATGGTATAATCAATTGCCAACACATAGTATCTATACCTTCACCCAATTTATTGACCCATTCTTTGAACATTTCACCCTAAATATTAGAAATAAGGTCTCATTATTAGATATTTATTATTTAAAACAATGGGATGATGAGCCTATTTATGATTTTGGAAACCATTGGAGGGCAATCATAACAAAATTGCCATTCTCCCTACCAATGGAAGAAATTATTAAACTATTTACCAAGAGTTGCTTAAAACCCATCTCTTGGATGCTTCAACTTAATACTTATCGCACATTTGAAGAAGCTTTAGCATAGGCTAGTGTCATTGAGGAAATAAAAATCCAAGAAGGTGTTATTAAGCCTAATAAGAAAGAATGGAAAAATAAGGGCCAATATAGAAATAATCAATTAGGGCAAAATAAACCAACACAAGCCTCACCGACTAACACATCCAATCAAGTTAACCAAGTGGTGATGAGCTAGCCCGTAGTGGCTCAACAACCTATGCAACAACAAATTGTCTATCATGTGGTCCCGTCAGTAACCCAACCACCCATATTGCAAAATACAGTGCCAACTATGAATAACCAACCCCATCGGCAATACACTCGACCACAACACCAATACACTCCCTTAGTACAGTCATATTCATCCATTTTCCAAAGGTTATATGAGACAAATAAGTTAACCTTGCCCGAAGTTCAGCCCAATGATCCCACCAAACATAGCAAAAATTACAGGGAACATATGTTTTACCCATATCATGGGCAACAAGGGCATGACATTAACTCTTGCCATGTTTTCAAGAACATCATGCAAGATCTCATAGACCTAGAGGCCATCAATGTGGATAACCCCTTAGCTCCTCCAAACTAAAACTTAGGAATATTTCAGACACCTCTACCTAATCATGGGGAGGCACAAAATAATGTGTGATGTAACAATAAACAAGCACCTCCTAACCAAGTGAACTATGTTCAACATTACCAAAATTTTGTAGGAGCGGTCCATGTCATCACAAGAGGGCAAAGGAAAAATCAACATAATGCTTAGCAACCTACAAACCCATCGCTCATCCAAACATCGCCAAATCCATCCCCACCAATCAATCTATCCTATCCACTAAATCAACCCACCGTTCGTCCCATAATGCCAGCGATAACCTTAACTAATCATTTAACCACTAGTTTGAAAATTGCATCAGCCTAGTTGTTTGTATATGAGCTTATCCAATAATACCCTAGACATAGATAAGCTTTAATGGAGATCCTTAAGTCTATTTATTTAGAATACCAAGACTCCAATGCCTTCAATAACTTTGTAGAAAGTGTTAGAACATGCATGGAACCATCAATAACATTTTATGACTTTGAAATAAGTCAATGAATTCAAAAATTGTGGATCCTCCATTGCATATCATGGCCTTAATAGACAATAAGCCTTTCAAAAGAGTCTTAATTGATACTAGCTCATCCATCAACATCATCACTACTTCTACCCTTAGCCACCTCAAATTGCCACCTTCCCACATTTCTAAATCATCATTCATCCTCAAAGCATTTAACGATGCTTTGTGTACCACAGTTGGCACTATTGTTTTGCCCATAGAAGTAGGGGCCAAAATTTTTCACACTATGTTTCACATCTTGGAAGGAGCCATGGCATACAATATACTCCTTGGTAGACCTTGGATGAGGGAAATGAAATGTGTTCCTTCAATTCTTCACCAATGCTTTAAGTATGTTCACAATGGACAACTCCATTGCATCCCTGCAGACATGGAACCTTTTAAGTATTGTAATTTCATTTCAAATCCTTATGAATCCATGTTGCCTTCCACCCACCTATTTCTAGCACCATCATCTTCGAATCTATCCACATCACCTTCTAATCCATCCTCTTCTAATCCAATCACATCTTCTTCTAAATCTCCTGTCTTAGAGGAGTTGCCCATCACAACACCCCTTAAATAATCCATTTTCTTATTGTACATGTGGTCAAAATCAATCCACCATCATCACATTGTACACCTCAACCATCCCTCCACAACCATTTCTTCTTCTTCATCAATACCCCATCCACCTTCTAATTCCATGTCGTCATCCAACACTATTCCATCAATAGATGTTTCACAAGTCAAACTTTCAGATTGGGAAATATTTAATTCACCACCAGCATCCACAACCACATCCAATCCTGAGCCATATGTGCCCACATCATCCACCACATCATCCCAAGTCGAATTCCACATCACCAATCCTGGTATTAGTGAATACGTGGTCCAAGACATCACCATCACACCCCTAGACATTCCCACAGTGAAGGATTTTTGTCGCCCATGTGACCGTCCTTTAACCATAGGTGTTGTGTACGACATGAGTTTAGCTCCAAACAACATCAACTTTGTTTATGGAGGGTTGGACTACTCAACTAAGACGAACCCACCCGAAGAACCAAAAGAACCAAGGCGTGCTAACATACCAAACATGGCAGGATTTCCATCCCATTACTTCAACATGGTTAATTGGCAAGGTCAAGGTCTAGGTTCCCATGAACAAGGGATGCATGATATCCTAGACATTCCATATCAAGGAGCACATGATCATTCAGGCTTAGGCTACACCCCACTTTCATCCATGGCTTCTCTTGAGCAAGCCTTCAAAAGGCTTAGCATCAATGACGAAGATAACAACACCCATCCATTTCCCTCAACCTCCTCTCTTGAGAAAGCCCTTCAAGAGCTTAGCATCGATGAAGTGAATGAGGATGACCCCCTCAATTTTTCCTACCCAATCCCAAATTTTGATGAGGAAAGTTATGAAGAGTTTGAAGTAATGTCAAACACTTTGATGATTCTTAAGAAGATTCTCCACCCATCGTCCCCATTACCCAATAAGATGAGTTTTATCTCCGAATATTCCCCATCCATCATTGCATATTCCACTTGCTTCTTCCACAAGAACAAGCGGACCCACTTGGTTATCCACCTCCACATTGAGCCATCCACCTAAGACAAAAATTGTAACATATATATTTATATATATATATATATATATATATATATATATATATCCTTTAAAAACAAATAAACAAAAAAAATATGTTTCTTTTATGCATGGACATAAATTTTAATTTCATATTTGTTGCTACTATCAGGGTTCACAAGACTTGATATCAATTCAGATTCAATCGTTCCACTCACCCACTAATCCAAGACATCCTTTCTTCTGCTAAGTCAATATGAATCCTATTGACTTATTCACCCTGCTTTGCAATCCATACGATCCGACTAAGCCAATTCCAATTGACATTAGCCTTATTGACATGGATCGAATTTCTTCCTCACCCTCATTTTCGAATTTCATTCTATCCGAGGAATTTTTAAGGGCTGCGGCCAACTACATTCCTCCTTCGCCCCCACCTTCACCATATTTTTCCACCAAAGGTCTCGAGGTTTGTCAGGCAGAATTAGGCAACAATAAACAGGAAGAGTTGGATGACATCTTCGACAACATAAATTTGATCCCAACATCACATCAACTTGAGGAAGGTTTTCATATGTCCATTGAAGATACCATCGAAGTGAACCTTAGTTCAGATCCCAAAAATCCCCAAATTGTCAAACTTGAAAAAAGTCTAACACCAATGAAAAATAGTAATTCATTGCTTTCCTCAAGAAAAAGAAAGATGTGTTTGCATGGTCCTACAAAGATATGTCTGGTCTTGACCCTAATCTTGTGGTCCACAACCTTACCTTACACCCCAAGGCTAAACCGATCAAACAAAAACTTAGGAGGATGCATCCTACCGTGGTCCTCATAGTCAAGGAAGAAATACAAAAGCTACTAGACATCCAGTTCATTGTCCCTATTGACTATCTTGAGTGGATTTCAAACATGGTACCCGTTCGCAAGCCTAACGGAGTGATATGCATTTGCAATGATTTTCGATATCTAAATAAAGTGTGTCCTAAGGATGACTTCCTTCCACCAAACATTGATACTCTTGTCGATACCTGTACAGGCCATGAAATGCTTTCCCTCATGGATGGTTTTTCAAGATACAACCAAATTCAAATAAATCTGGATTACCAACACAAAATGGTATTCACAACACCTTGGGGGACCTTTTGCTTCAGGGTTATGTCCTTTGGCCTTTAAAACATAGGAGCTACTTATCAATGAGCCATGACTTATATATTTTATGATTACATACATAATATTATCAAATATTATGTGGATGATCTCTTGGCTATATCTAAAACTCGACAGGAGCATGTTGGTGTATTGGAAAAAAAAATTGATCAACTTCTAGAATATAAGGTGAGGTTAAATACCAAAAAGTGTGTATTTGGTGTTACCTCTAGTAAAATTTTAGGATTCATTGTCTCCAAAAGAGGCATTTAAGTGGATCCAAATAAGGTTAATGCCATCATAGAAATGCCACCCCCAACTAACATTAATGAATTACGGAGTTTACAAGGAAAAATTCAATCAATTAAACGATTTATTGCATAACTTTTCGATAAATGTAGGCCATTCAACCACTTGTTAAAAAAGGAGGTGTCATTTGTATGGACATACGAGTGTCAAAAATCCTTTGATGACATTAAAAGATACCTAACTTCACCACTTGTCTTAACTCCTCCTCGTCTGGGGGTCTCTTTTCATCTTTATGTCTTAGCAACAGAAGTTGCTTTAGGGACAATGCTTGCATAGAAAAATGAGCAAAATCGAGAGCAAGAAATTTATTACATAAGTCGAACATTGGTGAGTTATGAAACCCGATATGCCTATGTAGAGAAGTTGTGCTTAGCAGTGGTCTTTGCCACTAAGAAACTTAGACATTATATGTTAATCCATACAACCTATGTCATAGCTAGAGAAAATCCTCTATGTTATATGATGTCTCACACTTATAATAACACTTGTATCGCTAAATGGATAAGGCTCCTCACAAAATTTGATCTTGAATTTATCAGCTAAAAATCCATTAAAAGTCAAGTTATAGTCGATCAACTGGCGAAAGCTCCACTACCTAGTGATTCTTCTTTGATTATAGAGCTCCCAGATGATTCGGTATTTTCAGTCACTGAATTAGAAAAAGATGTCATTCCAAAGGAAGATGTCAATATCACCTTATTCTTTGACAGATCTAAGTGTGAGAAAGGTTAAGGTGTTGGAGTTGTCTTTCATACACCTCAATGGATTCCCATCCCTTTATCATTCAAACTAGACTTCTCATGCACAAATAACATTGTAGAGTATGAAGCCTTAATATTTGGTCTGCAATCAGCTATAGCTATATGAATTAAGCATATTCATATATTTGGAAATTCTCAACTTATTGTCAAGCAAGTAACCGAAGAATACCAATGCAAATAACCTACCATCAAATTGTATCATGAAGTAGCAATTAAATTGCTCTCAACATTTGAATGGTATAAAATCAATAACTTACCTCGTTCGGCTAATAGATTTATTGATGTGATGGCCTCTCTTGGATCATTTATTCCAAAAGATGACTTAGGAGAGGTACAGTCCCTAATAATCTCCACAATATCTAAAGCAGCCATTGCTCGTGTTGATCCTAAAGATGAAAAATATGTTTGTTTTATCCATACATAACCATATGAGTCTTGGTCAAGCCAAATAGTAGCCTTCTTAAAATTTGGAGCACTCCCATATGACATGTCTCGGTCTACAAAATGCTCTTTCAAGCAAAAAGTAGCCTGTTTTGTTCTTTTGGGGGACGTTTTGTATAAACGGGGTTATGATGGAATCCTTCTTTGTTGTCTAGACCAAAGTGAGGCTCAAAGACCCATAGAGGAGGCCCATGATGGTACTTGTGGTGGTCATTTTAGTGGAATGGCCATTGCAAAGCGTCTATTATGCATGGGTTATTATTAGCCCACAATGGAATGTGACTATTGCAATTATATCAAAAATTGTAAACAATATCAAACACACGCCAATTTAACTCATATACCATCTCAAGCTTTACAACCTATACAAAGTCTTTAGACCTTTTCACAATGGGACCTAGATTTAATTGGCAAAAAATTTCATCCTTCTTCAGGACAGCATACGTTCATCATCATAGCCATAGAATACTTCATAAAGTGGGTCAAGGCCATCCCTCTAACCAGTACAACAAGACCTAGAATCATGGATTTATACTCCACCATATCATATGTCATTTTGGCATTCCTTCTAAAATCATTTTCGATAATGGCAAGTCTTTCAAAAACAAGGATGTTTGAGCACTTTGCAAGAAATATAACATCCAACACAATTTCTCGACTCCTTATTACCCACGTAAAAATGGACAATCCAAAGCTACCAACAAGATCTTGATTGCTATTCTTAAGAAACTAGTCAATAAAAATCATAGAGATTGGCATACACAAATCCCTTTGGCACTTTGTGCTTATTGAACAAACATCCAAATGCCAATAGGAGCAACACCATTTTCCTTGGTCTATGGAGCTAAAGCTATCATACCTCTTGAGCTTTAGATTCCCTCCTTGCAAATTTCTTTGCAATAATTCATAGATGATGACACAACTATACAAGCACATCTTGACCAACTCACTCTTCTTGATGAGAGGCGATTCAATACACTAGAGAACTTATGAATTTATCAAGACCGCCTAAAACATTATTATAATGCAAAATTTCATCTTCGTGAATTTCAAGTAGGAGATCTTGTCCTCAAATAAAACCAACAAAAAACCAGTGCTTTGCCACACCTTCGTGACAAGTTTGCAGCTAATTGGTTAGCTCCATACATAATAACTCAAAAAGTGGGTAATGGTACATATAGACTTACCGATTTAAAGGGAGTAGAGGAACCCGAACCACTTAATGTTATCCATTTAAAGGCATTTTATTGTTAATATTATGTTCTATATGTGTATATATACATGGCTAAAAAAACAAACAAACAAATAAACAAAAACAAATCATTCACATAAGCATGTTTCCATTGCATACATCTTGCATTTACATATAGGCATATTTACATGCATTTTCATATTCCACTTGCATTCATTCCACATGCATTTCATTACATTTTACATCACACATGCATTCCACTACACTCTTGCATTTTACAAATTGCATTCATCCCATCCCACGTTCAATGATATTTTATAGTAGTGATGATATGGCCAAATAAAAGAGTCAAGTTTCCACAATTGGGGGTACCTATTTTTGGCATTTATGCAATTTTACCCAATATCATAAGCCAAAAAATCCATTTGTCACAACTCATAAACCCCAAGTTTTCAATCACTCAGCCACTACTAGTGTGTCTAGCAACCTCCAGAAAGATGTCCAATTTTCTTTAGGACCAAAAACACTTTTTCACATTAAGAAAGTCTTGAGTTTTGTCAAAGGATTTCAAAAGCAATCTTGCACCAACCACACTTCTTCACATCTTAAAAATATTTTGATTCAAAGAGGGATAACACCATACTTGGGTGGCACCTTGAAGTAAAAAGAGTATTCCTCACTTGTGCTATCATGCGCATAGTCCAAAATAAAAAACAGTGGTTTTTACCAATATTACAGTTTCTCACTAAATACAAACACAAAATATAGAATATTAAGAATAGGGTCACATTCTCATCACACGTCGGTTGAGAATCTGATTCCCCAAAGCTCTATCCAAAGTTAACAATTTCCACGCACACACCATAGATACCTAAAGCTATAAGGATCATACTATATTTACCTCAGAAAGATATGTAGTCATCCCCAAGGCCTAAATACCATATCATTGGACTATGGAGTGAGTCTCCAACGGGGCTATAGATGCTTGACTGGCAGTGGAGTAAGCTCATGCGGGACGACATGTCTCTCTTCCAAAAATGGAAACCTCTAACTGCACATACGGGCAAGCTAGCTTCTTGGTCCATCCTATAATAGGTCATGTCCAATTTACTCATAATGGTTTAAATAACTTCACATGCACACACATTGGTTCTTGATTGCCTAGGGTCATTGTCATGACTCAATATTTGGTACATGAATTTCACTTGTACACACCTTGGTCCTAAATAAATTTAGACAACCTTTAGTGAGTTTGGTTGATAGCACTAGTCTGTTTGAGTCTTTGAAAATCTTTTAGTATTCCATATCTTCTTCCATATCAACATCCATATCTTCTTCCATATCAACATCCATATCTTCTTCCATGTCAGCATCCATGTCTTCATCATGGATCAACCCGCATAATGCCACCAAGTTAAGTACCCCCGATTGCAAAACAATAAACAAAAATGGCCAACAAAATTTTGAACTAAAAATGATGCATTCTTCTCATATAGTTTGCATTCATATACATGTCATTTCACTTGCATTAATCATCCATATAAGCACTATGCATACACATCATGGTTAGCTTGCATTAATCATCCATATAAGCACTATGCATACACATCATGGTTAGCTTGCATTAATCATCCATAAAACATTTTCATTCAACATGCATTGCATAAAACATAAAATCATTCACACAAAAATATAACACAAATATAAAATCCATGTATATATATGTATAAATGTCGCATATACAATAAAATCCAAAAAGGCTACAATGGAGCACAAAGGCTCATATACAAAAATAGTGCATCTAAGCACTAGCCTAATGGCCATGAGAGGACCCCTGAGACCTAGTAGGATCCCTAGACCTAGAACTCTGCCTCGACTCTGTATGCCTAGATGGCTCAGACCTAGAAGATGATGAAGGATCCGATAGTGTAATGTGATGCAGCATACACAAATCCTCTAAATAATGAGAATAAATCTCACTAGCTCATAGTCACCGTAAGTCAATCTGATGTTGATGCTCCTTCACCAACATCTCTGCCTGAAGCCTCATGACAGTTGCCTGATCACCCATACCAGCTCTCACTATTGATATCTCTACCTCCAATTGGGCTATGGTAGCCCGTAACCCAACAATAGTTGCATCCTGCTCTTCTAGTGCCTCCATATGTGTCCCCACATCAGACTCCAAGTTGGCAATGACCATGTCTCATCCTGCCAAAGCCTCCCGATGAGCCTCCATCATAGCCTTAGGCTCCTCACAAAGTTGCACCACCTCAACCCGTAGCCTATCCACCTCAGATAGCTCCTCCATCCCCTCATCATCTATCCTCACATCCTCAGCCATCCCCATATTAGGAGCATGCTACGGGTCTTCCCTCGACCTCTGATGACTACCTGATCGCTGATGTCTCACCCTCCTTGATGTATTCCTTGACCCCAGTGCTATCGTATTTGCACCCATCACCACCTTAGGCGTCCATACCGACTGAGTCCCAAAACACACCTCATACTCAGGAGTTACCCCTACATCATCCACATTCAGGATCTCCAATGGCTCATCATCTACCATCTACACCCTCCATGGCTCCGCATAGGCTAGTGTCACCTCATCCCACCAACGCTGATATAGCATAGGCTCATCTGGCATGCACTGAGGTAAACCAAATTGCATCAACACTCATGAGTACTGAAAGTACTCCACCTCTCCCTCCCTCCTCCCCATCAACCACCACCCTTGCCTCACTCGATGCAGCTACCCCTCATCATCCTTCCACATTGCACCTTTCCATGGTCACCATATTACATATGCCCGAGTCAGTCTAGCCCATAGATCCTGGTACCATTGGTCATCGTGCACCTCACGACTCGACTGCACCTCCTCTACCACTGCCCATCTCCTAGCATAAGTATCCCCCATATTTTATGCCTTGCATGGTAACCCCTCAGGCCGAGCCACACTAAAGTACTCCCACACCCAACACTGAAG